>CM046658.1:65874415-67159404 GCA_025594165.1 Tamias sibiricus | reverse complement strand
TTGTAAACAGGCTGACAGTTCAAGGGGAAGAGATTAAAACCAAGTAAAATTCAGATGCCTTGTGTTCTCTGGTGAGAGGGAAGGGAAAAAAAACTGATGATGATGTGCCAAGCATGGTGCCTGGAACATAGTAGGGGTCAAAAAACGTTAATTTACAACATTATCCATCCTAGAATGACGCAAATTCCATCTTTAATTTGAGCTAGACTTTAAATTGTATAGATAGTCCAAATAACATTTCAAATTTCCTTTAAAATGGGAAGTTTCTTTCTCAAACATAGGTTTAAAAAAAGATTTTAAAAATTTCTTCCCCCCTCTTTTACTCTCCTCTAAATTTAGGTCTAACAATTTTACCTTTAAGCTATTTTGTACTTACACCCTTCTTTATATTAAGACCAGAAGCATAGAATAGGGATGAATTAGGAATGGGTGAATCCAGCTGTACTTTTGATTTCACTGAACATCTCAGATGATTTTTCAAATGTTTTAGGCCCACTGAAATCCAAAACAGGTTTTACCCTGCTTTTACTCTTAAGTTTGTCGCATGTGCAATTTAAGGGAAATTTAATCCATATGTTTCTGATTCGTTTACACTTAAATAGTCAAAATATTGTTTTTAATAGTTATTTGATGCCCAAGTAGCCTTTTGAACCTTTTAAATAAGCTTTTAGAAGCCTGCATTTCTCTAGAAAACAGGAAATCATGTCTTTCCAAGGAGGTAAACTAATTTATACATCTAAAAATTTCAGGTTCAGTTGAAAACACCCAAAACCACAGGTTTTTAATGGTCTGTCTGCTTAGCAAATGAGCACTCAGCTTTAGACTAAATGCTGTTTGATGCACCTACTTTTTGCTATATGTTTGGACTGGACATTCATTTCAGGTGATATTGGTCTATCTTGAGTGTTAGATATGGGGTCTCGATGATTGGAATTTCTTATTTTCATTTTAGTGCAATTATTTTTATTTTGAATTCTATCTCTCCTAATCAATAGTCCAACAGTTCCTTATTTTTCCAGATATTTCATTCGTTTTGAAATTTTTGTGGTTTTCTTTTTCTCTCCCTTTTCTTCACCAGTTATATTTGCTTTAAATAAATGAAAGTAGCCCATCTCCAGTAAAACTATATAGGAACTTCAATTGAGATGTGAACATTATATCTTATGGGCATGCTTGAGAATGAGTAAAATCATGGTAGACCTAAAGGAAATTAAGTAACATATCTTGGCAAAAAATAAATCAAGAGAGTTATAGGAAAAAGGGGGGTTTGATTATTTTTTACTTACTTTACAAATTTGTTTAAACGGTTAAAGACTGTTGCTTTGAGAAACCCAGAGTACAGTTGCATGGACCCTCTCTCTCCATTGACTCCATTGCAGCTTCACTTCAATGTTGTTCCCTGCCTTCTCCCTGCTTGGAGCCCTTAATCTGTTGTCTCTGCCTTGGAACTCTTATCTCCTAGGGATCTAAAATCTCCTTCACTTCATTCAGGTCTCTACTCAATGAGGCTTTATCAGAAAGGCCTTCCTTGACCTACCCCCACCAAAAGGAAAAAAAAAAAAAAGACCTTCATTTACCCAACTGTGTCTCTTTGCGTCTCTCACCCTGCTTTGTTTTCATTGTAGTACCTAATGAAAACTTCTTTCTCTCCTTTTACATATCTTTTTCTTTTCTGTCACCACAAACTAGAATGTAATCTAGCTGCTATAATCAATACTATAGACTTATAAGTAACAGAAATTTATTTCTCACAGTTTTGGAGGATGGTGGGTCAAGACCAAGGCACCAGCATATTCATCCAATTCCCAATTCATAGATAGTATCTTCTCACAGTGTCCTTATATGGCAAAAGGGACAAGATAGCTCTCTGGAATCTCTTTTATAAGGGCACTACCTTCATGAACTAATTACCTCCAAAATGCTTCACATCTAAATACCATTATATTGGGAATTAAATTTCAAGATATGAATGGAGCAGTACAGGGGACACAAACATTCTGACCATAGCAGTGGTGTAGTAAACTATAGGTGGTTTACTACAAATGGATCATAGGGCTGCTGCTTTGCAAATGACAAGCTGAGTGATTTTAAGGAATTTAACTCTTAGTTCTAGTACTCTCACCAGTAACATAGGGATAGTAAGACATACCTGATTAGATAATGAAGATAATGAAATAATATAATGTACTTACTACAATGATCTACTGTATTTAATGCAATGCCTGGAATAGAGTGTATTTTCAGAACCTTATTTAATTAATTTGTCTTACATAATGCTTGGACACCTTGGGCACTAGTCTAAATACTTTGTAAGTTCATTTAATCCTATAACAACCCTCCGAAGTGGGTAATATTAGCACAAATTTTCAGATGAGAAAAACTGAGGTATAGGGAAGTAGTTAATTGGCTGACCATGTTAGAAGCTAGAAAAAGCCAGAATCACATTTCAAACCCAGAGGGTCTGTCTTCAGAGGCCATGATCTTAATCACTAAGTCATATTTCCTTTCAATAAATGTCAACTATTAATACTCTATTTACTTACTATCTCTTAAACATGCCATGTATATTTATTTCTACCTCCTGGTTATTATTCATTTCATCCACTGTGCTAGTAAACATCTTTCTTCCTTTCCTACATAAATCTTATTCCTCTTTCAAGGCCTTCTCATTGTTTGCCCATTCCACAAAACTTCTCATGATTCCTCAGTGATCTTTCTACTTTCTGAATCCATGTTTATTGCCTACATAACTTAATTAGCACCATGTTTTGATTGTGCCTATGTTGCTTTATATTGTTATTTAATCTGTTTTTGGTTTTCAACTAGACAATATTTGTGAAGGTGGGAACAATATGTTTTTTCTTCTTTGCATCCTTAGCACTGTACAATGGGAAGTTCTTTTACATTTTCCATAAGCAGTATCAGGTTTAAGTCCCAACTCTAATGCATAATAAACCTAGTGACCTAACAAATTACGTGACTTCTTTGAATTTTAATAGCTTCATCTGTAAAATGAGCTTAATAACACATCTATCTTAGAGAGTTATTGTGGGGAATAAATGAAAAGTGTATGTGAAAAAGTTATTATAAGGGTCTCTAAAAAAGATGATTGTGTGTAGCATGCTCTCTGTACATATTTATTAAGTGAGTCAATGAATTAATGGATGCATGAAGAACTGAAAGAAATCAAAATACCTAGATGAACTCTATCAATTTATATTATCTTGTGAGTAAGTACCCATTCTGAGTAAGTATACTTTTTTCCTCTGTAAATGAGAAATGAGATATATAGGATACTTTGAAGTAATGCACGCCTTTATGGTTCTCAGCTTTGGACTAAAATATGAAGATCTCTAGAATAGAGGGGAAAAGTCATTGAAGATAGGGTATAGACATGCAAGAAGACATGGGAAATTATAAAACACAAACTCTTCTACTTACCTTTTTGCTCCAGCTAAGTCCTGTCTGTGCCTTTTACATATAAAAACAAGCTAAAATTCCTTAGATTCATATTTTTGACAAATACATTAATGACTAGCATATCTGAAGTTCCTCTCTTGGCTTCAGGGTAAAGAATTCCAGCCAGTTTCTCCCTAAGAAAGTTCAGCTTGAACTTACGTTCTCTACCCACAAGAAGAGTCTATCCAAGATTTTTAAATGACTGACGCATAGCATTTTAAGATTTATCTAACCACATAACCCTGGATTTCTCAAAACTATGTGAAAGTTTTTGATTCTTAGGCTTACTGGATTAAATCCAGCAGCTTCACTTTTTTTTTTCTTTCCTGATAAATCTTCCAAATAAACCACTGGTTTCTAAATTCTTACAGATATTAAAGTTCACTTATACATCACTTACTTGTCACCTTTCTGTGGTTGTCTCATTACCTGCTCACTCTGTGATCACTTTCTGTCCTATTTGGATGGAAAATCACGTTGTGTTTTACTCTGGGATATGTAGTCTTCTGCTTAGAGTTTGCCTTGGTTTCTTTTTCCTCCCTTTTGATAGCTTTGTTACAAACTCCATAATCTATATGTAATGGGAATGAAGTGGATAAAAAGACTTCAGCTACCAGTGGAAGAGTTGGGAAGATGGGGTTAAGAAAAGCCTTTAAAAATAAGAGACATGAAACAGCCTTGGAAGAAAAGAATTTTGAGTTGTGGGGAAAGAATCTTCCAGGTAGCATTTAGCTCAGAAGAAATACTACTTTTATCAGGACCTGTCTGTCCTATTTCCATTCACAGTCTATAATTATGCATGTCTTTTGCAGGCTCATCACAGTCCATCATAGTTCAGTGGGATTTAGAGTCTCTCTGTACTCACAAATAGGGCTTGAAAAGACATGATTCCAGTCTTTCCATAAGCTGTCTAAAGTCCTGGAGACTGATTAGTTTGTTAGGGACAGTTGTCTTTGTTTCTGCTCCCTACTTAACCTCCACCATATGTGACCAGTCTGCTTCCCTGACTCCTGCTCAGGCTCTGGTACAAGTCTACCTATTTTCCCCTTGTTTTTTTTCTCCCATAGAATATAAACCCTAACTTGAATCCTAGCCAAGGGGCTGTGGATGCTGATTTCCTCCCTGGATTTCAGCGAGCCACTTTCTCTAGAACTGGAGTCTTATTTCTCCTTAAATTATTTAATGTTCCAACTGAAGACTTAATTCTCTACTTAGTATGAGAACCCCTACTGCTCAGAAATTTGAACATTAATGGAATGTGGATAGAAGTAATGGACACAACTTCCAAGCCTGACCCACGTAAACCTCTTTGCAGGTCTCTATTCTCTCGCGTATGTGGATTTCTCCATTTCTTTTTATTTCTTTTTTCCGTTATTTTATAATATTATATTTTGAGGCTATGTTATTATATACATACAAAATGAGGATTTTTATCTTCTAAAAGGGTGAATGGACCATTTTGTCATTGTGAAATATCCTTTTTTCCTAAAATGTTTTCTTGTCTTAACATCTAATTTTTTCCAGCATTAATACAGGTATAGTGAGTGGCCTTATTTTGATTAGTGTTTGCATGCTATATTTCTCTCACTTGTACTTTTAATCTTTCCATATGTTTATATTTAATTCAGTTGTGTTTCTTATAATCAGCATTGTGTCTCCTATAAGCAGGATATAATTGTTAATTTTTTTTAGATCTGATAATTTTTTTAATGTTTGTATTCATTTATATCTAATGTGATTGTTGATAAATTTGGGTTAAAAAAGCCATAACCACATGTTTTTTTCTACTTATTTCACCTGTCCTATGTTTGTTTTCCTCTCTTCCCATGGCTTCATTTGAATTAACTGATTTTTATTTCTTAAAATTTCACTTTTGTTATATTTTCTTTCTTCTTTTATTGATATTCTCCATCACTTTGAAGCTATTACTGCATAACCTTCTAGTTTCCATTATTTCTGTTAAAAAGTTTTATGTCTTTTTGTCGCTCTGTTTAAAGTAATCAAGTTTTTCCTGTTTGCTTTCAAAATGTTTTCTTTATGTTTCGTTTTTAGTGGTTTTGGTTAGATAAGATTAGATATAGTTTTCTTTATTCTGGATGGTGTTTATATTGCTTCATGAATTGTAATTTGATATCTTTCATCTATTTTGAAATATTCTTGAACATTGTGTTTAAAAATTTTGCTTTTGCCTATTTTTTGCCCCCTTTCTCTTACTTTCATTAACTTATTTTGAGACTCCAACTTCATGTATATTAAATTTTTCTACTATATTCTTTCTCCCTTTTCTCTTCATGCTTCAGACTGAATGTTTTCTTCTCATATTTTGTTGCTTTAATGCTTTCTTCCCCTATGACTAATCCGTCCTAAGCCTATCAATGAGATTTCTAATTCAATAATTAATATTTTTATTCTAGAATTTTCATGTGATTTCATAATTTTTATATCTCTCGTGAAATCTCTTTCTTGCCAGTAAATTGTCTGACCACATTAATCATAATGATTTACAGCTTTGTATCTAAAACCATATCTATATACCCCATAGGTAGGTTTGTATGTTCTTTCTCACTTTAGTCAAATCTTTGTTAGTCAGCTTTGCATCACTGTGAAAAAAACACTTGAGAGAAATCAACTTAAAAGGAGGAAAGATTTATTTTGACTCAGAGTTTCAGAGGTTTTAGTCTATTGTCTCTTGGCCCAATAGCTTTTAGGTCTGTGATGAGGACATTTGTTATTTTTTATTTTGAGACAGGGTTTTGCTAATTTGCTTAGGGTCTTGCTATGTTGCTGAGGCTGGCTTTCAACTTGTGATCTTCCTGCCTCATCTTCCAAGCCACTGGGATTATAGGTGTGTACCATCGTGCCTAGCTGTTTCCCTCCTTTCTAGTTGTTTTCGGTGGTAAGGTTGGCCTAGAACGCTTACTTTGCCATTGCTATAAGTGTAACTCATTTCTACCCTGTAATCATTCTCTTTAATTCTCATATTCAGCCCTTTCTATGACTAATGTTGTACATTTTTTTCATATACCTGCTGGCCATTTGTATATCTTCCTTAGAGAAATGTCTACTGTCCATTTTAAAATCAGTTTATTATTATTTTGCTATGAATTGAGTTCTTTAAATATTATCAATATTAAGTCCTTGTCAGATGTAGAATTTGAAGATATTTCCTTCTACCCTGTAGAAGGAAATATCTGTTCTCTCTCAATTATTTCTGTTATTATTATAAATATAAATATTATAAATATCTGTTCTCTCTCAATTACTTCTGTTCTCTCTCAATTATTTCCTTTGCTGTGCAAAAGGCTTTTTGTTTGATGTAATCCCATCGATTTTTACTTTTATTTCCTGTACTTGGGAGTCATATCCCCAAATCCTTGTTGATTCCAACATGTTAAAGCATTTCCCCTATAGTTTTTGAGTTTACATTAAAGTAATTGATACATTTTGAGTTGATTTCTGTATTCATGATATGAGATGGGGGGGTCTAATTTCTTTCTTCTGCATATAGATATCCATCTATATCATGCCCACCTCACAATGCAACATACATTTAGTCCATGTTCAAAAGTCCCCATAAAGATTTGCATTACCCAAAAATCCAAGTCCAAATTTAACTGAGACTCAAGGCACACTCTCATTGTGAACTCCTATAAAAATCAAAAGCAAGATACATATATCCAAGCCAGGCACGGTGGCGCATGCCTGTAATCCCAGCACTTGGGAGGCTGAGGCAGGAGGATCGCGAGTTCAAAGCCAGCCTCAGCCGTGGTGGGGCACTTAGCAACTCAGTGAGACCCTGTCTCTAATAAAATACAAAAAAGGGCTGGGGATGTGGCCCAGTGGTTGAGTGCCCCTGAGTTCAATCCCCGGTACCCCCCCCCCCCAAAAAAAAGAGATACATATATCCAATATATAATGGCACAAAGTAAACATTTGCATTAAAAAATGGAGAAATTGGGCTGGGATTGTGGCTTAGCAGTAGAGCGCTCGCCTAGCACGTGCGCGGGCCCGGGTTCCATCCTCAGCACCACGTAAAGAATAAATACATTGTGTGCAACTAAAAAGAACAAATAAATAAATATTTTTTAAAAAAATGGAGCCGGGCGCGGTGGCGCACGCCTGTAATCCCAGCACTTTGGGAGGCTGAGGCAGGAGGATCGCGAGTTCAAAGCCAGCCTCAGCAATGGCGAGGCACTTAGCAACTCAGTGAGACCCTGTCTCTAATAAAAACACAAAAAAGGGCTGGGGATGTGGCCCAGTGGTCAAGTGCCCCTGAGTTCAATCCCTGGTACCACAAAAAAAAAAAAAAAAAAAAAAAAAAAAAAAAAAGGAGAAATTGGGGCATAGAAAGAAGGGGTGGGTCCAAAGCAAGACCAAAATCCAGATGGGCAAACAATTCTTGTAGTTCCATGTTCAGCATATGGTGGAGCATATGGCATTGTGATGTTCTCTCCAAAGAACTTGTATATCCCCACCCCTATGGCCTTGCTAGTTGTAGCCTATATGGCCTGTCTCTTGGATTGTTTCTGCTTGATTCCTGCAGACTTCCTCAGCAGACATCCCATTTTACTGGCTTCTCTTAATGTTAGGGATCTCCACTGCAGCTTCAGTTTCCCTCTCACTTCTTCACACATTACCCTCTCAGGGGCGGTCTGCAGGGATTCTGACCCTGCTATACTTTTCCTGGTCTCCTAGGCCTTCCTTTGAAATCTTGATGGAAGCCTTCATTACCATCCTAACTCCAGCATCTCTTGCATTCTTGATTGACCACAAGGTCTGCTGCCATCCATCACAGTAGCTAAGCCTCCTGAGACCCTGGCTATAGCAGCCTCTGAGTGCCTGGATGGCTAAGCATGGGGAAAAAACATCCTGCAAGCAGGGTGCCTCCATGGCCTCTTCTCAAAGGAATTTTTCTTTTATACTCTTGACTCTGAGATGGGTGTGCTGTTGTTAATTTCTGAGATGACCTCAAGCCATCTTTTCTATGGTCTCTATTTCAAAGTACTTAGCATTCCTTTAGTGGCTGTAATGTTTTTAACAAACATATCTTACTTAGCTCCAGTTTTTCCCCCACTACTCTGACCAAACTTTAAAATTTTCAAATTTTTTTTGCTTTGCTTTCTGCCCCTGATTATTATAGTAAACTTTAGAAGCTGCCAGCAATATCCACGTCACTACCTGAATGCTTTGCTGCCTTGAAATTTCCTCCACAAGATTAAGTAGTCCATCAACTTTAGATTCAGACTAGCAGAGAGTCTCAGGACATGGGGAAAATATAGACAACTTCTTAGCCAGAACATAACACAAATGGCCTCTAGTTTAATTTCCAAAAACAGTGCTTCTACTCTAAAACCTCATGAGTCCACTCTTTACAGTCCACAGTCCTGTTGACATTCTGATCTTCAGAACTCCCATCAGAATTTCCCATCCAGTTCCTTGATCCATTTATTGATTGGGTTATTTGTTTTTTGGTATTAAGATTTTTGAGTTTTTTATATATTCTAGAGAATTGTTCTCTATCTGATGTGCATGTTCCCAATTAGTAGGCTCTCTATTCACTTCACCGATTGTTTCTTTTGCTGAGAAGAAGCTTTTTAGTTTGAATCTATCCCATTTATTGATTCTTGATATTAATTCTTGTGCTATAGGAGTCTTATTAAGGAAGTTGGGGCCTAATCTGACATGTTGGAGATTAGGGCCTACTTTATCTTCTAAGAGGCATAGTGTCTCTGGTCTAATTCCTAGGTCCTTGATCCACTTTGAGTTGAGTTTTGTGCATGGTGAGAGATAGGGGTTTAATTTCATTTTGTTGAATTTTGCTGTAAAAACTGGATTTCCAGTTTTTCCAGCACCATTTATTTCTCCAATGTACATTTTTGGTGCCTTAGTCTAATATAAGATAACTGTAATTATATGCATTAGTCTCTGCGTCCTCTATTCTGTACCATTGGTCTACAAGTCTATTTTTGGTGCCAATACCATGCTGTTTTTGTTACTATTGCTCTGTAATATAATTTAAGGTCTGGTATAGTGAACAGACACTTCTCAGAAGAAGATATACAATCAATCAACAAATACATGAAAAAATTTTCAACATCTCTGGCAATTATAGAAATGCAAATCAAAACTACTCTAAGATTTCATTTTTTTAAAATTTATTTTTTTATTTATAATAATTACAATTCATAGCGCACTTATATAACATCTTTTTACATACAACTGTTTGTATACAAAGTATATTTGTACCATTCAGGTCTTTAATCATGCATTTAGGAAAATGATATCCATTACATTCAACCACCTTTTTTTTCTTTTCTCCCCCCCCCTCCCTTCTTGATGTCTCCTTTCCCCTCCCTTCCCTCTGACCATTCTAGTGTTCCTCTAATCCTCCTATGTACCCCCATCCAACAATACTGTGAACTAGCTTCCTTATATCAGAGAAAACATTCGGTATTTGGATTTTTGAGATAGACTAATTTCACTTAGCATTATATTTTCCAACTTCATCCATTTACCTGCAAATGCCATTATTTTATTCTCTTTCATTGCTGAGTAAAATTCCATTTTGTATATATACCACATTTTCTTTATCCACTCATCTACTGAGGGGCATCTAGGTTGGTTCCACAACCTAGCTATTGTGAATTGTGCTGCTATAAACATTGAAGTGGCTGTGTCACTGTAATATGCTGTTTTTAAGTCCTTTGGGAATAGACCCAGGAGTGGGATGGCTGGGTCATAGGGTGGTTTCATTCCCAGCTTTCCAAGAAATCTCCATACTGCTTTCCATAACGGTTGCACCATTTTGCAGTCCCACCAGCAATGTATGAGTGTGCCTTTTTCCCCACATCCTCTCCAACATTTATTGTTGTTTGTGTTCTTGATAACTGCCATTCTGACTGGAGTGAAATGAAATCTTAGAGTAGTTTTGATTTGCATTTCTCTAATTGCCAGCAATATTGAGCATTTTTTTATGTATTTGTTGATTAATTGTGTATCTTCTTCTGAGAAGTATCTTTTCAATTCCTTAGCCCATTTATTGATTGGGTAATTTGGTTTTTTTGTTGTTAAGTTTTTTGAGTTCTTTATATATTCTAGAAATTAGCGCTCTATCTGATGTGCATGTATTACATATTTGTTCCCAATTAGTTGGCTCTCTATTCACCTCACTGATTGTTTCTTTTCCTGAGAAGAAGCTTTTTAGTTTAAATCTATCCCATTCATTAATTCTTGGTAATAATTCTTGTGCTACAGGATTCTTATTAACTCCAGTCAGAATGGCAGCTATTAAGAACACAAACAACAATAAATGTTGGAGAGGATGTGGGGGAAAAGGCACACTCACACTTTGCTGGTGGGACTGCAAAATGGTGCAGCCAATCTGGAAAGCAGTATGGAGATTCCTTGGAAAACTGGTAATAGAACCACCTTATGACCCAGCTATCCCACTCCTTGGTCTATACCCAAAGGACTTAAAAAGAGCATACTACAGGGACACAGCCACATCAATTTTTATAGCAGCACAATTCATAATAGCTAAACTGTGGAGCCAAATAATGGCATTTGCTGGTAAATGGATGAAGTTGGAGAATATAATGCTAAGTGAAGTTAGCCAATCCCAAAAATCCAAATTCCAAATATTTTCTCTGATATAAGGAGGCTGATTCACAGTGGGGTTGGAACAGGGAGCATAGGAGGATTAGAGGAACACTAGAAATGGCCAATTGGGAGGGAGGGGAAGGGAGAGGGGAAAGGGGTAAATAAAAATATGGTAGAATGAGATGGATATCATTACCCTAAGTACATGTATGAAGATACAAATGGTGTGAATATACTTTGTATACAACCAGAGATATGTAAAAATGTGCTCTATAAGTATAATATGAATTGTAATGTATTCTACTGTCATATATAATAACTTAGAATAAAATAAAAGAAAAAACAAAGAATTGCCTATTAAGCTCTGTTTACAACAGTTTAAAGCTTTTCCTGCATGAATATCTAAACTTAAAAAAACAAAAAACTTTCCCTGGCAAATCAGCTCCACATGGTTAGTTTAGTTGCAGCAACAACCCCACTTCTCTATACTAATTTCTGTTTTAGTCAGCTTTTTCGTCATGTGACCAGAAGACCTTACAAGAATGATTCAAGAAGAAAAAGGTTATTTGGATCATGGTTTCAAAGGTCTTGGTCCATAGATGGCCAACTCCACAGCTTTGGGCCTGAGATGATGCGGAAGAACATCATGGTGGAAGGGAATGGTGGAGGAAAGCAGACCAGGAGATGGCAATTAGGAAGCAGAGAGTGAAATTCTTTTTTATGTGTTATAAATATAACTACTCTGGCTAATTTTTTTTCCCTTTGCATGGTATATATTTTCCCCTCTTCACTTTTAGTTTATGTGTGTCTTTACTGGTGAAGTGAACTTCTTGTAGGCAGACATAGTTGGTTCTTATGTTTTAATCCATTCTGCCAGTCTAAATCCTTTAATTATAGGATTTATTTTGTTCACATTAAGTAAAGATATATTCCTGTAATTTTATTAGTTTTCTCCTAATTGTTTTATATATTTCCTGTTTCTTGCTTCAATTCTTGTTCATGTTTGTCATTTAGTGGTTTTCTATATTGATAAGGTTAGATCCTTTCTCTTTTGTGTATCTACTCTAGTATTAGGTTTTCTATCCTATGTGACTTTATGATGGTAATTATCATTCTTTTGCTTATATTGTAAGACTATTAAGCTTTTCTTACAACATTGGTTTTGATGCTGATGAATTCTCTTATTTTTTTCTATCTTGTAAAATCTGTATTTCTTCCTCATTTCTGAAAGATAGCTTTGCTGAATATAGTATTTTATTTGGAAGTGTTTTCTTTCTTTTAAGATCTTGAATCCATCATCCCATTCTCTCCGAGCTTACAAGGTTTTTGTTGAGAAGACTAGTTAATATGATGAAGATTCCTTTTGTATGACTTGGTAATTTTTCTCTTGCTGTTTTTAGAATCCCCTCTTTGTCTTGTACTTTTGACAGTTTAACTTTAGTATGTCTTGAAGAAAATCTTTCTGGCTAAATCTATTAGGGACATTTTGAACTTTCTAGGTCTGTATGTCCATATCTTTTCCATGATTTTGTAATTTTACATACTTATTTTGTTTTACATGCCTCTTCCTTTCTCTTCTTCTTCCAGAACAACTATAAAGCAAAAATTTGCCCCTTAAATGGTGTTCCATAAGTCCTAAAGGCTATCTTTGTTCTTTTAAATTTCTTCTTCATCTTTTATTTGACTTATTTTATCTCAGAATACCTGTATTCAAGCTCAGAAATTTATTTATCTGCCTGACCTACTATGCTATTGAGGCTCTCAATTGTATTTTTATTTCATTTATTGCATTCTTTATCTTCAAGATTTCAGGTTGGTTCTTTTTATGATCTCTTATCTCTTTGTTAATTTTTTTTGTCAGATCATAAATTTCTTACTAATTTTTTATATTGTCTGTATTTGCCTGTGTCTCATTAAATGCTCCCCTCCCACCTGCTGTGGATTAAACCCAGGGTCTTATGCATGTTAGGCAAGTGCTCTACTGCTGAACCACACCCCCAGGCCTTAAAAATATTATTATTTTAAATTGCTTTCAGATAATTAATTGATTTTATTTTCTTTAGGGCCTGTTGCTAGAGGGTTATTGTGTTCTTTTGGAGGCATTATGTTACCATGCATTTTTCATTCTTTTTGTGTCATTTTGATATTTGTACATCTAGCAGGTTCATTGCCTCTATAATTTTATAAAGTGGGATGAAGTGCTTATCAGTGTCTAATAACCAAGTGAGGGCTTGACTATACCAGTGGATCCACATGGGTACCTCTCAGTATCTGAGGGCTCCTTAGGTGACTCTGTGGGTTCTCCATGGGCCAACTGCACAGGGAGAGCTTCCCTACTGCGTCATAGGGATGAGCATGGGAGAGTAGGGATGGCTCTCTACTTCTTGGGGCCATAGAGGACTGAAATTCTGAGTACAGGCTGCCTGGATAGCTCTTGGGACTACAATAGGAGCCCAGGAGCTTTGTTGGGCACTCAGGAAATGCTACCAGAATACTTCCAGGGACTGAGAATTCCTGAGTGAGGACATCTGTTTCCTGGGTGTTCTGAAGCTAAGCTTCTCAGGGTGGGCTGCCCAGTTACCTCCCAGAGCCATGGGAAGTTGGGTGGGGCTATCTGACTGGTCTACTTCTGTTTTCTATTTTGCTATTCTCTTTATCATTTATATTTTTATGAAATTATTATTATGAAGTACTCTCACTTATCCTGCAAATACACAAATTTAATCACTAAAATGTAAGGCATGGTCCTTAAATATGGCTTACATTTAATCACCTGTAGAGCTTTTAAAATATGTTAACGCCTGGGATTCACCTAAGACCTCATAAATTAGGGTCTCTGGGAGTGAGACCCAATTAATAGTGTTTTGATTAAAAGCATCCCACATGATTGTATGCTCTGTGAAGTTGAAAACCTCAGTGAGATAGTGATTGGTTCCATAATGTCCTCCATAGAATGATGAATGCTTCTTTGTGTCCACAGACTTTTGCAATGTTGCTTCTCCCATCAACAGGGGAATCTATTTTTCCAGTTTAAATGCAGACTCCCAGCTGAGCTTCCAGGTGAGTTCAGCAAATGAGGAAGTGCAGTAGAAGTCCACCAAAGAGCTGCCTTGAAAAGCCGTCAGAGTGAGGAGTAAGACATTCTTTTTAAGACATTAAGTTTTGGGTAGTTTATTACTCAGCAAAGCCTAACTGAAATACACTACTATGGGGACTTTGCCATAAGCTGTGATGAAATGAAATACTTTTGAATTTTTTTAAACCTCAATTTTTATTGCTGTTGAAAGAACTACTTGTCTCTGAAACTCTTCCTATTCTCCCAGGATTCTTCCTCAAACTCTTCTCCTTTTGAAAGAATAAGATTTAGACAGGAAAAAGAATTCCATGTCATTATATAAATGCCTTCCTGTTTTTCTCCAGGGTATGTTTTCAGTCTGATTACCAAATGTTTCCTTTACCACTGTAAAGATCAAAGGAGCCACCTGCCCCTGGAGCTGTGGCTTAGGAAGATTTTATGCACAGTACATGTGCATAAAACGTGGATTGCCTCAACATATGAGACTCAGTTTCACAGGTTTGGGTCCAGCATAAAGAAATCCTCTTACACAAGCAGAATAGCCACACGTAGGGAGATCTGGGAATAACATAAAGTCCCTATACTTAGTTTGCTTTGTGTGGATCATATAAAAGAGTTATAGTTTACACTTTTATTATGCTCTCAGTGATAAATCTGACTATAATTTGACTTAATAGTACAATCATATATTTTCACAGTTAAAATTAGGATGTCCTTCTTTGTGAAGTTGGAAAAAATGTAAACAGGTTTTCCATATCTTTACTTGATAGGTAAAGTTAGGTTAGTTAGGAAAAATGTTATTGAGTGGGAGTCCAAAGGTGTCAATTTGATGGTTAGTTCCACTACTTACCTATTGTGTAACCCTAAGCAAACCACTAAGAAGTTTTTTTTTTTAAAACATACATTGCCTCATCTGTATTAAGATAAAAAGAACTGCCTATAGAATATATATCAGAATCCAAAAAGATACCATGTATGTGCCTTTGTAATCTTTAAAGCTTAGTTAAATGTAAGGTGTCACTGCTTTGTATTATCATAGATAATATCAGGAAAGAAGAAGTATGGATAAATTATTTGACAACAGCTGAGAAAAATTCTCATATTCTCACAGTATTAACATGAATACATTATTTGGCTTTACAGTTGTCTTTAATCTTTGAATCTCAAAGCACCTTACCCAATACTTTTATTAATATATAAAACCCCATGAAATACATTGTTCCCCTTAAATTTTCTTTTACACTGGTGCCTTTTCAAGGATGGATAGTAAATTTAAGCCTAACTCAAGAAGGTTCTTCAGAAATGTAAATGAATAAAGAGAGGATCTGATCCTTTTTAATGTTGTCATTTTTGACTCTTATTTAAAATGTGCAAGTCTCTTGATCTTGTCTGCCTTCCCTCAAAGCCTGTCCCCAGAGCTTTGATGTAGGGAATATGCCTGTGAAACTCAAATCCTAGACAGGTGGCAGTCTTTTCATTCCTTACATGGTTAGGGACAGGATTTGGAGATAAATTATTAATCTCTTTCTCCCGTAAGTGTCTAAAAGATGTCCATTAAAAACATGTGAACCAATTCCTACACTGCCCAAGTTGAATTCTGGTTGGAATCAGAGCCCTTGCAGGCTGCATTATTTCCTTGACTAGCATGCAGGAGTTTTTTCCTTTGGCTTACTAAAAGAAAAAAGATGATCTGAATGCACTAATGGGACTGTCAGGCAAGACTTGCTTAGGTACTAGGAAATGTAACTCTATTTACAAATGGTATTTCCATGGCTTCCTTTACAAGGCATTCGGAGAGCTTTGTATATATATAGTTTTTTTTACATCTTTCTGAGTAAGGTGAGCTCGATGAATTATGTTGTTAGAAATATTTACATTCACTAGAGCTTTTTTCTATCTTCTGGCATCTTTTTATAACTAGTATTTAGTAATCTGATTTTTTCTCCATGTAGATATTCCAAATTGTTCCTTTTCCCCATATTGAAATAGACCTAATTTCTGCCTATTCCTTCAATTTCTGTTCTTAGTGAAAAAGGTGTATCTGCATGGACAATTAACATAATATCACATCTTAGATCAAAGAAGTATCATTATGGATGAATTTCCAAAGAAAAATCTGTGTATGAGAAAGGATGATATGTTTTGGGGACATGTGGACTTTTTCTATTCCTTAAAATACATCACAGAGGCCGGGATCAGTGGCTCAGGAGGCTGAGGCAGGAGTGTCAAGAGTTCAAAGCCAGACTCAGCAACTTAGCAAGGCCCTAAGCAACTCAAATATAAAAAGAGTTGGGAATGTAGTTCAGTGGTTAAGCTACCCTGAGTTCAATCCTGGTACCCCTCCTACAAAAGACATATATGACGTGTGTGTGTGTGTGTGTGTGTGTGTGTGTGTGTGTGTGTGTGTATCTCACAGAGGCATTTGCCTGTCTGTAGAAATAATGCTGTTTAAAACACCTTCTTTTGGAAATAAAAGGGATAAAAATGGGAATGGAAAAAGTTGAATTATCACTGTTTGCAGATGATTAGATTCTATACCTAAAACAGATCCAAAAAACTCCACCCAAAAGACTGCTAGAGCTAATAAACAAATTCAACAATGTAGTAGATTAAAAAATCAACATACAAAAATCAATAGCTTTTCTATATACAAATAATGAATCTGCTAAGAAAGAAATCAGGAAAACAATTCCTTTCATAGTAGCCTGAAAAAAAAAAAACAACTAGGAATAAAGTTAACTAAAGAAGTGAAAACCTTCTAAAATGAAAACTATAGAGCACTGAAGAAAGAAATTGAAGGAGACAAAAGAATAGGGAAAAACCTACCATGTTCATGGATAAGCAAAATTAATATTGTTAAAATGGCCACACTTCCAAAAGCAATATATAGATTCAATGCAATCGGTCTCCATCAAAATACTGATGACATTCTTCACAGAACTAAAATAAACCATCCTAAAATTCATTTGGAAGAATACAAGACCCAAAATAGTCAAAGCAATTCCAAGCCCAAAAAAGCAATGTTGGAGACATTACAATAGCTGACTTCAAATTATACTACAGAGTTATAGTTAAAAAAAAAAAAAAAAAAAAAAAAAAACCCTGCATGGTACTGGCATAAAAACAGACACATAGACCAATGATACAGAATGGAACACACAGACAAATGCACATAGATATAGTCATCTGATTCTTTCTTTTTCAAATTTATTTTTTATTCTAAGTTGTTAGAAATGACAGCAGAATGTATTATATTTCATATTATACTTGTAGAGCATATTTTTACATATCTCTGGTTGTATACAAAGTATATTCATACCATTCATGACTTCATACATGTACTTAGGGTAATGATATCCATCTCATTCTACCATCTTTATTGACTAAGATGCCAAAAACATACATTAGGCAAAAGAGGCTTTTTAACACATGGTGCTGGGAAAACTAGTTATCTATATGTAGAATAACGCGACTAGATCCTTATCTCTCACCCTGCACAAAAATCAACCCTAAGTGGATCAAAGATCTTGGAATTAGATTGGAAACTATGCAAATCCTAGAAGAAAAGATGGGTCAATACCCCAACACATAGGTGAAGTCAATGACTTTTTCAATAGAACCTGTAAAGCTCAGGAAATAATGCAAGAGTTAATAAATTGAGTGGCATCAATTAAGCTTCTTCACAGTAAAGGAAACAATTAAGAATGTGAAAAGAGAACCTACAGAATGAGAAAAAATATCTTTGCTAGCTTCTCTTCCAACAGAGAATGAATATCCAGAACATATAAAGAACTCAAAACACACCTCCTAAATAAAAACAATTAATAAATGGGCAAATGAACTAAATAGACACTTCTCAAAAGAAGTACAAATGGCCAACAAATATATGAAAAAATGTTTGACATCATTAGAAATTAGGTAAATGAAAGCAAAAACTACACTCAGATTTCATCTCACTCCAGTCACAATGGCAGTCATCAAGCATACAAATAATAAATGCTGGAAGGGATGTAGAGGGAGAAAAAAACCACTTTTATACTGTTGGTGGAATTGTGATTATGGAAATCAGTATAGAGGTTCTTCAACAGAACCACCATATCACCCAGCTATACCACTCCTCAGTATTTATCCTAAAGAATTAAAGTCATCATACTATAGTGATACATGCATATACATGTTTATAGCAACATAATTCACAATGACCAAACTATGGAACCAGACTAGATGTCCATCAATGGATGAGTGAATAAATAAAATATGCTATATCTAAACAATGGAATTTTATTCAGTCAAAAAAAAAAAAAAGAATGAAATTATGAGTGAAATAAGTCAAACTCAGAAGGTCAGGGGTTTTATGTTTTCTCTCCTATGTGGAAGCTAGAGAAGAAAAAGGAAAAGAAAGGTGGAGGATCTCATGAAAATCAAAGGGAGACTAGTAGAGTAGAGGAAAGGGACTTGAGGAGTGAAGAGGGGAGGAAAAAGGGAAATACTGGGAAATGATATTGGTAAAATTATATTGTTATATTATGTGCATGGATGAATATGTAACAACAAATCTCACCATTATGTACAAATATAATGCACCAATAAAAATATTGGAGGAAAAGTAATAAACCCTCCAAATAAAAATAAAATTAAAATTAAAATAAAATATCTTCTTTTAGACATGGATTACTTAGTATTTTATTTATTTTAGGGTGAGGGGGACTGAGGCATAATACAGACTGGTAATATGAAAACATTAGCCACTTTTTGGTAAATTATGATTATGGTTATTAATGTTCTTGACCTAATAGCTGTTTTTGGCAGGGTCTCACAGAGAGTTTTGAACCAATGCAGAAATTCAATTAAATAAAGCACTTTGAATTTGAGGCTGCCAGAGGTTTATCAACATTATTTCTCTTTTTAAATTTTGCTGAATTCTTTCTTTTTTTTTTTTAACTTAATGCCTGTTTATTGTAAGGAGTTTTATATATTGGATGAGTTGAAAATTGAGCCTTTTTTTTTTCTGTGAGGGAGACACACACAGACATGCACAGACACAAGTGTTTCTCTTTGAACTCTGATAATTAACCCAGTGGCGTGTGCAACATTCATGTGAGGTGAAACGAGGTGGTTAAAACACCAGTAATGTTTCCTTCCCTTACCAGTGTGGGACCTTTCCCCTAAGACTTAAATTCACAATCAATCTAATTGCTGTAGGATTGTTCAGTTTCATATAGGATTACGCTTCCATAGACATCTTCCAGAGCTTATTCACAGGAGACTTAAGCAGAGGTCATGCTGGCTTTTCTAAGTAACTTTCTGGAAGAGAAGAGCATAATTGCCCCCTTACAGGAAACTGGTATTCATCAAGAAAGGGTTGCTTTTCATGTCTTCCCTGGTAGACATCAGTGGATTTATCAGGATGCTGTTGAGGGTCTATCCAGTTCTCTTCTCTCTGTACTATCTACTTCCATCTGGGACTTTTTTTAGAATTATGTTTTTTGTTTTTATTGATCTAAAAAGCCAAAGCACAAGAAGTCAATAAACATTTATAATGAAAAGGCCTCATAGGACAATTGCTGAGCATATTATTATAAAATAAAATCTCAAAATATAAGGTGTTTTAGTGTTTGGACCCAGCTGGCATTTTTCACTTTTGCTGAAATCATCACAATGAAAACACACATGTGCTGGATCAGGCACACCCTCCAGCTTGTGAAGAAGTTCATCTGACAGGTACATGCTTGCTTTTGCAGGTCGAATGTTTTCCTTTGGCAATTTAATATAATAGAAAGAAGAGTATGCCCTTTAAAGTCAAAAGGCTGGGTTTGGAATCTGTCTTCTGTTGCTTACAGGCTGTATACATTAGATAAGCTGATTAATCTCTCTACACTTATTATGTTTATTCCTTTGTAAAAAAGGAAATTAATAATGCCTTCTTTATCAGAGTGCCCTGAAAATAAATAAGATGATGCATATGAAGGTCCACGGCACATGTCAGTTCTAGTGAATATTGAATAAAAAGTTATATGTTGGCCAGGGAGTAATGTGGTAATTTTGTTTAATAAGAAAGTAATATACAAGAAAATAGTGAGGTATACAATACCATGAATATGAGTAATTTCAACTTTGTAGGACACCTAATTAATGCAGGGAAATATAGTTATATATATATGTAAAGTGTTGTCACATGCTTGCATTTTTACATATTAAAATAACATTAATAAAGTAAATAACTTATACTTTATTGTCAAATATTTCTCCAATGCTAGCCTATTAATGCCTATTTTTTAACAATAGTTTTTAGTTGTAGATGAACAAAATACCTTTTGTTTTTATTTAGTTAGTTTTATGTGGTGCTGAGGATTGAACCCAGTGCCTAGGTGAGTGCTCTACCACTAAGCCACAACCCCAGCCCTATTAATGCCTATTTGTTAGGCACTGTTTAGAGGATTTATCAATATCTTATAGTCAATTAGCTTTCCTAAGTATCGGTCAGTAATTAGGAATTTTTTCCTTAGGTTTAGCCTGGAAGTTCCACGGATATGAAGGTATTTGGAAGTTCTCAACTGTTATGAAGAACTCTGAGATTTAGGCCAGTTATAATTCTGGATCCACTTAACATACTATTAAAAGAAAGATTTCTTTTTTTCCCCTCTACTAACTAAGGACAGTTAGTACCCCAAGAAGGGAGGGAGTTCACCATTTTTGTGCTGGAGACCTATGTTCCATCCTCACCCCAGGGAGGAGAACCTGGTATGAGGGTGGGATTGTATTTCCTGTTAGTATACTTTTGCTCCACTGGAGTGCGTTTGCTGCATTCCCTGGAATGATGAGAATGAGGTGCTTGTCCAAACTGCTGCTTAATTACTCTGCTTAGTACTGATGGGTGATTATTTTATCCCCAAACGTGGTTGACAGTAACCACCCTGCCCATGTTTCATCTCTACCTTGCCTTCTTTCTCTCCTTTCATTTCCTTTGCTACTTCACCCTCTTTCTCTTTTTCACATTTACTTTCCCTTTACCTCTGATGCCCAGCAACTTAGTCAGTTGGAGTTTTGCTGTTGTGTGAGGTTTAATCATGTCCCCAGGAAGAGGGATAATTATTAAACCACTGGAAATTTAATGATGGGTATTTATTCCTCAACCTTAGTCATTTTGGTGTCTGGGGTTTGGCATGCCAGTCAGTGGAAACCAAAGTGGGTAAATGTCATCAAACCGCACGTGATTTTCCAGTGATTTATGTGTGTTTGTTGTACTCCAGATGGGCAATTACTGATGCCCTTCTCTGTCCTTTATTTGCAAACTCCTCATGATCAAAATAACAAAGACTTTGAAACAAGTCTGCCTCCCAACAGTGGTGGAAAACAGGTGTCAGTTTTCCCTCAATGAAAGTCACCTCTTTCTGATGCTGTCGAGCTCCATTATTTCCTCTCTGGGTCCTTTGTTTAGTCACAGGTCCCTGAATTTGTTGTTGCTGTTTGTTTGGTTGGTTGGTAAGGTTGTTTTTTGTTTTGTTTTGTTTTTTTTAAATACAAAAGTTGAGTTAAAAAGTTTTCTTTTTCTTTAATGTAAAAATCAAATTGTTAGAAAAATATGCCTGAACTTAATTTTTCCCAGTGAATTAATGCTAACATTCTAGCATACTATATTTACTTGTTATTTTTATTATCTAGTTGCTCCAATCAGGATAAGTTCCACTAGGGAAGGAAGCTTTACCTCTTTGGTCCACAAATGCACCTGATGTGTTATGCAAATATTAAGCTGTTGCACATACAAGGCACACATTTATTATCTGCTGCATAAATGCTGAATGAATGCTACCAAGTCCTCAGTATAAGACTTGCCTGGAATTCTCATGGTGTGAACAGACTGTGTTATATCAGCCACTTGCTATCTGCTTAGTAGATATTTTATTTTAATATTATTTGCAAATATCCATTTCTTTTTCAGTATGCAGGGGACTTTTTGAAAATTAAGATGAAATGGAATAAGTAAGTGGGATCATGCATGTTTGACACAGTACTAGGCACATATGGTCAGTGTTCAATAAATGGTAACCCATGGAGTTGTCCTTCAGTTTAGTGTAGTGCATGTTTCAGAAACAGGACTATGATCATAAAAGACAAAAGGCTTTGGTGTTCATTTTTATGTTGTTTTAGTTGCACCTCTTTTGGAATATAAAATCAATATTCTTTTTTTTCCCCTGATGTATCTTAACAACTAGAATGGTGCTGGACACATAATAGTAGTTTATAAATATTTGTTAAGTGAATTATTAAAAGTTTAAAATGGTAATTAGCTCCAGAACCTAACTTTGTGAGCCTCATTGGTAATCAATTGTGTTAGTGTTAGAGATTTCACAAAACTATTTTAAATGACTCAGTTTCCTCATTGTGTGGTATGAAAGACCATAGAGAAAGTTTCTGAGAACTAGTGAAGGGGAGGGGCTGAAAATGTTCTTTTTGGGGTACCAGGGATTGAACCCAGGGATACTCTACCACTGAGCCACATTCCCCAGCCCTTTTTTTTCCTTTCTTTTTTTTTTATTTCTAATAGTAGTATGTATTACAATTCATAATGCACATATATAGCATCTTTTTACATACAACTGTTTGTATACAAAGTATATAAGTACCATTCAGATCTTCAATCATGCATTTAGGATAATGATATCAATCTCATTCAACCACCAATTTTATTTCCCTTTTTCCCCCCTCCCTCCCCCTTGCTCCCTCCCTTCCCCTTCCTTTCCTTTGACCATTCTAGTGTTCCTCTAATCCTCTTATGTACCCCCATCCAACAACACTGTGAACTAGCCTCCTTATATCAGAGAAAACATTCGGTATTTGGATTTTTGGGATTGGCTGACTTCACTTAGCATTATATTCTCCAACTTCATCCATTTACCTGCAAATGCCATTATTTTATTCTCTTTTATTGCTGAGTAAAATTCCATTTTGTATATATACCACATTTTCTTTATCCATTCATCTACTGAGGGACATCTAGGTTGGTTCCACAACCTAGCTATTGTGAATTGTGCTGCTACAAACATTGAAGTGGCTGTGTCACTGTAATATGCTGTTTTAAAGTCCTTTGGAAATAGACCCAGGAGTGGGATAGCTTCCCCAGCCCTTTTGTATTTTATTTAGAGACAGGGTTGCTGAGGCTGGCTTTGAACTCTTGATCCTCCTGCTTCAGCCTCCCCAGCTGCTGGGATTACAGGCCTGAGCCATGGTGTCCAGTGGTACTAGAAATTTTCTAGAAGTGCAGACTATGCAGTTATTCTTGACCGAGTCAGAGTCAAGTGGACTTTGCATTTTATTATTGTTCCTGTTGAGTGTCCAAAGTAGCTGGACCTATAATCCTTAACTTCACTTCATGTTCTATAGCTTTTGTCCAAAATTAGAGCACTTCATTTAATCTTGGCTTCTCCTAGGTAAACATCGTAATGGTTGGCATGTAGGTTTCAGGAGAAAAGGCCCTATTGACTCACTGGTAAACACCTTTCTGGTCCTGCTGAAAGCTTCAGCTCTGAAAATATCACAATGGTAGGGGGTGCTGATGTGTAGATCTTCCATGAAGTTAAAAACAAGCAAATACAAATCCTTGTTCTATTTCCCTGCTAACTGAAGTTATTCTGCAAACTGACTCTTTGCCTGGATCTTCTGTTGTATTTAAATGAATAAAGAAGTCCTCAAGGGCTGGGGTTGTGGCTCAGCGGCAGAGCGCTCCCCTCGCACATGTGCGGCCCGGGTTTGATCCTCAGCACCACGTACACATAAATGCATTGCATTGTGTACACTAAAAGTAAAAAAAAAAAAAAAGTCCTCAATATTCTATTTGTAACCAGACATTCACTAAGAGACCCTCTGGCTAATTTAAAAAATAAATTTTTTTAAAACAGCACTTGATAAGATCATCAAATAAATATGATTTTGACCTTTTCATATATTTGTAAGGTTACTGTTTTGTTTTTGCTTTTTTGTATTCTGAAAATTAAAATTCCTTTCCATTAAATTAAACATTAGCAATCAGAAGTATTGCTATTGCTCTTCTTAATATTTTCAATGCATGCTATAATTTTATTTTTACTTTCTCTATATATTATTTTAAAGGATAAACCATTTTAAATTATTTTGGTAACTAACTGATATTAGAGCATGAAAGATTCCAAAAATAAAGATTCTGAATAGTTTAGGTTTTAAAATATATTTACAACCTCAACTTAAGACAATGAAACTTCTTTCAGTTAACTTTAAGAATTATAATGTCCATATCATGTGGATTAATTATACATAATAGAGATTTATATTATCCTGAGATGACCAATATTTTAAGTAAATGTATGAAAAGCCAAATTCTTGTAGGAAGAATAAGCAATATTTTAAGTAAATGTTTAAAAGGCAAATTCTTGTAGGAAGAATAAGCAATCTAACCAAAATATAACCATTAATTCAGTTTGAATCAATCCTTAAAAAATTAAGCCCCCAAATAATTTTCTTACATTGATTTTTTTTTTGCCAAATATACTTGCTTTTAATAAGTATAAGAAAGCAGAGTGTCTCAGAAATGACACACAAGTATAAACATGACAATTTCATTATGAACCTATGACAGTGTATGCAGCTTCGAGGAAGATGAATCCTGGGGAATCAGAGGAGGGTGACTGTAGCCTGGGACTCCACCAAACCCATTGTCATTATGAGGAAGGGCAGTAGTCTTCAAGTCAGTTTCCCTATCTTCTACATTGACAGAAAAAGCACACACAATCTGGTGACAAGAAAAACAGATTTGTACTTACAAAGTTTGAAAGTTGTTTTTCAAGAAGGAGAACATATCAGCGTTGCTCCCCCTTGCTCTATAAATAGCTCCTGGCAGGCAGAAACAACCCTGATTGCAGGAGATGAAGGAGAACAAGCAGCAGGCTGTAGTGCAGAATCAATGGCACAGTGCCAAGAGCTTCATCAAATGAATAATAGCTTCCACTTGACAATCAGTAAAGTGCCTCTTCTCTACGGATTTAGTTTTTAATGATGATTAGAGAGGATGGGCCCCTAAAATTTCTCTGGTAGAAATGACCTCCTATTAATTTCTGTTCCTTGAAATGCTGAATTTCAAAGCTATTTTACAGCTGCAAAACCAAAGGCACTGACATAAAGGAACTATTATCTTTGTAATTGTAGCAACAAGTACTAAATTTGTCATTGATTAACAGAGACTTTTTAACTTCATGATCCTTTGTTGGTTGAGCCCCCTATTTGGAGCTCTGCTGATTTACTTGCTTTGAAAGTCAAATGTTACGTTTCAGACACAACAGCTATCAGAATAATGTCCTTTGTTTTAATATAATAAATACTTCCTTATAACATCTTACATTGATTATTATGAAATGAAGGGTAAGGGTCAAATTTGAGCTTCTCATTAATTATATATAGTGTTTTGCTTTCTGCACAGGTAACAGAAAATCTAAACAGGCATGCTTAAAATACATACATACAGGAACACATTTATTAAGCAAAGAATTTAATCAGAATTTTTAAAATTCCTAACACATTTTCATCTATATGTATGTATGTGGAGAAAGTATATTTTCTAAGATGAACTAGATGTACAAGAGAAGCCTCATAAAGAGTGAAGACATTTGATTGATATCAACTGATGAGACTGTAAGTATATTTTGTCAAGTTAGGCTACTTATTATAAAATAATGTCATATGTTTAAAAAATAACTCAGAGTGTATATCAAACATGGAATATGAGGTATTCTACTTTTGAATGTAAAGAGCACAAGATAGGGAAAAATTCTGGTTGGGTTCAAGAGCATAAATGTTACTTTACAATGCTTTCTATTTAATGTTTGTAGTGGTTAAAAAACACATAATATAATTCTTAGTTCACATTTTTTAAAATTTAGGGTGGCTTTTAAAAGCCACAAAAGTGCATACTGTTGAATCTCACATATTTTCATATCTAAGAATTCATAAAAATTATAGAAATATTTAAAATTGAAAATATTAGAGCAAAATATTAAGAATTCTTTTTTTAAAATGTCAAATCCTGATTCAAGAGGTTGTCAGGTGATGATTTTTGGTGTTCTTTAGTATTTCTCAGAGAGATGAGAATATGATGAGGTCATTGCGTAATTTGTTCAGTTAAAGGATTCTTTCAGTATTAAATATCCTTTATTTTATGAAACAATATTGTTAGTGTGTTTTTTTTTGCTTTTCAGTGTCTTTACTTGATAAACAAAATTCCATTTATGGGTTCTGCCTACACTTTAAAAATATTTACCGGGCTGGGGATGTGGCTCAGTGGTAGAGCGCGCTCGCCTAGCACATGCGCGACCCGGGTTCGATCTTCAGCACCACGTAAAAATAAAAACGCATTGTGTACAACTACAGCAAATTAAAAAAAAAAAAAAAAAAAAATTTACCACTGGGAGAAACCCAAAAGTTGTGAATCTACTTAGCCAAAAAGAACTTAAAATTTGTTGGCAGGGCTCTTTTATTATGTAAATTGGTACCAAAAGTCTGCCATAGCTACAGGTCAATCAATTGTGTTAGGAAGAAACATAAAAAAGAAATTAACATGCTATAAGACTCCAGAGAAAAATAAAAGAATCAAATACTTTTAGAATGAAGTTGTACTTCTTAGAAAAATCAATCAATAATTTAAACAACAGGATAAAGCGTTTGGGAAGGTCAAGTCTCTAAAGAGAAGCTTGAACAAATAATTTTGTTTGTATGGCCACTAAAATCCATGTTACTTCTTTAGTAGATCCTGGGGAATATATCATTGTTTGAATGTAGAATTAAAATGAAAATGAAAAATATCCTTAACATTTTCAATTTCAGGAATGATGTTATAATATCACTTATTATCCAATACATGAATGAAATATTTATTTTATTTTATTATAATAAGGCCTACAAATCTGAAACTACTTTTTTTTTTTTTTTTTTTTTTAAGAAGGCAGGGTTTCTTTTGAAGTATGGCTTAATTCCTGGTTTCAGTCATCCTGGGAACACATAGAACACACCTGAGAGAAAATTAGAACTGTTTGAAATTATTTAAAATATTTAAAAGTATTTATAGGGAAAATTTGTTGGGCTCGTATGTGGAGTGACTGAGTCCTGGGCTTCCTAAGGACAAGCTTGCTATCCTAAGAACACACCTTTTACTTTGTCAGATGGATAATTGTATTCCTTGTGCAGTCTGTACATAGTCCTTCTTTTGTTCTCTTCAACACGTAACTAATCTTCTCTGAAGTTTCTGGCTTGGTTCTGTTGCATGGAGGTACATAAAAAGAGCTAGTAGAATCATATGGTAGGAGCTGGGTAGTTTATTCCCAGCCAGTGTGATGGTGGCATTAGGGTCCAGGAGAACCTGGAGATCAACTCAGAGGGACAGAGCCTTTTTACTTGGTAAGCTTTAAGCCACCAGGGAAGTTTCCTTTCAGTGTTAATCCTGGGAAGACTTAGGTAGAGCTGGCTACAGAATTCAGGGTCTAGAGCAAAATCAAGTACAGGCCCCCAGCCAGGGACAGGGAAACAATCTCCCATTGCCACAGCCTATTGTGCAATTAACTGAAGATGGAGATCCAGTGCCAGGCCTCACTTGATACCCGGATGAGTTTGCAAGAGACACCTCACTGATGCATTGCCACTCTGTCAGCTGAGACACAATGGTGTGCACACCTGTTTCAGACCCTCAATGGCACCCGGGTCTCTGGAAGGGATGATGAAGTAGTAGCTACTCCAGGACAGGGAGACAACCATGGAAAGCCAGAGTTGGAAGAATTCAGAGATGGCTACCCTAGAGCATTACGCTCCAAAGGGTGCACCTCTTGAACATGGAACACAGTGATACTGCACAGTTATGCATCCATGGGGCTGGCTATGGATGTAGGATGTATTTTATTAAGATGATAGGCCTTTATCACACACTATGGACTCTCTTTTGTCACCACAGTTGTTTACTTTTTTATCCATTTGCTCTAGTGAAGTGAAGGTCTTAGTGCTTGTTCACTTGAAGCAATGATTCGTTTTCAGTTTCCTTTTGCCATTTTGGCTGTAGAAGAATACAGACCCCCTGGAATTTCTCCAGGCTATAAGGCCTAGAGATTGTCTTGTTAGCAAGTCAAAACTACATAGTATTCCACATTTTACTTACCTGTTTCCTCAATGATAGAGAACTGTGGAGTCTCTAATTCTGTATTACCAAAAACAGCCCTGCAAGAAATAGTCTTTTCTGTGTCTCCTTTTGGTCTTGAGTGAGGAGTCTGTGGGAAGGACAAAGGGTAATATAACTAGTCTTGGCCAGTCTGTCTCTATTCCTGTCAAAACTTCAAGAATGTCCTTACTATGCTTACAGCAGTACCAATTCTTGGCATTGCCCAACATTGAGCAGTTTGATGGATGTACATAATATATCATCATTTAATTTTTCTCATATTACTAATAAAATCTAGATCTCCTTGTATGTTTTGTAGTCTTTTGTATTTCCTCTTATGTAAATTGCATGTTAATAGCTTTAGACCATTTTTATTTCGTTTTCTTATTTATTTGATTGCATGAAGTTTTGTTTTCACATATTTTAGATTTTATACTTTTATGATTTTTGACATTACCAACAAATTCTACCAATCAATGGCCTGAGCATTGACTTTGTCTATGGTGTTTATCTTATTTAGGTGGTAACTCTGACATTTGTATTAATACCATTAACAATGGCTCAAACAAGAAAGAGTTTTTCTTGTAGTTGGGAGAAAAAGGGATCCTTCTAATCACTTCTAGGATATTGCTTTTTCAACATGATACAAGGTGGCTCTCACCAGCCCATTGAGAAGGGAAACCAGGGAGAAGAAAGCATTCCTCTTCATGTTGAGGGCATGATATAGGGCACACACATTCGTTGGAAGATTACTTACACTTCATTAGCTAGAATGTGGACACAGTCAAATCTACACAAGGAAGTCTGAGAAAGTAGACATTTATTTAGGTGTGCCATGTTCTCAGCTAAAATTCACAAATTCTGATGTTAGAGGTGTAACAGGAGAGAATATATTTGTTGTACTCTATGCCACAGCACCCTTTATTGAACAGAAATCCTTAATTCTGATGTTCTCAAATGAGTATTTTTGCTTTATCTGTACTTCTGGAATTTTGTTTAAGGATTTTCCACTACCTCTGGATGGCATTATCTTTTTGCTTTCTACTTAGACCTTTCTTATTTAATTTTTTTAAAATCCGAAGATTTTTAAAAAATATTTTTATTCATTTATTTATTTATTTTTATGTGGTGCGGAGGATCGAACCTAGTGCCTCACATGTGTGGGGCAAGAGCTCTACCACTGATCTACAGCCTCAGCCCACTTATTTAATTTTTAATCCATCTGGCATTCACTTGCAATTATAGTATTAGAAAGGGATGCAATTACGTGTGTGTGTGTGTGTGTGTGTGTGTGTGTTTTATTAGAGTGCAATTTTTCCAGTACCATCTACTCAATATTTTGTCTATTTATCGTTTGTTTTATGTTAGTTCAGTTCCTCTCAGAAGTATCCAAATAGCTTTAGATATTTGAAAGATTAATTTGGGGAAAATGTGAAAAATAAAGGGCAGTGGGGCCAGAAAAACCACTGATAAGAACATCTAACACCGAAAGGAGGAATGAGTAGAAAGTGTTGCAGTCACAGTACAGTTCTAAGAAAGTTTTGACCAGCTCAGCAGGGAGTCTGTCGTGGTTTAGATAAGTGCCCCCCAAAAGCTCATGTGTGAGACAATACAAGAATGTTCCGAGGTAAAATGATTTAACCTAATCTGTTGTCGCCGGAAAAGGATTGCAGCCTGGAACGGCAGCGCCGCGGGAAGGAGTCCGGAGACAGGATGGAGACGAAAATATTCTTTAATCTTACAAGAAACTACAATATACCTACACAATAGCGATAACCCTGTCTTTTCTCCCTCTGGTCTCTTCCCATGCGCCCGAGCAGCAATGGCGCTCGCTCGATCTGCTGAGTCACCGTTCAAATCTCTCGAGAGCCTCGACCAAGTCCCGCGAGATCCCGTGAGACTACGGAAAGCGGAAATGCCCAAAAAATGTCTATGGCCCAATAGTCAACCGCAATCTTAGCTATCTCTGCAAACAGGGCTCCTGCATTTCCCCCTTTTGTTTTAAAAGAGGGGATGCTCTAGGACGTCTATGTGCAACCAACATTCTTACCCGTCATCGGATAATCAAGGCTGTGCCCTTGACTCCTGTCTTAGGTTGATATGTCGGCCACATGAGACTATCCCGTGCGACTGTGCCTGTCTTAGGTTGTCCCCCTCTGGGGATCTTACCCGTCATTGGCTAACCAGCCATCCAATGGAGCCCTTTAGGATCGACTGTGTAAGTTGACTAACAGCCGTCCAATTGTGGGGAGATGCTGCGGCTTTAAGGCGACAAGCCTTTTGGTGACGAGCCAAATTGCATAGCATATCAAATTCTTTAAACAAATCAGCTGCCTTAAGTTCTATCAAGTAACACACTGAGTTCTCTAAACAAATACCCCCAAGGTACTGTCCCATGAAGTCCCAAACAATGAAAGATCAAAATGTCCACTTGTTATAACACGTAGATCTAGGAGGCCCCCATGCATGCAGAGCAGAGGCCACACCGCTGGTGAGGTTGTTTGACATTTGAGCAGCAGGGATGCTTGCAGCGACCGCGATCCCTGCATCTGTAGCAGCAGCCGTCTTTTTTATGTCTAGACAATGCCACCGGCAAATCTTCAGGGCCCGCTCCCTAGAGACTCAAGCATCAATTATTAAAGGAAAAGCAGTGCTATTCCAGCACTGAGTCAAGAGGCGAGTTGTCAAACTAAAAAATAGAATTATTAGATTAGAAAATTAAAGTTGATTTCTGCTCACACACATTGCAGCCTGAGCTCCCACAAACATAAGCTGGCAAAACATCATGTTTAGAACAAAACAAAGAAAGACTGAGGGTATTTACTGTATTAAAGATAGATTAAAGAAAAACTAAAAGCACTTTGGAGAAATAATTTGTTAGCTGGAACTCTCGTGTTTCTGCATATACAGCAGTCCTTTACCTGTTGAAATAATTGAAATTAATCATTTATTAAACAAATGAAGTTAATAACAAATAAGCAACCTTATGTCAAAACACCAAAATATCAGGTTATACAGCCCTAGTCATATTTTTCGCGAAAGAGAAATCCCTGGGACACCTATAAAACAAAATTGAAGGTACCTTCACTTATTAAATTATTTACCCAATTTGAATACTCTTAAACTTAAATGAATTAGAGTTATTTGGATCCATATATATATATATATATATATATTCACAAGCGCTTTGTTATTTTTGATGTCACACTGGACAGACAGACGCACATACAAACATATATTTGTGACGTCACATTAACATGAAATTTAGACAAATACACAGACATAAACACATATATATATAAAAAAAATACAATTGTGTGCACACTAAAGAGAGATCTCTTCGTCCCAGCTGGGAGGAATGACACTTAAGTTGTGATGTATTTTGAAGGACTCTTTTAAGGGAATCATTCCATATCTTCATCATGGTCCTCTTGATTTTGTACCTTTTTTATTAATCTTGATTCCTCAACAACTTCATCTTGATCCTTTTGATTTGGTACTTGCTTTATTAATCTAGATGGTATCCATATTGGAGAGGATTCATGCTTTGGAAAAACACAAACAGATCCTCTCCCCCAAATTAACACTGGATCTGGACCCTTCCATGTACCTGAAAGAACATCCTTCCAGTAAACCAAAGGTTTATGTTGTTGATGTGGGTTCCAATGTCTGTCTCCAGCAGAATAACCATCAGAGTCTAAAGTTAAAAAATTTAAGGTAAACAGGGCAACTGCCAATCTGTCCTTAGGATTTTTCCAGTTTCCTTCTTTCTGTTTTAACAACATAACTTTTAGTGTGCGGTTTGCTCTTTCAATAATGCCCTGACCCTGAGGATTGTATGGGATGCCTGTTTTATGGGATATGTTGAATTTTGCGCAAAACTCTTTGAAAGATGAGGACGTATATGCGGGGCCATTATCTGTTTTAAGCATTTTGGGGATGCCCAATGCAGCAAAAGCTTGTAAACAATGAGATGTGACATCTTTAACTTTTTCTCCGGAATGTAAGGAAGCAAAAATCATGCCTGAGCATGTATCTATGGTTACATGAATAAATCGCAATTTTCCAAAACTTGGCTCATGAGTAACATCCATCTGCCACAAATGATTGGGCATTAATCCTCTAGGGTTAACACCAAAATGAGGATTGGGCAAATGTGTCATACAAGATTTACAATCTTTTACAATTGTTCTGGCTTGCTCCTTTGTGATTTTAAACCTACGTTGCAAGGTGGTGCTGTTGACGTAAAACTGGGAATGAAATAAAGTAGCTTGTTGTAGCGCTGAAAGTATAAATATAGTTTTTGTAAGTTCATCAGCCTTTTGATTACTTTCATGGAGGGGGCCAGGCAAATTAGTATGTGCTCTAATATGGCCTATGAATAGAGGTTCTTTTCTTGCCCACAAAAGTTTTTGTATTTGATAAAACAATTTAAAGGCTGGAGTATGAGGTGCTATTGGTCCTGCTAACTCTAATTTTGGGACGGCTTGTACAATATAGTGGCTATCTGAAAAAATGTTTATGGGCTGGTCTCTAAAATGTTCCAGAGCTCTTACCACAGCTTCCAATTCCACAAGTTGAGCTGATTTGTGTGCAGTTATGTAAGTCATACTTTCCTTTGTAGTGACTACTGCAGCAGTACCATTTGAGGACCCATCTGTAAATACATTAAATGCCTTAGGAATAGGTTGATTTTTTATTACCTGTGGAAATATAATAGGATGATTAATACAAAAAGATAATATAGGAGACTTAGGAAGGTGATTATCAAAATTTGCAGAGGTAGAGCATCTAGCTATAGCCCAGTCATTATCGTTGAAGCATAAATATTCAATCTGTGACGATGAATAGGGAGTAATAATAGTAGCAGGGTGAATGCCAAATATTTTAGTAGAAGTTTTAAGTCCTTGAAGAATAAGTTTAGCCACCATGGAGGTATAAGACTCAATTATGCTTTTAGGAGAGACAGGCAAATGTATCCATAATAAAGGCCCTTGTTGCCAAATACTCCTGTGGGTGTATATTGTGAAGAAATAATAATCAATATCAGCGGTTGAGTTAAATCAAATCTGTCACAATGAGCTCCTTCGATGGCTTTTTCTACTACCTTTAAAGCTTTCCTAGCATCAGGAGTCAATGTTCGCGGTGAGGATGGATCAGGGTCCCCTCGAAGGATATCAAATAAAGGTTTTAATTGGCCAGTAGTGAGGTTTAGTGTAGGGTGAAGCCAATTAATGTCTCCCAGCAGTTTTTGGAAATCATTGAGGGTGGTTAAATGTTCTTTATTTATTAAAATTTTTTGGGGTCTAACAAAAGTATCCATGATTTTAAATCCTAAATATAATATGGGAGATCTGGTTTGAACTTTTTCTTCTGCTATATATAATCCGTATTTTTTTAAATTTTCTACCACATCACTGAATATATTAAATAAGATTTTTTGATTAGGGTGGGCCAGTAAAATATCATCCATGTAATGTAGACACATGAGGTTTGGATATTTATTTTTAATGGATTGGATGGCCTTGTCCACATATATTTGGCATATGGTGGGGCTATTAGCCATTCCCTGTGGCAAAACCTTCCATTGATATCTCTGATCAGGGCCATTATTGTTAATAGAAGGAACTGAAAAGGCAAACCTGGGGGCATCCAGAGGATGTAGGGGAATAGAAAAGAAGCAATCCTTTATATCAAGACTAATAACATGGAAATTTTTTGGAATAGCTATAGGATTCGGAAGTCCAGGTTGAGTAGGGCCCATGACTTGCATGGTTTTATTAATTTGTCTAAGATCATGTAATAATCGCCATTTTCCTGATTTTTTCTTGATCACAAATATGGGGGAATTCCAGGGAGAGGTGGAAGGTTCTATATGTCCTGCTTCTAATTGTTCCTGAACTAGTAGGTGGGCCGCTTGTAATTTCTCTTTAGATAGGGGCCACTGAGGGACCCACACTGGCTTATCAGAAAGCCATGGTATTTTCAAAATTATTTTCTCAGTGGCCCCGAAGAAAAATGTCTTTTTCCTATATGATAATGATTTCTTTTAGGGTTAAGCTTACCCTGTACTTTTTGATGATTTCTTATAGGGTTAAGATTACTCTGTAGATTTTTACATTTAACACCTGCAGGTTTGGTTGCAAGGTGTACTCCCATTTGTTGTAAAATATCTCTTCCCCATAAAGTAACCGGTAGATTAGGTAAAACATAAGGCTGAAACGTGCCTTTATGTCCTTCATCATCCTCCCATTTTAAAATTACCGCACTTTTTTCTGGGAGGTTATTATATCCCAAGCCTCTTAAACTGGTTGAAGCTTTTTGCAGAGGCCAGTGTTTGGGCCATTGACGTAAATTAATGATGGAAGAATCAGCTCCAGTATCTATAAGACCCTCCATTTCTATTCCTTGGATTCTTATTTTACACATAGGCCTCCTTGTACAGTCCTGAACCCAGCAAACCATGGGTTTCGAATCAGTGGAACAAAATCCTCTATTGTTCCTATTTAGAGGCATATTCATTTTAAATGACTTATGTAAATTTGGAAGGAGGAGCAACTGAGCAATTCTATCTCCCTGATTAATAGAACTTATACTTTGGGGTGAGCTAAGCATTATTTTTATTTCCCCTTTATAGTCTGAGTTTATTACGCCTGGGGTCACTTGCAAACCTAATAAGCTCTCAGGACTTCGCCCGATAATAAGTCCTACAGTCTCTGAGGGAAGAGGTCCCCTGACTCCTGTGGGAATCAGTTGAACCCCCATTTCAGGTGTTAACACTATTCGGGCGGTGGAACAGAGGTCTAATCCTGCATTTCCTCCTGTTCCTCTGGCGAGGGAGTGGATGGGTAATAGGGATTGTGTCGGGGAAGCATCTGAGTGGATGCTTGAGGATACTTCTCCTCCAATGCCTCGTACATTTGTGGGCCCGGGGCATTGGGCCCCTTGCCCCGTTTTTTGAATTCCTGAATAAAGGATTTCCATGGATGTCAAATTTTGAATAGCATTTATTGGCCCAATGATTTCCTTTCTTACACCTGGGGCAGCAACCTGGAGCACGGTATGAATTTGGTCTTATTTCTCTTTTAGGATTTTGCCTAGAATAGCCTGATTGATTATGATAATTTTGCCTAGAATATCCTGATTGATTATAATGTCTATGTTGAGCTCTTGTAAAATTTTGAGGGGCAGCATCTCTCACAGCTGCTGCAATCATATTCCCTGTGACAAAGGCATCATTTATATCTTTACGTAATTGTATATATATGGAAAGATCCTTTTTATTTTTCCATGGCCTGATGGCTTCCTGGCAATACTTATTAGCATTTTCGTACGCTAATTGGACAACTAATGGCATAACTTGATCAATGTCTCCAAAAACTCTACCTGCAGTTCTCAAAAGTCGATCAGCAAATTCAGCATATGGTTCATTAGGTCCTTGAATTACTTTGGACAAGCTACCTTGTAGATCCCCAGGTCCTTGTACAGTTTTCCATGCCTTTAAGGCAGCTGCGTTTATCTGAGCATATACTCCTGGGGTATAATATTTTTGATCCTGTACGTCTGCAAATTGCCCTTCTCCTGTGAGCATTTCTATATTATGGTCTCCAAACCCTGCATCTGCATTTCTTTTAGCTGTTTCTATACAAAGTTCTTGAAATTGCGATCGCCAAACCAAGTATTGTCCCCCACTTAATGTTGCTTTACATAGACGTTTCCAGTCTGCGGGGGTTAAGCTAAAGGTGTTAAGGGACTCCAGTATACTCAACGTGAAAGGAGCTTGGGGTCCATAAGTCATTACTGCCTCTTTGAGATTTTTTATTGTTTTGAAATCTACTGGCTGGTGGTCCCTCCGTCCATTTCCATATTCAAATACTGGCAGTTCCCAACGTATCTGTGAGTTACCCTCGAGAGCACATAAGCGCTCAGAAAGACTTTTTATTTCTGTTTCTAGGGTATGCAAACGCCTAGTGATACCCTTCATATTTTCTGTAATCGATTTCACCCATGGGGGAGTAGAGGACACAAGTTCCTCCACTTGATGATCCCTTATCTTGGTCTTCCTTAATTTCCTTTTGTTCATTTTCTCAAAATCACCTTTAGTTAATTCCTCCTCACTACTACTACTCTCATTGGTCCTAATTGACTCAGTAACATCCTGAGTCCCAGGTTCAATTGAGACCATGTATCCTTGAAGTATCTCTAATAAATCTTGAATCGCTTTAGCAGCTCGGATCTTTGTCATTTTGGGGACGCTTCTAATACTCTCCTTACTGGTCTTAGTTGACTCAGCGGAATCTACGCTTTCATGATCGCCTTCACTGTTTTCTAAATCCTCCTCGCTAACGACAGACTCATCTATATCAAAGAATTCATCAAGAGCCTCGTACACTTGGGTCTTAGATATTTTCGAACCCATTTTAACCGCTCTGACTAGAGACTCCTGCGAGGTTTCTCAGTTCTTACCTGCCGTGCTGAATTCCCCGTACAGGCCACCAACTGTTGTCGCCGGAAAAGGATTGCAGCCTGGAACGGCAGCGCCGCGGGAAGGAGTCCGGAGACAGGATGGAGACGAAAATATTCTTTAATCTTACAAGAAACTACAATATATCTACACAATAGCGATAACCCTGTCTTTTCTCCCTCTGGTCTCTTCCCATGCGCCCGAGCAGCAATGGCGCTCGCTCGATCTGCTGAGTCACCGTTCAAATCTCTCGAGAGCCTCGACCAAGTCCCGCGAGATCCCGTGAGACTACGGAAAGCGGAAATGCCCAAAAATGTCTATGGCCCAATAGTCAACCGCAATCTTAGCTATCTCTGCAAACAGGGCTCCTGCACTAATCAGTACATTAATCCACAGATAGGAATTAAGTGGGTGGTAACTGTGGTAACTGTAGGCAGGTAGGTTGTGGCTGGAGGAGGTGGGTCATTGGGAGGTGTGCCTGTGGGGTATATATTTTGTATCTGGTAAACTGAACTTAGATTATTTCTCTGCTTCCTGATACTATGTTCTGAAATGCTTTCCTCTACCACTCTCTTCTGCCACGATCATCTGCCTTACCTTGGGCCCAGAGCAATGGAGCCGGCCATCTATAGACTTAGACCTCTGAAGCTATGAGACCCAAATAAACTCCCCCCCAAACTCAAAAATTGTCCTTATCAGGTCTTTTGGTCACAGCAGTAAAAAAGCTAGCTAAAATAGAGTCCTCAAACCAAAATTACCTATCCAAGGACTAACACGTCTTAGGAAATGGACCTTTGTTGATGGCTTCATGGTGCTTAGTAAATTGCCCGTAACACAAACATGGTAGTGCATACAGAGGAGCAGCATCTGGGGCTATCAGGGTGCAACTCTGAGCAACATGTTTTCATGACTGCCACAATTTGTAGGACCAACTTGTCATATAAAATGTCCTTATATTTTCATATGTCTGTCTTGAACTCTATTAGATGCCATTGATTTACTGTCTTTTGTGTATTGTATGTTCTTTATTACTTTTTGTTCTTTATTATTTGCTCTTCCTTTTCAAAGTTGATTTAAACTCATCAAAAATTTTTACCCCTTGAAACCAACTTTAGAATAAGTTTCACTTGAAAAAGTCTACTTGGAAGCCGGGCGTGCTGGTGCATGCCTGTAATCCCAGCACTTGGGAGGCTGAGGCAGGAGGATCGCGAGTTCAAAGCCAGCCTCAGCAATGGAGAGGCACTTAGCAACTCAGTGAGACCCTGTCTCTAATAAAATACAAAAAAGGGCTGGGGATGTGGCCCAGTGGTTGAGTGCCCCTGAGTTCAATCCCTGGTACCAAAAAAAAAAAAAAAAAAAAAAAAAGTCTACTTGGAATTCTGATTGGAATTGCACTGAATTTATAAATATGAAGAAGAACTGACTGTAAGCTACTACCATCTCTTCCAAGTGTATAGAACATTTTGCTATTCTTTAAAGGCTTTTAATAGAGTTTTAAAGTTTTCCCTTATAAACTGAGTATCCATTAATTTCTAGAAATTTTATAGTTTCTACTATCTTTATGGATGATATCACCTTCTAGTTGTTTATTGTTGATATGGAGCAGTGCTATTGATTTTGTGTACATTGATTTTGGATCCAATAGTTCATAGAGTTTGTATATTGACTGTTGTTTTTCCTATGTAGAAGGTCTTCAAATGAGAGTTTAATTTCTTCTCTCTCTCTTCCTTCCTTTTTCTTTTTTTCTCTTTTTGTCGTGCTGGGGATTGAACCCAGGAGCATTCTATCACTGAACTACATTGCAGCCCTTTTTTTTTTTTTTTTTTGCCAATTGTTAAATTTATTCAAATGTTTTAGATACAAATCCATTGGAATTTAGTAAAATATTGGAAATTATAGGTACTACTAATCTTAAGAAATACTTTTCCTATTTGATTACAAATTACAGATAAATTAATAATTAATCTAGTTAATTAATAAGTAATTTCTTTTCCCTTTTGGATTAGTTATTTCTCAGGACACTCTTTTTTTTTTTAGATTATTTATTTACTTATTCATAATGCACAAGTATATCATCTTTTTACATACAACTGCTTGTATACAAAGTATATAAGTACCATTCAGATCTTTAATCTTTTTAGACAAGTTTTCGCTAAATTGCCCAGGATGGCCTCTATCTTATGATCATCCTGCCTCGGCATCCTGAGGCTGCGATTACAGGTGTGCACCACTGAAAACAGCAACTGCTTCTTTTGAAATAATTCACTGTTGTATATGAATCAATATTACAGACAATGGGTATTCTGGTCTTTTCAAAATTAAAGGAAATGTGTTGGACAGTTGAAGTTTTTCTGCTAATTCCTAGTTTGATAGAATATTTTATTATAAAGTATTGGTGGCCCTTTATCATTTTTTTCTGTATTTATTATAAATGTATGATTTTATTTTTTAGTTTATTAATATGGTATATATCATCAATATGTGTTTTTCTCATATTGAAACATATTGCATTTCTGGGATAAACTTTACTGATAATGCTGTATGTAAACAATACAATGTTGAATTCAGGAAGCTAGTATTTTGCCTTAAGTTTTGGAGCTATAGTTATACATGGAATATATAATTTCCTTTTCTTATATTATCCTTACCCAGTTTTTTAAATAAAGATAACACTAAGCTCATAAAATGAACTGGTCAATCTTTTCCTTTCTATTTACAAGATCTATTAATCTTTGGAAGTTTGTTAGAATACAACTGTAAAACCATATGAGCCTGAGGCTTTTTGGAAATTAAACTTCTTCAATACCAATTTATCTATTCAAGTTTTCTATATTTTCTTGTTTATATTTTTGAATTTTTAATTTTTTAAGAAATTTAACCAATTCTTTGAGGTTTTCAAATTTACATGAATATAACTTTCATCATAATCTTTCATTATTATTAAAAATCTATGTTCTGCCATAGTTATTTTTTATTTCATACTACATTTTTTATTTGCATTTCATTTTCTTCAGTCAATCCTGCCTGAGATTTAAGATGTTGATTTTTTTTAAATAATGAGATTTTGATGTTATGATTCTTTATTTCCACTTAAATTTTTATTTATTGGCTTCTCTTATTTTCTTATTTTCCTTGGTTTTTGATGACATTTGTTCTCTGAGTCTTTTCACCTTCATGAGTTTAATACATAGCTATGCTTTTCTTCAATATTTTTTTTCTACAATGTGGTCAGAGTTATAAATTTCCCCATAAATATGGCCTGAGGTGCAATCTACAAATTTCATTGTTTAGTTCTAAATATTTCATCATTTCCCTTGTTTTCCAAAAGCCATTTGGTATATATTTTGTAGCTTTCAGACATATGAGATCTAAAATCTTATTTACTTCTAATTTTATTATAATTTAATTGGCAAACTAAAATTAATTTTGATTTCTTGTTCTATATCAGATTCTGAGGGCATACATTAGTCTTGAGCTACAATGTTTGATTCATCTACTTTTCTCCACACTGCAGTGTTTTGGGGTGGATTTATGTTCATGATGACTAGTCTTCCTACTCTATTGTTTCTATTTTCAGAGCATAATGTCATGTTTTGTATGTTATGATATTTTGCCATGAACCTTTGTAATGTCAGGTGTTAAAAGTACAATTCCAGTTGTCTTTGGAACTATCAGTAATTACCAGGTTTTCTTTTTCTGTTGATTCTCTATCCTCTCATATGAATGGAGCTTCTTGTAAACAATGTTACCGAGTCTTTTTCTTCTTTTAATTTAAATTCCAATACGGAATCTCTGTCTTTTAAGTTGTGTGTGTGTGTGTGTGTGTGTGTGTGTGTGTGTGTGTGTGATATTTATTTTTTAGTTGTAGTTGGACACATACCTTTATATAATTTATTTATTTATTTTTATGTAGTGCTGAGGCCTTGCATGTCCTAGGCGAGAGCTCTACAGCTGAGCCACAACCCCAGCTCTCTTAAGTACAATATTAAATTCACTTAAATTTATTTTAATCACCATTATATTTTTACAGAATGTTCTTGCTATCTGGTGCTCCACCAGGCATTTTCTTTATATATCTGGGCAGAGGCCATCTTCCTGGATTACATAACCCACCAGCTCAGGAGTTCAGATAGGGAAGAAATGGAGTACTGATTCGTAGCATGTGATTGGTTGGCAGGAATGTATTTTCACTCTGGCAGAACTTTAATGGTACCCTAAAATTACCCCAGGGTGATAATCTGGAATGTTGTGGATTCTTACCCCCATGGGGCAGTTAATTACCATCTCAAAGTAATCTGGAGAAAAGATGAAGAACAAAATTTAAAGCTGTCCCTAAACCAGTCCTTCATGCTGTGACCCAGTACTCCTTTGCCCCAGAGTGCTGCAAGCCTATACACTGGCTCCTGTAGCTTTCTATCTAGGAGTTTCCTGTTTTTCTAGTAGTTGTTCAGACCTATGCTCTCTCAAGTCTGCAGTTTCTCCAGCACCTACTTGGGAAGGAAGCCCCTCACCATGTGCTAGTATACCATCTTGTCAGGAAAGCCACAGGTATATATTATGAATATATTCATAGGAATGATCATGCAAAGATATTTTGAAAAAAAAATACACACTAAAACTACTCTGAAACCCTCAAACAAGATGACCTTAGCAAATCATATGATAGAAATATTAGAGTAGGCAAAATTTTTCACAAGAGTGCCTGGTACTTTCTTTAGGACCAAATCTGCAATACTCTCAAATCTTGAAAGATATCTTGACATGTTGATTTGCTTAGATTTCCTTTTTTTCCCCATCCCTTTAAAAATTCCTCTGCCTCTTATATGATACCTCTGTGGCTTTTTTTTAAAGCTCACTCTTGGTGCTAAGCCAGTCTCTGCTAACTGTGGGCAGTTCAACTTCCCAGGTGGTGGGCTGTTTAACAGGTTGAGATTGCCTTCTCTTAGCACCGCAGGCAGCAGTGTTAACAGCATTAATCCCCCAAGTTCTGTTCTTTTACCCTAATGACACCCTCTGGCACTCAGGCATTTAACATGTGTTAAAAGGACAGCATAAGGTCATAGCTGGGCTGTCCCTACTTCCTCCATCAAATGACACATATAACAAGACCAGAATCACTGTTTCTTTACTAGTTTGGGGGAAATGGCTCTTGCCAATATTTCCAGAAGAAGTTCTGCAGTCCATCTCTTGCTGAGATTAAGAGATGGCATTACCAGCCATAAATGAAAAGGCATGCCAACCAATCCAATAAACTGTCAAGTTTAAAAGTTTGTTTTAAAGAGATAATTCCCAGAGGATTGGTTTACTGCATCTTATAAGTATGTATGTGTGAATCTATAATCCTTATTTTATTAATCACTTGGATTAAAGGATAGAGTATCTGTATTTAAATGATAGTATTTCCTTAGAAGGCAAAAACATTAGCAGTAATGTGACATTGGTGGAAATAATGCATTAAGAATAGTGAAGCATAGACCTTAGATTCAACCAAATTAATAAGTAGCTGTGTGTCCTTGAGAAAATTAGATAATTTCTCTGGGAAATAAGATTACTCTTTGAATTCCCATCCTTCAAAAATTCAATATGCTGTGGTTACAAGAGCCTAAACTGTCCTGGTGTGGTGGCGCAGGCCTGTAATCCCAGCAGCTTGAGAGACTAGGCAGGAGGATCCCAAATTCAAAGGCAGCCTCAGTAATTTAGCAAGGCTCTAAGCAACTACTTAGCGAGACCCTGTCTCAAATAAAAGAATAAAAAGGGTTGGGGATGTGCCTCAGTGGTTAAGTGCCCCTGGGTTCAATCCTTGTTAACAACAACAACAACAGCAACAACAACAACAAATCCTAACGTCGTTTTAGCCAAGATCATTTGATCATTTTCACCCCCTAACAGAACTGTTGACAATCTATGTATTAGGTTCAAAAGTGAATGTAGGTTATTTTTGATCAGGGAGACTGGAAATGGAGGTAGATCTTCAGGGGAGAACAGACCTAGGTAAACTCCTGCACACTAGAACATGGAAACCAAGAGATCTAGGAGACATTAAGACTTGAAAGGGAGAAGCATGCCCAGGGAAAGTGAGGGCTGTTGTAGAGACACCAATCACAACCTTGCCTGGGGCCTGAGTTCCTGAGGCAAGAGAACATCTTCTGCACAGTTTGGTGGAAGGCAGTGCAAAAAACGCCCTACCACAGACTGATTGAGGAAGCACACATGTGACCTGTAAAGTCAGGTGTTAACTGTCTGTCAGCTCCGTTACAGATTGACAGTTCTTTTAGAAATGTCTTTTCATGTAGAATACTCATTTACAACTCCCTTCTTATCCCTCTGTCTCCATCTCCCTCCACCCAAGAGCCACGTAGGAGTGGAATAGAGTGGTCTAGACATATTTTTAAGATTGGAACATTTTTCCAGACTATGACAGGACAGCTCCAAATGTGATGCAGCTGGATTTTCCCTGGGTGGCCTGTGGTGCCTCAAACTTGACCCCAACTCTCTAAGTAACCTAAAATTCATGTTCAGGTCTTTAATTAGGAAGGATAGAGACAATTTTATAACTTTGCTTACATGAACAAGAAATCATCTGACTGTATAAGAATACCAAGGGGCACTTGTCTTATGATTTTAGTTTTTCAAGACCCAAAATCAGATTTGTAAGCTTCTCTTTTCTTCTTTCTCATGGCTCTGCTAAGAATAACTCAGAGCAGAGGAAGTTGACTCTATGTCTTCCTCAGATTGCGATAGTTAGCTGGGTACAGCCATAAACATCACCCTGAAATAAATGTACAAAAATGTAAACAAAAATGCAGTCCGTTCCTCATATGGTAATGATTTACATTAACCAACGATTTGGGAAAGATATAATAATGTTAAGGAAATACATTAGAGATGCAAAAAAAGGGAAGATGCTTTAAAAAATAAGTATATTCTAGCACAGTAGAAAAAGACTTATCAGGGGCTGGGGTTGTGGCTCAGTGGTAGAGTGTTTGCCATGCACTTGTGAGGCACTGGGTTGGATCCTCAGCACCACATAAAAATAAATAAACAAAATAAAGGTAATGTGTCCATTTACAACTAAAAAATTTTTAAAAAGACATATTTAAAATTGTCAAATTAGCTTTTTATTAGAATATAATTTTATATTTTATACCCATTTGGGTAGCTCAGCATCTGAGACAATTGTAAATGGACAAAAACCAACAACAAATTTACCACAGTACAGTTTTACTGGAATTTATTTATTTAATTTAGATTCCACTAAGTGAAAATAATATTTTAAAATTCCAATCAGTCCCTGAAGGCAGCAGGAGTTCTATGGCCTCCTGCCTAATGATGTAATTAAGCTTAGCTCATCATTACCTAGCCAGACACCACACACACACACACACACACACACACACACACACACATACATACAGGCACACTGCTGTGAACTGTAACTGCATTTGAAAGAAAAGATCAAGGGTCAGTAAATGAGGATATTTGCAGCTTGTGGATGAAAAAGTCATCAGATTTTGACTAGGTACATGTTGATGTGTTTTCACAGTAGCTAGACCAAAGACAGGAATGTTTTGGTTTGACAGAACTAGAAATTATCATAATAGACAAAGAGTAAATATGCAACATTTTTACCCACTGAATACTTATATAAAAATGAAGATTTGGGGTATTTAAAAAGCATGCATCTTATTATTTTTCTATTTTTAGTGTTTATCTTATAAATGAATGCAGAAAACACTGAGTTTGGAAAACAGACATTTTGGTTGTCTAATAACAATTTTAAAAAATCACTCCTGGCCATGATAATAAAGTTGCAAATTCTGTCTTCATCAACCTTGTAAAGTAGTGTTATGACATGGGATTGTTGTGTAACATATTGACTATCTATCCTGTGTGTGCTTTTGCACAAATGATCACATACCAAGTATAATTTACCTTTTCAAATTAAAGTACAATTAAATTATTTTTAAAATAAGAGTTATGCTACATGAAAAACAATATCACTATGTACCTTTAAATGTATGCCTAAGAATGATCAAACACTATACAAGCTCTCTGTTCTGCACAGTTTAGTTTGATCTCTTCTTTATAACATTTGAGGTATTTTTATTTAAAAGCCTTAATAACCTGATGATAATGGTTAGTCTTGTGAGATATTAGTTAATTTTTAAAGGAATAAGATATATGTTGTTCTTGACCAGCTAATTAAACACCTCATGTGTACGAAGAAAGAAAAAAACTATTTTCCTTCATTGTTAAGAGTTTTATATCCTAAGGTACAATTTTATTAAGAATAAATAAATAAATTAAAACCCTAGGAATAAATCCAACTAAGAGTGAAAGATGTCTACAAGGAAAATTATAAAATAATGGGGGGAAAAAAAAGAAGAAGACACTAGAAGATGCAAAGACCTCCCATGTTGTGGATAACCAGACTTAATATTGTTAAAATGGCCATATTACTAAAAGTGACCTACAGATTCAATGCAGTCCCCATCAAAATACCAGTGACATTCTTCATAGAACTAGGAAAACAACTCTAAAATTCATAATGAAGAACAAAAAATCCAGAATAGAAAAAAAACATCCTGCACAAAAATAACAATGCTGGAGGCATCACAATACCCAATTCCAAAGTACACTTCAGAGCTATGGTAACACAAAAAGCATGGTATTGGCGTAAAAACAGACACATAAACCAATGGAGTAGAATAAAAGATATAGGTCAAACCCACATAGCTATAATCATCTGATTCTTGACAAAGTTGCCAAAAACAAGTTGGAAAAAAGACAGCCTCTTAAACAAAAGGTGCTGGGAAGAATGAATGTTCATATACAGAAGAATGAAACTAGAATTCTTGTCTCACCCTGCATAAAATCAACTCAAAGTGGATCACAAACTTAGGTATAAGATCAGAAACTATGCATCTGCATAAAAGAGGGGAAACATGTTAACATATAAAGAGGCAACACCTTCCTAAATAGGACTTGTATAACTCAGGAAATAATATTAAAAAATCCACAAATGTGATGTCAACAAATTAAAAAGCTTCTTCAAGCAAAAGAAACAATTAAGAGTGAAGAAATAGTCTACAGAATGGGAAAAAAAATGTTGCCAGATACTTTTCCAACAGAGGATTAAATATCCAGAAGATAAAATAACTAAAAAAACCTCAACACCAAGAATGATGAATAATCCATTCTATAAGTGGGAAGGTAGACTGAACAGAGACTTCTCAAAAAAATAGGTACAAATGGCCAACAATTATATAAGAATGTTAACATCTTTACCCATGAGGGAAGTTCATTTAACTCCAATCAGAATGATAGTCATCAAGAATACAAACAACATTAAATGTTTGTGAGGAGGCAGGGGAAAATGGCTTTCTTATTCACTGTTGGTAGGAATATAAAGTAATACAGCCTCTATGGAAATTCCTCAAAAAATTAAAAATATAACCACCATATGACCAAGTTATGCCACTTCTCAGTATTTATCCCAAAGAATTAGTCACCATACTATAGTGAAGCATGCACATTCATGTTTATCACAGCACAATTCACAATTTCCAAGTTATGGAATCAGCCTACATGTCCATTAACAAATGACTGGATGAAGAAAACGTGGTACATATACCTAAGGCTGTTTTATTGAGCCACAAAGAAGAAAGAAATTTTATCATTTTCAGGGAAGTAGATTGATCTGGAGAACATCATGTTAAGTGAAATAAACAGACTCAGAGACAAGGATCAAATGTTTTCTCTCATATGTGGAGGCTAATGGGGAAAAAAAAAGTGGATGTCATGAAAACAGAAGGAAGACTATCAGGATAGAGGAAGAAGATCCAGAGAGCGGAGAAGAGGGAGGGTAAGGGGAGGTACTGGGGAGTGAAATTGTTCAAATTATGTTATATGCATGTATCAACAAGCCAAAATGAAACCCACTATTCTGTATAATTGTTATGCATCAAAAAAAGAATACATAATTGTCCTAAGTTCCTACGCAAGGCTGAGACACTGCTGTCAGAGGTGTAGGGGGACTATTTCTTCATATTAGCTAGGCTGGAAAAACAGAATCTATTTTCCCTGTCCATATCTGAAGGAGCCCTTCTGTCCACTCCCTCCGTGGAACCTGTCAATAGTCTGTTTGGCCTCTCACCTTGGGAACCTTCTCAATGTGCACAAGAGCTGGGTTCTATAACTCCACTTCTTGCTGCACCTTCGCCTATATGTAACTTTAGATTGAATAAGCACACTGAAAGGAAACACATGTTATCCAGGGAATGTAAGTTCATAGGCCCTGTGCCACAGTGTGTCTCATGGACTCATAGAAGAAGTGTGTTGCAAATGATGATTGGCATCTTGTTTCAAACAACATGGAGCTAACAATAATGGGGGCAAGATGCCTAAACACCACTTCTCTGGATTCTCCACCTAGGAAAACACAAATAAATTTGGTTGATGGAGTTCAAGCTGATAGTTTCTGTACCTAACCTATTCTTTTTGTCTCTGCAAGCTGATTTCACAAGCTTTTAAATGTCTTCCAATGTGTGTGGACCTTTATCTCTGGGAACTAATCTCATGTTCCTGAAATACCATTCCAGAATGAGCAAAACACTCCCAAGGCCAAGGGCCTCTTTGGGGCCACGATTTACCTTACCATGTATAATTTGACTTGTAAAAACCCTAACATGTTGTTGGTCAGGTACCAGGGATTGAACTCAGGGGCACTCAACCACAGGGCCACATCCCCAGCCCCCCTTTTTTTTAATTTTTTTTTTTATTAGAGACAGGGTCTCACTGAGTTGCTAAGTGCCTCGCCATTGCTGAGGCTGGCTTTGAACTCGCGATCCTCCTGCCTCAGCCTCCCAAGTGCTGGGATTACAGGCGTGTGCCACCACGCCCGGCCCATGTGATATATTTTTAAAAATAAATGAATAACACATTCCCTACAATATTGCTGTTAGGGATCACTAAAATCAATCCTCAGCACTCCAGTGACATCTATCCAGCATAAGGCTTACCAGGAAAACCAAAGTTTGGGGAAGTCTGACCCTTGCCAATAGTTAATAACAGCTACATAGCAATAACAGGTTGTGTCACAGAATGTAAATTTCTAGCTGGCATACGGATAGGTCATAGAATAAACTTTAAATATTCTGGGCAATTGGGGGTAGCTTAAGCATTCAGCAGTTCCTGAGGTAAAAGCTTTGAAGAAAATGCTGTAAGACTAGAAAACAAGATGTTCTTGTTGATAGGAGAAGCAGATCTAATCAAGAGCAATAGGAACATTTATTATACCTGACCGTAACCTAGGAAAACAAGATGTGACATGGAATGAAAAGCTAAAAAACTTGGAGGTAGGATGGATGGCGCAGCTCAGGCTGATTACAATCTTTTGCTGGTCCATTGATTCTATTAGTAACTATATAGATTGACTCTTACCTGCCAGCCACACTAAGTATATAGCAGTATGAATGATGGTAGCCCTGTCATCATGCATCTGTAATGTGGTGAATGAGAGAGAAGCAAAACAAGCAAATACACAAATAAACCTATTGTGATAGATATTGAAAGAAATGTTCCAGGCACTATTATAGAAATGCCACAGTGATGTGGGAGGAAGTAGACCATGAAAGATAAAATGAGGGAAGGCCTTTTGAGCCAGCAGCTTTGGAAATGAGATCTGAACGTTGAGAAACAGCTATGTGGAGAACAGAAAATGAGCCCTCCAAGCAGAGGGACAATATGTGTAAAAGCCTTGAGTACTCAAGTGCAAGGATACCTTGATAGCTAAGGCATAGTATTCCAAAGGGACAGTGATACCAGATGAAATCAGGAGCTCAACAGGGACCAAATCACCTAGGGCCTATACATTGTGGTGAGGCGTTTAGGTTCTATTATGAAAGTGATATAAGGTCTCTGAAGGGGTTTTAATGGGAATCGTGCCACCCAATTTACATTCTAAATATATCACTGCACAATCCTTGAATTTTAATAATAAAAGCATCGTTCATGGTAACCAAATCATTTATAGTGCATGCAACATAAAGAGGTAATCATAGACTGCTGACAGGCTTTCTAGGTGAGTGACAGAAGTGTTCTTTCATATATGGAAGAGAAAGGAGATTCCATTTTTCCATTCTAGCTAATATGGGGAAACAGTCCCCCCAACATATCTGATACGACAGAGAATGGGAAGATTGGATCAAGCCATCATTCCCAGTGTTATGCTCTACAGCAGGGGACTTTCCCTGACAAGCAAGGCCCTGTTCATGATATGCAATAAAATGTCCTGCCAGTTTTAAAACTGCCCATAGACTTATCATCAGAATTTGCTTTGTACTTTGTGAACTATTAGTTTTTCTGCCAAAGAGTTGAAATACATACTTCTATATTCTGACTGAAATATTATTTCAGGAAGGTTTTTAGAGGCTCATGGTAGTAAATCCACATGTGGGAGAATGAGAAGGAGGAAAGATAAGTCTATTGTCCAATTTTACTACATTCAAATTTCTCTTTCCAGTCATTCTTAAAGATTTGAATATTGTGGACTTATTCTTATAAGCTCATTTTGTTTCTGAGGCCAAGTAGAACCTCTTGATCTTTCCAGTCTAAAGTCACCATAGAACATTCTGGATTGTATGTACAGTAGAAATATTTCTGGATTTCTTGGTGATGGTGATATCCATGGTGACAGCAAAGTTGGGGTTCTGGTGTTAGTGGAGTTTGGTGGAGACACTGAGATGGGGTTGTTTGTTCCTCAGCCTTGAGAATTTTTCTATTATCCTATATTAAACCCCCTTCTTTATTAAAGTAATATTTTTTAGTGAATTCTAATTTTTAGTTTTTTATATTTTAAGAACAATTCTGACTCTGATAGATAGGTCAGTGTCTGCTTTATTTTTAATTTTTAGAGTCTTCATTTTCTGATTTCCTCACATTTTAATCCCCTTCCTTATAATGTAGATAGACTTCAGCATAGACCTCATTATAAGCACTTTCCACATGGTTATCACAAAAGCACATAAGCATAGTATTTTGAAAATTAAACCTACTCATTGTCTTTTCTAAAACCTGCTATTTCCCTAGCATTTTATATTTTGGTGAATGCCCCCCCACCCCCACACTACCAGTGGTTCAAGCCTGAAGTCTGGAAGGTTTTGTAAAGATCCCTCAGAACCTTTTACACCTATATACTTTACTATTGACGCTTTTGCCTAAAACCTCTCCTTTTCTTTCTTATCCCTCTGATTTATTTGATTCAGACACTTAGCATCACTATTGTTGTCACCTCCTAGATGGCCTCCTTGTCCTTATCTTCCTTGTTGCCACTTTCACCAGAATTAAATTTCTACTTTATTACTCATCTGCTCAAATTTGACTTTTTCCTCAATATCTACAGAAAATAAAATCTAAACTTGTTTGCATGGTATTTAAGTTTAGGTTTATCATCTGGTACTTTCCCTTGAGTAGCATATTCCAGCCATTCTGTACTACTTTAATTTCCCCAAACATTGGTTAGTAGTGTACCTGGAGGCAAGGATTATCCTTTCATCTTTGTAGTCTTATCTAACACATGATTGGTACTGCGTGGATCATTGTTGAATGAATGAATGCTTTTCTTCCTGTAGAGCCAGCACCTCTGAGTGTTTCTGAACCTGAAGCTCTGGTGGTGGCTCCTCTTATCTCTGTCCTGTACTCACTGTATTTCTCTCCTTTTAACCTATAGTTACATATTTTTGCATTGCATTTATCTGGGGTTCCTTCATTCTTTTCCACTTTCAAAGCTGAATGTATATAATTTAATTTAATTATTTATTGAAAGGGAAGACAGCACATCTTATAATTGACAAAAAATTATATGTCTGCTTGATATTTGGGCTGAGATAGAAAATATTTGTAAAGGTTTAACCAGTCTGTTTAGAAGTGCAGGGAGTGGAGTAAAACTTTAAAGCATGTTGAGATTAAAACCAGGAAGGTCTTGAATGGTAGGATAGGACTTTGGACTTTTTGAACACGCAGTGGAACACAGAAGAATTCTAAATGCAGGCTGCTGTGGATAGGGAATGTTTCAGCAAGATCCCTATGTCATTGTCAAGTAGGATCCCCAGAATCGAGAGGAAAGTGAAGATGAGGTTAGACATAAAGGTGCAAGAATATAAAAAGAATGATACAAAATAGTTGAGGCAGGATTAGAACATGCTAGAAAAACTTAGAAGTAATGAAGTTAATTGTAGATCTTGATGACATGGAGTTTACTCAAGCAACTTTTGCAGCCAGATCACTCTATTAATGGGATTTAATATAGAACTTCTATTCAGAGGGCAAAGCATTTACTTTTATTATAAGACTGAGTTTCTTGTGTCCATCTTATTTATAAATAGGGAAAAAGAAGGTAAATTTTCTTTAGTATCTTCCCTAGTATTTTATGCTTAACAGACATCAGGACCCTGGATTCTCAATTTCCCCTGTCTGCTATCAATATATCACACAGAAAGGGTTCTTGTTACATCTGTTTTTGCCTTCTTCCTTTTTAATTTCTCTTTAATTTCTTTTTTCCCTTTCATATCCCTCTTTTAAAATTTCTTTTCCTTATATGAATCCATTTTTATTTCTCTCTCTTCTTCTAAGTTTGTTTCTTTTCATTTTTCTCCACCTCTTTTTCTTTTCTCTTTCCTCCTCTTTCTCCCTCCCATCTTTGGGTTACTTGAGCCTATAACGTATCTTCTCATTTGTAGAGCTATGGCTCAGGAACTCCACCACTCCCAGAGGAATCTCCAGGACAAGAGTGGAAAAGGTTACCAAATTGCGGAAGTCAGGGATGGCTGGAAACAGAGCTCAACCAAAGGTCAGGGAGCGTAACTCTCCTGTCCCTCCACTGGCCTCCTCGCCTTTTCCTGTCAGTCTAGCAGGCCCCACATGTCAGAATGATGTCTCCTTAACAGAGGGAGTCAGCCTAAGAGCCTGTGCCAGGGTAGGTTTTACCTCCCCTGCAGATCCTTAGGGAGACAGCTATTTTTGTCACCTCGCCAAGTACAGCAGTGGATGTATTTATTGTAGAAGGTAAAGCCAAGAGAATCTGGGCATAGTGTTCCAGCAGCTCTATCTTATTTTTATGAAACTTAAAAACCAGACCTGTCTAGTTTTTTTTTTTTTAGCTAGGTATCAGAATGGGTGTCTTTCATTCTAAAAATGGAAGACAAGAAACAAACAAAAAAGAGCTGATGAAAATTGAATAACTAATTTTAATCCAGGGACTCCGAGTTGGTTGGAATTGCCCAGGTGGTTTTCATTACATTTCCTTCTGATTACTGGTTGCCTCCTGCAGAAAGAAGGATAGAGAGGTTTCAATATTATAGACATTGGTTGAGTGCCCATCATGTGTCTTCATTTTACATAGTACTAAGGAGAAGTATAAGGGGAAGATAGGAGACAAAAACAATCAAACATTTATAACAAAGTGAAAGCAATGGGAGTCTGCGACATATTTAATAAATTTGGGGAGCTGCTTTTGCAGGAATTATATTCAGAACCATTGAACTACACAATAGTCCTTTGCTTACTCATATGCCTTGCTACTAGATGTGGTGAAAAATAACTACTGATTTTTTTTCCAGTATTGGGAATTGAACCCAGGGAACTCTTTCACTGAGCTACATCCCCACCCCTTTTTATTTCATTTGAGACCGAGTCTTGCTAAATTCCCTAAGTTAGTCTTGAACTTGCCTCAGCCTCCCAAGTCACTGGGATTCCATACATGCATCACCACTGCCAGCACTGCTGATTGTTTCTGCAAAGTCAATTTCATCTTTAGAGCAAGAAAATTCATTGTAACTGAGGCTGAATAGAAGAACATGCTATAGCTTCATAGTGTTAAAAATGGCAGCACTGTGAATAGGGTCTGAATTCCAAAGTACTACTTGGAAAAAAATAACATTCATTTGAAAATGTTTTCTGAAGTCCTGTTTAAAAATGAAGTTGAGTTATGTTATGGTTATGCTGTGAAGAAGATGCTCCTTATATAGATTAAAAATTTGAGACACCTACACACAGAAGACTTTCAAAGAATAATAGAAGGCAGAATAAAAACAATTGTCAAAATTGTAGTTGAGCAGGGCGCGGTGGCGCACGCCTGTAATCCCAGCACTTTGGGAGGCTGAGGCAGGAGGATCGCGAGTTCAAAGCCAGCCTCAGCAATGGCGAGGCACTTAGCAACTCAGTGAGACCCTGTCTCTAAATAAAATACAAAAAAAAAAAAAAGGGCTGGGGATGTGGCCCAGTGGTCAAGTGCCCCTGAGTTCAATCCCCGGTACCACAAAAAAAAAAAAAAAAAAAAAAAAAAAAAAAAAAAAAAAAATTGTAGTTGAAATTAAGGAAGGGTACTTATGGACCTGGAAAAAGACCATGGAGAAAACCAAACTTCAAATGCGTGAAGTTGGGGAAGCTGAAACATAATAAATTAAAAGATCAAGTTTAAAACATACAAGCAATTTCGTTAAACATCATCTTTAAACAATTTGTTGAAAAAATAACTATAAGAATGTTTTAAAAAGTCCTCTAATGGATGTTACAAGTTATCTACTTAATTTTTTTGTTTTGTTTTGTTTTGTTTTGTTTGGTTTGGTTTGGTACCGGGGATTGAACTCAGGGGCACTCGACCACTGGGCCACATCCCCAGCCCTTTTTTGTATTTTATTAGAGACAGGGTCTCACTGAGTTGCTAAGTGCCTCGCCACGCCTGAGGCTGGCTTTGAACTCGCGATCCTCCTGCCTCAGCCTCCCAAGTGCTGGGATTACAGGCGTGCGCCACCGCGCCCGGCTCTTAATTTTTATTTGACAAATAAAATAAAGCTTGATAGAAGTCTTGTGAAATAATGTTGGAGGGCTGGGGCTGGGGCTCAGTGATAAAGCACTTGCCTAGCACGTGTGAGGCACTGGGTTCAATCCTCAGCACCACATAAATAAATAAAGATATTATGTCCATCTACAACAAAAACAATATATTTTAAATAAAAAAAAAATAATGTTGGAAACATTGCTTAGTATTTTGAGATGCATTTTCTTAAAACCTTTTCACAACTGAGTAACCCATCAACTGCCGAGCCTTACAGTACTGACAAATCCCAAAGACTGTGGTAACTAAAGCCTTGCAGCCCCCACTGGAAAAGGGAAGAGGTTTCCACTGTAGCTGACAATGGGTTACTATACATGTTCTATACTCCCAGGTGGTAAATAATGAGTAGGAAGAAAATATTTAGGGGAAATAATGCTTGAAAACAAGCAATGTATCTATTTGTCTATCTGTGATCTGAAGGTTCAAATCAACTAAATGACTTGAATTTTACTGGACCTTTGCTTTATGATCCAAATTTGCTTTATTCCAAATTTCACCTTTACTTGAAACAATCATAAAGGGACCCTATTCAGTTTGTTCCCTAGATTTAAGGAAAAAAAAAAAAAAAAGAATGTAATGTTAAAATTGTCACTAATTTCCAATTATGACATTAAAGCTTTAGATGCAAATCTACTATGAAAAAATTAATTCATTCTGAATCAACTTAAAGTTACTTGGCATTTTAGTTAATATTAGGTTATATGTATGGAGCATTAAGTGCCCAACACTATGCAAAATGGTGTATTTAATCTTTATAAAAAACGTATGAGATATGAACTGTTATGGTCCTTATTTTGTCGATGAGAGAAAGGTGGCACAGAGAGATAGATAGCAAATTAGCCCAATATCACAAAATATTAAGAAACATAAATAAACCTAGTTGTTCTGACTCCACAGAGCCCCCATTTTAAAAGAAACATCTTTTATTTAAATAAAGTAATAAAAGTGTATAATTTGGAAGTAAACTACTTCTCAGATCTCACAATTGGGTTGAACATTTGTCATTTGTCATGTATTTCTGAAAATGAAAGAGGATTGCTAACTGAATAGGACAGTAGAAAAACAAGCATGAGACTTACTGTTACTGAGAAAAGTGGACATGTGGTTGCCTGACTTGTGGTGAAACAATAGCAGCCCCCACTGTAGGATTCTTGCTCTCCAATTCCTTCTCCTCAGAGGCAACTATTTTCAACTCTTTGGGCTGCCTTTTTTTTTTTTTTTTTTTTTTTTTTTTTTTTTTTTGCATTTTAGACATGAACTTCCTTTTTCAGTAATTATATTCAAAACTATTTATCCAAATAACATGCTACACTGTTAATTCTTTATTTTTCAATTTAATAATTGTATGTTGATTTGTACTGTGGAACATAAGGTTTTAGCTTTTTTAAACTTCCTACTTAAACAAACATTCTCTACTTTTATTTTTCTTATTTGTTTTTTTAATTAAATCATTTAGTATTTGTATAATTAGGACTATGTAAGTTTGATCACAGTTAATCCACATGTAATAATCTCTTATGCCTCTTTCATGATCTATTTACTGCTGTTTCTGGAGTCAACTGTCTCATCTGTTGAGTTTTGCTTATTTTTTTCTATGTACTTATTATTCATTCAACCCCATGCTGTTCATCTAAACTCAAAAATTCATCTTATTGTCAAGCTTCATAGAAAATTTCCAAGTTCCATTTTTTTTTTCCTTTAGAAACTTCCTGTCTGGATTCTCTGTCTTCCTGGTCCAACATGGCAGACTGCTTTCTAAATCCACTGTATCTTGGGATCTCTTTTTATCATTACTCTGGGAGTATTTTTCCTTCTTCAGTTTTCGATTTTCTGTATCCAGTGTTGCATGTTTTCCTGTTGGTGTCCCCAAGACCAGAGCCTCTCTGAGTCAGTCTCTGTGTAGAGTAATGCCCTCTTCTGTAGGCTAGGAGCACTGTAGTTGACCGGCAAGGTAGGTTGTATGAGGTCACCCCAATTCTAAATCTTTGCTTTCTAGATACAAAAGTCGATCTTCTTGTACTTACCCTATTTTGCCCCCTGCCCTTCAAAGATACCTGGTACTTCCAATTTCTGAACATTTTTTGGAGTTTAGTAGCACTAATTTATTTGTTTTCATTGGCCTCTCCCTTTGCAAGCAGTTTGGTTTCAATTTTTTTCTTCCTTTCATTGAGTTAGTTGCCATTCATTTCATCTCTTTTGTTTTCATCTTCCAGAATTTTTCTTCCTTCCTATCTCTTTGACCTGAGAAGTTTAAACTTTTTTTTCCTAAATAGACTTTAATTTTTAGAACAGTTTTAGATTCACAGGAAATAGAGCAGAAAGTGCAAAGTTCCCATATACTCCCTGTCCCTGCAAATGCACAATCTCCCCTACTCTCATCATCCTCTAAAGTTGATAAATTCTTATTTCCAAAGTCCATGGTTTACATTACTCTTGATGTTGTACATTGTATGGAATTGGACAAACATGATTTAAGCATCCTTCATAAACTAATTTGCCATCTATATATCTTTGGTGAGGTGTAAGTTGTTTTTGCCCATTTAAAAAATTAGATTCTTTTCTTTTTTTCCTTTTTGGTACTGGGGATTGAACTCAGAGGTGCATTACCTCTGAGCTACAACCCCAGGACTTTTAATTTTTTTATTTTTATATTAAGACAGTGTCTTACTAAGTTGCTTAGGACCTCACTAAGTTGCTGAGGCTGGCCTCAAACTAGCCATGCTTCTGCCTCAGTCTTCCAGGTCTCTGGGATTATAGATGTGTGCCACTGGGCATGTCTGATTGGTTGTTTTCTTATTGTTTAGTTCTAAGGGTTATTTTTATATTTTTCATACTTGTTTTTATTTTATCAGATATGTGTTTTACAAATATTTTCTTCCAGTCTATGACTTGTTTTCTGGTTCTCCTAACTGTGTTTTGCAGAGCAATTTTTAAAAAAAATTTTAGTGAAAGACAGCTTATTAATTTTTTCTTTCATGGATCCCTTGGTATCATATCTAAAAAGTTATCATATAACTCAAGGTCAATTAGATTTTATTCCTAGATTATAGTTTAGTATTTTAAAGATTTAAATCTTACATGTATATCTGTGAGTAATTTTGAGTCATTTTTTGTGAAGAGCATAAATGAATCTAGGTCTACATTTATTTATTTATTTATTTATTTATTTTTTGGGGCTGGGGTACCTGGGATTGAATGCAGGGGCACTTGACCACTGAGCCACATCCCCAGCCCTATTTTGAGTTTTATTTAGAGACAGGGTCTCACTGAGTTGCTTAGTGCCTCATTTTTGTTGAGGCTCATTTTTAACTCACAATTCTCCTGCCTCAATTTCCAGAGTTGCTGGAATTACAGGTGTGCACCACCATACCAGGCTATCTTTATTTTTTTTTTCCACATAAATAACAAGTTATCCAGCAAAATTTTTTGAAAAGACTATCTTTTTTCTCCTTTGTATTGCCTTTTTTCCTTTTTCTTTTCTTTCTTTTTTTTTTTTTTTTTTTAACCATTATTTGACTATATCTGTTTGGGTCTCCTTCTTGCCTCTGTATTCTGCCCCATTGATTCATTTGTCTATGCTTTTGAAAATACCATGCTGTCTTGATTGCTATAGCATCCTAGTAAGTCTTGAAGTTAAGTGGCATTAGCCTTCTGACTTTATTCTTCTCCTTTAACAATGTGTTCACTATTTCTTTGCTTCTCCTTATAAACTTTAAAATTATTTTGTCAGTATTCACAAAATAACTTTCTGGGATTTTGATTGGAATTGATGTCTAGTGGGAAAGATTTACATTTCTCACCATTGAATATTCTGTTAGCTACAACTCTTTTGTCAGTGTCCTTTATCAAATTAAGGAAGTTCTCCTCTGTTCCTAGTTTGCTGAGAGTTTTATCATGAATTTGTGTTAGATGTTGTCAAATGCTTTTAATGCATCTATTATACAGTCATGTGATTATTCCCCTTTAGCTTAGAGAGATGGGGATTACATTAATTGATTTTCAAATATTGAACCAGTCTTGCCTGCATGGAATATATTCCATTTGGTTGTGATATGAAATTGTTTTTATTTTCATGTTACATATATTTGTTAATATATATGTATTTTTTGGTGTTGGTGATTGAACCCAGGGCCTTGCACATGCTAAGAATGTGCTTTACCATTGAACTATATATCAAACCCCATGTTGAGGATTTTTGCCTCTATTTTCACGAGATATATTCATCTATTCTTTTCTTATTAGTTATCATTGTCTGGTTTTGGTATTAGAGTAATGCTGGTCTAGGGATGTCTTTTCCCCTCTACTTTTGTTGAGAAAAATGCTTTGTTTTATTCTTGTGCCTGATGGCATTCACCTCAACATCCGCAGAAAGGAATGCATTATGGAGGTGAGATGAATTTGACCTTTGAAGGAGCAAATGGGGAAAAGGTGCTAAAGTGTGGTAGCTAAGAATGCAGGCTTAAGATTCAAATAAACTTGATTACCATTTTCCAGCTATTTGACCTTGAATAAATTACTGGTACTCTCTAGGCTTTAGTCTCCTCATTTGTGAAATAAAGACAGGAATAGTACCTGCCTGGTAAAGTTGTCAGGAGGATTATTGAAATGAAACTGGTGAAGCACATAGCACAAGTAACCAATCCTCAGCAAACACTTGATAAATGTTAGTTATGAATTTTCAAAAGGCAAAAGGTAGGGATAAACTATTTTAGTTTTAAAAATAATTTTGGAAAAAATGACCAGAGCAACAAGACTTTAAAGCAAAATGTACCATAAATAGATTTAGTTAAACCAAGAGAACAGTGAAAGAGTCATTTAGTAGTTGATAATATTTTGCAAGAGAATAAGAGGTAACTTAGAAATTAAATTTTGCCCATTTCTACACAGTCCAGAACCACCAGGTCTCAGCCTTCAGAAAGCCCACTCTGACTTCTCACCTTCCACTCCATTAATTAGTTGTTCTCTTATCAGCTCCCATAATAGTCTGTACTTCAGATATCTGAACACTTACCATAATATATTGAAACTTGCCACATGAGACTCTCCACTCCTCAAGGCTCGAATCCATGATGTCTTATTTACAGTACCAATGCCTGGCACTTAATAGGCACTTAATAAATACTGCTCAAATAGATGAGTGAGCAAATGAGGATATAGTAGGAAAATAACAGGAAGAAGGCTTTGCGCTGATAGTGTATACATAGTACTCATATGGTATATACTACACTACATTTGGGGACCTGAAATACAGATACACATTATACATCCTAATACTCAGTGATATGATAAGAAAGTAGGACATCTGAGAGCAGGCCTATGCTGGTGTCTGCCACACATGCAGCAAACATCTGTCAGGTCAAGGAAATATAGGTAGACCAAAGGTTGAATCAACGGTGTTCTCAGACACACATCTCATAGTGTTCAGGGTTGGCAGTGGCATGGGGGGATGAAGATAGTAGTGGGAGTTTGTTTATAATTCAGTGAAATTTTGGAAATAGTCTCTATTTGGGAAGATTGCTTGGAAATGAGGAACATCTCTTTGGTAAATCTATTTTCAATTAAATAGCATTTTCTATGATCATATCTTTCCTTTGTTGTGATTGTTGAACTTATAAAAATATTTAATATATACAAATACCTTCATGCAGTGAAGGTATTTTGCATTTTCCCTTTTTCTCAGTGTTAATGTCCTATTTAATTCCATCATATCTGGCTGAGGTGTTAGGAGGGTGCTCACTTTAGCTTGTTACCATTCCTTTTTGACTATGAGTCCCAGATGTAGTTATTTTTTAAATGTAGTTTTGCAAGGCCCCATGTTTCTTAATGTGGTATTTAATTAATACCATTCAAATTCTAGCCTACATTTCTAATCTAAATAAATCTTTAAGTTATAACCACACTTAAAATTCAGCATTGAGAAAGCTAGAAAACTGTGTGTGTCTGAGGGGGACAGTGCATATATATAAGGCAAGGGTATGTGATATATCTGCTGCTCATTTAAAACCTCAGCACTGTCTACATTACCTATGTGTCCTGTATATCTGTATAAGATCACATTGCGCCTGTGTATAATATTTACCATCGATACTGCCAACATCTTGAATTGAATTCTCTCCAGAAATGTTAAGGTTTGAGTTTATTGTTTCAAGTTAATGAGTATGCCTCTAACTCAAGGCAAAGACAAGAGTTGAAACCAGATTATGTGGCCTTAAACCGCACAGCAATTTTCCTAGTGAAATTTTTTGCTGTTTGAGTTTAGTTTGTCTAAAATAATCAAAACACTCTGTAGGAATTATAAGCTTCTAAAGTGTTTTATCCCCACAGAGCAGTTTAGATCATGTGTGGTAGTACAGAATTTAGAAAGCAGTTGACTTCATTTATTGTAAACATTAGAAATCAAAATTAGCATTAAAAATCAACTCCTTGTGACTTTTCCTCTATGGGTTGGGTTAATATAAAACAATCAATTACACCACGGGATTCCTTAGGTTTTGGTAAACTTTTCACCTGGCTATATAATGGTGGTAGGTAAAAGGTTTAGAGTCAAACTTGGATCATTTTGATTTAATTCTGAACGTCATTAAAATATAGAGACTGTAGGTTTATTGATAAACATTTTGATTATACTTTTATTTTAGGGGACTATTCTTCATTTCCATCTATGTGTACTTGTTGACTTCCAGGAAGATATTTTCAGTCATCTTAAAGAGTTGCTTAGGACTAAACACAGAGTTTAGTATTTTTGTTTAGCCTTGCGCTGAGAAATGAACATGTTATCTGACTTTTCTGATATAAACTTAATATGAAATAAACTTGCGTATTATGTGAACTTTTATGTATAAACTGTGTATACAGAGTAGTTTCTTTAAAACTGCAGTTAGCACAGGACAATGGAAAACCACTCAAAAAGTCTGTTTTCCTAATGACTACCTTGTTCAAGAACATGTTACTTCAAAAGCAAAACAAACAAAAAATACTGACTTTATTTCCTGCAGTTTTAAAATCCATCAAATTATCTATAGTAAATAGATTTTATTATTTGTTAATGATAAAATATAATTCTATAAGAACTATTAAATAATAATAAATCATATAACAGTGACATACAATTCTCACAAATGAAATTTATGTATCCATATGTGTTTTAATAATATGCTTCATACATTACTTAACTTTTTTCAGAAAAAAAAAAACAAGAACCAACTTTTCTAAAATAAGTAAAACAAAAGGGAATTTGGTGACTACAAAAATGAAGTTATATGATACAGGATGAAAGTGTCTACTTAACGCTGATCACTTTTGAGAGAAGTAACTGGATATTTTTAAGTGACAACTCTGTAATTATTTTAGGAATATTTGCTTTACAAAATCCATGACCATTCCTCTTAGTACAGCAATTTCATTGAACTGTAATTTACTATAATTTAGGTGGAAAAGGATTGTAGATTATATTCTGCAATTAATATTCCAATATAAATTTATATCAATAAATTCAGAGGTGGCATATGACCAAACTTAGTGACTCATGCTTAAGAAAACATTAGTTAATTATAACTTAAAATGGTAGTATATTTCCAACCATTCAAAAACATGAACAGGCTTTGGCAGTCATCTGGGGTTTGTACCAAACAAAGGCATGTTGCTAAAACGTCTGTAGACCTCTTTGATGTTTGGCATTGATTAGGATATGTATGAAGAACATTTTGCTATTTAGGGTGATACAAAACCAAAGTAGTCACTGATACAACCCCTTGGTCCCCCCAAATGGTGAACTCTGTATTTGTTAATAGTTTGGAGCATACATGGTTAATATGGTAGATATTTGTAATCCAAATTGTGGACCTGAGTACTATATTGCATTATGTGGGAATAAGAGTTATCTGTTTTGATGTGTGTTTTGAAGAACCCAGAAAGATTATCTCAGTCTTCAAATTAATTTTTGTATGTTATCTACACCATCTACCATTTTTATCATGAAAATTTGTCCTATGGATTCAGATACTATCTCCAGAAATAGGACTCCCTTAAAGAGTTTTTGACTGACATGTTGATAATTTCACGTTTTTCCATTGCTTTGCAATTTGCAAATTTCTTTCTGAGGATTCTGTGGGCTATTGTTATTTTCTATTAGCAATGAGAAACTGATGCTCAGAGAAATTATATAACTTTCCCAGGGCCATCCAGCTAGTGTGCAATAGAAGTTTCTGATTCTGAAACAAGTGCTTTATTATGACATTAAAGCAAGGACATAAGAAACTACTGGCTTCTTAGTCAACACACAGCATAATTTTAGAAGATTAGTTGTCATGTCCTTGAAATTAGTCAGAGTTGGGAGGGAATAGGTAAGATGCTTTAGATCACAGTGAAGAAGGTGGCAGTCAAGGACACTGAACACCTGGGGTTGGGTGGGGTGTAGGGTTGAGGGAAGTGGGGATGTGGCTGAAAGGAAAATTAAGAAAAAGACAGTTGGAAATCCTATGACTGACCTCACTCTTTAAGATTGCTCCCAGTTGTGCAAACAGTAAATTTTTCGTATCTTGCCAGAGCACCTGAGAGCCACACACAGCCAAAGAAGATCCATGGTATCTTTTAAACATTATTCTTCCATCTTGTGAAATTGTAAAAGGGAATTTAGATTTTGGCTTTTTACAGGAAATTTTTATGGGACTTCTTTAAGAAAACAAAACATGGCACTATGTAAGTACTTTATGAATAGTCTCAATGACACACAGAAGAAACTCTCCAAACTAGATACTTACTCCAGTTGCAATTTTTTTCATTATACTCATTAACAAGTGCCATTTTAGTGCCTCCAGATCCAGAGCCAGATTGCCTCAGTTGGATCCTGTTTCCTAGTAGCTATATGGACTTTACCAATTTAGTCATCCTTTTTAATGCTTCAATTTTTCATCTGTTGTTATAATAGTAGATGCCTTACAACAATATGTTGTAAGAATTACATGATTAAATACATATAACAATCTTAATAAGACTCCTGTAGCGTAAGAATTAATATCAAGAATCAATAAATGGGATAGATTCAAACTAAAAAGCTTCTTCTCAGCAAAAGAAGTAAGCAGTGAGGTGAACAGAGAGCCTACTAATTGGTAACAAATTTTTACCACATGCACATTAGATAGAGCACTAATCGCTAGAATATATAAAGAACTCAAAAATCTTAACACCAAAAAAAAATAAAATAAAATAACATAACCCAATCAATAAATGGGCCAAGGAACTGAACAGACACTTCTCAGAAGATATACAATCAATCAACAAATACATGAACAAATCAACAAATACATGAACAAATCAACATCTCTGGCAACTAGAGAAATGCAAGTCAAAACCACTCAAAAATTTCATCTCACACCAGTCAGAATGGTAGCTATTAAGAACACAAACAACAATAAATGTTGGTGAGGATGTGGGGGAAAAGGCACACTCATACATTGCTGGTGGGACTGCAAAAGGGTGCAGCCAATCTGGAAAGCAGTATGGAGATTCCTTGGAAAACTGGGAATGGAACCACCTTATGACCCAGCTATCCCACTCCTTGGTCTATACCCAAAGGACTTAAAAACAGCACACTACAGGGACACAGCCACATCATTGTTTATAGCAGCACAATTCACAATAGCTAAACTGTGGAACCAACAAAGATGCCCTTCAGTAGATGAATGGATAAAGAAAATGTGTAGTACTCAGCAATAAAAGAGAATAAAATCATGGCATTCACAGGTAAATGGATGAAGTTGGAGAATATAATGCTAAGTGAAATTAGCCAATCCCAAAAAGCCAAATGCCAAATGTTTTCTCTGATATAAGGAGGCTGATTCACAGTGGGGTTGGGACGGGGAGCATAGGAGGATTAGAGGAACACAATGGCCAATGGGGATGGAGGGGAAGAGAGGGAGCAAAAGGTGAAGAAGAAAAAAAAAAAAAAGTCGGTAGGGCTGGGGATGTGGCTCAGTGGTTGAGCGCTCGCCTAGCACATGCACGGCCTGGGTTCGATCCTCAGCACCACGTACAAATAAACGCGTAGTGCACAACTAAAGCAAATAAATAAATATTTTTAAAAAAAGTTGGTAGTATGTGATGGATATCATTATCCTAAGTGCATGTATGAAGTCATGAATGGTGTGAATATAATTTGCATGCAACCAGAGATATGTAAAAATGTGCTCTATAAGTATAATATGAAATGTAATGCATTCTGCTGTCATTTATAACAACTTAGAATAAAAAATAAATAAATTTAAAAATATCTTAGAACAATACCTGGTTTAAAGGAGGTTTTTGTTGAATTTCAGCAATTCACAGAAAATTTATAATAATAGCACACCACAAAGAGTGCAGATGCAATCAAAAAAGAATGCCCCAAAGATTCTGATGTTTTAATTTACAGTGATGATTATTATTTTTCTTAATAAAATAACTTTATTATTTATAGTTACAGTTAATAGCAATCTGATGAGATTGTTTTTCTAGGATGAGCAAGTGGTTTAATTTAGCAATTTTTATTATATAAGATGTTCCCTAACAAAATATCAGTTGCTTTTTCCCCTCTTCTTTCTCATTTTTAAAGAAATATTTTTCCTTAAAACATAAAAATTCCAAAAGGAACATTTATGAGACTGCAGGTGGGAAGAGCAGCACACAAGATGTAAGAAATAAGGTGCAGGCAGACTGGGCAAGAGTTGTGAGGATGGGTTAGGAAAGGGTCCTTTGACTGGGATGGCAGGTTCTGAGACAGGAGAAAATCACATTTTTGTTTGTTCCAATCAGCTAGTTCATGTCTTCTAAATATTATGTGAAGGTGACCAAGGGTGTTAAGGGTCAGCTAAAGGAAACTCGTATGGTATTATTTAACCTAAATCCTTATTCATGTTTCTGTTCATATTTGTTATTGAATATTCCATGCTCTCTTGCCTTTTGAATAGTGGGAATTTTCTATACTTATCTAGCAAAAAAAAAAAAAAAAAAAAAAAAAAATCCAGAACAAACTCATCCTTTGATAGGTTGATCCTTACCTCTCAAGTCTGTGTTTAAATGTGTCATCCTTGGGATACATTACCTTACTGCTCGATCAGATATTTTTGTAGAGCCAGCATCCTTGGGATACATTACGTTACTGCTCCATTAGATATTTTTATAGAGCCAGCAGAGCCTCCTTCTTACAGTACAGTACATCCCTAATGCTTGCCTTCTCTAGATTGTAAACTTATAAATGGAAGAGCTTATCCCTGGGGTGCTATAATGTGTATTCTATTTTCAATTGTACAGTGGTTTGCAAAAGATAAAAATTCATTGAGCTGTATGTCTATGGTTAGTGCGCTATATTTATGCCTGTTATGCCTCAATAAATAAGAAAGATACTTATCTGGATATTTAAGCAGCACAGAATCAAACCTTGCAGTTAAATGGAGTGCTTTGAATTAGAAAATTCCCTTTACTGAGTAAAAATCTGTATTCCTAGAATTTGTTGGCCATAGACCTATTCTCTGAGCCAACATTAAATAATTCTATTTCTCTTACTATATTGCTTTTAAAAATATTTGACATGAGCTTTCCTGTTCTAGGCTAACCTCAATTGTTTCTCTCATGATAGTTTTTTAATTTTATAACCATCTTGGTCTTCTTCCTGCATGTGTTCTCCGGTTGGTTAATGTCCCTCAAGATATGGTACCTAGAATTGAACACAGCATTCCCTATGTTATTTGACCAGTGCAAAGTACAGGTTGCCTTCACTTCCCTTAAAAAGCATAGTTGTTGCTATTAACAGGTAATAGTGTCATTAATTCTGTTAATTATTATCTCCTCACATATTAAGGTTACTTTTTCTAAATTTTTAAAATTTAATTTAATTTGTTATACATGCTTTTAGAGTGCGATCCCTTTCATATTCCATATAAAGAACACAGTTTTCCAAGTCATTGGTTTTACACAAAGTATTTTCATACCATTTGAGTTTTTATACATGCACTCAGTATATTGATGTCCAACTCCTTCTGCCATTGTTTCTATCCCCTTGCCTCTTTCCCTACCCTGCCCCCTTTTTTCTATTTAACATTCCTTCATTCCTCTCATCCCCCCTCTCTTGCCACTATAATTCAGTATCATCATAGCAAAGGAATCAATTGGCCTTTGGTTTTCTGGGATTGGCTTACTTCACTTAGCATTATTTTCTCCAACTCCATCCATTTACCTGCAAATGCCATGATTTTACTCTCTTTTAGTGCTGAGTAGTGTTCCACTGTGTATATATACCAAAGTTTCCCTATCCATTCATCTATTGATGGGCATCAGGTTGTTTCCACAATCTATTGTGCATTGTGCTGCTATGAACATTGATGTGGCTGTGTCCCTGTAGTATGGTATTTTTAAGTGGGATAGCTGGGTCAAATGGTGGTTCCATCCCAAGTTTTCCTAGGAATCTCCATACTGCTTTCCAAATTGGCTGCACCAATTTGCAGCCCCATCAGTAATGTATGAGTGTGCCCTTTTCCCCACATCCTCGCCAGCATTTATTGTTGTTTGTGTTTTTGATAGCTGACATTCTGACTGGAGTGAGATGAAATCTTAGAGTAGTTTTGATTTGCATTTCTCTAATTGCTGGAGATCTTGAACATTTTTTCATATATTTGTTGATTGATTGTATATCTTCTTCTGTTGTCTGTTCAGTTCCATAGCCCATTTATTGATTGGGTTGTTTGTTTTTGTGGTTAAAGGTTTTTGAGAGCTTTATATATCCTTGAAGTTAATGTTCTGTCTGATGTGCATGTGGTAAAGATTTGCTCCCATTCTGTAGGTTCTCTGTTCACCTCACTGATTGTTTCTTTTGCTGAGAAGAAGCTTTTTAGTTTGAATCCATCCCATTTATTAATGCTTGGTTTTAGTTCTTGTGCTATAGGGGTCTTATTGAGGAAGTTGGGGCCTAATCCAAAATGTTTGAGATTTGGGCCTACTTTTTCCTCTATTAGGTGCAAGGGTCTATGGTTTAATTCCTAGGTCCTTGATCCATTTTGAGTTGAGTTTTGTGCATGGAGAGAGATAGAGGTTTAATTTCATTTTATTACATAAGGATTTCCAGTTTTCCCAACACCATTTGTTGAAGAGGCTGTCTTTTCTCCAATGTATGTTTTTGGCATCTTTGTCTAATATAAGATAACTGTAGATGTGTGGGTTAGTCTCTGTGTCTTCTATTCTGTACCATTGGTCCACCAGTCTGTTTTGGTGCCAATACCATGCTGTTTTAGTTACTATTGCTTTGTAATACAATTTAAGGTCTGGAATAGTAATGCCACCAACTTCACTCTTCTTGCTAAGAATTGCTTTGGCTATTCTGTGTCTCTTATTTTTCCAGATGAATTTCATGATTTCTTTTTCTATTTCTATGAGGAATGACATTGGAAATTTGATTGGGATTGCATTGAAATTGTATAGTGCTTTTGGTAGAATAGTCATTTTGACAATATTAGTTCTACCTATCCATGAACAAGGTACATTTTTCCATCTTCTAAGATCTTCATTGATTTATTTCTTTAGTGTGCTGTAGTTTTCATTGTACAGGTATTTCACTTCTTTTGTTAGGTTGATTCTCAAGTATTTTATTTTTCTTGACGCTATAGTAAATGGAGTGGATTTCCTAGTTTCTCTTTCTGAGGATTTGTTGCTGATGTACAGAAATGCCTTAGATTTATGGGTATTGATTTTATATCCAGCCACTTTGCTGAATTCATTTATTAGATCTAGAAGATTTCTGGTGAAGTTTTTTGGATCTTCTATGTATAGAATCATATCATCTGCAAATAGTGATAATTTGAGTTCTTCTTTTCCTATCTGTATCCCTTTTATTTCTTTTGTCTGTCTAATTGCATTGGCTAGGGTTTCAAGAACTATGTTAAATAATAGTGGCAAAAGAGGACATCCTTGTCTTGTTCCAGTTTTTAGAGGGAATGCTTTCATCTTTTCTCCATTTAGGATGATGTTGGCCTGGGGCTTAGCATAGATGGCCTTTACGATGTTGAGGTATGTTCCTGTTATTCCTATTTTTTCTAGCGTTTTGAACATGAAGGGGTGCTGTATCTTGTCAAATGCTCCTTTTTTTTTTTCCAATTGAGATGATCATATGATTTTTATCTTTGAGTCTATTGATGTGGTGAATTACATTTATTGATTTCCTTATGTTGAACCAATCTTGCATTCCTGTAATGAACCCCACTTGATCGTGATGTACTATTTTTTTTTTATGTGTTTTTGTATTCAATTTGCCAGAATTTTATTGAGGATTTTTACATTTTTACATTTTTTAGTGATATTGGTCTGAAGTTTTCTTTCTTTGATTTGTCTCTGCCTGATTTTGGAATCAGGGTGATGTTGGCCTCATAGAATGAGTCTAGAAGGGTTCCCTCTTTTTCTATTTCATGGAATAGTTTGAGAATTATTGGTATTAGTTCTTCTTTAAAGGTCTTATAGAACTCGGTTGTGTATCCATCTGGACCTGGGCTTTTCTTAGTTGGTAGGTTTTTGATGGCATCTTCTATTTCTTTGCTTTAAATTGATCTATTTAAATTGTTATGTCATCCTGATTTAGTTTGGGCATATCATATATTTCTAGAAATTTGTTGATGTCTTCATTATTTTCTATTTTGTTGGAATATAGATTTTCATAATAATTTCTAATTATCTTCTGTATTTTTGTAGTGTCTGTTGTGATGTTTCCTTTTTCATCACATATATTGGTAATTTGAGTTTTTTCTCTCCTTTCTTAGTTAGCATAGGTAATGGTTTATCAATTTTATTTATTTTTTTCAAAGAACCAACTTTTGGTTCTGTCGATTTTTTCAATTGTTTTTTGTTTCAATTTCATTGATTTCGGCTCTGATTTTAATTATTTCCTGTCTTCTTCTGCTTTGGGGATTAATTTGTTCTTCTTTTTCTAGGGCTTTGAGGTGTAATGTTAATTCATTTATTTGTTGACCTTTTCTTCTATGAAGGAATGAACTCTATGCAATGAATTTTCCTCTTAGTACTGCCTTCATAGTGTCCCAGAGATTTCGATATGTTGTATGAGTATTCTCATTTACCTCTAAGAATTTTTTAATCTCCTTCTTGATGTCTTCTGCAACCCATTGTTCATTCAATAGCATATTATTTAGTCTCCAGGTGTTGGAGTAGGTTTTGTTTCTTATTTTATCATTGATTTCTAGTTTTATTCCATTATGATCTGATAGTATGCAGGGTAGTATCTCTACTTTTTTTATATTTGCTTAGAGTTGCTTTATAGCATAATATATGATCTATTTTAGAGAATGATCCATGTGCTGCTGAGAAGAAAGTGTACTGACTCATTGATGGATAATATACTCTCTCTATATATCAGTTAAATCTAAGCTATTGATATATGTCAGTAAAATCTAAGTTATTGATTATATTATTGAGTTCTATAGTTTCTTTGTTTAGCTTTTGTTTGGAAGATCTATCCAGTGGTGAAAGCAGTGTGTTAAAGTCGCCTAGAATTATTGTGTTGTGGTCCATTTGGCTCTTGAACTTGAAAAAGGTTTGTTTGATGAACGTGGATGCTCCGTATTTGGGGCATATATATTTATGATAGTTATTTCTTGTTGATGTATGATTCACTTAAGTAGTATGAAATGTCCATCCTTATCTCTTTTGATTACCTTTAGCTTGAAGTCTACTTTGTTTGATATGAGGATGGAAACCCCTGCTTGCTTACATAATCCATGTGAGTGGTATATTTTATCCCATCCTTTCACCTTCAGTCTGTGGGTGTCTTTTCCTATGAGATGTGTCTCTTGAAGGCAGCATATTGTTGGGTCTTTTTTAAAATTCAATCTCTCAGCCTATGTCTTTTAATTGGTGAGTTTAGGCCGTTAACATTCAGGGATATTATTGAGATATGATTTGTATTACCAGTCATTTTAAATTTTATTTTATTTTATTTTATTTTTTGTATTCAGCTTGACTTGATTTCTCCTATGGTTAGTTTTACTTTATTTTTGTTTTTCCCTTTGAAGGTTTTCATTGTTGTTTTTCAATTCATCCTCATGGAATATTTTGCCAAGGATTTTCTGTAGTGCCGGCTTTCTTGTTGTAAATTCTTTTAGCTTTTGTTTATCGTGGAAGGTTTTTATTTCATCATCAAATCTGAAGCCTAATTTTGCTGGATATAAGATTCTTGGTTGGCATCCCTTATCTTTTAGAGCCTGGCATATGTTGTTCCAGGCTCTCCTTGCTTTGAGGGTCTGGGTTGAAAAATCTACTGTGATGCAAATTGGTTTTCCTCTATAGGTTATCTGATTTTTCTTTCTTATGGCCTTTAAAATTCTATCCTTATTTTGTATGCTAGGCATTTTCATTATAACATGCTTTGGTGTAGATCTGTTGTAATTTTGTACATTTGGTGTCCTATATGCTTCTTGTATTTGGTTTGCAAATTCGTTCTTCTTGTTTGGGAAATTTTCTGATATTATTTAATTAAAGAGATTTTACATTCCTTTGGATTGATTCTCTGTACCTTCCTCAATTCCAATGAATCTTATATTCGGTCTTTTGATGGTATCCCATAATTCTTGGATATTTTGCTCATGGTTTCTTACCATCTTCACTGTGTGGTCAACTTTATTTTCAATATTATATATTTTGTCCTCATTGTCTGAGGTCCTATCTTCCAAGTGATCCAATCTATTGAGTTTTTTAAATGGTCTATTGTTTCTTTCATTTCAAGTATTTCTGTTTAGTTTTTTCTCAGACTCTTTATCTCTTTCTTGAAGTAATCTTTTGCTACCCGTATTTGTTCTCTTATCTCTGTTGGTGTGATGGATAGTTGCCTGTATTTGATCTCTTATCTCTTTGTTGGAGAGATCAATTTTTGCCTGTATCTGCTCACTTAGGTCATTTTTAAAATTCTGAATCATTTTAATTACGTATATTCGGAATTCCTTTTCCAACATTTCACCTACTGTGCTTTCAATGGATTCTATTGCTGTAGTATCTTGGTTTGTTTGGGGCATTTTCCTCCCTTGTTTTTTCATGATATCTATGTGTTTTCCTCTCTTGCAGTGTAAGTCTGAGGTATTCGTTTCTGTCTTATTGTCTTCTATCATCCCTACAGGTTACCCAATGCATAACTTTTAAGGGAAAGATCAATATTACAGCAGTCAAAGTACCCAATGTGTTTGCCATATATCAGTTAGTTTCTATTTTTATATTTACAATTTTGACACTTTAACCATAAATGATGAGATAAATTATCTTCTATCATTTAGTATTTTTGTGTGGTGGTTCACAGTATCTAATGGTAGAAGAGGGGAATTTTGGGTTAGCTAAAATGTTTTTGAGGTAGGATGTGAGAAGATAGAGGTATTAGATTATTTGTCTAGTGAGAGGGTAATCATGGATATTAGGGTGTTAGTAGGAGAAAAAAAGATAGGTATCCTCATGTAATATTCCCTGTTCCTGGGCCTGGGGCCTGTTCCCTGACTTGCAGGCAGAGGCGGAGAATACCTGTGGTCCTGAGTGTGTGGGCAGAGCTGGGAACGCACACAGGTGGGCTGAGCTGGAACGCTTACAGGCAGGCCTAGCTGGACTGCTTACAGGCCGGGGCTTTTTCCCCACTGTCCCCAGCAGGGATAGCATCTCCAAGGTGGATGGGCCACTCTAGAATGTTTGTAGGCCAGGCTTGTTCCCCTGCCATCCTGAGTGGGGATGCTAAGGTTACTTTTTGACTCCATCTAAAAACTGCAATTAAACTGGATCCCTTTCATCTGTATTTGTATAAATCAAGCATCCTATTGGCTTCAGGAAATAATAGATTCCAAATTATTCAGCTCAAAATTACATTCTCTCCTTATTTCACAAATTTGTTGTAAAGATTAAATATGATAATGCCTATGTTTTCAAAAATGTTTAGCATATTCAAATTTAAAGGAAAAATTGTCAAAGTAAACAATGGTCAAAATGATATTGTCAAGACAATTTTTATTTATTCTTGCTTATTAGGAATGTTAAACATACAAAGTACAGGAACAAAGTCCAATACCATAATTTCTTTTCAAGTTGACATCCACAACACTTTTTGTTTAGTACTTACCAATTAATAGATACAGAGCATAATGCCATATTAAAAATCAAATTAAGGAGCATATAGATACAAGATGGAATTTGAATAGTTTGCATTTTTACTGCCATTTCTTAATACATAATTAACTACTTAGTCTTATACTACATAGTCCTAGTTACAGTGTCTTTATGTGTATTTTCCTATCTGGTAGATCTTGGTTGTTCTTGGCTCTGTGAACTTCCATACAATACTGAATGAGCTATTTGAGGCCTGCATGTGTACACACACACACTCAAATAATATGTACAGAATTTTCAATGAGATTGCTTTTAATCTAGAGAGAGAATTGACATCTTTAAAAACACTGATTTGTCTCAATCCATAAACACAATTCATCTTTCCATTTATTTGGATTCTTTTTATGGTATTACAGTAAAATTTATATTTTTTTCTATAAACATATTGCACACCTTCTTGTGTATGTCCTATTTTTGTGCTATTTAAATGGTATTCTTAAAAAAATTCACTTAGCCGGGCGCGGTGGCGCACGCCTGTAATCCCAGCACTTTGGGAGGCTGAGGCAGGAGGATCGCGAGTTCAAAGCCAGCCTCAGCAATGGCGAGGCGCTTAGCAACTCACTGAGACCCTGTCTCTAAATAAAATACAAAAAAGGGCTGGGGATGTGACCCAGTGGACGAGTGCCCCTGAGTTCAATCCCCGGTACCACAAAAAAAAAAAAAAAAAAAAAAAAAAAAAAAAAAAAAAAAAAAAATCACTTTAGTGGGCTTGGGATATAGCTCAGTTGGTAGAGTGCTTCCCCAGCACCACAAAAAAATTTTTTTTTTCGCTTTATACCTTTGTTGCTAAAACATAGAAACCTAAGCGGTGGGAGGTGGGAGGTTAGATATAGATATATCCATTAACTTTCAAAAAATCTTATTTTAATAATTTGATTTTAAAATTATCTACACATAATATCATGCCATCTGTGAATAATGACAATTTCATTTCTTCTTTTCCAATCCTTCTGACACTCATCTTTCTATGTCTTTCTACCCCAGCACATCTCTCTGGCCTCATTTTCTCCAGGCTACCACTATACTGAATCTTGCTTTTAACTACTACTTCAATGTTTTAAAATAATGTTTTATCATGATATGTATCACTTTAAAAGAATAGTATAAATTGCTTATTAATAAAAAGGTTTCGTGTTTGCATACAATATTCTGGGACTCATAATCACTATTGTGTTATTTCATATTGCTGCATGAGGAAGAAGTAGGTGAATGTTTTCTTGAACTTGGATAGAATGTTATTTTCTAATAATTAGTATCTCAATTAAATCAACTTTAAAGTATAAGTACATAATTACAGAAAGCAGGGACTCAGATATTTGTATGTCAATGTTCATAGCAGCATTATTCACAATATCCAAAAGTTGAGATCAACCCAAATGTCCATTGACAGATTAATTGGTAAATAAAATGCAGCATATGCATACAAAGGAATATTACTGTACAAACGAATAAACCCTGAAAACATTATGCTGAGTGAAATAAGCCAGACATAAAAAAGATGAATATTGTGTGATTTCACTCACATAAGGAACCTAGAATTGACAAAGCCACAGAGACAGGAAGAACAGCATTACCAGGGGTTGGAAGGAGGGATGTGGGTAGTTATTGTTTAATGGTTACAGGCCTTCAATTTAGGATATTAGAAAAAATTCTGGGGCTGGATAGTGTTGATGGGCTTCATGACACTGTGCACATACTTAATGCCACTGAATTGTATCTTTACAATGCTTAAAATAATAAATTTTATGTTTTACCAAAATAAAAAGTGTTATAAACTGCTAGATCACATTTGCAGCAAATATAATTTTCAAGGGACTAGAATCAAGAACATAAAAATAACTACAAAAAATCATTAATAATGCATAGAAAAATTACCAAAATGATGAAATGGAAAAAAATGTGAATAATCAACACCTGGAGAGATGTTAAACATCAGTTGTGATAGGGATAGGGAAATACAACTCAACCACATGGAGATGCCATTTCACATTTGAATTTCACATTTATTTAATGGCAAATATTGTAAAGTATAAGAACCCAATTTCTAAAAAAAAAAAAAAAAAAAAAAAGAACCCCCCAATTTCTGAAAAGGATATGGAGTATTTCTTAATTATTTTTGGAACATAAATTTGCACAGATATTCCAGAAAGTAGTTCAGCATTGTCTTGTAGTATTGAGTATTATAATTCAACAGTTCAGCAATTCTGTTCTTAGATTTATTTATCCATAATAAATGTAAGCTTTTACTGCAGGAGATAAGTACAATAATAGTCTGTAGCAATACTTCAATAATAAAAACAGAAAAAATCAACTTCTCCATTAAAGATTTTACATTGTGTGTGTGTGTGTGTGTGTGTGTGTATAGTACATTCAAATAATGTACTAATCATGTGACAATAAAATCAAACTACTTATAGCTACCAAAATATAGGTGTACTTTTAGACTTTTTGCTACACTGTACATGTGTACTAGCTTGTTAATTTTCTTTTTCATTGGCATATATTAATTATACAGAATAGCAGATTTCATTGTATAAAATTGTACATACATATAACATAATTTGATCAATTTCAGTCCCCTTATCCTTTCCTCTCTTTACTCTGGTTTTCTTCCTCTACCCTAATGGTATCCTTTCTACCTTTATGAAGTCTTTTATTCTTCTTTTTCTTTTCCCCTCTAGGTTTCACATACGAAAGAGAATGTACTTGTCTTTCTGTGTCTGGCTTACTTTACTTAACAGGATGCTCTCCAGTTTCATCCCTTTTCCTGTAAATGCTATGTTTTGTTTCTTCTTTGTGGCTGAATAAAACTCCATTATGTATATATACCACATTTCTTCATTCAATCATCTGATGATGGACATCTGGCTAATTCCATAATGTGAATTTGTTATTGTGAATTGTGGGTATGCATGTATCTCTAAAGCATGCTGACTTTAATTCTTTCATGTAAATACCAAGGAGTGGCTTGCCTGGATCAGGTGATAGTTCTATTTTTAGTTTTTTGAGAACAGATTTCCATACAGATTTCCCAAGTGGTGTCCAATTCTCATTTCCACAAGCAATGTGTAAGTGTTCCTTTTCTCCTACAGTCTCACCAGAACGTATTGCTATTTTTATTCTTGCTGATGACAGTTATAAATGGGGCGAGATAGAATTTTAATGTACACTTCACCGATAGCTAACAATGTTGATTCTTTCTTCATATATTTTTTGGCCACTTGTATTTCTTTTGAGAAGTGTCTGTTCTGTTTGTCTGGCCAGTTATTGAATGGGTGTTTCTTTGGTGGTCAGTTTTTAAAAATTCTTTTATATACTCTGGATATTTAACCACTATTGGAAAAGTTGCTGGCAATGATTCTCTCCCATTCTTTTCATGCTGTCTCTTCATGCTGTTAAGTGTATCTTTTGTGGTGTAGAAACTTTTAAATTCAATGTCATTCCATTTTAGGATTCTTGCTACTATTTCCTAAGGTATAGGAGTCCTATTCAGGAAGTCATTGTCTGTGCCTATCTGTTGAAGTATTTTCCTATATTTTCTTCTAGAGTTGCAAAGTTTCTGGTTTTACTTCTAGGTATGTGTTCCATTTTGAATTGACTTATGTACAGTGTGAGAGGTACGTAGTTTCATTTAAAAAAATTTTTTTAGTTGCAAATGGACACAACATCTTTATTTATTTATTTTCATGTGGTACTGAGGATAGAACCCAGTGCCCTACAAGTGCACGGCAGGCACCCTACCACTGGGTTTCCAGCCTGTAGTTTCATTATTCTTACATACAGGTATTCAGTTTTTACAGCACCATTTGTTAAAGAGGCTATCTTTTATTCAATGCATGTTATTGGAAACTTTGTGAAGAATCAGATGACTGTGTGTATGTGTGTTTGTCTCTATTTTACTTCATTGGCCTTGTGTTCATTTTTTATGCCAGTACCATGCTGTTTTTGTAACTGTAGCAATGTAGTATAATTTGAAATCAGGTATTGTGATGCCTCCAGCATTGCTGTTTTTGTTTAGGTTTGCTTTGTATAGTCTGAGTTTATTTTTCTTCCTATGAATTTTAGGATTTTTTTTTCTAGTTCTGAGAAGAATGTCATTGGTATTTTTATTGGGACTGCATTGAATCTACAAGTTGCTTTTGATAATATGGTCATTTTAACAATGTTAATTCTGTTTATCCATGAACATGGAAGATCTCTCCATCTTCTAGTGTCTTATTTATTTTCCATTTATTTTGTAATTTTCTTTGTCTAGATATTTCACCTTCTTGGTTAGGTTTATTCTCAGGTATTTCATAATTTTAAGTTATTTTAATGGAATTTTTTTCTGATTTCTTTATTAGCAAGTTCATTATTGGTACATAGGAAAGCTGTTCATTCTCATATATTGATTTTGTATACTATTACCTTGTTGAATTTGTATATACTCTCTAGAAGTCTGCTGGTAGAGCCTTTAGGTTCTTCTAAATGTAAGGATCATATTACCTGCACATAAGGATAAATCAGTTTCTTCCTTTTTCTGTATGTATTCATATTGTTTCCTTCTCTTGCCTAAGTCCTCTGGCTAAAATTTCAAATACTATATTGAATAGGAGTGGTAAGAGTAGACATCCTTGTTGTGTTCCTGATTTTACAGAAAATGCTTTCAGTCTTTCCCCATTCATTATGAGTGGTGCCTTTGAGTTTGTCATATGTAGTCTTTATTGTGCTACTTCTAGCCTTAGATTGTTTGGAATTGTTAACATGAAAGAGTGTTATTTAGTCAAAGGCTTTTTCTGAACCTATTGAGATAATTATGTGATTTTTGTCCTTGATTCTGCTTTTGCTTTGTGTATTATGTTTATTTATTTGTGTATGTTGAATGATCTTAGCATCCCTAGAATGAAACCAGCTTGATTGTGGTGTATTATTTTTTTTAATCTGTTGTTCAATTCAGTTTGCAAGAAGATCAAAGCAAAAAAGTTTCCTTAATATATTATATTAAGTTCCTTCCCTTAATTAGAATTTGTCCTGATAATTCTGTATCACCTTGTCAGATCCTCTATACTTTTCTAAAGAAGGCTTTTTGCTTTTTTTAAATTTATTTTTTTATTTATAATAATTACAATTCATAGTGCACATATATAGCATCTTTTTACATACAACTATTTGTATACAAAGTATATTCATACCATTCATGTCTTTAATCATGCATTTAGGATAATGATATCCATCTCATTCAACCACCTTTTCTTTTTTTTCCTTTTCTCCCCCTCCCTCCCCCCTTGCTCCCTCCCTTACCCTCCCTTCCCTTTGACCATTCTAGTGTTCCTCTAATCCTCCTGTGTACCCCCATCCAACAATACTGTGAACTAGCCTCCTTATATCAGAGGAAACATTCGGTATTTGGATTTTTGAGATTGACTAATTTCACTTAGCATTATATTCTCCAACTTTATCCATTTACCTGCAAATGCCATTATTTTATTTTCTTTTATTGCTGAGTAAAATTCCATTTTGTATATATACCACATTTTCTTTATCCACTCATCTACTGAGGGACATCTAGGTTGGTTCCATAACCTAGCTATTGTGAATTGTGCTGCTATAAACATTGAAGTGGCTGTGACAATGTAATATGCTGTTTTTAAGTCCTTTGGGAATAGACCCAGGAGTGGGATGGCTGGGTCATAGGGTGGTTCCATTCCCAGTTTTCCAAGAAATCTCCATACTGCTTTCCATAACGGTTCCACCATTTTGCAGTCCCACCAGCAATGTATGAGTGTGCCTTTTCCCCCACATCCTCTCCAACATTTATTGTTGTTTGTGTTTTTGATATCTGACATTCTGACTGGAGTGAAATGAAATCTTAGAGTAGTTTCAATTTGCATTTCTCTAATTGCCAGCGATGTTGAGCATTTTTTCATGTATTTGTTGATTAATTGTATATCATCTTCTGAGAAGTATCTTTTCAATTTCTTAGCCCATTTATTGATTGGGTTATTTGTTTTTTTGGTGTTAAGTTTTTTGTGTTCTTTATATATTCTAGAAATTAGTGCTCTATCTGATGTACACGTATTAAATATTTGTTCCCAATTAGTTGGCTCTCTATTCACCTCACTGATTGTTTCTTTTGCTGAGAAGAAGCTTTTTAGTTTAAATATATCCCATTCATTAATTCTTGGTAATAATTCGTGCGCTACAGGATTCTTATTAAGGAACTTGGGGCCTAATCCAACATGTTGGAAATTGGAGCTTACTTTTTCTTCAATTAGGCGTATTGTCTCTGGTCTAATTCCTAGGTCCTTGATCCACTTTGAATTGAGTTTTGTGCATGGTGAGAGATAAGGGTTTAATTTCAATTTGTTGCATATGGATTTCCAGTTTTCCCAGCACCATTTGTTGAAGAGGCTATCCTTTCTCCACTGTACATTTTTGGCGCCTTTGTCTAATATAAGATAGCTGAAATTATATGTATTAGTCTCTGTGTCCTCAATTCTGTACCATTGGTCCACCAGTCTGTTTTGGTGCCAATACCATGCTGTTTTTGTTACTATTGCTCTATAGTATAATTTAAAGTCCGGTATGGTGATGCCCCCTGCTTCACTTTTCTTGCTCAGGATTGGTTTGGCTATTATTTTTCTTATTTTTCCAGATGAATTTCATGACTGCTTTTTTTATTTCTTTAAGAATGACATTGAGATTTTGATTGGACTTGCATTAAATCTGTATAATGCCTTTGGTAGTATGAACATTTTGACAATATTGACTCTACCTATCCAAGAGCAAGGTAGGTCTTTCCATCTTCTGAGTTCGTCTATGATTTCTTTCTTTAGTGTTCTATAATTTTCCTTATAGAGGTCTTTCACCTCTTTCGTTAAATTGATTCCCAGGTATTTTATTTTATTTTTTTTATGCTATTGTAAATGGGGTAGTTTTCATCATTTCCCTTTCAGAGGCTTTGTCACTGATGTACAAAAATGCCTTTGACTCATGGGTATTGATTTTGTATCCTGCAACTTTGCCGAATTCATTTACTAGTTGTAAAAGTTTTCTGGTAGAGTTTTTTGGGTCTTCTAGGTATATTATCATGTCATCAGCAAATAGAGCTAATTTGAGCTCTTCTTTTCCTATCTGGATCCCTTTAATTTCTTTCATCTGTCTAATTGCTCTGGCCAGAGTTTCCAGTACTATGTTAAATAGCTGTGGTGAAAGGGGGCATCCCTGTCTTGTTCCAGTTTTTAGAGTGAATGCTTTCAATTTTTCTCCATTTAAGATAATGTTAGCTTGGGGCCTTGCATAAATAGCTTTTATAATGTTGAGATATGTTCCTGATATTCCTAGTTTTTCTAGTGTTTTGAACATAAAAGGGTGTTGTATTTTGTCAAATGCTTTTTCTGCATCTATTGAGATGATCATATGATTTTTATCTTTAAGTCTATTGATGTGATGTATTATGTTTATTGATTTCCGAATGTTGAACCAGCCTTGCATCCCTGGAATAAAACCCACTTGATCTGGTGCACTATCTTTTTGATATGTTTTTGTATCCAATTTGCCAGAATTTTGTGGAGGATTTTTGCATCTATGTTCATTAAAGATATTGGCCTGAAGTTTTCTTTTTTGGATGTGTCTTTGCTTGGCTATGGAATTAATGTAATATTGGCCTCATAGAAAGAGTCTGGAAGAGCTCCCTCTTTTTCTCTTTCTTGAAATAGTTTGAAGAGCATTGGTATTAGTTCTTCTTTGAAAGTCTTGTAGAACTCGGCTGTAAACCCATCAGGTCCTGGACTTTTCCTTGTTGGTAGCTTTTTGATGACGTCTTCTATTTCTTCACTTGTAATCAACCTGTTTAAATTGTGTATAGCCTCCAGTTCCAGTTTAGGCACATCATACAACTTTAGAAATCTGTCAATGCTTTCAATATTCTCTATTTTATTAGAGTACAAGTTTTCAAAGTAATTTCTAATTATCTTCTGTATACCTGAGCTGTTTGTTGTGATATTCCCTTTTTCATCACGAATGTTAGTAATTTGAGTTTTTTCTCTTTTTCTTTTCATTAGCATAGCTAAGGGTCTGTCAATTTTGTTTATTTTTTCAAAGAACCAACTTTTAGTTTTGTCAGTTCTTTGAATTGTTTCCTTAGTCTCAATTTCATTAATTTCTGCTCTGATTTTAATTATTTCCTGTCTTCTACTGCTCTTGGTGTTGATCTGTTCTTCTTTTTCTAGTGTTTTGAGGTGTGATGTTAAGTCATTTATTTATTGTTTTTTTTTTTTTTTTTTTAAGGAATGAACTCAGTGCAATGAATTTTCCTCTTACTACTGCCTTCATAGTGTCCCAGAGATTTCTATACGATGTATCTGTGTTCTCATTTACCTCTAGGAATTTTTTAATCTCCTCCTTGATGTCTTCTTCAACCCCTTGTTCATTCAGTAGCATGTTGTTTAGCTTCCAGTTGTTGGAGTAGTTTTTCTTATTCCTTATTTTGTCCATTGATTTCCAATTTCATCCCTTTATGGTCTGATAGAATGCAGGGTAGTATCTCTACTTTTTTATATTTGCTGAGAGTTGCCTTGTAACATAATATATAGTCTATTTTGGAGAAGGAGCCATGTGCTGCTGAGAAAAAAGTGCATTCGTTTACTGAGGGATGAAATAGTCTATATATGTCTGTTAGGTCTAAATTATTAATTGTTTTAAGAAGGCTTAAAGTTTCTTTGTTTAGCTTTTGTTTGGATGATCTATCTATTGGTGAGAGAGGTGTGTTGAAGTCCCCTGGAATAACTGTGTTGTGGTCTATTTTACTCTTGAACTTGAGAAGAGTTTCTTTGATGAATGTAGGTGCTCCATTATTTGGGGCATATAGATTTATGATTGTTATATCCTGTTGATGATTGGTTCCCTTAAGTTGTAAGAAATATCCATCTTTGTCCCTCTTGATTAGTTTTGGTTTGAAGTCTACCTTATTTGATATATAATGGACAGCAGGCCATGTGAGTGATCAGACTTTTCCCAGCCTTTCACTTTCAGTCTATTGATGTCTTTTTCTACGAGGTGTGTTTCTTGGAGACAGCAAATTGTTGGGTCATTTCTTTTAATCCATTCAGATAATCTGTGTCTTTTGAATGGTGAGTTTAGGCCATTAACATTCAGGGTTATTATTGAGATGTGATTTTTATTCCCATTCATTTTTATTTGTATTATAGTTTTTAGCTTGATTTGTTTTCTCTTCTGGTTGGTATTTCCCTTAATTTAATATCTCCCTTTGTTGATTTTCATTGTTATTTTTCTCTTCTTCTTCACAAAAAATTTTGCCCAAGATGTTCAGAAGTGCTGGCTTTCAAGTTGTGAAATCTTTTAACTTTTGCTTGTTGTGGAAGGTTTTTATTTCATCTTCGAATCTAAAGCTCAATTTTGCTGGATATAAGATTCTTGGTTGACATCCCTTTTCTTTCAGAGCTTGAAATATGCTATTCCAGGATCTTCTTGCTTTTAAGGTCTGGGTTGACAAATCTGAACATAGTCTGATTGGTTTCCCCCTATATGTAATCTGCTCCCTTTCTCTTGTGGCTTTTAGTATTCTCTCCTTGCTCAGTATATTAGGCATTTTCATTATAATGTGCCTTGGTGCGGATCTGTTGTGATTTTGTTTGGTGTTCAGTAAGCGTCTTGAACTTGGTTTTCCCATTCATTCCTCAAGTTTGGAAAATTTTCTGTAATTATTTCATTAAATAAATTACTCATTCCTTTGGCTTGAAACTCTGCCCCTTCCTCTACCCCAATCACTCTTAAGTTTGGTCTTTTTATGTTGTCCCATAATTCTTAGATGTTATGTTCTTGATTTCTTATGATTTTTGCTGTGTAATCTAGATTATTCTCTAGAATATATATTTTGTCTTCATTGTCTGAGGTTCTTTCTTCCAAGTGGTCTACTCTGTTGGTGATGCTTTCATTTGAACTTTTATTTTGGTTTATTGCTTCTTTCATTTCCAGAATTTCTGTTTGGTTTCCCTTTAGAGCCTCTATCTGCCTATTGAAGTAATCTTTTACTTCCTGTATTTGTTTTTGGAGTTCTTTGTCAAAATGATCTTTTACCACCTGTATTTGCTCCCTCTTCTCATTTTTGAGTTCATTCTTAAGTTCCATAAACATTTGGAATATGTAATTTCTAAATTCCATCTCTGGCATTTCACCAACTGTGCTTGCCATGGAATCTACTGAGGAGGTATATTGATTTGTTTGTGTCACTTTCTTCACTTGTTTCTTCATGTTGCTTGTGTTTCTTTTCTTCCTGCACTGTGGGACCTTGACTATTTCGATTTTACTTTAAAGCCTTGTTTGCTCCTGTAGTACAATGCTATCAGATCCCCTTATAATTCCTTTACACTTTGAAATATAACACTTTCTATTCAGAAAATCCCATTTTGATCACAATGTACAGATTTAGTTAACCCAGATATTGTTTCCAATTTACTCTGTACGCTTCTGATGGCGTTTTATAGTTTCAAGTAATGGACACAGAGGTGATATGTTTAGAAAGAAGGAAGTTGGTGTATTGAATTGTTTTTTCTTAGAAAGTATGAAAAGAGAGTTCTATGGAAGTGGTTTAGTATCAGCAGACGAGAGAGGCAAGAGAATGGAGTGAACAATTAGGTGGAAAGACCAATTTATATATAAACCTAACTTATGCAGCCCTTGAGAGAATAAATAAAGAAAGATGGGGAAAAAATGACAAAAGTGTAGGAATTGGTGTAAGAGAGAGGAGAAAGAGAGTGAGTCAAGAAAATAGAGAATAAACTATATATAACACTGCTTTGCTATGTAGTTCAATTGTGCCTGTTCTATGAATCCCAATTTCTGCGTATAACGTGTTTTTGCCTCTGTTGAGTATGCAATGGCAGGGTGTAAATAGGGAAGATGAAGGAAGAAGAAAATATACAAAAGTGAGAACGAAGAAAAGAAAGAAAGAAGAGAGGAGCAGAAGCAAACACACTGTCAATCCAAGCAAAAAACAAAGCAAAGCAAAACAAAACAAAAAAAAAAAACCCCAAAAGACCAACAAAACAAACTAACAAAAAAAAGTCGAACCCAGGAACAAGTCTCAAACAAAATGGACCCTGGGAAGCCCTTCTTTTTTCCTTTCCAGTTTAAGCCAATTGTATTGGATCACATCCAGTCAGTGATCCTGTTAATGGAGTCGAGGCTGCACCTTTGGCCAGTGGCAGAAATGGCACGGTGGAAGAGTGGCTCAGGGGGATTGTGTGTCAGCAGATGAATGGCACCAGGAAAGGGACCCTCCAGAAGGCACCCTTTCCCCACGCCCACCCACAGTTGTAGCTTCTTGGGGCTGCTGCGCTGGCCTCAGATACGCCCTCCCCTACTGGTTGCCAGAGCCTCACCCAGGTGTGCGCTCTTCTCAGAGCGCTGGCGGACCCCTGGATGTCTGCAGCTGTTCTTCCTTTCTGCCTTGTTCCTTTGTCCGGGTCAGCCACTGCCTTCCTCAAAGATGGCGGTGCTCTCCTCCCGCTCAACAGCAGTTCCACAGACCTTTGTGTCACTCCAGAGCGTGCAGGATCGGTTTGGCAAGTTGCGTGAAAGAGCTCTATGTGGACACCATTCGCGCATCTAGTTTCCTTTTTATCCTTCTTCGCTGATCGGTTTTAAAGCCGTTGTCTGGATCAGCCCCTTGCCACAATGTTATCGCACGGCAGCGCCAGCAGCACTGATAGAGCTGTGTCGGACTGTGGACTGCTCCAACTGGCCCCTGTCCGTAGGCGGTCCAGAGTTCATTGTATTTCACCATCCAGAGGTGCACGAATGTCTCAGCTCCCTTTCAGTTGCAAGAGAATTGCTAGTAACACGTTCAAACTCCCCACTAAGTGTCTTTTAGTAACTAGGTCCAGAGAGCACCTCCCTCCTGTCCGCCAACTTGGAATCCCTCTCTTTTGGCTTTTTTTTTTTTTAGCATTATTTTTCCTGTTTTCAGCAGGAGAATTATTGGTCAAAATATCCAGTTTGTCATATAAACTGGAAATTGTTACAATCATTTTCATGAATTTTGTATATGCCTCATTTTTTCTTACTTAATATCATTACATTTTTCAATATATCCAACTTTTAAAAATCTAAGCATATCAGAGTTTCTACATAGCTATATAATTTTCTTTGCATGTCCCTTTTGTTTTGAGATCTTTTAGTAGTCAAAATCTTTATTTTTAGACCATCTCTCCTCAGTTTTACACTGTAATTTGTGTTACTCTTTATTTGTATTGTTATTAATTTTCATTTAAAACCTCTCAGTTTTACTTTATTTTAAATTAGAACAGCATTTATTGTTTTTATTTAAATCTTCTCAATTCTACTTTATTGTAAACAGAACAAATTTCTCAAAATGTGATTTGTATTTTGTTTCCTAAGTATTATAGACTCTGCAAATTCTATTTTGAACCAATATTTATTTTCATTCTTTTATTTACATAGTTTTAGAGAGCTTTATTCATTTGTTTGGGGCATGTCTCTTCTGAAAATATATAGTTTTAGATACCATATAATTTTAAACATAAATTATTTTTTATTGGGTCAGTGTGTTTAATTTTTATCTATTGAGATTTCTGAATTTTCCACCATTTTTATTACTACTTTATGGTTTGTTTTTATCTTTTTCTGTTTTTTTTTTTTTCTCCTGTTTTCTTTTTGATTAGTTGCTTTTCTCCCTTTTTTTCTTCTTGGTTTGGTAGTTACTTTTCTACTTCTTTTTATTTTTCAGGGGCAATATTTTTACAGTTTAAATTTTGTATTTTTCCTAAGGGATTAACCAATTTCCTCTACCTTTTCTACGTCTCTATAGCTTTCATGTTATTATGGTTTAGAATTTTATTCCAACTTATTTATAACAGAAATCTGTGTGTTTTTATTTTGGAGATTATTGTTGTTAATATCTTTTTTTATCCTAGATATATATTTAAATGTCCTGACCAGTCTTTGTGATTACTTTGGTTGGAAGTTTTTTGTTTGTTTGTTTTTTTAAATCCCACTTTCTTTTAGGTTCACATTTTTTCTTTGTGAAGTATATGCTTTGGTAATTTTTCAGTAATAGTTTGTGAGTATTAGGCATTCTTAGTCTGTGTTTTAGAAGTATTTAGTCTATATTTTGCTCTTACTCTTGCATGATAGTTTATCTAGGTATACTGTTTTAGGCTAATAGTTTTTCTCATTATTTTGAAGCTTTACTTTCGTCTGGCACCTAATGTTTCTCATGAAAGTTTGCAGTTCATTTCATTGTTATTTCCCTTTTAGAGAAATTGTCTTCTCTAAATTACTCCTCCGAAACCACAAGTTTCATAATATGTGAATATCTGGGCACTCATATGCGTGCAGAAATGGAATGGTGGAATGATTAGACCACATAGTAGGTCTTAATTTATAGGACTGACAGACTGTTGAAGTGTTTTAATCATGTTACATTCCTATTTATAGTAAAGTTACAGTTGTTCCACTTTTTTGCTATTTTGTAGTGATATCTCATTGTGATTTTGATAATAACTAATAATATTGAACACTGTTTTCATGTGTGTATTTGTAATCCATGCATATGGGTTGTTAACACGTCTGTTCATTTATCTTTGCCCATTCAAAACATTTGATTGTGTTGTTCTCTTATAATTGAATTTTGAGCCAGGCTGGGTGGTGTAATCCTAGCACTTGGGAGGCTGAGGCAGGAGGATCGTTAGTTCAAAGCCAACCTCAGCAAGAGTGAGGCACTTAGCAACTCAGTGAGACCCTGTCCCTAAATAAAATTTTAAAAAGGGCTGGGGATGTGGCCCAGTGTTCCAGTGCCTCTGAGTTCAATCCCCGATACCAAAAAAAAAAAAAAAAAAAAAAAAAAAAAAAAAAAATTAAATTGAATTTTGAGAGTCTTTACATATTGTAGATACAAGTCTTTTATCAGACAACTCTGATACCATTTCTCATTTCAAATACTACTAGGTCATAGAGTCTATCACCCTTATTTGTAGCAAATTTCTCCTTTTTCTGAATTCTCATACTTTGTATCTTTTATGTCATGTATGAATTTTAAACCTGTATTGTTCAAAGGTGTATTAATTTATATTTGGTTATAAATTTAATGTTTACAATATTGTTGACATTTTGAAATTTTAGAAAAGTAGAAATAAAATCAAATGTATAGATAGGATTCCCCAAGTACATGTTTGCAGAACATAGTATAAGTATTCTTTAAAACACTCATCATCCATGTAATTACTTGATTAATGTTTATATATTTTTTCTGTGGAATAAAAACATCATGAGGACAAGTATCATTACTGTTTTATTAATTGTTGTACCTCCTATATCCAACATAATGTGTGACACGTACTGGTGTTAATCAATATTTGTGCTTCTGTTTTGCTTTTTAGTGATTTTTACTTGTGACTATAAGCTCCTTAGGAATAGAATTTGTGCCCCATTTTTCTTTTTACCACCAATCATTTATGCCCCCCAGTCAACGATCATAAGACTTGACACATAGTGCTCAGTGTGAATGAATAATGTTAAACCGACCTGTAGTATGAACCTGCACTCACTAGCAAATCACACCTTGCTTGTGAATATTCATACCTATTCAGCTGCTATTTGAACCCATCTCAAAGCGGAGTAAGCTGTTTGAAAGTTTCAGTAATAGTGTCTTTGTGAACGAGGCTCAGGCTTCAGATTAGAGGCATTTGGTTTTAAAGTCCACCTGTGCCACTTCCTAGCTGTGTAATTTAGAAATGTCCATCTAACTTTATGATCCTCTATTTCTGCATTTCTAAAGTAAGAATAATGCTAGTATTTCATTAGATTGTTTTGGGAATTAAGTTAGAATTCATGAAAGAGCACACACAGCACATTGTAAGTGTTCACAAATTTTCAACAAAATTAAAAAAGCAAGATTCTCATACAACGGATACATGTCAAGATTTAACTTGTTAATAAGGATAATAAGACTGATTTAAAGAACATTTGAAGAATTAAATATTTACATGCATTAAAGAGAGAATATAGGAATGAGAATGTCAGGTTATATCCCAAACTGGTTAATGTCCCAGAAAGCACAACCATTAGCTTTTGCTTACTTCTTCTCCTAGATAAACATCATTTGCATATACATTGGATAAAAATCTATAAGATAACATGTAACTTCATAGTGTTTGAACTCTAGATCAGCAGTCAAGCAACAGAACACACCCTATGTAGTCAAATGATCCCTGGGACATCTGATAGAAAATGCTTTAATATATAAGAACTGGATGCAAAAGCTGACTCTGTCATTTAACAGCAGTGGCAACACTTTTAAGTTTTGAGGGTCTTATTTTCCTCACTTGCAAAATGGGAGCAATAATATCTATACCACAGAGTTACAAGAGGAATTAAGTAATAGAAAGTTTGTGAAAATACCGTACTTAATAATCAGTGTGATGGTAACACCACGTAGTTTCCTTGATCTTGCCCTCTGCTGATGCTGAGGATCCCTATAAAATAGTATGGGCAGTTTCTCTCTAACCTACTTCCTGATGGCAATGATTGAAGCCAAGAAGTAACTTGCCGTTGCAAGCATAGGGCAGGTCCTGATGGTCTCAGCTCTGTGATCTTGAAAGCTATACTGTTTCATTTGTTTGTTTGTCTTTAAATTTTAACTTTTATTAAGAAATTTCAAGCAGCCTTCATGAAGGAACTAGAAAGGATTCCTGCCTGTAACTGTAGTGATTTTTGTTATTATTTTTAAAATCAGGCCTAACACATCTGGACCATAGTGGAATGTTCAAGAGTAAATCATTTTATGAAAACCTTGACAGCAGGATTTGGTGCACATGATGCACATATCATCAACTTTTACTTCCATCTGGTAAACAGAAGCCTAGTTAGGACTCATAAGGGAGAAGAATTTATGCATTTTAGTGAAGACTTCATTTATATCAATTCATAAAGCAAGATAAAGTTGATAAATTATTTTATCCTTAAAATACTTCTATTCTACCTCACTCCACAAAAGATTTGAGGAAGTGAGATAGTTGATTGAAGGCTAATTTGTTACTTAGAGCTAATTCATTACAATTTTGACAGCTTTCTAAGTGTTAATTTAGTTGCATTCTTCAAGTAGAATTTATGTGAGGAGATATGGTGTTTTGGTGGCTACGTCAAACTAAGGAAAATTAAGTAAAGAATTTGTCTATAATTTAATAAGGGAAGGAAAATCCCCATGGCCACAGAGTACTGACATATAAATATATGTGTATATGTCTGCATGTATGTATTTATGTGAGTTTTTATTCATACACACATATACAAATATGCACATGTAATTTTACTTGAATTTCCTGGGTATCTTGTTTACTTTGCTCAGTATGAGCAGTTTATATACAGGAAACTAGAAAAAAAAAGTATTTATCAGGTAATTTTATCAAGAATCACTAGTACACAACTGAACTAAATTTGTCAGTCAATTTTTGGCCAGAACTCCTAATTTCCTACTGTTATGCATTTTTTAGGCAGTTGCATGTTGATGAATCAGCACCTCCTGCCTTATTTATAATAAACATTTATATTTTGTGAGTAGGTTACTACATCTGCCCTTATTCATGTGTAGCTGCCTGACGTACAGCCACAACTCCGCGGGAGAAAAACTCGGAGGCAGAATGAAGATGAAAGAAGGTTTTTTTATTCTTTGGCTTTAACTATCTCTCAAAACTCTAACACTGGCTCTTTCAGCAATCTCTCTGACTCTTTACTTCTTCTGACTACTAACTCTTTACTTCTTTACTTTACTTTCAGCTTAGAGAGAGAGAGCTTAGAGAAAGAGAGATTCTTTTTTCTTCTTCTTCAGCTTAGAGAGAGAGAGAGCTTAGAGAGAGAAAGAGAGAGATTCTTTTTTCTTCTTTCTTCTTCAGCTTAGAGAGAGAGAGAGAGCTTAGAGAAAGAGAGAGATTCTTTTTTCTTCTTTCTTCTTCAGCTTAGAGAGAGAGAGAGAGAGAGAGAGAGAGAGCTTAGAGAGAGAAAGAGAGCTTCTTCTTTCTTCTTCTTCTTTCTTCTTCGGCAGCCTCGGCCTGACTCCAACCAGCCTTCTCTTCTGACCGAACTCTTAACCGCTTTGACTCTTATTTCTTCTTCGGACTATGTTCTGGCTACTCTGACTCTTTTCTTCTTCTCTGTCCCGAACTCTTCTTCCGACCGACTGAGCGACTGCACGACTGACTGAATTCTGAATTGAATTCCTTCTGACCGCTTTCACCCGGTTATATACCTTTAGCTTTGCGGGTGCGTCACGTGCATTTAAAGGTGCGTCACATGCATACTTATTATCAGGTGGAACTTATGGCTTCCAGCTAACTGCAATAGCCATATCCCTAATTGGGGCTCCTTCATTCATGTAAACCAGAAACCCTTTTTCATTTACCTTTTTAGACATTTTATCATCACCAGGACCAGACTTAATCAAAGAACTGTGAAAGTGGGAGGAAAACTGATGAAGTCCAGATCTTTCTTACTTTAAAATAATTTAAAAGTAACTGAACTTGGAATAGGCAGAGAAAATAGCTATTAAACATTTTTGAGAAAGTAGAATTAGGGTATATATAATATGTTAAGTCCAACCTATACTTATTGTATTTCTTTTTCTTTTCTTTTTTTCTTTTCTTTTTTTTTCTTCTTGTATTGGGGTGTGAACCCAGGGGCACTTAACCACTAAGCCATATCCCAGCCCTTTTTAAAAATATTTTATCTAGAGACAGGGTTTCACTGAGTTACTCAGCACCTAAGTTGCTAGGTGGGCTTTGAACTTGCCATGCTCTTGTCTCAGCCTCCCAGCTGCTGGTATTATAGGCATGCAACCCCATTCCGGGCTACTTATTGTATTTCTTAATACTTCTTTTATTTTCTCCTCAACCATTATCAAGTGTGGTGTATACATTTTGATTAAATTTAGATAAATTCTGTTTTGAGAGAATTTCATTCCAAACCTCAAAATGATTGGGCTAATCTTGAATGTTTATTTATTCATCTTTTCACCAAATATGCATGAGCTTCTATGATGCATCAGATAATTTGATAAACCAGAGAATTTAGCAGAGAACAAAACAAACCCAGTCCCTTCCTTTATGGCTTTTACAGATTAAAGAGGGAGACAAACAGTAAACAACCACCAAAGTGGGTGTGCTTTTAGAAACTGAGATAGGTGTAACAAAGGAAAAATAGAAGGTTCTATGATTGAAAATTAAAGGGACACCCAATTTAGAGTGAGAGAATAGGCAAACTTCTCTGGAAATTATAGTTAAGAAGGGAAAATGCTGGAAGGATGAGTTGAAAATGTATGAGGAGTGAAAGATGGCCAATGTGTTTGAAGTGTAGTGATGGAAGGACAGAGTAGTACAAGGAAGAACTCAGAGGTGGATTCAGGCTGAATTCTTTATAAGCACCTGCTATTGATTTTAAAGTTTGGTGTTAAGTGCATTGGAAGACATTGAAGTGTTTTAAAGAGATTATAAAAATGAGATCAATATTACTACTGTTGTGTAGAGAATAGCTTGGAAGAGAACAAAAGTAAAGAGAGATGAAGTGTTCGGTAAGAGATATCTATTAAGAGGTTACTACAGAAGGCCAGATGAGAGATGATGGTGATTTGGACAAGATTAGCTGCTGCCAGTGGAGACAGAATGAAGTGAACATATATCTTGGAGGCAGGAAAATTGACTGTGGGGTGGAGTGGAGTAGCCACTTGAGACAGAATGAGTTATTAAGAATGGCTTCTATTTGTCATCATGAGCAGCCAGGTGGATGGAAGCACCTTATACAGAATGGAGAAGAATAGAACAGGGACAGAGTTAGCCAACCTGAGTATTTAAAATCCAGAATTAGTAATCATTGCTCTAGACAGGTTAAGAGGAAAAATGTAGTGAAAACCAAACATTTGGGTGGCAAAGGAGCAGCCTAGCCTATAGATGACAGAACCCTCAGTGAAAACTCACAGACATACACCTCAGAGTGACAGTTCTCACAATTTTAGAGAACAGTGGGCCTAGCTACATTGGTAAAAAACTTCAGAAGTAGATGCAGGAACTCTCAACTACTGACAAGTTGTTTGCCTCTGGACGAGTCTCTTAACCTTAACGCACACATCTATTACATGAAGGTGTTGGATAAAGTAACATTCTAGCATCCATTCTAGCATCCTGTGATTTTATGCAGTGGAAGAGGGCGGGAGTTTTGGAGCCAGAAATACAGAGTTCAATTCTAACCCTTTAATTTCCACATCTACAAAACTGGACTTTTATGAATGAGGTAGCACATGTAGGAAGCATCTTTTGATTTTTTTTTTCCTTTTAATGTGAATCAGTAGGTCTTATACATTTCATTTGGAAATTAATCATATGCTTCCTTATATTATCTCTTTCAAATTTTGAGAGACAAACCTGAATCCCAGCTTCAATATGTTTCTTACACATTTTATTTTCATCATATGATATCATTTCCCTGTGACTCTATTACTTCTTTTTCTAATATCTAATAAAAATTTGAGTGATATAATGTATGGAAAAGATCTAGCAGAGTACCAGGAACATAGTAGACTCAAAATATTTATTCTCTTTTCCTTTATTCCATAGGTAAAAAACAAGTTGAACAATAATCCTCTCTGTACATTTCATTTCTGTAATCAGTAGTGACCAAATTTTTTAGGCAGAGTCTGTAAGTATCTTTGTTAGTGCTTTATGGTAACCGGGTGTTCTGACTTTCTTATTTGTGAGAGAACTCAGCTCCAAGAGCAGTGAAAAAGCTTCCTTACTCCTGATGGGATTCATCAAACCTTTGTGATATATATTGTTTAATGAAAGTCCAGTTTGTATTTTAATGGCAATAATGATCCCTAAAACAGGTGAAAAGATTCTGGAGTGCTGTAGAAGGAAAGCCCACATGCCCCTCTGCCTGTGAGAGTACAGCAGCCTGATTTGGAGCCATTACAATCAGTGAGCCACTCAAGCCCCTCTCAGCCCGCCCTTTGCAGTTGCATCCAATTTTCTACCTCTTATTCCTGAGGTTATCGTAAGTGACTTGCTCAAGAGAAGACAAAGGTCCATCTCATTATATGCTCAGCACGCTGAGGCCAGGTTAAATGGATTCCTGACACCTTTGTGTTTCAAGCTCTGGTTTAGCTCACAGGTGGCTGTAATTCTCTCTGGCAAGGCCAAAGAGCATCTTGAAATCTTGGCCGAAGTGCTTTCTTCACCCACCCATTAAAAATCTGGAGCTGGGAGGCTCAAACCATACCAGTTTAAGATTTTTATCACTTCAGGCCCTGGATATTAAATAAATCCTAACCCTTCTCTCTCCAAACAATCTCTGCAACCAATTTCTTTCCTCCAATTTTGATTTGCTTTCAGATTAATCTTCCTAAAACTACTCTTGAATAGAGTCTTACTTTGTTTTAAAATTCTTTACTTTAGGTTAATCAATGTATAAACTCTATAAAGTGGTCAAATATGACCCCAAACTACCTGCCTACACTTTTTTCTCTCATTATATTTTGTCATACATTTCATTTGGAAATTAATCATATGCTCCATTATGTTATCTCTTCTAAAATTTGAAAAACAAACCTGAATCCCAGCTTCAATGTGTTTCTTACATTTTTTTCATCATATGATCTCATTTCCCTGTGACTCTATTTCTTCCTTTCTAATATTTCACATATAGGGTTGTAAAATTTGAGTGATATAATGCGTGGAAAAGACCTAGCAGAGTACCTGGGACATAGTAGACTCTCAAAATTGATGATTCTGACTTATTAGCCAAATGTAATTTCTTGGGATCTTGCCAGTCTTGGTGTTGCAGAAGCAGGGCATAGTCCTCCTTTCGTTTTGAGATCCACAGGCATTTTCCTCATTTCTCCTTCCCTAGAACATGGGGGTGCTTTCATTCTATGCTGAAAAAACATTTTGCTTACATGCATCTTCAAGATATTTTATCTTTTCCCCTATGTTCTTGAATCCCTTTCCCCTAAAAGAATTTTTAAGCAAAAGACAGTAAATATTACAGGATCTTTCTGCTTTCTTCCCAACACATGCCTTTTCTACAGTTTTGGAAGTGGAGGTGGTTATCTGTTTTTTCTGAAAATAAATTAAAGAGGAAAATTTAGGAGAAAATATATGTATATATATGTATGAACTTATCTCTAAAAAATGTTATGTAAGCACCCATCCATTATCTCATTTAACCTTCTAAACAAACCCTACAAAGTTAGTGTTAGTTAAGCATTTTAGAGATAAGGAATCTGAGAACATTAAGTTAGCTATTCAAATATGCACACCTCTTTAACAATGAAACTGCTATCTCCAGGCAGGTCTGTTAGAGTTCATGGCATTGCCTTTCACTGAAGGGTACTGATAGTGTATGATCACAGTTTTACACACAGGCCCCATAAGATCCACCTGAACTCTGGGAAGGAAAGGAAATGTGGCTCCAGAATTGTTTTCTGAATGCTAGAGGCTAAAGTTTCTAGTTTACTGCAAAAGGGAGAGGTATGGGAACTAGTACTGATTAGCAATGTTTGCAGGTCTAACTTGTAATATGAACACTCATAAAATGTTGATAGGTTGATGGCTCATTGCATATGATCTGAAACTGGACCAGAGCAGGAACAAAGCTCTTGAGTGCTGCCAATGAATTGGTACATATTGAGGTGATTCAAACATGAAGTTAGGTGGAGTAGAAGAGCAAGAGAACCCAAATACTAGAACCTAAAGGATGTTGGGTTAACTATAGGATGCCTGACCTAGTGGCTTCAAGGAAGGCATAGACCGAGTTAGGAACATGGGTACAAAGTAGGATACAAAGGCCTTTTTCAGTTAACAAACTTTGTTAAAATTAGCAGCCCATTTATCAAGACAAAAAAAAAGTGATGGAGTAAAAGTTGTCTAGATGCATATTTTATCAACAATATCATGGATATTTGCTTTTAATTCTTAAACAAAATATGGCATTCCCAGACACATGGTCTCAATGGGATGAAATTAGAGTGGCACAGAGGGCAGGGAGAGAGCTTTGGAGTCAGACAGTCCTAGTTCAAGTCCTAGTTTTAATTATCAGTTAATCTTTTTAAATTTACTATTTTATTCTATTTTTTATTTTTTAAACTTTATTTATTTGATCCAATTAGTTCTACATGACAGCAGAATGCGTTTTAACACATTATACACAAATTTTTCATTTCTTTGGTTATACTTGAAGTAGTCACACCATTCATGTCATCATACATGTACCTAGGGTAATGATGTCAGTCTCATTCTACCAACTTTCTACCCCCATGCACCTTCCCTTCCCCTCCCTCTCCTTTGTTCTATCCAAAGTTCCTCCATTCCTCCCATCCTCAGCCCCCGCCCCCATTATGGATCAGCATCCACTTATCAGAAAACACATTCAGCCTTTGGTTTTTGGGAATTGGTTTACTTCACTTAACACGATATCTCAAACTCCATCCATTTACCTGCAAATGCCATAATTTTATTCTCTTTTAATGCTGAGTAATATTCCATTGTGTATATACACCACAGTTTCTTTATCCATCATCTATTGAAGGGCACATAGGTTGATTCCATAGTTTAGCTACTGTGAATTGTGCTGTTATAAACATTGATGTGGCTGCGTCATTGTAGCATACTGTTTTTAAGTCCTTTAAGTATAGACTGAGGAGTGGGATAGCTGGGCCAAATAGTGGTTCCATTCCATGTTTTCAAAGGAATCGCCATACTGCTTTCCATATTGGTTGCACCAATTTACGGTCCCACAAGCAATGTAAGCCTTTTCCCCCCACATCCTTGCCAACACTTATTGTTGCTTGTATTCTTTTTCTTCTTTTTGCCATGTGAACCATTTTATTCAGTTATACCAAGGAAGCATCTGAAATACAGATTTAAAATAATTCAGGCCTATATTGAAATAGTACCCTGATAGTTTCCAGAATGTTACTCAAAACAGCCATTTCCCAACTAAAATTTAAGTTTGGTGATCCAGTGCAAGATGCTGCATAGACCTTTACCCACCATCACTTTGGATTTCTTGGTATCTCTCCACAAGTTCTGACCAATTACCCTCTGGGTGACCAAGCTGGTGAACACTTGCTGCCTGGGACAATCCGGGACGTGAAAAGCTTGCTCGTATTCTTAACAACTGCCATTCTGACTGGAGTAAGATGAAATCTTAAGAGTAGATATGATTTGCATTTCTCTAATTACTAGAGATGTTGAACATTTTTTGATATATTTGTTGATTGATTTTATATCTTCTTCTGAGAAGTGTCTGTTCAGTTCCTTAGCCCATTTATTGATTGGTTTACTTGATTTTTTGGTGTTAAGTTTTTTGAGTTCTTGATATATCCTGGAAATTAGTGCTCTACCTAATGTGCATCTGGTAAAAATTTGCTCCCATTCTGTAGGTTCTCTCTTCACCTTATCACTAATTTATTTAAAAACAATAATAAGTCTATTACATGTTACATAAATAATATGTTACTTTAAAATTGCTGTATTATCCAAACTTAAAAAAAGTTAACTGAGAAGAAAGGCATTGTTGTGTACTCCTACCCATTTCTTTAACATCTGGCTTAATAAAAGACTGCTATATTCTCATACTTGTTTCTTCCCATACAATGTGTTATGAAATCATATGCCACTATAGGCACTGGAAAGCTCCAGTGCATCCTCCTTAAAGAATGAGAGTGGAAAAAGAAAATAACATCTTCTATTGTTAAGAAAAATATTTTGACCTCATGAACTACTTAGAAAGGTCCTGGAGACCCTGAACCACACCTTCAAAGTTGCTGGTCTAGACTCTACTCCTTGTTGTCTTCATTTCCCTTTCATCTCCATTTTTATTTCAGTCATCTTTCTGGAACATTTCAACCTTGAATCAGGTTTGCTACAGAGAATGAAGAGAAGAGTCTTCTATATTTAGTCCTCTATATTAGTCCTCTATATTTATTCCAGAAAGATCATGAAAGAATAGCACCTTCCAAACATCAAATGTCAATGTGGTACCTCAGGACCCAAACAAAATGTCTGCCCCATACCATACCTGTCCACAGATAAAGCTAGAGATATAAAGTTATATATAGAGATATAAAGTTATGGCTTTCAGAATGAACCCATCCTCCCCACCAGGAATTTTATTCATGAGAATTCAGGAAAAAGAAAAGGCTTGATGAATATGACCACTTTTCTATTTCACGGTGGCTGAAAAATGATGGGATATTAAAAGAATAGAAAGTCAGAGAAGGAGAAGGAGGACGAGGAAAAGGAAAAGGAAGAGGAGGAATAAGAAAGGAGGAGAAGGAGAAGACAGGACAGGGATAATCAGAAGTAGTTGGCATTAGAATCCACATTGGACAGCAGGATGCAACTACAAGGGCACTGGAACTGAGAGACAAAAGAAACAGCAGCTGCCCTGGCCCTGGAGAGAACAAGCAGGAGACCTCAGGAGGAGTCACCTAGGTTGGACGACAGTTTCTCACAAGCTTTTCTAGGCTTCCTGGCACCCTGGTACCACATTATCCACTAACCATTGTCTATATTCTCTGGGGAAAAAAGGGAGAAAGGTGGAAGGAGAAGGGAAGAGGGAAGAAGAAAGAGGCAGTAGGAGGAGGAGAAGGGGGCAGAAGGAGGAGGAAGAGGAGGAAAGGAAAGGAAAGTAGGTGACAACAAAGTAAAGTATTTCTGACTCCACAGAAATGTATACTCAAGCACACAGCAGTACTAAGTGGTACTTTAAAACTGTCCTACCCAAGGGTTCCATCAGTTAATATCAAAGGAGTCGTCAAATCTCTTGGTGGTTCACCTGAAAAGTGGAAATAACAGCATTTATTTTGTAGGACTCTGCACTAGTGTCATACTTGGCACTCACTAGATATTCAGTAAGTGGTATGTGTGATGACCCTTCCATGCTATAGCCCAACTGCTTTATTCAAATGGTACTATGTTCACAAAGAGCCTGTGTCTGAAGCAGAAGGCCATCTTGCATTCCCTCAGTCTTAAATCACATTTACTTTCTCCCCCAATGTCTAAATTTGGTATGCAACACTGACTCAGGTGTTCCAGGGATAGGCATAAGATTTCCTCAATTTGATCTGTAATGATGAGATATGAAGTTTCTTCTTTCTATTATTTTAACAAAACAATCGTAGACCATTTTTTAACAATGAACCTGGATATTTTCTAGTAAATTCTATAGAATATCAGTCTTAGCTTTTCAGATCAATGATACCGTTCCTTAAAATATGTTTTTCTGGTACAAAATCGATAATGAAATAATTTATTTATTTGTTTTACAAGTGCATGAACATCTGCTTAAGTGTCAGACGGCATTTGTAAGTGCTTGGGACATGTCAGCGAACAAAACAGACAAAACTTTTGTCTCTGTTGAGTTTACAGTCTAATGAGAAGAGGAAAACAATTTTAGAGTGAACAACATAAGAAAGGAAGTGCTACTTTTAAAAGATGTAAATAAGTGGTAGGGGAAAAGAGCATGTTAAGAAAAAACAGGATTATTGATGGGGAAAAAGCAGTTACAGTTTAAAATATAGTGGCTATATGAAAATGTTCTAGAATTAGACTGTAACGCTGGCTACACAATTCTGTGAGTGGTAGGCAGACTAATTCCATCCCTCTTGTCCCTACATGTCCATTTCCCAATCCCCCAAATCTATAAATACATTGTGTTTAAAGTTAAGGAGGAATTAAGGTTGCAGATGCAATCAGCTGACATAAAACAGAGAGATAATTTGAGTGGTCCCACAGCAATTATAAGAGTCCTTAAATGGGGAAGACGGATGCAGAAGAGTCAGAACCAGAGAGATGGCATCATGGGAAATACTCTACCAGTCATTGCTAGCCTTGAAGGTGCAGTAAGGAGAAAAGTAAAGAACATGGATTCCCTTCTGGAGCCTCTGGAGAGAAACTTAATCTAGCCAGAACATTAATTTTAGCCCAAGGAGACCCATTTATGACTTTGGACCTACAGAAATATGAGACAATAAATTTGTATTGTTGAAAACCATAATATGTGTGGTAATTTGTTACAGCAACAATGGAAACCTAATATACTGTGAATATACTGAAAACCACTGAGCTGTATATTTTAAATAGATGAATTTAATGGAATGTGAATTATATCTTAATACCATCTTTAAAAAATATGGGTGGTTGGGATGTTTATAGTGATGCAATTCACAATAGCCAAGTTATAGAACCAGCCTTGATGCCCATCAACAGACCAATGCACAAAGAAAGTGTGTTATATATACTCAATGGTGTTTTATTCAGACATAAAGTAGAATGAAATGATGTACTTTGCTGGTAAATGCGTGGAACTGGAGAACACTAAGTGAAATGAGACAGACTCAGAAAGTCAAGGGTCAGATGTTTTCCCATAAATGTGGAAGCCAGAAAGGATAAAGAATTAAACATGGGGAATTTCATGAAAAAAAAAAAAAAAAAAGTAGGGAGAACAGTGGAGTAAAGGGAAAGGGTTAAGGGGAGGGAGAAAGGAAGGAATAGGAGAGGAACAACAGAATGAAATTGACCAAATTATGCAAATCATGCTATATGCATGTATGAATATATCACAATGAATTCCACTCTTGCATATGACTACAATGCTCCAATTCAAAAAATAAATAAATGGAAAGAAGTCTAGTAGAATAGAGGAAGGGGATCAGCACAGGACAAGGGGACTGAAAAAGGAAGTAGCAGGGGTTGAAATAGAGCAAATTGTTATATGCATCTATGAATATATTAAAATGAACCCCATTATGTTTAACTGTAATACACTAATAAAAACAAAAAAATATTGGTGGTTGGGATAGAATATAATATGAAAAAACATTGGAGGAGATATATTAATCAGTTTTTGTGCCTACCAACTCATTTTATAACCCAATGGTTAAAAAGACTTGTCAACTAGCAATGGCCAGGGAACCAAATCAGGACCACTGCTCATTTATATAAATTAGTCATATAGAATACAGACTTTTTTTTTTTTTACTTATTTGTGTATGACATGTGGCTATTAAAAACTACAATGGCAGAATAGTTACAGTAGAGACTCTGCCCCACAGAGCCTAAACATTTGCTATCTGGCCCTTTACAGGAGAAGTTTGCCAGTCCCTGATTTAAAACAACAATGTTTTCTAATGTTCTACAGGTTGGCTGGGGCAGTTCTGTTCTATGTGTGTTCATTCTAGGGCATAGTGTGAGTATGTAGTAGCACAGTTCAAGTTGGGGAAGACCTTTTGTGGTGATAGAAAATCAAGAGAGCAAGCCTCTTCAGAGATAGGCTACAAACTGGCCTTCTGTTGCTTTTGTCCACCTACCTTTGGCCAAGGGAAGTCAAATGGCTAAGACTGAGGTCAAGGGGCAGAGGATACATGGTACCTATGATGAGGCAATAGCCAGGATATGATTATAAATAGGGATGAAGAATTGAGGAACAGAATTCAATTTATTCCAGCAAGTGAAGTAATAGGCCATTTGATCGCCTGAAGGAAAGAATCCTAGATAAACAGCTAGCACAAAAGCCCCAAGGCAGGAGGATCCATGGTTTATCTGAGAAACAAGAGCAGTAGGTCAGAGTGTAGTGAGTAAGGGGAGAGAACAGAAGATATCATTGGAGAAGCAATGGGGACCGGTGTGGAATAAGCATAGCCATTTGAGTAAGATGGGAAGTCAATACATGGATTTGAGCTGTTTTGACTTATATTTTAAATGAATCCTTCCAATTCCTCCATCAAAAATAGACTTGAAGGAACAAGGATAGAATCAGAGAGAACAGTCAGGAAGGTATTTCAAAAATTCAGGTGGAAGATATTGGTGGCAGTAGTGGAGATGGAGAGAAAGGTTAAGTTTTGTATATTTCCTGGTGTCACAATCAAGAGGATTCCATGACAGATTGGACAAGGAGTGTGGGAAAAAGAGAGGAGTCAAGGATGACTTCAATATGTTTGGCCCAAACAGCATAAATAACAGAGTTACCATCAAATGAGATGGAAAAAAACTGCAGATGGAGTAGATTTGAGAGGAAGACATTTGGTGAGGGATATATTGAGCTTGTAATGTTTACAAACATGCAAGTGGAGATGTCTTAACAGACAAATGGACATATAAGACTGAATTCAGAAGCGAAGCCTGGGTTAAAGATGTATGTTTAGGAATCATTGGCTCATGACGGAGAGTAAAGCAATGCGATGGGTTATGCTCACCAAAGGGGTTAATGTAGATAGGCTTTAAGACCAACATTAAGAGATCTAGCAGAGGATGAACAGGACATAAGATTGAAATGGAACACCAATAAGATATGAGGGAGGGGCTGGGGTTGTGGCTCAGCAGTAGAATGCTCGCCTAGCACATGCGCCACTGGGGTTCAATCCTCAGCACCACGTAAAAATAAACACATTGTGTGCAACTAAAGCAAATAAATAAATATTAAAAAAAGATATGAGAGAAACCATGGGCAATTATGTGAACATGGTACTGGAGAAGTGAAGTCAAGCCTAAATTGCCTCAGTGGTTTCTGTTTTCAGGCAGGGCAGCTTGACTTCCTCCTCACTGACTATCTTTGTGGATGCTGTAGTAGAAGCATCACCCAAGAGTTGTAGGAAATATTAGTGTCATGCTGTCCCAGCCACTTAATTCCCACAGCAATGGATTGAAGGGGTTTGGAGGAATGGATTTATTCGATGTTTGACATTTCTCGATGAATCTCAATTTCAAAGTTCATTGCTTCTGTTTTCCTAATGGCTACACCAGAAATTGTCCTTATCGTAAGACTTAGAAACATCAAATTATGGATTCATACAGCTCCATTACTTCACCCCACAGCTTAAACCCAGAATAATTTCAAAACTTCATAGGATAATGTTGAGGAACTTTTGTGAACTGGGTGCTGATTTTCTCTCTGCCATTTTCTCTTGTCTGTACTCTTCACCTTATTCTTGCCAAACTGATATATCTCAGTTTCTATTGATACCAAGAGGACATTGTATACAACCTTCCCTTAGAATACTTTCTCTGCCCATCAACCAGACTCTTGTTAATTTTTAAGTCTCATCTTAAATGTTACATCAATCTTCCTTGATTCTCCAAATTAGAATTATGTACTTGTCTTATTCTATTTTCTGTTTCCATAAATGAATAGTACAGATTGGGTAATTTATAACACCACCACCAACAAAAAGGTTTATTTGGTTCATCACTCTGGAAATCCAAGAGCTTGGTGCTGGCATTTGTTTGGCATCTAGTGAGCGTCTTCCTACTGGATTACCACATAATAGAAGGTGTCAATTGGTAAGACAGATTGAGCTCAATTTTATAACAAAACCACTCCTTCAACAACCCATCAATCTACTAATTCATCAATACCTAAATGGATTAAAATCTTCATGACCAGTCACCTCTTATGGTCCCCCTTGGTTCCCCTCTTAAAACATCACAATAGGGATGAAATTTCAACATGAGTGCTGATGAAGACACTGAAACCTAATAGTGCCCTTCCCTATTGCCCCATAACACTGCAGCATTCCCCAATCATAGTTCTTATTAAACAGTATTACAATTTCCTCTATACTTATTTAATTCTCCCCTATACTAAGGGTTGGCAAGCTTTTTCCAGCTAAATGGTACATATTTTAGGCTTTTTAGGCCCTGTATTCTGGGTAGCAACTACTTAGCTCTGTCATTGTAGCATGAAAGCAATCAGAGTAAACAAATAACCAGAGGATTGTGTTCCAATAAAACTTTATTGATAACAAACAGGCAGTGGCTTGCATTTGGCTCATGAGAGCAAGAAGTATACTTTTGTTTACTATCATCTTCTCCAGACTGAGCATGTTCCCTGAAACACAATAAGAACTCCACAAACATTTGTTTAAGGAATTTAGAGGACATTCTAGCACAACGTTGCCAAGAAAATGGCCTATCATAAAAAAAAAAAAAAAAAAGAAAGAAAAAAAATGTCGCACAATTTAAAAGTTATGTACTTCTTTCAAAGCAATCCTCATACCTAAAAATCTTTTTCTTTGCTCCTATCTAAACTTGGCATCCATTTTAATGTACCAAATTTTCTTAGTTGTCTTATTTATCCCATATGGTGAGATAGTTGTAAAACAAACACTGAGCTGTTGTTGGATTGCAGTTTTTTTAGCTGTGAACAGGAATAGTGGATACTGCTTTCTCTTTACATGCAGTTGAGAAGGAGCTGCCCCTCAGATCAAGTCTGTGCACTGTGGTTATTGGGAATCTGGTATTTATTGGCCATTCCTGTCTCTGCTGTACATGGAATTTGGGTAAGGGGTGATTCATTTGCAAAGATATCATTTATTTAGATTCAGTTAATGGAGTTTCATGTGGTTTCTCAGCCACAATTTACTTCCCCAAATTATGAGTGGGATATCAGGAGGTTTACGAGAATTTGGGCTTGTACCTTTGCCAGGTAATGAGTAAAACATGGTGCAGGAGATGAGAAGCTGTGTTTGTGGTAGTCACATCTTTTCACCAGACATTGTCAGCATGTTGAGCCAGATTTGGTCAGATGAGCAAGTTAATCCTTGGGAAGTCTCATTACTTTTGGGTTATTTAAAAGAAAAAGAACATAATAGACAAGATGCTTCTATTTTTAAAGTGACTCCACAAAACCATAATTATTTCCATTTTTCCAGATTTAACTGTACCTTATGTAGTAACAGGGAATTTTTAGTTGGTTTTGAGTATCAACCAAACACAGGAAAGAAGGGGCCTTCAGCCTCCATCTACCCTTGACTGGCCACCAGACACTGGGAAAGCAGACTCCACAGGCTGCAGAGCCCACCCGTCCCCTGAGCTAGAGGGCTCTCAGGGCCAAAGAGGGTTTCAACTTGGAATCGGTATAAGAAACTTTCAGGTGTTAAAGTTAAATTTGAGCCCAAGAAAGAGGGAAAAAGGGTTATTGAGAAGTTAGAAGAAAATAGAAGAGAGAGGAGTTGTAAAAAAAAAAAAAAGTTGTTCTTTATTCAGTGCTTTATGATATAAAATAAGTAACAAAATAACTTTTTTTAAAAAATTCGGAGTTGTTGTATATGACAGTAGAATGCATTACAATTCATGACACATATAGAGCACATTTTTACATATCTCTGGTTGTATACAAAGTATATTCATACCATTCAACTTCTTTATTTCAATTCCTTCAGCAGACTCAGAAGTAGGTAGGGTTAATTTTACTCTTTATGCAGATAAAGAAACTGGCCTTCAAAGCAACAAGTGACTTGCTGACTCTGGTAGTAGTGCAGAAGCCAGATCCTAAAGCTCATAGATATTTCTGACTCTGGGATAGAATTTTGAGATGTAAGAGAAATTATTTAAGGTAGTAGTCATTTTATTAAAAGCACAAAGTACATATCCATTGCATAATGGTCAAGTAAAGGTATGTGAGTAAGCATTTCAGTGATCAGGCTTAGTTTTAGTTTCCATTTAAATTAAAATGTGACAACCAGGTCCCTTTTCAGCTGGCCTATGAGCCATATGAATAGCTTTTCTTATTTTACAATTAGAAATTATATACACTCCTTCAGAATTTGATCCTCTGTGTTTTTAGATGTCCTAGTCTTTCCCACACAATGGCAAACTTGCAGGCAGAAGAAATCTATGTTGAAACATTACCTGATTTACTTGGCATAACCTGCAGCTATGTCATTGCTGTGTTAACATTGTGTTTATTTATATATGTCTTGGAAACATTTGAAATTTGTATTCATGTTTTCTTCACTAGCAAATTCTCACTCAGGATACCCTACCAGAAACTACCACCTTACATTTATGTAAACAATGATCTAACCATGGAGAATGTTTCAGATACAAATCCCAGATTCAGATGTCTATGTTAGGGAAGGTGCCCCAAAGCTCACTTCAGCCAGACCCTGTTAAACTTGTACATATGGAAATGCTGTTCTTTGTTTGCATAATACCTTTGTACTCACGTTTTCCTGCTCTGCTTCAACACATGGAGTTAGTTCCTTGAGCTCATATCAATCACCATATAAGGAATTCTTTCATCTCATGGCAGATATTTAACATTTGTCTTCAAATATTTTTTTTTATTCCATTCGTCAGTTTCAAAAGAAACTTTAATCCTATAGAAGGCTGGCTTTGGATTGTTATTGTCATTATTATCATCATCCATATTATTTTCTGCTGGTTTTTCAGGTCATTCCCGGTTCACAATCAGACGAGGAATCAGTCTACAGGAAGTTAAAAGTTAAGTAAAATTTGAAAACACAGATTAAAATAATTTGGTGTGTTCACAAGGAAGAACAGAGAAAAGGAAAGAGGGGTGCAACTGAGGTCCAAGAATAATAATCAGTTTTAAAAATGACAGAATTCTGACCAACTTTTAAAACACTCCGTTCACCCACTTGTTGGCCTCTGTCATCACCTCCATTACATCACTAATGTTCTTCCTTTCACAGGGCAGTGGCCATGGACAGGGGTATTGAAAGGGCAATGGACCAGAAGCCAGGAAGCCTGGGGTTCAGGCTCTGATTCAGCTACCTGAATTAATCACTTAAAGTCTCTGAGTTTGTTTTTTCAATAGTAAAATGAATCAACAAAGACACCTAGCTATCTCCTTTATGGGATTAAGTTAAGGAAGAAATAAGAGAATGCAGAGCATTTTGAAAATTCTACAGGTTTTTGCCTACAAATAAAACGTTTGTAGTAAACATTATTTGTATGTTCAGTTACACTGGTAACTTCAACAACTTCTTTATGCTCACACAAATTACTTATACAAGATACTTTATCTGTAAGGTGATATAGACTTGGGACTGAGGCTGCAATTTCTCAGTAGCAATTTTTGGATTTCTGTATACTGTTGATCAAATTCTAGAAGATTCTACCTATTTAAAAAATATATAAGAATGGGGTGAATGGGATAAATAGAAGAAATGAGAGACTGTGGGGTTCCAGATAATACTTAAGAAAGCTTGAGCTGAATTTCTTGTCCTGTGATTCTAGGCAACTACCTTGATTCTTTATGATAACCTCTCTTTACTGAGACCAGGTTAAGCATGACTCAGTGTTTTTGAATTAACTTTAAGGGGCCTGTGGAGAGAAAGAGTTGTTGGTAAGAGAGAACAGGCACCAGGAACAGATCCCTGAAAACAGATCACTGACACTTAACACTGCTGATGAGTGTTCCCATCAGTTGTATTGTCTTAGGAGACATCCGAGGAAACATTGTATATGGTCCAATTTTTATGTTATTACTAATGATTTTGCAAAATTATTTCATGCCGAAAGCGGGCTCCTCCATCTAGGAAATCTCAAATAATTATTAAGAAATTCAAGCTCCACAAGAAACTGAACTAATTGACTGGTGGCTCAGAATCATGGAAAAAGCATGGTGGCTCAGAATCAGGGAAAAAGCATGGATTAGAGTCAGAATACCTTTCATCTTAGTCTTGGTTCCACCTCTGTGATGCGGGATATGTGGTTTCACACATCAGGCTGCTAATGGTGGTGCTTCCTAGGGGCCATCACAGGTAGTTAATGCAGACTTTGAATTTTTTATAGAATGCTTAAATAATAATAATTAGCCATGTAGCTATAAATGCCATCTAGTAAAATCGGAGTTTCTCAAACAGCAAATACCTAAAAAAAAAAAAAAAAAAAAAAAAAAAAAAAAATCAGCAAATAAAATACATGTGAGGATCAAGAAAATGGAATTGCTAAATCCAGCGACTATGGATTATAAAATTAGTTAATACTATTTCCTTATCCCAACATGAAAAGGAAAAAAAAAAAAAAGGTATGTTTTCATTAAAATTGGAGGACATATTGGCATATTTGGGATAGTTAGATATAATGAAGATAATGAAAATGAGTTTTACCAGTTTCAGTTTTCTCCTAGAACAACATTTTCCTTTTCAAATTATCACCCCTCTACAAGTGCCAAGCAGGTTTGGGATGTTTTTTATTTTAAAATTTTTTATTTTAATTTTTTGTTTTTCTTTCTTTTTTTTTCCTGAGTGCTATGACAATTTAAGAGTGGCCATTAAAGGGGAGGGGACAATGGTACTCACACAAACAGTCTGTGGATATTGGCCCAGACTTTGTGTGTCTCTTTGATATTGATCCTCAGCTGTAGTTAGAACCTCTTGTTGGTCACCTCTGTCCTCTTCTTGTGTTTTATCCTTGTCACGTTTTATCATTTCTGATATTTTGATTGAGGTAGTACCATATTTCCCTTTCCCTAATCTCCTCAGCTCCGTGATTATCTCCTTAAAGTCTAAGAGTACAGTAGGGTGAGGAAGATGAAAGAGTCTGTGCAGGTAGTCTGGCTCTTTACCAATTCTGTTTCTAATATCATGCCATAAACACTTTGATTTTCATCCATTGAAACTTCTGTTTCAGTTCTCAAGAGCCTATTTTGGCACTTAAACATTTGTCAGAAATCTGGACGGGAAAAGTACAAGATTAATATTTTAAGTTAGAAGTTGGCAAACTGCAGCCAGGAGACCATGATCTGATTTTGTAAATAAGGTCTTAATGGGACTTAGCCACACTAGCTCATTTGTGTATCTATGGCTGCTTCTGTGCTAAAATAGCTGAGTTAAATATATGTGACAGACTAGATGGCTGGCAATACCTAAACAGTATAATAGGTACTATCGAGCCCTTTACGGAAGGTTATTAACCCCTCTTTTCAGATTTTATCTTGTAACAATGTGACTTAAAATAAGCCTAATTAACTGTGAAGGTAGAGTAGCAAAGTCCTACCTTGCCCTTCTAACTAGAATAAGGGTAGAAAATCAGATAAAATACATGAAACAATGGTTTTCAGCATACTAAATATGATCCCTCAGAGATTGGAAATAAATTAGGTGAGACCTATGATTGCTCATATTATTGTTTTGAGAGAACTTCCAGGTCATAGTAACTCTAGGCTGAACCTAGAAGGCTCCCTGAGTTCAGGAAATAGAGCAAAAGATCTTTTGGTTGTTCCAAAATACATAAAGTAAAAACTAACAAACTAGAAGGAGATTTCAGCAATTCAGCAATGATAGTTGGAGACTTCAATGTCATATTTTCAACAATAGATAGAATATTTAGGCAGAATACCAATAGGAAACAGACGATAACAAACACTATAAACCACCTATACCCCCAAACATCTATAAAACACACTACCTACAGTAGCAGAATACACAGTCTTCTCAAGGGTACATGGAACACTGTCCGGGATAGATTAGTGGCAGGCCTTAAAACAAGCCCCAGTAAATTAAAAAAGTATAGAAATTATGTAAAGTGTTACCTGAGTACAGCAGAATAAAAGTAGAAATCAGTAACAAAAAGGACCTGGTAAATTCACAAATATATAGAAATTAAGTCATCCTAATTAACCAGTGTGTTAAAAAAGGAAATCACAAGGAAAATTTTAAAGTACTTACAGATGAATTAAAATGAATGTACAGCATGCCAAAATTATGGGATACAACTAAAGCAGTGCCTAGAGGAGGATTTATATCTATAAATGCCTATGTTAAAAAATAAGACAGATCCCACATCAATGCTGAAACTTCTACTTGAAAACACTGGAGAAAAGTAGATCAAATTAAACTGGCAGTAAGCAGAAGGAAAGAAACCATAAAGATTAAAGCAGAAATTAATGAAATAGAGAATAGAAAAACAAAAGAAAACAAAATTGTGAAACCAAAATTTCTTTCTTTGAAAAGATCAACAAAATTGCCAATCTTTAGCTACACTGCCTGAGAAAATAGAGGAGACTGAATTATTAAAATTAGATGTGAATGGGGTACATTATCACTGAACTTACAGAAATAAAATGAGTACTAAAAAAATACCATGCACAACTTCCTATTGACAAATTAAATTATATACACAAGATAAATAAATTCCCAGACTCAAAGTATTGAAATGAGCTGAAGAAATAGTGAAAAATATGAACAGCTCTACAACAAATAAAGAGATTGAATAACAAATAAAGAGATTTAAAACTACCCACAAAGAAAACTCCAGGCTCAGATGCCTTCACTGGTAAATTCCAACAAAGTTTTAAAAGTGATTAATATCAATTCCTAGTTATCCATGATTACCCTAAATACATGTATGAAGACACAATTGTTGTAAAAATACTTTATATTAAACCAGAAACTTGAAAAATTGTGCTCTTTATGTGTAATATGAAATGAAATGTACTCTGCAAACTGTATAACAAATTAGAATAATAAAAAATTAATTAAAAAAATAGAAGAGGAAAAAGATTTCCTAACTGATTCTATGAGAAAGCGAGTTGCTTAAAAGGAACACACTAATTTAAAGTCAGAAGTAGGTTAAATATAAAAGCTGAAAAAATATGTGTGTACTTAACGTGCATGTAGCCTATGAAGTTTACAAAAATTCATTTAGAGCAACCCTGGAAATTCCCATAAAAATAAGCAGTTATTCTGTTGAGCAGCTTTGGGATAGTTCCTCACACCAACAATCAAATCTCTGATTCACCAGACACCAAGAAGGTGTTTAACAATCCAATTCAATGCAAAGAGTAACTACCCTGAATTAGTGCAAATCCTACAGAATCAATCCCACAGGATTGGCCCCAAACGCATCAGACACCAGTCACAAGTCTTGGGCAACCTGTATTCTGACTAACTGGCTATAAATTAGGGGCTCCCTGACCCCTCCTGGGATTTGATAATTTGCTTAAATGGCTCACAGAACTCAGGAACACACTTTGCTTGCATTTCCCAATTTATTATAAGAGATATTATAAATGATAAAAATGAGTAGCCAGATGAAGAAGTATATAAAACCACATCTAGAAGTGTCCTGAGCACAGGAGATCCTGCCCAGTGGAGTTGGGGTGCCTCATTCTGGAAGCTCTTCAAACCCTATTGGTTATGGGAATTTTATGGAGATTTGGTTACATAGATACAATCAAGCCATTGTCTTTTGGTGATTAACTTCATCTCTAGCCCTTTTTCTCTCTGTGGAGGGTAGAGTTAGTTTGGGGAAAGTTCCAAGTTTCTAAATGAGGATTGATCTTTCTGGTGACCAGCCTCCATCCCCAAACTATCTGGAGCCCCCATGATTCATTTCATTAGATCAAAAGACATGTCTATTACCCTTATCTATCTTTTCAGTACCCGAGCAACTGTGGGTGTTGGCTTGCATCATGTTACTTCTCACATGGACAAGAGTATGTGAACACTCCAAGAGGAGTAACTGCAGGGCCATATTTACCTATCAGAGACCTATTACTCTAGATCACTGCCCAAAATTGTTGGCTGGTCTGAAATAATAGGAATTTACTGATGAGTTTTCCTGGTTGGTTCCTGGTTTGGCATTGCTCTTATTAGATAACCATCCATAATATTTTTTTTTCTATTACATGTTATTTCAGGATGTCTTTAAGAGAGGCAAAATGGGGTATAGAATCAATTCCCTTGCCTTTCTCTTCATTCAACACACTTACTTTTAAAACCTGCTATGGTTTGGATGTGAGGTGTACCCATATCTCATATGTGAGACAATGCAAGAAGGTTTAGAGGCAAAATGATCAGATTATGAAAGCCTTAACCTAATCAGGGAATTAATCCCCTGACAGGGATTAACTGGGTGGTAACTAGAGGCAGGTAGGGTGTGGCCGGAAAAGCATCACTGGGGATGTGCCCTTGGGGTTTATATTTTATACCTAGTGACTGGAGTCTTTCTTTCCTGATGTGATTTCTGAGCCACTTTCTTCCACCACATCCTTCCACCACAATTTTCAGCCTCACCTTGAGCCCCAAGGAATAGAGCCAGCTATCTTTAGACCTCCAATACTCTCAGCCCTCAATTAAACTTTTCCTCCTCTAATTGTTTTTGTCAGATATTTTGGTCACAAAAGTGAAAAAGCTGACTAAAACAAACCTCATTTCTGGTCTAACCCAGCTATCTACCTGGTCTACTGGATAGAGCTATTGGGTGATCCAGAGAAATTTCAAATGTGTGTTCACCAGTGCCTTGGTAAGTGGGCTTTCGAACTTTCCACAATCACTGTTTAGTGGTCTTGTTCTCTTTTTCCTCAAACCTTCTGCCCAATTTCTTTGATCTCGTGATTCTGCTTAAAATTTCACTAAGAACATAGCAGCAATTGGAAAAGAATGTCTATATTTTCCCACCATTAACTTATCAGCATGTGTACTGACCTCTCTGCCTTTCTTTCTCTCACAGTAGCTGAACTGTCCATACACTGGTGTACCAAACCCCTGCTTCTTCATAAGGGATTTTTCTCTGCCTTATGTTTAGATGTGGGGTTGCCCCAGAGTTCAATCCTTGGCCAGCTTCTTTATTTATACTTTCAATCTCTACTGTCCCTCTAGGTAATCTCACCTCATTCTGTATCTTCAAATGCCATTGCTATCTTATAGACCCCCAAATTTAATGTCCAGCCCTGACCTCTCCCCTGAATTCTATCACATTTCACCCTCACTTCTGCTCCTTTAGTTCAAACTATCTTTGTATTTTACCTGGACTATTGCAGTAACTTCCTACTTTCTGTCTCCATTCAGTAGTCAGAGTGATGCTTTTCTAAAGCTTCAATAAGATAATATTTGTTTTATATTTTAGAATTACCCAGGGTATCATTGCTATTAAAATGAAATCCAAAATCTTGACTATGGCCTAAAACAGGAGTCAGCAAAACATAGCATGCAGGCCAAAGCCAGTTTTATTGGAATGCAGTCTTGCTCATTTATTTACTTATAACTTATGACTGGCTTCATGCTACAATGGCAGAACTGAATATTCAAGAGTTTGCAAGATTGTATATCTTGCAAAGCTTAAAATATTTACTATCTCACCAATTAGGAAACTATTTCCCAACTGCTGACCTCTGATTTGTGATGTGAGAGAAAGAGAGGAAGGAAAGAAGGAAGGAGGAAGTGAGAGGGAGGGGAGGCAAGGAAGAAGAGAAAGGAAGAAAGAGAAGGAAGGGAGGGAGAAAGGAAGGAAGGAAAGAAGGAAGGAGGAAGTGAGAGGGAGGGGAGGCAAGGAAGAAGAGAAAGGAAGAAAGAGAGGGGGAGGGAGGAAGGAAGGAAGGAAGCAAGGAAGGAAGCAAGGAAGGACTGACTCTGTGTTTGGAAGTTTGACAAAATTGCCTAAAGTGCAAGTTGAGGAATTTTGAGTGTTTGGCTTCATTGGGAATTTTGTAAGTCTGCCAGAGATTTTTCTGGCCATCTTATGACTTGTTCAACAAATTCGTTGATAGAATTTCTGAGTTTGTGCCTTTTGCCAAGGACTCTGCCAAGGAAGTAGATGCATTCTTGAAAAACTGCCACCGTAGTTGTAATTATAATACCACTTACGTCTCTGGATGAGAATGTTTTCCAAAAAAACAATTCTCCAATCTTTTAATTGAAGTGAGAAAATAGATCTGCTATTCAGAATTTTGCTCTTAAAGCAGTTTCTGAGGCACACATCTGCTCTTGTACACAGGTAATCATCAAACTGGACTTTCCTCCTAGGATTTGCCCATATGATCTTAGGCCAGGAATGCCTGGCAGGCCAGTTACTGTTCATCTTGCTGTACTGGATACTTCACTAAAAATCAAGCAGGTGTTCAAAGTGAGGGTGTGCATAAAGCAAGGAGGGAGAATCAACACAGGATTTCTTAATTCCTTTCTTTGCATAATTTTTAAAAGAAGTATGGCCATTTTAATGATACTAATTCTGCCTATTCATGAGCATAGACAGTCTTTCCATCTTCTGAGGTCTTCAATTTTTTTTTTTTTTTTTTTTTTGGTACTGGGGATTGAACTCAGGGGCATTCAACCCCTGGGCCATATCCCCAGCCCTTTTTTGTATTTTATTAGAGACAGGGTCTCACTGAGTTGCTAAGTGCCTCGCCACTGCTGAGGCTGGCTTTGAACTCGCGATCCTCCTGCCTCAGCCTCCCAAATGCTGGGATTACAGGCCTGCGCCACCACGCCCGGCTAGGTCTTCAATTTTTTTTCCCCCCCCCCCCAAAGGTCCATCAATGTTCTGCAGTTTTCATTGTAGACGTCTTTCACCTTCTTGGTTAGATTTATTTTTAGGTATTTTTATTTTTTGAGGCTATTGTGAATGGGATTGTTTTCCTGATTTCTTTCTTGGCAGATTCATTGTTGGTATATAGGAAAGCTCTTTATTAAACTGTGTATGAATCCAGCATTATGTTGCAAAGTTCTAGCTAATCCTATTTTTTTTTTTTTTTTTTTTTTTGTCTAAATTTTATTATACTGCCACACTCATGACTTCCTTTTGGTACTGTTGCTAAAACTTGAGCCTGCAGAGGGTATGGTATGAAGTAAACACACGAGCATATTTGTTGAGAAACTGTAATTTAAAACAAAAAGTTTTTTGTTTGTGCTTTACTGTTTATTGTGGTTAAAAAAAACCACATAACATAAATTTTACAATCTTAACTATTTTTAAGTGTAGAGTAGCATTAATTATATTCACACGGCTGTGAAAAAGATCTCCAGAACCTTTTCATCTTGCAAGCCTGAAACTCTGTACCCATTCTTTCCTCCTGCCTTTGGCTCCTGGTAGCCACCATTCCACTTTCAGTTTCTGTGAATTACTTCAGGTATCTCCTATAGGTGGAATTATAACTATTTACCTTTTTGGCTGGCTTATTTTACTTAGCATCAGAACAGCCTCCTTTTTAGAGACCGCATGATATCCCATTACACGTGGATACTACGTTTTGTTTATCCATTCACCTGTTGGTATACACTCCAGTTGCTTCTGCCTCTTGAATACAGTAAATAACTCTACCATATGAACATGGGTGGACAAATAATCTCTGCGTTTCTGCTTTCAATTCTTTGGAGTACATGCTCAGAAGTGGCATTGTTGGATCATATGGTAGTTCTATTTTTAGTTTTAACAAAAACATTTATTTGGTATAATTTAACTTCACATACTGAAAGTTTGTTTCCATGCCTGTATGGTTTGCTTCTTCGTGTGCCTCAGTATAAGCTATGAAGAGTAGAGAAGATATAAATAGCTTTACGGTGAGTAGGAGAATGAAGACTTAAGAGCAATCATGCCCAGAATGTGGCCCTGGTTTAGGTTGGAGATCAAATATTTTAAAATAGTAATCTAGGTGGATGCTTTTATTATAGTTACAATTTTTATGACTACCCTGCCCTTACCACCCCTCTATAATACAGACTGGAGTTGAGTTGGGAACTGGAGCATTTAGGAGTTTTATCACTGTGGATTATCAAGTGTTGAGTTCCTAATTCAAGGCGTGTTCTCCGAAATACGGTTCTATTTGGTCATAAAGAATAACGTAGTCTCAGAAGGGACCTGCTCAGAATCACTAACTGAAAATAGCAGTTAGAGGGGCAGCAGGGGTGCAAGGTCTAAGGCCTCTCCTGTGTAGCTTTCTGAAGTTTTTTTCTTAAAGTTCAAAGTCATTAAAGTAATTCCTCAGCAGGGGCCCCTCGCCCTTGCTTTTGCAGTGTGATTCCCATCAACACTAATGGGAATGAGCCTCAAGAAGCAAGCACAGCACCAGCTCCTGGGACAGAGTGCAAGAGGTGTTGACCTCCCAGGTAGTAAATGTGCTCCCAGTTTGGAAGAGAGAGAGTTCAGTGGGTACTAGAAAATCACACATATAAATTCTTTAAATACTTCTGTACATATTTATGTTTTTCAAAAATTTAGGAGTGCATAAAATGGAAGATACTGTTTAAGGAAAATAGGGAAAAAACAATCATTTGAGGGTTTATTGTGTGTGAGGAAGTACGCTGAGCATTTTGCTTATTTATTTTATATTTTACTTATTCTCACAGTGGTCTTTGAGTTAGCTCCATTTTTCAGGTGTGCCTCTATTCTCTTCTCTCCCTGGCTATGTCCTGCTCTGGAAAGGGCCCAGCAGAGATGTGTGCAGCTCCTCACCCCAAGCTCCATCCACAGCCCTTCCTACCTTTCATTCACTTATCCCTTAGGAATGCATTTGGCCTACAATTGCAAATATTGATGGCCTGGTTCATAATTGGATAAGTGGGTGTGGGGTATTTGACAGGGAATTCAAGGTCGTACCTGGAGCATGATCTAGAGTGAAGGCTAAGTGACACGTTCTTAGTCATGGAAACTTCACCTGGTGAGGAGGAGCATGGTAAGAGGTGAGCCAGGTCAGGGCTCTCCAAAGTGTGAGGCACAGTCCAGAGGTCCTAAGTGGTCAGCTTGACTCTAGGTCAATGCAGAGAATTTTGCAGATTTGCCAGACCCTGGGATCTTACAAATGCCTCATTCTCCCCCACTAATGAAATCACCCACTATTATAGTCACTCAGACCAAAATCCTTGAAGTTACCCTTGACTTCTCTCTCTCTCTCTCTCTCTCTCTCTCTCTCTCTCTCTCTCTCTCTCTCTTTCCCCATATGTTACATCCAACCCTTCAGATTTGCTCTGAATTACCAGCATCACCAAAAGGGATCAAGAATTTCACTACACCTCAGCACCTCTGATGTTACCACCCTGGTTCATGCCACCACCATCTGCCTTCTGGGTTAACTTGGGGTTTCTTTTCTACTCTATTCACAGCACAGCAGCCAGAGGGTTAGTTAAAACTTAGATCATGTCACTTCTTGGCACAAAACTTTTCATTGGTTCCCCATCTAACTCAGAGTAAAAGCCAAAGATGACAGTGCCCTATACAAGCTGGCCGCCTGTTACCTTTCCTACTGTTCTTTTTTGTTCACTCTGCTTCGACTACAGGATCCACACGGCTGCCTTGAAAATATTGAAATCATCACCCCTCCTGAGGTATCTTCTCCTCTCACTGCCTTACAGTACTTTAAAGCAAATACAGACAACCTGCTTTCTCACCTTTTCTCTTCAAATGCTGTTTGCTCAGTGAGGCCCTGTCTGCTCGCCTGACCTAAAATTGCCACAGTCGGAGATTCCTACGCTCCTTCCTCTTTGTTATTTTTTTCTTTGTACCCATGTTTTCTGACATACTATATATTTTGACTATCTTTATTGGGTATTTTCTGTGTACTTTCACTATAATACAAGCTTACAAGAGCAGAAATATTTCATCTGTTAATATTTGTGGCTGTATCCTTGGAAAGGTGCTTGGCACATGGCACTCACTGAATACAGTTTTGGTGAACAAATGAGTAGTAACAGAAGCTAGCCAACTCTGTTTCCACTGGCTATGACAAGGGCATGTGTATGGTAAACCTAGAATAGGATCACAGAGGGCAACCATCAGAGTAGTTTCTAAATACTGCTTTGGATCTATCTTGACACATACTAAATCCTAGATAATAACCTAATTGATAATTGATCAGAAACTTCATGATACACCATTTTATATGGTAGGTTTTTAGAAATGATCAAATCATCCCAAAACCTTGATTGCTGCTCTGCCCTAACCATCAGCCCTGCAGAAGGGAGATCTTAGTAGCCACATTTGTACTGTGGGTCCTAACTGTTCTAAACTATGTATATTAGTTAGAATTCAATTTAGCTATGAGCAGTGGAAAATTAGAACAAGAATGACATAAAAATATCATTGTTTTTCTCTCACACATACAAATTAAGTCTAGGGGTAAGCACACTAGGATAGAGACTTCTTAAATTTGTTATTCCTTCATCCTTAAGATTATAACTCATAGTTCAATATGACTACCTAAGCTCCAGTCATCAATTTCAGATTCCTAATGAGGAAAGGAGGGAGATGAAGGGCACACCTCCTACTTTCAATAATATTTCTTAGAAATTTCAAGTGATTTTTTTATATTATTAGCCAGAAGTTGCAAATTTGAGATTTTGTTTTATTTTATTAGAAAAGTTTATGATTTACAATTCCATTTATTAAATGACTTATTTTTCTTATTTTGAAATAATTTTCAAATCTCATGTAAGTTATGATCTGTGTTGGGATTTCTATTCTGCTTGAAAGGTATTTTGATTTATCTCTATATTATTTCTTGTTTCAGTTCTCATAGCCTTATAATACGCTTTAATGCCTGGTCAATCTATCTCTTCTCAATTCCCTTCTTTTCCTACTGCTTTCATTTCTTTGGTTACATTTACTAGATTCTTCTTTCAGTGACATTGAGTTAAACTCCTTTTATCCCATCCTCAAATAGACCATTATGGGTTTTATTAGAATTATGTTAAGTCTATAAATTATTTTAGAAAGAATGGAGATTGTTATAATGTTAATCCTTCTACACATTTAAATGATGTGCCCCAGCACTATTCAGATATTCTTTTATGTTCCTCCGGTTTCTTCCTGTTACTTGGTTTGTTGGCAAAATCATTCTGAAATTCTTGTCTTCTTCTGTTTGAAGACATGCTTTGGAGCATAAAACTACTGTTCCCTAAAAGTTTAGAAAAATAACTCAGGGGCACTGTGCCACATAGTAAATTTTTTTTTGTAAAAGACAGGGTATTTTCACGATCCTCCTGCCTCAGTAAAGTGTTTTGGGCCATTCTAAAATTTTCAAAAATAGTAATGTTTTGGGATTATAAAATCAAAGTTGTTTATAAAACAAATAAACTGTTATAGTGAGTTGTTTTTTTTTGTTTTGTTTTGTTTTTTTTTGTTTTTGTTTTTGCTATTGCAACCAAAAGACCAAAATTTTAGAGAAAGAAAAGTTTATTGGGGGCTCATGGTTCCAGAGGTCTCAGTCCATAGACAGCTGGCTCCATTCCTCAGGGCTCAGTGGTGGAGAAAAGTGGATCAGGACATGATGATCAGGAAGCAAAGAGAGTCTCTTTGGGGCACTGTCTTACCCAATAGGCATGCCCTCAAATGACTCAGTTCCTCAAGCCACAACATACCTGCCTACAGTTACTACCCAATTAATCCCTATGGAATAGGAATTAACTCATGAATGCATTATTAATTAATGTATTAATGGAATATTTGAAATGGTAACATCAGGATAAACTGAAGAATAAAATGGGATTAATGCACTTACAAGGTTAAACCTCTTATAATTCGATCATTTCATCTCTAAACATTCTCTCATTGTCTCACCCATGAGCTTTTGGAGGACACCTAATATATAAATCATAAAATAAACCTAGAAAATCATAAATCAGAATAATAATTCATCTCACTAGTGATTTAAATCACCTTTCCAATATATATATTTTTTCTCTCTCTCACATACACACACACACACAGGACTACTTTGTAAATTCTGTTTTAGGAACAAAACTCTTGCTTTTAGTAAAGACTAAAACAATCTCAATTATCATTGAATACTAGTTATATTGAATGTGTTGCTTATAGTATAGTATATATGTGTTGCTTATAGACGTTTAGTACACACTACATATGCACTTCTTTTCTTTTGGGGGCGGGTGTTACTGGGAATTGAACTCAGGGGCACTCAGACACTGAGCCACATCCCCAGCCCTATTTTTGTATTTTATTTAGAGACAGGGTCTCACTGAGTTGCTTAGTGCCTTGCTTTTGCTGAGGCTGGTTTTGAACTCGCGATCCTCCTGCCTCAGCCTCCTGAGCCACTGGGATTACAGGGATATGCCACCGAACCCAGCTATCATATGTACTTCTTTTATAATATGCCTATTGATTTATGTTCTTACTCATGTTTTCATTGAATTTTTATTTTTTCTTATTATTTATGTAATGCTTTCTTATATATAACAATAATAATCATGTGTAGCTCCTTCATATTTGAAATTGTTCCCTCAGTTTAGCTTTATGGCACTTTTTGCCAGAAGTACTTGTATTAGTTTTCTGTTACTATGACAAAAATGCCTGGGATAATCAAATTAAAAGGAAGAAAAATTTATTTTGGCTCATGTTTTGGAGCTTTTACCCCATGGTCACTTGGCTCCATTGGTTTGGGGCCTGTGGCAAAACAGAACATCATAGTAGGAGCATGTGATGAAGCAAAGCTACTCAGCTCATGGAAGATAAAAAGGAGGGGGGAGAGAGAGAGAGAGAGAGAGAGAGAGAGAGAGAGAGAGAGAGAGAGCCCCCTAATATTTCCTTTAAGTGCCCAGCCCCAGTGACCTACCACCAGGCCCCCACCTCCTAAAGATTTCACATCTCCCAACAGTGCCATCAGCTGGGGACAAAGTCTTTAACACACGAGCCTTTTTGAGATGTTTAGGATCCAGAGCCTAACAGTAGTTTTACAGAGTTCAAATTATTCAATATTTGTATGTAGAAAAGCCATGCCCATCCTGACATTTTCTTTCAAGAACATAAAAAATATTCCATATATGTAAATCTTCAACCCGTGGAAAATTTACAAGTGTTTAAGGTTCTGTATGTTTAGAAAATTATTCTACTTATGAAGTAAGTAATTAATCACTTGCACACTTACATGAAATGTAACTTTTACATTATGAATGAACTTTTCATGTATGCCTGGGCTTATTCTTACACTTTTATTCTGTTTTATTCTTCAGTCTATCCTGATGCTAGTTTTATATTATTTCAAATATTTCAGCTTTCTGGAGTGGGAATAGCTTCCCTATCCTCCTACCCCTACCTGCCAGCCCTTCATGCATGTGTATTCACCTGGATAACTCTGGGAATTATCTTCTCAAGGTTCACAGAGTACCATTAGCATTTTGTTTGAAGTTACATTAAATGTATTAGTTAATTTCATTAATTTGGATTTCTTTTTCTTTTTGTACCATGGATTAAACCCAAGGGTTTTCAACTCCTGAGCCATATCCTTGGCCCTTTTTATTTTTTTATTTTGAGACAGAGTCTCACTAAGCTGCTTAGGACCTCTCTAAATTGCTGAGGCTGGCTTTGGACTTGCAATCCTCTTTCCTCAGCCTCCAGAGCCACTGGGATTACAGGCTTGCGCTGCCACACCAAGCTATTATAATTTAATGTCAAGTAGCAAACTACTATGCAGTTACCTTCCATATATTTCAAACCTACTGTGCATAGAGCACTGTATTAGGCCACACAGGATATAAATGACTAAAGATGCTGATCTCTATCCTTCAGGCTCTTACAAATTGGTAAGGAAAATGAGATTACACAATAGTTACAATATAATGCAGTTTCTGTTAGTTGCACATAGGATTTGAATGTTTTAAGCTTGCTCTAGATAAGCTTGTAAAAGGGATTGTTCCAAAGTACACAGAAGACAGGTTCAAAGTGGATACAGCTAGGAAGCAGCCTTCAGAGTGTCCAGATACAGATGGTCCCTGATTTACAATAGTTTGACTTAAAACTTTCCAACTTTACAATAATGTGAAAGCTATACACATTTAGTAAATATTGCACTGCAGATTCTGAATTTTGATATTTTCCCAGGATAGTGATGTGCAATTGGTTCTCTCCCATGGTGCTGGGCATGCAAAGAGCTACAGCTCCCAGTCAGCCACTGGAGCATGAGCTGAACAAATGACCCTCTCCAGTGCAATGTGCTAAGCCACAGCATTGGGTAGATTATATGCCCTAAATGCATTTCCGCTCCAGATGCTTCCAATTTACAAGTTTATGTGGCCCCATCTCAAGTAGAGGGACGTCTATACTAAGAAACATGGGATTCATTCTCTCTTTCTCTCTCTCTCTCTCTCTCTCTCTCTCTCTCTCTCAAACCCTTGCACATATTGCTATGAATTATAGATATCATGACAGGCAGGTAGGGTTCTGATAATGCACACGTATCAAATAATATTTCATATTTTACTGTAACCTAGATTGAATGGGGCGTTAGTAAAACTTCATGCCTTTAAATCAAAGCACCCACAGAGTTCAGTGTTTCTATTTCCTGATGGGGGGAGCATGCAATTGACTTCAACACATCCCAGATAGTCCTATGAAAGGATTGGAAGGCAACTGATAAGGGACACTGATCTCATTGAAAACATACTCATCAGAGTTTTAGGAGATATAAATAATTAATGAAACTTCAGAATGAAGTCCCACTAAGCAATAGATGAGTTGTAGATTCGTGCCAAAACCACAGTGCAAGTGAGTTGGCACGTTGGTTTGAATGTCCTATTTAAGAATGCCATTAAGGAAATGCAAATGGGTGTGTTTTTCTGGATCTACCTCAGGACCAGAAACTGATGAATGTGACATACTAATACGTCCAAGAACAGAGCACTTGTTTCCTCATCATTATGAATTTATACTCACATAACTGGGACAAATAATTTGAAAACTCACTATGGGATGAATCAAGTATGATGGTCACTCAGCTGTTCAGCTGACTTAGTAAGTGGTATTTCTTAGAGAAAACAAGAAAACAACATTTGCATGTCCTGTCAGAGAAATTCAGATGAAAAAATATTTCAAGCTATATTACTTTTATCTAAGACAAAGTGTTCAATATGTTTTCACTATTCACAGAGCCTTTCAGAGTCTTGTTTTGGTTTGAAGCAGCGTCCCCAGCCTATCAGTGTGCTCAGAAAACAGAGTCCTCAGGGTGAGGGATCTCTCTTCTCCTGAGATGTACACAAGGGGAAGCAGTGGTGTTCATAATTGAGAGTCTGCACTGACAGCCTTATGTAGAATATCGTTGCCAAAGAAATACTCCATAGAATGCCAGCCCGGTTTTGAAATGGGGAAAACGTGGGCTTTGTGGTAAAAAAAAAAAAAAAAAAAAAAACAAAGACAAATAAGCAAAACTCTGGGATTGGTTTCTCATTAAGTCTATTCTTTATAGCTCTGTGATCCTAGAAGCTTTTCTGAGTATTAAGGTTCCTAAGATATGAGGAAATACTATGCAGTGGTTAAAATGGTAGACACTGAAACCAACTGACTGGATTTTAATCTTCATTAACTGTGTAATTTGAGACAAATTGCTTAAGCTCTCTTAACCAGATATTTCATGTAGGAAGCATTTAGCAATAGTACTTGCTTTCTCATAGAGTTTCTCAATGCATGAAAACTATTTAGTACAATGCCTGTCACAGAGTAACTTTGTAATAATATGGTTACTCTTATTATATTTAAATAATCACCACCTTATTATTTCTGTTGCTATTTATAAAATGCAGAAAATGGTACAATGATTATGAAGGATTAAGTTAAATAAACCACCCAAACAGTACAAAGTAGATGTTCAATGAATACCACCTATTATTTGCAAAATATTTGGCAAATATTTTGTGGATGATTGAGACAATATCTTTAGGTCTTAGCATAGAGAACAGAAAATAATAGATGGTCAATAAATATTAATACAAATACATAAATGTTTTCTTTTTCCACATAGAAATATACAAATAAGGAATATTAAAAATTGATTCATACTTTTTTAGAAATATTCCACAGCATCAATGTAATGGTATTTTAAGGATAAGTCAGTCTTTATTCCTGTTAATGTTAGAGAAAACCACCCTGTTGTTGATTTGAATATCTAAAGACGAATCAACTACAAGGGGGCAGTGGTGCATGCAGGTAATCCTAGCAACTTGGGAGATTGTGAAAGGAGGATTGCAAGTTCAAGGCTAGCCTCAGTCATTTAGCTAGGTGACCCTAGCAACTTAGCAAGACTCTGTCTCAAAATAAAAAATAAAAAAAGGCAAGGGATATATCTCAGTAGTGAAGTACCCCTGGGTTAAATCCTCGGTCCCCACCGCCCCACCCCCCCCCCCAAAAAAAAAAAAAAAAGAATTACCTACAAGTTGACCTTTGGCCTCATGACCATGATTTTTTCAAATTGCCCTTCATTCTGTGAGGCCTTAAAAGAGCCCTCCTACTCTATGGACCTTCCTGTGAAGGTTTGCTTTCTCATGGAGATCCCTCTTCATATGAAACTGCTGGACCTATAGTAACCAAGGTTACATCACTTCTTAGTGCTTGACTAGTGCTCTGGAGATTCCGTCACATCCACCCATGCAACAGATACCTTACCTGGTTTCTGAGTACTTAACAGGAAAATCACATTTGGAACTAAGAGCATTGGATTGGGAGCCCTGGGAGCTGGGGCAGGAGAAGCTGGAAAACCTCCAGACATTCTGTTTGTTTTTTTAATTTTCTATGTGAAAAGCATGTGCCTCTCCATACCACAGCACCGATGCTCTGCTAGAACTACTATGATCTGGCCTCATTTCCCAGGGTGAGAGTCAATCCTCCCTCCATTCACAGTGATTATGGACATTCTTTACACCAAGCTGCCCTCAGAGCAGAGACTCAGCCAGGCTCAGCGGCAGTGTCAGCAGCGCTGGATTTCAGCTTCAGACTCGGAAGGTTTGGAGCCCAGAGCGGTGGATGTTTTTTTTGCTCAGCATTTCTTCCCTCTGCAGGGGGCAGGAGATAGGGAGTGGTTTTGGGTGTTTATGGCAACTGTTTCCATTGTTTGTCTTGGATTCCCAGCAGGGTGGTGGGGCCTAATGCACACTTGGAGTTAGTTAGTCAGACCTGTGCTCATATCTCAGTTTTGTCATTTATTTGTGGGCAAATTGCTCAAATGTTTCTGAGACCCATTTTAGTCATCTATAAAATGTGTTTCATGAATTCAGAACTTGTAGTGTTGGTGGTAGGATTAAATTACATGATTACGGAAAGGCATCCAACAGATGTTCTCTATCCTTTCAGTTGTTGCTCAACTGTCATGCAGTAGACACATGCAACTCTTGGCCACCTTGAATTTGGTATTCTTGTCAGGAAGCTCTTGTCTGCCTAAGAGTAGTAAAGAAAATATGCACCTGATCGTGATCCCAGATATCCTTATTTCTACAGGTCACACGAGGTTTACTGACAACAGAGTATAGTGTTTTTAACTCCAAAACTCCATTCTTCTCCATCTGCATCCCCTGCCATCTTCCCACTACTGGTGAAGGCTGAGGATCTGTGGTAGATTATTGGGCCTTCTCCATTCTGCCCACGCTGATGATTGTGTTCTGTGCAACTGTCATTACTGTCAAAGCCCATTAGAAATGGCTGGCACTGATGCCCACCCAGGTGCTGTGCCCTTTAGCTTTGCAGATGGCGTTTGTCATTGCTGCTTCTCGTTGCCACCTTTATCAAGGTGACTCCTGGCATTACCACCAAAGGCAGCAGAGCCTCTTTCCACTCAGGTTCAGCCTATACCTAGGTTCTCGGGCTCCAAAGAGGAACTTGAGACACAAGCCCCAGAAACTGGGCTGACTGTCAAGTAAGACATGCCACCCAAGATTGTATCTTGAACATTCTTGGTGTCCTTGAACCCATTAATATCTAAGAATTGGGTCGGAACATCTCAAATTCAACTCCTTCAATGAAAATATCTTTATGCTAGCATCAATTCAGGAATCAATTCAGTCAGATGCAAATAACCTATCATGAGCACAAGGAAGTAAATAACAAACTCCTCATTCATGCATCAACTTGTCACAGGTGGGGAACTTTGTACTTTACTCTTGTTCAATCTTAATTATACATAGTTATGTAGCTGCCCATGCTCTGGGTTGGTGGACAATTGTGAATGAAGGCAAGCATAGAGGAAAGTTACCATGGGGGCTGATGGGGAGTGTCCAGGAAGGTGAGTATAGCCCCAAATCACAGATTTTGCACTCTGGAAGAATTTGGGCTACACACATCTAAGAGATCACAATTAGAAATAGTAAGAGTGCTAAGCAGGTATTTCCTGACCTCTTTACAGAAGAAGAATAAAGAATTTATGAAGGATTAATCTTAGAATCATTACAGCCAGAGAAACTTGCAGAGCCCTACATTCTCTTTATTGAGTGCACTGATACTGTTACTCAGGAGGCCAGACTATCGTGGGTCCATCCGAGATAGAACACAGAGAAAAGGAGAAAATAAAAGAATTCTTACTGAGACACCATGTCAGCCACTTGGGGCTTAGATAATGCAGGCGTAAAATTTATCATCCAAACCAGGATTCTTTTGAGAAGAAAAAGGAGCAATATTACAATGAAATTTTCCCAGACACAAACTTAGAACATATGGTCACGCTCGGCTTAGAGCCTCACCAATGGCCAGAAAGAACCTATGGATACAGCACTGAATGTGTGCCTGGGCCTAACCTACAATTTATTATGATTTATTTAAACTTAGATTAACTTTTAGTGAACTGTGTAAAAAATACTCATTCTACAGCAAAGATTCATCTGAATTAATCATTTTTTGTTGTCATACAGTTTGAAATGAAAAAGAAACCTTTAAGAATAAAGAGAGGTTATTGCTCCTACTTGAAATTTGTGTTCCCTATCTTTGTGCCAAAAAGAAAGATTGAAATTGATCTAATGATCTGAAATGATAGTTTGCCAATCACTTCATTTTACTCTGTGCTCTGAAAATTCTGGAGTCAATTTTGATGACTGAGTTGCTCATAAATATTTATTCAATCTCTGTATTTCTATTCACTACTGAGGTTTAATTTTTGTAGTGTCCCTTTTAATTGAGACATATTTGAAAATTAAGTTTTTTATTTAGCAGTTTTACATGTATCATACTATTTTGTAGTTAAAGTGTCTTCATTGTATAATTTGAAGTAGAGAAAAAATAATTATTGGCACGTTTTATGGGTAAAGAGATTTTACTGTAGCCCAGAGATACTTCTGTAAAGAAAGACATTTACTATTTATATGTACAAAGTCATTTGACTTAGAAATATCATATTTGATGTCAGCCAAGGGCATGAGAAATGATATATGGAAAAAGCTGAATAAAGGCACATTTATTCTGACAGCATACTACAAAATAAAATTTTGCTCTTGATTTTTAAATCCACTACTCTTTACTCAGATATCAAGTAAGCGCATAGTCTCCCAGCTTAATTTATTTTTTTCAGTGCTGTGAATAGATTTTCTGCCCATCCCATTTCAAAATCAATCATGTACTTGAAAGAAACAAAGATAAGACTCTGTCTATCTCTCTAGGTGCTCGTAGCAAACGCTAAAGAACCTGCTCACCTCTATTCCTTCTTCAGAAATCGAGGAAAGTCACTCTCCATATACATCTACCTTTGGCATCCTGCCATTCCTAATATTGAATAGATTACTTCGCTCGTGGGGCTTGTCCTTTTCTCTCTCTCTCTCTCTCTCTCTCTCTCTCTCTCTCTCGTTTCTAATCAGTGTCTGATTGGCTTCCTGGTAACCTTATTCTTGAATGTGTATAGCTAAAATGAGAGCCTACAATTTCCCTCTTCTAGCCAAATTTTATTATTTTTTTTAAACAAAATTTTTGAAAAAGCTTTTTTTTCTTCCTCTAAATACAAGAATAAATGATATTTTTCTGACAAAATAATGATGTGTCCTGGTTTATTTGCAATCTATTTTTGATTAAGTAATTCCCACATTTAGCAATCTTGGTTTATACCACATTGTTTTATGTCACCTATAACTGAAGGCTGATTGGCCCTACTTTCCTCTTGAGTTTTAAAAGCAGAGATTATTCTGGAGCAGCAGTGTGTGGGATGGCCATTCTTGGGTCTACCTAAATTTAAAAGTAAGGATATAAAAATGTTTCTATTCCTTTAGCAGGAAATGAAGATAGAGGGTTCTGTTTCTCACTTATCACTAGTCAAAAAGAATTACAATTCTCAGGAGCAAATTGAAAAGTTAGGAGGGGGAAATATTTTGGAGAGTAAAAGTTCTCCAGGTGCTGAAGGGATTGAACACATCAGATCTGATGGATGTATCAACATTGACATTTGTGAAAATGTGCATGAAGAAATATGCATTGATTTTAAATGGCATGCCACAAAAGCCTAAAAAATAATGCATGATTTTCCATCTTCTAACTTAGATGGAAAAACATGTGTTTTGCTCACAATTTTGTCTAAGGGAAATGTGAACTCCCAGCCAATTGCATTCACATGCAGGGCCTTCTTCTGAGATTGCTTTCAAATGCAAGCGTAACATATGTTGTTCTGTTAGAAAAAAATAAATAAGTGAAATTTTATAATGTAAATTCCTAATATATAGGATTATGGGGAAGAGTCATTTTGTTTAAAATAACACATAGTTTTCCCTCTAGGTAGATTCACAGGGGTGGGAGTGAGGGGTGGGTGATTTTAACCCTTGCATACCTTGTGTTACCCCACGGTGCCTGCATATGCGTCAGATTGACTTTCCTCTGTTGGGGTATAGAGAGTCAAGCTAAATAAGCACATTTGTAAAAATAACAGGTCAATGCACATGTGCTGACAGATGTTTCTTACCTGATGGAAAGGAGATAGAGGAAGTTAGATGATGAATTTTAAGGACTGAGGCATACTCTCTGTCGTTTTTCTAAATTGCCAAGTATTGTATTCTTCCTGAGGTCACCAAATATGTGTTGGCTGCCTTTGGTGACACTGAAAAGTCCTTAGAGTCTGAATGAATGAGCTCTGGAATTGCTCCCATGATGAACTGCTAACCAATTTGTCTCAAATGGCGCTTGAATGCAAAATTAAAGAAGAAGGTCTTCTGGACAGCGTTGTGGCCTGTGGAAGAGCAGTGGATGATTTATTCTCACTCATTTTTTCCACTTTCCATGCTAAAATATTTTTACATGGTCAATAAATTATGGAGGCTGACATTAGCTAGATGAACTGTGGATGAAAATATGCAAGCTTGAATATTTATAAGAATGTGGACTTGATATTTTACTTTTTCCCCAACTAGCTCTGGGCTTGTGGGATCTATTAAATGAGGGCATCTAACTGAATTTAGATTAATTTAGTAAGGGATCTTGGAGACTGATGAATCATGGGTCATTAATAATGGAAAAGAGGGCACTTAATACTTAGAACATTTTAGTGAAAGGAGGTGACATGTTTGGAAGGAGTAAGATATGGCATTCTCACTCCCCTTTTTTTGAGAAGTCTCTGGCATTGAAACATTGAACTTGATACTGGTCTGGGGTGATACATGAGTTCTGCTGTGTCAATGCAGTCTACTTATCATCCAGAGGATCCAGTTAACTTTTGGCAGAGGTTGCTCAGGACTAGAGGAGAGGACAAATGTTGCAAGCTGTCTCAGCACTGGAGATGCATTAGGGAAAAAAAAAAAAAAAAAAGAAGGAAGTTTAAAATAGACATAGTCATAGCCACTTAAAATAGAGAGAAAAAATGTTCAACTTGGAGAAGATTGTATGACTTACTGCTGAAAAAAAATATGATTTCCACATATTTTGAGAAATCACAATACTACAAAAAGATCATTTAAAAATGAAGTGTTTCAGGCAGATAAAGAACAAGACTACTAACAAGTAACATTTTGTATTATATTTTGAACTCAACCTATTTTACCTAATTTAAATCTTAAGACCATATTATGATATAGGCATGTCTCAGGTCCTTTTTGATTTTTTTTAATGAACTCTTTCCTGAATTTATAGCAATAATAACAAACATATGTTAAGCTTCTGCAGGACACAAAGTTCCATCTTAAGAAGTCTTTGGGCAAGTGTCAGGCAAGCAATGAAAAATCAGAAGAGCAAATCTTTACTAAACACCTCATACCATATTGATTTATACCTGGATTTTGCATAATCAGTAATCAGAAACTCAAAGTGGTTTTCAGTCCTGACAGGGATACTCTGTTTCCTGGAATCCATTAGGATCTAAATATTGACATTTTTTTTTAGAAGCCATCTTCCTGAGCTCAAGTGCACTGACATGACAATCCCTTGGAGTGTATGAGCAGCTTGTGACCTCACGAACATTGAAATGAGAGATGATGCAGCTTATTTTTAGCAGAGTATTTAGAGGGGCTCCATGGGATAATTTTCACCTAGGGCTGCTCATATAATAGCTGAAGATGTGCTAATAGGGCACACTGCCAAAGTCTATGATTGTTATTATTTAGCACTTTATTTTAAGAGCTTTAAGAATCATCCAGAAATATTTATTAAGTGCATGTATGCACAGGGCCAGGCTGTCTCCATGCTGAACCGACTTTGTAGAGCTAACAAGTGAATAATTTCAGCTTTCAGCACATCACAAGGAGAGAAGACCACTATTCCCTATGCCCCACTGAATAGAGGAGAGCACGATTTGTTTAGTTCTTTCCACAAAAGGTATCAGAATTTTGAAAAGTTGGAATTTAGCCATTGTTACTTAAGTTAGCTCCTCACATGCTACATATTACATATACAAAATTGAGGAATAAAAAAACAACTTGGAAAGTTTAATCAGTGTGGCAAGATAACCTGGATCAATAAAGTCCAAACCCTTTTCCCTGCTTATAAAAGTTGGTAGGTTTTGTTGGGTTATAAGGATGTTTTTTTACATTTCTTTTCTCTACTTCACTGTATGTAGTGAATTTTGCCAAACATGGGGAGTTACTCTATCTATACAGATCCTATTTTAATTTTTTTTTCTTTTTTTTTTTTCTTTTTTTTTTTTTTTTTTTTTACCAGGGATTGAACTCAGGGGCACTTGACCACTGGGCCACATCCCCAGTCCTTTTTTGTATTTTATTAGAGACAGGGTCTTACTGAGTTACAAAGTGCCTCACCATTGCTGAGGCTGGCTTTGAACTCGCGATCCTCCTGCCTCAGCCTCCCAAGTGCTGGGATTACAGGCGTGCGCCACCGCGCCCGGCCTATTTTAATTTTTGATCACAGTGGGATAGAAATTTCAGAATATCAAAATTGGACTTGTTGGGCTGTGGCTGTGGCTCAGTGGTAGCACACTTGCCTGGCACGTGTGAGGCACTGGGTTTGATTCTCAGCACCACATATAAGAAAACAAAATAAAGATCTATCAAAAACTAAAAAATATATAAAAAATGATTTTTTAAAAAATTGGGCTTGTTGTTGTCTATGGTGGCAATGCCTATAATCCCAGTGACTCAAGAGGCTGAGGCAGGAGGCTTGTAAGTTTTGGGCCAGCTTGGGCAAATTAGTGAGAACCTGCCTTGAAATAAAAAATAAAAAGGGCTCTGAAAGTAACTCAGTAGCAGAATGTCTTTGGGTTCAATCCCCAGTCTCAAAAGAGAAGAGAAAGAGAAAAAAAAAAAAAAAAAAAGAAAAAGAAAGAAAAAAGAGAAGAAGAAGAAGAAGCAGAAGAAGAAGAAAGAAAGATAAAAAGAAAAAAAGAGACTGGTCCAATCATTTTGTTGCTTTTCACCTTTGTCAAATTTAATGCCCTACAAGATCCAGGTACAATCCATGTTTTTCCTAGTCCTCTACAAAAATGTGGAAATCTTTAAATGTCAGAAGACAAGATTTGTAACATATGTGACCGCCAGACTCCTGTAGAGATTGCCACTGACCTGTACAAAATGGCATGTTCTTCTGATCACTTCATTAATTTTTCTAAGGAAAATGTTTAGAGTCTGCAAAAAACTGATTATAACTTCTCTTTGCCTTATTTGAAAAAAGGACAGGTCTTTTCCCCGACCTATCTGTAGCTAAAAAAAACATGTTATGGACAGAATTTATGACCCCTCAAATTTAATATGTTGAAATCCTAACTATCAAGGTAATGCTATTAGGAGGTGGGGCCTTTGGAAGGTAATAGATTGTGAGACTGGAGCCCTCACTAATGGTTAGTGTCCTTATAAAAGGGACCTCCGAGCACTATTTCTCCCTTGCTTTCCATGATGTGAGGATATGGAAATAAAGCACTGTCTGCCAGCTGGAAGAGGGCCCTCACCAGAGCCCAAACACACAGATACCCTAGTCTCACACTTCCAGCTTCCAGAATTTTGAGAAATACATATTTATATTTGAATCCAATCAGTTAAGAGGATTCTGCTACAGCAGCCTGAACGGACTATAACTAAAAACAAGAAAACAGAGTTCATAGGCAAAGGGTTTTGAGCAAGGAACTTGCAGGTGTTGCTTCACAAATTTAGGAAAAGGGTCCCATGACTTTAACATACTCTAAATATAATGGCAATAACCTAAGTAGACTATGTATTATTGCCTTGAAAAATAAAATTCATTACATATGAGTCCAGAGATCTAAAGTCTCCTGTCTTCCAGATCTTAGTTTCATAGGTGTCTTGGCTGAAGTCCAGGTGTATTCTAATGTTCAACAACAATCAATATGAGTATTGGGTCCTTACTTTGCCACTTATTTTCTTTTCTAATGATTTATTTATTTCTCACTGTGCAGTGATCCTTAATGTAGAACATATTGAAAGAATGTATATGTATCCAACAAGCAAGGATAGGAATAAAGGATAAGCACAAGCACACCTTTTCATTTTGTTAGACTCAACTGCTAATACCTAATATCTCATAGAATAAAACCAAAAAGACATGAATTAAAATAATTACATTGGACCCTTCAAAATAAGAATAGGACTCTGAAAACTCATCGGGGAAGTTTGAAGTTTGGTCACTATGGATCTAAATTCTTTTATAAGATAAAAAAAATAATAATTTCATTGGCAAGATGACTTCATAGAGGCACCCAGCACTCACCTGCTTCATCATAAAGATGACTTAAAGCAACAGGTATATAGGTGCATCTTGAGGAAAGTAACCATGGGATAACACTGGAATTCAACAGTAGAAAAACAGAAACCTTATAAAATCCAAAGAACTGAGATAACCGCACAGCAAGAAAAACAAAAATTTCCCACCACCTGCAGCCCAACTCTGTAGCTAGGAGTGGGAGAGTCTTCCCTCTGCAGGAAGTAAGGAGAAAAAGAGAGAGTTTTAGCAAACTCTACCAGAGCAGATACTTGCAATCCTAACTATTGGAAGTTTCATGGCCTTGCAGGCTTGCAGCTTAAATAAATAAGAGGGCTTAAATCCTCACAGTAGCTAACTTTGAAAAAGGAATTTACTTAATTTCCCAGTGAACCCCCAGGGTGCTGTAGCCAGAAGCCATCTTGAGAAGGGACCTATTATCTGAAACTGGACTGCTGCAGGAGTCAGAACCCCCTGTATGTTCCCATCTCTGGAGCCCACAGCCATCCCACTGCACTGGCTCACTGAATGGTTGCCTCCAAGCCAGACTTGGCTCTCTGAACTGACTCGGACAAAATCCTTCCAAGAGTGCTACATGAAGGGCAAAACATCACACCGGGGACAGCCGTGCAGCCAAGAGATTTATTCAACAGCTTTCGTGGCTGGTAGCAAAACCGGAGAAGAGGTGCTCTGGTCGAGAGTCAAACAGGTGCTGGGCTGGGAGAGGGGAGTCAGGGAGAAGGGAGTGTGCAAGCTCTGAACAGAAGGTGGGTGCTGGGTCGGACCAGCTGGGATCTCTGGAGCTATCAGCTAAAGCAGCTGTTGTCTGGCTGGAGGCTGGAGCTGTCAGCTGGGAGTGGCGGTCAGGCTGAAGGCGGTGGGTCTGGAGCTGCTGGCTGGGGCAGCTGCCATCGGCTGGAGGCAATGGGTCTGGAGCTCCTGCAGTGGCTTCTTCCTCTCCGCAGGGACAAGCTGATGTGTCTTGAGTGGCTTCCTCCTCTCAGCAGCGACGAGCTGATGTTGTGTGTCTCTGTGTCTGTGTGTGTCTGTTCTGAGTCTCTCGAACAGGGCCCTATATAGGGATTTCTGGTGGGAGGTGCACCAGAGCAACCCCAACGCCATTGGTTCTTTGCCCATAGAACAGGGCAACCTTTAAGCCTATTGGCTCTTGCCCAGGGTAAAGAAACATCCTGCCCGGGGAAGAAAACATCCTGCCTGGGGAACAAACATCCTGCCCAGGGAAGAAACATCCTGCCGAGAATGAAACAAGGTTGCTTCTCTCAGGATGTAGAAAACTCTGGGGGGAAGGGGGTAGCCCATCTATCACTACGTAGTGGGAAACATGGAGGGGAGTGGAGAGTCCAGTCCTCAAGAACCAGGGAATCAGGGAACCTGTCCATTGAGACCTGGAGCATGGCCAGCTTATGTGGTTTCATGTAGGTCTGAGGACTGAAGGCAGTTATCAGTGCAGTTCCCACCAACCCTCTCCCTGCACCATGCACAGGTACCTTTCAACAACCAGAAAGAGAAAGAACTCCTATCCTTAATGGACAAAATCACTGCATAGAGGTACCCAGCACTCACCTGCTTCACCATAAACAAGACTTAAAGCAACAGGTGTATAGCTGTTTCCTCTGCTCACCTACCCACAGATGCCCGATGGGGCAGATTTGAGCAATATCACCACAGCCCTGGCTGTAGCCCCGCTCCTGAGGCACACAGTCTAAGAAAGGACAGAAAGTAACTTAGTTCAGAGCCAGCTGTGTTCAGCTCTTGCTCACTCACAGAGATACCTCAGCTGAGAGGAGCCTTTCCTTGACAAGCCACGACCTGGTCTCACTTAATCCCTTGTTGGCACTCCAACTAACACAATTAGGAAGGAGAAAAGTCCTTGGCTGCAGCTCCATCCCAGGCACTCACAGCTGGGTTGCCCTGAGGTCATGTTCCTGGGTGGGCATGCCCATATTAGCAACAAAACAGAAATAACACTATTTGTGCTGTCCACATCAGTCAGCCTCCATGTCTTACTTCAACACTTATTGCTGATAAGACTGGGTGTGAGTGCTACAGAGGTGATGCTATGATCTCTGCCTCCACCTCTCCCCATGAAGGATCAGGACCTACATCATTTTCTAATCAGTGAAAATGCTTCAGGCCCCTCACTGTTACCAGCAGCTAATAACAGAGTCCCATTCAAGTAATAGCCAATATCCACAGTGTCCACAGAATCCCTCATCACCTGCTAAAGCCCACTATTTCCACTGTAGAGTAACCACAGAGTTACATATGCTAACCCCTGCAGTTACTCTACACAAGGCTACCTGTACCACACCTCCCTGAAAATGCTAGAATTTTCTCACTTTTGCATGATCCACAGAGACAGTGGGTCTCTCTGACTCCAAATGGTAATCTCTCTGCCCATAATCACTAATCATAGACAAAGAAACTGCAGTACTGTAACCATCTGTAAATAAACTCAGCATTGCATAACAAAGCAATACCTCAAGATGCATTTTCAGGAGAAAGTTGCTGATACCATCCCAAAGTAAATGGAATCTGAAAACAAGTGGGAGAGCTATGTGTATATCTGATGAAATAGACATAAGGTTATATATACTGATCAAGGGTTAATTCATAAAGAAGAAATTTGATTTTGACCTAGTGTTGGAGCATCCAACTTTATAAAACAAACACTATTAGATCTAAAGGGAGAGAGAGACGCCAATACAATAATAGTTGGGTATTTCAATACCTCATGCTCACCAATATGGACAAACAAATCAATTAAAAATCAGAGTTAAACTATACTGTAGATCAAATGGACAACATATTTACAGAACATTCATTTACAAAAGTTGCAGAATACATATTCTTTTCATCAGCATGGAACCTTCTCTAGAATATACCATATATTAAGCAACAAAACAAATTTCAACAAACCCAAAGCAATTAAAATTTATTCTGTATCTTTTTATGATCACAGTGGAATAAAACTAGAAATCAACAAGAGAAAATTTAGAAATTATACAAATAGATATATACTAAACAACACACTTTTGAATGAATAGTGGGTCATTGAGGAAGTCAGATGACTTCACTGCTGAATTTTACCAGACCTTTACATAAGAACTAATATTAATACTTCTCACTATATTGCATGCAATTTAAAGGGAAGGAACCCTTTCAGATTTATTCTAAGAAGCCAATATTAAGCCATTAAGCTGTTACCAGAACCTGACAAGTTTATAGCAAAAAATAAAATGATAGACCAGTTTCCCTGATAAACACACATGAAAAACCCTCAACAAAATACTAGGAAATTTAATTGAACAGCACATCAAAATGATCATGCATCATGATCAAGTATGTTTCATTCTGGGAATGCAAGGATGGTTCTACATACATAAATCAATAAATGTAATACAACCCACAAGTTGGATAAAAGGATAAAAATCATATGACCATCTTAATGGATACAGAAAAAGCATTTGGTAAAATTAAACATTTCTTCATGATAAAAACTCTGAAAAAAATACATATTGAAAGATCATGCTTCAACATAATAAAGGTTAAATATACAAACCCATTGCCAAATAATACTAGATGGGGGAAACCCAAAAGCATTTCTTCTAAGATTAGGAACAAGACAAGGCTGTGTACTCTTACCACTCTTATTCAGTAAAGTACTAGAAATCTTATCTGGAGGGAATAACAAAAGAAAGATATAAAAGATACAAAAAGATATAAATATTTAAATAGAAAAGAGGAAGTAAAAATGTGTATTTGTAGATATGATTCTATATGTAAAAAATTCTGAGGACTATACCAAAAGACTATTAGAACTAATAAATAAATTCAGTAAAGTAGTAAGATACAAAGTCAATATACAGAAATCAGTATCTTTTCTATATACCAATAAAGAATTTCCTGAGAAAAAAATCATGAAATCATCCCATTTACAATAGCAACACACACACATACCTAGGCATAAATTTAGCTAAGGAAGTAAAAATTACAAAGCACTTAAGAAAGAAATCAAATAAGATGCTAAAAGGTGAAAGTATTTCTCATGTTCGTGAACTGGAAGAATGAATGTTGTTAAAATGTCCATAGTATCAAACTATTTACAGATTCGATGCAACATTCAACAAAAAAAAACCAATGACATTTTTCATAGAAGTAGAAAAAGATAAATTCTAAACTTTGAAACACAAAATATTCCAAATAGCCAAAGCAATCTTAAGCAAAAAGGAACCTAACTGGAGGTATCATAGAACCTGGTTTGAAGACATACTACAGAGTTATAGTTTAAAAAAAAAAAAAAACAGCAATATGATATTAGAATAAAAATAAGCACATAGACCAATGGAACAGAATAAAGAATCCAGAAATAAACCCACACGTCTACAGCCAACAGACCCTTGACAAAGGTGCCAAAAACAATCTTTGAGAAAGGGCAGCCTCTTGAACAAATGGTGATGGGAAAACAGTATATTCACAGGCAGAAGACTGAAATTTAGTCCCCATCTTTCACCCTGCACAAAATTCAACTCAAAAAGGATCAGACACCTTAGTGTAAGACCTGAAACTCCAAAATTACTACAGGAAATCATAAACACTCAAGATATTAATACAGGGAAGGATTTTTTTTTTGAAAGAACTTCAAAAGTACAGGACACAAAAGCAAAAATTGCCAAATGGGATTGCATCAAATGAAAAAGCTTCTGGCAAAAAAAAAGGTAGCCATCAACAGAGTTAAGAGACAATGTACAGGATGGGAGTATGTATTTGCTAGCTACTCATCTGGAAGATGATTAATATCCCAAATATATAAAGAATTCAAAAAACTTATCAACACTTAAAAATCATCCAGTTAATTAACAAAAAGTAATCCAATTTGAAAATGGGAAAATGATCTGAATAGACACTTTTCAAAAAAAGAAGTGCAAATGACCAATAAGTATATGATAAAATGCTCAATACCATTATCCACCTTGGAAATGCAAACCAGAACTATATTGAGATATCATCTCACCCCAGTCAGAATAGCCATTATAAGAAAATAATAGCAAATACTGGCAAGGATGTAGAATAAAAGGAACCCTTATGCACTGTGGGAAGGAATGTAAATTAGACATCCACTATGGATAACTGTGTAGAGCTTCCTCAAAAAAAAAAAAAAAAAAAAAAGTAGAAGTACTGTATGAGCCATCCATCTATGCTCTCCCAGATATATATCCAAAGAAATAAAGTCAGCACAAAAGAGTCACCTGCATGCTCAGGTTTACTACAGCACTATTCACAATAAAGAAACCATAGAATCAGTCTAGGTGCCTGTCAACAGATGAATGGTAGTGAAAATATGGTATTATACACAATGAAGCATTGTTCAGTCACAAAAAGGAATGAAATCCTACCATTTGCAGCAAAACAGACAGAACTGGAGGACCTCATATTAATTGAAATAAACCAGACACAGAAAGACAAGCATCATGTATTCTCTCACATATCATGCAGAAACTTGAAAAAAAAAAAAAAAGTCAGCCTGAAAGTAGAAGAGGGATAACTAGGGAATAGGGAGCAGGGGGTGGGTGATGAGGGGTGAGGGGGTAGAATGGTGGATGCACACGATTAATGCACAATTTATGCCTGCATGGACATATCACAGTGAATTCAATTAATGTGTGCAATAAATGTGTGTTAATAATAATAAATCAATAAAATGATTAAATTGAAAATTATTATGATGATTAAATGTGATGTTTCTGTAATGTCTCGCATAATGCTTGGTATATACAGGTGCTTAATAAAGCTTTAGTAGACTGTTTATTGAAAAAGGTATTAATTATCTACTAAAATGTAACATCTTCATTGTACTTTAATAACTATTTCTTGAAGGTGGTTATTGCTTTTTTATTAATCTTCATATTCTCAGTTGGCATTCCCAAGTAAATTGCTAAAATATATAATAGAGATTGAAAATAAGGAAATACCACTTTTGAATGTGCCACTGGGGAAAAAAAATCACATAACTTTTCATTCTCTCTCAATTTCCATAAAATAGAGATAATCATATTTACTTTGCAGGGTGGTTATGAACATTGAATTGGATAAAGCATGAATATTGAAGTGTTTTTTAAAATGTAAGTCATATACAATTCTAATAGAGTTAAGAAATACAGCTGTATAGAAAATTCAGCCAGCACAAAAGGGTATAAATAAAATCTTATTTCCCTCTTCCTTCAATCCCAAAAGAAGTTTTTCTTAACTCTTTCAATAAATATCAAGCTGATTAATATTGCCTGACACATATATAGAGATAGGAGAAAGATGTTTGAATGGATGAATGGATAAATATAAAGATAAAATAAAACTGTAATTTTTTCTTCATTATAGTCTTCTATTAATGTTTTCTTATTTTTTTAAATTCAAAGTTGTTATATTTATAACAGTAGCAAGTATTACAATTCATAATACACATATAGAGCATTTTTTACATAACACTGTATACAATGTATATTTGTACTATTCAAGTCTTCAATCATGCATTTAGAATAATTATATCCATCTTATTCTACCACCTTCTTGTTTTTTTCTTTTGTCCCCTCCATACCCACTTGCTCCATCCCTTCCCCTCCCTCCCTTTTGACCTTTCTGGTGTTCCTCTAATCCTCCTGTGCACCCCGACCCAACACCACTGTGTATCATCCTCCTTATATCAGAGAAAACATTCGGCATTTGGATTTTCAAGATTGACTAACTTCACTTAGCATTATATTCTCCAACTTTATCCATTTACTGCAAATGCCATTATTTTATTATCTTTTATTGCTGAGTAAAATTCCATTGTGTATATATCCTACATTTTTTTATCCACTCATCTACTGAGGGGCATCTAGGTTGGATCCACAACCTAGCTATTGTGAATTGTGCTGCTATAAACATTGAAGTGGCTGTGTCCCTGTAGTATGATGATTTTAAGTCTTTTGAGAATAGACCCAGGAGTGGGATGACTGGGTCATAAGGTGGTTCCATTCCCAATTTTCCAAGGAATCTCCATACTGCTTTCCATATTGGCTGCACCATTTTGCAGTCCCACCAGCAATGTATGAGTGTGCCTTTTTCCCCACATCCTCTCCAACATTTATTGTTGTTTGTGTCCTTAATAGCTACCACTCTGACTGGCATAAAATGAAATCTTAGAGTAGTTTTGATTTGCATTTCTCTAATTGCCAGCGATGTTGAACATTTTTTCATGTATTTGTTGATTGATTGTATATCTTCTTCTGAGAAGTGTTTTCCAATTCCTTAGCCCATTTGTTGATTGGGTTATTTGTGTTTTTTTGGTGTTAGGACTTTTGAGTTCTTTATATATTCTAGAGATTAGTGCTCTATCAGATGTGCATGTGTTAAAAATTTGTTCCCAATTAGTTGGTTCTCACTTATTCTTTAGCTGAGAAGAAGCTTTTTAGTTTGAATCTATCCCATTTATAAATTCTTAATATTAATTCTTGCATTACAGGAGTCTTACTGAGGAAGTTGGGGCCTAATCCAACATGTTGGAAATTGGAGCTTACTTTTTCTTCTATTAGGTGTATTGTCTCTGGTCTAATTCCTAGGTCATTGATCCACTTTGAATTGAGTTTAAAGCATGGTGAGAGATAAGGGTTTAATTTCAATTTTTTATGAAAATAGAATAATTTTTTTTTTTTTGTTTTTATATTACTGAATTTAATTTAAAAAGGAAAAAGTAAAAAAGAAGGAATTGTGGAATGTCACAAAAAGGTTTTGTTAATACAAGAAAGATTTGTCTTTTAAAAAAAATCCTTTAATATTTAATGAGAAATAACCTTGTCAAGAGTTATTATTTTTACACGTTTTAATTTTAGACTATTTTGGCTGAGTCCCTTATATACAACTTTTATACTTCTTTTCACCACTCATTTACTGGTTTCACATTTTTTCCTAGTTATTTTATTATGATTTTTATCTTATCAATGCTTATTATATTTATATTCAGTTAAGGGAATTTCCACTACAGTTGTTAGCTGTATGTCACATATTTAGATGGATACCTTTTCATCACTCATTATTTTATCTTAGCTTTTCCATATCTGAGTTCTTTATCATGATTTACTTCTGGTTAGAAAATTTTTTTTTCTTTTTCTTTTCTTTTGGGTACTGGGCATTGAACCCAGGGACATTTTTACCAATGAGTCCTTTTATTTTTTGAGACAGAGTTTCTCCAAATTGCTGAGTCTGCCCTGGATCTTGGGATCCTCTTGCTTCAGCCTCCTGAGTTGCTGGGATGACAGGTGTTCCCCACGTTGCCTAGCTTGTTAGACTACTTTAATTCTTGCAGAAGAGTTACAATCCAGACATTTTATGTGCTCAGTTGCCTTCTGCTTTTCCATGCCTAATCTACATATATTGCCTCCTTCAGTCAGTTCAAATTACCAAGGACAAAATTAGAAACACTTTGAGTCATGTCCCGTTTATTTACACATATCTCCATTCCAAAATACATGTGAAAGGCCATAGACTAATCTGGTTTAAGCATTCTACTGCCTTAGTACATTGAAAATCGTTTTCTGAAAATTCACTGAATTTCTTTCTTGAATGAGAATGACACTTCTTTGGTATTATGTCTCTTTTATCTTGCTTACTCTATTTAAGAGCACATACATATATCTTCCTAAGGTCAGGTATGCAAGAAGTAAATGTTTTGAGATTTTAATTTTGAGTGTATCCTACTCTGTCACTTGATATCATTTAGGTGGGTAAATAAGTCTAGATTGAAAGTATTTTTTTCTTCTGTTGTTTTGTGGTTATTTTATGTATGTATGTATGTATGTATGTATGTATGTATGGTATGTATGTATGTATTTTTGGTACCACAGATTATACCCAAGGGCACTTAACCACTGAGCCACATCCCCCAGCCCTTTTTAATTTTTTTTTTTTTTTTTAGAGACAGGGTCTCACTAAGTTGTTAAGGGCCTCACTAAATTGCTGAGGATGGCTTTGAACTTGGGATCCTCCTGACTTACCCTCCCAAGTCACTGGTATTACTGGCAAGCACCGGCTCTGCTTTTATATTTATTCTTTTGGACCTGAGTTATCTGGATATTTTTGTGAAAGGCATTGTCCCTTATTTTCTGTTATCTCATGTTGCTGGAGAGAATTTTGATGCTTGTCTTTCCCTATATCTTTTGTGGTTTGTTTCTGTTTAAAAGTTTTCAGGACTTTTTATTTTTTTCTTGGTGCTAAAATTTCACAAAACCACACTTGTGCTAAAATTTCACAAAACCACACTTTTTTTTTTTTTTTAATGTGTTATCTAAAAATTTAACAAACACCTTTCATGCTGGTATATTCTTTTTTTTTTTTTTTTTTTTTTTTTTTTGTGTTACCTAACAATCAAGTAACCCTTTAATTTTATTAGAGACAGGGTCTCACTGAGTTTGCTTGCCTCATGCTGGGCTTTGAACTCGCGATCCTCCTGACTCAGCCTCCCAAAGTTTTACAGTAAGGTGTGTAAGTAATTATTCTTTTCATTGTCTTCTCTTTTCTTTATTCCTATGGCCCCTGTTAATCAAAAGTTGACCTTTATACATTGATGTTCACGTTTCTTGATTTTTCTCTATTTTCTCTTGTTTGTTCCCTGTTCTCAAATTTATTTTTCTTTTAAAATTTTTGGCATTCATATTCCAATATTTCTCTAAGAGATTTTTTTCCATTTCTCTTGGTTTCTTTCAATTCAATGTTTAGAAACATAATGCCTGCAAGAGCCATTCTAGAGATATTTAGAATTAGGTATGTTTTTTAAAATTAAGTATTAATATGAGTTTCTACTGGCATTTTTTTCTTTTTTACCTGTATATATTGGTTTTCTTTTTCTTTAAATATCTGGGAAGACTTAATGGAAGAATTTATCCTTAAGAATGAGACAATATAAAGCTGCTTTAGAGCTCTAGGTTCAAGAATAAGGCTTGTGAACTTTTGTGCATCACATTAGCAGACTAAAGGACATATTTGTTACATGGGGGAATCTCCAAACATCAGACCACAGAGCTCTGCACTGGAACCCATCCAACTTCATCAGTAAGGAATCTGGCCAACACTAGTCCTAACAAGAATGGGGAAGTGGGAAGAGAGTTCTCCATTCTGGAAGTTCAGTACAAGGCAGAGAGGAGACTGAAGACATAATATGCAGAATTTAAGTCAGCACCCTGTTGTCACTACCATGTCACCAGTCCTGAGTCTCTCCAGAGCTCTGGAGGGATCGCAGACTTGCTTTTTGTCTTATGTGCACTGTAGGCCATGACTTCACATATACTACTTCTCTATTTTCTATTTGCCAAAACTTTTGTTGACAACTTTCAACTATCACTTTTTTCCTCTATTCTTCTATCCTTATAGAATTATACTGTTATATATGTATTTTAAAATTCTTTTGCTGTATTTTAATAGGATTTCAAGGATTGAGGATATCAGCATGTGGTCTACTCTACTGTATTGGTCAAGAAGTCTCAAATGGGCTTTGTATAATGAGTCTATTATAGTCAACTCATAGTGGATGCCAAGGGCATTGTGTTAAGAAGGATTTTAAGACAATGCTTGAGCTACATGATGGAGCACAAAAAGAGAAAGTGGTGATTGTTTTACAATGTAGCTCCTGCCCCTTCATCCATAATGATGCATACTGAACTGGAACATGAATTATAAATTTCATTACAGGATATATTATAAATTTCAATATAGAATATAAAGAAAAGTTGGAGCTTAAATAGATTAAAAGATAACAACTAAAATGTTTAAGATAGCTTTGGACTCTCTAGCTTAAAAATTACACCTTTTCATTGTGGAAAGACAAAAGCTAATTGAAAGTAGTATAAAGATTCCTTAGAAAACTTGGAATGGAACTACCATTTGACCCAGTTATTTTACTCCTTGGTTTATACTCAAAGGTCTTAAAATCAGCATACTATAGTGATGCAGCCACATCAATATTTATAGCAGCTCAATTCACAATAGCTAAACTATGGAACCGACCTAGATGCCCTTCAACAGATGAAAGGATGAAGAAAGTGTGGTATATATACATAATGGAATATTATTCAGTCATAGAAAAGAAGGAAATTATGGCATTTGCAGGTAAATGGATGGAAGTGAAGAACATCATGCTAAGTGAAATAAGCCAGTCCCCTCAAAAAAAAAAAAAAAAAAAAAAAAACCAAAGGCTGAATGTTCTCTCTGATAGGTATATGCTAACCCACAACAAGGGAGGGGAGGGATGAGAATAGAAGTTTATTGGATTAGAGAAAGGGGGAAATAAAGGGAAGGGGTTGGTAATAGTAGGATGAATCAGACATAACTTTCCTATCTTTATATATGAATACATGACTAGTGTAACTTCACATCTGTACAACCACAAGAATGGGGTCCTAATTAGAATAAGTTATACTCCATGCATGTACAAAAAGCCAAACTTTACTCTACTGTCATGTATATCTAAAAAGAACAAATAAAAAAAAAAGAAAAGCAAACTAGTCATCAGAAATTCAGGCATCTTTGATTTTGATAAATGAAAACAAGATTATTTATTAGCATTCTGAGATTGCATGTAAAAATATGCTTTGTAGTTTGGAGAGAAAATAAGTCAGTTCTCAGTGTACCAATTACTGCTTATCCATCTAACTATTACATTTCAGGTGAAATATAAATTTGATAAAACATGCAGCATAGACTGCTTAATTATTCCCCGAAAAACAAACAAACAAAAACCCAACTAATTGAATTGATTAGTCCTTCAGAAATTTATAAGTAACCTTGCAGTTTTCAAGAGTTCATTTTAAGTTAAATAATATGGAGCTATAAAACTGGTGCTTGTTCCTCAAATTTATACAATCTTCAAAATATAGATTTCAGAAGTGTTTAGATAAAGTTATAAATTGTGGATCTGTAGCAGTGAATAAAAAATTGATGATTTTTGCTGGTTAATTTACTTGAGAGACAAAAGAACTTGTCATCATTGAAAAGGTACATTATTACTACTGTCAATTTCATAGAATGGTCATACCAACATGGCAATTACTATGAAATAACTATTCAGAAGTATCATTCTTTTCAATGCATTTTATACTCAAGTAGAAAATCACACAAATTTTGCAATAATCTTGACAAACTGTGTACAAAAATTGAATAAGCACTGAAGTGAGAATTAGAAGACCTGGAATTTGGTCTTGGCTAAGCAGGTAACTCCATAAAGACCCTGTGCTAGATATTTAGGCTTTCTCAGCAGGACTTCATCTTTCACCAATAATGGAACTGCTGTACTTCTAAGACCTGGGAGCTTTACAGGAGAAATCATACCCCTCTCCTTTCTTGCTTTTCAGGCTGTATACCTCATGACTAAAAGGCATAGATCATATGGTATGGATCCAAGTGCCAGGGATATTTGTAAGTGACCACATAACCCAATATATTTCTTATAGTCCCTTCTTGATTATCCATGTCAACACACCAGAGAAAAAGTAGAGAACAGCCTTTGTTAAGCAGATGGATTTTTAAAAAGGTCCTTGGCTTGAGATAACATCATCTTTAGTAACGTTTTCTGAGAATATTCTTTCTAGGTTGTGTTCTATTTTGGCTAAACAAAGGTTGGGGGATATTTCCTGAGAATGCAACAATTCCACTTTTGGAGAAGGCAGCCTTAGAGTCCACTTGGTAAGAAATGTTTTACATTTACTGTTAATGTTCTCCAGAGAGAATGACTTGCAGTTTGATAAAATTAATAATAATAATAATAATTTATTATTATTATTTACAGCAACTTGTGGTGGTTTTAAGGAATGTTTTGAAAGGATATGTGTGATACTTTGATACTCCTCCTATCAAGAGTAGAGTCTAGGAGCCCTACTACTCAACCTAAGTAGGACCTGGGAGCCTCTTCCATGAAAATACAGTGAGACAGTGATGCTGTGTGACTTTGGAGGATTGAGAAAGGACTGTTCATCTTCTTCTGGTACTTCTTGGGAGAGTAACTGTTGGTGCCTAAGCCACCATGCATGCAGTCTGGCTCTCTAAGGCTGCCTTGCAGAGTGCCTGCATGAGGTGATGGCACAAAGGGAAAGGAACAACCCCAGCCCCACCATTCCCTGGTTTCTTGAACCTTTCCAGCTCAGACATCAGACAGGTTAGTGAGGAAGCTTTAAAGGTGATCACAGCCTTATTCACAGTACAAACTATACTTCAGAAGTCACTCTGAGCAAAAACTTCTTAGCAGGGCCTTATCAAAACTCAGGTTCATTATAAAAATAGATCATTGTTATTGTTTTAAGTCATGATTTTAGGTGGATTGTTAAACAACCATAGATAATTGGAACATGTTTTAAAAGATTTCTTTATTACCAAAGAAGGTAAGCTTATATAACTGCTTCACAGATAAGGAAGCTGAGATTCAGAAGAATTAGGTGGACAGGTGCACTAGACTGAGGGACTCTTTTCACCAGTGTGAAAAATGAGGGCCAGAAAGGAGAGATGACTCAAAACTCACATAGCCTGTCAGTTGAAGCAGAGACTTTTCCAGTAACTAACTGTATGCACGTGCCCTACTCCATAACAGCCAGACTTGTTGTCATTCAAAGAAATAGAAGCAGCTGGGATGCCTTTCATATTCGGGGTTGTATTGAGCTTGTATCATTAGAAATAGTAGGAAGAGTATAAGCCTTTTTTAATCAATTTGCAAGCTACATGTTAAGTTATTTAAATTCTCTGAGCAACATTTTCACCATCTGTACAGTGAGGATAAAAGAGCTTACTTTGGAGTATTGTAAAGAAAACAAAATGTATTGAATATAAAAAACCTGGCACTACATAAGTGCTCAATCCATATATTGTGTGAGTACTTACGTAGTACCATAACAGCACCATCATTATCATTTTAATTTTTTCAGAGGGTCCAAAATAACAAAAGTGATAATATTATAGTACAATAATAATAGCAACTATGGTTTGATTCATTTATTCCTCATAGCACATGGAATAGGTAATATTTTTCGCATTTTTAGATGAGGAAACTGGCAGGGGGTGATTAAGTCATGTGTCATTGTTAGTTGAGATTTGAACCTTGCAACAAGGAGGGAAGAAAAATTATCTCTTAGCATAGTGGTTAAAAAAAAAAAAAAAAAAAAAAAAAGATATTCTGTTACTACTTGACCTCCCTTGAAGGTCCTACGGGAGAATAAAACCAAGTGCAGTGTGCCTGATAACAGCCAAATCTTCCACCCAGCCAGATTGTTTCCCAATCCTTCTGGAAAGTGACTCAGATTCTATGCAATTGCATGTAACACTGATGTTGCTTAAGAGATGTCTGCGGGGAGAGGGGGGGGAAAAAAGAAAAAAAAAATTGGTGGTTGAATGAGATGGATATCATTATCCTAAATGTATGATTGAAGATCTGAATGGTACTTATATACTTTGTATAGAAACAGTTGTATGTAAAAAGATGCTATATATGTGCATTATGAATTGTAATATATACTACTATTATAAATAAAAGAAGAAGAAAAAAAAAAGAGATGTCTGGGATTCATTGTCCAAAGTTTTCAGTCTAATTTTCATGTTCCAGATAAGGGTTCCTAACTTGAAATGTCCTTACTCTAATGATACTATGAAATCTATCTTTGAAAAATGAAAACTAAGACATTACCATTAGGAACTATTTTAGGCTCAGAGTGAACCTGAAATGTCTGTTTGGATTGTGCTCTAATTTTTAGATTCATGATTCAAGATTTTCACTAACTTGCCTTTATTGTAATATTACAGCTATCTAATACATGAGGATTATGTTACTTTTTCCTTTCTGTCTTATGGCTTCTATATTATAGAAAGCCCTGCAATTGGCCACTCATTGCTTTGGTCTATAGTGGATGATGCAATACTACCATTACACTATTACCAATATCTAGTGCGAAAGTATCATGTAAAGTTGCACAAAGTGATGCTGATAGTTTGATCATTTCTCTTAGCAACTCGTTAAGGATTGCTTTTGGGGGAAGTCTGGGAAAATATTTCAGATACTAGAGCTCCAAGCACATTGTTTAACTGCAAGTTCTTGATTTGCTCAGCACTAAGGCTGTTATAATAGGGAGCTCATGCTCTATACTTTCTCTCCTGCTCTGCAGAAATCTCTCCAGGCCTTTCCTTATTCCCCACTGCCCACATAGTCAAGCGAGAATGCATTGCTGAACTGTATTGGGATATGTATGCTTCTGATTCAAGAGAAGAAGGCTGACGAGTTAGCATGTTTGCAAATTAAGACCAGATTTTCACTTTGCTAGAAGCAGTTGGTGCTTACATATTATCTGAAGTTGCTGGGGAGCAAAGTGTCCACTCTGCTTTTTCTCAGTTTTGATGATAGCCATGTCTAAAACTTTACTGATGGAGATAAATTCCCACAAATTTTGACAACACAAACCCATGAAAAAAATGGATAAAACCCATGGATAAAAATCCCTAAATAACAACCAAGGAAACCAGAGTAGAAACCTACATGTGCAAGAATTAAGAGTGAACAATAATGATAATCAGATGACTACATAAAACCAAGGATCAGAAGACAGCACCAGATAAAGGACCTGAAATCTTCACATGAAAAATAAGTAAGCCACACAAAGAAATGACTCCTGAAAACTCAGAGAAGTAACACAACAAAAAGGGAGATTTACAACCCAATAACCTGAAAAGACAAAACTACTCCAAAAAGTCTTATACAACAATATATTTGAAGTGATTAAAGACTTATGTAGAAAATAAGTATTTTTCTAATATTTGTTCAGAAGAATAAGAGACCCACAATAGCCAAAGCAATCCTAAGCAAGAAAAACAATTCCAAAAGTATCACAATACCTGATCTCAAATTATACAACAGAGCTATAGTAACAAAACCAGCACGATATTGGCATTAAAACAGGCATGAAGACCAGAGACAAACCCACATATTTATAGCCATCTGATATTTGACAAAGATGTTAAAAAATATTTGTTGGAGAAAAGATAGCCCTTTTAACAAATGGTGCTGGGAAAATTGGATATTCATATGTAGAAGAATGAAACTAGATCCCTGTCTTTCACCCTGCACAAAAGTAAAATCAAAGTGGATCAAAGACCAGAAATTTTGCAACTACTAGAAGAAAATATAGGCTCAAGCCCTGAACATACACCAATTTTCTTAACAACTTGTCAAGTTGTTAAGACACAGGCACCAACTTTCTTAACAAGACTCTTAAAGCACAAGAAATAAAACCAATAATCAATAAGTTGGAAAGCATCAAATTAAAGAGCTTTTACATAGCAAAGGAAACAATTAAGAGGGTGAAGAGAGAGCCTACAGAATGGGAAAAGATCTTTGTCACCCACTTCTTTTATACAGGCATTAATATCCAGAATACATAAAGAACTCAAGAAACTTAACACCAAAAACCAAATAGCCCAATTAATAACTTGGCAGAAGAACTAAAAAGACATTTCTCAAAAGAAGAAATACAAATAGCCAACAAATATGTCTTAAAATCTTCAACATTTCTAGCAATCAGGAAAATGCAAATAAAATTTATATTGAGATTTCATCTTATTCTGGTCAGAATTACAATGATCAAGTATACACATAGTAACAAATGCTGGTTAGGATGTGGGGGAAAAGGTACATTCTTTGTTGGTGGGACTACAAGTACTCTGGAAAGAAGTATGGAGATTCCTCAAAAAACTAAGAATGGGACTGGTGTAGTAGTGCATGCCTGTAATCTCAGTGGCTAAAGGGGCTGGGGCAGGAAGATCACAAATTCAAAGCCAACCTCAGCAACTTATCGAGGTCCTTATACTTTGTATACAAGCAGTTGTATGTAAAAAGATGATATACTTGTGCATTATGAATAAGTAAATAAATAATCTAAAAAAAATAAAAAAATAAAAAATAAAAAGAGCTAGGAATGTGTCTCAGTGGTTAAGCAACCCTGGGTTCAATCCCTGGTCCAAAAAATATACTAAAAATGGAGCCACCACATGTCCTAGCTATCCCGCTCCTAGGTGTTTATCCAAAAGAGCTAAAATCAGTATGATATAGTACTATAGGCACATCAACGTTTATAGCAGTGTAATTCACAATATCCAAGTTATAGAACCAGCCCAAATGCCTGTCAACAGAAAAATTGATAAAGAAAATGTGGTATATATTCATAATGGAGTTTTACTAGTCATAAAGAGAAATGAAATTATGGCATTTGTTGGTAAATGAATGGAAGTGTAGAACATCATGCTAAGAGAAATAAACTAGACTTAGAAAATCCAGGGTCAAATGTTTTCTCTCCTACATGAAATCTAGTCTAAAATAAGGGGGAAAAGGGGGAGGATTCCATGAAAAGAAAAGGGAAATTAGTGTAGCAGAGGAAGGGTATTGAGGGGGAGGCAGGAGGGATGAGATAAGAGAATGGTGAAATGAAATTGACCAACTTATACTATGTATATATATGAACATACCACAGTGAACTTAACCTTTACATATATCTATAAAGAACTAAATTTAAAAACTATAAAAAATAGAAGAAAGACAAGTAGAGCAGAGGAAGGAAAACAGGGAGAGAGGAGTGGAAAAAAAGGGAAAGTATTAGGGACTAAGGTGGAGCAAATTATATCCCATGCTTGTATAATTATGTCAAAATGAATCCCAATATTATGTATAGTTAACTATAATATACTAATAAAAAAGAAAGAAAATAGGGATTTTTACAAATGATAAGACACTTTAACAAAATATCAAGATTACTTTAAAGAGAAATTTTTAGAAATGAGCAACAGTAATAGAATTAAAAAATTCAATGACCGTTGTGTATATATACCAAAGTTTCCCTATCCATTCATCTGCTGATGGGCATCGGAGTTGGTTCCACAATCTAGCTATTGTGAATTGTGCTGCTATAAACATTGATGTGGCTGTGTCCCTGTAGTAAGCTGTTTTTAAGTCCTTTGGGAATAGGTCAAGGAGTGGGATAGCTGGGTCAAATGGTGGTTCCATTCCAAGTTTTCCTAGGAATCTCCATACTACTTTCCAGATTGGCTTCACCAATTTGCAGTTCCACCAGCAATGTAAGAGTGTGCCTTTTTCCCCACATCCTAGACAGCATTTATTGTTTGTTTTTTTTTGATAGCTGCCGTTCTTACTGGAGTAAGATGAAATCTTAGAGTTGTTTTGATTTGCATTTCTCTAATCGCTAGAGATTTTGAACATTTTTTCATATATTTGTTGATTGTATATCATCTTATTACACAATGTAACACTACTCAGCACTAAAAGAGAATAAAATCATGGAATTTGCAGGTAAATGGATGGAGTTGGAGAAATAATGCTAAGTGAAGTTAGCCAATCCCAAAAAACCAAAGGTCAAATGATCTCTTTGATAGGAAGATACTAACTTATAAAGGCAAGAGAGTGGGGATGAGAAGAATGAAAGAGCTTTAAATAGAACAAAGAAGGGGGAGGGAGGTGAAGGGGCAAGAGGATAGGAATAATGGCAGACTGAGTTATCCATGATTACCTTAAATACATGTATGAAGACACAATTGTTGTAAAAATACTTTATATAAAACCAGCAACTTGAAAAATTGTGCTCTTTATATGTAATATGAAATTAAATGTAATCTGCAAACATGTATAACAAATTAGGATAATAAAAAAGTAAGAAAAGATGCTTAGGATCTTTGGGAATGAGAGAAATGCAACTTAAACCACAATGGAATACTACAACCTGCACACAAGAACAGCTCTGATTAAAAAGATTGATAATAACAAGTGTTGGTGAGGCTGTGGGGCAACTGGAAAATTCTACATTGCTGGTGGAAATGCAAAATAAATAATAATACTCATTCTGAAAAACAAAGTTTCTTAAAATGTTGAGCATACATTCACCATATGACCTAAGAATTCTACTCATGGGTATCACCCAAGAGAAATGAAAGCACATGTTCACTGAAAGATTGATACGAATATTATAGTGTCATTATTTCATAATAGTACCAAACTGGAAATAATCCAAATGCCCATCAACTGATGCATAGGTGAAAAAAAAAAAAAACTGGGGATGAACAATGGAAGATGAACAATGAGAAGGAATGGAGCACTGATGTGACATCACAGATGAGTCTCAAAGGCATCACAGTCAGCAAAAGAAGTCAGAAATAGAATACTCTATACAGTACTATATTATTCTACTTACATGAAATCTTATGTGAAAATTCTAAGAAGGCAGAACTCTAGGGACTGGAAAAGCACATCAGGAACTTCCTGCAGCTGGGGATAAGAATAGGAAATGACAGGGAAGGGTTCAGGAAAAATTGGGAGCCTATGTGATTGTGGTAGTGGCTGCATGACTGTATACATTTGCAAAAACTCATGCACAAATTTGAGTCAGTGGATTTTATTGTGTATAACTTGTACCTTAATAAAGCTATAAAAATGTTAATTGAAAAAAAATTCAATGACCACCTTATGAGGAAATTGCTATCGTTATTATGTACATTTAACATACAAAGAAACTGAGATTCATACAAGTAAATAATTAATCAAAGTTCACATAGCTAGCTGGGTGCAGTGGTGCATGCCTGTAATCCCAGCACTTGGGAGGCTGAGACAGGAGGATGGTGAGTTCAAAGCCAGCCTCAGTAATGGCAAGACACTTAGCAACTCAGTGAGACCCTGTCTCTAAATAAAATACAAAAAAGGGCTGGGGATGTGGCCCAGTGGTCGAGTGCCCCTGAGTTCAATCCCTGGTACCAAAAAAAAAAAAAAAAAAAAAAAAAAAAAAAGAAAAGAAAAAAGTTTACATAAAGTTTACATAGTTTACAAATGACGGAGCTGAACTTGATCCCAGGACTCTGACTCCAATGTTTATGGTTTTAACTATTAAGCTATATTGCTGAATAAAAGTATGATTCTTATAACTATAATAAGTATCTATGTCTCTGTATAGTTACCAATGTAAACATGTATGGATGAAACATGGAGATATAGTAATGGTAATGGTGGCAAATTCTGAGGGTTTACTTATTTTGCAAGTTTTTATCCATTATTTTTTTATATATACAATTTTATCCTATTAAAATATACTATATTAGTATTCCAATATATATAACAAATTACCTCAAACAGTAGTCTAAAACAACATTTATCTGTTATCTTTCAGTTTCTGTCCAGGTACAGGACAAAACTTGGACCTCAAAAGGTTGCAATCAGGTTGTCAGTCAAACTGCATGACTTTCTGGAGGTTCTGAGAAATAGAACGCTTCCAATATTATTCACTGTATTGACAAACAGTCCCTTGTGGCTAAAGTGTTTAGGTTTCCATTCTATTGGTGACTCTTGGCCAGGATCCTAGAAGCTTCCTGCAATTCCTTGCCATTTAGCCCCCTCTGAACAACCTCACATATTTTGAATCTCTCTGACATCCTCTGTCTCTGACCATTGACCCAAATTTCAAGGACTCATGTAATCTCTCTATCTTAAAATTAACTGATTTGGGGGGTGCCAAATCACTTCACAAAAACACCTAGATTAATAATGTTAATTGAATAACTCGCAAAACGTGTGTTTACAACAGAATCAAGTATCATAGGGGGCATTTTAGGATTGTGTCTACCACATAAAATTTTTAAGATTTTTTGAAATTAGAAACTATTAATATAAACTTTGTATCTTCTTGTCTTAAAATATTTGCATTGTTGTACTCTTGCATAGTTGTTTTGCTTAATTTGAAAGGACTATCTTGACAGTAATTTTGCCACAGTTTGAAAATATTCTTGTTTTCTGGCTTCTATTGTTGTTGCCGATGAGATTGATGTAAGTTGGCTTTTCAATTTGTGTAGCAAAGCTAACCTTTTTTTTCTAATCAGTCTTTTTTAATTTTTTTTTTAAATTTTTTCAGTTGTCAATTAATGTTTATTTTATTTAGTTATATGTGATGCTAAAAATCAAACCCAGTGCCTCATACATGCTAGGCAAGCGTTCTACCACTGAGCTACAACCCTAGCACTTAATCAGTTTCTTTTACTTTAAATTTTATCTTTGTTTTTGATGTCCCAACCTTTTTTTTTTTTAACTAAGGTAAATCTAGTGTGGATTTATTTTTGTTTATTCTGCTTGCTGTACCTCTTGAGTTTGAGGGTTCATATCTTAAACAATTTTGCAAAATTCTCAGCCATTATCTCTTTGGAAATTGCTTCTTTCCCTTTACCCTTTTGAGATATCTATTCCTTATTGTATCTTATCATTCAATCCTCCATGCCTTGTAATTTTGCTCTTAATTTTTCTTTTATCTCACTGGTCTATATTCTGAATAATTTCATAGATCCACATTCCAGAATGTCAATATTCTTTCAGCTGTGTTTAATTAGTTTTTAATTCACCCATTAACTTCTTAATTTTAATGACATTGTATTCATAACTGGAAGTTTTCCTTTGTATTTTCCAAATTTGGTAATTTTTTCTTTTTTAAGTTATTATCTCTTTATATCTTAATTTATTTAAAAACACAATGAAATATTATTTAGCCTTAAAAAGGATAAAACCCTGTAATTTGCAACAACCATGGATGAACCTGCAGGTCATTATTATGTTAGTTAGCTTTTTATCACTGTGACCAAAATACCCTAAAAGAATAATTTAGAGGGGCTGGGGATATAGCTCAGTTGGTAAAGTGCTTGCCTAGCATTCAAAAGGCCCTCGGTTCAATCCCCAGCACCCCCACCACACACACATACACACACACTTTAAAGGAGAAAAGTTTATTTTGTATCATGGTTTCAGAGGTTCACTCTCTTGGTCAGCTGACTCCATAATCTGTGCCTGAAGTAAGGCAGAACATCATGGCAGAAGGACAGGATAGAGGACAGCTCTTCACTTCATGGTAGCCAGGAAACAGCAAGTTTCAAAGAACAAAATAAAAACCCCATGGGGGGACCTCCGGCTATGCCCCACATGACTGCAGTTACCGTCCAGTTAGACTATTCAAATTATTAACCCATCAAAGGTATTAATCCACTGTTTAGGTTACAACTCACAATCTAATCCTTTCACTTCTGAACATTTCTATATTAATACAGGAGATTTGGAGGGATATCTCATATCCAAACCATAACAATTACATTAAGTGAAATAAGCCAGATACAGAAAGGCAAGTTACTACATGATCTCATGCATATATAGAATCTAAAAACATTGATCTCATAGAATGGTGGTTACCAGAGGCTGGGGAAGGGTAGGGGAGGGAGGAATGATGAAAGGTTGGTCAGTGGGTTTGAAAGTTTAGTTAGGAAAGAGTAAGAAGTTCTGATGTGCTGTTGCATAGTAGGGTGACTATAGATAACAATAAAGAGCTAAAGAAAAAAAAAAAAGATTCTGGATATTTTCACCACAAAGGAAACATAAATGCTTGAGAATTTTTGTATGTTTACACTGATTTTAACATTACACAATGTATGTTTGTATCTGAACATCATCACATGGTAAACCATACATGTGTATTTAAGTTTAGATGGGCTGGGGATATAGATTATTTGGTGAAGTACTTGCCTAGCATTCACAAGGCCCTGGGTTCAATCCCCAGCACCAGACACACACACACAAAAAACAAAAATATTTAAAGGAGAAAAGTTTATTTGGATCATGGTTTCAGAAGTTCACTCTATTGGTCAGCTGACTCCATCATCTGTGCCTGAAGTAAGGCAGAACATCATGTCAGGAGGACAGTTTAAAAATAAATTTAAATCTAAAAGTTTGAATATACTAATTTACCATAATTTGGCAACTCATTTCAGGCATGATTCATCATTGGATCCTTAAACCAGTTGGTAAAAGTTTGACAAGAAGTAAGAAATTCACATAGTCTCAAAGTATCTCCCCACCATAGCAATGGTAACTTTATGTTAAAGAAACCAGGCACTTATTACTTAATCAAGTGCTCAAAGTTGACCTTCACTGTAAATAGGACAGACAGATATCCCTTGCCATCTGATGTACTGAGAAGGATCTCGTCTTAACTCTACGATGTTCCCCCCAAAAACTGCTACCTAGACTCTGATCACAAGGAAATGTGAGAAACCAAATTGAGAGGCATAGTACTGAGACAACCTGCCTCTACTCTTATAAAATATCAAGGTCATAAAAAAAGGCTCAAGAAAGGTTGCAGATCAAAGGAGACAAAAGAAACAAGAGCAATATGGGGTCCCGATTAGATCTTTAGAAAAACTTTTCTCTTGTACAACTGACAAAATTTTTTATGGGGTCTATAGATTAGGTCACAGAATTTTGCCAATGCTTGTTTCCTGATATTATAAACTATGGTTATATATAAGACAATATTATTATTTTATGAAATATGTACTGACATCATTAGCAGTTAATGGGCATTGAGTCTGTAACTTACTCTCAAATTATATATTATCCAGCTATAATGTTTATGTTTACATTTATGTTAAGCATTGGGAGAACCTGGGTGGAGGGTATATAGGAGTTCCTTTTACTACTTTTGCAGCTTTTCTCCAAGTATGAAATAATTTTTATATGAAACATTTTAAAATGCCAATTTTGTATGCAATATACGATTTTGCAGGGAATATACTAATATGATATTACACTACTTAATCAGCTATTTATACTATTTATAATGAATTGTGTGTCTTCTTAGACTTTAGGTTTTGTGTTATGGACGGATCGTTACTGGAGCTTTAACCATGAGACTCTGACATACTTGGACTGTGAGCATTTTGTATTGGTTTCTTTGAGGCCACCAAGGGACAACTTAGGTGGTAAAAATTTGAACCCTAAGTGCGCATGGATGTTAGCTCTGTGGTTATGGAGTCCTAGAGGAGACTTTCTCACCCATTGGCAAGCTTTCTTATTATCTTCTTGCCAACAGGCTGATTTATTTATTTTTTTTAGTCCTGTCATTCACCGATGCTGTAGACCTTGGACTTGTTTCAATTTTGTGTAGCTATCACAGTTCCCATTGCCTCCCACACATGGGCCTAAGCTTCATCTGAAATTTGTATGTGGATGTCAAAAACACTTTCTGAAATTGTCAATATCCTGCTCCTCAGTCTTAGCCTCATCCCCAGAGACAGTCACCACAGATTTGGCTTACATCTTCACCACTCTTGCTTTTAGTCTACAGCTCACATTTGACCCTTCATCATTTCTCATACTTTGAGAACTCAGTCATGCATTTGTATATTATACTTTTATCAACAATTCTAGGTATTTCCAGAAAGGTTTTTAGGTAGCAATTTGCCATATTTACAAAACTGGAGCTAGCATAGAGATAAAAGGGATTAAAAATATATTTTTAAGGATTCAAGAGATTTGGAGGACAGAAGAAGAAGAAGGGCCAATGTATGCATGTATATGTTCCAGAAGGATATAATAAAATGAATGGTGAGAGATACTGTTTGTGGAATTGTGTGAAGCTGAAGAAAGATATAAATCTTAGGTTTGAGTAAGCACATGCTAGTCTGATCTTGGTAGATTCATTTCTTTTCCTTTAAGGTTTTATTCCCTGTCGATTGCCTATTTCCTTTTGGGGAGCTATGAAGTTCTATCCATCAATCATGATGTAATATGAATCATCTACAACTCAGAATACAGAACTTAGAGCTATGTGGTCCTTATTTTGAGATCTTGCGCTATCATTCACCTTGAAGACATAGAAAGTTGAAGCTGAAATGGCTGGGAGGGAGGATTACTTTGGGAAGAGTATTTCTACTTCTGTGATCTAGACAGGGTACTGCCTCCTCCCCTTGAGTTTAATTAGAAAGAGAACCTCAGCCCTGTGCAGTTCTGCACACCTATAACCCCAGCAACTCAGCAGGCTGAGGCAGGAGGATCGCAAGTTCAAGGCCAGTCTCAGCAATTTAGCAAGACCCTAAGCAACTTAGCGAGACCCTGTCTCAAAATTAAAAAAAAAAAAAAAAAAAGAGCTGGGGATATAGCTCAGTGGTACATAACTTCTGGGTTTGATCCCTAGTAGAGGCTTGTGGGGGAGTCTTAAGAAAATTACTTGCAGAGTTTGACCTGTTATTCTGGGGTCTGGAAGCAAAGAATGGCAAGAGAAAGTAGAGATGGATTGGTCCATGACAATAGAGTAGGGAGAAAGAGCTGCCTTGGAAGTGAAAAGTTCTTCCATTATCTGCATGGTGAGACAAAAATGTGATTGTTTTTTCTCTTGAACCAGGTAATAACTCCACGGGAGAGAGGTGATATGGAGCTATATTGAATTCCACACTCACCCCAGGAAACTGCCTGGTATGACCCTCAATACAAGAGACGATTTTACTTACTCAGAGCCTGAGGGGAGAACTGTAAGCAGCCAGTGAGCCAAGGTAAGCATCAAAGATGCTGTGATTGGAGGGATCCAGCCAGGATATCAGTGAGGAACTCTCTAAAGCATTCCATGAGAAGAATCAGCCACACTCAGAGTGTCCATTACAGTTGGTATGGGATGACATCCAGTCCATTCAAGAGCTCTCCTGTTGTTTATCTGTCCTTTCTCCTCCCTGCCTCCAGGCCTGACGGACCCAGAGAAGTTCTAAGACCAGAAAGAGGATGATGAAAAAAGAAGGACAGAGAAAGAGAGAAGCCAACTGTGCCCTTCCCTCCTTCTACATTTCCAAGCTTAAAGCAATAACAAGCTAGTAAGAAAAAGGAGCAGTGACTATGATACTTCTAGTCCTGTGTGGAAGCTAGATTTATGCATATGAGTAACTGGAGCATTTCTGTTATCTGAGTATGATGGAAAGAGTCTGAAGCCTTCCACTATTTCATTGTGGCAGTGAGGAAGAAATAGCTTCCAAAGTGTGAGAGCACAGTAAAAAGACAAAACAAAACAAAACTGCCATTTGTTTTTGTTTCTGTTTTTCCTACTTGTATCTTATTGAATTCAGTCCATTCAGTATCCAGTTTCCATCCACAGTTTGTCCAAGGTCATGTGGTGGCTAATAGGCAGAACTGAAATTGAAATTCAGGTACTGTTTTCACTACATGATGATAACTTAGAAAAGGAGAATATGTGATACTTATACAAGGATAAGATACGTGTTGGGAGATAGTAGTTGCATTTATGGATTTTTTTCCCCAAAGGATAAACACATGCACAGTGCTGGATCCACAAAATGTTCTCTCCAGGAAGGACAACCCAAATCTTGGCTGGCTCGGGCATGGAGTTCCCCTAGACAATGAGGCCAGGACTTTGAGAGGCCAGGATTTCCCAGGGGAACCCATACAGAGACCAGCTGGTTTCCAAAGTAAAACCTAGAGAGAGCGTTCCCGAAGGACACTGGATCTTCGGTTTTGGCAGAGGAAAGGCTGTTTCACTAGGAGAGTGGAAAGAACGCACCCCCTCGCCCCCCAGTCCATTCCCTCTCTACACAGCTCCTGGACGACTCCTCTCCACTACAGCCCGGCAGTGTTCACCAAGAAGGATGATCAAATCTTCCGGTTGAACGCTGTGGGCTTTTCAAACAGATTATAAGAAGTCTGCATTTTGTCGACAAACCTCCAGTAAGACCCAGAGGGAAACCAGAACAGGGGCTGGGGATTTCAAACTGAAGCCTGGCTGGTGACAGGAACCAGGCCTGGGCTGGGATGTGGAGGGCCCAGCAAGGAAGGGGGAGGGCAAACCAGGTGCAGCGCGGAAGGAAGGGGATTTCAGGGGGATCTGCTTTCAGCGCTCCATCAGTTGGCAACGTCATTCTCGCTGGAAACCGTGTTAATGCACAGAAAGCACGTGAGGGAGGGTGCGCTGCTTTATAATACGGTATTTGTTTCCCAGAGCCACTAGTCCCAACTATTTGCATGAAATTTGTGTTTTAATGTTCTATGGCCCCAATGTATTGCGAGGGGTGGGACACAGGCATAATTGGATGTGGGTTTCCTACAGGAAATTTGCTGGCCAGCCGCATTGCTCACTCTCAGTCTCTGAAAATTAGCAATTTTCAGTTCCTTTTAAGAAAACTTTCTGAAGCTGAGTGGAAAACTCAATATTGACAGGAGACTTTGAAGTTGAGTTTATTACGCCTGTCGCTTTTAAAATAAAAATTACACCTCTGCCTCATTTTTAGAAAAATATCTTCAAGAAATTTTTATTTACTACAGATATTAAGAAAGGAAGAAAGTAAAATTGACAATGATCTCAGTGCGGGTTTTTTTTTTGTTGTTGTTTGTTTTTTTTGTTTTGTTTTGGTTTGTCTGGAATTTTAAAATATTCTTTAAGAACGCATTATGATCAATAGTAGCCTTAATTATTTGGACACAATTTGCTAGAGATTTAATGTTTGACCAAAAAAAAAAAAAAAAAAAAAAACAGGAATAGAATATAGAAATTATATGTTATGTCATATAAAGTTATACGATAAACTGATTATAAATATTTCTTATTGAATAGTGACTCAACATATGTAACCTACTTAATTTCTTTATGCACTACTTTATTTTCCACATAAAACATAAAAGTATCACCTATAAGAAATATTGATCATATGTTTATTCTATTTGGTATCCCTGATACTGACTGCATTTTACATTGACAGTCAAATGATTGTCATTCGGTTTATATAGGTTCGATCCATTGCAAATGGGAGGCATGATAGAGAGGTAGATTAAGGAAAATTTCACTAAAGTATCCTTTCCTGAGACCTGAATTTAACCATTTATGTTTAGAGGATCACGAAATACTAATTGTGAAATCCATTGGTTTTCCTTTTTTTTTTCTCTCAATTAGTCTCTGGGGGTGTCTATCATTAATGAACCAACTTTCCCTCAGACCTAGAGAAATAGGATTAAATTGCATGCTAGCCTAAGAAAATATCTAATGAGAATAGAAAAATCATACTATATGATATATTAGTACATTATATGATTAGAACATCATTTTTAATTTATACATTTCATAGTATGTATTTCATCAGATTGGTGTCTGACATATATTAAAATATGTCAATATCAAATATTTTTAATACTTTTTTTTTAGTTGTTGATGGACCTTTATTTATTTGTATATGGTACTGAGAATCGAACCCAGTGCCTCACACATGCTAGGCAAGTGCTGTACCACTGAGTCACAACCCCAACCTTCCAATATCAAATATTTAAGGAATAAGTAATCACGTAACACAAACTCTCAGATGATCAAAGAGGAAGGAATATTTCCCAAATAATGAGGCTCATGCTACCCTGATTCTGAAAGCAAGTAAAGACACTAAAATAAAAACATAAAGCAGTAAACTCTTATGAACAATGTCTTAGTATATTTTTTGTTATTATAACACAATAGCTAAGGCTTGGTACTTTAAGAGGCAAAGAGGCTTATTTGGCTCATTTGGCTGGAAGTTCCAAACAGCATGGAAAGGGCCCCTCTGGCTGTGTCATAGATGTTAGAGAAATGGAAAGAGTACCACCTTGTATGGAAGGTGGTTACATGAAGAGACAGGAAGCAAGAGACATTTAGACAAGCTGCTAAGCTCACTTATCACAACTTCTCATAGGACTTCCCATGACAGTGAGAATACACTTCTGCAAGAAAAGCACCAATCCTTCTTCCAGACTTAATAACCTCTCATTAGGTCCTACATCTTAAAGGTTCTACCACCTCAACACTGCCACACTGGGAACCAACCTTCCAAACTGTGAAACTTTGGTGAGCAAACCATACCGAAACCACAGCAAAGAGAGACTCAGAAAAAATCCATTAACAAAGTCTTAGCAAATTAAATATAGCAATACATGAAAATACCATATCATGATTGAATGAGTATTATCTCAATTATGCAAGATTGGTTTAACATTTGAAAATCTATCCACATAATTCATCATATTAACTGAACTTTTGAAAGACATATTGTTATTTTAATAGATGCAGAAAAAGCATATGGAGAAAAGCTCTCATCAAACCAGGAACCAAAAGGAACTTCATTAATTTGACAAATCATATCTATAAAAAACATACAGGTAATATATTGGAGGGCAAAAGACAGGATGTTTTCCCTCAAGATTTTATTCAACAGTATTTATGTTCCTCATCAGCATAAAAAGGCAATTAAAAGAAAAGTGACATGTGTATTGGGAACAAATAAAACTGTCTTTATTAGTAGGCATCATGATTGGATACCTAGAAAACCCTAAGAAACCTACAGAAAAACTACTAGAATGTATGAGTTTACCAAAGTCATAGGATACAAAGTCAATACACAGAAACCAGTTGTATTCTCATATACATACATCAAACAACTGGAAATTAAAATTTGAAAATGCAAAAAGTATACTTTACAATAACATAAAAATTTATCAAGGTATATACTTAGTAAAATACTAACAGTCCTATAACTGAAAACCAGCAAACATAAAGAGGTTGAAAAAGACCTAAATAGATGGAAATATTGCATTCTTAGAGAATGCAATGCTGTTGTCACAAACCCATCCAGGGGCCATTTCCCCAGGCCTCAAGTGTATCCATGAAGTACAGACTTAGAAGTTGGCAGGAACCCTCCACAGGTTCCTTGATCTGTGGGATAAAAAATAGTGGCAATGACCACATGGAAGCCTGTGAAACTGCCCCTTTACCTTGGCCAAGCTGGAAAATCTAAAGTAATACATTCTGGGGTGAGTTTCTTAGTGGCTCAAAAAAGTTTACTATAGCTGGTGGCACACGCCTGTAATCCCAGTGGCTTGGAAAACTGAGGCAGGAGGATTGGGAGTTCAAAGCCAGTCTCAGCAAAAGCCAGGTGCCAAGCAACTCAATGAGAACCTGGTCTCTAAATAAAATATAAAATAGGGCTGGGGATGTGGCTCGGTGGTCGAGTGCCCCTGAGTTCAATCCCCAGTACAAAAAAAAAAAAGTATAATTTTGGAAGAATTGGCATTTTTACAATATTTGGTCTTCAACTCCTAGAAGGACAAGTATGCCTGTCCATATGTTTAAGGTTTCTTTTTTGTCTCAATAAATGTAGTTTAATTCATATATATATATATATATATATATATATATATGCATACATATACACATACACATATATGTGTGTGCATATATATATATATATATACATATACATATATATATGGCTGTGAAGAAAGTTATTCCTATATATTTTAGTTTTAATTGTCATTGTGACTGGGAAAGCTTGTTGCTTTTTCTGGTTATTGCTGACTTAAGGAAGAGTGAGAGACAGGCTGAGGGTGAAGGGAATGAATAGTGCTAGCAGTTGGAAGAGGGAGAGTTTCTTTGGAGGGTGGGATTGCAGATCACATCACGGTGCAGATCACATTGTGAACCTTAGATAGGAGGTTCTGTTTCCTTGGAAGTAATCAGAAGGGTGGGAAGGATGGATTCAAAACCAGAGAAAGAGAAGTTCTTAGTGGTTGTCAAAGGATGGAAATTGAAGAAACACCTTAGTCTCCTTTTTCTCCATAAAGAAATATACAAGGTCAGCTGCAGATAGCATGCATTGGAAGAAAAGAAGCAATTTTGCAATTGCTCATGTGAGAAAGTGCATAAAGAACAATTCAGGAAGGGTTAAGGCAGGGTTTCACTGTGACCCACAGAACCCCCACATCAGTATCCCAGCAGGTATTTGGTAAAAATGGAGAGTTCCCAGGCCCACTCTAACATGGCATAATGGGGAAGGAGAGGGCAGGCATAGTTCTGTCCTATTCAGCAGATTATTATGCCTGTACTTCTGTTTCTTTTTAATCAATTGAGGATATTCTAAGAGACACCAAATGTACAGACAAGGTTAGGTAAGTTGAATTTGTATATGCAGCATTCAATTAATCTTTCATATTAAGACCAAAGGATCAAAAAATTATCTTTAATACTAATCATCAATAATAAAAAAGATATTTCATGTTGTGATAAAGGCCAGTTATTGACTTGTGGTGAAAAAAAACAAAACAATAGGGGTAAATAAAGATAAAGAAGGATTTTTTTTTTTTAATGTAGGAGTAGAAAAAAGATAACCAAAGCCGTTGGAGACAGAATGAGCAAGAGAGAAGAGGGAAAGAATTAAATCCAGTAAGGGACAACAGCTCTACCATTACCCAGGAAGAGATGTTAGTAGAATGAACAAGTGTGAGAAAGGGCTAAGCAGACTTGGAATTACTATTAGTATACCTAACTTTAATTTAGTCTTCAGAATAAATTATCATGTTGTTTTCATCTTCTTTGCAATTTTTTTATTTGTAGATGGATATAATACATTTATTTATTTATTTGTTTATTTATATGTGGTGCAAGAATCAAACCCAGTGCCTCACATGTGCTAGACAATCACTCCATCACTGAGCTACAACCCCAACCCCTGTGATTTTTATTAGCAAATTCGCTACGGTTTTTTCACAGGAATATCAATTTGTTGGCTAGCTACAGTGAACCCTGGAGGGAATATATTTTTATGCAGTGCTTTTAGCCACATGATGACAAAATGACACACAGATCTGGTTTTCCTACAGATCCCTCATTCTGACTAGCCCCTACAGCTCCATGAGTTGGGGAGACTGAAGAAGTAAGACACGGGCTATAGACCATTGTCATTGTTGGTAACCTAACCTTTGGTCACATAAAAATCAGGTTAGCATTCCTCCTGTTGAAGATTACTAATTAACTAACCTGTCTTACTGGCATGCTAGAACCTAAGCACCTCATCAGCTTTATTTACATTCCTCTCTTCATTATTACAAGCAGCATTCCTGTATGAGATGTACAGTCTAACATTGGTTAATGGTCATCACAGAGAACTTCGTGCCTAGTTGACCACCACTGTGCAGACTTTCTTGGAAACTCATAAGCAAAGATTTGAGGTACAACAGTAAAAATGAAATGGAGAATTTATTCTTACAGGCATTAAAATCTAGTGTAAATACCATTGTGTATGTACATAAGGACTGTTGATGGAGTGGGGTGATATTCGAAGAGGCTTCTGTGGGCAGAGAAAGAGGAATTTCTTTCAGCGAGAGCTCACAGTTCCAGCCTGGTGGCACCCTACTTTTACTCTCTCCAGGACCAAGTCACCCCCCTCCCCCTCCCTGCCCCAAAGTTTTGGGATGTTCTTTCGGGACTTTCCTTCCTGCCATGCTGGTTGTTATCTGCTTTAGTGAGGATGATGCTTCCATGGGAGTGGAGCTGCCAGCTCAATTTTTTCCCCCAGAAATGGCCTACTTCACAGGCCCCCAGCAAAGCACTCTGCCAGAAGTCTGTGTTAGATGGAAGGAATGCTAGACTGTCACCCTGACTTCATAGAAGATAGCACTTTTGAACAGATCTAGGCTAATTTTTAAAATAAATTCTAACTGCACATTTCTACAAATTTGAATTTGTATTACACTGTGTGCAAAAAGTAAAGTTTGAAAATAACACAAACCTTAAAAAGAAAATGTGGTACATATACATAATGGAATATTACTCAGCCTTTAAAAAGATGAAATTATGGCATTTGCAGGTAAATTGATGGAGCTGGAGAATATCATGCTAAGCGAAGTAAGCCAATCCCAAAAAAACCAAAGACCAAATGTTTTTTCTGATAAGTGGATGCTGATCCATAATGGGGGGGGGGGGGTAGAGAAGAATGGAAGAACTTTGGATTGGGTAGAGGGGAGTGAGTGGAGGAGAGGGGGTGTGGGGGTAGGCAGGATGGTGGAAGGAGACAGACATTACTACCCTATACGCATGTATGATTGCATGACCAGAGTGGCTCTGCATTGTGTACAGCCAGAGGAATGAGAAGTTGTGCTCCATTTGTGTTCAATGTGCCAAAATGCACTCTACTTCCATGTATAACTAGTTAGAACACATTTTAAAAGGTACATATGCTGTGTGCCCAACAATTCTTTTTTTCTATTTAAAGAAAAGGGATCCACTGATGACTGCTATGTGCTTATCAATCCTGTTTCTCTCTTTTCCTAGGCACATGGCTCACCTCTCCCAGTCTCTTTTGCAATTAGGTAGAACCCGATGACTGAGTTCTAGTTCACAGAGTGAGGGAAGGTGATTTGCACCGCTTCAAGGTCTGGGCCAGAGAGAAACCTTCTGTATAACTCTCTAGCCTCTGTGTGGCTGAATGCTGCAAGATGGTCTGGAGGATGTCTGAGCCACACAGAGGAAGGTTCTTGGGTCTGGAACTGACTGCACTAAGCAGAGTTCTGGCTACATCTCCCTGTAATTCTGACCTCAGCCGGGGGATGGGGGGGGCGGGGGCTGAGGGGTGCCTCTCTCTCTCTGTCTCTGTCTCTCTCTCTCTCTCTCTCTCTCTCTCTCTCTCATTAGACTGGGTCCATTTGGATGATCCAAGATAATCTCCATCAGCTCATGGTCCTTAATTTAATCACATATACGATTTCCTTTAGGCAAAATATCTATAGGTTCCAGGGATGGAGATGTGGAGATCACTGGGGAGTGGCTTTTCTGTCTACCACACCACTTATCCAACTTCAAATCATACTATAAAAAAGCAGTGTGAAATTGGCACAGGGTTATCAGGACAGACCTAGAAAAAAAAGCTTCATATAAGAGCTTAGTCTGACAGAAGATACTTGCACATAAATAAGTGAAAGATAAGTTATTTAATACTAAGCACAGAGGCAAGACATAAACTGATTACCATATTATAGTTTATGCAGAAGTACAACTAAAATAACATGAAAAATAAGCTGTAAATCTTTTAAAATAAAACTTCAGAAAATACCTTCTTGACATTTAAGGAAGGATCACTTGAACAAGATACAAAAAAGCAAAAGTTTTAAGGGAAAGGATCAATAAACTTGAGCATTTTAAAAGGAAAGCAGTTTTATGAAAAAGATATCATCGAATCAAGAGACGGACAACTGGAGACATATTTTGTAACTGATAACTTAAAAACCAAAAAGAAGAAAACATATAAGCCAAAAGAGAAATGAGCCAAAGATGAACATGCAATTCACGGGAGTGTAAAAAACTCAAAACAAATGGAAAAAAATGTGCTCAATATCATTAGGAGTCAGAGAAATTCAACTTAAAACTTCAATGAGGTATGGTTTTACAGCCATTAAATTGACAAATTTTAACTAGTGGACTTACATCCAGCATCTTCAGCAATGATATAAGAAAATAGCAACCCTTATTCATTGCCAATAATAGCATAATTTGTTACAACCTTTTTAGACAGCAATTTGGCAACACAGCATAAAGATCAAAATTATTCTGTAGGAGCTAGCAATTTGACTACTAGACTTCTCTTCTAGAAAAATGACAATATATATGCTCAGCCTATACTTACAAAACCGTTCACTCCAGCTTCATTTGTAACAGTAACAAACAGAAAAATCTGCCATCCTGCTAAATGGATCAGTCTAGCAGTTGCTGAGGACTTGGACTTGTCCCTTAGGAGGGGAATGAGTTATTTACAAAAGGGACAAAGGAATGCTGTACTGCTGTTGAGTCCACATACATCAACAGGAATAAATGTTAAAAACATGTTAATTAGAAACTTGTGAAAGAATATATGTGTGTATATGCACATACATATATATGAAAACTGATAAGTGAATTGATAATTGATAGTGCATAGCGGTCAGGAACACACACTTATGAGGTAGGAGTATAAACTCACACACAATAATGCTACAAACTTAGGCAAAAGAACGCTACAAAAGTTTTCACCTCTGAGGTGGGCTGAGGGAAAAGGGGTGACAGGGTGAGGCTACAGCTACATAACATTTCATGTCCATAAGAAAGGGAGGTAGCAAGCCCGCACTAAAACATTTTAACATCTGCTTCACTTTGTGAAAAACGGAGAGGTCTGTTATATTCCATTCTGTACTTCTCTGCATGTTTTATATTTCAAATAAAATGTTTCATATTTTAAGAGAAAGAGAAAAGCAGAGGTGGGCAGGAGATGAGAGAAAGGCCAAGCAGTGAGGGAAAGCATTTTTCCTTATACTGAAAATCATTCAACAATTTCCTCAACAGGCATGTATTGCAGATTTGCTGTGTGACTTATCTTTGTATCAAGAATTTGAGCAAAATCCTACTTTTAATCCGTGCCAATAATAATTATATCAGTGTTATTTAATAGTGGGAACACTATGCATTATGACTTCCACTGACTGAAGTCAAACCCAGTAGGGATGCTTTATTTTGTATAATAGAGAGCCGTGCAAGTCTTCAGTAACTGCTAGATGCTCCCTGTTTAACTGGATGGCTGCTGAATCTTTTAAGAACATAACTCTGCTCATTCACTCAGCTCCTTCCTCATCATCCAGTGAAAACTAAACCATCTGTTGTAATGAATATAAGGCTTCCTGCTCTCAATTCTGTCTTCTGATTCCTCAACTAAATGCTGGTTGTCACTTTCAATTTAGAAAAACATCATTATGCTCTCCAATTCCTCCTCTAGAATTTTCCTCTGAGGATCCCAAAGCACTTCACCCACTCAAGGGAGGCACTGCAGTTTCTCCTGGGACTCAGCTGTGGTGCTGGCTCCATTTTACAGACTGGACAAATGGAGACTTCAGGGAGCTCTGGTGCTTTCTATCACATTGAAAGTTGGTGTCAGTTAAGAAGCAAAGGATGTTGCTTTGTTATCAGGTCGTTACTTCGAGACCTAAAATGTCAGCACCGGGCAGTGCTGTGTGGAGAAATTTCAGGGAAAAAAAATTGTTCACAGCACTAAAATCTAATCTGACTGACTGTCAGCTGTAGCTGATGGGTTTTCAGCACTTTGCCACTTACAGGCTGTGGGTGGTCTCCAGGCAGCCAACCCTGGTAGATCCTGGAAAGGACTTGAGAAGGAAAGAGGTTCCTAGGGCAGAGAAGGCTGTGGATGAGGAGCTGGAGGTAGGAAAATCTCTTCCAATGAAATGAGTCACAGTGGAAAGCCAGGACCTCAGAAGGGAAGCATAAAGCACACTATCAATCAATCAAGGATGCTGGTATATGGAGTAACAATGGAAAAGGCAGAAAAAATCCTCACTTGTGTGTGGATGATGGGAAATTTCACCTTAGTAACTGTAAAAGAAGGAGAACATGAGTTAATCTGTTCTTCTGATGTACATCTTACCCTTCCTTTCCTGCTTTCTTCTCCTCTTACCTTGGAAGCCTCTGTAGTGCCCATCAAAGATGGGCCATGGAACATTGTGTGGAAACAATTCAGCAGTGTGCCCCTTAGATCTGGAGCCCTGGGATTCTCTTACTGATTGTCTCAAGACCCCCACATAATGTGACTCTCTCAGTCAATTGAGGAATTGAACATTTTACTTTCTAGTCTCTGTTACACGGAAAATAAAATTTAGTAATCCTGGACATGCCTGGGTCTTGAGCACTGAATCCCATCTATTGTTTCTGAGAACATAAAATCTTTATATCATGTTTAGTCATTAACCTAACAGAATTAATTTGGGTCTGTTAAAAAAACAAGACAATTTGTAGCATAACTGTGGAAATAGGAACTTGTGATTCATTAATGAAATGAACTTTTCATTCTGAATGGCCAAATGCCACTTTTCCTGTTTGAATAATATATTAATCTGGCTTATGTTTTAATTATGGACATTCGAGAGAAACCTTGTAAGGTTTTGGCTTGCGCTTCTTATTGACAGATTGGGATCTCTACTCTATCAGGCCTCTATCTTAAGTCTCTTTGTTAAGGACCAGCAATAAATTACCTGAGGTCAAGTTCTGTTTATACAGTGGACTGTTCTGAGAGAATTACCTTCTTGACTTAATAGCTTCCTTTCGGGTGACGTTTCTCCCTGAAAGAAGACAAATTGTCTAAGGTCAGCCTGCAGATCAGCTCCGAGTGTAGGAGGAAATTGTAGTGGATCAGCCAAATTGCACCAGCTCTACCAACCAGCATCAGGCAGCACGTGGCCAGTCGGGGGCCCGCCCTGGGGCTCTGCAGTCAGAGCAGCCTACTGGCCACTCCCTGGAAGAGCAGACTTTTCTAATCTTTCTCTTTAAGCTTCTCTTGAATTTTGTTTCCACATGTCCTCTCAGCCCTGCCATCAACAATACACTGAGAGCTATTAAACTCAAGATGCATTGCTAAGTTGCTTTTAGAAAGTTCTTTATTCCACTAGGTCTACTTTGGGAGTCTGAATGGAAAGAGAGAGTGAGTCTCAGACCCAATTTGAGCTTGAATCCTTTCAGTTTCATCTACTAGAATGATGGGGTAAACTTCAAATTAGCATTTTTATCAAGAAGGAAACTTTAGAAATTAGAGGTGCACTCAACACAATTGATAGGTTTCAGGGCACTAAAACAGAGTAATTGTTCTTAAAGGTGAATGTCTTATACAAGAAGAAATTAAAACAGATAACTTCTTCCTTACACATTCACCTACAACAGAACTGGTGGATTTGCCATTTTGTTCCTCCGTTAAAGGCAAAACGCAGAGAAAGAGAGAAAAATAGAAATACAAGTCTCTTTTTAATTAAGCATTTTGTCCTTTGAAGTTATTCTGATTTTTTTCAGATTGATGATGTAATTTATGTAAATAATCATCTATCTATGAAAGGAGTGTGTCTGTCAAAAGCTGAAATAAAAAACATCCGTCATTTTGAAGTGATTAACATTCTCCAGATGTTTAAATCATCAGATTTCAGGAGTTTCTCTTTGTTGTGATAATGATATAGTATCCAGAACAAGAATGTTTACTTTTTTGTATGGGTCAAACGCAGATTTTTCACAATCCTATTAAGGCATGCAGTTCATTGTAATTGTATGTGCAGATGAAAGCATATTCAGTTATTATTATTCCCCTTAATTGTAAACTGCTGCTGGTAATTTTACTGTAAAGCTCAAACAAAAGGAGTGTACTTGAAAGGACCACCACTGCCCACTTATGTAATCAATTTATACATGTCAAGTTTGTACCGGGACGGTTATCCCCCTGTTACCAGACATGTGACATGCTACCACCCTGCAGCTCGGGGCCAGCACGCATGCCTCTGCTTCCCTTTGCAGGCTGCTTGGAAATACAGTACATGTCGATGATAATGTTCAATGACAGTTCCAAACTAGTTCCCTTAGGCCTGTTTGACCCTGGGGTTCAAGGTAAAACAGGAATGGTTCCGCTTACCTTCAAGGCCTGAGCACCCTCACCACTGGCAGGTTAAACTCAAAGGCTTGCTGAAGATCCCTGGAGGCCCAATTACCCTTGTTAGGGGACCTATTGAAACATTAATGACATGTAGGCACTTCATTCATAAAGTTGGGCTCAACTCATGTCTAGCATTACCCCCACACTCCCCTGCCAGCTTCAGATCTGAAATGCTTGTAGAGATTTATTAAAACCGTTTGACGAGGGCACAAACTGACTACACGCTTATTATGTGCTACCTAAATGCAGACGAGGCTGAGAGGGGGGTCTCAAGTCCCCATGTGTCCAGCTCAGCCTTCTAGAACTGCATTAATTAAGGACAAAAGAGATATGGGATAATGTCTCAAGAACTGTTCATTAGTAATAATGTTTCTGGCTTTTTTTTTTTTTTTTTTTTTGGTCTATTAATTCCTTGACATATGTTTAGGAATTTAATGTGGTATTATTCCATCCATGGCCACATGATTCTTCTCTCTTGAACATACCAACAGAGGGATGAAATGTCTTCCTTTGGCATTCTTACGATAAATCAAAGCACTTGAAGGGTTAGATGATGTGGAATTAGACATAGAATACCTTTTTTCCTACTGGACCGAGTCTTGGTAATAGGCTAATAATTAATAGTTACCATCTGCTATTCCTTGTGCCCAACTTTCAAATCATTCTTCATTTGTATTTGAACACACACATTCCTTTTAATCATTCCATGGCCATTTAAGTACTTTGATAAGCCTTGGGTTCCTAAAATGTTTCCAAATCATCCCCATCTGACATGGGCTCTTGAATTAGAACTTTATTAGAGAGGAAGTATGTATATAATAAGTGACAAAGGGCTGGAGCACTGGGCTGGAGGTCTGGTAACTTGGATGTAACTCTTACTTGGTTTATCCAAGCACCAAAGTGAGAGCCTGAGCCAGTCCATTAGCATTCTCATTTATACCTTTCCTGAACAAGTTTAATGCCTGCTTCTGTCACATAAGGAAGAATTTCAGTTCTTCTCCCTATGTAACCCTCATCTTTCCTCCATTTAGAAGAATATAGAGTTTGGGATTACTTTAGTGCCTGTGTATCATTCTTTCCCTAAATTAGAAAGAAGTTGTGCTTCCAGATTTTTATACGTGCCAATTCCAGAAATATATGCCAATCTCTCTCTCTCTCTCTCTCTCTCTCTCTCTCTCTCTCTCTCTATTATATATATATATATATATATATGCATACATATACACACACACCATTTTCTATATATTATGATCATCATCATTATAGCTATTCTTAATATCAACAGCACATTTTGCTTCTTCAGATCAAATTAAAATAAAAATATTATGTAGAATTTAAAAAATGATCTAGTTAGGGTAAATGATTTACCAAAGGTCTTTTATTTGTTTATTCATCTATTGAGCACCTACTTTACTGTGTAATATGCTTGGTGCTTATAATAAAGCAGGAATAAGATAAAGTGTCCTGTCTTTAAAAAGGAGCGGAGCCAAGACTAGAAATTTAGGGTCAGGAAAAATTGCTTCTTCTTCTACTTTCTAATTTTTCTTCTTATCCCTGGACCCATTGCTTTTGAACATACAATGAACTTTCTGTTGTAATTTGGTTTTATCTTGGCAGTTAAAGCCCATGGATCATATTGTGGTGACACTTCTCCAGGTAGGCTAGGACATAGCCATGGAGGAGAAGAAAGAAACTACAGGTTATTTTTCAAATTAATATTTCTTCACATTATGATAATTGCTTTTGCCTAAGATCCATACCTAGTATCTTTGCTGACAAACCAAATTGTGTCATTGCCAAAACAAGGTTCTTTTAGGTAAATCCGAAATTCCTAAACCAATTTTAGGTTTATCTGGATTTTTGTGGTAATCTTTGGAAGAACCTTGTAAAGGTTAATGGTAAACCAGTCATCTTCAGCAGCTTCTCACTAACAGGCTAGTACCAAGGACGATGATGCTAAAGAGTTTTGAAGTTCATGAAGTTCATGTATGCAGTTGGTGGAACAGTGGGGATAGTATCACCAAGATGTCCCTAAGACAGGCTAGTAGTTTGCAAGAGATAGAACAAACTTTCCTATTTTTATACTAATACTGTGTAAAATATATTTCTTAAAAAAGTCTGTAGGGGGCTGGGATTGTGGCTCAATGGTAGAGCGCTCGCCTAGCACGTGCGCGGCCCGAGTTCGATTCTCAGCACCACGTAAAACTAAAAACACATTACACATTGTATACAACTAAAGCAAATAAATAAATTTTTTTTTTTTTTTAAAGTCTGTAGGTACGCCCTTCTTTGGCTTTTGTATTATGAACTCGAAGTCTTCAGTAACTCTTTCCTGGTAATTTTCCTTGATACAAAAAGTGTCATGTGAAGTTTAAATCTAAGTATTTTTTAAAATTTCCATATAACTATAGCCTGCTGGCAGAATTAAAAAGTTTTTGGTGATTCGTTATGCAAGTGAATCTACTTTTCTCCTTGTCTTTCACAATTTATTTTCCTTGGTATATTGGTCTTCAAGACCCACTGCCTCTCCCTCCTCTGGTCCATATTGGTCTGGCTTATTTCTGGTGTCATATAAACCAGGTCCTACTGAATCTTAGATGCAGAGTTGGCAAACTATAACTTGAGGACCAAATATGTCCTGATGCCTAAATTGTAAAATTTTGTGGGAATGTAGCTATGACCATTCCTTTGTTCAGTATAATGGCTGAATTGAGTAGTTGTAAGGGACACAATACAGCCCACAGGGTGAAAACAAAAGTGTTTTCCGGCCCTTTACAGAAAAGTGTGCTGACCCTTGGCCTAATGTATTTGAATCTGATCTTTTAAAAGAGAAAACAAACAAAAACAAAACAAAAAATTTCCCATTAAAAAAATCATAAAAGTAATACATGTTTATTGTAAGAACTCATTCTATTCTCCTTCTTCTCCTGTTCCTGAACAATTGGATCTTAGAGCCTTTAGTTGGAGCTGAGCTTGAGATGAGGGGAGTTGTGATGGTCCATGGCTCATCCTGTTCTCTTGGAGCCCAGAGGAATTAGGAGGGCATATCCACAGGAGGACTGTCCTGCATGGGGAGTCAGAGCCTCAGCAATGTGGGGAGGGCATCCCTACAGATGGAGAGCCTACAAAGTTCCAGAGGGGTGAGAAGACATCAACATCTGCATTGGGGGAGGGAGACTCCTGTGTGAGGTCAGAGCCAACCTGGGATAGGAGATTGGCTACATATATTAGCATTAGTAGAATAAGTAAATATACTAAGAATGTGGGAGCTAGGTTTTTCATTGTCAGAGAAGGGATTTGCAAATATGAAAAGGGAGAGTACTGGAAAGAGCGGAAAAAGCCTGTGCTTTCTACTTGAAATTAAGATAGATACACGAATAAATATAGATCTAAATATGGATTAAATACACATATTCCCCAGGTCTATTCACTGAGAGGGCCTCAGATCAGTGATAACAAGTAGCACATATGTAGCTCCAAAATCTTGGCTACTAATCATCATACACTAAAGGAAACCAGGGCTTCGTAGAGAAATGACTCATTCCAGTACAGGGATAGAGAAAGTATAGGATGAGTCCAGAATGTTTTGTAAGAGAAAGCAAAGAAGTACTCAATGAATGATGGGGCATGTCAAAAATGTACACAAGCAAACATGAATAAGCTCTCACTGTTCAAATAGGGGCCAAACTAAGCATGAAAACAATGTTATTAATGGATTTTGATAAATTAAAATCAGAGACTTGAGACTTTGTGTCCAAGGAGATATAAATGAACAAATTGAAGTTTAATGAGGAATAGAATATTTGGCTAATGCCAAAGTATCACTATAGTGCAGGACTTTTGACTGCAAAATGTGAAAATACTTCTTTGTCACAAATAAGAAGAGTAAATTTTTAATATTTATTTTTTAGTTGTAGTTGGACACAATACCTTTATTTTATTTATTTATTCTATTTTGTGCTATGGATCGAACCCAGGGCCTCACACGTGCTAGGCAAGTGCTCTACTGCTCCCCACAACCCCAGCCCTAAGAAGAGTAATTTTATAGTAAGAGAAATAAAGATGGGCTCCAAGAGAACAGGATGAGCCATGGACCATCACAACTCCCCTCACCTTACTTTAATAAAGTTATCAGAATGAACATTGTAGTGCTGACAAATACAACTCACAAGCTATGTGATCGAAAGCAGAGAGGAGCACATCAGCATTTCTCATGATAGTCCTGCACAGACACATAATCCGAACCTAACCATGAGGGAATCCCAAGCAAGCACTACTTGAGGGACGTTCTACAAAATAACTTGCTTGTGAATTTCCAAAATGTCAAAGTCATGAAAGTCAAAGGAGCCTGACAACAAACTCTGGGAACTATTCTAAAACAAAGAAGACTAAAAGGACATGAGAACTAAATCTAATATGTCAATGGGATTGATTTTGCTCTAATATGCATTTGGGGGACATTTCATGGAAACTGAGGAGGGTAGAGATAAAGTGGTAATAGTGTATCGGTGTTATTTTCATGATTTTGGTAGGTTTTTGTTGTTGTTGTTGTTGGTACTGAGGATTGAAATCAGGGCACAACTCAGGGGCACTCGACCACTGGGCCACATCCCTAACCCTTTTTTGTATTTTATAAGAGACAGGGTCTCACTGAGTTGCTAAGTGCCTTGCCATTGCTGAGGCTGGCTTTGAACTTGCAATCCTCCTGCCTCAGCCTCCCAAGTGCTGGGATTACAGGCATGTGCCACCACACCTGGCCTCTATTTTCTTTTTTTATAATGGTGTTGTTTCTGTTTTCATTATTTTTGAGAAACAAAAACCTTCACAATGTTGATTTTTCTTTTATTTATTTATTTTTTATATTGCTAGTTTTATTTAGAGTCAAGTTTAGGAAAGATTTTATCCTCTAAAAATCAGATAAATATTCATATATGTGTTTTATTTCTAAAATAAAATAATTTAAGTGTGTAGTGTGAAGGATATAACTTTTACCCCCAAAATTGGCAATAATGAGGATCCACTGTGAGTCGTAGAAAACAACACTGCAAACAGTAAACTCTGCTCAGCAAGGTCTGGCCAGGCGCTGCCTGCTCTGGTTGAGCCTTGCTTATGGCCTGGTTTATTGAACTATGGGAAAAAACAATTATCTAGCTACAAAAATTGAGTATGATTTTGAAATTTAGGGGCCCAGTCTGATACAGTGAAGCTTTCCATATCATGGCCCTTCCCGCATGAAACTTTCTGTGTGATAATTTTTCTATTTGTAGCTATTTTATTTCAGTTTATTTATATTTTAATGAAATAAAAACCCCTACATTTTTCAGTGTAGTAGAATATATAGTTTATGTTTTGTAAACAAATAACATCTATTCGATAATATATCTGCAGCATTAAGTGGCAAAAAATATCTTAGTCATCTGAATTATATTGATAAATCAGTGATTTGTTTTTCAATAATTTACTTCCAAATGAGATCTAGATGACTCAAAGATTAGCCTGAAACAAGAATAATTAAGATTACCTGAGTCTAGATGAATCCTATTTTCTTTTTCAAATTTAGTTTTAATTCTTATCATAATAAATTCATAGATTAAAGAATTAAGCACTGACACCAATGATAAAGTGTAGTCCTCTTTAATCCTTTTAAACAAACTATCTTGTTAATTCTTTAGAGTGTATGGTAGGATTGTATACATTTGATTCTCTTATATTTGGGTGGGGCCAATGAGTTATGAGTAGAAATTGAGTGGAGGATGGGTCACTTCCAGGGTGGAGCATTTGATTGGTAATTTGAGACTTTCCAGAAATGGTTTTGAATTTTTTTTCCTCATTCACTCTGGCAGAATGATTGACAACATTCAAGATGGTCACTACTCCATTAGCCTGAGTCTGCGGGAATACAATGAACAGACGGCGTTGCTATCAGCAGTAGATATTTAAAATGAGCAAGAAATAAATATTTGAGCTTAAATCAGTGAGATACTGGGATTTTTGTTGCTGCACCATAACCTAGTTTATTCTGACTGATATAATGGTAGTAATATAATAATTATCATTTTTATTATTTACCATGAATATTTTATTATGCTGTTTTACACTATTTTATGTTAGTTTTTATTGTTTATCATCATAATTATTATAATAGCAAACATAAGTCTTACTGTGTGTGCCAGGTACTATTCTAATTGTTTATGTATATTTACTCCCTTAATATTCATAATTATTCACTGAAATAAGTATCATTATTATTGCCATTTTTATACATAATAAATCTGAGGAAGAAGAAGTATAAAACTAATTTGCTCAAATAAGTAGTGAAACTGAATATTGAACTCAGGTGGTTGTCCCCAAAGCCCAACCTCTTCACCACAGAGTCAGTTTTAGAAGGCTTTATTTCTACTATTGCATCACTGATTACAAAAACTTAGTGTCTGGACTACCTTAGCTGCCACAGAATCTCAGCAAGTAGCAGTGAAGATCCAGGGACTTGAATGGGGAAGAATTCATGTTCAAGCTCTTTCAGGGTGTGAACAAAATGTATTTTATTGCATCTGTACAATTGAGGATACTGGGGTTTTGCTGGTTGTTGGCTAGTGGCCACCTCAGATCCAAGAGGCTGCCTGTAGTTCCTCAGCATGTCACTCTTTCCATAGGCAGTTTACAACATGGAAGTCTGTTTCTTCAAGGTCAGTAGGAGAGTCTGTCTGCTGATTGCTAGCAAGGTAAAGCTCTCTCTCTCTCTCTCTCTCTGTGTGTGTGTGTGTGTGTGTGTGTGTGTGTGTGTAAGAGAGAGAATGAGAGAGAGAAAAAAAAAAGGTGGGGGGAGAGAGAAAGATTGATTTCAACTTATTAGAATGCCTATGTAATATATTTACATGTATGTATCTGTATATCATAATGTACACATAAGAGTAGCATCTCATTACTGTTACCAATTACTTAGCCTGTTTACGAGAGTGATATTCTACTACTTGTGTCATATTCTGCTGGTCAGAAGCAAGTCAACATCTCACCCATATTCCAGGAGAAGGGATTGGACTAGGTATAAACCACTGGGGGTGACTACCCTAGAATCTGTCCACTATAGGCGCAACAGGAGAATAGATGTGAAAGGACAAATAGAAAATACCCACCATATTATCTTCAAATAATAAAAAGTTATTTGTATATCCAGCATTTATTCTTATTTGTATTCTTGATGATTGCCATTTGGACTGGTGTGAGATGAAATCTCAGTGCAGTTTTATTTGCATTTCCCTAACTGCTAATGATGTTGGACATTTTATTTGTCGGCCATTTGTATTTCTTCTTTTGAATGTTTTCTCTGATATGTAGCTGCTAACTCACAATAAGGGGAGAGGTAGGGAAGAATAGAAGTACTTTGGATTAGACAAAGGGGAATGAAGGGAAAAGAGGGGGGTTGGGAGTAGGAAAGTGAGTAGAATGAATTGGACATTACTTTCCTATGTTCATATATATATTCATGTGTGAATGCATGACCAGTGTAATTCTACATCATGTAAAACCAGAAGAATGGGAAGTTGTACTCTATATATGATAATATGTCAAAAATACATTCTACTGTCATGTATTAAAAAAAACAAAAATATCTAGAATATATAAAGATATCAAAAAGCTTTACAACAAAAAAATCTAATAATACAATTAATAAATGGGCAAATGAATTAAACATACACTTCTCAAAACAAGAATTATAAATTCTGGACTCTTCTCTTCAAGATGATTTTTCTTTTTTTTTTTTTTTTTTTTTTTTTGGCATGTCACTAGGGAATAAACTCAGGGGGATCTACCACTGAGCTGAGCTACATCCCCAGCCACTCCCCCCCACCTTTTTTTTTTTTTGAGACAGGGTCTCCCTAAATTTCACAGGTTGGCTCAGACATGCAGTACACCTGCCTCAGCCTCCCAAATCCCTGGGATTACAGGTATACACCACCATATCTGCTTTACAGGCGATCTTATTAGATCATTTTATGAATCTTCCAATGTTGGCATTTTTTGGTGTTTTCTCTTGCCCTGGTCAGTCCTAGGGAAAGACTCCTACAGTTGTGTGTGGAGGGATGTATCTGGCCACCATAATTTGGGAAGCTGAGCAGTGGGAGAAGCCTAGAGATCTCAAGATTGAGATAGTGCTGCTTTTCAAGACTCTATTCAAAATGCTGTTTTCTCAAATCTGTATGGTCAGGTGTCACTCATCTTCATGCCTTTCAGCTTCCAAAGTTGCTGCTACTGCTTTTTTTTTCCATTCTCTCTGTCTTTGGGATTCATGTCTACTAGAAACAAATAAATAATGGGCTTCAGGGGAGAATTGAATACAAATGTGGAGTTCAATCAACCATTTTGAACTTGAAATAATGGCTCAAAATTTACATCATCGATTTCATGCAATATCACATTTCACATTCTATCGTATTTCTAACATTTCATTTTTTCTTTCCTACAAATGAGAAGATGTTACTCTGGACTTCACTGCCCTCCCTACTTCACCCTTCATCTGAACCCAGTCCTAAAGTGATCAAAAGAGCCATCTTTCTTGGTTTTGTAGGGTTTTTTCCCTCCTCTGAGAGACATACTGTCCCTTACATGTCCAACAAGGGATTATGGGATTTGAACTTGGGTATCTGGTATTTTATTACACTAAAGACAGCTGGCCTTTTAAAAGATGATTTAACATGACTGCAGTGTAGGAAATGGCAAAAGCAAATAATCCTCTTGTTTAGGGTCGGCAGCACTGACTTTGCATCTGGGTATACTGCTTATTTGCTGTGAGACTTCTTCTCCGAGCCTGATTTTAGTTTTTTTTTTTTTTTTTTTTTTTTTTTTTTTTTTTTTTAGAAGAGAATAACATTACATATTTTACAAGGTTGTTGTGAAAGTTCAAAAAACAGTACATGCAAAGTGCCTCGCACAGGCAGATTCCTAGTTTAAGACAGTGGATGGAAACTGTGCCAGGAAAAAAAAGTGTCCCTTAAGGGAGAAGTAAAAAAGCTACTGCAGCAACTAAATGTGAAAACAGCCAATAGGTTTCAAAATCTAGTAACCACCAATAAGAACTACATGGTCTGAAAAGTCATGGCCCCCACATAACTGTCCTCTACCTTCTGCTCTGCACAAAGACCATTCTGCTAAATCAGCTGGAATGAGTCAAAGCCTGAGAATGTTTCCCACACAGAAATGGCAACACCCTCCACCCCTGCCAACACACAGACATAGGTGGTGGGAACCCTAACAGAAGGCATTTAACAAGATCTCAGAAAGAAGCTAATGTCCAAACACAGCAGGAGAAAGGGCCCAGGAGAGCAGTGATAGAGGAGGTTGCCATGCTCTGAATGTTTGAATCACCCCCCAAGTCCCCAGGTTGAAACCTGATCACCAATATGGATGGCATTAGGAAGTGGGTCCTTTGGGAAGTGACTAATTTACCAAAGGCAGCTCAAATGATAATTAAAGCATCACTGTGAAACCAGGGGATAACTTAGGAAGGACAATGAACAAAACAGTCATTGCTTAAAATTAAATTACCAACATAATGAAATTGTTTAAGATTACAAAAAGTATAGATAAAACAGGGATTTCAGAAATTAAGAGGTTCCATCAGGTATGAGAAACAGAAAGAGCCAATCCAGCATGCAGATACCAGCTTTCTTATAGTAGAAGGTTCAAGAGGCATAACTTAGCAATATCAGAAGTTTTTATCAAATGTTAGTTTACTCAAGCTGGTTGCGTAAACTAACATTTGAGAAAGACAAATGCTGATCTTTGTTTACGAGTTTGAGTAGCATGCATAATTATTACACCTACTGGAGAGTTTTCACTGATTTAAAAGAATACTTTTATATCAATAAAGCCCAAGTTTGCTGTAGGTAATAGAGTAGTATTTGATTTTTGCTTGTTTGTGGTTGCAGTTGTTTTTGCCTGGCTGTTTCAGAGTTCTCTACTATTCAGTTCAAAACCTATGCACTGATGATGTCCATGCCTTGAAGATTTGAGGATAATAGAGCCTTTGAATTTCTTCTTTCACCAGGTAAGCACTGTTTACCCATATTTGGTTTTGCTGTTCTCCAACTTGATCATAACAGCTATACAGTTGTAATAATCACCCAACTCAATTGAATATTATGTAAGCCTATGAAATATGAAAGCAAAAATGAGCTAATTTTTTTCTATAAACCGGGTTGGTGGTAATTTTGGGGAGAGGGGATATAGAAAGTTGGAAGAGACTTTAGCTCTCCACCTAATTACTGAAACAAGCTGGATAAACATTGAAAATCACTGTGGAGCTGAGAACACAAGAAACCTAAATTAACCATGTTTCAGAAATTGGCATGCCCTTCATAGTTGAAAAGAGACCTTTGGATGTTTCTGTCTATGTTGGAACAACAAGAGGAGAAATTCACCAGAAATAGGGATACAGAGAAATCAACCAAAATGCTAAAGAGCACTTAATGGCCTCAGATGAGCAGGTGTGACAGGTTAGAATTCCAAGGAGCCTCTGCCACAGACAGGTCTGCGTCTGCCTAGCAGTCTTTCTGTGGTGCTTACTGAGTGTTTATGGTTAGTAGTGCCTAAAGGTAGAGCAGGAGGGCTTAGGAGGTGCACTGCAGCCCCCAGAACAAGGGAGGAGCATGGAAGACACCCATCCCAGGCACTTAGCTGCCACAGTTGGCATGGGGCAGGAAAGCTGAGAGAAAGCTCTTCACGTCATTCTGAGCGGAAGGAACTCCTCTCCAGAATTGGCAGGAGGGCAGAAGGAAGGAGAGAGATCTCAAGTGCATGAATCCTAAAGCAGCTACCAGAGAGCAAGGAGAATTCTCAAGTAATTCCACACATCCGGCATCCTCCTTGCTGGAGGGAGAAAGAGAGAAGAGGGGGGAGAAAAGAGAGAAGAGATCTACCAAGTTCAGAAAGCTGGTATGGCAATAAAGCATGAAGAGAGCTGGGGAACCTCAGTGTTCAGAGCCTCACTCCTACTGCTGGAAAAATCCTGACTCCGTCCTTTAAACATTTAAAGCCAGAAGTGAAGTGAACTGAACCAAACTAGTGTTATAAAAAGGCCAAATCCCCTTCCCCCCAGTCAGATTCACTGTGTCTCATCCCCATTCAAAGCAGCAAACAGGACAGGAAAAGGAGTTTATGCTTATTTCTGAGGGTATATATTATTTTTTTTCTTTTATTCAAAATGTCTGGAATACAATAGAACATTAAAAGACACAAACAGAAGCTCTCTCTCTCTCTCTCTATATATATATATGTACATATACATATATATACACACATATATGTATGTATATATATACACACATATATAATACCTAGAATACAATAAAACATTAAAAGAGGTACAAACAGAACACACACACACACACACACACACACACACATGGACTCAGTAGAAGTACAGACTCAGATGACCCAGTTGTTGAACTCACCATATGAGGACTTAAAACAACAATGATACAAATATAGGGTACAATGGAAAAGGTGGAGCACATTCATGAAAAGATGAGAAATTTCGTCAAGATGCAGAAGCTCCTTGGTCTATACACAAAAGACTTAAAAACATCATACTACAGGGACACAGCCACATCAATGTTTATGGCAGCACAATTCACAATAGCTAAATTGTGGATCTAACCTAGATGCCCTTCAGTAGATGAATGGATAAAGAAAAGGTGGCATATATACACAGTAGAGTATTACTCAGCATTAAAAGAGAATAAAATCATGGCATTCGCAGGTAAATGGATGAAGTTGGAGAATATAATGCTAAGTGAAGTTAGCCAATCCCCAAAAAACAAATGCCAAATGCTTTTCTCATATAAGGAGGCTGACTCATAGTGGGGTAGGGAGGGGGAGCATGGGAGGAATAAATGAACTCTAGATAGGGCAAAGGGGAGGGAGGGGAAGGGAGGGGGTATGGATGTAGAAATGATGGTGGAATGAGATGGACATCATTATCCAATGTACATGTGTGAAGACACAAATGGTGTGAATATACTTTGTATACAACCAGAGATATGAAAAATTGTGCTCTATATGAGTAATATGAATTGTAATGCATTCCACTGTCATATATAACAAATTAGAATAATATTTTTAAAAATGCAGAAGCTCTTGGATAGACCCCCAACTAGGGTAGAGGAGCAAATCTTCCTACTTTGTGTTGCTTTGCCCTGAGGTGAATATCCAGACAATCCCCATGGAGAGAGGGCTGTAAGCTGAAGAAATGAGAAAAAGGGAAACTGGCAGCAGACTGGGAAGGGGTGGGCAGAGGAGGAGAGGCCATGGCTGAGGACTGTTTTATTATAGCTCTGCAATGCTCTGGGGCAAGTGCAGATCTGAAGATGCATCAAATTGAATATAGTGCAAATGGTTGAAGATGTGTGTCCCTTTACATGCTTCTTTGGCCCACTGAGGGATTGCAGGGCACTAAAAATAGCAATCACCTGGCAGGACAGTGGCAGGCAGTGGTAGCTTCTGGCAGGAACCATGATATTTGTTACCTGCTCTGGTTCCTGGAAGAAGCAGAAGTGAAAGTCAATGAACAAGCACCCTGTGGGAACAGGAGTATAGTCAACACCTCGCGATGACACCATCCATTTATCCATGATGTCCTCGGCAGTCTCCTAGGAACATGTCCTGAGGTCTTGTGCAGTGTGTTGGGGCAAAAATCTGGGATGTCTGAGTTACTGCTGGAATCATCCATAAAACAAGAGGATGAGACCTGCTTAAATTCAGGCGTGATAAATTAGATCTGCTTTCCTTGCCGAACTTCTGTGATGGGGAAATGGCCTCTTTCCTTCCTGTGTATAAAGTTGCTGAGTTGATATAGCACAGTCACTTAAGAAATCAAAGAATATTCAAACCAGTTTTAGAATGAGTGTTACTGATCCAAACCCCAGTTTTCTAATAGTGGTTCCATTTACTCCTTTCTTTTTAGAGCTTGGCATATTGTGCAGTGTAGTCGTCTGAAGCGATGGCCGCTTGGAGCAAAGAAGCCGCGGGAAGAAGTTTTGAGACGAACTGGAAACAAACAGCTCTTTATTCTGGCAACTTTTCTCCCTGGCTCTAACTACACCCCGACACGCCGTCCACGCTCCTCTAACCTCCGAAATGGCGCAGACCTCCTCCGCAATCTCGCTCAAGTCCCTCGAGATCTCCGGCCAAGTCTCGCAAGATCCCGGGCCAAGTACGGAAGGCGCCAATGCCCAAACATGTCCAAAGCCAAAGCCCGTAGTCCACCGCAATTTAAGCCATCTCCCCAAACAGGGCTCCTGCATTTCCCCCCTTTTGTTTTAAAAGAGGTAATGCTCTAGGACGTCTATGTGCAACCAACATTCTTACCCGTCATCGGATAATCAAGGCTGTGCCCTTGACTCCTGTCTTAGGTTGATATGTCGGCCACATGAGACTGTCCCGTGCGACTGTGCCTGTCTTAGGTTGTCCCCCTCTGGGGATCTTACCCGTCATTGGCTAACCAGCCATCCAATGGAGCCCTTTAGGATCGACTGTGTATGATGACTAACAGCCGTCCAATTGTGAGGAGATGTTGCGGCTTTAAGGCAACAAGCCTTTTGGTGACGAGCCAAATTGTATAGCATATCAAATTGTTTAAACAAATTATTTGCCCTAAGTTTCATCAAGTAACACACTGAATTCTCTGGACAAATGTCCGCAAGTCATTGTCCCGTAAAGTCCCAAACAATGAAAGATCAAAATGTCCATTTGTTATAACACGTTGATGTAGGAGGTCCCATGCATGTAGAGCAGAGGCCACACTGTTGGTGAGGTTGTTTGATGCTTGAGCAGCAGGGATGCTTGTGGTGACCGCGTTCCCTGCAGCTATAGCAGCAACCGTCTTTTTTATATCTAGATAATGCCACCGGCAAATCTTCAGGGCCCGCTACCTAGAAACTCAAGCATCAATTATTAAAGGAAAGGCAGTGTTATTTCAGCACTGAGTGAAGAGTCGAGTTGTCAAACTAAAAAACAAAATTATTAGATTAGAAAATTAAAGTTGATTTCTGCTCATACACATTGTTGTTTGAGCTCACACAAAACATAAGTTGTCAAAATATCATATTGAGAACAAAAGAAAGAAAGACTGAGGGTATTTACTGTATTAAAGATAGATTAAAGAAAAGCTAAAGGCACTTTGGAGAAATAATTTGTCAGCTGGAACCCTCAAGTCTCTGTATACACAGCAATTTTTTACCTGTTGAGATAATTGAAATTAATCAGCTATTAAACAAATGAAGTTAATAACAAATGAACAATCTTATGTCAAAACACCAAAATATTAGGTTATATAGCACTAGTCATATTGTTTGCTAAAGAGAAGTCCCAGGGATACCTATAATCAAAATTGAAAGTACCTTCATTTATAAAATTATTTACCTAAATTGAATACTCTCAACCTAAAATGAATTAAAGTTATTTGGATCCATATATATATATATATATATTCTTTTTCATAAGCGCTTTGTTCTTTGTGACGTCACACTGGACAGACGAACAAACATACAAACATATATTTGTGACGTCACATTAACATGAAATGTAGACAAATGTACAGACATAAAGACATGTATAAAAAGAAAAAAAATACAATTGTGTGCACACTAAAGAGAGATCTCCTCATCCCGGCCGGGAGGAATGACTCTTGAGTTGTGAAACATTTTGAAGGATACTTTTGAGGGAGTCATTCTATATCTTCATCTTGGTCTTCTTGATTTTGTAACTTTTTTATTAATCTTGATTCCTCAACAACTACATCTTGATCATTTTGATGTGGTACCTGCTTTATTAATCTAGATGGTATCCATATTGGAGAGGATTCGTCTTTTGGAAAAACACAAACAGATCCTCTCCCCCAAATTAATACTGGATCTGGACCCTTCCATGTACCTGAAAGAACATCCTTCCAGTAAACCAAGGGTTTATGTTGTTGGTGTGGATTCCAATGTCTGTCTCCAGCAGAATAACCATTAGAGTCTAAAGTTAAAAAATTTAAGGTAAACAGGGCAACTGCCAATCTGTCTTTAGGACTTTTCCAATTTCCTTCTTTTTGTTTTAATAACATAATTTTCAGTGTGCGGTTTGCTCTTTCAATAATGCCCTGACCCTGAGGATTGTATGGGATGCCTGTTTTATGGGATATGTTGAATTTTGCGCAAAACTGTTTGAAAGATGAGGACGTATATGCGGGGCCATTATCTGTTTTAAGCATTTTGGGGATGCCCAATGCAGCAAAAGCTTGTAAACAATGAGATGTGACATCTTTAACTTTTTCTCCAGAATGTAAGGAAGCAAAAATCATGCCTGAACATGTATCTATGGTTACATGAATAAATCGCAATTTTCCAAAGCTTGGCTCATGAGTAACATCCATCTGCCACAAATGATTGGGCATTAATCCTCTAGGGTTAACACCAAAATGAGGATTGGGCAAATGTGTCATACAAGATTTACAATCTTTTACAATTGTTCTGGCTTGCTCTTTTGTAATTTTAAACCTACGTTGCAAGGTGGTGCTGTTGACGTGAAACTGGGAATGAAATAAAGTAGCTTGTTGTAGCGCTGAAAGTATAAATATTGTTTTTGTAAGTTCATCAGCCTTTTGATTACCTTCATGGAGGGGGCCAGGCAAATTAGTATGTGCTCTAATATGGCCTACGAATAGAGGTTCTTTTCTTGCCCACAAAAGTTTTTGTATTTGATAAAACAAAAGTACCTTCATTTATAAAATTATTTACCTAAATTGAATACTCTCAACCTAAAATGAATTAAAGTTATTTGGATCCATATATATATATATATATATTCTTTTTCATAAGCGCTTTGTTCTTTGTGACGTCACACTGGACAGACGAACAAACATACAAACATATATTTGTGACGTCACATTAACATGAAATGTAGACAAATGTACAGACATAAAGACATGTATAAAAAAGAAAAAAAATACAATTGTGTGCACACTAAAGAGAGATCTCCTCATCCCGGCCGGGAGGAATGACTCTTGAGTTGTGAAACATTTTGAAGGATACTTTTGAGGGAGTCATTCTATATCTTCATCTTGGTCTTCTTGATTTTGTAACTTTTTTATTAATCTTGATTCCTCAACAACTACATCTTGATCATTTTGATGTGGTACCTGCTTTATTAATCTAGATGGTATCCATATTGGAGAGGATTCGTCTTTTGGAAAAACACAAACAGATCCTCTCCCCCAAATTAATACTGGATCTGGACCCTTCCATGTACCTGAAAGAACATCCTTCCAGTAAACCAAGGGTTTATGTTGTTGGTGTGGATTCCAATGTCTGTCTCCAGCAGAATAACCATTAGAGTCTAAAGTTAAAAAATTTAAGGCAAACAGGGCTCCTGCAGTGCAGGGCTATGCCTTTTCTATTTTCTATTTTCATTTTATAAAAACCACTAGGAACTGCTTAAGTTATCTGACATTTATCCAAATTTTTGTTCTCAACTCACCTGGTTTTATTTCTGGTGAAACTTGCCTCAACTTCATAGGACCTTCTGTTGTATTTAACTACTACTTAGTATCATCTTTCCACTTCACTAGGTCAATTGCAATCAACAGCTTTAACTTCGCCATCCTCAGCTTAGTCTGTGTTGTTATGGTTTGGATGTGAAGTATCTCCCAAAAGCTCACATGTGAGACCATGCAAGAAGGTTCAGAGAAGAAATGATTGGGTTGTGAGAGTCTTAACTCAATTAGTGAATTAATCACCCTGATGGGATTAACTGAGTGGTAACTGTAGGCTGGTAGGTTGTGGCTGGAGGAAGTGTGTCATTGGGGGTGTGGCTTTGGGGTATATATCTTGTATAAGGCAAGTGGAATCTCTCTCTCCCTCTCTCTGCTTTCTGACCATCATGTGAACTGCTTCTCTCTGCCACACTCTTTTGCCATGTTGTCCTACCTCACCTTGAGCCCCAAGGAATGGAGATGGCTGTCTCTGAAGCCGTGAGCCTCTACATAAACTTTTCCTCCTCTACAGTTGTTCTGGTTAGGTCCTTTAGTCACAGGAGGGGAAAACTGACTCAAACACATGTATTGATTTGAACAAACTTTGCAACTCTGACAAAAAGGGTTAACTGTATTCTTGTACATTCTTAGTTGAGCCTCAATTGAAAGTCACTTAAAAAAAAAAAAAAAAAAAAAAAAAAACATCCAGGAGGTAAGAAGCCAAGTGTAAAAATAATAAAGATAACAACTTTCTCCTACATGAGTTAAACAGAATTTGATGGAAATGTTCAGGCCACACAATATTTGCCGTTTTTTACACTGTATTTGCAACACAGTTGCTTACATAAGATAAAATATAACAATGGTGATTACTAATTTGTAGTTATATCCAGAGGTTTGTTAAAAAAAAAAAAAAAAAAAAAAAACTCTGAAGTTTACTAAGTCAAATAAGAGGATTATAAGAGGATTCCTTCATGTTTGATGAAATTGTGCGTGCTTTTTGGGTACTGGTGGCTTAATTCATAATGATACAAAGAAGTAAGGCATATCTTGAACAACCAGACTACATTATGGGTATCTCTTCTGTGATATACAACAAATGTCAGATGGAAATCTGGGCTTGCAAAGTAAACCCATTAAGGGTTGACAATGTCAAAAACTTTCACTGCTGGATGCTGTTCATTTGTAGGCTCTAGGAAGCATTGAGAGCTTGCCACTCATGTAGCTAAAGCTTCCGGAAGGTCCATGCACTTTTCCTACACTTGAGCTGAGCCAGGGGTATTGCAAACAAATTCTGGGTCTTCTTTAAAGGTACCTCATACACACAAGCTATGCTAAGGACCTTCTAAACAGGTGTTTTTATTACCAACAATAAGCCTGGCATTCAACAATGGCTTTGCCTTAAAAGAATGCATTTCATGAATAAGAAACTGCAGTGGGCCTGGGAAGCTAAAGCTCAGGGTCTACTGCCTGAGAATGAGCGTCTTTGGATCCTGATTTTTCTTTAGCCATTTCCTGCTACTCACAGGTAGCACCCTGAGAACAGAATTTTGTGGCCTCATGTTCATTTACAGAAGCGTTGTTCAAAACCACTTGTAACCTGGGCATGGCTGGATTTTGAGCTTCTGCTACCCTACTTAAGAAAAAAATTGAATGATAACGTGGAGTTAGACATGAAGAGTTGCAACACAGCCACATCGACAACAAACTAGTTCTCGTGTCATAAACTTTGAGATTATGTGGAAGTGGAATAGCAAAACCAGCTCTCCCCTTTCTCAAACTAACCCAAGCACAATTGTTGATTTTGCTTTAAATCTTTCACTTTTCAACCTCTTTTTTCAAACAATTATGTTCAAAACTGATGGAATATTGTGCTCCATTAAGAATTTAAAATGGTTTCCTCAAAACTCAAAATTTTTATGCTTCAGAGATGCCATCAAGAAGGTGAGAAGTTTGGGCTGTGGTGGGGCTCAGTAGTAGCGCACTTGCCTGGCTTGTGTGAGGCTCTGGGTTCGATTCTCAGCACCAAATATAAATAAGTAAAATAAAATTCTATCAACAACTAAAAATATTTTTTAAAAAAAGAAGAAGAAGGTAAAAACTCAACCCATAGACTGGGAGAAAATATTTGCAAATCTTCTATTTGATAAGGAGGACTTATATTCAGAATATGTAAATAACCCAGCTAAACATGGGCTAAGGATTTAAGTAGACATTTCCTCAAAGAAATATACAAATGGTCAATAAGAACATGAAAAAAATTATTATCATCATTAGTTATTAGGGAAATACAAATCAAAACCACAAGATCATTTTTTTCACCCACTAAAAATGGCTTTAACAAAAAAGACAATAAACAGTGTTGACAAGTGTGTGGTGAAATTGGGACTCTTATGCGTTGCTGGTGGGATGGCATAATGAGGTAGCCATTTTTCAAGATAGTTTGTCAGTTTCTTAAAAAATTAAAAAGAGTTATCATGTGACTCAGTAACTCTACTCCTAGATCCAGCCTACAAAAAAATGAAAACATATGTTCACACATAGACTTGGACAGGAATGTTTGTAACAGCATATATAACAGTATCCCCCAAATGGAAACAATGTCATATTCAAATGTTTGTCATCAGATGAATGGATAATGGGTCCATACAACAGAAAAAGTTCTAGAAAGAAAAAGGAACAAAAGCTGGACAATGGTACACCCAGGATGCAGCACCAAACTCAAAAATATCTCTAAGAAAGAGTCTGAGGTAAAAGGACATATATTGTCTTATTACATTTATGTGAAATGCCCCCAAAAAGCAAACACACATAGATAGAGAAAGTAGATTAGTAGTGGCATAGACCTGGGGGTGGGAACAGAGAGAGAATAAATGGACATGAGGTTTCTTCTTAGGATGATGAACATTTTCCATAAATAGATTATAAAGATAGATGTATAACTAGATGGATATACCAAAGTTCATTGAACTGTACATTAAATGAGTGAATTTTATGGTTAAGTTCTATCTTAATAAAGCTAGTGAAAAAAGATTTATTGTGAGTTCAGACTCAGATCTTGAGGGAACAACTACCTAACAAATGGTTTTATTAATTCTGTTTAAACTTGATTTATCTTACACATTGTTTGACCCTGACTTGGATGACGTATTTAGAAAAATCTGTCATGGAAATTATTTGGGTATTTCGATTTGGGGAGAAAGTAGCAGGAAAGGGGTGCAGAGCAGGGGCTCTCACATGAGCATCATTATTTTATGATGGCTGAGAAGATTCAGGAAGGTGCCTAGGATGCCGTTTTCAGGATTATAAACTCATTCCAACCTTGAAACTCCAGTTTCTTCAGGGATCTCTAATGAGTTCCAAGGAGCAAGACATGATGAACTTAACTGCTAACAAAAATATTTCTTACTGTTGACAAAAATAGTTCTTCTGAAATTAGAAGAGAAAGTAATCTTTAACACTGACAAATCAAGACTCTAATTTAAAGAGATTTCAATTTCTTCTTTCTATACACGTTGAATCTCGTGAAAAACTTGTGAAATGCCATCCAAACAAAGCAAGCAAGTAAACAAACAAAGCCCTTGTTTGTGTTTTATGTCCCAGAAGACAAAGACTATGCTAGTGTTGCAGTAAACTGTGCTTTCAGATGCCACAGTCACAGCTTTGTACCCCACACCTGTTTTGTTTCCCCTCAAAGAAATAGAAAATATACTCCAACAAGCTTCAGATCTCTTTCCCAAGTTATTTATTGAATGAAGTTCAAGTTCCAACATGATTTTTATTTTGAGTGAAAAACTTCTCTGAAAAATATAAAACAGGCAGATTAAGAAGACAAATGTACATTGGTTACCTGATCCCATCCCCCACCCGTTATTTAAAAAAATATATTCTGCATGATGGAGGCTAAAAGGTGGCAGCTGTGCCAAAGTAGTGGACCCTAAATCGCTGAGGAAAAATGAGAGGGGGGAGACTCTGATTGCTCACAGTATAGGAGTGAATATGCGCTCTCAACCGCAAATCAAGCGAGCTGGAAAAAAAAAAAAAAAAAAAAAAAAAAGGGCCCAATCAAGGCAGTAATGGCCTCCACTTCACAATCAGACAAGTGCTTCTTACTTGAAAAATCCTACCATTTATAGCTGATTGCTAACCCTGGCCTCATTTCTAATCTAAAGGGCGAGTAATAATTTGGAAAAGGAATTATAACAACTTCCCAACAATTTAGCAAATTGTTATTATCAGGGGGAGGGAGGGTAGAAAGGAGTTGCTTTTGTAGCGTGTTTCTCTTGTGGGCTACCATTTTCATGACATCAAATCCCATCACTGCCATGCTAGAACAGCAACGAATAGGTATTGGAAATAGGTGAGAGAAAGGAGAGAAGGAGAGAAAGAGAGAGGGGGGTGGGGAGAGAAAGGTGATATTTTGTGGCACATCATGTTTCAACATGGTCAAAATTATGGGTCTCCAAAGAACAAAGGAGGAAGTGAAACTGAATTCTTTTATACACGCTGAACTATAATATTCTTAAATAAGTTTAAACAACTGTCCTTGGGTATCACTGTTCTGCAAAGGATTGTGACCTTTCAGAGAATTTGACTTCATAAAAAAACAATGTCTTTAAATGCTCCTCTGGGTTTTTCATTCAGTGTTGATGGATTTGCCTCAGGTAAGGTTTCTGTTACTAAAAATGTGTGAACATATAGTCAGTTTCTACATTTCTATTTTTGAACTTACACATTAGAATGTGTGTGTGTGTGTGTGTGTGTGTGTGTGTGCATGTGCGTGTTTAGAAAATTAGATAATCATTTCAGGAACATGTTAATCCATAAAAAGGAGGAACCTTTTACATAAGTACTATTTTGGAGATTCATGTAATTTTTTTCCATTGAGCAAGACAAAGACACTTGTGTATATAATATTCTCTTCAGAAAGTAGTTAAGCATACAAATATATAAAAGAGGTTAAGATCATGCTGTTTCCTGAGAAAGAAACTGGCTGTTAAGAGTATAGAGAGATATACTGAGGCACAGACTCAGGAAAGATCATGGAGGCCACCTCTTCAGGCCACCCTCTTCATTCTTATACAAATGAGAAAACAGAGGCCAGGAAAGGGTAGTAATTTCCAAAAGGTCATGCACCGGCAAATGACAGAGATGAAATTAAAACTTTGGTGACCTTACCCCCACTACCACACTTTGCATTATATTTTACTCTTTCAACATCTTTCCTTCAACTGGCTTTAAATTATGCATTTTCAGAAGTATGGCACATTAGCTTCAAATAGACTTCATTGATTTGGGGAAATAGGATATGTTTGATGTCAACATGCAACTTTAAGCCTATAGAGTGAATAACAATACTGTTTCAGCATGCTTCCCCACTTTGAATTATCTTTATAATAAAACTTTCCTATAGTTGAGAATTCCTTTGTCCATAGGTCTGAGACCATTCAAATGTCAACTATTGAAAATAGACCTCATTCTTTTTTATTTCCCAAATTAAGTTTAGTAATTAGAACAGATAATCAGGAGCAGAACCAAAGCAAAATATTGTTCTTTTATTTCTATTTTTCAGAATATTGGCAATCCAATATAATAGAATTCTGTAGGCAGAATATAGGCCTTTGTAACCATAGCTCTACACAGAGTAACTAATGTGTCTGGAAGATCAGGCCATAATTTTAAGTTAGGAAAAGGAAGTCCGCATCATTTCTATCAGTATAAGCTTAATGAGTATTTTTATCATTTGTTAGCTTTTAGTAGACAAAATAACTTTCTTTTGGTATTAGTATACAAAACTTTCTTTTGGTATTGGTATGTTTAACAAATACCAGGCATAGAAAATATATCTAGTGTTTTAATCAAAGGAAATATTTTTATTTTAGATTGAAAACGTTAAACATAATATGTTACACTTTCTGAAGCACAACAGACTTTGAGCTGATATAAAAATTGGATTAAAAAAACAAATATAACTGTCTTTATTTATGTGTGTAACTGGAGTAAGAAGGCTAAATTTTTCAGATACCCAGAAATGATTTATAGCTTGCAATTACACACTCCATTCAATATAAACAGGATCATAATTCATATTACATAATCTAGAATACATTTGAAAATGCATAATGCTATTCTGAAAATAAATATGTTCCTTGCATCATTTCTCATGTTCGGAACCAAGTGAATTTTAAAAAGAAATAAGCAATTTATATTATTAAGTCCCAGGGAAGAAAGCAAGAGTAATTTTAGGGAGGAGACTAGAATTTTAAAAACTTGTAGGAGTAAAAAATCTGAGGTATTGTAATAAAAAGTTATTTGTTTTGATACGGGAGGGACAAAGCTCTGTTCTATGGAGTGCATCTGCTGTACTTCACAAAAGTTTGAAAATTAGAGGAAGACAGGTCAGACTTCTACCGTGGCTCAGGAGAATCCCATTGTGAAGACATGAAGAAAGGGTGGAGCAAGTCCAAAGGCTGAGAAACATAAATGGCCAGCACAGGCAAAGTGTGAAGGGGAGCCTCAGGTCCTCAGAAGCAGAGCCTGGACATTTTAGTGTAATTAACAACAATGAACTTTAGAGAGGAAACTTAGAGTACCTTTTTTGTTTCACAATTTTAACATCAGAAAAAGTACCAGACTCTATTCACAGTTCCATGAGCAGGGTGGGTGGAGGCGGGGGGGATAGGGATCTGTCTGAGCTCAGGAAAATATTTTTCTAGGATAGTACTTTTCTAGAAAATGTCATACTCCTGACCTTCTCTTTTATTAAAACTAAATATCATGCACTAATTCCACAAGCTGAAATGACCCCTAGTGTTAGGAAATGGATGTTTTACAGTGGATCACAGGCACCAAATATCATTTATAACAATAGTAATGTTAGCACACACATTTTGTCGATATGTAATTCAATTAGCTGCTTTAGTCAACACAAAAAGACATGGTTGAAGAGTATGATAAAGGAAATCTCTTCTCTCTTGCCCATCACATAAAAGAATATATAATTTCAGATCCTCTTGAGCACTTTTAGATTTTTGTATTCCAAGAATGAACTTTTCTCTCATTACTTAATGTATGTTTATAGCTGTGAGTTACAGCAGATGTAGCTACAGGGAGAAAAAAAAAGGCAGGAATTTTTCATAAAAGTTCTGGTAGCAACGTCAATGACGATGTGTAGAAGAATTTTAATAAAAGTTTCTTGAGTAGTAAATTTACCTATGTGTGGGAAATCCTAGCTTTTATGGACTAAATGGAAAAGCACTCAAGTTTTTTTTTTTTTGGCCGTGCAGATTACTAGGTACATTATAAGCGCACGCTAAAATTTATAAGTATTTCAAAACACTTCCATCATTAAACTTAGACAAATGAATTCTGTGACAGACAATTAATATGTTTATTTTAAAGAACAAGTTTTGAGGGAGAAATAAAACATTAAGAACATAGTTCTTATGGAGTATCTCAGAAGTGCAAAATAAACTGTAATGGTCTTTACCAAGAAATTACACTGAAATAGCGTAAGATTCAGGAATTGATAACTAAACACTATTACTTTTTTTGTACTCTTGTAAATATCTGTCGGTGTGGTTTAGAAAAGAAGGGATTCGAACAAATATTCACAAAAAACCCTCCACTGATTATAATTAATCCAAAATGAAATACTAAAATATAAAATACTGGCATATGTTTAACTTTTATAGAAGCTATCAATCATTAATGAGAGCTACTTATTATAAATAAGTTTTTATTTGTGCTTTATTATTTATAAATGAAAAATAGAAGTAATACAATACAGACTTAGGATACCGGTTAAAAATTAAAATTACTTACCTAACATCCAAACACAATGTAATTAATTTCAGGAAAAAATCCTAATAGTACATAAATACGCATGTTAAAAATATACAAAACCATTTTCAAATAAATGTTTTGAAACCTACTCTGAGCTTAATTTGGAAGCTTCTCTGAAAGAAAAACATACCAAGCTTCCCCTGTGCTCAATGCTACTGAGTAATTATCTAAGAAGAATACGGCATGATGACAAACTTCATTACTCAATAACATCAGTAAACACTAAAATATTTAAAGAATACTGTACTGCATTATGGTTTGTTCTATTTAAATCTTACAATTATAGCAGCTTTTCTACTTGTATTTCTCTATGGGGTGAATTGCTAGGATTTGATAATCTGCTGCTAATGCAAGCTGATATTATAGTCATATGACCTAATTAAACATCAGGATTCATATTTTAAATATATAATTACCAGAGTGTCATTTTTATAAATGTAATTACTAGTTTCTACTTTAATAGCAAAAATTGGTGTTCGTGTCAACAGACTCTGGAAAGTTTTCTGGGGCATATTTTTCTTCTCCGATTGTAAAGAAACAGTGAAAAATCTCAGCATTTGAAGCGCATTATTAATATGATTTTCATGGAGTAGGTTCCCTTGTCCTTTATCATTGTGGCAATTTCTGCTTCTAGAATTATATATAAATTACATGTGCGTCATTTCTTCTTGTCATTTGGAATCCATTCATCTTTTTTTTATAGAAGCCTATTTTCATTTTTAGCATTTGAGAAATCTGTACATAACATTAGTGTTTGATAATGTAAGTGAAGCAACAAACTTCCATTATTTTAAAACAAAGTAGATTCAAAGATTTGAGGCTATGGGGGAAAATCCTTCATTTCTGACTTGCACAAAATCATTCATAATTACCTCTTAGTGATTTCAATATCACAAATCCCTTCTGATTAGCCCTCTTAAAAAAAAGAGACGAACCCGCTTCAGAATTGTTTGGCCCTGTTGGAAGCCCTGTCTTAGAGAACGACAGCTTATGTAATTAAATTGAATCGTGTGTTTTCCATAGAAAGGAGGCATGATACTGGAACTGATGCAAGTTATATGCTCATTTCTATATTTAGACAGCTCAGCCTCAACAGGGCAGCAGCCCACTGACCAACCAACCCAGTAAAGGGATCATATGCAGCTTTTTAATTTTAAAAATATGGAAAGACAGAAAAAAAGAAGTGACTAAAGAAATGGCTGCTGAAATGTAACCCTTTTAAAGAGCTATGCTTCATCCCTTGAGTGAAAGAATGTCCCCACAAATAGTATTTTCCCATTTAGAGGATTGATTTACTTAAAGTGCAGTATAGAAAATCTGGAGAAACAGTTAAGTTTAGGCTTCAAAAAGGAGATCCAGGCAAGTAAGCAAAAACTTTAAGTTCACTGAGGAAGGCGTGCCAAATACCTCTATAAGTTTATAAGTGAAAATACAAATGTGACATTTAAGAAAAATGCTCCTTTGTTTTCTAAATGAGAAGTGTAAAACGGAGATTATGAGGATAAAACAAATATTGTGACTACGTGGAACATATAATAGCAAGGAAACAACTCTGCTAAAGATTTCTCAACATTTGATTATCATTATTGTGTGTTAAAAACAGTGTTTCTTACCAGTGTTTTCTTCCAGTTTCACTTAATTTATTTCTACTTTTCTACCACAAAACTATAACGGTCATCCTAGTTTTCAGCTGTGCTTCATTTTGAAATCTTCAGCATTGCACTCTGAGTTGAAAATGTACTATTTACATTTTATTTGTTCAATCACAGAATAAATCAGTATCTCAAAGTCCCTCAAAACTAAGGGGTCATAAATTATCAATCAATGGTTGTATAAAATCTAGAGTAAATTGTCATTGAGAATCATGGCACCATGAGCTTAGAATGATTGTTCGAAACTATCAGCAATGGGTTATTTACAGACTTGGGGGTTGAATGTAACTATTTAAATTTTAAGAATTTTTTAAACATAAAGAGTAAATAGGACAGGAATAGGAACATTAAGTATACAAAAAAATAGACTTGGAAATCTACAATCTTGAAAAATTTAACTATAATCACCCACTCTCTTCTGTATCTGTAGATTTAATACAGATATATTGGAAGAGTAATTTTCTGAGAGGGCTATACATCAATTCATGAAAATGATATTGATTCTGAATCCCTTACCTACACACATGATATGTGCAATATATTTAAAAATTGGAGAATGATCTTACAATTCTAACTATGTGCAGATTTTAGGCTCAAGCTGATTAAAAATTTGGAGTAATTCTTGTTCTATTTCCTTCATTGTATTCTTTCTATATGACTTTAGTGGCATATTGAAATATTAAGTGAAAGGTTCTGGATAAATAGCTTTTGCTTTTGAAATACCTATTGGCTACATATTATTTAATGTTAGGTGATTGACTTTTTTAGAAGAGGAAATGCAGGTTTTTTTCTAATGTTATTTTTAAAAAATCTTTTAAAATATCTTAGGATTGGTTTTATAGGAAAATAAAACCAAAGCCCACACTCAGCCACCTCAGTTGACTCAAAGGAAGCTGACTGCTCTGTGCCCACCGTGTGTGGTGCTCTGCCACCTGGTGGCCAGTTGTGGAAAATCAGACAATGCGGCCTTTGTGTTTCTCCTTGATACTTTCTTTTACAAAAGTGATGAATTAAACTTCAGTTTGACAATATGCTTGTTGCTGTGGGAATCATTGACTAGTTTCTGTGACCTACTCATTTGATTTTACCTCATTTCAAAGCACCAGTACAAATTAGACACAGATTAACAGGGTTTTAAGAAGTTTTAATTATTAAGTAGAATGAAATTAGCCAAAATTTCTTGATCTCTGCATAGTGCTGTTTTCTGAGAAGTTAAAAACAGGTTTTTAAAGGCTTACTGTGTCTTTGAAGGTAGGTGGGAGAAGGTATCAAGTCATGAAAAGCTGAAGAACAAAGGAATTCATTAAATGAATATGAAACAGCAATTCAGTGTGTTAACATAAATATTCCTGTAGCTACATCACAGAGAAATGAACTTAGTAGATGTCATTTCTGTCAACACATCTCATGGATGATATAAACTACAAGATCCAACCTTTGAATAATGATCATTTACTAACTAATTATTATACATTGTTGAATCGTTCTGTAATTATATTGTCATGAACATACTTAGTGTTCACAACTTAGTTTTTAAAACACTCTACCAAAAGGAAATGATGTTTTGGCCAATTCAAGTGGCTGAGGGAAGTACATATACAAGATGAGCCTAGAATATCTTCTAATGCAATATAATTTTTCTTAAATGCCCCCAAATTGATGGAGATATGTCAAAAATACAGAGGATCCAACCTGTAGGGACTACTATTGGCTATATCTGAGATAATATAAGCATTGAAATAATGATTGCAATGGATTATAATTGATTGAATCAAAGAAGAATCCATATAATATACATGAGCATATGTGTGTGTTTATGGATTGAAGGGAAAGATTTCATTTAAAATAGAATGCCAACAAATAAATGTAGAAGGAGTAAGGGAGAGAAAAAAGAATCACCACTTTCTAATCACAGTAATAATTTAAATAAGAATTACAAATACATGTTAAAATTAGTGGGTTAAAGTTTGATGAAGAGCGGGTTATTTAAATATTCTCAAGGTGTAGCACCCCTAAGAAAAGTTAAAAAAAAAAAGGGTGGAGAAATCAGCTCACTCCCATATTAATCATGCAATCAAAGTTAGCATTATCAAGTAATAGAGCACACTTAAAATCATGTGCCTCCTAAGGTGATAATACAGTGACAAAAATACAGGACTTGTGTGGTATTCTTGCCCAGGATACATAACATGAATTTAATTATGAGTAAATATGAGAAAATATTCATTGATCCCTTTTTTAAAAAAGTCTATATTCTTCAAAATTGCCATTGTTATCAAAGATAAGGGTTCTTAATAGATTATTAATGATAAAATATGAAAGCAACATGAAACTAAATGAAATTCAGTTTATACAACCAAGAATATTGTTGGGACAATTGACATTTGCATAAGGTTTGTAGAATACATAGTTATGTTGTTTAACTATTGAATTTTCTTATTCTTATAATTGCATAAGAATCTCAATTCTTAGACTGTCCTTGTTCTAAAAAAAAAAAATACAATTGGCCATCCATATTAGTGGGTTCCACATTCACAGCCTCAACCAACTGTGAAACAAAAACATTTGGAAAAAAATTGATTTGTACAGAACATTGAGAAAATTTATTCATGTCATTATTCCCTAAGAAATATAGCACAACAACTTTTTACATGGCATTTACATTGCTTAGTTATTGCAAGTAATCTAGAGATGTTTTAAAGTCTGTAGGAGGATATGCATAAGTTACATGTAAATACCATACCACTTTATGTAAGGGACTTGAGCATCTACAGATTTGATATCTGCAGGGTTCCCAGATCAAATCCCCCACAGAAACAGAGGGATGAATGAGTATGTACAATGAAATATTTAAGAGTGAAGGGGCATGATATATTCAACCTACTCTCAAATGTGTGTATATTTACATGTGATTATATAAATATATATGTGTGTTTTTATATACATGAGAGAGATACAATCAATCTGGGTAAAATATATGCAAGAGTTCTTTGTATGATTGAAACTTTTCTGTAGATTGGAAATTATTTCAAAATAGAAAGGGCTTAAAAGTCTTGCATTAAAGACAGAGAGGACCTTTCACTCTTAGACACAAAGTAAATTGGAATGCTGGGGTCTAGGACTTTGGATATTTTTTCAGAAATATTACATAATATTATGCACCTCTAAGCTTATTATTTTACACTAGCCCTTTAATTTTATTAAAAATATTATCAAGATTTTCCCGACAAGTAAATAGTAATAGAATCTGGTTAGGAATTTTGTCATTAGATTCTTAAATGGTAAATTAAATAGTTCTCTTCAAATCTTATCCATACAGTGCATTTATAAGTCAAAATAGTTTAGAAAGTACTTGTTGAAAACCAGCAATATGCAAGACACTGGAGATACAAAAATAATGGAACTATAGCTTTCTTCCTCCATTAATCAAAGATTTATGGGGTTGTTGTGGTGCATATCTATATGTGTGATTAATAAATATTGAGCTACTTCTTGGTTTATGTGGCTATGAAGGTATCAAGAAAGTGCTATGTATATGTAGTGATGGGAAAGAGCTATGGAAAATATAAATGGAAGAAGTTAATTCTGCAATGGCTATTAAGAAAGTTTCTCAAAGATGTGTTTGAGCTAGGCCTTGGGTGATGAGAGAATTTAAAGGGGACTAAAGGTTCTAGCAAGTGCATGTTCTTAGGCAAGTGTCCACAGTGCAAAGTCTTTAATACTAGAAGGAAAGTTCTACTGGGCAGGGACTTTATCCTCTTCTATGTAGCAGACACATAGTAGGTGCTCAATAAGTATTCATGGAGTAAATGAATAAATAGTAAAACTTGTGCAATTGTTTCATATATGGATAAATGGCAAGTAAACAATTTGTTAATAAGGAAAGATTTTCCTTTCCACTTGTGTGACATATGTGGTGGTGGTAGGGACTTTCTTTTCAATTATTCTTGGAATAGAAAGACTAGGTCATTTCTTTGAAAAACAGATGTGTGAAAAGTTTAGGTTAATAAAATCTAAAGAAATATCTGGAAAAGTGTATATACACAGAGATAACTTCTTGGAACATTTAAGTAATTAGTCCTTGATTTGAAATTAAACCTAAGAGAGCTTCTAGAAATAATAAAATATAGTCTTTAAAATGTAAAACTCAGTGGGCCTGTAAGACTGATTAGACTCAGCTAAAAAAGTAGCAAATTAGCCGAAAGAAAACCTGATAAATGACACAGAATGAAGCACATAGAGGTAAAGAGAAGATGGAAAAGGAGAGATGAAATTGTTGAAAGATATAGAGAGTAGATGTATAAGGGTCCAATATCAGACTAATAGACTACTTGTAGTTTCATCAGACAGAAATGAGCAAAGATCAAGAGTAGCATGAAGTATGGATTGCAGTTAATATTGTTATGTCAATATGGACTGTCAATTGCAATAATAGTACAACACTAATGTAAGAAGCAAAATATATAAAGTAAGATAATAGGGGAAGCGGTGTGGGTATAGGAAGGAATACATGGAACTCTATTTTCTTCTCTCAATTTCAGTAAATCTAAAACTACTTTAAAACAATAGTGTGTTCAAACAAAGGAATGAATAAAATGTACAATGAGTTGCAATTACAGTTTAACTTGAACTGTATTAAATGAAAAAATAAAAAGAGCTGAGAAACAGATACTTAGCAAGGATCAAATGCATACAAATCCAAGACATTAAATGACCACTGGGTTTTAAAACATTAGCACTTATGGTTGTTAAAAATCAAATTGCATTAAAAGAAGCCTGTGTGCTTTTAGCACACAGTAGAGCAGGAGGAGAGACTTATAGGTCAAAGTCCATTTTTAAAGGACCTCCCAAAAAAAACCCTAATAAAAATATTCATTGTTTCATATCTTCCATGAGAGTGTAGATCTATTTCCCTGTCTCCCATCAGATTAAAGCCAGATCAAGTTCCTACTCTAAAATGGATAAGGGTTGTCATTTTTCAGGGTTCTTCAACGCTTAGCCCAGGAAGCTGCATTCTGCCTCTTTCCTAATGGGGGTGAGTTGAACACCTGTGCAAGGGAAAAGCACCCATTCTCCTTGCAGCTCGTGCAGCACCAGTCCTCCAAGCCGAGACTAGCTTCATGGATGTGGGACCTGAGTGATTGCATAGGTTGGTACTTACAAGTGTCCCGCTCTTGATTTCATGCTCTGTTGTTCCTGTCTTGCAATTCTTGAGCATTTTTTTTTAACAAATGGCCCCACATTTTACTTTGCACTGTTCCCTGAAAATTATGTAAATTACATAACAAGTCCTGCTCTAGTCTCTTATTATGCAATACGCTACATACTAGTATGGTTTAATTCTCCCCAAGAGCTAACCAAGGGTTTCAACATCGAGGCCCACGGGGACCCAGATTTGAAGTGTAATAACTGGAGTGGACCAGGAAGCTAGGAGGGAGTGTGGGTCTATGGTAAACAGAAAAACAACGCCCTTTCCAAAGGGGCAGCTGGGAGTTGGCTGGCTGTCATGTGGGAATGTGAGCCCAGTGTCGCCAGAACTTCCCAAAAAAGAGCAAACTAGAGACACACTTTTTATTTTCAAATGTGAAGTCATCATATTTTAAAATCTTGACTCAATTAGAGAAAATATCCTCTGTGTGGGCCAAACAAAACATATCTGATCCACCATAACATGGCCAATGGTTTGTGATCTCTGCCCTAGAGCTTCAAAAACAAAAGCATGCTTCTTAGTTTCTCCCCTTGTTTCTCATTAAACCTGACCTTTTGTTACCCAGCACATTCTCTGTCCTCTGTACTAAACTGGGAGGTGCAGAGCAGTCCTGTTTACTTAGACAAAGGGTCTAGGTCTAGCCCCTCTCTTCCAGATTCTCATCTTTCTACTGAGTGTGTGGAATCTTTGGAATGCATTGTTCTCTTGGGGAGCAGTCCCTTTGCTCACCTTTTATTATTGTTCTTATTTAGGGCTTAGTGGTTTTTTTTTTTTTTGGGGGGGGGTGCGGTTTACCGGGATTGAACTCAGGGGCACTCGACCACTGGGCCACATCCCCAGCCCTTTTTGGTATTTTATTAGAGACAGGGTCTCACTGAGTTGCTAAGTACCTCACCGTTGCTGAGGCTGGTTTTGAACTCGTGATCCTCCTGCCTCAGCCTCCTAAGTGCTGGGATTACAGGTGTACACCCGGTTTAGGGCTTAGTTTTAATTGTTTCTCTTCTCATCTACCTACCTGGCAGATACTTCTATATTCTACTTATTAAGTTAAAAGACATATTCTAGATATTCTGACATGGTAAGTTTCTTTTCCTGTCCAAATTCCCTTCTTAGCAGGACTGCTGTAGAAGTTTATGTTTAAGAATGCACACCTCAACTTCAAGGACTCCATTGATTTTGTCCTCTAGGGGAGCAGGGAGCAGGGAGGGGGCCAATGTTTCCTAGATACAACTGCACAACAGAATTACCTAGACCTGGATGTGACGTGAGTTGCTACTTGGAAGAATAGAGTTCTACCTGGAAGGGTAGAGTTCAACTTACACATCCCATTGGCTGCTAAGCCTTCCTGGCAAGGACCCAAGTGCAAGACAGTAAATTAAGTAACTAGACCCAAGTGCAGGACAGTAAATTAAGTAACTGACAATTGGAAGCTCCTGCTTATCCACAAATGATGTGCACCTGCAAAACATATGGCAGAAGCACAGTGCATCCTCTGATCTTGTTACCTTTTTTTTTTTTTTTTCCCCATGCAGTCTTTATAAGTCTGTTACCAGTGGATTCTAAAAGTGCTGGACTGATTTTATCAGATTCCCTTAGCTGAGTTGTTAAAAAATAAAAAAATAAAAATTCCTATTTCCATAATTAAAATTCTGGTTTGGGAAACTTAGGGTATCGTAGAAAGTAGCAACCCACATCACATCCAGGTCTAGGTAATTCTGATGTGCAGTTGTATCTAGGAAACACTGGCCCCCTCCCTGCTAGACTATAAGGCCCTAAACAATTGAGTTTCAACTAGCTTGTTTCACTTCATACCATGTGCTATGTTTTAGCTTTTCTGAAATATTTGTCACTAGTGGATATACCACCTTCCTCAGGACAACGGGAAGAGTAACTCTTCCAGGGCACACTGACAACAACCCACTTCCTCCAACCACACCCCACCTGCCTACAGTTACCACCCAGTCAATCCATTCAAACTAGGATGAAGTGATAGTTACAGTTTTCATAATGATTTCACCTCTGAATATTCCTGCAGAAAAACAGTAGCTTTGGGGGACAACTTATATCAAAACCATAACATTAACTATAATGCCAATTTTCAACATTAAAACATCAACTGCCATTTAATATAAATATATATTTATTTGAAATAGAGTCAGACCATCACTTTTTACAAAACATATGCAAAATAATCCAGATACCTGTCTTAGGTCAGGTTCTTGCAGAAGACAACACCCTTCTAGTACAAGTGACTTACAAAGCAGGTACTCTCAGGAGATGCTGGCAGGGGGTGTGGTTAGCATGAAAAGGTTTTAGGTAAACTCAAAAGTGTCAGCCTGATCCTGGTGGGAGCTTACATATCCAAGTTTGTCCAATTTCTGGGCAACAAGTTGTCCTTTGAAGCATTTGTCATTATTGGCTATGAAACAATGAAGTGTGTGTTGGTGGGGAACAGGTAACAGACTTGTGAGATTTTCCTTCTCTTCTTTGGGTTGGAGGAACTCCAGTAAGCTAAAGAAGAGCAGCAGAACACATAGCAGAGAGGTGGAACACAGAACTAAATTAAAGTACCCACGACCTGCTGGATGAGATTCCAAAAGTGTCCTCGGCAATACCCCATCAGTGTGATATTATATATAAGTTAAAAAATACCAGTCTTCTGATTCTGGGAAGATGGCTTAGTTATATTTGCCTGTTCCTTCCACTAACTACATTATATTATATAGGAAACTAATGTAAGAAATCTCAAAAGGTGGAAGGGAAAGTGGACCATCTACAATTTCAGTATCTGAAGAATAGCACAGTGGTGAGTTCCCTGTTTGGTTAATTGCTTAATTTTTTTTTTTAACCTCACATATTGTAGACTGGCGTTGGGAACGTTGGCAACCCCAAAATGTCAATGGGCTCAGACAAAAAACAGTCCCAACAAAAACGTGCTTTCTCTCACCAAAAAATAAGGAGAGGAGATGTCTAATGAGATAAAACCTTAAGCAAATAAAAGCTCTACTGGAGAGGTCCTGCAAGGAGCCAAAGATTAAGAGACAGGAAGGGCAAGAGGGTTGAGTATCACTGCCTGATGGGTTAATCTCCTGGAATGGATGAGATGGCTGGGGTGAAGAAAAGAATGCTAAATGAAGGCCAAAGACAGAAATTTGGGGATGCCTAAGCATTATCCTTTGGTTTAAAAGAACAACTTGGGAACAATGAAAAAGTACAATGCATTGTAATCCTCCCTAGAGATTCTTGGGTACTTTTTGTATTTTTTTCAAATATCTAAAGACAATTCTAAGGTGTATTAAGTGTTAAAAACTTTAAAGGATGAGAGGAAAAGAACTGAGAAGGATTCACCATAAATAGGAAAATGTTTTGGAAGACTGCATTCAGGAAACCTATCAAAGAGCAATTCATGGATGAGAGAGTGATCAACAGTACCAACGACTGGATAAGCAAGAAGTTCTTTCTTAAGCAATGAAACAACAATTATTCGGGACTGGGACTGGATTAGATTTCCTAAATGTTGTAGAAATACTAACAGAAACCAAGTCAATAAATAAATATAGTTATCTTATTTTGTAGACTGGAAAAGCAATTCAGAGAAATAAGAGAGTAAAGAAAAACCTTATACTAACTTTAGAACTGCCTGAACATCACACCTGATTGAAAGGACAATAAATGTCTATGAAATCAACCTATTTAAAAAATACAAAATGCTGTCAGAAGACAAGCATCAGGGGTGCAAATCAAAATGTAATTGATATAAGTTAAGACAGAAAAATTATAAAATTTTAGGAAACGCCAGAATCATAACTCAACATTTACTGTCTTATATAATTTTTCTTGTGATTTTATTTCATACTTTACTTGTTCTGTGACTAACTACTAATTTCCTTTCAAATATATAATTTTTTGAGTTGGCATATTCTGAAAATATAAAATCATCTTCAGCCGGGCGCAGTGGCGAACGCCTGTAATCCCAGCACTTGGGAGGCTGAGGCAGGAGGATCGCGAGTTCAAAGCCAGCCTCAGCAATGGCGAGGCACTTAGCAACTCAGTGAGACCCTGTCTCTAATAAAATACAAAACAAGGGCTGGGGATGTGGCCCAGTGGTCGAGTGCCCCTGAGTTCAATCCCCAGTACCAATAAATAAATAAATAAATAAAATAAAATCATCTTCATTTTATGATGAAAATAGTAATATGTACATAATGATCTATTAGTAAATAATTTCGTGTTTTTAACTTAATTCTGTCCATACTCCTCTAGTGTACATAGGATTACTACTATACCGAAGAGGAAATGGAAGTCCTTAGAAATTACATGATTTGCTCAAGGACCTCCAACTTCTATGTAGCTGTCAGAATTCATACTCAAGATGTCTGGTCCTTGCAGTTTTCTACAGCACATTTGTTCTGTCTGTTAGTCTATCTTAGCATTTCTGATAAATCTTCATGAAAAACTATTCCTCTGTGTTTCACAAACTGTGCCAGGGGTAAGCTCTGATTTGTGAGAAAGAGGGTTCAGGTATTTTGTCCTGAACAAAGGGGCATCAGTTTCTATTGACATGGTTAAAAGAGAGGAAAAAAAACTTGCCATTGGATTCCATGGCAACAGAAACGATCCCTAACCTTCTTCCCAAAGCTGGAGGGTTCAAAATTAAAAATTTAAAAAAAGGTTACCATGATTTTTACTCAAATGTCTGTGATGGTGAGGTTGTCTTGAAAGGATACTATACTTAGTTTTCCTACTTTGTAGAAGTAGTCATTGAAACAAAGAAAGCAGCACTAAAACAATCATAATTTTATTTTTGCAATGATTATGACTGAAAAGTGCAGTAATTCTTGAGCAAACATACAAGAAAAAGTCACAGAAGCTTGTAAAATTGTTTTCTCTAAAATACAGAGAAATTAAATCTTGCTTTTCTGAATGGCTGATATCAACCAGCTAAAATACTCTTATAAAGAGCAACTTTATAAAACCTATTAGAAACATCATTTAACTAAACACTCAGAAATAAATCTTAGTAATCTTTGGGGAAGATAGCAACATTGATTCCTGGGTCATTTTCATCATCATTTTCAGGTTCTTTATCATTTTCTTCAGGGATACATTTGCCACGTGTTTTTTCTGGGTTTCTCTTTTTCTTATGAGTATAGAATAGGTTATTTTTCTCTTTGATCTTGGTATGTGAGTTAGTAATTGTTTCTCTCTCCAAAGCAAGCTGTAGACAGTTGTAAAACCTGTAAAGAATTAAGTACTACTGTTATATCTGTACATTCTGAAAGTGAATGACTAAAACACACAATAGTTTTATAAATTATGCAAATTTGACATAGCTTAGCTTTATAAACATAAAATAAATCAAAGAAAAAATGTTTCCTGCTTTTATCACTGTTTAATTAGGGGGGAAAATGCTTTCAGTTCTTTAAGAACAATTCTGAAAAGTGTGATGGTATCATCTCTCAATGCCCTCTATTCAACCTCAATTTCCATTCTATCCCGAATGTAGGAATCAAGCAAAGGGGGGTAGGAACCCTGAAAATTATTATTTTCTTTAAAAAAATCACACATGTAAGAGGCTCACTTTAGAGTTTGAACACCTTTACATAGATATACCACTATTAATATTTTTTCTTTCCAGTTTATTAATGTAGTCTGAATTCATGTATTTAAAGACATAAAACTGTTGTTTTTTACACAATTATATTACATATAAAGTTTTACATTGCTTTTTCAAATTTAACATTTATTGAGAACATTTTCCATATCATCAAATGAACTACAAAATACTTTTTAATAATAGTATAACATCATGTTATCTAGATAGGCCTTTATTTTCAAATTTTTCCTAATACAAACAACAATGTAAAAACTTGGATGCTCTATATGTATATTATGAATTGTAATGCATGCTACTGTTATAAATACAACAACTTTGAATAAAAAAAACTTTTGGGAAAATGATTTGATCTGAGTTTCTAGCCATTTCCCTAGGATAGATACCTAAGTAATCACATGGTTAAAGGGTATGAACATTTCAAGGCACTTGATAAAATACCGCCTGTTTTCCAGATGGATGTTCAAAAAACTATGTTTCTAATAGCAGTACTAGAGAAAGACCACTTCACTCATAGATTAAATATTACCATCAAAAAACATGCCTTACTTTAATGATAGATTAATAAGGTATCTCATTATTTTAATTTTTATCTCTTGGTTTATAAGTGACATTATTTCATTTGTTTATTAGTTATTTGAATTTTTTAATACAAATTGTTCTTTTATTTTTTCATTGGCGTTTTAGTGTTGACATTTTTAAGATAATAATCTGTAAGTTCCCTGAAAATTGGGCTTCCTTTCTTCTCTACACCCATGTTAATGTACAACATTTATGATCTCCCTGATGTAGTAGCAGACTGTGAATGTATATGACTGTCCTTCCATGATGTTGGAAGGCAGCAGGTGGCATGAAGTGCTGCATGTGTTTGACACCAGCATTCCACTGAGAAGGCTGAGGTAGGTTAATTCCAATTAACTTCATTGAGTCTTGATTTCCTCATTTATAAAACTAGATAATAACATGTACTGAGCAGGGTTGTCAGAGGATCACAGATGAGACAGTAAGTATTTAGCACAGAGTTTTTAATAATGACTATTTTAAAATAATATAGACATCATGAGACTAGGACCCTATCTTGTGTTCTGTTATATTCTTAGCACAGGGTTGGAACACTCAAAAAAGTGTGGTAAAAAATGAATGAATAACTACTGAATAAAAAAGGTAGATGTGTAAATCCTAGGTCCCCAATTAGAATGATCTGGAAGTTGGAAATTCCCATGCCATTGTGGAGATCACATTTTACTTATATATCCTATTATAATGGGCTTACAACAGGAAAATTCTGACTATAAAATATATTGTTGTTTTGATCAATTTTCTTTTCTTTAATTGAAGGATCAGGCAAGATTCTACTCAGACAGGCTCTAAAATTCTAAGGCCCAAATATCTACCAATTCCAAAATGTCTCACACAACTATAATAAATGACAAGATTACTATATATCCTGTACCTATTTTAAGAACGCATGCACTTACCACTGTATATACTCTGATATCCACTACTATGCAATGATATGATAGGTACTCAATAAATATTTATTCACTGACCAAATGAATCTCAAAGAAAGAGGTGTGGTTAAAGGAGAAAGACAGAAATATTGATGAGTAACATTTTTGGACTTTGTCCCACAGTAACAACATTTTCATTTAATGCACTATTTATATCCAACTAAAACTCCTCCAATTACCATTTCCCTTCCCACACCCAAGTGCAGACTGCTTATCTTTCCAAATCCTGCCTACCTCAGAATTGAAAGATGAGGTCAGAATTCAGCAAGCTCATCAACACTTCGCCAGACTAAATTTCTTTATCTGCTTATGTCACCTACTAATACTCTGTTCAGTCTGTTACATTCATGAAAACTCTTAGCTTGACCTTCCTCTCCAGGGTTGGTCATCATCTTAGGTGACTCTGATAATTGATTTTCTTCTCATCTTCCATACCAACTATATGACCTAAAAGAATGATTCACTTTATCTAACACAATCTGAGCATGCCTCAACATGGTGTGATCACCCCTTGTCTGACCACAAGATGCTATCCAAGACACACATCTTGCTCCTCTTCTGCTCTCCACCCACCCTGCACCTCAGGCTTTGGTAACCAAAGCTTTTTTCCTAGATTATACTTTATTCCTAGAAAATGCAAAATAAAGTTAAATGGCTTATTTATTTATTTATTGGTAGCAGAGATCGAACTCAGGGGGTACTTGCCCATTGAGCCACATCCCCAGCCCTGTTTTGTATTTTATTTAGAGATAGGGTCTCACTGAGTTGCTTTGTGCCTTGACATTGCTGAGGCTGGCTTAGAACTAGAGATCCTCCTGTCTCAGCCTCCTGAGCGGGAGCAGCTGGGATTACAGGCTTGTACCACTGTGCCTGGCTTAAATGGCTTTTGTGATCAGAGAATTGGAAGCTTGTGTAAAATGTCTCTTCAATCATGTAACACAAGGTAATTAAAGAGGAACAGATGCCTTAATCTTCCATTACAAAATACTAACAATTCAAAGTTACATTACTAGATTGCCAAAAAATAACCGGTAAAATGGGACAAAGTCTTCTCTTGTTAAAAGTTTAGAATAAAAACTTCAAATGTTGGTTTTCCTTTTTAAACACAACTTTAAAAGTCCTTTGAGAAACTATCTTACTCAGTAAATCAAAAATCTGTTTTCCAATTCTATGTCCTCTCCATATACTATGACCCTTTCATGGCCAAATTCTCAAAGTGTATTCTCAGCTCTCACAGGCAACAAAAATAGTATCTCAGGCAACTGTTTTATTCCCCCCTAAAGAAAATATGAGTTTTTTCTACCTCTCTAGTCAAGATCCTCATGCCATAAGACAACTTGTACTTAAGTCCAGCCCTGAGAAAATCAATTCTTGTTTTCTTAAGGTCAGTTAGAGAACTAACTGCAATAAAAAGCTAGAGATTTGGCTTCTGAATTAGAAACACATTCTTGAGAAAATCATTCAAAAATACAAACAAAAACCAAAAACCCCCACTGTTCTGATGTAGTGTGTATATGAATTTTAAGCAATAGTATTTTACTTAAAAACAACATAGGTCTGTAATAGGCCTGTGGCAAGTCCTGGAAACACAGGTGAGAGATACATGTGGTCTGTGGTTTATGTCTCAAGGAGCCTTTGGATCATTAGGAGCTACAGAGTTGTAAGATAAAGTAGGAGCACATGGGAGGCACACTGCTCCTATATAGGGAAGCAGTAGAAGCCACAGACCAGGGCAGAATCCTGGAGAACGATGTTTAACTAAATGGTACAATAAAAAGAGAAATCCACAAGGAAGCTAAGGAGGAGCACCAAAAGCAGGAAGGAAAGCAACAAAGTGATGCAACAGAAATTCTTCTTCCTCTTATCCTTCAGGTAAATCAAGCCATTTACATTCATGGCTTAAGTGTGGTCAAACCTTTTTCTTTACCTGTACTCTGGTTTTCTACCTATCATGCAATTCCCCCTTTCTCTATGGCTCCTCATATAAAAATCCCAAATGCCTTTTAGGCCTACCTCACTGATTTCTCCCATAAAGTTTTCTTTGATTACACTTTTCTGCACAAATGAATTGAACTGTTTCCTCTTTCAAAATCCTAGAGTATTCCGTGCCTTTATTAGTACTTGCCACTTTCCAGGTTGAATCATAGTTATTTATGTGCCTTCATGAACTCATAATTATGCTACTTATATAGGCTGTCCAAGCAGGATCCATTTTGGATTCTTCTCTGAATTTCAGTGCATAGCAAATCTTCAAGTTTTATAGGTCTGTGTGTGACATTTGTTGAAAACAACTAATTATTCATCCTCACCCAATCTATCACCTTTATGATGGGATAAAGTCTACTCAGGAAATACCTTGTACCCTTGCTGTCAAGAACCAAGTACAATCTCACCCAGGAGAGACTGAGAACAGAGTTAGGCTGGGATACACAAGGAATTCACATGGAACTTGGAGAGCAATTGTGGTTTAAAAAAAAAGGATGGCCTAATTTCATCAGGCTTTCACTCAGTCATTTACTTATCAGTATTAAAACTCAACCATGGGTTAACCCAAAATAAACCCAAAGACCCAAATGTAAGAATTGAAACTATAAAACTTGGGAAAAAATAGGGGTAAAGCTTTATGACACTGAATCTGGAAATGATTTCTTGAGTATGAAACTAAAATCACAGGCAACAAAAGAAAAAATACACAAACTGGATTTCATACAAATTTATAACTTTTATATACCAAAGGATACTATCAAGAAAGTGAAAAGGCAACTCAAACAAAAAAAAAAAAAGGGGGGGGGAGGGTAAGATATGTGCAGATCATATCTGATAAGGGACTAATAATATCCAGAATAGATGAAGAACTCCAATGACTCAACAACAAAAAACCAAACAACTGAATTAAAAAATGGCAGGGGCTGGGGTTATGGCTCAGCAGTAGAGCTTTCGCCTAGCATGTGTGTGGCCCGGGTTCGATCCTCAGCACTACGTAAAAATAAAGGCATTGTGCGCAACTAAAACAAATACATAAATATTTAAATTGTGCACAACTAAAACAAATACACAAATATTAAAAAAAAGTGGCAAAGGACTTTAATAGATATTTCTCCAATAAACACACAAAATGATGCTAAGCATCCCTAATTACTAGGGAAATGCACAGCAAGACTACATGAGATACCATTTTACACCCTACTATCATTACTATTGTTTAAATATCAGAATACAAAAAATATCGGCCAGGATATGGTTTCAATTTCTCATTAATGGTGGTAATGTAAAATGGTATAGTGGCTATGGTAAACAGTATCTGGGCTCTTAAAATCATGTAGAATCAGCATGATTGGGAATTGCATTCTGGGTATGTACCCAAAAGAACTGAAAGCAGGGACTTATACCAGATATTTGGACACTGATGTTCAGAGTAGCATTATTCACAATAGGTAAGGTAGAAACAGTCCAAATGTCTATGACTGATGAATGGATAAACAAAATGCAGTCTATTAATACAATGAAGTATTATCACCTTGAACAGAAATAAAATTCTGATAAGTGCTACAGCATGGATGTACCTTGAAGACATTGGCTAAGTGAAACAAGCCAGACATAAAAGGACAAATATTCTATGATCTCAGTTATATGAAGTACCTATGATAGTCAAATTCAGAGACAGAAAATAGATTAGTATTTACCAGGGGCTGGGAATATGCAGAGTTGGGAGTTATTGTTTAAGTGGTACAAAGTTTCTATTTAGGATGATGAAAAAGTTCTAGAGATGGATAGTGACAACGGTTGCATACAATGTGAATGTACTTAATGCCACTGGATAAAATGGTAAATTTCATGTTATACATATTTTACCACAGTTAAAAGAGTTAAAAAAAAAAAAAAAAAAAACCCACCACTGGAAGTAGATTCAATTACTCTGTCTTTTAGATTTCTTTATTCTTAACAATATTATATGCCAATATATTCAGCCCTTTTATTCTACGTTTTAGTTAACATTTTCTTATTATATAGTTGATGAAAAGAAGAGCATGGTTAATTTCATTCTACTTATAACCAAATGGTGGTTTCATCTGATCCATGCCCTGACCTCTTATTAACAGACATAAAGAAAGCCTTCCTCTTGTAGTTAGTAAAAAGATCTTCAGGCTTCCTATGTCTCACCTGGAAATCATTATGTATGAAATTATCTTACTGTGTCTGGTGTTAGTCCCTGTCTCTTCCAGTCTCCAAATCGGCAGTTTGCCGCAACTTGCAGGCCTGTCTTGCCCAGCTCCAGAAACCACAGGAACTCAGCTGTTCCTGCTGGATAAATCTCTTCCCACTGACAAGGGGCTTGGGACATTTTTTTTGGTTTCTTTTTACAAATAAGACCTTTTTCTATTAAATATCATAAGAGAAAACAATATTTTCTATTAACTTTGATTTCCATGTTTCCAGAATATCTCTTGCTGCTGAAATGTTACACATTTTACACATTAGTATCATTTTGAAGTTTTATAATATCAGAGTTGCAAAACTGGTCCTATGACAAAATATTTTAGTATTCCCCGTTTGATTGCCTAATAACACCTCCAGTGTTTATTATTTCTTCTCTTTTTAACATCAGAAGAGTAACTAACTCTTCCTCTGCATTTGGTTGAATGTACAGCTGTTCCCAAGGGAGCTCCCTAATTTGTTCACACTTTTTGAATTCACATGTAATCTTCTAATCAGTATCTTAAGACACTTTTACCCTTCTTTAATTTTTCCCTGATTTTATATGATGAGCATGGCTCTCTTGATAGCAGCATGCATACTATAATCTCAAAACATTTTTGAGTCAATGGATTTAAAGCATAATTTGATTTTATAGTTGGTGAACGTGGCTCAATTAACTTCACCAGGTGTATAGTTAGTTGATCTTGGGCTATATTTATCATCTTCTTGAAATTCAAGTAAGGAAACAGAGAAAACTGATTTGCTTCCTCCTATATTTTTTACAAAGAGTCTCACTGGATTACTATCTAACAAATGTAGTAAGCTTTTGGAAAGGTACCAGTAAGTACCTACATACAGCTCAAATCTATATTCTGGTGGAATGGGGAGCTGCTCTTCAGTAGAGTAGCTGAAATCATCACTTGAGTAAGAATGCTTGCTCTTTGTGGCCAGATTTTTATGGTCAGATTTTCTCTGCCAGGGTTCAGTTAGAAAATTAAGCCCTAATGCTCTAAGACATCACTATATGTAATGAGTCAACTTCTCTCAGTGTGTCTAAAATAGTACATAATACATATCATACCTGGGAGAGTTGAGAAAATAGTCTCTGATTAATTTGTAAATTCCATGGTTCAAATGAGGAGCCCCAGTTGAAAAAGTCTGGATGGTGGTACTGATGTGGTTACTGTCCATGAGCTAATGAAGAATAAGGGCTATCCTATTCTAAGGTCCATCATATGACAGGGAGGGCCAGCCATATATGCATGTGATCAAATGAATACTAACAATTGTTCTTTAAGGTATGTACTTTACTCAAATTAGAGATTAAAAAAATAAATAAATAAATAAATCCAAGAGAGTAAGTTGGTAGAACCAGGTGTTAACCTTCGGAGACTGATAAACCTCTTTTTACCAAGCTCTACTGCTACCATTGTCTCAGTTATTTCCGAAAAGTTCTAGATATTAAAGAATCTTAAGCAGGCAAGGTAAGCAATAGGATTCCTCTGGACTTCACAGACATGATTCTGATTATGATGTGGAGAATCACTTGGCAAAGAGACATACTAGAAAATGTTGAGAAAGAAAGTTAACATAAGAGTTTCATTTGCCAGAAGAACAAAAGTATAAAGATGTAAACAGATAGCTGTACTCCTTCCTGGCAGGATAATTATGGCAATTCTAGATTGACTCTATGACAAGAGTTGGGTATTGAACTGGCCAGAGGTATAAAAAACTTGTCAGACAAAAAACCAGGCTATACTCCTCAGAGGGAGATTCCAGGTAATCTCTGGTAGGCCACCAGCAGGATCAGTGAGTGCATCTTCTCTGGCTGGTACTGGGGATTGAACTCAGGGGCACTAAACCACTGGGCCCCATCCCCAGCCTTTCTTTGTATTTTATTTAGAGAGAGGGTCTCACTGAGTTGCTAAGTGCCTCACCATTGCTGAGGCTGGCTTTGAACTCATGATCCTCCTGCCTCAGCCTCCCAAGTGCATGTGATCAAATGAATACTAACTGCCTTAACTATCAGTTAGGGTTCCTGTTGCTGGTGGTCACATGTCTAGCTACCTTTATGTGCCACTTGGTTCCTAATCTATTCTGACCTATTCTCATCTATTACCTTGATCATCTTTTAATTATTTACGATAAGGCTAGAAGTAGACAAGCAGTTGAGATTATAAAAACTAATGATGGTGTGAATTAATATTTTCAAGGATGAAGCCAGGTGCGATGGTGTATGCCTGTAATCCCAGCACTTGGGAGGCTGAGGCAGGAGGATTGCGAGTTCAAAGCCAGCCTCAGCAATGGTGAGGCGCTTAGCAACTCAGTGAGACCCTATCTCTAAATAAAATACAAAAAAGGGCTGGGGATGTGGCCCAGTGGTTGAGTGACCCTGAGTTCAATCTCCAGTACCAAAAATAAATAAATAAATAAATAAATAGATAGATAAATAAATAAATCAAGGATGACCTTGTAAGAGCCCTAATTGAGGAGATAGCTAGGATGGCGGCTGGCTGAGAGCCATAAAGGTGTTCAAGTGTTTTCACCTGATATTCATGCATTTATCTAAGAATCTTTTTATGCCCGTGAACACTGAGTGACGCACCTGTAAGCTCGAGCTGTTAGCACGTGTCCTTGTTAAGGCAAAAATTATTTAACTGGGTGAGGGTGAGTTAGAGGTGTGGTTGGAGTTGGAGTTGGAGAGGTTGTTGGAGCCGGAAAGAGAAGTTAGAAGAGAGAAGAATAAAAGAAATTTTTCATTTCCATCCTGCCTCCGAATTTTCTCCCGCAGCGTCGTTGCTGTAAGCGGCAATCGCTACAGGCGGCAACAAGTGGTGGCCAGTACGGAGAGTTCGGAATCAGCAGATAAGAACTGAGAAATCTTTAAAGATGGGTGAAAAAATAACAAAAAGCTGAGTAATAAAAGCCTTTCTTGACATCGCTGACTCAGTTGATAGTGAGGAGGAAAGTGATCAAGAAAGCATAGCCTCTGCTGAGTCAGATAAGACCAGTAAGGATAATATTGGTGTGAACTCAAAAATAACAAAAATAAGAGCTGCTAAAGCTATCAGAGATTTATTAGAAATAGCCGAGGAATACGTGCTCTCAATAGAATCTGAAACCCAGGATGATACTACCAGTGAAAGTGATAGTAATGAGGAGGAGCCAAATAACCATGAAAACACAGCCTCCTCCGCTAAGTCAGTTAAGACCAGAAAGGACCATCAAGTAGAGGAACCACATGTGCCCTCTGCTCCCTCATGGGTGGAATCCATTACAGATACCATGAGGGGTATTTCTAAGCGTATGCGTGTTCTTGAGGCAGAGATTAACAGCCTTTCTGGGCGCTTATGCGCCCTGGAACGCCAAAAACCGCAGGAACATTGGGACCTGCCAGTATTTGAAAATGAAAACGGGCATAAAAAGATTCTTAGATAAATGCATGAATATCAGGTGAAAACACTTGAACACTTTTATGGCTCTCAGCCAGCCGCCATCCTAGCTATCTCCTCAATTAGGGCTCTTACATGACCTAGGCATATTAAGAACACCATAAAAATATCTAATTAATATACCTTTCAATTCTTTTCTTGTTTTCCTCCATTTTTTGGTTTGCTATATTTAACAGGAAGTCAATATATTCTTCTGTCACCATCAATTTTCCCTTATGGCTTAATGGAACTTCTAAACCATGTGTACTCCGGACAGCCTAGGAGGAAAAAACAATTTAGATATGAAGACTTTATAATAGAGACATTGAAGATAACTAAAAAAAAGTCCCAGTCAGGTCCAAGTTTGAACATAGCTTAGTTCCATTACAGCATATAAGCCTCTTCTTTGGTATAATTTAGCTAAACACAGTTGAACCAAAGGAGATTAAATAGATTTTCCAATCATATACAGTCATTTCTAAAGTAAGCATTCTACATATTACCTTCCAGAAAAGCAGATAATATTAAAGAATCCAATAACTTTGAACAGTTTCAATCTCACTATGGCTTAGGAAGATTTAGTACACAATTTAAAGAAAAGAAATAAATGAAACCTCAACAGAAGCCTCAAGGGAAAAATCAAAAGGGACTGGATGCAAAGAATCTCTTAAGAGATTCCTAAACCAGGCGCGGGTGGCGCATGCCTGTAATCCCAGCACTTTGGGAGGCTGAGGCAGGAGGATCGCGAGTTCAAAGCCAGCCTCAGCAATGGCGAGGCACTTAGCAACTCAGTGAGACCCTGTCTCTAAATAAAATACATTAAAAAAAAAGGGCTGGGGATGTGGCCCAGTGGTCGAGTGCCCCTGAGTTCAATCCCTGGTACCACACACAAAAAAAGAGATTCTTAAGCTAAGAATGGTTTCAAGAGTAACCCATGGTTCCCCTACCACACAAAGCTGCTTTCTTAAATGCCTTAGTGTTACCAATTGTAGTAACCCTGCTGATGAAACAGTTAACATATTCTAAGTAGATCCTAACACTGGAGAGATGTTAAAAACAGCAGCAACAAAAACTATTACAAGGAGTTAAAATTCATTTAATGAATCTTTACTAAGCATCTGCAATATTCCAGGCCTCCTAAAAGGTGAGAAGCTGCCACAGGATATAACATGATTTCTGCCTTTAAGGACTCACACTTTAGAATAGAAAGTAGCAGGTGAACAAAGAATTGCCATACAACTTAAGTGGTATGATAAAGAAACATGCATGCACATATAAGTGTGCACACACACAATGCTAACAAAAATGTGGAAGAGGAACCACTAATTAAGGCTGAGGACTCAGCTTTATGGAAAAGGGTAAGTACAATTGCACCAGACATAAAAAAGGGGAAGGGGGTGTTCTAGCCAAAGGAAGAACTTTTCTGTAGGCACAGAGCCATGGAAGAGCCTAATGCCTTTAGAAAACATCTAATAGCTCCATATGGCTGGAGTATAAGTATGCTAGAGGAAGATGAGCAAAAATACACAGACAAAAAATAATTTGAATATCAGAAAAAACACCTGGAGATCCTAACTGTTTTTAGAAGGGGGATTTTGGCAGTATTGGTTGCAGGGACTCCAGGACAAAACCTGGAATAGGAAAGCCAGTCAAGAGACAAGTGTAAAAGAATATAATGCTAAGTGAAATCAGTCAATCTCAAAAATCCAAATACCAAATGTTTCCTCTGATATAAGGAGGCTGGGTCGGGGTACTTAGGAGGATTAGAGGAACACTATAATGGTCAAAGGAAAGGGAGGGAGCAAGGGGGGAAGGGGGAAAAAAAAGAAAAAGTGGTTGAATAAGATGGATATCATTATTCTACATGCATGATTGAAGACTTGAATGCTACGAATATACTTTGTATACAAACTGTTTTGTGTAAAAAGATGCTCTATATGTGTAGTATGAACTGTAATACATAATACTACTATAAATAAAAATTTAAAAAAAGACCGAGGTGAGGAATAATGAGGGCTGAAGCTGGGGCAGCAGCAGAGAGCCTAGGGTAGAGTCAGGTGTGAGAAATGAGAGAGATAAGTGACAAGAGTCCTAACTAATTAGATATGGAGGACAAGGGAGAGAAAGTGGGAAAATGGCTGTGTTCTTGAATAGGCCACCAGATTCTGTGTCAAGTCAGGTGAGGACACAAACCAATCCCGAGGGCTTTGATTTTCTATTTAGTCAGGCTTTGCAGGTGTTTTCTTTCATGGACCTGCCCTATTCGGGAAGTAGGCTATTTGTTAATAATATATTTTAAAAACTCTAGGGAACTAGAATGCAGGATAATCTGAAACAGTTAAAAAATAAACAAGCAAGACATCCCATGCCAAACAGTGAATACCACAGTAACTAGGGGATGGCTTGGCCATGAAAGGATAAAAAATGTGGGACTAAGGGCCTAAAAGATCACCTAGCCAGGGGCCAGCAAATATTTTCTGTGAAATGACAGGCAGTAAATATTTTTGACTTTGTGGGCCACTGAGTTATCTGTCACAACCACTCAATTCAGCTCCTGTGGCACAAAAGCAACTTTGGCCAATAATTAATCCACGAACATAGTGAAACCTGGCTCCCTGTGGACTGGATTTGGCCCTAGTTCAGTAGTGTGATGAAGTTCTGATAGAACTGAGAAAATTTAGACCCTGAGGGATTAAATGAGTTTGCATGAGTTCATGTGGCATAGTTGGGCCCAGTGGTATCAACAGAGAAGACTTCACACTCCTCTATGGCTCTTGTCATTATACCATGGTACTTATTAAAGCAGGTCTTGACTACTGAGGATGAGGACAGAAATCAGGTTAAAAGTAAGCAAAGAGTATCATAACATAAGACCTCAAATGTAAATCTAAACTCTGGAATTTGCTATTTAGAACAGAATATGTTGCTGAATAAAATGACAATAAAATTTGTACCAAAGAACTGCTTTATGCCAAAATGTATCTTACCAACATAATCTTTCCTCTCTTTCCCACTGTAATGCCGGAGTTTCTGAGACCAGAATCAATTGCCACTGAATGCTGTAAGAATATAAAACTTGTTAAATTCTGATACTCTAGCTAATCAGATCATTTATGCAGTTCCATAAGTGGCAGAAACATATGTGACCCCAAAACCTATTAAGGTTTTTGGCTATATGGACTATGCTTAAAAGTCCTAAGAGCATTCCTATTAGATATACCAGAATATTGATTTTGGAAGTGTCATTGAAAGAATAAAACTAGAATTCAGTAAAACAGAGACATTTGTTTGGCTAGCAATTCTTTACATAAAGCAGAAAATCACACACACACACACACACACACACACACACACACACACTTCAATCCTTCCTATAACCATGTTGTTTAAAAGTAAATAAAACAAAATTCTTTTAAATGAGTGAAATGTTTTCTCTAAGAACAGATTATGTCAGTTTCATTTCTAATTCTAAAAAAACTTTGTTGAAATAATATGAGAAAAGCATATAAAGCACAAAAATTTTGATCTTGTGGGTTGACTAAGTTACTTTATCAGTCTCTAAATGTCTCGTTATGGGGCACTTGGGACTGAATGTGGGCCTCTTTTCTCCAGCTCAGGAGTTTTAATCATGAATGATTTTGTCCCTTGGGGTATGTTTGATAGTGTCTAGAGAAACTACTGCTTCTCTGAGTTCCAGAATTCTACCCAAAGCCAATTTGAAATTTTCATGTAAGAGTTATTATAGAGTGAATTGTGTTCATAGAGCTTAAAATTCACATGCTGAAGCCCCAATTGTGACTAGATTTGGAAATAGGGCCTTTGAGTTGTTAATTAAGGTACTAAGGGTGGGGTCCTAATTCAATTGGAATGGTTTCCATAGGATGAAAGAGATGCCAGTGGTATACACTCACAGAGAAAAGGCTAAGGGTAACAGGGGGAAGGTGGCCATCTACTAGCCAAGGAGAGGCCTCAGGAGAAACCAATCCTGCAAGAACCTTGATTTTTTTTTTTACTTTTAGCATTCAGAACTGTGAGAAAATAAATTTCTTTTGTTCTAAGTCACCCAGTCTAATATTTTATTATGGCAGCCTAACAGACAGGTATCTGCATCTAAAACCAGTATCTCAAAGACATTTCACGTGGAATATGTGACTCAAATTTTTGATTCCCCCCTTAACCCTAACCCTCCCCGGGCAACCTCACTAGTCCATTCACTAAAGTATATTTTGAATGTATCTTTCTCCCCTTTTTCAGTTCTGTCATTTTAGGCCAAGCCACCACCATTGATCACTGTGACCAACTGCTAATTTTGCTGGAGCAGATCTGAGGTTTCAGAAAAAAATCAACCCAGAAAACAATCCAAACTCCTTCTACAAGGCCCTAAGTGACTGGTCCTAGTCTACCTCTCTCACCTTCTCTTGATATGTTCTCCCCTTTAGACTTGGGTCTTCCTGTTCTGTGAATACATCATGCTCTTTTTTGCTTCTGAAATTTGTACTATATAATTTAATCTGCTTGGAATGTTCATTTTCCAGTTAGAGGCCTAGTTCTTTCTGTTCCTTCTAAATCTTACCTCTTCAGAGAAGCCTGTGCTAAAGGCCATCCTTTACATAAACTATTCCCTATCACCAGCTTGTTTTTTTCTTTCTGAGGACATTTTGCATCTTGCTGTTACTTTTTATATTTGCCTGTTCAGTTTTTTGAGTTTTTGTTGTTTGTTTTTTTCCTATCCCCTAACCTTGAGGGAGGAGCAATAGTCTCTAATCATGTGCCTGACACACGGGGACTTAATGCATTATTGCTAAATGAATGCTTATAACACCATTTAATTTTATGTGTAAACATATAAAAGGTATAAAAATGAATAGGGAGATGAAACACAGAATCACAACTAAAAAGACGTTTACCTAATACTCATTTAAATGTTTACCTAATACTCATTTAAATGATGAGAAAAATGAAATATTCTTTAGAATAATTTTTAATGTGTTTTCTCTAAGAACTCAGCAAGTAAAACAAAAAGATACAATGTTGAAGTAAAATTTATAAATAGAAGGGTTAAGGAAGAAAACAGGAAGAACAATTTGGATGTTTTATTTTGCAAGTGATTATTACATACTCTTTTTTAATAAGAAATAGATTCATCAGATAGATGAATAAATAAATAAATAATTGAATAAACTAACATGATGGTATTTTTATAGGCAACTGAATATTTAAAATTCAATCTACCCAGACTTATATAAATTAAAATAGTTTAAAAGTTTTTACCAGCATCTGTGCATCCTGCAACTGCTGACACTGCACATGAAGAACAAATGGTTCAAATTTGAAAACAGCATCACCATTTGCTTTCTTCAGAGCTACCATCTACATCAATGAAAAGTGATAGCATCAGACTCAACTATAGGATCAATAGGTGACACTTTACCTCACATGTAACTTTAATTTTTCCTAGAAATTTTCAGACAAACCCAGCATACTTTGTTTGTAATAACTTTTCCTTTTGCTTATTTGATCCTTTCAGCAAAAACTGGTCAATTTGCTTATTTTCTGTAAATATTCGATTTCCAATTCTCCCATAAACCTTCTGAACTATTTTTTCTAATTAAAGAATAGCTTAGTTTACTTAATTCCACAACACTTTTTTCTTTTTCTAAGAAATGTGATATTTGAAAACTGTGCTAGGAGAACTGTTTAAGTTTGTTTAGATTGAGACAGAGCCATATGTATTGTAAGAGAAAGAGTCCAAGCAAATTTGATTTGTGTTCCAAGAACTCTGCTTGGTATAGTATGTGCTAGTAAACTCACAATTGTGTTGCACATACACACAAAATTCAGAGCATAGCCAGTATATTCCAGTTCTCTCTGCACTGGGCACAAGTAAACTTTTCTTCAAATTGCTTAGTTACATATTGCATCAGTGGCCTTCAGGCATGTCTGCAACTTTCTGGATTTCAGACCTCATGGAGCAAGGGTCAGGGTCATTTTACTAGAGCACAAAGTGGAATATATAGCCAAAATGCCCTGGTCAGCTGTGTTAATAGATGTGTTAGTCATGGGGCATGATACATGGCAAGGGGTTGGTTCTTATACTGTCTTTCTTCTCTTGCTGTAAGTAGACATTGCACTACTTGAGCCTACTGTGTGTGTTGTTTCTTCTTAGCAACCTTAAATCATGCACTGTTCTCTTTCCTGTGTGGTACTTACCTGCCTTTTGACCTTGGCTGCACTCGTGTTATAGTCTATTCTGCAGCACAGACTGACCACCTAGTGAAACATGTAATACTATGTCTGAACTAGAATTTATACGAGACAGTTATTATTTCTGTCTGCCAAGCATTCCTAGGCAGCACCCTCCCTCGTTCACACCATTTGATTATGGTATGACTGTCAATCATGATCTTGTCACTCATTACTCTCCCTATCATATCAGAGATGTCAAATGTTTATGTTTCATCAAGGACATCATATCATTCTACTAACAAAAATAATTGAGCTAAAGGGAGAACATTAATTCACACAGGACAACTCAGAGTACTTTTCTAGGACTAACACATGAATTTTAGGAAAAGAAAGTCTTTTTCTGCTGGGGTTGCTGGCAACTATCATTTCTGCCACAAAGACCATCTGCAGCAGAAAAGATATGGGCAAACATGCAGAGAACCAGTACCAAAAAATGGAGATAGAGGGAGTGTCCTGAAGATAATATTTGAGTACCTGATCCAATAATACCTGATTTCATTTTCACCTCTGTCCTTTCTGGATAAATAGATTATGATTTCTGTATTAGACAGAATTGGATTTCTAAATTCACTGGACATGAAAAGTTCCTGACTAATATAAACTTATATGAACTCATTTAAACACTTCAATTTAGGCAACTAACTGAGCACAGATATATTTTCCAAAAGCAATCCTGGTAGGAAATTAATAATTTATTTGTGTCAGTGAAGCAGGTAATCCAAAGTCAGGGCTAATCCCCTTCTCCTTCTATAATATTTTTCCAGGTTTCACAGTTATTAAACAATAGATTTAAAATTCAAATTCAAAATTTGGATCTAACCTGTCCAGCATCCATAAACTTTCTACTATGTCCAAAAGGATATGTTTTTTTGAGCCACAGGAAGTAATGCTAGCATACATATTTATACTTCCACACTTTTATCTCCTAGGACTCAAAAAAGCCATTTTAATGAAAGCTTTCTAATCTTCAGCCATTATAATTATGCACATAAATCACCTTGAAATTTATGTTCTTTTCATATGCATTTAAAGTAACTGTGAATTAAAGTTTATTTCTAAATTTATATATAAGAACTTACCACATCATCTTTTACACAAGGTATGTGTGTAACTAGTAGCCAGCAACAGTTTTGTTTCTGAACCCCCAAACCATTTGTACCCTAAAATAACAAATAATAGAAATTTAATCATAAAATATTTACAAAAACAAAAAGTACACTGCATAGCATATTATAGGCTTTCTTAAATTAATAATTTTTTAAGAATTACTGAAAACAATTCAATATGTTTTTGGGTAAAGTTAGCCCCAAACAAAAATGAACCCAAATAATTTGACATATGATTTGAAAGGTAAAAGTACTTAATATTTTCTGAAACATTTTTGTGAGAAAAGGATTACAATCAGTTTCCACTAATAGCATCTGAGTTGTATGGTTTTATTTGGCTAGCACTGTATTAACATTTTTTAAAAAATTCCTTTTGTAGGATAGCACCGCCTCAATAATAAAAAAGACCTACCACTCTTTACTGATGTCTACGCTGTTCACATCTTCATAATACGTCCCTGGTCTCTATGGGCATAAATTTATTATTTCTGTAATAGACTTCATGTGCAGCCCAAAAGAAAGGTAGGACTAAAAGGTCAAAGTTTCAAGAAGAAACACATTTTAACAATGACTTAAGTAGACAAACATTTATTGCAAAATCCTATAAGGTATATACATATTCTACCCTTAAAACACTGCAAAGAAGAGATAGGAAATCACATGCACAGAAATCACTGTTCTTCTACAAAGTAACTATTTATACAATGGGTCCATAGGAGATTGCTCTCTGGCCTTGAACCAGGAGGCAGTATGTTCTGAATAAATGGTCTTTTTCTTTCATTGTTAAACTTTAGAAAATATGTGTATGACCTTGTATTGGCTGCTATAAATCTCCCAGACAATGTGTGATCCACCTTTACCAAGTTTATAGGATCTAATTGCATGATATGAGCACTAATGCAAATCTCTGATTTATGTTATCTGTATTTCCTTTATTCAGATGTCCCCACTTTTTATTTTATCTTATTTCCTTTGGGTAAGTTGCTCCAAATCCTTCCTAAAATAAGGCAGAGTAAAAATAAATATAATACATTATAATAAATAAAATGAAAAGAGATTCACACAAAGCCTAAGCCAGTCCAGAAGCAGTCATGAACTTAAGTGGATAGTGTGTGTGTGTTGGTGTGTTTTCAGGTAAAAAAACGGAAGTTTTGGGAAGCATGTCTCAGATATGCAGAGATGGGGAAAATATTTCAGAAAGAAAAACCTGATAAAGGTAGAAGTTGGTAAATACAAAATATTAGTTCAGTTTCTGTGATAGCCTAATATGAAAAGATGTTGTGGAAAACAGGGTTGAAAGGCAGAGATTTGTATTTTCTGATGTTAAAAAGTGTGCAATAAAAAAGTTTCAGCATAAATGAATGACAAAAAGAATTCTGCTTTAAAAAAGTTTATCTAGCCAGATATGGTTGCCCCAGACCTGTAATCCCAGCAGTTAGAGAGAGTGAGGCAGGAGGATCGCAAGTTCAAAGCCAGCCTCAGAAAATTAGCAAAGGCCCTAAGCAACTTAGGAGGACCCTGGTTAAAAAACAAAACAAAACAAAACAAACAAACAAACAAAAAACACATGTGTGTGTGTGTGTGTGTGTGTGTGTGTGTGTGGAACATGGTTTGGGGCAGAAAGAAGAACACTGGTTCAGTGACTTGTTTGGAAACTACTGCAAAAATCCAGGTGAGATAGGGTAATGGAAAAAGGGGATGAGAGAGAGTGTGGGCAAGAGTGTCAGTGCTCCACATGCATTGGAAGCAATATAAAAACCTACAGGCCTTGATAACTTGGGAAAACAGCAAATGATCAGTCTAGCTGGACCTAAAGAATGAGCCTATTAATATGCTATCTTCGATGCTCTGAATTCAATATTACTAATAAAATGAATATACAGCCAACTTTTAAAGCACACAATATGGGTGCTTGATGCTAAATATTTCAAAAGAGATCCCAGTTCCTCCACACAAAATTCCTTTAGAGCAGACACTCTATTTTCCTCAGTTCACGGAACAGAAAGGAGCTGAAGGTCACACAGCCAATAATTCCGGTAACTGGTTTGGATTCTAAGCAGCATCACTCCAAAGCCAGAGAGCTTGACCCCTCCTATAACATACTCCCCCCACCGTCCCCCACTGTTTCAAATTATCAGGGCTGTAATAATGCAATAGGCCGCTAGGAGGCAGTGAACTCCTCAAACCTGATGACATTAAACCACGCAGTAGCAAGGATTTGGCAGACTCGTTTAAGTGAGGGCTCAGGCTTGAAACTCTCCAGGCTAGGAGAAAATAAAATTCTCTAACCCTTTCCATTTAACATAATTTTCAGGCCATCATTTGTGGACTTGTTACAATTCACAAAATCAAGCCCTACCCTAGACCTACAGAACCAGAATCTGCTTTATTAAAAGACCCCCACCCACCCACCAAGGAGATTCATACGCTAAACTGTTTTAGAAGGACTGTTCTGATTCACACATAAAGAAACCGAGACCACCCAGAGGAACACGGACTGGGTGTTCCATTGAGTGGGCACAGGGCTTTTAAATTTGTGTACTATGGGACAGGCGCTCGAAGGGCACAGAGGAGCCTCACCCCGTCTAGGAGGAGGATGCGGCCGGCGCAGGAGCTGGTGGTGAAAAACTGTTCTCGCGCGTTCAGGAGCTGCACAAGCTCGATCACATCTTCGTCCACACTGCCCTTCCGGCTGAGATCTGCTTTACTCAGACACTGTGCCTTCCATCTCTTGAATTCTGCGCTGCGATCCATGTGTGTGGGATTTAGAATTCGCAACCTGCACTCCGGATTCATCTCGCCTCTCCCTGGGGGCAGCCATATTGAAGCGAGCGGTGGCCGGAGAGGGCCAAACTTCCTCGTCGTGCCGCCCTCGGGAGATTCTCGCGCCCTCTCCTACAAGTCAAGAGAGAGGCGCCGGGGAGGCGGAGCCTGCAAAAGTTGGAAACTGACAACCCGCCCCCTTCTTCTGTGAATTCTGAGCGCTCCTGGGCACTTTTTGATCACCACTCTAAAGGCGGTAAGTGGTTTTTAAAAGTCCCCTTAGTTCTTCATCCTGAGAATCCCCGCGAAGCTCGTCCAAATTGAACGGTGCTGATTTTGTCTGCCCCTTTTTCCTGCCTGCTTCCCTGAGAATCAGTGCACCGGGAACTCGACAGTGAAGCCTTTCCTCTCTAGAAGCCCCAAGTTTTCAGCTGAAAATCACCTGGGGAGTTTTACCTACCGTCCTGGTCCCCCAGCCCTGGTTTCCAGTAGGATCTGCGTTTGGGATGCTGTACCGCGGCGGCGCTGGCTGGCACGTTCTGCCCGCCTCCAGGCTCAAGCCAGCCTGTCCCTTGGCGGGTGCTGCCCTGGGGAACGCGACTTCTGCAGCTGCGCGCCCCAGTCGGCACAAGGCCTCTGCCACTGCGCGGCTACAGGAGATTGCTCCCTCTAAATTCCCGCAGCTGTAGGTTTCTTAGCGCTCTTTCTGTAAGTCTGTTAACAGAATTGCAGGCTTCCATTTGGAAAGAAATGCATAGTTTTGTGTATAAATATAGTTTTATGTAACTTCCACTTAGAATAATCTTACAAAGGGGGGGAAAAAGTCCTGTTAACACTTGGTTGTATATTTACAGTTTCAAGAGGAGACTCATCTTAGTGACCCGGGAAGATTTATTAATGATTGAACCATTCAAAGGCTATAGAGTGTGGACTCCTTGTCCACAGCTAATGAAAGTGGCAGTGGGAATTCCAATGAAGCCACTGTGACTGGTTATTGCACTAGCGACTTCAGTAGCAGATCTCACCTCACAGAGCTCTATCCCAACACTGGAGAGCAGCCTGCCCTATTCCATCCAAGACCCTGGAGGGGTTCTGAATTATTAACTGCCTCCCCACTTTACCTTTCCTTATCTAAACGGACCCAGAGATCTAGTGACAAGATCACACATCTGAGAAAAGAATTGCTGACAAATCCCCGCTCCAACCCCCACCCCAATTTCTGGGATAAGAAAAGTAAGCAATATATTTACATGAGTCATTCTTGATCAACAGCAACACATTTTGTAATAATTGGATATATTTCCAAGTTTTCATTTTTAAATACTTTTTGCCAGAATTCTTACTTTGCTTCTTCTGCTTTTGTCTCATAATGTGCCTTTATTCTGGCTTTATAAATTGCTCTACTTTAACTTTCATTTAAACCATATGGAATCGAGCATAGCCTGGACATGATCAATGTTAGAAGGAGAATTTTAAGTTTTGTACATCCTAGGTTTGTGAAGTATGATTGGCAACTAATCAGAGACAAAAATCGGAACCACAAATTAAACTGAGGTACTCCAAATGATTTTTAAAAAGTAGTCATTTGATAAATAGGAAGGCCTGTTTGAGGCACACTTTAATTAAAAAACAGAAGCAGAGGAAAGCCATGCCTGTCCACTGTGAGTCCACAAATGATTTACTCTGAATATTATAAAACTTACTGTATGCAAGGCATATGTAATGGTTAATTTGAATTCTCAACTTGATTGGATTAAGAGATGCCAATGATTAATAAGAGGATTATGGGTGTGTCAATCAGGGTGTGTTTAGAAATGCTTGGCATCTGGGTAGTTGCAGTTAATCATCACAGGGACCCCATGCTCTGGAATATTATCTCCATTTTCCAGATAAGGAAATTATTAATTTTCCTAATAAAATCATGTCTATTGTATTCTACTGAATTTCCTGGCTTACAGGCATTTGAGAAATTTCAAACTAAAGTGACTTAATCATAAAATATGTAATCCTACCTGAAGTTTAACTAAATTTTATATTTCTCAGTCTCTCACACTGTCATCATTATGACATTTATTTCTATAAATTAAGGGTAATCTATGCCAAAATTTCTAAGGTTGAAGGTTAAAGGATTATACAATAAGGAAAAACATCTGTAAAGTGTAGGACTTGGTTTTTAGCTTTGCTTCTGTGTGACACTGGCTAAGTCTCTTAAGCTCCAGCAGTGTTTTCTCATTCATAAAAATTATTTTTATGATTATTGATTTTATTTTTACTTCCATATAAAATGACACTTTTAATCACTGTTGCTTCTCTACCTGTTGTGAAAATATTTTTATCAATAGAGTTGAAAGGCTCATGCCTTTTTTAAAAAGTCAGGTATTGTGGGAATTTCAGAATTATCATAATTGCTATTAGTATTGAAGGGCAAAAACCCCTGCCAGCAACCGCTGTGTAACAAAGGGGTTTATTAACTAGTCCCTAAAGGCCTGTGGGAACTAAAAGGGCACGTGGAGGGAAGGGGAGGGAAGGGAAGGAAGAGGAGGCCTGCGAGCAAGAAGGGGAAGGGCAAAGACAGGGCCACGAAGGAAAGGGGACGAAAAGGGGAAAAGGGGAAAGAGGAGAAGGGGAAGGGGGAAGGGGAGAAAGGGAAGGGGGGGAAGAAGGCGGTAAAGGGGGGTATAAAAAAGGAATGAGTTCCAGCCTGTCGGGGGTTTTAAGTAGAGACTCTGGCCTCAGAGGGGTGGAAGCTGGACTTGTAGGCTCAGGATTGGCTCAGAAAGGGTGAACCCGCCCCGGGGTGAATTCCCGTGAGAGGCTAGTATTCCCAGGATCAGAAAGGGTGGGGACTCAGAGCCTGCCAAATGTGGATTCTCTCAGGAGAGATGGGCACTTCCAGGAAGTTAAAACTCAGGCTCACTGGATAACCTAAGGCACCTGGGGTGTGGCCAATTTAAGGCACTTGGGGGGTATGGCCTATCGGCCGAATTTATCTAACAGGTATGTCATTTTATTTTTATTATAATTCCCATTGACATAATACCTGTATTATGAAGCAGATGAGGAGCCCATAGTTGAGTCCAGATCGGAGTTCAGATCAGAGCTTGAACAATCAGAATGGCCAAGTCTCTGGGGAAATAAAATCAAGAGAAGCAGAACAAAAGAGAGTGCTGTCATGGTCATGCCCCATCTCTGTACAAGCTCCATAGGGGTTTTGTACCAAAAATGTTGTACCCAGCAAAATGCCAATTAAAACTCCAAGCCATGTCACACTTGAGCCAATAAAAAGCCTTTGTTAAGCTGATCAGCAGCCACCATCCTCACACATCACACAGTGTGAAAAGATGGCACCGGCAGTTATTTTCAAGGGTTTATATTTGGTTGTTCAGCCAATACAAGCAAGCCATGGTACAGAAGCTGAATTTGGGCAGTTAGCGAGACAATGCAATGGGTACAATGGTATTTCCCATGGGACTTTCCAGGTTGGCATAGCAACAAGCACAGAGAAGGGAAGGGGGGGGGGTCAAAATGACCCTTGTTGAGTACATGTCAGAGGATGGTTACTAACATCTAAACAATCTCTGACAAGGTGCATTGCCCAAGAAAAAGGAAATCAAAGAGAACAATTTTACATTGTATAAGAATTGCTATTTTTGTGTTGCCAAGTATGATATGCTAGGTAACGATTAATGGGTACAGAGGCAGGACTTTCTGTGTTCTACTATTTCTGAGAAACAGAACTAGTTCTCAGAATTCCGAAGATGGCTGCTGAAGAACAAGATGGAGTCCCTTTACTTGTCTTATCACAGGAGGATGTGGTGGTACTAGGCAAGGCAGGTATCCAGTATTAAGGCTGAGTCTTCTCTGTCCTTTGTTCCTTCCTATTTAGCCATTTCTGGAATGTAGGGGAAACAATATGTGTTAGATATAAGATAAATATCCTATTTCAGAGTAATTTTGATTTTATTATTACTACAGTGTTTTTTTTTTTTTTTTTTTTTTTTGAAACTAATAATGATGTCTGCTGATGGAAAGATGTGAGCACTTGAAAGAAACAAATAGTAAATAGGTCCATACTGAAAATGGAAAGAGTTATGCATCTTACATGGGGTGTATATGTGTGTGAGAGAGTGAGAGTACAGAATGCACAGGATCTGGGGGAATAGGGCATTTTCTGTGTGTCCTTTGTGTTTTCTGAGTTTAGTACAATACCTCAACCTGGAAAGTCCCATATATTTAATGTTCAAAAACTACTTGTCAAATAACAAGTAGTACGATTGCTTGCCTTTTATTAGTATTAAAATTTTGCTTAAATGATTATCTAGACTGGATTCTTTGAGGATAAGACCTTGTTTTCCTAACAAGGTTCTGTAAACATTGTTATGTTGAAGATGATTATATAAAATAGAATGGAGTATATTTTTGTGAATAAGAAATTGGAAAGAACTAATGCTATGTGCCACACACCAGAACATGCATTTGCTAAGTTCTGTGCTTGCAGCTTGCCATGTTTCCTGTGCAGTAACTCTGAGTGGAAACCCAGTTTTCAAATGAGGAAACAAGCCCAGAATGTTGACTGCCTTGCCCACAGCCATGTGGCTAGTAAATGATAGAGCTGGGATTCCAGCCTAGGGCTATTGGATTCCAAATGCATACACCTTCCATGATAACCATGTTGAAAACAACATTAGCAAACAAACAAACTGGGGATGGGCGAAAGCTGTGTTCTTATTTCTACCATTCTACCATGGGAAACTCTGATCTGGGCAATCTTTTTCTGTTTTATTTTGTACTCTTATGTATGTGTGTGAGGTGCTGGGGATTGAACCCAGGGATGTTCGTTGCTAAGCAACATCCTCATGCCTTTTTATTTATTTTGATTTTTTATTCAGAGTCTTGCTAAGTTGCTTAGGGCTGCACTAAATTGCTAAGGCCAGTCTCAAGCCTGCAATCCTCCTGCCTCAGCCTCCTGAGTTGCTGGAATTACAAGTGTGTGCCACTGTGCCAAGCTGTACTTTCACTGTCTTGTCTATGAAAAATCCCAGGTTGAGTGAAGAGAACTGTATGGAGATTGCTGAGTATGATTGCTTGCCTTTTCTGGGTCCTTTGGGGTGATTCATCTACCTGCAAAACTGTGTAGCTGCTGTGCTGTCTCTGCAGCTCTGTTTATACTCTCTGCATCTGCCCATTTGGAAAATTTCATATTTTCCTTTGGAAATTTCACGTTTGCTTTTGTACTAGGTGCTGTTTTAGATCATTTTAACAAAGGATTTTAAAATGGTAAATTTCTTATTAATTATATCAAGAACTTTCCATTAATAATGCTACCAAAATGCTTTTGATCCTCCCACCCCCACTCTGAGCACACATGGAATGACACTTTGTAACCAGCATAGGCCCTGTGCTGAGCTCTAGTAAAAGTCTGAATTTTTTGATCCCAGGTCCTAGTTTTTGCAGCTCTTTCAGATTGTACTGCTTGTATTTAAGGAGTATGATTATTGCAGAAGTTAGCAAAGATGTTCTAAGCAGTAGCAGAATCTAACAATATTTGCTTTGCTTTATTTCAAGAAATTATAATAACCCACAACTAAATTTATGGAACTATACTCAACATCATATCATTACATCTCTACAGGTACAGAAAATTTTCCAAAGCTACATGATATTATATACTAATGCTCTTTGTCTTAGAGTTTAACTCTCAATTTTCTTTTTATTCTGATATTAACAGTGGTACAACATAAAGGTTAGCTAAGCCCTTGTAATTTACAAAAGATCGTAAAAATTGCCTGTCGAGCAGTGTTTTCTAGTTTTTAATGTTTTCCCCCTTTTGTTAAAATGATCTACATATAGCCAAGTGTTTCAATTTAATACATCTCAAAACGTATTGCTGAACAAAAAGACGAATTGAAGAATTAAGTGCAAAACAACCTAAAGTTGGAAAACTTGCAAAATAATAGCACATATTGCTTACTAATGCACATGGGTGCATTAGTAGTAGGATGTACTTGGGAATGATTAGTACTGGATTTACTAATGAAAGGTTCAAAAATGGGTTTAGGGATAGGCACAACAAGCTTCATGTTTTTAAAGATTTAGGTTTTTTAATTGTTGAGGTTTGTTAAAGCTAGGTATGAAAGTGTTTAATTATGTTCTCCATATTTCTCTATGTTTGACATATTTCATAATCTTATCAAGATGAAATCTATTTATCTAATAAATCTTATATCATCTCCTAAAATTTTCAAGATGTTGCAACCCAAGCTTACACAAAAGAAAACATAAGATATAGTATCATGTTGTCTATCCAGATGTTTCTGTTTGCATTTTTCATTCCCTTGTTGAAGGCACTGAATCCCCACAGGAAGGCTTTGTAGCTGAAGGATTTGTAAGATGAAAGATTCTTAAACATGAAATGAGATCAGTGGTAAGCTCTTGACTTAAATTGTTGTTTGAAAAATTGTTTGATCTGCCTCCTCCAGGGGGTAAAACATAGTGATAGTCTAAATACAATATGACAATATTTTAATTTTTCCTTAGTATCTAGGTCACCATGGCAACTGGACAGAAGTTGATGAGAGCTATTAGAGTGTTTGAATTTGGTGGACCAGAAGTGCTGAAGCTGCAGTTGGATGTTGTAGTACCAGTTCCCAAAGAACATCAGGTGGAAATAATGCCCTTATTCAGACAATGATTACACTAAATGTGAAACCCTAGCACATCAAGTTAGTGTTCAAAAGCAGCAGACTAACAATGATTTATAAAGACATTGAATTTGGACAAAATTTACGCTGTTTGTATGCGTGAATTCTGATAAAATTAACATAGAGCTAATAATTAGTGAAGTAGATATAGGAAAAGAAAGAACCTCTGGTTTTAAGAAAATTTTTGAAGCTGAGAATCAACTTACATAATGTAATAATTAGATTTTTATGAATGGAGTCATAAGTAGTTTAGATACTTTTTTTTTTTTTTTTTTAAAGCAAAAACTTCCCTTGTTTTGATTTTACACATGGTGGGGAAAAAAATTTCCTTCTGCATTCATACTTTTTCACTTATGAATTAAGAGAATTTAATTGTAAAGCTTAATCATCTCAACTGACTTTAACAATATCCTTTTGATTCAAAATCATGTGTTTTTATTATTGTACCTTCCATAGCTCACTAGTCTAATATCCTTAGGAAGCCTTAGAGAGTTTTCACAATTTGGCTATAACCTACCTTTATAAATTTATTTCTTATCACTCCCTCAATAGACAGTGCTGTAACAACATCAAACTTTATCCAGTTTCCCCAGGAAGCCCTTTCATTCCTTCTGTCTTTGCATGTACTATTCCTTTTGTCTGAAATAATTGTTTTCCTCCCATTCCTATAGAATCTCTACTCATCTTTTAAGACCTAACTCAAACACTGGTTCCTGCTTTAGGTTTTTCCTTATTCCTATAGCAGAGAAAATCACTTTGTATTAAAGAAAATTTGGCTTCTCTAGTAGAAGTAACCTCAAAATCTTAATGCTTCAAAAATAGACAATTATTTCCCAGATTTTAAAATGTTGATGTGTAGTCCTCCAGCAGTGACTTAGGAGGACACAGGCTTCTGTGCTGATGGGGCTCTGCCACCTTCAGCACCTGAGTTCTGAGGTTTCCAGGAAAGGATGTAGAAGCACAGTGTGGATTGCCTAGGAAGGTTTTGATGGGCCAGGCCTGCAAGTGGCTCTCATCACTTCTGCTCACATCTCACTGGCTGGCATTCAGGCGCTTCACTCCTCATAACTGAGAAGGAGCCTAGGAAATAATGGTTCCCATGTGTTTAGTAAGAGGAGGAAGTAGATTCGGTAAAATATAGAGTATCTGCCACACAGATCCTTAAATATTTCTTATACTATTTTCCCCAAATCTTTTTAATATAGTACATAAGCCATTCTGTTTTATTTTTTATTTACATATTGGTTCAGAAAATTAGAATGTGAGCTGCTTGAGGGCAAGGATTAGTTTGTTTTGTTTTCTCCATTTTTATAGTTCCTATAATCCATATGGTTATAGCACAACCCTAGATTAATGCCTAAATGCTCTGTGTGACTAAAATGCATTGTCATTTCAGGTTCTAATCAAAGTCCACGCATGTGGTGTAAACCCGGTGGAGACGTACATTCGCTCTGGCACTCATTCCACAAAGCCGGTCTTACCCTACACACCTGGCACTGATGTGGCTGGGGTAATAGAGGCCGTGGGAGATAATGTATCTGCTTTCAAGGTATTACATTTTTAATTATTTCCACTTTGACTTACTTTTAAAAAACATTTTAGCATATCTTTAAAACATATCTGTATTTAAGACTTTCAAAAGCCCCATTACACAATTTCTGCCACTTGGGGGACTCCTCTAGTCAAAAAAGAAATGATGTCTGATACAGAGGATTTGTTTGTTTGCATCAGTCAGAGCAAATGCTGGATAATTTTTATATCTAACAACTCCACAGAAGGAACTGTGATCTTTTTAATTTAGTAAAAATATGTAAGTAAAGAACACAAATAAGGAAGTTATACTGTTTCCAAACTCTTGGCAGTATATAAGCTAATATAATTTTTAATTCCTTGTATAAATTTAGTTTTAAAAAATAAAGGGAAAATTAATTCTTTTGAAGAATGAGAAAACTTGAAAACATGCAAGGTCATTGTACAGTTTCAGAGCTGAGTCAGACCAAGGTCAATGGAAGTGTTTTGGTCAGGGCTTTTGTTATTCATATGCCAAAAGACATATAAAGCAGATAGTATATTCATAACATACTCATGTTCTAGCATCTTTCCTGATAATTTCTTGACCTACTCAACTTTGGCAGCACATTTACCAAAATTGGGCTGGGATGGAGAAGATTAACGTGCCTCTGTACAAGAAGACGGGCAAATTCATACAGCTTTCCACTTCTCAACCTGTGGCAACCTGGCTTCTGCCCCCATCGCTCCACTGAAATGATTCTTGCTAATGTCACTAATGGCCTCTGTACTGTGGGAGTTAATGGGCCCTTTTATGTCATTATCTTTCTCGACTTCTCAGTGACATTTGACACTCTTAGCCACTTAAGTTTTTCTTAAAAAAACTTTTTTTTCTGAAGCTTCTGTGACATCATTTTATCCTGTCCTCTCTTCGCCTTCCTCTTTGAGCATTCTTTTTCAGATTCTTTTTCTATGTGTCCTCCTTAAATCTTGGTGCTGCCCAGGGCTCTTAGTGACTGTTTAGACCTCTATTTTTTATATTTGGTGTCTTTCATGATGATCTCATGCACTCCCTTTATTTCCATTATCGTATGTGATGTCTTCAACATAGACTCTTCTACTGAGCTGTCCAAAACAGTAGCCACTGGCCCTATTGGCAATTAAAAATTTCAAATCAAATTAATTTAAATTCAAATTGAAACTGCAGTTTCTAAGTCACACTAGCAGCGATTCAAATGCTTAGTATTCACATGCATCTAGCCACTACTCTACCAGTCTTACGGTAGAGTAAAACCTAGACACAGTATGACAATATATTAATTTTTTTCTTAGTATCTTCCAGACAGTGAAGATATATTGAATAGATTTCCATCATTACAGAAGTTCTGTTGAATAGCACTGGACTCCCACAGTCAGCCTCTGGGAACCTCTTACTCAGTGAATCTAAGAAAGCTCATCTTTTCTCACTGCAGATCTGCTCCTCTCTTATTGTGTCCATCTACAACTTAAAAAAAACAAAGGGCATTTCATGCTCTCTTCCACCTACCTATCTTACCTTACCATTTTTATCTCTTACTCCTTCTCACCCTACAATTTGTTTTTTAGTAATGAACTATTGTCCTTCCTTGTGCATTCCATGCTCTCTCCTATCTGTGTTTTTGTTCATGTTGGTTCTTCTGCCTGACAGAACTACACTGAAACTTGCATATATAGATTCAGGTAATTTCATGTTACTTTTGTACTCCAACTTTAATTTCCATTTTATCTCCTGAAATCATTATATACCATGCATAAAGTATGTAATTTTCTAATTTTTTTGGTACGGGGGATTGAACCCAGGGGTGCTTAACCCCTTACCACATCCCCAGCCCTTTTTAATATTTTATTTAGAGACAAGTTCTTGTTGAGTTGCTAAGTGCCTCACTAATTTGCTGAAGCTAGCTTTGAACTCACAATCCTCCTGCCTCAGCCTCTAGAGTTGCTGGGATTACAGGCATGCACCACTGCACCCTGCTTTAATGCTTACTTTCTTATTGAGAATTGATGTTTGTAATGTCTCAGCATTTATTCCTGCCTCTGTTTCTTTGCTACCTTTGTTTCCTTCACTCTTGTTGATTCTTCCCTCTTCTTGTTTTCAAAATCTTGTCCTATCCTTCAAATTCTACCTTAAATATTAACTGCTCAATGGAGCAGTTCCTCCATTTTCTCAACTTAGAAGTAATTCCTTCTTTTCTTTTACTTCTCTTTGATGGCTCATTGTGTTTGTTTTGCTTTATAATTATTTCTGTTCTTCTCTCTCCTCCTAGACTTTAGGCTGCTTAATATTAGAGACTGTGTCTTGCTATTAATATTCCTTGAAGAACTCAAAATAATGCTTTGCAAATAGTGGATTCTTAGTAAATGATTGAAACTGAAATCAGTTCAAGATGTGTTTAAGCTGTAAAAGCAGGATTAATATTAACCTAGGAATGCTTGACCCTTGCAGGTGACACTGTTAAGTGGTGAAGCTTGTCTTTGACTCTCAGATGCATTTTGGATCTTTTATTGTCTCCATCCCACTGTGTAATGCTGTTACTTTTTCAGGTTTCTTTATTATAGGACCAATTAAAGTATAATGAGCAGTCATTGCCTCCATGTTTTGCCTATTCCAAGGAATATTAACTTTTTGTTTTCCTCCAAATAAGAGGATTTAGGATGGCTGCTTAAAGTGGGCAGTCTGATTTCCCCTAACATTCAAATCATACTGGACCTCTAATGCCATGCATGTTTTTTTTCAATAGCGAGGGCCTAGCAGGAGTTTATTGAGAATTTACTATGTTTGGTGCTGACAGTGAAGAAACCTGTCCTGGCTAATCCTGCTGTCAGGATCCTGGCATGGTTTCCTGGTTTTGGGTTTATGCATGAAAAATGATAGGAGTGCATCCATGGAAAGTATTTAGAACAGTTGTTTGTGTGTTGAAGAAACTTCACATTTTCTTTGTTTTTTCTCTCTAGTATCTTGAGTGTGCGCGCGCACACACGCACACGCACACAATAGCAGTTTGTATTAACTGCCTTTCATGAATTGATCAATCCAAGGAAATTACAGAACTTCTTTGTATCTCAATTTCCTCATCTGTGTAGAGGGATGAATCTAAAGTGAAGATAATAAAAGTGCCCATCTTACATAGGTAGTTGTGAAGGTCAAATAGGACCAATAAGACACTGGCACAGTGCCTAATGTAGTAAGTTCTCAGTGAATGTGAGTTATCATCTTTGTCATCATCAGGCTATTACTGGAGTCCTTCTTTTGTTTTTTTCTATTTTCTTTAAATTTCCTCTCATTGGTTTCCATTAAGAAAACATCTAAAAATGTTCAGTATTTTTAAATTATTTTATGTGTTCCTAAATGTAGAAAACAATGTACAAATATTTATTTCTTCTTATAAAGGTTGCAACCCATCTTGGCATAATTTTGAAGCCCTGGTGCAGCTATTAATCTATCTCTTCCCCCCAGAAAGGTGACAGGGTCTTCACTACCAGAACAATCTCGGGGGCCTATGCAGAGTATGCTCTCGCAGCAGATCATACTGTGTACCCACTGCCCGGGAAGCTCGACTTCAAACAAGGTGCTGCCATCGGGATCCCATACTTTACTGCATTTCGAGCTCTGCTCCACAGGTAATGACACACTCTGTAAATTTTATAGCCAGTGCCAAAGGAGGGCACTGTGAACCGCCATCCTTCCTGCCATCTGTCATGCATCTGTCTGTCAGTTTGGGTTACTAGTTTTATACCCTCAGACATTTATGGAATGGAAACTGTGCTGATTTGGGTGATTGTACAGATCACTGCGGACACAAAGTAGGGCAAATGCCATCTTCACGATGCTCACAGTCTAGTGAGGGAAATAGACATAAGCGTAATAATATTTATATGTAATGGGGAAAGGAGAATGGTGAAATGTACGTGGGGATTTGTGGGATCACAAGATATGTATGTGGTGATGAGGTATGCCCCCCCGCCAGATGAATGAGACTTGGATTATCTTAAAGACATGGTTCAGAATCCTGTTAGTTATTGGATCACATGTGCAGCACCTTAAAAGTGCAGCATAAGCCCCCACCTCACCCCTCCCCTACCTGAGAATCTATATTCTGGTCAAATCCCCTTGGCATTTGAAGAACATCAGGGAATTTGCCTAGGGAAGGGTAGCTGGGAGGGGCAAGGACATTCTCAACAATGGGAATAGCATGATGTGTGGGGAAAACAGCATGGTGTATGCGGAGAGCTATAGCAATTTGGTTTTGTTGGGTAAAAGATTTCAAGGCAAAGAGTGGCAGAGAATAAGGTTGGAACATAACCTGTCAATAAATGATAGTTACTATCATCAAACAGGCAGATTTCAAACTGTAGAAAGCTAGTCTGTGGAGCTCACATATTCTTAAGGAAGGTTTGGAGGTCATAAAATGTTTTATTCAGGAGAGTGCTATTGTTACATTTGTTTCATTGAGATCACTTATCTGTTGTGTGAAGGATGGATTTGAGTACAGGGGGAAGAACAGATAGAAGAATCCCGTAGGAGTCTCCTCTGGACAAAATTCTTATGAGACAGCATAAAGGTCATGATAGAAGGGGGCAGAGGAAAGGACAACTTTAGATAGGTAAAATCAGGAGGATTTGGTGGATTTTTGCAGGTGTATAATGAGTGAGAGGGAGAGCTTAAGGATACTTGTAGCTTTTTAGCTTAGATGGTATATAACTATGACAGAAAAGGAGTAGAAAGTCTTGGTAAACTGTGTTTGGTTTTGGACTTGAAATTGTGAGACAGTCATCCCAGATCCCAGTAGAGAACCCCAGTAGCCTGTACGATAAAAGAATCTGAACCTTAAAGGCTAGAGATATAAATTTGGGCCAGTCAGCATGTAGGTGAGAATAGATGAAAAGTAGTGGCAGCCCCTTGGGGAGTGAGAATAGGACCTTTGTGAACATCAGCATTTAAGAGCATAGGCAGATGAAAGTTACAGAATCCTCAGGGAGCTGAAGGCAGTGGATCCCTAAGCCAAGAGTGTAGAGGTCACAGTATTCATGAAGTGCCCAGTAAGCACAAGGGCTTTGAAGATAAAAGTCCTGGGCCAGAGTCCTGTCTTTGCCTGGTGCTCCCTAAATGACCATGGTCAAGTTACTTCCCTCTCTCATCTGTAGTTTACTGATTTGAAAAACGTGGATAATTATAGTGTCTACCCTCTAGGGGTGTGTTAAAGTAGGTATGTGAAGCTTTTAGGGTGGCATCTGGCACAGAGCAAGTGCTCAGTTTGTGTTGGTTGTGGCAGGAGTTGTGGCTGCCTAGCTAGGAAGGAGGGACACCAGCTGTCAGACAGCAGTGAGCAGAGAGGAGAGGAGAAGGTTACTTTTGGAGAGAAGAGGGAGGGGGAAAATGTTCTTTTTTTGTTTTTTTGTTTTGTTTTGTTTTGTTTGTTAGGTGGACAAGACTTTTGAACATGTTTATAGCTAAGAAAGGATCTCACAGAGGGAGGAAGACTGATGGAACAAGATCTTGTATAAGGCAAGATGGAAAGGACTTAGGACATAGTAGAGAGATTGGCTTCAAATATCAAAAGGACAGCTTTACCCTAGGAGGGTAAAAATCATAATTATGGAAAAGTCTGTGGGGGTGTGGAAGGAGTGATTGCTTCACTTTTCATAATGAAGTAGGAGGCAAAGCGATCTTTTGAGAATCAGAACTGAAGGGCACCAAAATGCATTGTCATAGCATTTTCTTCCATAGTACTGACTATTTGGATAAAGTTTTGAGGAAGTTAGATTTTAACATTAATCCAAGGCTGGAATATTAATAGCAAATGGAGTAATTCAAAGGAACTGAGAGCACTGAAGAGAGAGAAGCCATGGCACCCTTCCCTGGGGTCCAGGCTGGGAAGGGAAGGAAATGTGGTCAGGAGCAGCAAGTGGGCAGATATGGAGCTGGTGAGAGAGAGAGAGCCATCTCTGTGGGTTGAGGAAGAGGTTTTGACAGAATATGGGCTCTCAAAATCAGGGCATGAGGACCGGGGTTGTACCTCAGTGATAGAACGCTTGCCTAGCATGTGTGAGGCACTGGGTTCTATCCCCGACACCACATAAAAATAAACAAATAAAATAAAGGTATTGTGTCCATCTACAACTAAAAACTTATTTAAAAAAAAATCAGGCATGAGATTCCTGCCGCAGCATTGGCTGTTGGTATCTGATATTTCTTAGGCACAGTGATTATTGGTGTTCATCAGATTTAACCTGAAAGAGAATGGGTAAAGCAGAGAACTGTTCAGGAATTGTGGCATGAGATTTTCTTTTTGGTGGTTGTTGAACTCTAGAATGGGGCTGGATTTCAGGTGGAAGTGAAAGCCCATATGCCAGGTATAAGAGTTTTCAGTGACCTGGAGATAGTAGAGGACAGCAGTGTGAAGGCCAGCCTACTGCTTGAACCCAATGACCCCAGGGGAAGAGGACTGTGCTAGTGAGGGCTATCCCAAGAGCCTGAACCAACAGACTGCACGCGTGTGTGTGTATTCATCTGTGTGTGTGTTCCTTAAAAGCAAATGTTTGTATGTATGTATTGATTGATTGATATTAAGGAATTGGATCATAAAACTGTAGAGGTGTGAAGTCTAAACTTTTATGGGATAGGTTAGCAGGCTGGAGACTCAGGAAGAGTTGCAGTTTAAGTCACGAGGCAGTCCACTGGCAGGATTCCCTCTGCTCAGGATGTCAGTTTTGTTCTGTATAGGCCTTCAACTATATAGAATGGATGAAGCCCACCCACATTATAAAGGGTAATCTGCTTTACTCAAACTCTACCACTTAAAGTGTTACTCTCATTTGAAAAATCACCTTCACTATCTAGAATAGTGTTTGAACAAATATGAGGCCCAGGTGAGCTGATAAATAAAATTAACTATCACAATGACTCCCTGCAGGGGCAGTGATCACAGTAGTAGGGATTTAGAAGAGGGTTTGCCTGCACTCACCCCAGCCTTGGGGATTGAAAGGAGCATGTTTTTAGTGTCTTTATAAAAATTATAAGATTTTTATACAAATTCATTGGGAAGTATTTCATATTCTAGAGTATAACATTAGTACCCCTATGCCCTTACTTTTTTATTTTACATTTTATAATGTCAAATATTTTTGGTACTGATTATCTCAGTTTGTCATTCAAACCTTCACTGTAACTCACTGTCCTCAAATCCCCTTATCTCCAAGCAAGAGTGTTGGGGGAAGAATCCTTTGTTGCTCATTGTTGTCATTTATCAGCTGTTGGCACACAGCTACAGCAGGGCTCCAGGTTACTGTGTTCTCACTCCCAGGATAAGCATCTTGTCCCTGGAGAGTGACCAACCCACATTGTTGTAGGAAGTGAGAGCACCTCCAGGAGAGTCAGATCTGGATCCCTTGGCAGTTGCTGGCCGTGACATTAGCACTTGCCCATATGGAAGAGTGGCACGTGCCCCTTGGTGTGTGTTCTTTGCTTTCAGTGCATTACAGAAGTGTAATAATGTGAACCAGGAGTAAAAAGAATATGTCTTTTCACTAGAGGATCTGGACATTTGGGGGTCGGCGTGGGACCTCTGTGACAGGATTTATTGTAAGTCCTTTGCTGACTCAGCACTGCTTTCTGAAAGCAGAGCCTAGAGGCTGGTGCCACTTGAGGTTCAGAGGCAAAGAGAAGCAAAAATATCTTCTTATCCCTGGCCAAAAATAGGCTGGCTTCTGTGTTTACTTGAGTTTTACTCTGGACCACAGAATGAAGACTTAGCTATAATAAACCTGCCTAGAGACACTTTCTGTGGGAAGATGGGGAATGAGAGATTCCAGTTTCTCGAGGCTCAGAAGTCCCACTTAATGTATCTACAAGGACTGCAGTCTCTCAGAAACAGCGCAGTGCCTGGCACATAATGACCCCCAGTAACCATTTGCTGAACAGATATACGAACTGAACATTTCCCTTTATCTGTGGCTCTAAAGAACCATTATTTGATCCTGTGGAGTGTGAAGAATATTTTGGGCTGTCTATCAGGATGTATCTGCTCTTTGGGTAAATGTTAGATGAACTAAGGGTAGAAATACCTTAAAGATAATGAAAAAACACCAGCATTTAATTATCTTCAAAGAATAAAGAGATGGAACCTCTGTTTTTTTTTTTTTTTACAGCGCCCGTGTAAAAGCTGGAGAAATTGTTCTGGTTCATGGGGCTAGTGGAGGAGTAAGTATTTTTTTTAAGTTTATGTTTAAATGAGCTTGAGTATATGGGTTTCAAATAGTTCAAGCTGTTTTTTTTTAAAAGTCAAATTTATAAATACGGTCATGGCCACTTTTGTTCCCGTTATATGGTGAAACTTTAAAAAAATCCAGACTTCTAATGGTGATTGTCATTACCTTATTAGCATTTTTTGGTTAATAAATTCTACAGAGCACCTCATCATAATGTCTGTATTAGATTTTTTACCTATGTTGGGTGTGGACCAAGATAAACTGGCCTTGTTTTTGCCTTCAAGTAGCATGTTATGAGAATATTTATTGAGAATTTTAGACAGTTGTAAAGGTTAATATTAATTCTGTATTCTCTTAGATAAGGAAATAAAGCTCATTAGAGCTTCCTCTGTGTGGCCCCAGACTGCAGTGCAAAGCTACACTGCTCAGTCCTTTCCACCTCCCCTCCTTTGCTTGCCTGCTGTGCTTTGATGACATTCATGGAGTGCACAGGATACAGCTGTGTCCTTAACATCACAACCCATGGCTTAAAATGCTAATGTTGGGGAGGGGGGTGAGGACTCAGAACTTGTAAAATAAGCCCTTCACGGAAATCACCCAGCACCAAGCTGTCAGAAACCTCTTCAAGAACCTGGCTGCCAATGGGCCTCTGAGGAGCTTAGAAGAAAAGTTAGAGCTCTGAGGTTGGAATTTAACAAGAAATCCACATGACCTCTATCCTGCACAGAGAGGCTTTGGAAATTTTGGAGACAAGATTTTGTATTTTCAAAATAAAGGGCCCAGGGTGATGTGGTTCACCTTGAGGAAGCTGATTAACCCTTTGTGAGCATTGTGTTCTGGAGAGTATGCTGAAAGAAGTAATCTATTATGTGGCGTATTATGCCCTGAATAATGAGAATGGTATCCTGACCTCTAAAAATAAACATGTGATTCAGAGAAGGCAGTGAATTTTTGTCTATTTCTTTAGATGAATCACAAGGTTTCACATCTAGCTTCCTGTATACCTCAAATAGATCAATTCTGAAGGACTTCACTGCTCAGACTATTTACTAAAAAACATCAAGATTGTCTTTATGGGGCTTGAGAAAATATGACAAATAAGCCCTGTCAAAAATGCCCATTGTTTAGCTCCAGAGAAGAGGCTATTTTTGGGGTTAGGTTAAATTTAACCCTAACAAACTGAAGGTCTGTCAAACACATGCATTTATTTAAATTGCTCTGGCTTTAGGAGAGTGACCTTATGCTCTGTGTAGAAGAGAAAGATTTCAGTAGGAAGGAGAAGAGTTTAAAGAAAATCTCTCTTTATTCCCTTACCCTCTTGTAAAAAGCCCAGTTGCTTCACCATGCCTTTTTTTTTTTTTTTTTTTTTTAAGGTAAAATCCACACTGTTCTTGGAGCTGGCTGTTTGTTAAATCCTTGCCTGGCAGGGATAGGCTGGCGACCTGGTGTGTGAAGCGCTTCTGATCCTCCCTGCCCTATCAGAGGGAAACAGAGTGCTGAGTTTTGCCTTTGCTTCTGTTTGTACTTTCTGTCCTCATTTAATTCAAATTCCTTTGGGATTATGTTGTGTGTTTAAAATGGTGTAGGATTTATGAACACAGCTATTGTCCTGATATGTTGGTGGGGAGTGCCCTATTTTAGTGTTAGCAAAATAAGTACAAGGAAAATAGTTGCCACATAATGGTGCATAATCTATTGAAAGAGTATGGCTGGTAAAATTGTTGACGAGAAGAGAATAAACAGTGCTTTTACAAAGCTATCAAGTACCCTTCAAAGCAGAGCACAAGGAGATATACTTATATTAAATCTTTTTTTTAAAATGTGGTTTTATTAGAGGGCTGTGATTTTTAATTGAAAATCAAAGAAGCGAAAGTCCATAGTGATGACCCAATAGCATACTGTGTTTCATCTAGTTGGATACCTCTGTTCTCCATCAGGTGGTGAGTTCTGTGCATTTATTGGTGTGTTGGTGTTGGTTAGATCCCATAATTGCCTGCCATAACCTGAGTTAGATCATCATTTCCCCACACATTACAATCTTTAAGGTCTATTTCAGGCCTGGGAGTCTGTGATTGCTACAATTTTAATCAGTTTCCCTCTCATCATTGTTCATTTAAATTATTTTCTGTCTTGCCCAACCAAATCCTTCCTCTAGATCAGTGGTTATCATTGGCTGGGGGAGGGAGGAGTGATTCATTGGGTGGTGGGGGGAGTGATTCCGCACCATCTGCTCTTCCCTTCAGGGACATTTGTCAATGTCTAGAGACATTTTTGGTTGTTACACTGGGGAAGAGGATTCTGGCATCTAGTGGGCAGAAGCCAGGGATGCTGTCAAACATCTTTCAATGCTCAGAATAGTCCCCCATAACAAAAAATGATAGGGCCCAAATGTCATTAGCACTGAGTCAAGACACTTTTGTAAATGTATGTGACACTTATCTGTACCATTCATTTGGCATATAGTCAAATTTATTTCCTGGTATTGTTATTTAAATAATTGCTCTTTTATCTATATTCCTAAATTACTTTTCTCTTTTATACGAAGCACATTTATCTGGCATTCTAGTGTCTTCATCCACCTATAAGATGATGAATCTCGAGTCATTTACCCAGCTCTGAACTTCAAGTCCATACCCACTCTGCCCTCCTCTGGGGAGTGCTGTGCAGCTCAGCATGTTCCAAGTGGACTGTTGCTTTCTTGGTTCATAAAGCCAGTTGATCTGGCTAAAGACCTAAGAGTCATCCTTGACCTTCCCCCTTGCCTTCCACATTTGATCTGTGAGGATGTCACATCAGTTTACCTCTAACTATCTGAATTGTTTTTGTACTTTCTCATGCCACTACCTTAGTCCAAGCCAGCTTCATCTCTTATCTAAACTGTTAAACCAGCTTGTAAACTGTTAAACCAGTTTGTAAACTGATCTTCCTTCCCCCTTCCTCCACTTTCTTTGTGCCTCACATATAATTGGAGTGACCTTTTTTAAAGTCTAAGTTTATCATATACTCCTCTTGGGCCCTCCAGTGATTCTGTATAGTTTTTAATAAAATCCAAAGCCTTTATCTTACCTCTAAGGTCCTGTCACTTTGGCCTCTCTTTGTCTCTCTGGACTCATCTTCTACTCTCTCTCCCTTGCTTAAGTCATGCTGACCCTCTTTCTGCCCTTTGAACACCTCAGGCACATTCCCGCTTCACCCCATTGGCTACCTGCCCCATCCCCACAGTGGCTGCCTGGATGTTTGTGTGGCTTGTTGCTCCTTCAGGCCTTGTTTCTCTAGAGTGGCCTTTCCTGATGACCTAAATTGCCCCTTTCCTTATTTCTTTCTAACCCAATAGCCAGTTTCATTTATTTTTTTCTTAGCATTTACCATTTACTATATTTATTTTATTCATTTATTTATTCATGTGTTTATTATCCCCCCCTTAGAATGTTAAGTTTCTTACATTAATCATGTTTAACACAGAGTAAACACTCAATAACTGAGTAGCATAGTTAATTTGCCCATGTACCTGTCTCTTTTATTTAAATGGTATGGGTCATATATTTGTTATTTAGTATATTTTTTTAATTAGTTGAAGTATAAAGTCAGTGAACATTTTTTTTTTTTTTTTTTTTTGTGGTACCGGGGATTGAACTCAGGGGCACTTGACCACTGGGCCACATCCCCAGCCCTTTTTTTGTATTTTATGAGAGACAGGGTCTCACTGAGTTGCTAAGTGCCTCGCCATTGCTGAGGCTGGCTTTGAACTCGCGATCCTCCTGCCTCAGCCTCCCAAAGTGCTAGGATTACAGGTGTGCGCCACCGCGCCCGGCTCAGTGAGCATTTTTGATCATCTTTAAAGCCCATACCTTTGTACAAAGCAGATGCTAAGCAAACACTTTGATGCGGTAGTTAAAAATTCATGTTCTGTAGTCTGATTTGATTTGGTCCCTCTCTGTATGTGACTTGGGCAAGTTACTTCTTCTTCTTCTTTTGTTTCTTTTGTACTGGGGATTGAACCCAGGGATACTTTACTGAGTTATATCCCTAGCCCTTTTTGTGTTTTTATTTTGTGACAGGGTCTTGCTAAGTTGCTTAGGGCCTTGCTAAGTTGCTGAGGCTGGTCTTGCAATTTCGATCCTCCTGCCTCAGCCTCCTGAGTTGCTGGGATAACAAGTGTATGGCACAATGCCTTGCAAGAAACTTAAGCTTCTTTATATGTGGAATAGAGACAGAAATAATATCTACTTTAGGATCATTGTGAGGTGGAATAAAGCAGTATGTAGAAAGTATTCAACATGGTACCTGGAACATTATAAACACTCAATATAAGTGAGCTATTTTTCTTATTTCTTTACATGCTAAGTTCCTTAAAGACAGGTTAAATCCCCGAAGGACCTGAAGCTCATTTAATGTTTATTAAGTGTTTTCTGGAATGCATAAAATATATAACTATTGTGTTATATTTTGTTTTTCAGGTTGGATTAGCAACATGCCAAATTGCTAGAGCTTATGGCTTAAAGGTTTTGGGCACAGCTGGTACTGAGGAGGGACAAAAGATTGTTTTGCAAAATGGAGCCCATGAAGTATTTAATCACAGAGAAGTTAATTATATTGACAAAATTAAGGTAAAATTTTCTCTAGTATACAAAAGTCTAACATTGTTGATTGGAGACTTACATTTTTTAATACATCCTTTTACTAACTACTCTCTTAAAGTTGTTTGCTTTCTTTTTTATGACTATGTGTTTTTATGCCTACATGTGTTTTAAAGTGTTAATTAATTTAAAAATTAGATATCTGTTTTTTAAAACTATACTAACATTTCTATATTGTGTGTATGTACTAAATGAAATATAATATTTTTAAAGTCTTATGGCTATAAAAATTGGCGCTCTTTAATGCAAGTCACATTTTAAGTAAAGTTATAGCTTTGTATTTATAGCTATGAGGTATCCTTCATATAACTGATATAAAATGTCCATGGAAGGTGAGGTACCTGGTTATCTGTCTAGTTTTTTTTTTTTTTTTTTATTATCTATAAAGTATTGGGCCGGGCGCACGCCTGTAATCCCAGCACTTGGGAGGCTGAGGCAGGAGGATCGCGAGTTCAAAGCCAGCCTCAGCTGTGGTGAGGCACTTAGCAACTCAGTGAAACCCTGTCTCTAATAAAATACAAAAAAGGGCTGGGGATGTGGCCCAGTGGTCGAGTGCCCCTGAGTTCAATCCCCAGTACCCCAAAAAAAAAAAAAAATGTATTGGTTAACCAGGTGTTGGAGGGGTCATCCATAGTGATGACGTAATATTTAGTTAGATGTGGAATATAACAGTACAGGTCGATTCTCAAGTTCTCCATTTGCACTCTCGTAGATTACTTTGCTAATCCTCAAATCACTATTTCCTTATGTTAGAAAGAACTAGGATTTCTTAGGTACTGAATACTACTTAAAATAGTAGTATTTTAAGGGGAAAAATATAAAAAACTGATCAAAGAGATTCCTTTGTCATATGTCCAGGGACCAAGGATCCTCTACTCAATCCTGATATCATTTTCCAAAAATATTTACAAAGATGGAAAATGGCCAGTTATTTTGCAGATGTTTTTTGTTTGGCAGTAATCTGATTTTAAGGCCATCAGGTCTTGTAGCTTCCATCCCTTCCACTGATACCTTCTGCTTAAGTCTTTCCCACCCTCAAAAGACATCACTCTCCTAATCTATCATCTCATTCCTTTACTTTGCTCTCCTTTTCCACCAAACTTCTTAAAGAAGTTAGTAAGTACTACTGCTTTTCCTTCCTTACCTCCCATTGCAGTTTTGCTTCCATCCCACCTTCTTAAATTGCTCCTCTGAGATCACTATTTGCTGGTCTTGTCTCAGTCCTCATCCTGTTTGATTTTTTGGAGCATATGACCCTGGTCACATCTCCTTAAAACTGATTCTCTTTTTGCTTCCCTGACTGTTCGCCTTCATTTCTCCTTACTCTTCATATGAATGAAATATTGGTGTTCCCTGGCGTTTTTTTACCCTGATCTCTCTTCCATGTGCTAGACTTTCCCCTAATCAGCCTCATTCATCCCATGGCTTCAGTTATTACCCATGTGCTGCTGATTTCTAGAATTGTCTCTGGCCTGATGTCCATTCCTTCATGCTGCTAGACTGCTAGACCTTGCCACTTATCTGCTCACCCAAGATAGGAACTATCATTTTATTTTAATCACCATTCTCCCTTCCACCCAAGTTGGTCACCTCATCCTGCCAGTTTCACCTCTGACATGCCTTTGTGCAGACCTCTTTTTATCGATTCCATCTACCTGTGACTTAGTTTAGGCCTCAATTTCTCCAGCCTTGACTATTAATCATAAATTAGCTAAGAGCCCCTTCTGTCTTTTCCACTTTATAATCAGAGTAATTTGTGTTTTTCCTTTAAAAAAAATACCCAAAAGTAGCTAAAATGGCAGCTACTTTAGAAAAGGATTTTTTGACTCACTCCCTACTGCTGTTGCAGAACCTAAAACAGTGCCTGGTGCATGAATTGATGAAAAAATTCCAAATCCTAAAATATGGCTTTCAATGTGTTGTTACAATCTGTATCAATTCTATAGCCCCCTCTCCCACAATGCTGTGGTTTGGATGAGTGTTCCCCAAAGACTCATGCATGAGAGGCTTGGTCCCCAGCCTGTGGCACTGTTGGGAGGTAGTGGAACCTCTAAGCCATGGGGCCTAGTGGGAATCTTTCAGCCATATGGAGACATGATCTTGAAGGGAATATTAGGACCCTAACTCTCCTATTTCTCACCATGAGGTGAGCAGCATGCTCCATCATGCACTCCCCACCATGATATACTGCATTGCTGTCGGCCCTAAAGCAATGAGGTAACTGACCATGGACCAAAACCTCCAAATTGTGAGTCAAAATAAACCTTTTTTATTTAAGGTGAATTTTTGTTAACATATCAGAAAGCCAAATAACATGTACCTCCTCTCCCTGCAGTTTCCCTAGAGTTCCCATCCTTGGAACTCAGCTCCTTACATTTTTGGTTTCTTAAGTTGAGACTTACTCTGCCTCCTGTCTGGCTTTCCTTGCTTGTTTTCCTTTGTTTTTGCTTAGAAAATTATTTTCCATACCTGAGGCCCAGGTTATTGCCTCTGTGGTTGCGGGCAATCAAATTTTTAACTTTTTTCTTCTATCACTTATGGCTTATTCTGCTAATATAGCACTTAGGCCATTACATTAAAGCTCTGCCTAGTATTTTCTATCTTTCTTCTTCGCTTTGTTTTTAGCTCACTATGTCCATTCTTTGCATTCTAGTATAGAATAGTATAGTATCTGGCATGGATATTCTTTTTTTTTTTGATAAGATAAAATGAATATCATGTAGATATGTATTAGTTTTTTAAAAGAGCCAGATGGGAACTGAATTCTCAGAGCCCAAAAGAAAAGAATTAGTGTGACAATCAGATGGTAAACCATTTGGAATAAAACTGAATGTACAAACACACATACACACACACACCCCCTGCAACACCAGGGTATTTGTTACTTAATAAAAATGGAAGTCCCCTGGGGTTTTTGGATTTTTGATTTGTTCATTTTTTTGTAAAATACATTTTAAAGATATGAAATCTTTGGCTAAGTAAAAAGTGGTTTATAGCACCTGAAAATTCCAGGGAGACTTATTTCATTACATCAATTTATCCAGGACAAACTTTATCATTTTAGATATTGTGGCTGGTACCTTGGAGTTACATCATCATTATATAATTAGATCCTTTTAAAATTTACATTGTTATTCTTAAAAACATACCTTATCTGTCATTGTCACTTGAAGTGCATTTCAGTAAAATAATAGCTATTTTACATTTTTTTCACTTATTATCTTACTCTCCATTCTTTTTTATTATTTAGAAGTCTGTTGGTGAAAAGGGGATTGATGTGATTATTGAAATGTTAGCTAATGTGAATCTTAGCAATGATTTGAATCTTCTGTCATTTGGAGGAAGAGTAATAGTAAGTATTTTTCATTACCATTTTAAAGTTTTACTGCAGTTTAATGCTCTTCTGCAGCAATCTTTAACTGCAGACCTGTTGTTTTCGTAATAGGTTGTTGGCAGCAGAGGCCCTATTGAAATAAACCCACGGGCCACCATGATGAAAGAGTCTAGTATAGTTGGAGTCACTCTCTTTTCATCAACCAAGGTAGGAGAAGAAGTGTTTTTAATTTTGTTAACTTGGACATTGGTAAAGTTTTCCTAGTCTGACAGACTGAAGTTAGAGTATATGCTAAGCTTGGTTGTCTGACTAGGGGAGTAGGTAAGGATAAGTGACCTGATGGGTAATGAAGACAACAATACAATTTATTACCCAAGTCAGGACTCTTGAAAGAGAAAGGTGATACTATCAGTCATTATTTCAAGACAATAGGTATTTTATAAACTAACACTATCCCAGGCAAATGGAAATTATGGTTACTCTTTAGAGAACTAGTTTTTCTGTAGTGCTGGACAAGTTGACAAAAGCCACCCATTTATAGGAGACTGTGATGTAACTGTTAGATTCTAAAGTTTTTTAAAGCTTCTAAAAATTAAGTCATATGGTCTACTACAAAAAAATTATTTTTGCTCTCTTTTAGGAGGAGTTTCGGCAATTTGCAGCAGCCCTTCAAGCAGGAATGGAAATTGGTTGGTTGAAACCTGTGATCGGGTCTCAGTATCCCTTGGAGAAGGCAGCCCAGGCTCATGAGGATATCATTCGTGGCAGTCGGCCTCCTGGAAAAATGGTTCTTCTCTTGTGATGATTCCTTCTTCTATGGTCTTCTTATATAATTAGGAGGCATTCTGTCTTCTAGACTTAGCCTGCAGTTTCTTTAATTAACATTCAATTGATTCATTGAGCTTCTGATATTAAAAAACAAGATTTTTTTTTTCTTTAGGGAACAGAAAAAGTGGAAGGAAACTTATTTTGTAGCTGGCCATATTTTATATGCCTTCTATCTCAATTTAAGGAGTCATCATAGTAGGAAAACAGCATGTTGGTGGTCATTTGGCATTAGTATGATTTCAGAAATTCTTGAGTAATTCTACAACTTGATTAAAATGTGCAAATTTAGAATAAGACTCTTTGATTTCCAAGCCTACTTATTTGTATCAACAGTTCACTAATTTTCTCTGATGAGCCCATAGCTGTAATAGACCTGAAACTCTCTAGACATTTTCATACTAATCTTATTTGAACTTGTAATCTTTTGGAAGGGCAAAAATATGCAATACCTAGAGAAATATTTTTAGTTTTCCAATATTTCCCAAACTACCAGAATATGCATTGTATTCCTAATTGATTACCACTGATATGCTTTTAGTCTATGATGCTAGGTACAGAGTATTTCTTGATTGATCAGGTTTTCAGAATAGATTTAGAGTTACTGGGTTTTGTGATGTGGGTCACATATTGTTATTTAAATTAATAACTTCACTGATTTTGTACACTAGAAATGATCTGATTTTGTTTTTAAAAATCTGTAATAAATCCTATAGACAATTAGACCTGTGTTTGTCTAGTGTGTCTTTGAGCAGTACTTGTCTTACATCATTTCTGCATGTCTCCTAATGGTTACTTAACAGTGTTCTATTCTGGAACTTCTTTATCTGAACTAAATAAAAGGATGGCCTTAGTAATCATCAGCATTATGTTCAAGCAAATAAGGTTTGGTTTTTTTATTATTTTTTTCTTCCCATGAACACATCCTTCTGTTTCTTATTATATTATATGCTTGATTAGCTTATCTTATTTGTTTTGTTGAATGACAGCTTCTGGTCTGAACATGTACTCCTGCTTTAGTAGTAAACAGGTAGCACTGCTACTTCCAGTAATTGGGGGGTATTATTGGCTTCTGGCTCTTTATGCTGTGGCTGAAGTGTTTTTGCTATTATCATTGTCTGAGATCATATGCTATTTCTTTTTTTTTTTTTTTTTTAGTATTTATTTATTTTGCTTTAGTTATACACAATGCATTTATTTTTACATGGTGCTGAGGATCGAACCGGACCACACACAAGCTAGGCAAGCACTCCACCCCTGAGCCATAACCCCAGCCCAATACGCTATTTCTTTTACAGGTTAACTGTCCTATAAAATAACATTTTAGGGAGAGGTATTAAAGCAGTGTTATTAATCAGAAGGCTAGCATTTTATGTGTTTCCAAAAATAGGAGATTCTTTTCCAGGCAAAAAGATAAAGGAATAATTATTCTGTAAAAATCAGTTTAATGTGTTTGCACACTTGCCTGATCCATAGAATGAGCTAAACTGTCAGTCACCTTAACACTTCACAACAACTCATTAATGTAGTTCAGTTAATATTGAAGGCAAAACTAGCCAAACTATGAATTAATGGCAGTGTTTACGATTATGTGGCATTGGATACATTTTCTGTATGGATCTCCTTGTAATTCTATCTAGTCCTCTCCTAACTTCCAGCGGACTATATCCACTAGTTAGGCCTTTGCACTATTACACAGTCCCCTGTGCCTGTCCCTGCTGTCAAGTAGAGAATAATTTGTAAAATAAGCAAGCATTATTTCACTTTGCAACCTTCTGGATTTCTGTTTCTATTTGCTTTGACTTCTGTGGGCTTAACTCCTAACAATATTTGCAAGACCAAATTAAACAGCTGCCCAGAGCCTCAAAATGTGAAGCAACATGCTGAAGGTCACAGGACTAGGAGATTCAAACTCAGCTAACAATTATTTTTAGTAAGTTGTTGATATAAAACCACAGACTCCTAAATTTTAATTCCAAGGTTTTAGGCTATGCTAGCTCACTTTACCTCTGGCTTCTGTAGCAGGTGCACTCCTGCTTTCTAGTTTTATTTTCCCCTAAATTCCTAGAACCTGGGCCTGTTTGTCATCTTTGTGTCACTTGTCAAGTGTCTTCTGATTTGGCAGACTTACTAGGAAGAGGTGATTCTATTCATCCATTAGTTCACCAAGTACTTACAGGCCACTGATTGAATTTGAGAATACAAAGACACATAGGACATGGTCCACAATGTTGAGTTAACAGTTGAGTAGGGATGAGACCAAATAAAATATGTTAGAGTATAAGGGAGTGTATCAGACAAGGTTCTCCAGAAAAACATAATCACCAAGACATATATGTATGAAGAGATTTATTTGAAGGAAATCACGTAGTTGGGTCTGGAAAGTCAAGGTCAGCAGGATGGCAATACAGGCAGGGTTCTATGCAGAGATAAAATTCTTTTTCGGGAAACCTCAGTTTTTGCTCCTAAAGCTTTCATCCAATTGGATGAATCCTACCTGCATTATTGAGGGAAATCTCCTTTACTTAAAGTTTACATAATTGTATGCAAGTGCATAAATAAAACATGATGATTTTATGTTGGCACATATAACCAAACTTCATAAGGGATAACATGGGGACGCAGAGAATAGGCATTCAATACAGCCTGGAATTTCAAACGACACATTTTATGCCTTTGTTGGCTCTCTCCATCTATAGTGGTTTTGGTGATAGAGGCAAAAAATAACTTGGGTGTTTTGGAAAGGGGAAAAATTCAGGTAGCATTTTTCAGTGTCCTTGACTCAGCTTCAGTGAAGTAAGAAATGATATGTGTGCCAGTTCCCTGCCAGCTTCCACAATTCACAGTGCAAAGAGCTTTTTTCTGTACAAGATAACTGCTAAAAGGAACAAAACCCATCAGGTCACTTTGACCTGGCTCTCAGCCTCCTCAAGTATATGCCATAGTCAGGAAAACACCTTAGCTCAACCCTTAGTCATCTCTTTCTAATATCATCAATTTTTGTGCAGCCCTTTTAAAAACTACCATTTAAAAACTGACTTTTTTTTTTTTTTTTTTTTTTACTTCATAGGATGAATATTATGGGAACTTCCTACCTAATCTGTCAGTGGTCCATCAATGACCTTTAAATCATACATAAGGACAGTCCATATATATTCTTTAACAGTGAGTCTAATGCTGATCCCCAAACTATTGTATAATAAAGACGTTAATTAAATAGGTACTAAACATAACCACAAATTAGCAGTCCTTCATTTATTCAGTCTCAACTTCATGTAAAAATACCCACAAAGACTACAATATTTCAGCAAGCTAAAGAGGAGATCCTGTGCCAAAATCCATTTGGAATTTCTAACTCCAATGACAATCATTTGATTTATTGAAACAAATTAGCTGCAGGAATGGTAGGAAAAAGTTTCAACTTAGTCACTGTCTTTTGCAAGGACACAGGGGCTACTCTGCCTGGAAAATCATACCCTTATTGCCTAGAAATCATCTGAGCTAGCTGGAGTTGATATCTATGCTCACTCCACAGTATCCCTCAGTTCCTTGCTTTCATAGGCATTTTGGAAACTACAGGTTTCAATTTTCAATGTAGCTGCAGATAAAAGAAGGAGAAGGAATGTGCACCCTTGGATATTGCCATATTTTGGATCTGAAACATTCCTCAGAGATCCAAGTTTTAAAGCCTTTGTCCCCAGCTTGGTGCTATAGGAGGTGGTAGAACCTTTAAGAAGTTGGGCTTAATGGGAAGTTTTAGGTCACTGAGGACATGTCCTTAAAGGGGATTATGGGACTCTGATTTTTCTTTTTCTTTCACGTTCCTCTGCCATGCAGTATGGCCATGATGCACTGCCTCACACAGGTCCCAAAGCAATAGGGCCTACCAACTATGGACTGAAACCTCCTAAACCATGAACCAAAATAAACCTTTTCTCTTTATAAACTGTCATGTATTTTTTTCCAGTAATGGAAAACTGACTAACAGATGTACAGTCACCACCAAGAAAACATGGAATGGAGAGTAGAGGATCCCTAGGATGTACCAGATGCTAGAAAGAGTACAACACTTGTACAAACAACATTTGTCTGATTCTAGCAAAGTCAGATTACCCAAAAATTGGATCAGAAGATGCTCATGTGTTAGTCCAGCAGGCACTGGAATTGATACAAGGTATTCAAGAGGCCACCTCACTATAGGAACAGGTCCTATAAGCTCCCTTATTGACAGAGAGGAGTATTACAGATGTGTGAAACTCTGGGGTACAGTTGCTAAGAGCATGGGTTAAAGAGACAGAAATCTGGCTTTAATTCCTAGCTCTATTACTAACCAGCTATGAAATCCTAAGAAAATTACCTATATCATTTGGAGCCTCAATTTCCTAGGGTGGGATGTAGAGATTTTATGAATCCAATAAGAAAATTACTAGGGATGGGGATATAGCTCAGTGCTTCCCTCCAAAGCACATGGACCTGAATTCAATCCCCACCCCACAAAAATGAAACATAAAAGAGAAAATTACTATGTAGTACTTAGCACTCTGTCTTATACAAGGAAGTGTTTAATTTAATCTTTCATTTTTATTAGTCATAAGGAGTAAATTGAGGGCTGGGGTTGTGGCTCAGTGGTGGAGCGCTTGCCTCACATATGTGAGGTACTGGGTTCAATTCTTAGCACTGCATATAAATGAATAAATAAAATAAAGGTCCATCAACAACTAACAAAATGTTTTTTAAAAAGGCGTAAACTGAAAAAAAGGGGGAGGAATGAAGAAGGGAATATTGTGAAATTTGCAAAAAATTCAAAAAATAGGAACTCCAAATACAAAGTCCCAAAAGAGGTACAAATGAGCATAATTACAGAATGCTTACTTGGTCATGTGGATAAACTTGATAACTCCCCAAAATGTAGAGGAACAAGAGATGAGAAAAGTATATCATAGAACAAACAAAGACCAGATGAAAAATGCAAACTTCAAATTATAGGTGTGCTCAAAAAAATATCCTAGAAGATGAGTGCTCTATCTGATGTGCTTGTGGTAAAGATTTGCTCCCATTCTGTAGGTTCTCTATTCACCTCACTGATTGTTTCTTTTGCTGAGAAGAAGCTTTTTAGTTTGAATCTATTCCATTTATTAATTATTGATATTAATTCTTGTGCTATAGAAGTCTTATTAAGGAAGTGGGGGCCCTAATCTAACATGTAGCAATTTGGGCCTACTTTTTCTTCCATTAGGTGCAAGGTCTCTGGTTTAATTTCTAGGTCCTTGATCCACTTTGAGTTGAGTTTTGTGCATGGTGAGAGATAGAGGTTTAATTGCATTTTGTTACATGTGGATTTCTGCAGGAGCCCTGTTTGGGGAGATGGCTTAAATTGCGGTGGACTACGGGCTTTGGCTTTGGACATGTTTGGGCATTGGCGCCTTCCGTACTTGGCCTGGGATCTTGCGAGACTTGGCCGGAGATCTCGAGGGACTTGAGCGAGATTGCGGAGGAGGTCTGCGCCATTTTGGAGGTTAGAGGAGCGTGGACGGCGTGTCGGGGTGTAGTTAGAGCCAGGGAGAAAAGTTGCCAGAATAAAGAGCTGTTTGTTTCCAGTTCGTCTCAAAACTTCTTCCCGCGGCTTCTTTGCTCCAAGCGGCCATCGCTTCAGGCGACTACAGGTGGTGGCCCGGACGGGGAATCGACACGGCAGGTAAGAACTGAGGAACCTCGCAGGAGTCTCTAGTCAGAGCGGTTAAAATGGGTTCGAAAATAACTAAGACCCAAGTGTACAAGGCTCTTGATGGATTTTTTGATATAGCTGAGTCAGTTATTAGTGAGGAGAATTTGGAAAAAAGTGAAAGTGATCATGAAAGCTTGGCCTCGGCTGAGTCAGTTAGGGCCAGTAAGGATAGTATCAGTGCGGGCTCAAAAATGACAAAGATCCGAGCTGCTAAAGCTATTCAAGATTTATTAGAGATAGTTCAAGGATACATGCTCTCAATTGAATCCGGGACTCAGGATGTTACTGAGTCAGTTAGGACCAATGAGAGTAGTAGTAGTGAGGAGGAATTAAGTAAAAGTGATTCTGAAAAAATGAACAAAAGGAAATTAAGGAAGACCAAGATAAGGGACCATCAAGTGGAGGAACCTATGTCCTCCACTCCCCCATGGGTGGAATCTATTACAGAAAATATGAAGGGTATCACTAGGCGTTTGCATACCCTAGAAATAGAAATAAAAAGTCTTTCTGAGCGCTTATGTGCTCTCGAGGGTAACTCACAGATACGTTGGGAACTGCCAGTATTTGAATATGAAAATGGAGAGAGGGGCCACCAGTCAGTAGATTTCAAAACAATAAAAATTCTCAAAGAGGCAGTAATGACATATGGACCCCAAGCTCCTTTCACGTTGAGTATACTGGAGTCCCTTAACACCTTTAGCTTAACCCCCTCAGACTGGAAACGTCTATGTAAAGCAACATTAAGTGGGGGACAATACTTGGTTTGGCGATCACAATTTCAAGAACTTTGTATAGAAACAGCTAAAATAAATGCAGATGCAGGGTTTGGAGACCATAATATAGAAATGCTCACAGGAGAAGGGCCATTCGCAGACGTACAGGTTCAAAAATATTATACCCCAGGAGTATATGCTCAGATAAACGCAGCTGCTTTAAAGGCATGGAAAACTGTACAAGGACCTGGGGATCTACAAGGTAGCTTGTCCAAAGTAATTCAAGGACCTAATGAACCATATGCTGAATTTGCTGATCGACTTTTGAGAACTGCAGGTAGAGTTTTTGGAGACGTTGATCAAGTTATGCCATTAGTTGTTCAATTAGCATATGAAAACGCTAATAAATATTGCCAGGAAGCCATCAGGCCATGGAGAAATAAAAAGGATCTTTCCATATATATACAACTATGTAAAGATATAAATGATGCCTTTGTCACAGGGAATATGATTGCAGCAGCTGTTAGAGATGCTGCCCCTCAGAATTTCACAAGGACTCAACCTAGACACTATAATCAATCAGGATATTCCAGGAAAAATTACCATAATCAATCAGGCTATTCTAGGCAAAATCCCAAAAGAGAAATAAGACCAAATTCATACCGTGCTCCAGGTTGCTGCCCCAGGTGTAAAAAGGGAAATCATTGGGCCAATAAATGTTATTCAAAATTTGACATCCATGGAAATCCTTTGTTCAGGAATTCAAAAAACGGGGCACGGGGCCCAATGCCCCGGGGCCCACAAATGTACGAGGCATTGGAAGAGGAGTATCCTCAAGCATCCATTCAGATGCTTCCCCGACACAACCCCTATTACCCATCCACTCCCTCACCAGAGGAACAGGAAGAAATGCAGGATTAGACCTCTGTTCCACCGCCCGAATAGTGTTAACACCTGAAATGGGGGTTCAACTGATTCCCACAGGAGTCAGGGGACCTCTTCCCTCAGGGACTGTAGGACTTATTATCGGGCGAAGTCCTCAAAGCTTATTAGGTTTGCAAGTGACCCCAGGTGTAATAAACTCAGACTACAAAGGGGAAATAAAAATAATGCTTAGCTCACCCCAAAGTATAAGTTCTGTTAATCAAGGAGATAAAATTGCTCAGCTGCTTCTCCTTCCAAATTTACATAATTCATTTAAAATGAGTATGCCTCAAAAAGGGAACAATACAAGATTTTGTTCCACTGATTTGAGTCCCATGGCTTGCTGGGTTCGAGACTGTACTAGGAGGCCTATGTGTAAAATAAGAATCCAAGGAATAGAAATGGAGGGACTTATAGATACTGGAGCTGATTCCTCCATCATTAATTTACGACAATGGCCCAAACACTGGCCTCTGCAAAAAGCTTCAACCAGTTTAAGAGGCTTGGGATATAATAACCTCCCAGAAAAAAGTGCAGTAATTTTAAAATGGGAGGATGATGAAGGACATAAAGGAACGTTTCAGCCTTATGTTTTACCTAACCTACCAGTTACTTTATGGGGAAGAGATATTTTACAACAAATGGGAGTACACCTTGCAACCAAACCTGCAGGTGTTAAATGTGAAAATATACAGGGTAGTCTTAACCCTGAAAGAAATCATTATCAAAAAGTACAGGGTAAGCGTAACCCTAAAAGAAATCATTATCATATAGGAAAAAGACATTTTTCTTCGGGGCCACTGAGAAAATAATTTTAAAAATACCATGGCTTTCTGATAAGCCAGTGTGGGTCCCTCAGTGGCCCCTATCTAAAGAGAAATTACAAGCGGCCCACCTACTAGTTCAGGAACAATTAGAAGCAGGACATATAGAACCTTCCACCTCTCCCTGGAATTCCCCCATATTTGTGATCAAGAAAAAATCAGGAAAATGGCGATTATTACATGATCTTAGACAAATTAATAAAACCATGCAAGTCATGGGCCCTACTCAACCTGGACTTCCGAATCCTGTAGCTATTCCAAAAAGTTTCCATGTTATTAGTCTTGATATAAAGGATTGCTTCTTTTCTATTCCCCTACATCCTCTGGATGCCCCCAGGTTTGCTTTTTCAGTTCCTTCTATTAACAATAATGGCCCTGATCAGAGATATCAATGGAAGGTTTTACCACAGGGAATGGCTAATAGCCCCACCATATGCCAAATATATGTGGACAAGGCTATCCAACCCATTAAAAATAACTATCCAAACCTCATGTGTCTACATTACATGGATGATATTTTACTGGCCTACCCTAATCAAAAAATCTTATTTAATATATTCAGTGACATGGTAGAAAATTTAAAAAAATACGGATTATATATAGCAGAAGAAAAAGTTCAAACTAGATCTCCCATATTATATTTAGGATTTAAAATCATGGATACTTTTGTTAGACCCCAAAAAATTTTAATAAATAAAGAACATTTAACCACCCTCAATGATTTCCAAAAACTGCTGGGTGACATTAATTGGCTTCGCCCTACACTAAACCTCACTACTGGCCAATTAAAACCTTTATTTGATATCCTTCGAGGGGACCCTGATCCATCCTCACCGCGAACACTGACTCCAGATGCTAGGAAAGCTTTAAAGTTAGTAGAAAAAGCCATTGAAGGAGCTCATTGTGACAGATTTGATTTAACTCAACCGCTGATGTTGATTATTATTTCTTCACAATATACACCCACAGGAGTATTTTGGCAACAAGGGCCTTTATTATGGATACATTTGCCCGTCTCTCCTAAAAGTATAATTGAATCTTATACCTCCATGGTGGCTAAACTTATTCTTCAAGGACTTAAGACTTCTACTAAAAATATTTGGCATTCACCCTGCTACTATTATTACTCCCTATTCATCATCACAGATTGAATACTTATGCTTCAATGATAATGATTGGGCTATAGCTAAATGCTCTACTTCTGCAAATTTTGATAATCATCTTCCTAAGTCCCCTATATTATCTTTTTGTATTAATCATCCTATTATATTTCCACAGGTAATAAAAAATCAACCTATTCCTAAGGCATTTAATGTATTTACAGATGGGTCCTCAAATGGTACTGCTGCAATAGTCACTACAAAAGAAAATATGACTTACATAACTGCACACAAATCAGCTCAACTAGTGGAATTGGAAGCTGTGGTAAGAGCTCTGGAAAATTTTAGAGACCAGCCCATAAACATTTTTTCAGATAGCCACTATATTGTACAAGCCGTCCCAAAATTAGAGTTAGCAGGACCAATAGCACCTCATACTCCAGCTTTTAAATTGTTTTATCAAATACAAAAACTTTTGTGGGCAAGAAAAGAACCTCTATTCGTAGGCCATATTAGAGCACATACTAATTTGCCTGGCCCCCTCCATGAAGGTAATCAAAAGGCTGATGAACTTACAAAAACAATATTTATACTTTCAGCACTACAACAAGCTACTTTATTTCATTCCCAGTTTCACGTCAACAGCACCACCTTGCAACGTAGGTTTAAAATCACAAAAGAGCAAGCCAGAACAATTGTAAAAGATTGTAAATCTTGTATGACACATTTGCCCAATCCTCATTTTGGTGTTAACCCTAGAGGATTAATGCCCAATCATTTGTGGCAGATGGATGTTACTCATGAGCCAAGCTTTGGAAAATTGCGATTTATTCATGTAACCATAGATACATGTTCAGGCATGATTTTTGCTTCCTTACATTCTGGAGAAAAAGTTAAAGATGTCACATCTCATTGTTTACAAGCTTTTGCTGCATTGGGCATCCCCAAAATGCTTAAAACAGATAATGGCCCCGCATATACGTCCTCATCTTTCAAACAGTTTTGCGCAAAATTCAACATATCCCATAAAACAGGCATCCCATACAATCCTCAGGGTCAGGGCATTATTGAAAGAGCAAACCGCACACTGAAAATTATGTTATTAAAACAAAAAGAAGGAAATTGGAAAAGTCCTAAAGACAGATTGGCAGTTGCCCTGTTTACCTTAAATTTTTTAACTTTAGACTCTAATGGTTATTCTGCTGGAGACAGACATTGGAATCCACACCAACAACATAAACCCTTGGTTTACTGGAAGGATGTTCTTTCAGGTACATGGAAGGGTCCAGATCCAGTATTAATTTGGGGGAGAGGATCTGTTTGTGTTTTTCCAAAACACGAATCCTCTCCAATATGGATACCATCTAGATTAATAAAGCAGGTACCACATCAAAATGATCAAGATGTAGTTGTTGAGGAATCAAGATTAATAAAAAAGGTACAAAGTCAAGAAGACCAAGATGAAGATATAGAATGACTCCCTCAAAAGTATCCTTCAAAATGTTTCACAACTCAAGAGTCATTCCTCCCGGCCGGGATGAGGAGATCTCTCTTTAGTGTGCACACAATTGTATTTTTTTTTTCTTTTATACATGTCTTTATGTCTGTACATTTGTCTACATTTCATGTTAATGTGATGTCACAAATATATGTTTGTATGTTTGTTCGTCTGTCCAGTGTGACGTCACAAAGAACAAAGCGCTTATGAAAAAGAATATATATATATATATATATATATATATATATATATATATATATGGATCCAAATAACTTTAATTCATTTTAGGTTGAGAGTATTCAATTTAGGTAAATAATTTTATAAATGAAGGTACTTTCAATTTTGATTATAGGTATCCCTGGGACTTCTCTTTAGCAAACAATATGACTAGTGCTATATAACCTAATATTTTGGTGTTTTGACATAAGATTGTTCATTTGTTATTAACTTCATTTGTTTAATAGCTGATTAATTTCAATTATCTCAACAGGTAAAAAATTGCTGTGTATACAGAGACTTGAGGGTTCCAGCTGACAAATTATTTCTCCAAAGTGCCTTTAGCTTTTCTTTAATCTATCTTTAATACAGTAAATACCCTCAGTCTTTCTTTCTTTTGTTCTCAATATGATATTTTGACAACTTATGTTTGTGTGAGCTCAAACAACAATGTGTATGAGCAGAAATCAACTTTAATTTTCTAATCTAATAATTCTGTTTTTTAGTTTGACAACTCGACTCTTCACTCAGTGCTGAAATAACACTGCCTTTCCTTTAATAATTGATGCTTGAGTTTCTAGGTAGCGGGCCCTGAAGATTTGCCGGTGGCATTATCTAGATATAAAAAAGACGGTTGCTGCTATAGCTGCAGGGAACGCGGTCACCACAAGCATCCCTGCTGCTCAAGCATCAAACAACCTCACCAACAGTGTGGCCTCTGCTCTACATGCATGGGACCTCCTACATCAACGTGTTATAACAAATGGACATTTTGATCTTTCATTGTTTGGGACTTTACGGGACAATGACTTGCGGACATTTGTCCAGACAATTCAGTGTGTTACTTGATGAAACTTAGGGCAAATAATTTGTTTAAACAATTTGATATGCTATACAATTTGGCTCGTCACCAAAAGGCTTGTTGCCTTAAAGCCGCAACATCTCCTCACAATTGGACGGCTGTTAGTCATCATACACAGTCGATCCTAAAGGGCTCCATTGGATGGCTGGTTAGCCAATGACGGGTAAGATCCCCAGAGGGGGACAACCTAAGACAGGCACAGTCGCACGGGACAGTCTCATGTGGCCGACATATCAACCTAAGACAGGAGTCAAGGGCACAGCCTTGATTATCCGATGACGGGTAAGAATGTTGGTTGCACATAGATGTCCTAGAGCATTACCTCTTTTAAAACAAAAGGGGGGAAATGCAGGAGCCCTGTTTGGGGAGATGGCTTAAATTGCGGTGGACTACGGGCTTTGGCTTTGGACATGTTTGGGCATTGGCGCCTTCCGTACTTGGCCTGGGATCTTGCGAGACTTGGCCGGAGATCTCGAGGGACTTGAGCGAGATTGCGGAGGAGGTCTGCGCCATTTTGGAGGTTAGAGGAGCATGGACGGCGTGTCGGGGTGTAGTTAGAGCCAGGGAGAAAAGTTGCCAGAATAAAGAGCTGTTTGTTTCCAGTTCGTCTCAAAAACTTCTTCCCGCGGCTTCTTTGCTCCAAGCGGCCATCGCTTCAGGCGACTACAGATTTCCAGTTTTCCCAGCACCATTTGTTGAAGAGGCTATCTTTTCTCCAATTACGTTTTTGCGCCTTTGTCTAATATAAGATAACTGTAATTATGTGGGTTAGTCTCTGTGTCCTCTATTCTGTACCATTGGTCTACCAGTCTATTTTGGTGCCAATACTATGCTGTTTTTGTTACTATTGCTCTGTAGTATAGTTTAAGGTCTGGAATAATAATGCCACCCACTTCACTCTTCTTGCTAAGGATTTCTTTGGCTATTCTGGGTCTCTTATTTTTTCAGATGAATTTCATGATTGCTTTTTCTATTTCTATGAGGAATGTCATTGGGATTTTAATTGGGATTGCATTGAATCTGTATAGTACTTTTGGTAGTATGGTCATTTTGACAATATTAATTCTGCCTGTCCAAGAACAAGGTAGATTTTTCCATCTTCTAAGGTCTTCTTTAATTTCTTTCTTTAGCATGCTGTAGTTTTCATTGTAGAGGTCTTTCCAGATGCCCTTCAGTAGAGGAATGGATAGGGAAACTTTGGTATATATACACAATGGAACATTACTCAGCATTAAAAGAGAATAAAATCATGGCATTTGCAGGTAAATGGATGGAGTTGGACAATATAATATAGTGAAGTAAGCCAATCCCCAAAAATGAAAGGCTGAATGTTTTCTTTGATATGAGGATGCTGACTCATAATGGCGATGGGGGGAGATGGGAGAAATGGAGGAACTTTAGATAGGGCAAAGGAGAGGAAGGGGAAGGGAGGGGACAAGGAGGTAGGAATAACAGTGGAATGAGTTAGACATCATTAACCTAAGTACATGTATGAAAATATGAATGGTCTAAAAATACTTTGTGTACAACCAGTGACTTGAAAAATTGTGCTGTATATGTGTAATATAAAGTGAATTGCATTCTGCCATCATGTATAACAAATTAGAATAAATAAATAACTTAATAAAGAAAAAAATATTAGCTCAAAAAATTCTGAAAGAAAAAAAAATACCCCAGAAAAATGGAAGAAATAATAATTCAAGAAAACTTTCCTGAACTAAAAAAAAAAGAGCTTTGATCACTGATACTAATTATTTCTATGCAAAAAGACTACAAGTAATAAGACATATCCTTTAAGTCTTTTAAATTTTCCATAATTTAGAAAATAACATACAGAAGATTTTTTTTTTACAGTTAGTTATGTCATTCAAAACCTGGAAAAATGGAAGAGGACAATAGAAAAACTATGAAGGAGTTCAGAGAGGTGACTGTGTAATAAATGTATAAAAATTAATATACAATAGTAATGATCAATTAGAAAATATAATGGGAAAAGGTCTTATTTATAGCTGTAATACTACAATTAGTAATTTAAAAAGCAATGAAATGCAAATGGCCAAATTTACAAAAAATTCATACAGGACCTTTAGAACAAAAACCATAAGATTCTCCTCGGGGTTATAAAGGAGTTCTAAAAAGAATCTTGCCTGGGGAGGCTGAGGCAGGAGGATGGCAAGTCTGAGGCCAACCTCAGCAATTTAGCCAGACTCTGTTTAAAAATAAAAGACAAAAAATGGACTGGGAATATAGCTCAGCCATAAAAGCATCTCTGGGTTTCATCCACAGTATGACCAGAACAACAACAATAACAAAAATAAATCTTAGTCAAATTCATGTAAACATTCTCCTTCATACTCTCAAATTCAAAGTTATACATAACAAAATCTCCTTAGAATTTTTAGAAACGCCACAAAACATTTTTTAAAGTCTTTAGGGGAAAAAGACAAATAGCCAGAAAAATTCAGAAATGAAAATTAGCTGGAACCAGTCTCATCAGGTAGGAACATTTTCCTGGAGTTAGAGTTACTAAAGTCCCATGGCCCCAACTGTAAGTAGATCAGTGGAACATATGTCTAGAAACACTTTCCACATTCCTGGGTGATAAAAATGGGTTTCCAATGAGAAAAGAGTTTAATCAATATGTGAACTCGCTACTCAGTAGGACAAAGAAACAAAGCTGGTATATGACTTCACTTTTCATATCAAAAACATTGGATGGTTTAAAATTTAAATATAATAAATAAAAAGATATATTAGAATATTTTTCTAAACGTGAGAGACGAAAGACCTCTTAATAATATCCATTACTCAAAGTTCCAAACTATAAAGGAAATAGCAAAATGGGAAAAGTGGAAAAAGATCTCCGATAATAAACATTATTAACATCTCCTTTGATCCATTATTTATCATATGGGAATTTATCCTGAAGAGATAGACATATCTATAAGGACATGTCAAAATTATTTTCATTACAACATTGCTTATCATAGTAAAATATTGGAAACAACATAAATTCTCATCAATTGAGAGATTAAAATGCTACTACATTGTTATAATGCAATACAATATAGCTATTATGATAAGGTAGATCCATAGTTCCTAACACAGGAGTATGTTCAAGGCATAGTATTTAGAATATTAAATTTAAGAAGCAGATATAGAATATGGGGTAGTATACTTCCACTTCTATATAACTGTTTATGTGGGTCAAAAGACACCTTGTAGATATTTATGTAACTATTTTGTCTTAGTGTTGGGATTATAAATATTTCCCCAAAACGTTTACTTTTCAAGCATCTTCAAATATTATTTTCTAAGAAAAAGTATCTCTGTTAATTAAGTCTGTAGCTAACTTCTGAGAAATACTTTCTTAGATAACAAATATTAATGGGATTAAGAGCTTAACAACAAAAATAAAAATAAATGACTGACTTCCAGGAGTGGTGGTGCATGCCATGCCTGTAATCCTAGTTACTCAGGAGGCTGAGGCAGGAGGATCACAAATTTGAGGCCACCCTTAAAATTTCAAAAGACTACAGGCATAGCTCAGTCATAGAAGAGCACCCCTGGGCTCAATTGCCAGTACCACTAAACAAATAGGTGAATAAATGAATAAATAAATAAGTCTAAATCTCAAAATACTTACATTCATCTTATTCTCTGTAATTGTATGTCTGCAGATTTAGAATTAGTTCTTACCTGTGCTGATAATTTATGGATTATTCTTCAGTCATGTTCTGAAAAAAAAATTACAGCATATTTGTATTACATTTACCCTGAGTGGATCAGAATTATTTCTTTATTTTTATTACTGTTTTTGAAGTAATAAATTATCCTACAAAAATACTCAAATTTATTTTAAATAGATAAAACTTTGTTTTTGTTTTGTTTTGTTTTGTTTTGTTTTGTTTGGTGATAAGAACTATCTGATCTTGGGGAAAAAAAATTGTGTTCACATTTCCAGTAATGAACTATCAGACTTCACTTGTGGTTAATATAAAACCCAAGATGAACTTTGGTTTATCAATTTGTTTTGGATGTTTATTTTGATTGCAGCTCACATTTGAAATTCAATTGTAAGCATCATTTCTAATCAAAGCACTTTGAGTAGGTGTGACCAATGCATGTTAACAAAACTGAATCCATGTATTATTTGGTGAAATATTATTTTGTTCAAGAATTAACACTGTAATTCTGTTTCACAGTTTATCCATGTAATTTGAGTTTTTACATATCCTGTGGTTCCTTTTATCTGAGAGTAGGTTTTGAGTTTATTAGCTGGTTTCACTTAGTGTTGTTTATAGGCCTATTACTACAGCTTCTAAGTGCTTCTCAGAACATGTTCCTTTTATGTCTATCAAACTACATTTCCACATAAATGGAAACTCTTATGTTGCTGGAATTCTTTGCCTCTTTATTGTCAGCCTGCTGGTTAACCAAATGAGGAACACTATTTTCCTGAGTTTTATTCTACCCAATGGTAGGTAATTTCTCTGCCTATTTTTTTTACAATGAAAAATAATAACTCTATTCACACTTACAAATGTATTTGCATCCTTTTGTCCTATTTTCTCATTTCTTTGGAAGTGACAACTGTTCTTACTAAGCATAATTTCTTCAAGTCCCACTGTTCTGGCCTCTTGATGAACTTTGCTTTATTGGTTATCCTGAGTCCTGTATCTTCATCCTCTCCCTAAGAAACACAAACGTTTCAATTTCTTTCCCATTCTAACTTCCAGAATATTATTCCTGAAACCCCCGAACCCTTCTCAGTTTCTTTTGCAAACATTTCTTCCACTCACCTCTTAATTGTTAGTGTGTTTTTACTTTCTGATATTTTTCCTCTATACACCCCGACCCCTGATGACATCTGAACCCAGGCCCCCAGTTGTATGTTGATGATCCTCAAACCTTTTTTCCACCCTGTTCTATGATCTAAGGTCCATATATTAGATTGACCACTGGTCATCACTTGGATATTCCACAAACTTCTCAAAATTAGCGTGTCCTAAAATGAGCAAACCTGCTCATCCTCCTGTATTATCTTTTTTATCTCCGTGGATAAAGGCAATTTGTATGTCGCTAGTCAAGCCTAACAGTCATTCTCAATTCTTCCCTCTCCCAAATCCCCAGTATAGACTGGGGTGCCCAATAGAAAACAGCAACAAACACTCAAGTTCTTGCAAGACCTTAGCAGCTGCAAGACCAGGGCAAGTTGATTTGGTGTCTAGATAGCCTTGGGGTCCACAAAAACACTTGGAAAGAGTTTTCAAGGATCCATACCCTGAAGCAGACACTAAAAGAGTCACTAAAATAGCAAAATTTATACACATTACTATTACTGTGACCTAATTTTACCTATCCCCAAGCTCCTAGGAGGTGAGAACTGAGAAAATATAGGCTATACCCCTTGATTAGAGGGAGGGAACAGCAGTTCCCAGAGCAGAGGTTCTTAAAATCATTGTCTTAGTCCATTTGGACTGCTACAACCTAACACTTCAGACAGCTTGGCTTATAAACAACATAAGTGTGTTTCTAATAGTTCCTGGAAGCTGAGAATGTGAAGGTCAAGATGGTGCCAGCAGATTCAGTATTAGGTGAGGACATACTTTGTGGCTTTGTAGTTTATAGATGGTACCTTCTTCCTGCAGTCTCATGAGGGGAAGAGGAAAGTACTCCTCTTGGGCACTCAGGACTTAAATCACCCCCCAAAGCTCTACCTCCTATTGTTACCTCCTAGTATCACCTTGGGGCTAGGATTTTAATATATGAATTTGGGAATTTGGGGCAGGCCCAAGATAGCTATATTTAGGTTCTCTCACCAAGACTTCCTGCCAACTACATTTTAATATGTAGTCAAGGTCATGACACCCTGTTTCAGTATATTTACTTGAAGTCATATATATCTGCTTGTGAGTATGTGCCCACTTATGTAACTGTTGGCACTGGTTCTTCTTTGTTGACTTGCACATAGAAAAGCCTATGGAAAGACTCAGAGGGCTGTTGCACATTCAAATAAAGCATGCCTACTATCCCAACTGCACCTCACATCTTCTTTCGCCTGTGGGGATCCTGAATCTGTTTCCCAGGGTCTGAGCCCCTCAAGGATGGAGGGTGAGAGATACAAATATTCAGACCATAGTGATTCCAGGCACAGGAACTTTGATATAAACAACGCCAAGGCAGGTGAGAAACATAGAGGGGTGGCTTTCATTAGGGCTTCCATCTGAGGGGGGCGGGGCAGCACTGACAGGAGCTTCTCATTCTGGCTGCCTGAACAAAGGGCGAGAGCTTTATTTATGTGAAAGGGCTGTTTGCAAGGGGCTAAGGTCAGCCAGTCAGCCTGGGGATGAATGTTAGTTTTCCATATAGATATTGCATCCTGTAAAAATACTTCTGCCTTGTGATAAGGGTAAGTTTCTGTAGCTGTTAAGAGAACATGTAGTGGGAAATGGAAGAGAACACAAATCACAGCAAGTAGCAAGTGAATGGCCCTGGGAATTTGCTGTTTTGATGGCTCCTCAAGAGTTTTTATTCTTTATGTTATTTGTCCAGGGACAGTCATGGCAAAAGCTTCCTGGCTCTAGTGATGCACCTGGTCTCTGAAGCTGATAAGGCTGTTCAAAGGGGATGTGTTAGGCACATACCAAGCTTTTCGTAGCTAACAATCTATGAATTAGGGTGGAAGAGCAGAGAAAAGAAAAAAAAAATGTACACTATCTTTTAATAACCATCAGGCCATGAGTTAAATAAAGCCCAGGAGTGTCCTTGACCTTCATCCCTTTGGTGGTCTCTGTCTCAATAGCAATCATTTTTTCCTGACTTTAATTATACTTGCTCTTTGACCTCATTCAGGCCTTCTATTCATTTAATCCCTTATTACCCCTTAGTCTAATGGCTTTACCAGGCCTCATGTCCCGCCTAGCTTAGGTTGATCACTGGAATAACATTCAGTGGTATGGATCAGCAGCCTTCTTCAAAAGCCACTCACTGAAATCTAATCTTAGATGAAACCCATAATCTACCTCCCACTTCTAGCTTTTTCACCACTTCACTTCATACGTCCAAGCCCTTGCCAATAAAATGTAGCATGCTCTTCCAGCCTTCCTCTCCAATTGACCCTTCCAACCCAGCATTCCCCTGCCTCTATTTCTGCTCATGACATGTTTTCCCTTTTCTCCAAGTAAATCTGAAGATTAATCACTTGATTCGTTTTAAGATTATCTGCTTATGTCTTTTTTGCAGTAGTTAGAAGATGAGAAAGATATTTTCCCCCTTGGAATATAACTGGAATGTGGGAGTCACTATTCATCAGCTGTCACTCCAACCATGAGTGAAAGCCAAATTGCTATAAACCTCACAGTAGGAAAGAAAATGGAATGGGGGAGGTTTAGTATGACAAGCAGTTGCTAATCATGAAGATTGAATATTTTCATATTTCAGTTTAACTTTCCTTTCTGTGTATGGTCCTGGGGATCGAACCTAGGGCCTCATGCATGCTAGACACATGTTCTACTACTGAGTTACATGCTCAACCCTTAACTTTTTGGCACTACCACTTAAGCATCTTGATAGAGGGGATAGGAACTAGAATGTTGTTAGTAGAGGAAGGCACTCAAATGCTTTATAAGTGAAAGTTATAATAATGGGTTAGGTTTTCCTACTTGTAAAATTGTCTCTCCCAATTATAATGCATATATGTGTTTGTGTGTGTGTGCATATGTACACATATGTGTATGTATATATATTTAATTTAAAATTTAAATTGAATTATATATACTGGTTTGTTGTAAGCTGCCTATTGTGGCCAGCCACGGTGCCGCCACGGAGGAAAATTCTCGGAGGCAGAGTTAAGCTTTTACTACTTTTACTTCTACTTTCTTAGAGCTTAGAGAGGGAAAGAAAGATTTTTCTTAGAGAGGGAAAGAAAGATTTTTCTTAGTAGCTTAGAGTAGCTTAGCTTAGAGAAAGATTAGAGCTTCTTTCTTCTCTCTTCTTTCTTCCTTCTTCTTTCTTCTGTCTTCTGTCTTCCTCAGGAGTCTCGGCCTAACTCTGACCAGTCATTACTTCTTCTATCTGGTTTCTCTTCTGTAACCGCTCTGCCTACGTTCTGGCCGCTCTGATTCTTCTGACCGACCGAGTGACTGCCCGGCTGACTGAATTCTCCGTTCTCCTAACTCGGACCGCTTTCACCCGGTTATATACCTTCAGGTTTGCGGGTGCCTACAGGTGCGTCACATACATATCAGGTGGAACCCATGGCTTCCAGCTAGCTACAACAGCCCTTCCTAATTAGGGCTCCTTCAGTTTGTACACTAACTGTAAAGTAGAAATTTCACACTTGACATTGGATCAAGTATGAAAAAGTTGGCTTTATGTAGTATTGTCGCTCAGCTCTGGGTATGGCCATCTTGCTTCAAAGAAAATGTCACTACCAATGGCTAAGGGGAAAATATGGAACTAAAAGAATAATAGTAAATCCAATCCATTAAAATATTTATTTAAGCCGGGCGCGGTGGCGCACGCCTGTAATCCCAGCACTTTGGGAGGCTGAGGCAGGAGGATCGCGAGTTCAAAGCCAGCCTCAGCAAGGGCGAGGCACTTAGCAACTCAGTGAGACCCTGTCTCCAAATAAAATACAAAAAAGGGCTGGGGATGTGGCCCAGTGGTCGAGTGCCCCTGAGTTCAATCCCCGGTACCACAAAAAAAAAAAAAAAAAAAAAATTTATTTATATTTTATTATTTTGTTTGGGTGAAGGAAGAATCTTCTTTTCTTAGCCCCACTCAATTTTTACTTTGAAATTTTTAATAGCCTAATTCAAATTTATATTCTAAATACTGAAAGTACATAACATAGGTCAGTATTAATTTTTAAAATGTCAATTTGACTTAGTAAGAAAAAAAGCAACTGATGTGCTTCAGTAATAACTTCCACTTGTTTTAACTTGTTACATTAAAGCTTGCAATTCTATTTAATTGGCATGTAATTTAATTGCCACATAAGTTATTCAATTATATACTATAAATGTAAAATGTTGTTTATAGGCAATCTTATCTCTTTTGTTAAAATCTTGAGATACTACATCTTCCTCTATATTGTGTTTTTATGTATTCTTTCATGTTGATTATTTACATGGTATGTTGAGTTATACCACATGTTAACTGATTTTATCATTGATTATAATAGTGTATGTTTCTGCATTTATATATATTGTGATATTTTAATAATGAATTGGGAAAGCCAAACTTTAATCTGCTTTATTAATAAAAGCACAAGGGCTGGGGCTATGGCTTAGTGGTAGAGTGCTCGTCTCACATGGGTGAGGCCCTAGGTTTGATCCTCAGCACCACATAAATAAAATAAAGGTAAAATAAATAAATAAATAAAACCACAAAAGGCCTGAGCTTCTGCCTTTATGGAAATGATAATATCCCAATAATTCACACATGCTGCTCCTTCAGGCCAGCAGGCCTTGCCTCCATTCTTTGCCTATTCCAGCTCTTCCTTTTGAAGCTTTACCTTAAGTGTTAATTTATCTGGGAAGGCTTTTCTGACCTCATGAATGGTCAGATGGCTTTTCTCTAAGTTCCTTTAACTACCATGTCAATACAGAGTCTGACAGAGCCAGGGTAGATAGAACCTAGTCTTTCCTAAGTGGGGTGATGTTGGGTCCCAGCAGAGTAGCCTTCAGAAGACTCAGGCTTCTTTCTGGGTTTTAAATCAAGAATAATAGATACTTAATTGTGTTGATGTGAAAGATACATTAGATAAGACTGACTATGACTTTGCACAATGCTTCACACATAGAAAACCTTTGAAAATTTTAGTGTACTTTTTTATTTATTCAAAAAATAAAGATTGAATGAATGCGTGGCTTACAATTATTTATTGATTTGTCTGACTTCCACTGTTCTGTTTATTTATTCAGGGTTGGGTCTTAGTACCTGCCACAGGAAGTGGTTGGTAAATTGCAAAAACCTCTAGCTTCGTACTTTGACTAAAAACTTTCATAAATATTCAAATAAATATTACTTATTTAATCAATAAATATTACTTATTTAACAGGTATTTGTTAAACACCTACTCTGAGCTAAGCATTGTTCAGCAGTTGGGTATACATCTGTGACCAGGTCTCTGATTTCATAGAATTTGCATTTCAGTGGGAAAAGGCTGATGATAAGCACATAGGTAAGTACAGGGCATGACATTTGATGATAAGTGCTACGCAGAAATATGCCACAGAGGATGAAGGAAAGAGTTTTGGGAGCAGTTGCTCTTTCATGCAGCATGTTCACAGAAGTCCCCTTTAGAGGGTGATAATTTTTTTTTAATATTTATTTATTTATTTTAGTTGTACACAATGCAATGTATTTTATGTTTACGTGGTACTGAAGATCGAACCCGGGCCGCGCACGTGCGAGGCGAGCGCTCTGCCGCTGAGCCACAACCCCAGTCCCAAGAGGGTGATAATTTGAACAGAAGACCTAAAGGAAATGAAAGAGTTAATCACATGCACAGATATCTAGATAAAGATCTTTCCAGGCAGAAGGAAGAGTAAATGCAGAAGGCAGTAAGAAGGGAATATGCATGGTGTGCTTCAGGAAGAGCAAGGAGATGATCTGACTCAGGTGGAATAAGGACAGTGTAGAAGATGACATCAGAGAGGCAGCAAGGAGCTCTGTACACACACACACACACACACACACACACACACACACACACACATCTAGAATTTCATTCTGAGTTAGATGGAAAATGTGAATTGTGTCCATTACCATTTGGATGTGAAAGTAAAAACATTCTGCTATTTCAAATAAAATGTGGTTTATACAGAGTAGGTGCAGAGTAAGAGTAGAGGAATGGAGTCCAGAGGCCGGGGTTCCAGTAATGACTCCTAGAACAAGCCTTTACAGTGACTCCCAAGCAGAGTTGCTATCTCTGTTCCCATCTAGAAGGTGTGGAGTTACAAGGCCCCCTTCGCTGCCAATAAGAATTAGCAGACCACTGACAACATCACATCCACTTGACACCACCCAAGAGAGTTAGTTCTGGGACATCAGAGCACAGAAAAACTCAGTGCCCCTACCACTCTGATTACCACCAGCAACAGTCAAGTGGCAGGAAAGTAGCCCTGCTCAGTTTTTGTCGCTTGAATGCCTGAAATTAGCAGAAGTTAACTTCACTACAAAATTTAGTTTTCCAGATTTTGCTACACAGGAAGTAGACTAAAATGAAGCTCTAATAGATACTAGATCCAATCACTGGCTGCTCACTTGCTCTTCACGCTTGTAACCACAGGAGGATGTTTAGGTGTCATAAGACCACATTGTCTGCTTTCTAGAGAACAGACACCACGTGGGAGGCCATTGAGATTATCCAGTAAAATAATCCAGTAAATGGTAGTGTTTTCGTGTACTCTTGTTTTTAGAAGAAATATTATAATCTAACCCAGCTCACTCATTCATTCATTTAGTAATTTATGTATTTTGTAACCCTTGAAGAAATCTAACCCTTGAAGAAATCTTTCTGTGTGATCTTATTCAAACTGAGTAGACATTTCTTTAAAACCCATAGTGAAATATGTATGGCTATAGGAATTAAAGCTTAATTTTAAACATCTTCCCAATGACGATTACATACATCAAAAATATTTAAATACAATTAAAGTAGTTTTCCTTCACCTTCTAACATTGAAAGAGAAATAACTATATCTGTATTTTAATACAACTGCCTGCATATCAAGCATGTCAAAACTTGTAGGAAGGCCAGTTACAGACAATTACCTCCTCATAGGCTTGGTATGGGACCAAAACCCCTTGCACGCTTGGCAATGTAGCTTATTTATATATCCTTCAGGAAAGCTCATTATTTTGTAGATCAGAATGTGGTCAGCACTCTCGTGAAGAAATCAAGATTATGTAGCCAAGGATGATTCTTGTAAGAAATTGAGTTTTATATTGTATTCTGTGTATGAATTCTTGAAATTCATCTAGACTGATATAAAATTCCAAAATAAAAATAAATGCTACCTGATGATATCTAAATTAGTCTTTGAAATAGATGTTACAGATATAAATGCAGATGATTAAAAATGGACTTTGTAAAAACATAATTTTTATTTTTTGAACAAATACATTTATAAGTAAAAATAATTCATCTTACTGTTTAGTTTTTATAAGATATGTATTTCCACGTAATAGTTTTAACTAGATGGCAACACTAAGTCACTTTATGTTTCAACTTTAATTCCTTTGTTCCTCTTTTTAATATGTTAAGATAATATAAATATGTTTTTTTAAAAGAGCACTGTCTATAATGATTGTTATTCTAGAACCATGTCTTAAGTGAAACAATTTTAAGACTGCATCTTTGTACACAGTACCCAAAGATGGAAATATGTGTGTGTTTGTGTGTGTGTGTGTGTGTGTGTGTGTGTGTGTATAAAATTTGGGATTGTTAATTTAATAATGATCTAACTTTTCTTCCTTTTTTAAGTTTCTATATATTTTAATGTACCTGTTAAGAGTGATTTTATATTGCCAGGGTAGTATGATATAGATGGCTAATGGTATAAGGTTATATTTTAAAGCTGAAAGTTTATGGTTTTATATTAAAAGTTACTTGAATTAAATAATTTATTCTCACTATTCAGCTGTCACAGGTCAAGTATATTCAATAAAAAAGACATTTTTACTTGTACATTTCAAGAATACTTCCTGGGTGGAGCCTATTGTTAAAGTAGATGTGATGTAAGTAAATGTCTAGGTGTTTGCATACATTGTATTCCTATATATAGGTACAGGTATACACACACACACACATACATACACACTTTAATAGCTTGGACTACCTGTTTCTGGAAGACAAGGGATTCATATTATTTTTAAACATATTTATCTTTGATGGTAGCTTGTACATATAAACACTCAGTAAATATTTGTTGAATAAAAGTATACAAGTGTGTATACTTGCCTGATAATAGGCAAAATGTATTCCTTAGAGTTACTCTGACACCAAGGGAAATCATATTCTCTTCATTAGATTTAATTTCTCAATTTATAATTACAGCTATTCATTCAAAAATTTTACACCTTCCTTTGAAAAAAAAAACATTTGTAATGATTCAACTTTCCCAAGGATCTTAGGTGCATTTGGGAGGGGGCACTTATGAATTGTTATAAATTGGTGTCTTTGAGCCTGTGTTTCTAAATTGCACTCAGTAAATGTTGTTTTCAGTTGAGATCAATATTTCTTGAATGTCTCCAAATTTAGTTTATAAAAGTGTGCTTGAATCTGTGGAGCAATTATGCTCTCGTGATGGGAGACACTTTAACTCACTCCTAAGACCACATACCAACAAAAGAAAGACATTTACAATAAAAAGCTGGATTTCCTTTAAAGAAAGGTTGCTTTTACTTGTAACTATACAGGCCTAAACTACCTTTTAAAAGTCTGCCATCTTTCTCGAGCCACATACAGACATGCTGTACTGCTGGCTGATGTCCTTTCTTAAAGCCCTTTCTCCTTCCCTTCCCTAATTCAGGCACTGCCCTCTCCAGGGCTTTCTCAGCAGCTTCTTGTTTACCTTCCTGACCTTAATTAGTGTCCCTCCCCTTCCTTCACAAGGCTGTCAGGATGGTTTCTCTACCGTGAAAATCTAATGACATCACTGTCATACTTACATATTCTAATGGGTCCCGGTAGTCTAGAACACAGAACTGGAACTCACTTGTGGTCAGTAAACACACACCACGGGCTTCTCAGTCTTGGTCACATGCTGATTCTTTTGTTTTCACTGTGTGATACCTTCCCATTTCCTGCCTTGTCATCTCATGAAAACTATTCATCCTTCAAAATTTCTGCATCCCCTCCTCTGTGAGGCCTTCCCTGATCTAAGAGATTGAGTCATCTTAAGGTCCCATAGGATCTTATGAGTATCCAACCCGATCTGACATATGTGATTATAAATCTCTTTATACATGGGTGTGTAGATAGATTTTATTTCCCGAAGAATCTGTGAGATTCTTGAATGTAAGGATTATACCTTCCACTATCAATCGTTTTGGTGCCTGTCACAGGGCCAAGGCTTGAGATATTACAAAAGATATATTTCAAGGAGTAAAATCTAACCAAGTGGGCCATTGTCTGAATTTGTTTTTGCTTTTTCAAAAAAAAAAAAAAAAAAGCAGTTTGCTTTTTACCAGCAGGTGGCGCACTAGCTCTATGTTTTTAATCATGAGTTTTTGGCTTTTCAGCTGTGCTGTAACATATTAATTGGGCTGTTATGGGAAGGAGATGATAATTTAGGCACTGTTTACAGAATAAAGCTGATTTAACCTTCAGTTTTTCTATGAACATTTTTTTTCAAATGTAGTGTTCCAACTGAAATTGCCAAAGTAAAAGGAAGACTTTAAATTTAAAAAACGATTAGAGTGAAATAAAAATTCAAGATAGGGCACCAAGTTAAGAACACAGGAAAAATGTGAAGCACAAAATCAACACCTCAGAATGGTAATGACACGATAATAGCTATAGCCACACAACTGTTTCTTTCCATCTCACAAGCAAAATTCAAATTGCACTTGGTATCTGAGCCAGAACACTCAAAGGAAAAACAAAGCCCATAATGAAATGTACCTCCTTTATGGGGTGTCTTTAACTTTAAAGAGCTCCAATTTTGCATAAAGAAGTTTTAATCATGGACCTGTGAACAATAGACACGAAGCACTTTCACAAATTGAGAGCCAAAGAAAACAGAAACAAAGAAAGAAGGAATCACCCTGGAGATGAAAAATAATCTTTGAAGGTATGAATATACGTAGTAAAAATAATTCTTCAAATAAGAAAGGTAGTTATTCAGGAATACATTGCCAGATACTTGCCGCTCAGGGTAGTAAAGGAAGAAGGGGGTATGGAAATCAGAAAATCCAAGTTACGTGTTCTTCAATGTGCTAGCTGTGGGACCTAAGGCTATGTACAGCTGGTATCTCAGATTGTCTATTTTTAAACATAAAGTCCGTCTGCAAAAGAGTGTTTTGAGGCTCAAATAAGATGATGCATGTTAACATACTGTATGTTCTTGAAAATGCTATATTGGTATAAAATAGTAGTAATACATAAAAAACAGAGATTGTCCAAAGAATACTGATATTTATTTGGGAATAGCAGAGCATTGCCAAGGGAACACATGTATCATAGTAAACCATGAGCATATCCAAAGAGGTGGAGGCAAGGGAAGGTTTTTAAAGACAAAAATGAGCATGATCACAGCAGATATTTTGAGACTATAGTCCTTGGCCATAATGATTAATAACAAGAGTGGTGTCTCTGAGGTTGAATGGACAGTGGCTGGGCAGATGGCCTTGTGGAAGTGCTTTCTGTCTAAGGTTTTCGTGACCTTTGTGCAAACTTCTGACTCTGGCTTTCTTTTGTGGTTACTATCAAGTAATTATCAAGTAAGGAAGGTCCAGACCCTTCCTTCATAACTTCCTGAATTTATTCACTTTTTTTTTTTGGTAGGATTGACACAAGTGACTCCATTTTTATTCTGACAACTTTCACATTTCTTTCACAGAGGAGAAAATTGAAGGTAATGAGCAACTATCATGTTGCCAGCAGTGCCAGGCATTTTACATAAAAATCACATACAATTATCTTCCAGTGGGTGATCTTCTCTCCAAGGTCTCCTCATCAATGAACTGCAACCACAGCTCCCTCCTCCCTACATCCTCTTGGCCCTGTCACTGTGCTCCAATAAATATCTCCGAGACATGGAAATGATAGATATTACTACCCAGCCATAAACACTGAAGGATCTCGATGGAGGGTGAGCTCTACCAGAGCTAGTAGTTTTCTGTTTCCAGATGCTTTGTGGTGGTGGTGAGTTAGAATTAGTGTCCTGAGGAAGCTCTGGATGTGTGTGCCCACAAATTCCTGGTGGAAACTTCCCTTTGAAGATGTGAAAGAATTTTTCATCAGGTTAAGATCATATATACCTCGTAGACCTTTTCATGTGGGTAAATGAGAGTTTATATTTTTAGCTCACACGTTTCTTCTATTGCAAGACAAAACCAGTTTTGGAAGATGATACTCTGAGACAGTAGGAATAGACTAGGTAAACTCCATGTAGCCTTACTCTAGATAAACTCACTAAGTGTCTACTAGATAAATAAAGATTAGGCCCTATACCCGGCAGTACTTGTAATCTGCATTTCTAATTCTTTTTTCAATATGTGCACAATTATAAGCTGTTTTATGGTTTGTGATTTTCATTCAAGAAACAATCAGATTTGGACTAGTCAAATATGTTGTATGTATATGCTTTGGGATGCATTGGAGTCAAGACTGTTACTCTTCTAATGAACTTGACATGGGCTAGGTGAAAAAGAAGTAGTGAAAAACAAAAGAGAAAAGGGAAACTTCAATATTTTATTCATTTTAAGTTACCAAAGTGTATCTATCAGCCGGGCACACCCTTTATTCCATCCTAACAGTTTTTTTTATTCATCTTTGACTTTTATATAGATTATACTTGAACTATTTGCTGCTAAAAGAAACCAAATAGTGCAGGAAATTAAATTTTTCATCCCTCTAAATTTGCAGAAGTTTGGGTCAGCATCATACAAACACTGTAAGGATATTAGCAATCTATGCAGTGTATTACAACTTCTATAGATTTTCTTGTGCACTTGTGCAAAACTGCGTTATTTCTACAGCTGTTGAACTGATACTATTTCCAGTGACTAAAAAGGCCAGTCAAATATTATGTCAATTGCTGATTAGTAGGTTTATTCCTTGACAAGGCTACCAGTGCTGTCATTTGATGTTTTATCCTGAGTAGAATTAATGTTGTTCCAGGAGGTAATGGTAATGAGCTAAGACCCATATCCACAAAGCCGACTGGACAACAGGGCAGTCTTGCCCTTCAGTCCTTATCTATAATCAGATGCTTCATCACCAGAAATCCTGTCTGTCAAATCCCCCTGAATAAACTGGATTTATTAATGTAGGTTGTTACTCCTTGTTCCAATAATGAGCTCTACTACTGGTGGTTGCTCAAAGAACCACAGAACAGCAAAGCAGAAGACCTGTCATCAGCTAGCAGACTACATAGGCAATGGGAATTGGATATGGCTTTTAACTCCACACCATTGATGATAATTTTTGGTTGCTTGCCTGATTTGCCTGGGGCAACTAAAAACATCACCTTCATTTTATTCAGGCTAATTGTCAGCCTGCGCAGTGGTATCAAATTTCAAAAATGATTGACAACCAGATATATGTCCTCAGGTGTGTGAACATCCAGTTCATAGTTGTTAGCACGCAGTTACTCAGTCCACGTCTGCCCCAAAGACATTAGTGGACTCGGCAGATTGCAGCTCTGGGGAGGAGCAGTGGTGCATTCCCACCCAGGTGTTCACAGTTCTTGCTGTATCCTCGACCATCTCTGCATAGGAAAAGTTGGATGGCGCGGGGACTGTTGACGACCTTGTTTGACACCCATTTGTGTGTGGAGGCGGATCAGGCTGGACGCCATCTGTCCTGACTTGGCCAGCCATATCATCATATGTCTGTCTCTCCATGTTGATAGATTTCTTTGAATAGCCAAATACGTGGAGCATTAGCAAAGTAAGTTAAAAACAAAACAAAACAATGTATATCAACCCCGGTGTTGCTTATCACGTTTCTTCTCACTTTAGAAAACTGTGAAGACTTGTCTGTGACCTGTTTAATTTTAGGGAACACACATGATTATAAAATAGATGATTATAATACCTATATGTTATATTCTTTGCCTTTAAAATCTAAAGACATCTCAAACTATTTTCTTTCTATATTTGTTCTTTTTAAATACATTCCACACACAGTGAAATAGACTTATCCTGTGCCTGTTACTTTTTTTTTTTTTTTTTAATTTGGGTGGGGTGCATCTAGTGCTCTGTTGTGTAATTAAACTTGTATTAACATTAAAATACCTATAAACAAGCTTTCAGAGATTACTTCTAAAAACAGGGTTAATGTCAAATGTGCTATGTGCTGAAGGGTTATATCTTTGTCAGGAAAAGACGCTTGAAATTATATACTAAGACATGTCCCCAAGTCGAAGGAAAAACATCCAAAGACTAAAATCTTTCACGAGGGTCTCATGGTGGTTACTCTGCTTTCTAACTTTGCTACACTTCCTTAGGTCCCTGCTTCTTCTTAAGAGTGTCTTCTACTTCAGACTTGGCCTTGGGAGTCTTTTTGTCCCCTGAGGAAAATCTATTCCCTATCTAAAGGTGGCACTGTTGCCTGAGGCTTGGTGGCCTCCCTAAGTGGGGATTATTCATGGAGAGAGGACCAACCAGGAGATCCAACAGGACAATCCAGGGTGTCTCTGGCCCTTCAAACCCTGCAGAGCAACCTCATGCAGGGAAAGTCACTCTAATCAGCATTCTTCAGATCTTCCCACCAGCTTAATTGTCCCTTCTCTTCTTAATCTTCTGCTGGCCCACATGGAGACATGAATGAACATACCCAGGACTTCCTCACCCCTCCTTCCTTCTTTGAAGGAGAAGCTTTCCTTTCCAGGTTAGTGCAGTTCTAATCTTTAGTCATAAACTGAAAGCCAGCAGTGATAGATGGGCTATCCTCCCCCCCCCCCACACACACACACAGAGTTTTCCACATCCTGAGAGAAGCAACCTTGTTTCATTCTCCGGGCAGGATGTTTCTTTTCCCCAGGCAAGAGCCAATAGGCTGAAGGTCACCCTGTTCTGTGGGCAAAGAGCCAATGGTGTTGGGGTTGCTCTGGTGCACCTCCCACCAGAAATCCCTATATAGGGCCCTGTTCAAGAGACTCAACACAGACACACGGACACACACATCAGCTTGACCCTGCAGAGAGGAGGAAGCCACTCAGACACATCAGCTCGATGCTGCTGAGAGGAGGAAGCCACTGCAACAGCTCCAGACCCATCACCTTCAGCCTGATGGCTGCTCCCAGCTGACAGCTCCAGCCTCCAGCCAGACAGCAGCTGCTTTAGCTGATAGCTCCAGATATCCTAGCCGGTGCGACCAAGCACTCACCTTCTGTTCAGAGCTTGCACGCTCCCCTCTCCCTGATCCCCCTCTCCTACCAGAGCTTGCACACTCCCTTCTCCCTGACTCCCCTCTCCCAGCACCTCTTCGACCTTCGACCAGAGCGCCTCTTCTCCGGTTTTGCTACCAGCCACGAAGGCTGTTGAATAAATCTCTTGGCTGCATGGCTGTCCCCGGTGTGATGTTTTGCCCTTCAAGCAGTCAGAGTTCTAAACACCGATGGGTTTTGTTTTCCCTGCCTAGTGTTCTACAAATTAGAAAATTTTACTCAAACCGTCTGAGTCTTCAGCTTCTGTGGAAAAGTCAGAAGATGTGTTAATCCTAGAAGGCATGTCTAGAAGGCAGCAAACATCAAGTCCAGGAGCAACTGGCTTTTAGACAGACCATGCCATGAGACTCCTATTCTCCAGTAACCTTGTTAGTCCCTGCTGTGGACAAAATACCCATAAGAACAACTTACAAAAGTTTAATTTGGGCCTCAAAGGTTTAGAGATTTCAGTTCATGGTCAGCAGACCCATTGTTCTGGGCCTGAGGTGAGGCAGAACAACATGGCAGAAGGTAAACTGCTCAACTCAAGGTGACTGGGAAGCAGAGAGACAGGGGATGGGTCACAGAAAGGATAAACCCTCCCTGGGCACAACCTAGTGACCCGCCTTCTCCAACCTTGCCCCACTTGCCAACAGTTAGCACCCAGTAATCCGTTCAAACTTTTTATCCATCAACTGGATTAATCCACTGGTGAGGTCGCAACTCTCATAATCTCATCATTTCACCTCTGATAATTCCTGAATTAATACAGGAGCTTTTGGAGTGCACTGCACTTTCAAACCATAATGGTGTCTTGTGGTTTTCTTCCTCCTTTGGGTCATTAACTCCTAGTTTAGGACCACAATGAAGAAGAAAAACATCTCAGATTAGATACTCTTCTGAAAGTGGAGGTCGGAGAACTCATTAATATACATAGCAGTATTTTAGGTTCCTTATTTTTACTTTCACTCCCTTCTCATATTTTGATTATTTGTTCTTCTGGAATATAGAATTTTAGTGGGTTTCTGCTTAGCTACTTAGGGCCTGGGGAAAAATTTGCAACTTGCAGATGTAAAGGTGGGATCAAACACCTTATCTAAGCTCTTTCCAGAAAGGACCAAGACTGGTGGAGTTTCAGAAGGCATTACCAGTTTCAACACCATCACCCAGATGGTGTTAGTTTCTTGGAAGAAGCTTAAAATCCATTTAATTTTGTATAATTTTGTGTAAGAATGTCCAATAGAACATTTGAGTCTCTTTCTTTTTTCTTTTTTTTTTTTTTATTTTTTGGGGGGGGAGAAGGGGGTACTGGGGATTGAACTCAGGAACACTCAATCTCTGAGCCACATCCCCAGCCCTATTTTGTATTTTATTTAGAGATAGTGTCTCACTGAGTTGCTTAGCACCTCACTTTTGCTGAGGCTGTCTTTGAACTGGCTATCCTCCTGCCTCAGCCTCCCGAGCCACTGGGATTACAGGTGTGCACCACTGCGCCCAGATTGAATCTCTTTCTTGATCACTTCTAGGGATAAGGACTTTCTCCACCATAAATATCGTTCATTTCATTTCTGGACATACTTTCTGTAAAATGGGTGTGAAGTGTATCTGCTCTCACGGAATCAATATGATGAAGTTTTAATTGTTGTTTGCTTCTGGAAACGTTTGCTGAGCTGGAAATTATAACGTCTCCTAACTATCTCCCATGGAGCAGCTCAGTCTCTTGCCTCCTCTGCATAAAATCCTTTCAGACATTTTAGTGCCACTGATACTTTCCATAGTCTCATCATATTTGATTTAGACATCTCCAGTTATTTCAGCGGCTTCTCCTGTGAAATGGTTTCCAGAATGTTCACCCTTTTAATAAACATACTTGATATTGCACATTTTAAGGCAACTTTTTTATTTTGGAGTGCTGAATGTCACACCCAGAAGTAAGTGAAACAGGTTTTTGTTTTTGTTTTTGTTTTTGTCTATTCAATTTTACCAGCAGTCCCATAGGCAGAGGAAAAAATATGCCAATAATGTTGCTAAGTTGCCCAGATGTGAAGAGCACCACTCATGTCATGGTCCCTGTATACTCTGGAGTTGTGCACACAGTGTCCAGCCTGTATGAGCTGACCTTAAAGTCACTGGAGAGAAGTGCCAGACACACATGCAGGATACGCATTGGCTCATCACCTGCTGCTAGCATAAGAAGAATAAGAGTGCATCACAAGGAGCAGGAAGCTGGTGGTGAGGAGTTCCCCGGAGACAGATACGAATGTATTGATTTCTCGCTGTTCCCATACCCTTCTGTCATGTATGAGAGGGTGCGTTCCCCCTTTCCACAAACCAAATGTGGAGGCCTACAACTTAGACAATGTGGCCCTTTCCTCTGAATTCAGAGACTATAATGACTGATAATGTGCCTTGAGATATAACTGTCATATGTTTATAGTAGTACAAATGTGATCAGATTAATGTAAAACAAAGAGGAAATTATGTATCTGAGAATATAAGCCAGTATCATACTGAAGTTTTTAGTTGCTATGTCACAAAATCATATCAACTAAAACATCCAGGTATTTCTCAAGTAAACTGAAATTTGGACACATACTTGATATTTTGTATGTGCAAATAATTTTTTGAGGCCAAATAAGAAGCACTCGCTACAGGAGCATCACCACGAAATCTGGATTTACAATTCCTTGGCATCTTACCTTGTCTGCTTAGTTTGTTAGCTTTTAATGTCTGTGAGCCTCATTTTTTTTTCCTCTTCTGTACCATGAAAATAATAATACCTCTCCCTAGGAATTGAAAATTAAATGACATAATGCATGTGGGTGGGTAAAACATTAGAAGCACTAAATAAATACAGGTTTTCTCTTTCTTTAATGACACCCACAATTTGTAGTCTGCTCATCCCCAACTGTCCTGCAGGGGACAGTGTAACACAGGGACTGAGAGCCACTTCGAAGGAGGAGCCACCACTTACAGGTGTCTGACTTCAGGAAAATTACTTCAATTCCTTTCTTCTCAGAACCTTTTTCCGTAAAAAGGTGGAAATAATAGTATTTTAGTATAAGATGAGACATGACATTTAACGTGTTTGGCTCAGAGCCTGGTACACGGTATGTATTCAGCTTTTTTTTTTTTTTAATTGTCATTACTACTGCTCCTGGGACTGTGACTAGAGTAGAGTAGAGCTTATTTGCTTTGATGACAAGGCCTATGACTGTCCTCCTGAAATCTGGACACAGAGTCTCTTTGAAAAACACTTAACTATGTCCTTGTTCTGGTGACAGCTGAAGAGCCATTAGTTGAGTCTGAAAATAAATAGTGGACTTCCAGCAGGGGGTGGCAAAGGGAGGGTGGCCACAATTCCATTTTAACAGTCTCCTTTTAAACATACATTTTTTTTTTTTTTTTTCAGTTTCCTGCCAATTGCTCTCTGAGATAGATCCTCTCCCCAATTCTAGGTGTCTTGTCTGTGTCTCCCAAATAACTAGGTTACTTTGATTCTGTCAGATTCAGCCATCAGCTGTTCTTTTTGTGGGTTTGACTGAAGAGTGGCTTTCCTCATCATCCTCTGAATGCACTTCCCAGCTGGTCTGTCTGTGAACCCTGCACTGGTCCTTGCCACCTTTCCCTGATGGTCAGCTGTGTTTCCTGCCATGCTACTTCCCAGTGCCTCACGGAGCTCTAGGGGACAGCATGGTTATTAGGAGCTAAGTTGTAAGAAGTTAGAAAAAGGTAACTTTAGGCTTGTCTTGGTCAAAATTTGAGATTTTGGGAAACAATATTATTTAAAAACCTTTTAAATTAGTTCCTTCTTGCACTAATTTAAATTAGTTCCTTCTTGCACTTGAGTGTGTATATGTGTGTGTGTGTGTGTGTGTGTGTGTGTGTGTGTGTGTATAATCATCATAAACCCAATGTTTTGCAAAAGACTATTTTTATTCAGGAATGATAATTAAAAAAAAATGTATTCCTATGAGAAAGTTAATGTACCACAGTGAGATGAACCATTATAAACTCTGATAAAAAAGAAAACTTTTTATTTAATTTGGGCCATCTTGTCCTCTGTAAATATGTTATTTCTTCTAGACTTGTGGAAATCCTGAGACTTGCTTACAAACCCATATTACTCCCTTAATAAACCCTCAGGATTTGGCAACCTCAGACTGGGAATTGCTTGGGTGTGTCTCTGGCTGGAATCATTAAAACTAAATGAGCTAGTGAAAAGATTCTATGAATACTGAAGAATATATTGACATAAAATTCTAAATAATCTATTTTCTTTTCTTTCTTTAATGCTAAGATCTTTGTCTTGATTACAAATATATCAAATAATTTCTTATTTAGTGGTAAATTATCTACTTTCTTCTAGGGGAGGAGGCATGGTGGAAAAGATGGTTCTATTTGTAAGCCAATTGAGCTTCGTTAATTTAGTATACCTATCTGAAGCTTGGTTTCATCATCAATAAAAAGTGATCACAATACCTACCTTATAAGATTGATGTGAGGCAAATTGAATGTTCAAATCATTTTTAGATGGAGTGAAGAAAAGAACAAACTTTGCAAGTTTGTAGAAGAGGAGAGAGATGGGAAAAATTTAAATTTGAATGATGAGAAATCTGTTACCTATAGCAGAGTTTGAATAGAATATACTGGTGTTATCATGTTTGAAAGGATAGATATGTTTAACCTCATTTAAACATTACCCAATGTGTACATGTATCATAACATCATATTATCCAATTTAATATGCACAATTTTTTGTTTTTATGTATAAGTTAAAAATAAATGTAATTCTTTTTAGAAAGAAAAAATATTAATGTGAGGATGAGGGATGATGTAAGTAAGAGAAGACAGTGACTGGAATAGTGTGGCTGTCTAACAATGTGTAGTTGTTGTTACAAGAATATGCAAATAACCTTTTTTTGAATGCTTACTATATGCAAGGCCATCCTCATTTTATGATGAGAAAACATAGGCTTAGAGACTGTAAATAGTTTTCCAAAGTCACATGACTGATATACAGTGTATGAATGACCACAGGCCAGCTTTACCGTGATTAACCACCCCTCAAATCTCAGCTGCTCTGAACAGCAAAGGTTTGCTTCTCGTTCATGTTCATGACCGTGGTGGATTTGGGGGGGGGGGTTCTGCTCCTTGTTGTCCTTGCTGAGGAGGACAAGCTGAGGCACTCAGCATCAACTACATTGTTGGTCATTGTGCAGGGAAAGAGAGATAGCAATTCCTCCAGGAACCCTAAAAATATTCTGCCCAGAAGTGTTGCATCACTTTTCACTCACATTTCACTGGCCAGCACAGTCACCTGCCATCCTAACTGATGTCTAGGGAGTGAAGACATGCAAGCCCAAAGTGATTGAATTCTGTCCCAAACCCAGGTCTCTGGTTTACATGTGGGGAGGCATAAATCTAACTAAAATTTTTTAAAATATATTCTTTATAACATGGCCTCTTTGGTACATCTGAAGAAAGTTTTCAGAATTTATAATAAATAGAACTACTCAAGTCTAAGTGCAGAGGCATGCCTCCAAGCAAAATGGAGGGGGTTTGTGGGTTTCCTACTTTTTTGTTATCATGAATAATTAAAACTATGTACCTTCTGTTCAAGTCTTTGCCTCTTCCTTTGTTACTTATTTGCCTTTGAAGTTGCATATTCTCATCTAGACTTCCTTTTCCTGCTTATTAAATATTTCTCCACACCATAGCACACTTCAGTGTTAACCACTTTGCTTTTCCCCTTTGGCTTACAGCTTAGGAAATAGCCTCGGTAGCTGTGTGTGACTACAGAACACATAGAAGCGACAAGCACTATGAAATTCTGTGCTTCCGTTTCCAGTGGTGCAGAACCTGCGCTCATCAGAGCATTTCTCCCATCCCTGTCAGACTGACCATTTGGCTCAGGGATAAAAGCTCCCTGTACTGACAGCCTTGCACAGGTGCAAAGAATAAACCCTGCAATCATGGTTCTGCCTCCTCAATAAGTATTTAGGATTTGATGTGAGAGGAAAAGATTAAAAAAGAAAAAAGGAAAAAAGAAATTTAGAGAAAAGGAAAAATCCAACTATTTATTTATTTATTTATTTATATTTTTTTATTTGTAGCACTGAGGATGCAACCCAGGGCTTCATACATGCTAGGCAAGCACTCTACCACCAAGCCACCTCCACAGCCTGAAATCCCCAAATTCTCAATCTTCAATTAGCTATGAAGATCATGCATACATAGTACAAAACTGTCCACATCTCTCAAAGAATTGCTAGATTTTTGTTTCTGTGTGAATTGGAAGCGCTTCAAGAGTGTGGTTTTGCTGTTTTAATCTGCTTCTTAGTGATTTATTTTTACTACTGCCTTGGGCTTTATTGCAGTTGGCCTGTGGATAATCACTGCTTTTGTTGGGATCTGAACTGTCCCCCAAAGGCCCATGTGTTAAAGACTGGGTCCCCAGCTTGGCTGTGTTGGGAGGTGGAGGAAACCTTCAGAGGTGGGCCTGGTAGGAGGTCTTTAGTTCACCAGGGTGTGCCCTCAGGGGAACCTAGTCCCTTCCTCTTCCTCTCTTTTACTTCTCAGTCCTGAGGTGACACTCCACCATACATTGCCCAACAGACATACTGCCTCACCATAGGACCAGAAGCAAAGGGGCAAATTGATAATGGACAGAAACTTCCAGAATGGAATGCCTTTTCTCTTTACAAGTTGATTGCCTCTGGTATTTGTGTAGGTGATGTGACTATGACTAATGTGACCACTCCCTTCAACTCCTATTCTAGACTTGTATTTTCCTTTTTGTATTTTCTTTGCTTGTTTCATAACTTTCATTGAGTTCTTGTCTTTTATTATAGTGAGAAATCCTCATTAATTCAAATTCTTTAATCACTCCAACAGTGACAGGAACTTTTTTTTTTTAACCTTTCTGCCCCTAGGGTGACAGTGTTGGCTAAGCAATTACTAGTGAAAGCACACTTGACAGGAATACAGGTAAGCCCTCTGAGAAAACTCCATAAACTCCTTTAGGGGTGCTTATTTACATAACACTAATATGGTAATTAACCAAAGGTATCTTTATCTAGCTAATATCTGTTTCTAAAAGTCCCTATCAGGTAGCAATTCCTTAATCTGGTTTGAGTTACAATATGAATGTGAAAGCAATAAAGCTATGTTTTTATTTAATTTTTTTTAGAGAAAATGGTATTATAGTTCAGGTGCTTTGTTTTATGAGCTTGACTAATCTCTACCTCCAGGTGAGCAACACCAGTCAGTCTTGGCTGGAGGCTGTTCAAGAAGCTAATGTTATTGTCTATACAATGTAATTCAAAGGCTCAACCCCTCCTCTTCCAGCCATAGAGGGAAGAATAAGATAATTCAGGCAGAAGTTTATGATGCCAGAATGCTTGAAGACCAGTGCTATTCTGCTTCCATGAAACAGAGTAAGTCCAGTGTCATTTAAACCAAATGAAGCCATAACATTTTTTTAGAGATGAATACTCTCAAGGGGGAAAGGTGTGGAATATTCCATTTACTCTGTGGTAAAAAAGAAAATAAAATGAAATTCTTGTTCTTCGGTACATTTTCTCCAGCCACATTGCTGAACTGCTGTGAGTGAGGGGGGCTGGGAGAAGAACAGCTGGTGCAGCTAACAGGTTCCATTTGAGATCAGAGAACTTACAGTAATTACCAAGCCCCCACCCCTGTGTGGTTATGCTTTCTTACATCTTGGAAGAGAGAGGAATGCAGCAAACTCTTTAAGACTATGGGTCTGGAATCACAGAGAAAGGTATTTGAATCTTAGCTGTGCCACTTACTAGCTGGTATTTAACTTTTTTGAGTATTAGTTTCCTCATCTATAAAACAGATAAAAAATACTATTTCATAGCTGTAAGGGCTCAATGAGTGGAGCCCTTGGCATTGTGCCTGATGCATGAAAAACTGTCCATGGATATTTTGCAGTATTAGGCCTAGTGGAATCTTAGTTCTGTGTACTCCAAGTATATACTCCATACAACCTCTCCAGTGGCAAGCAGTAGTGTCAGTTATCTGTAGCTGCTTCAGAAACATTAGAACAAGTAAGCAACCCTAGTCTTCCATTGCATCTGGCCACTGTGACAGCTTTACTCAGTTCCTCTTTCCAAATCCAGCTCCTGTAGCTTAGAAGGTATTTTTGCCTAATGGTGGACAATCATCTACATGGTGAACTCCTTAACATTTAACAAATATGTGAGTGGGACCAGAGGCAGAGAAATACTTTTTTGTGACTCTTACTATATCACATTCTTCCCGTCCTTTTCTCCCACTGGAGTGTGAAGGGAAATATGGACTATATACCTATCATTTACTCAACAAATACTTGTTAAATGCTTCCTAAATTCCTGGTGATCTGATTGACATTCAAGGAAAGTGTGGAAACTTACCCTGAGGCTGGAGAAGGTGAGACAAGCACAAAAGTAATACAGCATGTGAACATATGCCATGGGAACTACAGATGGCACATTAGGTGGGGATCTCACAGCAGCAGCTTGAGGCACCTGAGTCCTCTTTGAATCCCATTTCTTTGATGAAGTCATTTTCTACCTTTTTTTCTTTTTCCACTCTCCTTTATTCTGTTCCAAATCACAAACTCCTTTCATGTTTGGGCTACAGAAGCAGGGCAGGGTCAGAGACCCTGGCTGAGTCTACCCTCAGCTGGAGAGACTTAGATGGAGAGAACTTAGCTTGGGGAAGTCCTGTCTCTTACCCCTAAATCCCCTCTCCCTGGCCAATTTCTACTCATTTTGAGCACTGCCTTCTCTTTGAGTCCTTTTTTAACTTTTCTAGACAAATTCTTAGGTAAGGTTGGGTAAGGTATTTATTGTGTCTTGCAAATCTCTTAGTAGTTATGCCTCCTTAACAGCCTCTGTTTCTCTTCTCTCTCTCATTTCTCTACCACCGCCAGTCTCTTTTGTCTCCTGATGTAGAATCCTGGGACTAGATGGTTAGAAATAATTAGGGTCTTAAAGTGCCTTCATTTTTTTTTTCTTTTGTTATGACAGAATACCTGAGGCTAGATAATTTATAAAGCAAAGAAGTTTACATATTAGGGGAACTAGTTCATATGATCATGGAGGCTGAGAAGTCCCACAACAGGCTATCTTCAAGCTGGAGAACCAGAGAAGCTGGTAATGTTGCTCAGTTCAAATTTAGAAGCCTCAGAACCAGAGAAGCTGACATGCCTCCAGTCTGAGGCCAGAGGCCCAAGAGCCCACGGGGGAGCTGCAGGTGCAAGTCCTAGAGTCCAAAGGTCAAGGAACCAGAAGTTTTGATATTCAAGGGAGGAGGAGAAGGTGGGCCACTCCAGTAGAGAGAACATGGCAGTCTCCTTCTTCTCTGCCTTTCAGTTTTGTATCAAGTCCCCCAGTCGATTTGAAGGTGCCTATTCATATTGAAGGTGATCTTCCCTACTCAGTCCACTGACTTACATGCCAGTCTCCTCTAGAAACACCCTGGGCATTCATTGTTGCAGTCAAGTTGACAACTAAAATTAGCCATTGCCCAAGGCTAGAGGAAGTACTAATGTAAAGTGATGTTTAGCATTACAAGCAGTGGGTATGTGACTGGAAATGGTGGGGGATGGGAGTGAAGCAGGAATGTTAGTCAGAGGAGATTTCTGCATTGCACTTTATACATACTGCCATCATAGCATTTATCCTTTTGCTTTGTCATTCTTTGACTTCATGTCTTTATAGCCAATAGACTTCAAGTTTGAAGGCAGACAGGAGTTCCATTCATCTTTGAGACCATCTTTGAGGCCTAGTAAATAACCGTCCATTTTCCATGGCCTCTTAATAAGTCCTTTGTCCCCATTCCATTTGATCTGCTTTCAGTTTCTGGCCCAGAATAGGAATGGAAGGCTCTAGAGGCACCTTGCCTACCCAGGATACTGAGAACTCCACATTAGAAATGCCCCTTTGAGTTTGTCCATTTAGCCATTTTGTATTTCCTCTCAGCCTTTCCTGTTTCTAATGTTAAACTTCATTAAATGGCTCACTGGAATCAGGTTTATTAGGGAAGGCTGGTGTCTCAGTCTGGTTGTGCTGCTATAACAAAACACCTACCATAGACTGCATAGTATATACATAATGGAAATTTATTTCTCATAAATCTAGAGGCTGGAAAGTCCAAAATCAAAGTGCCAATATGTTTGGAGTCTGGTGAGGGCTGCTCACTACTTTCAATATGATGCCCTGCTTGCTTCATCCTCTGAGGGGCCAAGTGCTTTGTTCTCATGTGGCTAGGGAAAGGAACACTTTTATTAGGGCCTTAATCTCATCCATGAGGTTCTTCCCTCATGACTTAATCACCTTCTAAAGCCTCCACATCTTAATAATATCACATTGGTGATTAAGTTTCACATATAAATTTTGGGGGACATTGAGAGCATAGCAGCTATGAAACAATTTCAGGGCAGGGAATTCCTATTTCAATAGTTTGAAATTAAATCCTTGCACGTTGACTCTCTGTTCTCCAAGCTTCTTGATGCTACAACTTTAAGCAACCCAAGCCAACTTTGGGCAATGTAAGGTATCAGGACACAATCCTATAAATGTACCATCTTATAAAATTAATGGTCACTGAGAGTTTAGATCTGTGATTCTTTGTTTCAGCTCCTGTTCACCAAAGTGAACAGGAGATCCAATCAACAGTTGAGCATATGTTGATGAAATGCTTACATTACCCAGCTTCCACTGGGATTTATAGTGTTGATTAAAAAAAGATAACCTTGTGCCCCCAAAGCCCTGGCACTTTGGGCCAGTGATTGGTATCAGTCTCCTTGAAGACCTCCCTTGAAATGCCTTCTGGTTATATGTGGGTCAAAGTCTTGGTTACCAGTTTTCTTTTTTCCCCCAAGAAGGATAAGCATATGGACAAATTAATTTCTCCAATCTATTTATTCATTTGCTTATTTAGAACTCATTTAGTGAGAGGCACTGTGATAGGTGCTGGGGATGCAAGGTTAAAAAAGTGTGGTACCTGTTCTCAAAGTTTGTAAGAATAAATTACCTCTTTGAAAAGATGATGTAGACTAGGGTCTGCAATTTTTTTTTTCCTGTAAAGGAACAGATAGTAAATATTTTAGGTTTTGTGGGCCATAGGGTCACTGTTGTAACTACTCAACTTTGCTATTGTTGTACAAGATCAGCAGTAAATGATTTGCACACAAATGGGTGTGGCTGCATACTGTAATATCCTTTTGATTTTTTTCCCCAAGCATTTATGAATGTAGCAACCATTGCTTTTTTCAGGCTGAATTAAAAATAGGCTGTGGCTGGATTTAGCTGGCAAGCCATAGATTACCTGCTCCCAGTCTAGGACACGGTCACTGAGAGTTTAGATCTGTGATTCTTTGGTGCATCTCCTGTTCACCCAAAGTGGAGATCCAATCAACAGTGGAGGTGTAATCCTGTCTTACCTCCTCTTCTACTTCTCTTCATCTCTTGACCCCAATTCCCACTCCAAAGGTCTTTCTACAAAACAGAAATCTTTTTTATGAATTTATGATACTACTGGGGATAGCTGGGGGCTTGTTTTCCTGAGAGAAAATGAAAATGACTTCAGTGACTATTTGGTCTTGAAACCGTTTAATTTAGTCTTTTCTTTATTCCCTTTCCCTTTCTCCATACAAGAAATTAACATAAAAATTCCTTCTGGCTAAATTCCCAATGCATTTTCACAGTGAGCATTTTCTGAAGTGAAAATTAGTAGCTTCCTTGCAGTTTTCATCAGGGATGTGAAATTGTGCAGCTCACAGGGGTGGAGAACTCAAACCCCATTTATGAATTAATGCATGCTGTTGAGGGTACCTCACTGTCTGCAGAGTGCCAGGGAATCATTTCTACAGAATCCCAAGTATCTAAATAGTGTACTTTAATTTCCTTTCTCATTCTGCCAGTGAGAGAATACCATTTTCTATTTGAAAAAAATGAATTAATATGTAACAAGTAGTACCTATATAAGATTATATTATTTACATCCTCCAGAGGGATAGGCAGCACCTCTGGCAAATTATAATGTCTCTTTCAAGTCCCTCTCCTCTTCCTCCCTGTCCCCTGAGTTTTAGATTTTTAATCCAGGTGAAATCTAATTATGATGAGCCTTAAGGGCAATCTCAAATGAGACCCATAGTCAGATGTGTGGAGGCTAAGCATGGGTGGGGAAAGAGAGGACTTCTGTTTGTCTCTAGCGCTAGCCATCTGGTCCCCAAAGCAACCCTGAATCCTTCAGTCTCAGGATCTGAGCTATTGAACTAGCATCCTCCTTGTTTCCCCCACCCCCTTGTCTCTGGTCTCTCAGGTCAAAAATTTTTGATGGCATAAAAAATGTTGATTTCTGCAACAATTTACAAGAACTATGGGGGAAAGAAATCTCATTACAGTTGTTAAAATTACAGCTCTTAGAATAAAGCAGATCTTGGCCAGGCACGGTGGCGCATGCCTGTAATCCCAGCACTTGGGAGGCTGAGGCAGGAGGATCGTGAGTTCAACTCAGCCATGGCGAGGTACTTACCAACTCAGTGAGACCCTGTCTCTAATAAAATACAAAAAAGGGCAGGGGATGTGGCCCAGTGGTTGAGTGCCCCTGAGTTCAATCCCGGGTACAAAAAAAAAAAAAGAATTAAGCAGATCTGGATTTGAATCCTAGTTTTTTCACTTGACAGCCATTGTAGACTTCAGTCAAAATAATTAATTTCTCTGTGCCTCAGTTTGGATACCTATGAAATGAAGGAGAAAGCCAATCTCAGGGAGTAGAGATGAGGATTAAATGAGATAATGTTAGTAAGTGCTCAATAAAAGGTCAAGAGAAACATTTACTAAGTACTCAATTAAAATTCTACCACTTAGTAGAGATTTCTTTTACTCCATTTTTGCTCCAAGCATTTGTCAAATGCTGCCTGCTTCTGAGAATGTAGAGAAATAAAGTAAATGTGCAAAACAGAGGAGCTCACATTCAGATAGAAAAGGAAACCACATATACCAGTAAGTGTAGTTCAATGGTGAGTGTAAAATAGAAGCATGTCTAGGCCAAGTTGGCACAGAAGCCAGAGAGATCAGCAAACTTGAGGAAGTCAAAGAAGACAGTGTTCACACTGAGTGCTGAATGATAAATAGAAGGTTTCCCTGTAGTCACGGGTGGACATACGTTCCCATTATAGGGGTAGTGCAAGCATTTGGTTTTGCTAGATTTTTTTTTTTTTTTTTTTTTTTTTTTTGTGGTACCGGGGATTGAACTCAGGGGCACTCGACCACTGGGTCACATCCCCAGACCTTTTTTGTATTTTGTTTAGAGACAGGGTCTCACTGAGTTGCTAAGTGCCTCCCCATTGCTGAGGCTGGCTTTGAACTCGCGATCCTCCTGCCTCAGCCTCCCAAAGTGCTGGGATTACAGGCGTGCGCCACCGCGCCCGGCTGGTTTTGCTAGATTTTAAGGCAAGTGGAGGTGTAGAAAGTGGTTACAGTGAGGCTGATGAAGGATATTGGGGCCAGATGATGTAGGGCTTTGAATGTCATGATAAGGAGACTGGAAGGCTTGCTGGGCCTTCACGTGGAAAAGCAGAATGCCATTAAAGAGGTGATATCCTTCTCACCTCTGAGTGTGGATGAGTGAGAATGGAGAGCCCAATATGTGCAACCCATTCCTGAAGCCAGAGATGAAGTCACCCAGCAAAAACCTGGCAGAGCAAAATCAGTCCAAAGAGAAGGTCATCTGAACCCAGCACTTAAACCTGCTCCTACCAAGACTCTCTCATTTAAATTCAGGCTTCTTCATCTGAGGCCTGCATTCTAGTCTTGAATTCCTATATGGTTACAAACACTGTCCTAAACATGCTTTCCTGAGCATCTGCATCTTTTCTACCTCTGAACATCAAAGCTGTCAGCCAGCCTACTGAGCATGGAGTGAGCAGGGACCTCAAACAAAAGCAAAGAGGGCCTGTACACGCAGAAACAAATTCAAAACCCACATGGAAATGAGAAGGAGACTTTTTCTTTCCCTTAAACTTGCAGTTTAGGGTCTGTTTTAGGACAGGAAATGCCTGCCGGCATCCACCCAGTCCTTTTTTCCCCAGGGCCTAGCAGGAACCACACAGGCCAAAACAGGTGTGTATGTGTGTATGCTCTTCCTCCCCTCCCCCCACACCCCCCGTGTTTGTGTTTTCAGATTATGAATGCCTGGGAACCCATGCCCGCAAAGCAACAGAGAGGGGACCGGTCTGGGTCTCCTCCCACCTCAGGGCCCAGAAAAAAGGGGAAGCTGGCTTCACTTCCAGCTTCCCCAGGCTCAGTTCCAGCAGCGCCTCTGCTCCAGACCCTAGGCGCTTGCCTTCCTCCTCTCCTAGCAACCGGGAGGCTGTGGATACCGCCAGAGGGTGGGGGCCCGGGAGGCTGCAGGGAGCCGGGGAGCCGAGGGGCGGCGGCCCAGCTCAGGTGCCCCACGTACCGGCGACCGCAGTGCGAAGCCACCCCGCAAGCGCAACTGCCTGGGCGCCAGTGCGCACCGGGCCCCACGCACCCACCCGTCGCACCTGCCTCGGGGTCCAACAGGGATCCTGCAAAAATGAGCCATTCTCACCCTGCTGGGTAAGTGACAACTGGAGCTATTCCACGCTGCGGCAGGTGGCGGCTTCAGCCACCGGCCCCTCCTTCTCCCTCCTGCTGCGGAGGGGAGAGAGGGGGAGAGAGGGAGGGCTGGGGAGAGGGAAAAAAAAATAATAATACGTATTCTAGGTTGCAGCGAGGATGGCAGAAATCCCAGGCATCGTATCCCCTCCTTCCCCTTCCTCGCTTCTTTCACCGACGTTCGCCCCCTTTAAAACGTTCAGCCTGGAAAGATTTAAAAAATGGTTGTGAAAAACGCATACATTAAGCAGGGATTTTAGCTAGGATGAAGACGATCCTGTGGTGTGGAACATATGTGTTTAAATGCAAAAGGAGAGGTTACCAAAATATGCATTCGTTTGGAGATTAGAGGCAGAGATGAATTCTCACCTAGCGGCTTGCATATAAAAGAGATGTGAACTGATTCCACGTTGAGGAAGGTCTCATTGTGAGAGGAGGCCTTTATGTGAGGATTTTTATCTTCTCAACCTCAAAGGGATCACAAGGGTCCTTTAAAAGGATTTTAACCAAGGGAAATGATATGACACAGCAAAGGATGGGAAGAGAGGGAGATGCGTGCCTATTTGTTTATACATGATTTCCATTGGGTAGAAGATCTATTTTCCTTAGAAGATCTGTTTTGTCAATATTCAATATATTCTGGAAAGTTAACGTCATTATTAATTATTGCACACTCACAAAAAGTCTCCATTCTTCTTTTTTGGGGGGGAAGGGATAATATCCAATTTCCTTCTGAATTAAGCAATGTAATGCATATTAGATGGTTTTTTTTATTATGATACATCTAGTAGGCAGATAAATATCCTAGTTGGTCCTTCAAGTAATTTAAAAATGTTTTCCTTTTTAATTGCATTTATTGCACATTTTCTAGTGCAGCAAATTAGCAAAGGACAACATATTTAAGATAATTTGGAGTTTGTGATGTCTGTAATACCACATTAGTCGTCCTTGGGATTTATAGTCAAACTTGTTTCATAAATTCTCTTGAGTGTAGGGACATAAAAACATTGGAAAAAACCAAGCCCTATAAGGTGTCCTGTTGGAACTCAGTTTCAAAACTTTTTGGAAGTTGATGAAGTTATGACTAAATGAGCTTCATGTTTTATCTTAAATTGAATTTAGTTTAGGTACTTTAATGTTTTGAAGTTGAATTCCTGTGCAATTTTAGTTGGCCATGGGTCATGTGGGATGTACATAGCATTATTTTTCTGCAGCTGCTGTTTGCAGTACATCCACATTTGTGAAAATGAATGTGTCAGTCATGGTTGTCTTCCTGTTTTTCAAGTTTTTGGCTAAGTTAGAATCTGATTAGACCATTTAATCATCTATTTTAACATGTGGAAAAACCTGAAGCTGCTTATTAAATTGTGCATGATTAAGATTTCAGAAACTGAAGTCAAAAATTTTTCTGAAGCTCTATTAGTTCCAAGCACAAGAGGAAAAAGGCAAACTTGTGATTTAATGAAAGAGTATCCTTCATGTACTCTTCAAAAAAGATATGAAGATAGCAATAAATATTTTGCATTAAAATGCTAAGTTCTTGGAGAAGGAGGCATTATATCTTCTTAATCTTCGTTCCCTCTGTACCTAGCACAGTGTCCAGAATAAAGTAAAACTCAACAATGAATGTAGAATGAATGGTATTTTCTGATGGTACATCCTGTTTAGAGGTGCATGTGTTCACCATGTTAGAATAAACGTTTATTAAGTGATTACCATGTATCAGTATCTATTCTAATGGTTTATATGGAATACCTCATTGATTCTTCCCATACTCTATTAAGTGAGTTCTAGTTACCCTCATTTTTACAGATAAGGAAGCTGAGAACTGAGAAGTTGCTAAAGGTGGCATAGCTAGGAAGCAAAGCCAGTCAGTTCAGCTTCAGAGCCTTTGTCTTTTACCTGTGACTATCACATGCCTATGGTCAGCAGCTGGGATGTGCAGGATCTCAAATGCATAGATGTTCTTATTCAGTATAGACCAATATCTATCTGATGGTGCATAGCTGTATACTAGATAGTATTTTAATATATGATTAAATAATAATTTTGTAATAGTGTGTATATGTGTATACTTCTTTAATCCATTAAAAATAAATTAAAACAATAACCATAAATACAATAAATCTAAATGCCTTAAAATTTTTCCCAAAACAAAACAATTAAAATTACTGAAAGTTTTTCTTCAAATAAAAGTGGTGATTATTTTTCTTGTCTGTTACCATTTGGAAATAATAAAAGTTTCAGTAGCAAATAAAATGTTTCATTAAAGCTGTGAAGGCTTCTTTATCATTACTGAAGCAGTTGGTACTTATTACATTTTAAGGATAAAACAGTAATAAAGTGCAGTTGTAAAACAGAAATTTTAAATCCCTGAAATTCTACCAATCAGTAAGTGATGTCCTGGTGCTTTCTCTTGGTGCTTTCTCTGAGATCCTTTGCTTACTTAATTACTGCATGAAGCCCTTGATATAAAAATTGCAAAGGACCTGTGCTGGCTTTGTTCAGATAGAGTTAGGAGTAAATAAAAATGGTCTTAAAAACCTCTGCCAAAGATAATAGAGACTTTGAATCTGAGCTGCATTGTAATTTGGTGGAAGTCAACTATAAAATACCGTTTCCAGCACTGCCATCTCTAATGAAATTGTTTCAGAGTGGAAAATTTCAATTGATAGTCCCTCTAGTTTGCTAAATCTCACCAGCATTGCTATTTGTGTGTATGTTTGTGGGTTATGCACTAGTCCTAGAGGTGGAATGGGGATTTTATACCCCTCAGTCATGCATGAGGATAAAATGATACGGCTCTTCTGGCTCCTTCAAAGGATCATCCCTGAATCCATGTGAAGTTGGCTGCCTGTGTGAAAGATGCACTTGGCTCTAAGAAGAGATAGTCACACTCAACTGTAAATTTCCTTTGAGGAAAGATGAATGAGGAGCATTATAGTTCATGACAAGAAAAAAAAAAAAGCAGAAGATATATGTTTTGAAGCATTGTTCAAAGATTTAGAAGCTTTTTTGTTTGTTTGCTGAGACTTATTTGGTTACACCTTTTTAATATAAAAAAGAGGGTTTCTGTAGTGACAATATACTCAATAGTGGTAAAGAAAGAATGAACACATCCCTTAGCACTACCTGATAACTCAGTCCTTTTTCATCACAGTAAAAAACACTGTAAGTAAAATTGTCAGTTTTTAGATTGTTGGTGTATCCAAAAGCAACAAAAATATAAAATGACCATGCTTTTATTTATTTATTTTTTTGTGGTATTAGGTGGGGCATTAGGTATTAGGTATTAGATTATTATTTAATCATATATTAATCATATATTAATCTATATTATTTAATCATATATTAATTTAATCATATATTATATTGAATCCAGGGGCACTTAACCACTGAGCCACTTTCCAACTTCTCCAGCCATATATATACATATATATGGTCTAATGGTGTATATATATATATATATATATTTTATACATATATATGTGTGTGTGTATATGTCTAATCAGATTCTAACTATATATGATAGAATATATATATATATATATTTTTTTTTTGGGGGGGTGGGGGTACCAGAGCACTTGACCTCTGAGCCAAGTCCCCAGCCCTATTTTGTTTTAAATATTTTTTTAGTTGTGGTTGGACACAATACCTTTATTTTATTTATTTACTTTTATGTGGTGCTGAGGATAGAACCCAGGGCCTTCCATGTGCTAAGCATGCTAGGCGAGTGCTCTACCTCTAAGCCACAATCCCAGCACCCCCAGTCCTATTTTGTATTTTATTTAGAGATAGGACCTCACTGAGTTGCTTAGCACCTTGCAGTTGCTGAGGCTGGCTTTGAACTCGTGATCCTCCTGCCTCAGCCTCCCAAGCTGCTGGGATTACAGGTGAGCACCACTGCACCCGGCCCCTTTTTTTAATATTTTATTTTGAGACAGGGTCTCTCTAAGTTACTTAAGGACTCCATAAATTGCTGAGGCTGGCTTTGTAGTTGCACTCCTCCTGGCTCAGCCCCCTGAGTTGCTGGGACTACAGGCGTGCACCACTGCACCCAGGTATTATGTTATTTCCTATTTAAGTGTCCACTGCACTCTTGAGTAGCTTTCTTTGTCTTTGCCTCCTTAGTTAGTACTTTATAGGGATATGATAGAATTCTCATCCATTGCCCACTCCCACCACCAAAATTATCTCTATAACAAAGAATTTCAGACTTGAAATTCTCAAATATTTGAATTAAAATTGGGTAGTTTCTGCATCCCCTTTAAATATTAACAAACCAAGGAGTGAATTGGTTCTAATTAAATGAGGTTCCTTTGCATTCTTGCAGAGTTACCTGTCAAAAATCACATGGTGATCTATTACCAAAAATGTTTCTGATAAACTTTTGATGACAACTCAATTGTGTTGACACCAAAGAATGGGAAGCTGACTTGAGCTCAGATTGGTTGCCCAATCACCAAAACCATTTGTTACGTCAACTATTAGTCAATATTTAAAATTGTCCGTTTTTTCTTTGATGTTTTTTTAAGTTCAGTGTACCCTAAAAAGACACTTTAGGTGAAAGATATACTTTTCTTTTGTAAAAATAGAAAGTGATTATAAAATGGAGGGAGGGTAGGAGTGCTTAAGACTCATCATGACAGTGAGTATATTTTTAGGAAGTTTTAAGAGAGTACAGAGGAAAGTTGAGGAGTAGATATTGTTTCTCCTGAAACTATCCTTTTCTGACTTTGCATAGGAAAGTCTTTGGATATCCCCAGGGGTGTACATAGGCCAGTTTGTAAACTTCTGGGTTAGAGAACATTGTGCCTTAGTCATGGTCTTCCCAGCATTCCACTTCCTTTCTCTGAGTCTCTGCTGAGGAAAAGCATCTTTCACTGGAAGGAGAGGTGCAGACTTCCTCGATTTTTTTTTTGATTATTAATAACTGTACAAAAGTTTTATCAGGGAGATGGAAAAATATAGCTATTCTAACTCAATTCTCACATCTAAAGTTACCTCCAAATAATCTGAAAGTGAGGTGAAGTTTGTGTGTTTTTGGGACTTTAAATTTCCAGTGCAGTGAAAACTTTAGATACTGCAAGACAGTACCAAAGTTATTTTTGGGGTGCAGACTAACTAAGAGAATTAGTATGTGGATAGTATTATGGGCTCTTCCCCTCCTATGGCTTACTCAGTTCCCCACACAAATAGTTGACAATAGTATATGTCACAGAATGGCACCATAAATGTCACGTTTGACATTAACTGAGGTTTAAAGTAATACTGTCAAATGAATTGGGGTTAAAATTTACAAAAATAAAAACAGAATTTAGGATTCAACATTCATGTTGGTTTGCAAGTGTCATTGTGACTTTCCACTGAACTGGAAATCCCAAATGATATATGTATGTACGTGATTTATTTAAAAAGAAGGGATAGAGAACAATAAGCTGAGTCATATTCAAAGTTAACCTCAGCACTGCAAAAAATAGTGACTAGACAGACATTTATGCTTAATTAAAATGAACTATTTAAAATAAAGGTATCTATATATAGTTACCTTATTAATTTATGTTTTTTGTTGTTGTTTAAATGTCAATTACTGGTCTTAACTTCTCTTAACTGCACCCAGCTGTGTGTGTATTTTTAATACATACATTTATTCTTAATCATGGGGCATATTTATATATGTGCTAAGAGTCAACGCAAATATAAGATAGGATTTACTATATATATCCTTGGGTTCTACCTGAACAATAGCCATTTGGTTCTCTCATGAGCAGAAGCTCTAAATCTTCTTTTCTTGCAAGATTCCCAGGAAGGAAATATACCCTTCATTGACACCATCATTGCTGTACATAGTTGTGTCAGAAAATATACTTGGATTAAAGTAGTTCACTTGGGGGTAAGCCTTTTTGGATTAATTACTTTTTATTGGAAAAAAGAGAAAAAATATGTGACAAGTTGAATAGTCCAACTAGAAAACTCATACTTCCCTGAGATTCTTTCAGTATTAGGATTAAAAGGCTTTTTTGAGCATTGTCATATTTGCTTGTTTATTGAGCCATAAGAAACATACTTAAGTGAAGACATTGAAAAGTACAGAGATATAGATCTGGATTCCTTAAAAAATTCTCATTCTTAGCCGGGCGCGGTGGCGCATGCCTGTAATCCCAGCACTTGGGAGGCTGAAGCAGGAGGATCTCCAAGTTCAAAGCCAGCCTCAGCAATGGAGAGGCACTTAGCAACTCAGTGAGACCCTGTCTCTAATAAAAATACAAAAAAAGGGCTGGGGACGTGCTCAGTGGTTGAGTGCCCCTGAATTCAATCCCTGGTACCAAAAAAAAAAAAAAAAAAATCTCATTCTCTTCTGAATCTACTCTTCTACTTATTATTCTTATCTCCTTGTCTTTTTTGTATGGTTAAGTTTTTCTTGGTCTATGGGCAGATTGTTGCGATGTGCAGTTTTGTCTTCTGCCAAAAGTTGCATGATGCTTCTGGAACACTCATTAGAGAGCTTCACACACTCTCCCTTCCATTCCAGCTACTAACACACATGCAAAAGGACTCAGATGTTTGTGTCCTTTTCTTGATGGGTCAGCAATAATCTCTTTCTGTTTTCTAGCACAGATAACTCAGAATGGAAGGAATAGCTTTTTGCATTTCTATGTACCCAAGACAAACATTCTTTATTTTTTCTATTTATATCTATATTACATACTTAAGTTGGTCACCTCCTGATTATTCTTGTGTTATGGGCTGAATTGTGTACCTTTCCATCTGTACATCAAAGGCCTCACCATCAGTACCACAGAACGTGACTGTATTTGGAGACAGGCCTTTTAAGAAGCAATAAGGTTAAACAAGATTAATGGGTTGGGCCCTAATCCTGTGTGACTGGTGTCCTTATAAGAAGGAGAGATTAGGACATAAGCATGTGAACAGAGGGGAGACCATATGAAGACACAGGGGGATGACCATCTACAGACCAAGGACAGAGGCCTGAAACTGACCCTTCCCTCACGGCCCTCAGAAGAAACAAACCCTGCTGACACCTTGCACTCAGATTTCTAGTTTCCAGAATTATGAGAAAACCAATTTCTGTTGTTTAAGCCACTGGTCTGTGATATCTCATTTTGTCAGCTCTCTTCAACTAATAATACAGCCTCTTAGTACAAGCTGATGCTCTTCATTACTTGACCCTGCCAAAAAGAAAGGCGGTCTTTATGAGAAATGCTGAGTCATTGAAAAGAAATGATATATTTATAGATAACCATGTGGGGGTCATGGATGTCTTAGTTCATTTGTTGTAACAGCCTGTTGTACTGTAGACTGTGTGGCCTATCAACAATAAAATTTTATTTAACATTGTTCTGGAAACAGGGAAGTTCAAGATCAAGGTACTGACAGTTCAGTGTCTGCTTCCTAGCTTGCAGATGGTGGTCTTCTAGCTGTGACAACACATGGCAAAAGTGTCGAGAGTCTTGGGGACATTTCCTTATATAGGGCAATAATCCCATTCATGAAGGCTCCACCTTCAGCTCACCACCTTCCATCCAAGGTTCTACTTCCTAAATTAGTCACACAGGGATTAAAATTTCTACATATGAATGGCTGGGTGGAGGGGAGGTGGCACAAACTTTAAGTCCATAACATGGGGAATGGATATTTGGAGCCAAAAGTTCAAACTGGAGATAAAAATCAAAGCTGACAAAAATATGAGTAAAGGCCCAGTGAGTAGAGGTAATTAAGATAATAACTCAATGATCTCCGCAGGTACATGTTGAACTTTTCTTTTGTTAAATCTCATTAGTAATCAACCTACTCCCTACCTCTCAGTGCCTGACGCTGATTGGGATATAAAATTGAACATTTTAAGCTGTTGATCCATTTTTCTGTGACTGTTATTATTTTTCTATAACAGTCATAAACATTTATAAATTAATGAAAACTCTTAGGGCAAAATATTGAAGCAAGGGAAGAAACAGCAGGGAACTAAACAGACAATATAAATTGCACATAGTAGTTATGAAACAGCATTAAAAACTAAGGATTTTAAATTGAATTGAATCATAGTGTTTTATAGTAGCAGTTAATTTGGCATTCTCTACATGGGATAGATTGTAATATTTCATATTTGTGAATATTATGTAGCTCTCATATTAAGAAGTTGCTTCTCTTCATAGCTTGCTCCAAGATATTTACTATAATATTGTTTCTATTCTTTTAGATTCAAATAAAAATAATCTGCTATAAATTAGAATAGTAGAATTAGAAGAAACTTCAGATTTCTGTGTACTAGAGATATAGTGTTTTTTTTTCCTTTTCTTCTTTGTACTTATCTGTATTTTGAAAATTTTCTTCTTCAAGCAGAAAAGCAAAAAGAAGAAAATCCAGATTGCTTGATATTCTACCATCCATAGAAATGATAGTTAGCATTTTTTGTCATTTTTGTTTCTCCTCCATGTATCTATAGTTTATTTCTGTTTTTAAAGTTATATTGACAAAGTTATACTATTTGAAAATTTGTTTCTAAACTGTTTTTAAATGAACACCATCAAGTACCATGCAGGTACTTGCCTGAGATCCTTAGGATGGAGACCATATCACTCTACACATTTGGATCTTCATTGTATCCCCCAGGACCATACCCTAAACTTAGACCAGTAATTGCTGAAAAGTATCTCCTCTTAGTGAGCACTCATTACGGGTCCCAAGAGTATATTTGCTCAGTCATTCAATTAATATTTTCCGTCTACTAAGTGCAAGTTACTAAGCTACCACATTAAACACTTAACTGTTGTATAAAAATTCATTTCATTGGAATTTATTTAAGTTCTTGAAAAAGCCTGAATAGTGAGGTTAAAAAATAGGTTTCAGGAGTTATAAGTCAGTGACCTTTATTGAGTTTTAATGCATGGTGATTATATCAGCTAGGAATGTGTTCAGCTACAAGTGAGGGAAAATAAAAGTACTATGATTTAAACAGTAACAACATCTATTATTCATTTCATAAATATTCTACATTGGGTAATTAACTTTTTAAAATTAATGTCAGGACTTTTAATTTATTTATTTTTTTCAATGCTAGAGATTGAACCTAGGGCCTTGCACATGCTAGGACTATGCAAGTGCTCCACCACTGAGCTATACCCAGTCTAGGACTTGGGTCTTTATCATTTCAGTTTTCTTGGTCTTCTCCTATTTTAGCAAGATGTTGACACTAGATCCAAGCCTTACATTTGTATAATCCCTCCCTGTAAAAATGGAAAGGAAGATAATGAAGCAGAAAGAGACAAAGTTTTATTGGGCAGGTAAACATTTCTAGAATCCTTCCAGTAGACTTTCTTTTATATCTCATTGTCCATATCCGCACTGATGCACATGCAAAGGACAGGGAGGAGCAGGAGTGTATTTGACACTCCACTGTGGGAGACAGGCAAGGGAGAGGGATTTGGGAATGACTCCTCATAGCCATTCAGCTGTGTCCACTACAGTGCCTTAGTGATTGGTTGGCTGATGCTGGACTCAGATTGGGTTTATATTGTCAGACTTGCCACATATCTGCTATGTGACCATAAGCAAATTTCATGATCTCTCTCACTCTTGTTTATTTTCATCCTTGTGGGGCATATATCTTCTTTACAGGTGGTTGTTTGGACTGACTGACACAGGGCCTGCCACATAGTAAATGTGACAATAAGTTAGCTTGGTGCTTGGTAGTTTATGTCCTAATGGCACAGAAGTGGGCACATATTTCTGTAGGAGATTTTCTGGACCTGAGTCCTGAGCTGGATGTAGAGTTTGGTTAATTCAAGAAGCCAGCCTAGAGAGATTAATTTTGAGGAAGAGTTCTGAAGGGAGGTGGAGACAAAAAAATGATATATCTAGACACTTAAAAATATCAAAAAGCACTCCGTAAAAACATGATATTATAATTATAACTATATATATAACTATATAACTATATAACTATATAACTATATAACTATATAACTATATAACTATATATATAACTATATAACTATATAACTATATATATAACTATATAACTATATAACTATATAACTATATAACTATATAACTATAAAATAATATTTTTTTATTCTTTTTTTCAATAAATAAATATAAGCAATAAAATAAAATTATAAATTAATAGGAATAAAAACTATATATAAATAAAATTATATATATATAATAAATTATTAATAAACTAAATATAGAATATATATATATAATATATATAACTATATATAACTAAATAAAATATAATATAATAATATATAAAATTATAAATATAAAATATAATATATACTATATATAAATAATATAAATTAATTAAAATAATTTATAATTAATAATAATATAAATATTTAATATACAATATTTATAAAAATTAAATATAAATAAACATAATATTATAAGATAATTATAGTAATATAAATAACTATATAACTATATATATAACTATATATATAGTTATATATATATATATAACTATATAACTATAGTTAGAGGATTATTTTTGGAGTTAGAAAGATGTAGTTTGAATCCCAGTTGTGCCTCATGTGACTTTAGGAAAGCTAATTTCTGTCTCACTTTCCTCTTCTAAACATGGGACTAATTGGTACTTCTCCTGCAGGAATATTGGCACTATTTTTAATAGGGATTCGATGAATGGCAGCTATTGTGTATTTCTTGATCTTTGTGTAAAGCATATATTGCTTAAGTGTTTAGGATTTAGTTCTTAAAGTGTGTCAATCAAAAATAAATAAAGTATTCAGTTCAAAATGAGCAAAGATGTCCCAAGCTAATTGGGAAAGAGGATAGGAAAGGTTGTTCCAGTCCATAAATCACTTTCTTATTCAATTAAGCTAATTCCTTTTCAATGCCAACCCATTCTTAAATTCATGAATTTTTACAAAGAAAATTATCACTGACTTACTGTTTTGTGACCCCCAACATGAAGTTACCCCTTTAAAGAAACCATGCTCTGAACAACTGAGAAATTTAATATAAGTGAAAACTATGTCCCAAAGAATTTGTACTTCTTCAGAATATTTAGTGTCATTATCAGGTTTGAGATTTTAAGACAAACTCAGGAAGTTGTATTATTGCTTTGGCTTTGACAAACGATAGAAAGACTGGTGAAAATGTTACGAATACATATATTTTCTCATGATGGAACATTTAAAACTTAGTCAACCTCTTTAACATTTGACTTGCTGTTATTACCATTTTACATCTCGCTTTTGTACACAAGAATTGCATTTTAGGGGGATGAAAAGGCTTTTAAAGTAATTGGTTATTTTTCCCTTTCCAACACACTCAGTAATTTTATTGGTGTGGTCCTCTTTGGCAGCATGATGTGTTTTTTTCTTTTTTTTTTTTTTTTTTTCTTCCTTTTTCTTCTTCTTCAGGATGCAGTTCAAATTTCAGTTCTTGGACACCTTTGCTGTGTGGGCATAGTTCACTTATTTGTTTGTAAAATGGGATAATAATCTGATACATAAGATGTTTTGAAGAGTAAATGAACCATGCATGTGAGGCACAGCAAATGATACCTTTTTTTATGTTTGTAGCACATCAGACTGAACTGTTATTATTTCCTTGGTTGGATTGTGCATACCTTGAAGGGAAGGACTGAGCTTACCCAGTTTTGTAATCTAGGGACAACATAGGGCCAGGCACCTCGTAGGCACTTTGAATTTGTTGCATAAACTAACTGTACTAATAATATCCTTTGTGTCTTGCTGCAGGCAGGCTGACTGACTACCTTCCTCTCAGATTCATCCTCTGGCCTTAGAAACACAGTTGGGAAGGGAGTCCTCCTTGCTTCTAGTAGGGGCTCTGGAAATGCACATATATGGGTACAACAGAATAGAGACAGGAGCTCTACCTGTGGCAGGAAGGACTTCTGGTGGGAGAATGGGCACCATGTTACTCTCTTAGCCCTGAACCTTGGCATATGATAGTCCTTCTTCTTTCTTAGGCAAACCTGATACAAGTTCCCTCACTCTTATATTCTGATACTTATCCAGTTTCTTTCTACTGGCTCAGATTTTATTTCATCCTGATTGTTTAAATAATTCCCTACTCTCAAGTCTTCTTGAAGCATCTCCTCTATTATCCTGAAGCATGGTATATTTACCTCTTTCAAAGCACAGGCAAATACATATGTTTCGTTTAAAAATAAAATATTGCTCATAACACTGTAGCTATAATGGTGCTACCCAATGTACTAAGCTGTTTACTTGTATTCTCATATTTAAACCTTAACAGGCCTCTGGGACCATTTTTTTTCTTTCCAAAAATGTAACACTTTAAAGAGAGGAACTTTGTGGCCATAGCATGTCTTACAGGGAGGGCCTGGCCAGACCTAGTGGAACCCACACTACTGCTGCCCTGCACATGCTTGCCTATCACCTCCTCTGTGAACACTGCAAAACTCTTGCCAGCAGTGAGCACAGTTGGAGACCAGTTTTGTTTTTACTAGTCAGTTCAAACCATCATATTAAGGCTATAAATAAAATAATATTATGGTTTTCATCTGGCCGCATTGTTAGAATAAACTGAGAGAAATTGTAAATCATTATTTAGCATAATTGCTGAGATCTGGCAGGTTTGGATGAAAATAAAAAAGAATGAAGAATGTAATATAAAATCATTTATGTGATATCAGTTCAATCACCCCCTATAAAGTGGCAGGCTGCAGAGACTCATGGTCTAATTATAGTTGGCGAAGCGTTTTCTTATACAGAAATAGGAAATAACTGATCTTCATGACAATTGTTCTGTATTTGTCTTTCTTCAAGTCTCCTCAAAAGGATATATTTCTTTCCGTTTCTCTGGGACCTTTTTTTTCCCCTAATGCAATTGTGTAGCACACTGCAAAGGCACTTATTTGACAAAACCAAAACTAACATTGTTAGTATGATTGTCCACAAGGAACATTCTTCATTTTAAAGAAGCCAGAACACACGAAGAATGCTTTTGACCCTTTCTTTGTCTGACTTCTTTCACTTATTATTGTGAAGTGGAAGAAAAGAAAGGTTATGGTTCTCACATGTGGGTTTTTAAAAGGGTTATATATCAAGGAATTGGACCAATATGCTCTATTTCCATTAACTGATTTATTCATTCACTCAACAGATATTGGCCAAGTGTTTTCTGTGTGAGGGCTCAAGGGAGGAATCTTAGATGAATCCAAAGAGAATGATCAAACAAGGATGAAAGCAATTCTGGAAGAAGTTAGTAAGACAAGGACCACAAGAACAATGTTATGGGAACTCCTGTGACATTCTGGCAACTTCTTTCTGAGGCCTTTGATTTGAGTTTATCAATGAACCATGTCCACTTTCAGAACCTGTTTCCTGCATATGAAATGAGGGAGTTGGCCAGATGCTAGGTGGTCATTTCCACATGTGAATTTCTATAATTCAAGGATGCAGTAACTCCAAACCAGTAAACTTAGGTCATACATGTTAGGAAGTAGTCATAGCATTTTACTTCATGGCAACAATCGTAAGGGAAGAAAATCAAATTCACCAGGGTCAGTCATTTTGTAAAGGATGGAGTCAGAATTTGATCCCAAGTTTTCTGGCTCCAAATCCTATCCTTTTAAAATTTTATCAAATTTAACATTGAGCAGGAAGTGTCTGATATATATTTCTGTACTTTAATTATTTACAAACAAATATTTACCTCTTTAGAGTTAAAGTGTCTGGTCCCATACTCACTAAATGTTCTAACTTTAGTAAGTTACATAGAAAGTTAGATTTTCTAGATTAAAGATATATTTTAACTTTTTGTTGTTCTGGCTATTGAGACCACTTTCAGATATTTTGTTTGGTAGTTATTTTTATTTAGATTTACTAAGAATCTTGCTAAGATTAAAAACCTTAGACTCGGTTAGGTGGCTTTAGTGTGATGAGTTTATTCATAGAGTTTGAAATTCAGTATATTCTTGCAACTTTTTCTGGTAGGCAATGAGAAAGCTGTTCGGGTCAGGAGGCAGAGCTCCTTTACTTGTGAACTGTGAACTAACATAAAGGCAATCAAGCTACAATATACTGTGATTTGTTTATCTTGACTTCCCAATATTAGCACTTGATTTGTGAGTTGCAGAAACATTCTACCTGGTTTTCCTTAGCAGGCTGCTGTGGCAGTGGAGATTTGATGGAGACCCTTCTTGAACGCTATCAAACTCTGCAAATTGCAGGTTTAGTGGCCTCTGAAATGCAAAGCACCTCTCCATTAGGCTTTTCATCTTTAATAATAAAACTGTGCTCATTCATATAAGTCTCACTTGATTCTGTTGAGCATAAAATGGTGTAATCAGTTTTTCCAGATGGGAGGGTGAATTGAACCTTTCCATTTATGGCCATGTAAAGAAATATCTTGCATAAAATTTCTTGATTGAAATGACAGCTGAAAAAAGACTCTGTGTTTGCAAGAATTCTATGTTCTTTTTGTGAGAGGTAAGAAACAGCTGAACAGGTACATGAGCACTTTGGTCAGGTATTGCATATAAAAGATGAATTTTCAGACTAAAAGTTTATAAGGCATACCTCTGTATATTCACTCATATAATGAATCATTTTGTTTATCCTCTGTGATACATCTTGCCACTTACTTTTAAAATTTAATCAGTGGTGTGCTGCTAAACTGGCTTTTCAGGAAAGAAGAGGAGCTCTGATTTGTAGTGTTTGCCAATTTCTATGGTATAAATACTCCCATGATGGCCAATTTCAAGCTACCAATGTCTTGCAAAGTTCCTAAAAATTTTAATGATTGTCTCATGAGAGCCAGTATGAGCCAGCTCAAGCACACCACTCTTAGTACTCTTTAACTATACTTGTGTATGTTTTCTAATTCTTTTCTACATAAACTCCTTCTCTCTAATCTTATTTTAAGGTTCTTAATGGGAAAGACCCTTCCATATTTGGATACTTGCCTTCTTTTTCCTCTTCCTCAGAGATGATCTATATATGCATGCATGGTAGCTGTTTTCTTCAATTCTAAGATGATTTTTTTTTCTCATTTTAATACCACTAAAATCATTTTCAGCTTCTGGTCAATGGCATGTCATAGTGTAATTAGCAAAACTTCTGTCTTCATGTTTCATGTACTAATATAATTATCTGAATGTAATGAAATGTATTAAGTGCTGAATAAATGGTGTTTAATATCAGTATAATTATATCCTATGGGCTACTTTGCTTTTTCACATATTAGATTCACCTAATGCTGAAAAAAATCACATATTAGATTCACTTCAGGCTGAAAAAAATGTAAATCGCTTGAAACTTTCTTTAGTGTAGCTCTTGTTCTTTTAGTGTAGCTCTTGTTCTTTTGTGTTTCACCTTTGAGATATCAAAATTAGATCAGCAAGGTAGGCTCCCACATGTTTTGTACATCTTGGCAGCATACCCAAGAACTGCCTTCCTCCATCTGGGAAGTGTCTTTTTGAAAGTGGAGATCACTGGCACGATGGATCACTGGACAATATATGTTATGGCCCAATTACTGTCACCCTTGGTGACTGGTGTTTCTGTTCCCTGTCATGTGGCAGATGGGAAAAACCTTAGAATAGACAAAAGAAAGTTTCTCTTAAAGGTGTTCATGTCTTGATTCTCAGAACATGTGTGTTATTTTACATGGTAAGAAGCAATAAATGTTGTAGATGGAATTAAGCTTGCTAATCAGCTGAATTTAAGATAAAGAGATTATCTTGATTCATTTGAGTGTGTTCCGCATAATAACAAGAGTCCCTAAATGGGGAAGAGGAGGGGCAGAAGCTCTAGAAAGAGAGCCAGCATCTGGAGAAAGACTTGACCTGCCAGCACTGACTTTGACAATAGAAGGGGGCCAGAACCAAAGGAAGATGGGTGGCTTCTACAAGATGGGAAAGAAAGAAAAATAATTCTCTTTTAGAGAATCCAGAAGAAATGTAGCTCTGATGACATCTCAATGTTAGCCTATGAAACCCAATTTGGATTTCTGACCTCCAGGAACCATAAGATAATAAATTTGTGTTGTTTTAAGCTACTAGTGGGTGATGTTGTGTTATAGGAGCAATAGGAAACTAATACAAGCTGCATTAATTCAAATGAACAAGTCAAAATTATGGTTAAATAAAAGTATCCTGTTTATGTAAAAATTTTTTTTCTTAATATTCTCTCCAAAATTTCTATGAAGATTTATAGTGTAAAGCAGATTGCAGGAATATATATTTTGAGGTTGGCTGATTTAATGACTTTAGCACATTGTTTCTATGCTGAAGATATGGCTAATTATAAATGAAAGTTAAGTTTTTGTTAATTTAGTTTATAAAGTTTTCATTAAAACTTTTTCTATCTTTGTACTGGAGAATTGGTGGATATTTTGTTATTCATAACTTCCATCATTATACTTAGCATCCTCCAGTTCCCACTTTAGCAAGACCCGGTGGGTGGTGTTCACTCTGATTTGGTTTGTATTATTAGGAACAAATATTAAATTATATGATCTTTGGCAAGTGACTTCACTCAGGAAGTCGGGATGATTATGGACTGCATTTTGTGTCCCCCCCAAATTCATGCTGAGACCCTAATCCCCAGAGGAATGGTATTTGGAGATGGGGTCTTTAGGAGATAATTAAGTCATGAGGGATTGGTGCCCTTGTAAGACATGAAGGAGTTTACTTCTTTGTCTGTTCTCTTCCATTTGAGAATTCAAGGAGAAAATGGCCCTATATAAGCCAAGAAGAGGGCCTTCACCAAGAGCCTGACCATGCTGGCACCTTGGACTCAGAATTCCAGCCTCCAGAACTCAACGAAATGAATGTTTGTTCTTTAAACTACCAAGACCTTGGTATTCTGTTACAGCAACTTGCCGGGGTCCAGCCCTAGCAGGGTCGGGGTCTTCCTGGTCAAGGGGTTCTGACAGCGAGACAGCGTCGGCGATGGATGGACAGCAACCACACAGACTCAAAGGCCAGTGTAGAATGCTGACAAGTTTATTGAGTTCACACACAGTTTTTATACATTTTTTTAAAGTATAACATGCCAAGAATGTGGTTAACATAAAACCCATAGAATTCTTAGTACAGAACAGGCCTATTAGGGAATAATTATATGAGATAATAATACCCTCACCACAACTCCTGCTATTGTTCTAAATCTATGAATTTAATCAGTAAAGTTGATCTTAAGTTTCTATTTCTACCTAAATGCCCTTTGCATAATTTACCACCTAGTGCTTAATTTTAGACTCCTAACTCTATTCTTGTCTAAATTAGCCTAAGTTAAACTTTAAGTTTGGGTTAGCAAGAGGGCAGTGGTTTCAGTGGTTCTTATGGTCAATTTCTTTGTAGAAATCTGTTATATTGTTTAGCAAAGCTAATCTTACTAGAGCAGGATTGCAGGCACCAAAAGAACTTTTCCCCATGGGGTCTCAGTAGTAGGAAGCACTATAATTTTATTCTGTTTCTGATTACTAACAGTGAGACTATGTGCTTTTTGCATACTCATGACTGGAGAAACAGGTGGCTCTGTGACTGTTCTCACATATAACAATACATGTTTATAACAATCACCCCAAGAAAAGACACATCACACGGTGGCAGAAGATTATTTACTGTTTGTGGTAGGGAAGGGGTTATGGTTTCTAATATTTTATTAATATTTTAGAAAATACCGTAGCATTCCTTCCACCCTCAGTGATCATCACCAGAGAATAGCATGAGTAATATATTATTAGGAAAATAGTGCAAAAAAGGCACCAGAGCCCAGAGGCATACATCTGGCATTTTCCCGAGATGATGAGTCCTTGCAAACATCATTCTCCCAGTGGATCCTTGTCAAACACTGGTTGGGTTGCCAGGTGCCCCCGCAGCAACTTGAGTAGACTAAGACAGACTTGGTATGGAAGAGGTGGTGCTTCTATGGAAAATAGCTAAAAATATGGAAGTGGCTTTGTGTCTGAGTAATGGGTAGAGGTTGAAAGAGTTTTGAGGTGTATTCTAAAAGAAGTCAATACTGCCTTGAAGAGACTAAGAGAATTTTTTTTTAAAAAATATTTATTTATTGGTTTTAGTTGTACACAATGCCTTTATTTTTACGTGGTGCTGAGGATCGAACCCGGGTCGCACACGTGCTAGATGAGCACTAAACCGCTGAGCCACATCCCTAGCCCTGAGAATAAGAGAATTTTAAAGGTGACTCTGGGGAGGGTCCAGAAATAAAAGAGGGGAGGAGCTAGGGAGAAAACTTCTATCTTAGAGAATGCATAAATAATCATGTACAGAATGTTGGTAGAAATATGAAAGATAAAGGCTATTCTCATGAGGCTGAAAATGGAAATGAGGAGCATATTATTTGAAACTGGAGGAAAACCAATCCTGTTGTAAAGTGGCAGAGAACTTGGCCAAACTGTGGCTCTATTCTAGTCGCAGAGGGTCTTGCCCGGTTACAGAGCCTATAATGGTGGAGGTGGACTGAGTCTTAACAGCTATGTCTCTGTCCCTCTCCAAAGGTAGACAGTATGGGGACAAGCAAAGTAGGGGGAAAAGGTCAGAGTTAAAGAAATGACTTTACCCCCGTGGTCTACGAAGGGCTGTTACCCTAGTCAGGCTTTCCTAGGACTGAGCCACATTGAGCAATGATCTTGTTTCGAAGCATTTTCATTTTAGGGAGGTGGAGGACCTGTAATAGTTAGATATTGCTCAAGTTTCAGGGTCCTAAAACAAATCAAATGAGAGTAGGCTTGTGGAAGTGCTTTGTCATCTGCAGAATGGAATGTGGATACTATACTCCTTCCCCAGCTCAGGGCACAGTGCCTCAACTGGAGATAGTCAGTAACTCTGTGAACTAATTAGCCTATGAAACAGGAAGAAATAAAGTATGCACACACACTGAGTATGTATGTGTGTATCTTCCTGCTAGATTGGGAGCTCTGTGAGTGCAGTGTCTGTGAGGTCCCTGTCTCCCCAAGGCCTTATGGAAGTGCTCAATAAATGTTTGTGATTAATAACAATTATAGTGCCTTTCTTTTTACTTGAGGTTTTTATGGGACAGATTCTCTTTGGAGCCAGATGGAGGAAGAGATAAGAATTGCTGACTTTTATTTCTATAGAGCCCTGTTATATATTCTGCATGGCGGGAGGTGAGGGTTCAAAGATTGAGAGCTGAAAAGCTGTAGCTGAGAAGGCAGCACTCCTGGTGACTCAGTGTCGGGCCCTGAAATCAGATGTGGTGTGTATGGAAGCAGGGGAAACAGAATGAGCCCAGATATAGGGTTTCTGTGTATCTCTGGACTGTTTTCCCTAGTGCTTGCAGCTAGAGGGTGGGTCTTTCCCCACCCAGCAACCACAGGGTAGGAAAGTAATCTTGTTTATCATGCAGAGAAGCAAGTATGTTAGACAGGTCTGGCCAGTGAATTGTGGGGCTTGTTGTGAACAATATGGCCTGTGAGTAATATGGTCACAGTGGCCTGTGGTCATAGTGACCAGTGGAGTCATTGATAGACACAGAGCAGAGGAAATCACAGGTCTTAGGAGTGTGACCTGGAAGGCCAGCTTTGACAACAGATCCAGAGAGTGACATACCAAGGGAACAGAGTATTGAAGAGGTACACTGTCACCAAGCCCAGAGCCAGGTGACCTTTTATGGACCAGTGTTATGCCAAGTGCAATAAAGGAAAGAAAAATGAGGTCAGGGGAGTGGCAGTGAATGCAGAGGGCAAAGGCAGAAACATCAGAATAGCTCTACTATCCTAAGTTTGTGGCTTGGTAAGTACATTCTTGTAATTAGTAAATTGAAAGGGAGGCTCCAAGCTCGTGCCAGGCATGCATAAAGCCTAGAGTAGAGAGAACCAGACAGACTATGCCTGTGGCTATACAGGATATGGGCATCCCTTTGGTAAAGGAACAAGGCTAAGGTTTATAGTATACGATGGAAGTGTTTCCACCTACCATTTCGACAAATATGAATATAATTTACTGTAGTGCAATTTCTTGTTATTGATTCTTTATTAATTAAAGTTTCAGCATGAAACTTCAGCATTTTCTGAAAAAGAAATAACTCTCCCTGGGTAGACCCTGCTGTATATTCTTCAGCTGTTCTACCAAGGCCAGTTACATGATGATAGTCATGCAAGGATTTGCTTTGCAACACATGCCAGGGACCCACCTTTATTCCTAAATAAGAAAAAGCAAGAAAAATGATGCATACCGTGGTTTCAACCCAATTGGACTTCCTCAACCTTTTGGTGAGACTGGTGAGGACACATATTCATTTGGCAGGAGTCTGAGGGAAAAGAAAATTAAAATTAGGAGGTGCAAAAGCTGGCTCTGCATGATTATTAGGAACTAAATATTTAAAAAGTTACAGATCCTCAATTAAAAGAAAGATATTTAATCCTTCCTTGGGGAACTCGAAGTCCCTGTTATTACAACTCTTTGACCCTACTTCATTTAATAAGGGTTTTAAACACTCCTAGCTATTCCCAAACTATTGATTTCTTTAGCCTGGACCTGAAAAACAGACAAAAGACTATATATGATATCGCTCTAAATGATTTATCTTAAGAATCTGTGAGCTGTGGAATCATGATTGTTAGGACTGAGAGACACCTGCTCACCTTTCTGAAATGAGGAGCTGAAAAGATATTCTGAGATTCAGAAAGGGTAAGGGATACAATGTTGACCTTTCTGAGACAGGAAACCTTTGATGAACTATAGGACACCAAGACAGTTCATTTAAAAGATGGTTTCAAAGCATTATCCAGGGCAGGTTTTGTATGTGCCTTAGTGAAGCTCTTGGGTTGTCTTTTTACATAAACCCAGGGAAATAATGGTTTCCGCAGTCGCTCACGTCTGCAACCCTCATGTGGCATCTTGGCTTCTGGGCTTTGTAACTGCTTTTCCGTCTCTTTTGTGGACAAAATTAAACTTTCCTTACCATTTGACAGCATGGAACTTTCCTGAGATGGGCTGCTAAGGAGAGAAAAGACAGGAAAAGGTCACCAATAGCATCTCCATGCAATTAAGTCAGTGGAAACAGTGAAATAAAATTGTGGCTAATGACATTTACTTGATCCTATAATATGAATCTTTTCTCTGCTTTCAGATGTAAGTTAACAACCAACTGTTAATAAAATGTACAGATTGTAAATCTTTGTTGCAGGTAATATTGTGTGCAATTTTTTGGACAGATTTACTTTAGGTTTGTGTTTAGAATTGCTTGTTCTCTTTCTCTCTGCCTCTGTCTTCCTCTCCCTCTCTCTCTCTGTATACATACTAACATTTATGTATATGTACATATATGAATGCCTATGTATATGCACACATGCATACATACTTATATGTGTATATATATATATATATGTTTTGTAAGGTATAGAATAATTAATAAAGGATAGGTTAAGAGAGAAAAAATAACTTTCAACTTTGATTTATAGACTGAGACTGACCATCTACTAAAGTATATTATGTAATCAAGGAGCCAATTTATTCTCTTTTAACTCTTAAAAGACCCTAAAATTTGAAGATAAATCTATCATTTCTTTTAATTTTTTTTTGGTGCTTGATGTAGAACTAATAAAATTGTCCATATAGATATAAGGAAATAAACACTTCAAAAATGCTAGGCTTAACCTTGGTAGAAACTTAGTCATAAGCCTGAGTCCCTGACAAAATATGCCTTTCATTTACTGGGTACACAACCAATAACATTAGCAGGGATACCAAGAATCATGCCTGATCTTGGCTTTCAAATTGAGCAGAGGAGATGAAAACATTAGTAATAACATTGTGTGAATGTGAAAGGTAGCTCAGGTTCTGTGGGAATGGAGTGGATGGTAACAGCTCACTGGGTGCACATCAGGTCGCGTTTCCTGGGAGAAGAAAGATGTATGCATCGCCATGTCACCTGCTGACAGGGGAAGCAGGGGCCCTGGCTATAAAGGGACTGCCCTGTGTCCTGATGGCACGAGGGACAATGTGAGGGAGAACAGGTAAGAGAGAGGTATGAACACAGGTCATGCCACCAGGGATTGAAAGAGCCTTTTGAAGGAGCTGCTACTTTCCTACCAGCCCTTTTGTCACAAATGGAGCTCCCAGTTCCTATCATAAAACCTGGAAAACAGTAGGTGCTCAGGACATGTTTATTAAACACATACACAAGTGACCAGCCGGCTGAACAAATGCACGATTCATCCTGCACGATTTGGAGATGAGAAAGTTAAAAATCATCTGAGTTGTCAGGGGACACTTCATTTTCTCTTTCAGATTACTTGCGACATACAATAGCCTGACCGATAAACACCTGGCTGGATATTTTAACAACACAAGGATACGGCGGCATCTCCTAAGATCAGGACTGGTAAGAATTGCTTTGCTTTCTACCCATGTTCTCATTTCATGAAGTCCAGTAATTCCCATTTTTTTTAAGGTTTTCTCTATAAACTAGTCAGTGACATGGCTTTTTCCTACTCATTTTAGAGAAATTGCTTCCTTTTCAAAGTTCTGATTTATTTATTTGAGGCTATTTCAGAAGATGAGAAGAGAGTTCAGTGATTACTAAGAAAAACAAACTATTGAGGGAAAGGCCCTGTGAGTTTCAACATTATCATTCATTTGTTTCCCCATTTATATATTTAACACATATTTATGGAACACATTTTATGAGCCAGAAACTGTTAGAGAATGAGGACAGAGAAGACTTCATCACCTTCAGAAAAAAATATTGTTTTTAATGATCACAGAGCATGGTGTGAAAAGCATGAACAATTCAACATTTCCCCCTTGAATTTTTTTAAACTTTAATTTCCTGTGATGGTTTATTGATACATTGGTGTCTTTCATTAGTTTAAAAATTGCCCTTTCAACAAAGTTTCCATTCCTCCAAATACCAATAATATGAAAATGCTTTTTAAAAACCTGTGGTTTTCCACTGAAAGAAAGGGGTGTGGTCATAGGATGTGTTAGCTATTTACCTTCTTAAAACACACTCCTTAACAATTGTTGCCTTGGTGTTGAAAGAACATGCATTGTGTTTCTAATTGTTGTTTATGTGCTTGGCATTCTAGCTGGAGAGATCTCCAAGAGAGTGGAGAGAGTCGCTTTTCAGTCTCTTGGGTCTTTGTTATCAGACAGACCTGGCTGAAACCCAGCTCTGCCATTAACAAAACATAGAATCTTGAGCATATCACTTATGTAAATTTTTCAGCCCCAACTGCCTCAATTTTAAAAATGAAAATAATGATGCCCAGTCCTCAGGATTGTTATGAAAATTAGAGATGTGCTACTGTAATAATTACAGTGGTGGTTGTAATGATTGTGGTTATTATTAACATTGTTTCTTTGGATAAAGGTCTGTGAGCTTCAGGTATAATGGAAAGAACTTTGTGTTTGCTTCATTAACAAGCACTTTTTGAACACTTGATTGTATGCATGGTGACTCAAATAAGGAAGATACACAGGTTTCTCTAGAGCAGTGGTTCAAAAGCACCCCTTCAGCTAGCACTGTTTAGTATCACCTGGGGAACTTGTTAGAAAATGCAAATGTGAGAGCTGTACTCCAGGTTTACAGAATCAGGAGTTCTGGGATGGGGTCCATCAATCTGTTTTTCTTCAAGGTCTTTAGGTGATGCTGATGCAGACTTAAGCCCTGTAGGAGCTTCTAGTCTAATTGGGGAGATCAGACATAGTATCCAGAGAAGAAATAACCATGACATATATTAACTACCAAGGTCAATATCTTTCCCCAATTTAACACATGTGACATGATATATCAAGGACAACACATTCCAAAGACTGTATGGGTAATTTCAAGAACACTTTTTATATAATGTATCCCATTCTTCCATTGGAATATGTGTTATTGATAAAGGTTATCAGTAACCAATTGCAGCATAGCTCTAGTTAATCTCAACACTCTAAATACACTGCAACAACAGTGTTAAAAAAAATGATACTTAGCAAGTTTAGAATAAAATTAAGAATAAATATGTTGCTTGCCTTAAACCCTAAAAAGAAGGGCAGGTCATATATAAGTGGAAAAGAATATATGCAATCTGAGAAGGATAATACTCTTAGTTTACAAGATAAAGGAAAATACAACAAATGTGCTTATAGGAAGATTCAAAGAAAAGACAAACGAGTCAAAAGAGACACTTCCTTTCCTGGGTCTTGCAATGGTGCCAGTTGAGACGAATATTGAATACTTTCTATCTGTAGTGCTGCATAATTTGTAAAATTATAAATCACAACCAATTAAATTACATTCTGGGCTGGAGAGTGGAAGAAGAAAAAGCAGTGGGAAAACAAAGTAATGAAACCAATTATTTTCCAGACAAATCAATGAGATCCTCTGCAGCTCGCCTGTTTTGCCCTTCAAAGTATTTCCTGTGAGATCACGGGCTGCCATGCCATCACAGCCTCTGTTCTTTGTTTCAAGGTGGCATCCACTCCCTTCTTCCCAGAATGTGTTCAGAAATGAAAAGAACACCTGGGTTCCATCAAGGGGGAACTGTTACCCTAATGAAAACCTTGTTGTAAACGTCCAGTGCCTTCACAGGTGAAGGGTGTATGAGACTGTTTTCTACCCTTGTGCCTTATGAACTAGTCATTGAAAGCAAGAGTGCGTCAGCCACAGTGGCCCCACTCCTTGTGCTTGGACAATGCTGCCACTTTTCTTCTCTCTCCCTCCTTAGCCTGACCCCCTCCCTCTTTCTGTTTCTTCTCTGCCTGACACCCACTTTTGAAAACTAACAACTCATTTTCTTCTTTGTATTTCTGAGCATGTTTTATTTATTCATGACAGATCACAAGAAGTGGAAGAATACTTTCTGAAAAGGAATACAAACTAAATATCATGAAGCGAGATCACCAAAAATATATCCGGGAGTGCTTAGCTCAGGCTATTTTCCATAAGGTTCTTGATATGGAGGTACAAATATTTATTATTGTCTTTTAATTAATTTTTCATAAGATAATACTTAATAATGCTTTTGTAACCAGAAGCAGGGGACTTCTTCCTATATTTCAATAAAAAGAAAATGGGATCAAGTGCCTTGAGAAATATTCTATATCTCTCTAGGTAGCCAGGAGCCAAGAGCCTCAAGTAAGCTTTTCTCTATTTCATTTGGGAAAAAATATGGACATCATAATATATTTTGTGATATTTAATTTTCTAAATGTAGATTTTAAATCCACAATGGCTACTCTGAAACATACCAGCCCTCACCATCTGTACCTTAATTTCCATTTGCTAAAAAAAAGTGACATCTGTTTAAATATCAGTAATTCCACTGCCATGAATTATTTCAGATCTGTTATTCTTTTAAGGCTCCGAAGCTCAGCCGTATGTTAAGTTTCAAGGAATAGGCATTGAAACATCTGCTGTCCCTCCTACTTTAGGCCACATTGGTCAACATAGATTTACAACCCGAGCATCAACAATTTTTTTTTTTTTAATCTGACATGGCACTTTTAGTTGGATATCTAGCTAACTTGATAAATTATTTCAGCCTTGCTCCATGAAACTTGTAGTTTCAAGCATCAATACTATTTTAATCTCTCTGAAAAAGCATGTCACTTCTTGGCTTGACCATACAGCAGTAAATAAGAAAACTTGGCTTGTAAAACCATTGACCTATGGGTGCAATAAATATTTATGAACAACTGTAGAATCATCAGTAAACCAATATCAAGTTGAGTGCCACTGAACATATTTATTATTATGCCATCATTGTATTGATCAAGTAGAATGTTCACTTAGGATGTGTATGTGCATACACACACACACACACTATACGTATATATAATGCACACACACATATATATAATGTTAACATATAAGATTAATTTCAGAATCTATCTTGTGCATCATATCATGTGCATAAATTATATGGAATCACTATTTATGGTCCCCATATTCACTTGCTTATAAAAGTATTAGTTAAAATTATATAATTCTTTTAAGAAAATAAATAGTATGACATAAAATTAATCTATTCTTAGTTTCAGGTTTACTTGATAGGCAGAGTTCAGTATTAGCCTTCATCCTTGAAGTTCAGTTTTCTAAAATCATAAGTGACTGACACATTATGGCTCACCATCTTATCATTTAAAAGTCTGTAGTTTTTAAACTTTGGAATAAATATCTTTAATAAATGATGATGTGCAATATATTAAATAGTTTATCTATGTAATAGAATACGATAATACATATATAGTTGGGGATTCCTAGTCTAAAAATATAAAATCCGAACCTTTCTGAGCACCAACATAATACTTAAAAATTTTGGATTTTGGAGCATTTCATATTTCACATTTTTCAGATGAGGTATATTCAATTAATGAAGTCTATGTAAATATTCCAAAATCTGAAAAATTCTGAACTCTGCCACACTTATGTTCCCAACCACTTTGGTTAAGGGGCACATAACCTGTATAATACATTAATAAAACTAAAAGAAGCAGCAGTTTTCTCTAAATTGCCACATTTGTGTCCCATTTAGTTTACGCTGACACTGTTTACTAATGCTGTATTGATATTCATGTATTCACTTATGCAGAAAATATTATTCTTTTGTTTATTTTTGCAGTTATGGGGACCAAAACCAGGGTCCTGTGCATGCTAGGGAAGCACTTGTCACTGAGTCACATTCCCAGCCCCATGTAACAAACATAGGCTTACCATGTGCAAAAATGAAGCTGTATGTTGTAGATGCAAAGTATATTAAAAAACAAACAAACAAACACAGAAAGTGAGTGCTAGGAGAGAGGAGCAAATGAACTAGCTCAGAAAAGAAGGGAAGGATGGATTTCTTCTGTTGGAGTCCGAGGTCCTGCTGTTTGCAAAACATCTTGAAGAGTGAATGAGAATTCCCATGAAAACACAGGAAAGGCATTCCAGAGAGTGGAAACTGCAGGTGTGACATCACAGAGGTGTGAAGGGACATTGTGAATGCAAAGGAAAACTCACTGAAGCCAGACTGCACAGTGGGTTGGTTGAAAGTAGTGACAGGAAGTGATGCTAAGTTGGGGCCCAATTTCTGGAAAGCCCTGAATTCCCAACTCAGTTTGGAGTGTAGGTGATGAGGCGATGAAATGTTTTTCAGCAGGGGAGTGAAATAAATGAGCAGAGCTGTTTTAGAAAGATGATGTTGCTAAAAATGTGGAAGATGGATTAATGAGCTGGAAAAGATTGGAGGTGGGAGGTCAATTAGGAAGCTGTTGCCGAAGGGTGTGGGCTAATAGCAGTCATGGTGATGCAGGGGAGATGCAGCTGTCTCCAGAGATACTGAGGACAGGGAAGGCTTTAAAGTGACAGAATGAGGAGCAGCTCTGAGGTTTCCAGCCTGGGCGGTAGCATGTGCCTTGGGGGACACAGGGACAACTTGGGTAGAAAAGAATCTCCAAGTGGTGAAAACTGTGCCTGCCAGGATGTTTTCCAGGAAGCCAGGAGGCTCTTAGGAGCTGCAGAATGGTTAAATAAGATGAGTACTGGAAAAAAGGAAATTAGGTTTGACCCAGAAGACAAAGACATCGGTGGCCTTGGGGAAAGTAGTTTGAGTAGTGGTGAGGCGGAGGGGCTAACTGTGGAGCACCAGAAATAAGTGGAAGATGGAAAATGGCTGATAGTGAATGTAATAAAGTTTGGTGATAAGCAGGTGAGAGATCAGAGAAAGGAGAGGAAAGGGAAGTGTCAAGAAGAGGATTGATGATACTTAGGCAGTGAATGATTGAGTCCCCAGGGTCCCCAAGGCAGCAAGAGGAAGTCAAGAATAGAAAGGAAAAAAAAAAAAAAAAAAACAAACCTTTTATTTCAAAGAGCCAATAATGACCTTCAAATGCATCTGAATGATTTCAAACTGGATTGTAAACAGATCATTTTTATATGAGATTTATTTTTAATGTTACAGAAAATTTGGAAATATAAAGCATAGTAAAGAAAAATAATCACATAGTTCCTATTCTCAGAGATAATTACTGTTAACATACAAGTTTTTAGTTTATTCATATTTATGAATTAATAAAATTATGCTATGTTGTGAGGAGGACATAGTTTTGTGAAAAAACAAAAACAAAAGCAAAGGAAGTTAATGTCATCTAGACCAATGTTTGAAGTAGAGCTCCATAGCTGACTAGATATATGACCCGAGGCAAGTTCATGGTCCTCTGCCTCAGTTTCTCTCTTTGTAAAGTATGGCTGTTTGGCAATTACAGTTCTTCAAGAAGAGGTTATGTACATGAAGCACCTTCCTAGCAGAGGGACAATTACGTATTTCTATGCCATTCTGGATTTTGCTTTTTTCCTGCATTACACAAATTTTCCATTTTTCAAAAATTAAAATCTTTATGAACCTTATCTCAATGATCATATTCTTTTTCATCATTCGAATAAGTGACAAAAACTTAAACATTCTCTTTAAAGTTTATATTGCTTCTGCATTTTTGCTTTGAAAAAAGGAAAAAAAAAAACCTTTCTGATAGCATCACTGTGCATAAAAACAAGTAAAAAATCATATTCAGCTTTGCCCCTGGGTTTTGAAGTGAAATTTACTCATTAAAGGGTATAAATACTTTTAGCTGCCTAATACATGTTTATAATTTGGCTTTCCTAAGGTAGCACCAATTTATATTCTCACCTGCACACTTACACAGGTGATTCTTCTCTCTCAATGACAAGAGGGGTAATCTAGAATAAAGTTAGCTAGTAGGATTATTTTCTAAAAATTTGTGATGATTGATATGATTCTGTCCTCGATTTTTTCCTGCATTCTTAGCGTAACCATCAACTGGAAATAAAAAAGAAACTGGAGACCTTAGCTAGGAAGGAGCGAATTCAGAGATTTAAGGTAAGGCACTACTAGTATACCATCTTGCACTTCATAATATTATTTAATGATTTCACAAGTAGTGGGTCATTATTGAAGTTCCCCCAGGCACTTTACTTTTGGGTAACACAGAGCTGAGGTGAAATAACGGTTCTACTAAGCCTGAATGTTGGCTGTCCTCATTACAGATGATGGTGACAAAATAGAAGCTGTTTGTGTGATAGAGATTTTAATAAGGCACAAACCTTACAAAGACAAGCTTGTAAACATCCCTTTCAAGTTTGAAGTTTTGCTTTTGTATTTTCGTGTGGTAGAGGCCCAAGGATCTTTGGCTGTCTTAAGAAAGTAAAAGTACATGATAATGTTCTCAATGTGATAAAAAAAAAAAAAAATAGAGCATTTTAAGAATTATACAATGGCACATTTTTGTGTGAATGTCACCCTTGAAAATTATGATGGGAAAGATCCTCTTTAGCAAAAGAAAGCATAATAAGATTTAAGACATTTTGTTCTAGGCCTGTTGAAATTCCTTGCTTGTTTTCTATTTTTGTATTTGATATCCCTTCTTTGCAGTGAACTTATGAAATATATAAATTTGAATCAAGAGATGAGAGATTCAATTAGGCATGTTTGAAAGATTTTGATTTAGGTTGGCAGTTTTATTCAATTTCTTGTGCCATTCAAAATCACATGTTGTTCTTAATTTTTTGTGTAGTATTACAAATGTGAGACCTAAGACATTTCACAAACTGATGAGTATTTGTAAACTCCTGTAGAATAAGTTGCCAAATAATTCAGTATTTTTTCTCTCTTGCCTGGCAGTCATGGATCTATTTTATCAGGATCAAAAGATAATCTTGTTACAAAAGTACTGCTTTCTGGTAGTGTCTACTAAATAAAGTAGTGAAAGGCACCATGCTTTTGATAGCAGTCTGCTAAAGCAGATTAATAGTGTTTATTGCTAAAATGGAGGATAAACTGCTTTTGTAGCTATTTGTGTATATCTAAAGCAGATTCAGTTTTCTGCCTTTCTCTACCATGCCCAGCACCCTGATAAGGTACAAACCTTCCTAACTGCCATGACAGGTCTCAGAAGTGGCACTTCTGAAAAGAATGAGAAAGGACTTCTTTGGTCTCACAGTCAAATAAAGCATGGAGCTAAGTCAAGCACTAGCCTAACCTAGATCACTGACTAAATCTCTTTTTTATTCCAGGGAGAGTACACAAGCCAATCTATTGAAAACAACATGCCAGTCCTGTCTCCCCGCCCTCCACTTGGCCCAAAGACTAATCGTGGCCATAGTGTTCTGGTTAATGAAGGACATTCTAGTCCATTAACACTGGTGAGTCATATTAAACACTCTGTCCCTGCTTATTAATTGGTTATTTCTTATTAATCTCAAAAAGAATGCTCTCTGGGACTTCATCTGCATAATCCTGCAAGTCCTTCTGAATGAAAACATTGTTTTAAAAAGAACAACAACATTGTGTACACCCACAAGACTGGGATCCTAATTAGAATAACATATTCTCCATGTTTGTATAAATATGTGAATATAGACTCTACTGTCATGTATAACTAAAAGGAACAAATTTAAAAAAAAAAAAAACTGAAAATAACACCAACACCAATCCCCCCCATAGTCTTTTACCTGTTCAATTCTGTCTCTTTGAATCTCCTACTTCCAATCAAGACCACTCCTGCCAAATCCATTGTACTTGCTGTTAGTTTTTTTGAAGTATAAAATATATTTATTTTATATATATACCCACTACCTTCCCTGGTTCTGTGTTATAGATAGGAAAGATGAGACTCTTTCACCTGACATATAAGACCATAAACCATATGACCTCAAGTTAGCTATCTCAATATTTCCCCCATGATTGCCCTTTAGCACCCTACAATGCAGCAGAATTGAACCATGAGTTGTTTCATACATATTCTATGTTTTCTGACTCTGAATTTAGTACTTGCTGTTCCCTCTACTACCCTCTTATCTGCGCAAATTAATGGTACCATGTTGCATATTGGCTAGATACTAATGTTTCTTTCATCAAAAATATGTGCTCATACTCTAAAATGAAAATAATTAAATGTACAGAAATTCTATTTGAACAAATTTCACACTGATATTTTGTGCTAGCTTGATTCATTTGTAACCTAGAGGTGGTTATAAACTCTCAAAGGAGAGTGAGATACCTTGAAACAATATCAATACAGGAAAAGATTTGCAAAATATTTGCTAGAGGTTGATGGTTTAAGTTATAACTGAATTGCTTGATTACATCTTTATTCTTGCTTTGTGTAACCTAATCTATTTCCTTGTTAGCATGAACATTTTTTTTTATATTGCACAATATTTATAGAGGAATGGCAATGTTTTCACAGGTTATTGAAGCAGGTTCATCATATATAGTGTTAAGCTTTGACATATTTCAAAAGGTAATATGTTTTGACATTCCCTGATGAACAGCTCAAGTGATGTAAACCAACAATCTTCCCTTTGTTGTTACCCCATTTCCAGGTTTGATTTGAATGTATATGTGTACATATAATTCTTTTATTGGATGGCAATTCACTAGACTCTCAGAAGCTTAACTTGAGTGAAACAAAAGAAACAATCAAGTGCAGTTTTCTGTCTTCCACCTGTTTCAGAGAGGAAAAACCCTTTAAAAGCTTTCTTTCAATTTTCCAGCTGAACACCCTCAATAAATAGTTTATGATACATCCAGGAGATCTTAATGTGGCAGAAGTGAGAAAGTAATTTAAAAATTACAGGAAACACTGACACCAGCACTTCAAAAGGCTTTCCTTCTGTTAAGCTAGGGTTCTTCACTTGGTCACCCCCCTATGGTGCTCTTGCAACCTTAAGGGGTACCTATTGTGATCTTGGAATTGTACTTCCCATTTTACAGAAATGTTTTGCTTTTCCCACTGTGGATACATAGTCTCTAAATTTTACTCCTGATCTCTTAAGTGCCAGAGCCAAGTAAGAATTGTTATGGGATATAACTATTATTTATTTATTTATTTATTTATTTGTTTATAGCTTTCTCAAGTGAATAAGGAAAGCATCTGGTGCAACACCAGAGCCAGTGCATTTGTTCACTAGTTGAACTTAGACCTCTAAAATAGACTGTAGGCCATTAAAACAGTGGAAAGTCATTTCAATGAATAGTGCACATTCAGAAAATTTACCCCTTGAGATCTTCTAAGAATTAAAAATGCTCAGCTAAGCTGATTATTCACCAGGTAGTCAATTTCAATTCACATTCTGGCGCAGTTTTGAGAATGTTAAGCTACAGTGCCATATTTATTCCAAGAAAATATATTACAAACCATTTAAAATATAGCAAATTTAAGGTAGTTTCTGATGTGAACTACAGCAGTTTGTAGCTCACAGCTGTTAGTTAATGGTGCAGATTTGTTTTTAGAGATAAATGTAATCAGTTAAACATTTGACTGCCACATTCATCTAACTGATGATATTTGTATGCAAATGCACGGAAGTAAAATTTAGAGCATAACAGCCAGTAGATCATGTTCTAGTTTGCAGTAACCTGTTTTCTTGAATCCCTACATTAGATGTTTCATGTTTTTGTGTTCGGTTGGGTTATTTGACAGAAGAGAATCTTAAAGTATGCTCGTTTTAAAGAGTCTTCAAGATTCTTTTGGGTAATCTGATTCCCTTGTTCAGAAATCTCTAGTTTCATTTCTTTGCGGATTTTAAGATCTATTACCGTTTGGCTTATATAGGCTTATATTGTTTTTCTTTAAGTCCTATATAGCTCTAGTCAATTCACTTGCATTGGTTGTGATACAAGTTTGTGTACAGAGAATTCAAATAACAAATAACAATGGCTTAAGCATCAGGACTCCCACCCACCCAACTCATGTGCATGTCTCATCTCAGCTTGTGCATTTTCTGTTCTATAAAGTCATCACAAGCTCAGATTTCTTTTGTATTATTCATCTACCGAACTCAGGATGCTGCCTCCATCCATATAAGCCCAAGTGGTACATCACCATATAAGTACCTTAACCATAGGAAAGGGGTACAGGGGAAAGCAAACACATACTTCTTTTCTCCAAGTTCATGACCTGCAAGTTTCATTCTATCACCTCTGCTCAGATTGAGGCACACACAGAGTTGTAAGGGATTCTGGAGATATAATCTTCATTTATGACAGTGATGTTCCTAGATAAAAATTGTGTAACTAGTGAAGGAAGAAAAAAGAGACGTTGAGGATTATTATCTTTGTTTCTCCTCTCATGTCTTGTTCGCATTGGCTTTGTTGCTTGGATGTTTAAATTTACCATTCTTCTTCTTTGCTTATTGTTTTCTTCTCTTGCTTAACTATTTAACATCTAACTGCTTGTGAAATTTTAATTTGTATTAGCCTCATTGGCTTACTCTAAATATTCTAAGACCTTTAAATTTTAAGTTTTGCTCTCAGGTATTTTGTTTTTATCATCTGCTTGGCAGTATTTGTGTGGTTCATTTGAGAATGGTTGTCCTGTGTCACCATTAGATATTAAAAATTACTTTTAACCTCTTTCCCGAACCTTTCGTGGGAATTCAACAACTGTTGACTTAACAAAATCAGAGATTTAGCTATGCATGACATGCTTCTCAAGATGGTACTGACACTGATATTTGGTAGTAGGAGCTGCCTTATCATCATTTTTTTTTTTTTTTTTTTTGTGGTACCAGGGATTGAACTCAGGGGCACTCGACCACTGGCCACATCCCCAGCCCTTTTTTGTATTTTATTAGAGACAGGGTCTCACTGAGTTGCTAAGTGCCTCGCCACGCCTGAGGCTGGCTTTGAACTCGCGATCCTCCTGCCTCAGCCTCCCAAGTGCTGGGATTACAGGCGTGCGCCACCGCGCCCGGCCCTTATCATCATTTTTTATGTATTTACACACACTTTTCCAGAATCGAGTATTTGTCGTTCTTCATTCTTTAGAGTCAATGTATGAAGTTTTATTCATGAATCATTTACATACCATCCTTTTCATATTCTCTTACCCAAACATGCATCTCCTAGTCTCAACAGGTTTTCCATTATCTTATTGTAATAGAACAAGTGGGCCAACAGCTTCATTTCCCCCCGACTTTTGACACATTGCTAATCTTTATACTAAACTCACAATATTATGTTGATGCCCCAAAAGGCACTTTGCAATGCTCCATACTGGCACTTTTGATATTCACTGCAATACATTCTTGGTTGGAAAGTGTATCAGTCGGGGGCTCAGCAGGAAACAGATGGTTCACACAAACAAAGTAATTAGGAAGTGTTTAATAAAGAAACTATTTACAAAGATGCAGCCAGGGTTAAGGAAAACCAACTAGGGATGTTAAGCATGCTGGGGTCAGCACAACAGGAAGCCACAGTCCCTAGGCTCTCTGGGGAAAGAGAAAGATTGGATTCCAGAACCAGCAGATAGTACCTGCAGCAGGAGAGCATTTCCCAACAGGAGCAGTGGGCTTTAGTTAGAGACCTTTATTGGCCCATTAGAACCCTCAGGGAGGGTCCAGGGAAATAAAAGCTCTGGTTTCATTCTCTTGTTTTTTTGTCTCCTGTCAGTTCCTTTTCTTGGTATAAAACTACAATACTGAGGTTAGTTGATATGTTCCTAAAGGAATGACAGCCAGGGCTGAGAGCAAAGGTATAGATGGTGACCAGGAGAATTAAAAGAACAAATACAAAATACACAGCATGGAAACCACATTGATTTTATACGGTGTTTTCCAAAGTTGCCAGTTACAATTTTTCATTTTTTTCTTAATATTTCAAGGAAACAGTTGAATAAATGATAATACATTACAGTTAAGCATCTACCTTTCCTATTATCTGGTTTTACTTTGACACCAATCTTAAGGCTTAAAGGATTCCGAGTAGAATTTATATTGAAAATGCTGAAACTGAAATGAGTACATTCCAATACTATTCTTTTAGATCTCTGAAATAGGAACATTATTCAACTTAACATTTAACTGAGCAAAGCCATTCTGTGCATGGTATAAATTAAGTATTGTCAGCAAGTTTACAGTATGATTAAAATACAGAAATGTGATAGCGGACATCTCCTTTGTTTAGCATACTCTATAATTGTGGCATTTAGTTATGTAGGGGACTTCAACACCATATGTTTTCACAAATACTTTGGGTCATAAGGGTATGTATAATGGAAGGACATAATTAAAGTTTAATCTGTTCAGTAAAAAGGCACCATTAATTACTCTAGGCAATTTGTTAGGTTATTAATTGGTTCTGGAAACATGTCAAGATACTAATTTAAATGGAACTTTTTTCTCTAATTGTCTAGACAGCCCCTCGACCATATACTGCCCCAGGAAATATGCAGCCTCCAATTCGATTACAGCCTCTTCCCCATTATCCCGCAGTGGGAACTGTTCCAAAGATAACTTCTGGGTCCAGATCAAAACCCTCAGTGCTGGAAAATGAAGCTCCGTTTCCCATTGGGGTAAATGTTATTTTCTTCAAGAAATATGTTCTTGTTCTTGATCAGAATATTGGATTATCACAGATTTAAGACACTATATTCAATTAATTCACACAGTGAAATTGATATTGTGCATTTATTAAGCACTTACTATGTGTATTTCTAGTGAACTATATCTTAGTGGAACTGGAAGTCCTATAATTTCCGTAATATTGAGCAGAAAGCATAAAGAATGGATTTGCAACAATGTATGGACATTTCTCATTAATTGGAAAGGCTGGTTGAAAAACAAAGAGGAAAGAATTTTCATAGCCAGACATGACTTCTATCAGAAATGACACAGTGTTGACTCCTTCCAGATTTTAAATACATGAGACCTAGAAAATGAAGCTTTCTCAGAATAGGTTTACATTTGCATGCCGACTTACTTTCCCATCAGTGTATGAAATTACTTCAAGTTTGACTCTTAGAAGGTTGAATATAGAAGGAAAAGAATGTCCATCTGAGTTAATCACACCCAGGAGTTTCCCTTTCAAGGTCATGTCCCAGGAAATTTTTACTTATTTAAATAGCATACAGAAAGAAGGTTTGGTAACTATGAAATATGAGTTACTTAAACAGGGAGGGATAATTAGGACATTCTCTAACTAGGGAGGGTACTGTTTGTGTTTCTAACACGAAGAAGAAACATTTGCCAGCTTACAAAAGAACCTGTATCATGATTATCATTATTCTGAAATGGGTGAATTATGTTCCCTTCCTTACTTACTAGGAAACACAAAACATGAAAAAAAGATTTTTTTTTAATCTTTCACTGATAACTTTGACACTGAGCCATTAATTTAGATGAATAAGTGATTGTTTCACAGTAAAGGTATAAATATAACTAAAATAATAACTAATATTTTAATCCACTTAATGTGCTTTTCAGCTTGTAAAATGCTTTTCACAAACTTTATTTCAGTTAATTTAATAATAGTTTCCCAGAAAGCAGGATAGTCCAAAAGTGGTGGCTCTTTGTCTTAAGAAGGCTGATTAGAGCTGGGCAGGAACTTGCTTGGTCATTAGTTTGGCCCTTTGTAGGATCTGGTCTCTAACAGTGAAGGCCCACGCATTTCCCATTTCAGCCAGTGTCCATGAATAGTCAGTCCTGGAAAACTGTCTCAGCCTAACTAAAATAGCTAACAACAAGGTTCTTTTTCTCTCCAGAGTAAACCAAATTAGCGACCTTATCATAATAAGGGGCCATTAACTTACCAAGAGATATCAAATAGTGAAAGCTTATAGAAGTGCCTTCCTCTCTTGTAGGTAGAGCTACAAGAGAAGCCAGATCATAATGAGAAGGTTGCCTGGAGAATATGGAATTGGAATGAGGGGGTATGGTATAATGGGAATGTTAATAGGATAAGGCCCAATGACCGGTGCACCCATCTCCTCTTAGGAATGTGCTTGCCAAAAGTACCAGAAAACTATAAAGTCTTTGGCTAAAACCCTCTGTGTCCTCCAGGGATAACTCTGCCATTAGAACTGGAAATATTCAAAGTCCAATGGGTAGGATTTTCTTTCCTCTAGATTGTACTCGAATGAGTACCTTCCATGTTTACCAAGGTAATTATATTCTGTCCTAAGCTTCTATAAGTAATTCTATTTTGATGGCTACATTTTCTTGTTATATGTGAACACTATAAATCAGATAATATTCAAGTTTTTCTGATCTAGCTAGGGAGCACTTTTTTTTTTTTTTTTCTTTCAGGTCATTTTCCATATCTATTCAGTGTCATTGGATAGACTGGCTGACTAAATCAACATAGGTTCTTATTTTCATGTTTTGGGGATTTGGGTTACTGAAAGATAGGCATTTAGTGGTAGTTCACAGGTACTGTGAAGACTGAGGGTCAATTTCATGTTAGCTTCAATTAGCTAAACTCACTTTTCATTCAGCAAATATTTATGGGCCACTTATTATGGGCTAGGTCCTGGTCTAGAAATTGATATTACATCAGTTATCAAGGATGAAAAAAGTAATTTATTAGAATTTATAGTCTAATGTTCATAAGTGAAATATAGTGTGAAAAGACATTTATTTTCCAGGTGACATTGATGATGAAAATGTTTTAATATGAAATCAAACAAGATTGAAGTATAGTAGTCTGTATGATTGCTATGTATGTAATGAGCATCTAATAAATTCTTATTAATTTTTTTTAAATAATAAAGGATATATGCATGTAGGAAGTATTTGAAGGCACAACAGATGAAAGCAGGTTGAACTTTGTGAAATACCAGGAGTGAAGGTCTTTAACTTAGGCAAAAGTGATTTGGTCAAAATTAGATTGGTTTCAGGGAAACTAAGTAAAAGTAATTTTTTTATTAAAATTGAATAAACCTCTAAATGAGAGTTTCTCATACACTTGGTAGGAGAAAAAATTGGGACAACTATTTCTAAAGGTAATATTGGGAATATCTATCACCATTTTAAATGAACACACTCAAGCAGTTTAACATATAGGAATTTATTCAAGGAATACACACATATGTGCAAAGAAATAGAGTCAAGAATATTTTTTACTGTTATATTTTTAACAGTGAACAATTGAAAGACACAAATATTTATATATTGTTTAAAAAATGTCATAGTATATTAAGGTACATTTAAAAATGACAGTAAATTATCTGTAATGGTATGAAAAGTTGTCCAAGATGCTTTGAGCTAAAACAAACAAAGTAAAAAACATCTTAATTAAAAAAAATTATTAAACCATTTCCAAACAAGACATACAATTGACCTTGTCAGTGTATCATTTTTTAAAAATCTCCAAACTCCCAAATTCTAGATTCATTGATTTTATTGTTTTTATTACTTTCACTTATTTTTGTTATTCTAGTATAAATTCAGTTCATTACAGAAAAAAAGGAATATGGAAGAAAAGAAAAATAAGAACATAAAAATGAAATGCCAACCATTCTAGCGATAGTAAATTGCTTTGTGAATATCTACTTAAATCCCTTCTGTTCACATAAGTGTTGTTTTCAATCAAAATTTTGTTTTTACTTATTTAGCAATGAAAAATGTCTGTAGAATAACTTCCCTTTTTTAAAAATAGCTTTTTACTATTAAATAAGAATAGTAAAACTAAATGGGCTTAAAATTAATTAGAAATTTAAAAAATATATAAATGTAATATGAATTTGTTCTATTTAAATATAAATATTTATAAAAGCAAATACATTGTTATAAACTGGTAGTAACTCAGGTTCTTCCAGTTACTCTTGCTTATAGTCAAAACCCACATATAGATTATTTAAAAGAAATGGCTGATCATTACTGCATGGACTCTTCTATGCTAGGATAAATAAAGTCACATTTTAAATAGTCATAAGAATCTATTGCACAAAGCCAAATTTAAATATTTTCCTGTTGGAATGTTACATTTTTTGATGATTCAGCTAAATTTATACTGTAGCTGTATATTGTGTGTGTGTGTGTGTGTGTGTGTGTGTGTGTGTATCTGTACCTCATACAGATTTACATTAGTGTACTTGTGTAGTTGCCTGTGCAGGATTTATTGCTACCAATTGAATTTCTAGTTCAAAGAGTATACACATTTAAAATTTTGATAAATAGCCAAACTTGCCCTCCAAGCAAAGGTTGAAATAATCTAAAGAATACATGAGATTGCCATTTTATTCACAGCCTTGCCAGTCTTGGATACTCTCATATCTGAATAGGGGAAGTCAAAATTTGTAAAAAACATAAACTCTCTACCGTCAAGTGTAATATCCAACCTCGTTTCAAAGTGTAATACTACAGACTTCTTAGTTTTAAATTGTTTGACTGTACTGGGTCCCTAAAGATTTAATGGATTGTTGAGGAAAAATCCAAGAGTACAATAAAAGTGTCATCATTTTATGATAGCTTAAAACTCTATTACACAAGGTTAGAAATTGTGAATATTTAATTTTCTCTGGATACTACAAAATGAAATTTTCTGCAGACTACTGTGTTTGGGGTTGTCTATGGGTATCAGTTGTTTTTGTATGCATTGTCATTTATACAGACTGGTATTCTTAATTTTGGTTTAATAGGGTCACCACTTCTGTTTCGTTGGTTCTTATGTCATGAAATTTGATTACAGGGCAAAAAGGCAATGATGAAGTTCAGGAACTCCATGAACAATTCACAAAGAATGAATCCATATCAACTTCCAAACATTAACAGTTACATGATGCCTGTTCCTCCTCTGCGTCCTCCCCGAGATGGAAAAGTCACAAGGGAAAATAGATCTGAAACATGGAGGAGGAGATTTCGTCCAACCACTGCTCCGAATGGCTTAGAACCTCTCTTTCCCAGGGTGATTATGGAATGAATTTTTCTCTTATTAATTTAATACAGATTACATTGTACAAAGTTTGATTTCTAGTAGAAGAATTTGGGGGAATCATACATAAGATGCCTTGCATTAAGAAATGCAATGATTTTCTTTTTGTAATTTTTTTGGTACTAGGTTTTGAACCTAGGGGAGCTTTACCAATGAGTTACATCCCAGCCCTTTTTATTTATTTATTTTTTATTTTGAGACAGGGTCTCACTAAATTGCTGAGATTGGCCTTGAACTTACTATCCTCCTACCTCAGCCTTCAAAGTGGCTGGGATTACAGGTGTGCATCAGTCCACTCAATGAGAAATGTGATGATTTTCATAAGTGTATTTGTAAGGTTCAGTGAATCTGAAACTGAAGATTTGGGTAGTTTCGTTGAGTGACTAATTCAGCATAATTGATGATAGAAAACTCAGTAAGTTTTGTGGTGAATTTTAGTTTGAACTATCCCATTTCCAAATTATTTATTTCCCTTAATTTGCTCATTTAAAGTGTCTTAACATTTCATTTGTGAAAATTCAGGGACTTAAATATACTTGGAAAATGTGATATACCTTATCAAATTTTATTTTTAACCATTTATGCCAAATTAGTGTGTAGTGCTGAGAAAAAATATTTTTTCAGTGTTTTTTAAAAAAGTATTGTAGTTTGGGGTACTCAATTCCTGAAAATACTAATTAAGAACAATTGAAGTTTGTACAGATGCAGGATAATAAGAAGAGGAAAAGTTATTTTTGCCTTCATTATGTAAATATACAACCAGTATTAGTTACATGTAATTTTTGTGATTATTAACAGATAGTTGGATCAGATTTCACTGACTGAGCCTCAGGGAGGGAAATATCAACATGCACACAGACTATTCTGGCTCTTCAAAGCCACACTTACTTTCAAGTGCTTTCTTGGCCCCATGTCCACAAATCACTAGCAGCAGCTGTCCTCACCTCTGGCCTTCTCAAAAGACTGGGGTCTTCTTTCTTCTTGCTTGCTCGAATTTTCTCCATTCAACTCGATTTTATCCATTTTCTCCCTTTGCTACTGTCTTCGACAGATCCCTCTTATCCATGAAGACCACCCTTCTTCTTGTGTCCTTGATCTTTGACTCTTCTGTGCCCGTGGTATGCCTTCCTCCTCTCTTATTTGGGATTTTAGCCTTTAATATTCATCTCTGCCTCCCAACATTCCAGGCCTTACATAGGGTAATCAAATCCTTTCCTCTCAGGCTGTAACCTTAGACTTCTGTTTTCTCCTTTCTCTTTCTGCAAAGCTCATGGAAGAGTAATTCACTGCATCTTAGTCCAACAAACAACTCCTACTTATGACAACAAAGTTTGATTTCTTCCTCCCATGATCATCTCTGTTAGTTAGCTGCAGTTCTGTGACTCAGGTAGAGGGGTAGCTCAGACTTGGGTGTCTAGATTGTGCTGGCCTAATGGACAACAGAGCCTTTGCATACTTAACGTGGTTTTGCTCAGAAATGGCATTTGCCACTCACACTGGAATTTTATTGTCACAAGCAAGTCCTTGGTCAAGTCAAGCAGCCTTGGAGTGAGGGCATCATCCTCTTGCAGAGAGGGGTGATGAGTATTTGGAAATATAACAGCTTCTACCACTTTCTTACTTTCTTACTGACATGCTGGCATTGGTTTCCCCAAGGCCAATGAACGTGCTTCTTGAGGAATGTGAACTCCCACTTAACAAAAAACAGTTAACTTTCTCATCTTCTTCACATACTTGAGTGGCAGCATTTTATTTTCTGATGTTGTATTACATGTCTGGGATAAATTCTGCCTGGTCACACTCGAAAAATTCAAGTTTTCTGGGTGCAGTGACACATGTCTATTATCCCAGTAGCTGGGGAGGCTGAGGCAGCCTCAACATCTTAGTGAGGACCATAAGCAACTTAGCAAGACCCTGTCTCAAAATAATAAATTTTTAAAAAGGGCTGGGGATCTGGTTCAGTGGGTAAGTGCCCCTGGGTTCAATCCCCAGTACCAAAAACAAATAAGTAAATAAAAAACCAAAAAAATAAACCATTAGAATATTTTAAAACTGTATGTGCAAGTTAAATAATAACCAAACACCCACATATATACCACTTCTTTAATGAAGTAGAAATTTATTATCACATTAGACTCAAGCCCTATCTTCTGCCCCATCACATCCCCTACTCCTTCCCAGAATAACCACTACCCTGACCTCTGTTAACTCTGTCTCTGCTTTTCTTTAGTGTTCTGTCACTTATGTGCATGAATCCTTAGACATAAGCTCAAACCTAGCTTTCTAATAAAAGGACAATATTTCCAGGAGAAAATAAGCTGAAAAGAATTGTTGAGTCAGAGCCTGGGTTTGGTTCCTTGACAGTTTTCAGTGGTCTTTGTCAGAAGTCAGAGAAGCCAGGGCGTGTGTCCTGCCTGGGAAATGGGACTGACCAGAATCAGGGTATCTGCTGCGGGCTTAGTGTGGGCCAGACACAGATGTCCAGCAAGAATGTTATTAGTGCTTGACTTCTGGAGCTGGACATCAAAGAGAGAGCAACAGTTTCTCTCTCCGATGGTCATAACAGGGAAGCACAAACCAACATCTGAGCTCAGTTCCCCTGGGGGTCTGCATTCAGGTTTGAAGCACAGCATGGGTCAGTAGGAATCTTGGCTCTGACAGACTTTATCCTGTCTCTCCAGTTACAGGCCTTCAATCTCAGATTGTTTTTTGTTTTGTTTTGTTTTGTTTTCTAAATCTCTGTGTTCTCTCTTTGGAATTTCTATTGTGGCAATATTGAAACTATTAGACTGGTGCTCTAATATTTTTAGCTTTTCTCTCTTTTCTACTTCTTTGTCCTTTTGTTTTAGTTTCTGAGAGACTTCAATTTTATCTTCCATGCATTCCTCTGAGATTTTTCTTCTGCTGCCACATTTCAATTCTAAAAATTCTTGTGTGACTGTTACTTTTTAAAAAAAGTATCTTATTCTTGTTATGTAAGATTTTAATTATTTTCTTATTTGTTGAGACAGGTTTTGTGGGCTAGTTAATGTTCAGTTTTTGAAAGGATAGGATTCCTTAAATTTTGGGAGGAGGGTTCTATAAACATCTAAAAGATACATATTAATTGTGTAATTCATATTTTTATACCCTTAGATTTTTTTATCTGCTTTTGCTCTGTCAGTTCCTGAGCTATAATGATAATTTATTCATGGTAACTGTGAATTTGTCCATTTCTCCTTGTAATTATGCCAATTTCTGTTTTGCAGATGTTTAGAATACTTCTTATATACATTCAAATGATTTAGGATTGTTTTATCTTACTGTTGAAATGATCCTGTATCATTAAAATTAATCCTTTTTGTCACTTACCTTTTGTCTTAAGTCTATTTTAGCCACCAATACATATTGATAGTATAATATATGCATATATTTCTTTTACTTTCACCCTTTTGGCACTTTATGTTTAAACTTCAGGCTTTAAGGCTGAGCACAGTGGTGCAAGCCTGTAAGCCCAGTAACCCAGGACACTAAGGCAGGAGGATCCCAAGTTCAAGGCCAGCATTAGCAACTTTAGTGAGGCCCTAAACAACTTAGAAAGACCCTGTCTCAAAATAAAACAATAAATAAATAAAAATGGGCTGGGAATGTAGCTCAGTGGTAAAGCAACCTTGGGTTCAGAACTCAGTACCCAAAACAAAACAAAACAAAAACCTTCAGGTTTTAAATACATTAATGAAGCATGTGGGTGGCTTGTGTTCAATCCAATCTGAGAATCTGTGTTCCATTGATGATTTTAGTCCCATTATATTTATTTTGTTTCAAGGTATATTTTGTTTTTCTTCCCCCATTTTAGTTTGAATTTTCTCTTTATCTGGATTTTTCTTTGATAGTGGCATTTTATGCTGTCATTTCTTACTTGAAACTCTCCTCTCTTGTCCTCCAGCTGCTCTGTTCTCATGGTCCTTTGCTATCGCCTTTTAACTCTTGCCTTACTCCTTTAGAATCTTTCTTCAGACCTAAGTGTGCCCATCAGCACAAGCATCAAACTTGACATTTGTTTTTCTATTCAAGATATAGTCATTTATTTATACAGTTTCAATGGTTTTCCGTATAAATCCTGCATTCTCTCTGGCCCCAGATCCTTGAGGCAGGGGGAGAGAATAAATCTGTCCAGTGGGGAAAGTCATGCACTTTTACGTAAGTACATGAGCTTATTTTATTTACATGTAGAAAAGATTCATGTAAGGGGGGAATGACTCTCATAGCTAACCTATACATTAAAATAATTCTTTCATTCTGTGACTATTGTCAACCAAAAGTATCCTTCAAATGCTCTTAAGAAGGAAGGGAAGAAAGAAGTAAAAGACAACAAAATATGGCTTGCACCATCCAGCAAGTTGCCTTCGTGCCTTGTTGCTTTGCCAAACTGTATTGTTCTATACCTTCAGAGCTTTATATAGCATTTTCAGGATCTATGAGACTAGTTAGATTGTGCCTTGAGGTTTAACTTTACTCACCTCTAGATTTTTGTGTTCCCCTCAGGATTGAGAGAGCCTGACCTTACTGGTTACCTACTCTATCAGCAGCCTAATAAAAATGTGGATGGATAGACCCCAAAATAGCTTCTATAAATGTGAGGTTATAGGTTTTCAAATAACTTACTTAATGATTGTGTGTCAATTAAAAACACTAAAATCAAAACTTGTTTTTTTTCATATATATATGTGTATATATATGTATATATATAGAAAAAGAGGCCAAAGAACTTTTGAGAATATTAGTCTGGGCCTTTCCTCATGTCTCATTGATGCCTTCTCTCCACTTCCTTTCTGTAAATGAGCCTGTGCAATTACAGGTGCCAGATGGATAGGTCTTACTGCCCCTCACATTCAGCATTGTGACACCTTAAGCCAGCTTCTCCATTTAATTGCCTTATTTCTTTTTAAGCACAACATTTTCTCCAGTAATTTGGTCTCAAAATCTAGAATTTCTTCTTCCCTCTACATCACACACAGCCAGTTAATTGCTGAGTCCTCTGGATCAGAGTTGTCCAATATGAATTTAATGCAAACCACATATACAATTTAAAAAATTTAATCACTGCATTAAAAAGGTAGAATGAGATGGCTATCATTACCGTAAGTGCATGTATGAAGACACGAATAGTATGAATATATTTTGTATATAAACAGTGATATGTAAAAATGTGCTCTGTATGTGTATAGTGAATTGTAATGCAGTCTACTGTTATAGACAACAACTTCGAATTAAAAAGAAAGGTAAAGAGAAACATGAAATAATTTTAATAATATATTTTACTTAATCAGGTGAAATATTTTAAGGAGGTAATTTACATTTTTATACTATGACTTTGAAATTCAAGGAGTATTTTAACTTACAGCACATCTCATTGAATGAGCCACCTTTCAAATGCCCTTTGGCTAAATGGGGCAAATGACTGCTGTCCTGGCACATTGACCTTTACAATGGCTCAAGTACTGATAAATACTTTTCCATTCTTATTGCTACATCTGTAGTTCAGGGGCTTACTAACCAACTCTTGATATAATTGTCACAATCATCTGTATACTTATGTCTTGCCTCTAAATAAACAAATAGCTCAGTTTTGCTCTTTTGATTATGAACAACACTGTCCTTGGTGTGAAAGTTACCAATAAGACTAAATCCTTGTCCTCAGAAAGATAGCAGTTGAGCAAGGGAGACAGAAATGTATGTATGTAACCATGATACATTGTGATGTGTACCATCATATGTGGCACAATGGGAACACAGAGGAAAGAATATTAGTTCTGATAGAAGATTGAAGAATGCCTCAGAAGGTAGATAGTATTTGAAATGGGATTTGAGTAGGAAGTTAGCAGACGGAAGCAAAAATCAGAGCATAAAGGTCAAGAAAGAGACCAGGTGTGGTGGTGCATGCCTATAATTCCAGCAGCTAGGGAGGTTGAGGCAAGAGGATAGTAAGTTCAAAGCCAGCCTTGTCAACTTAGCAAGACCCTAAGCAAAGAGAGACACTGTCTCTATAAAATATAAAAAAGAGCTGAAGGTGCGGCTTAGTGGTCAAACACCCCTGGGTTAAATCACTGGTACCAAAAAAAAAAAAAAAAAAAAAATCAACAAGAGGAAAAAAACAGTAATAAACATGAATTTCAGTTTTAGTAGATTTTTCTTAATGGTGCTAAACAAAATTTTCTAGAATAACTCCTGAGGTTCTCGTCCCCTGCTTAAAACCTCCACTAGCTGCCCTTTGCTAAAGACAGCAGCTGGATTCTTCCTGGATATTTTAAAATACATGGGTCGGGGCGGCATGGGGAGTGTGTGTGTGTGTGTGTGTGTGTGTGTGTGTGTGTGTGTGAGATTCAGATATGGGGAGACATATATATAGATGAAGATGATTGCCATTGAAAAGACAGTTCCTTACTCTCAGTTTCCAAGGAGCTGACACCCATGTGCTTTAGTCAGGTACCTATTGGACCTCTTGTCCAGGCACTGTGTTCCAACCAAGTTGACAGACAAATTCATCAAAACACTACACCATGCAGGGACACATAAGGAAGCAGCAGTATACCTAAGGAAGCAGAGGGAGTAAGGAGGCAAATGTGGGCAAGAGCCTTTATTGTGATTTCTTTAGGAAGGAATGGACAAGGCTGTGTATACAGGTTTGGGATTGGATGAATAATTTCAGTGAGTTCTGGGGCGTGGGGTCTTTGTGAGTTGTCTGTTACCTGGCCCTGGGTGATTATGGCAGAATACTGTTTCCAGTATGCCCAATAGAGGAAGTGGGGATGGTAGATGTGGACTCTGGGTTGGTTAGCTTGCAAATGAAAGTCTTTTAATATCCCTAGAAAGTGCTTATCCCTGGTGGGCAGTCTCTTCCCTGGATCACTAAGGGCTCAGATGCCAAAATGTCAGAATAAGAAATCATGCTTAATACACTGACATTCAAGGTCTCTCAGATTCTGGCCCCTTTCCTGCCTTCTCCCCTACACCTATCCAAGCCAGCCTGAGTTACTCTCTGCTTTCAACTGGTCCACTGCCATTCCCCACACCATGCTTTTTTTTTTTTTTTTCTTTTAATTTCCACTAGAAATTCATCCACTTTCAAATCATCTATTTATTATTTTTTTCTCATTTGATTACCTGCTGTCATATGTTTGCCTTTTGTTAACTTTTAATAAAATCTGAAATTTTATATTCAATAATGACAATAATGGTTACGCCTATAATTTAGTAGGTCTTTAGTATATGGCAGCAATTTTGCTCAGTTTTTAACATAAATTTTTCATCTAATGCACACAGTAAATCTATGAAAGGGCTTTTCTATTTCAGAGATGAGGCAACTAAGGCAAAAACAGTTTAAATAACCTCCTCAAGGTCACAGAACTAATTATCATAGGTTAAGCATAAAGTTCAGCAAGCTGACATTTATATTCCTCCCATCCAAATTATATGGAACTCATTTAGGAGACTTTTCCTCTCAGATCTCTGAAGAAGTTAATTGTCATTTGTCAGGCATTTCTTCCACACAGAGAGCAGTTAGCTCTCTTACTGATATTTCTTTTCTTTCTTTTATTATTATTATTTTTTTTTTTTGTAATAGGGATTGAACTCAAAGGTACTTTACCACTGAGCCACATTTCAGCCCTTTTCATTTTGAGACAGGATCTCGCTGAATTGCTTAGGGCCTCTCTAAGTTGCTGAGGCTGGTGGCTGGCTTTGAACTTGGGATCCTCCTGCCTCAGCCTCACAAGTCACTGGGATTACAAGTGTGCACCACCACGCCTGGCTTGATATTTCTATTAGGAAGGCAAAAATTTTTTTTTCTCATATTTTCTGTGAGTACCTGAGAGGTATGAAAGATGTGTAATCCACCTTCCCAGACCCTCAAAGGCCTTTGCTCTGCAGTGTTTATCTGTGCATCATGAAAGAATTCTACCTTATCCTTTTCTAAAGGATATTTTTACTTCTCTGGCATCTGTTACTATAGATACTCATAGATACTCAGGAACTTCTCTTGTTCCTAACTTCTACTCCTAAATTTTGAAGGCTATTGAGGACAGCCATTTGATTTTGCTTACATTTCATCCAGTGTATTTATTACCAATATATTAATAAATAGTTATTGTTTTATTATCCACGTGAAAAATTAAATTCTTATCTTTTTCACCCTCAGCAAATGTCTTGGAAATCAGGGGTGACTCTCAGATACAGATCCTTTTTCTCCAACAATAAAACCTAACAAAGCTAAGGCTTTGTTAGAAAAATTGCATAATCTTTTGACCCAATTTTATAATCTTTTTTTTTCAATTTCCATTATAGTCAGCCTATTATCTTGGCATTTTTTATTCTTGTTTTTTCTCACCAGTTGCTCCAGATTTGAGAGTGAGAAAGGAAAATAGCATCATTTCAATATATGATAACTCAATATACTTCATGGTAGGCTTGATTCATTTTAGACATTTTCTATTTTAAACAATGTTTTTGCTTAAAATTAACATTATAGTTTAGTAACTACACAATCAACCAGGACTTGACAAGCAGTTAAAAAGCTGAATGGCCAGACAGTCTTAGTACTCGCCCCCTGTAAACAATGCCCTGGAGTAAGGAGAGACCAAGGACGGTTCTGGGTGCCATAGCAGTGGTTGGAGTTCAAGGGTGGACTCTACTAAAATGGTCAGATTCTCAGCCTTCTCACTAAAAGCAAGAGCCAGCTTTTTTTTTTTTTTTTTTTTTTTTTTGGTATCAATCTTTTATCAAGGATGAACCACCAAAGTTGTTGTTTGAATGAACAGAACACTGTAAGTCAATTTTCACGGTCTGGTTACTACTGAGTTCTATCCATGTAGAAGGCTTCTGATTTAGGGTAGAGCTAACCTACTGTAGCTTTTTTTATCAGCAAAGGAGAGAAGGTGGAATGTCTCATTGTTTCATTTCTATGTCCAAGTCCTTACTAGGTCTTAGCACTGGCAAGGCACTGGGGGCATAAAGATGGATAAGATTTCACCCTTAGCCGGGCGTGGTGGTGCACACCTGTAATCCCAGCACTTGGGAGGCTGACGCAGGAGGATTGCAAGTTCAAAGCCAGCCTCAGCAATGGCGAGGCACTTAGCAACTCAGTGAGACCCTGTCTCTAATAAAATACAAAAAAGGGCTGGGGGTGTGGCCCAGTGGTTGAGGGCCCCTGAGTTCAATCCCCAGTACCAAAAAAAAAAAAAAAAAAAAAAGATGTCACCCTTATCCCTCCGAGGAATGCAAGGAAATAGTTTCAATATCATGTGACTCATATAGTTATTGTGGCTTAGAGAGAGGCACTTAGCAACTCAGTGAGACCCTGTCTCTAATAAAATACAAAAAAGGGCTGGGGTGTGGCCCAGTGGTTGAGGGCCCCTGAGTTCAATCCCCAGTACCAAAAAAAAAAAAAAAAAAAAGATGTCACCCTTATCCCTCCGAGGAATGCAAGGAAATAGTTTCAATATCATGTGACTCATATAGTTATTGTGGCTTAGAGATTAAAAACAGGTTGATACTGTTTGGGTCACTACAAGCAGGTCATCTACTGGACCTTTAAATGTAAAACAAGAAATTTCAATCATCAAGGGATAGCAGCAACTAGAAAATGTAAGGCATTTTATGTTTGAGGAATGTTGGAACTTATTATGCAGATATTGGGAATTGTTAAAGAACTTTAAGCAGGAGAGTCATATGATTTATTGAGGGAAAATAGATCCCTCTAATATCCAACAGGGGGTGGATATTTTAGAGTTATGTAATTGGAGTGGGGCGACTCCTTTCCCCCTCTAGCACAATAATTAGTCTCTGTGTTCCACTTGGCTTTTTTGTTTTTGTGTGGGCAGGGTGGTACTGGGCATGGAACTGAGGGGCACTAAGCCACATCCCCAGCCCTATTTTTTTTTGTGTGTGTGTTTTATTTAGAGACAGGGTCTCTTTGAGTTGATTAGTGCCTTGGTTTTGCTGAGGCTGGCTTTGAACTCGTGATCCTCCTGTGCCTCTGGGATGACATGTGTGCATCCTTGCACCCAGCCCTGTGTCTCACTTTGGATGATACATTCCATGGACCCTACTACCTAAGAGTCTATTGCAGTGGCTTAAGCCTTTATGTTCCAAGTTCATTGGGGTTTGTTTAAGTGGGTGGAGGAGAGTTGCTACCCAGCACTATCAATTACAACAGGTACTTCCACACCTGTTCTCTTATATGCTTCACACAGGCCAGGACAGGGATAAAAGAGATTACAGTCAAAGCTTAGTACATCAATCAAATGCTAAATATTGCAAATATATAATGGCTGACTGGTGAACCATTCCATGGACCTGCGATTTGTCACACTGCACTTGCCTCAGAAATTTGAAAGGAAATAAAAGGGAAGTCATAATCAACTGGTGAATGAAGTAAAAAAGATAAGCCTTGGTTGTGCAGGGCTTGAGGCCTTGTTCCTTGAAATGGAACTGGATTTTTTTCTTTTTTTTATTTATAATAGTAGTATGTATTACAATTCATAATGCACATATATAGCATCTTTTTACATACAACTGTTTGTATACAAAGTATATAATTGGTGCTTATTTGAAGACAGCAGAAAGGGCCATGTAACCTTGCTAAAGTTTCATCAGTCTGGGGGTTTATTATAATCTTGGAAGATGGTAAATACAGAGGCAATTTGGTCAATTAAAAGAAACAATGGTTTGTTTCCTGGTATATGTACTAAATCACAAGCTGTGGCCTGGGCCTCCTGTTAGAACCCAGAAGAGTTTACTTGGTGGCAATAATTGGAGAATATTTTTTAAAAAAGAGAATGAAGTAACTAGATCCAAGAGAAAAGAGATGTTGCTATCAGAAATATACTTCAGCAGAAAAAATTATAAATAAGAAGAAATGAAAAGCCTGAAAGTCTGCCGTTTATTTCATTTTTAAAAGTTTCTCTCTCCAGTTTCTCATTTCTTATGTAAGAAGCAGGCCTTTCTTTCACTCTAATGCCAGTATAACCTTATATTTATAGTGTGCTTATCTCCTAGAAGCTCAGAGGGCCTCTCTCTAAATTCATGCTGTTTCAGAAAGTATTGCTTAACAGAAAGGGGATGCTATTATTTAATCAGTCACTTCATTAAATGTTCTAGCAGGAAATTGAGGCGTGGATTTGCCTTAGGTCTGCTGATTGTGTGGTGGGCTGAACACGTTCAGGTCACGGTATCACCACCCATCCGCCCAACACAGCTGCCTGGGAAGCGGAAACATGGGATTATGATTTTGCAAGTAGGAGCCAGACCTGCCATCATGCCTTTGCTTTTTGACCGGAATTCAGGGAGCTCCTTCTAATATGCAAAGCATTATCCAGTTTGCCGATTTGCCTTCATGACTTTTGATGTCCCTGAAATATTTCTGTTGATTATCTCTCTATATGGGAACTCTGTATAAGCACAGGCAAGACAATTTGCCTGAATAGTCTTCAACCTTGGACTTTCCCCCAACATTTATTCTTTTCAGACTGTCATTTGCAGAATTTCATTTCATCACATTTATTTTCTCTGGTTTTTGCTTCAGAGAAATAGAACTGAATAGAAAAATATTCTCTGAGGTGGAAGTGCTGATGGCTTTGGGGATGGAAGTTATTTCAGTAGTTCCTTCAGAAAATTTTTGTTGCAGCTTAGTTACTCTTAAAAAAAATGGATGCTTCCCATGCATACCTAATTTAATGAGTTCAAGCTCAAATAATTGCCTTGGATCTGCTGAAAGTTTGTCTCACCACACTTTCTGTTTAGCTAAAAATTTCTTTTATACTTTCCATTTAGCTAAACATTGATTTCAGAAAAGCGAAAAAGCCTGGTCCATGCACAATTATAGAGACCTATGCTGTTCTTACTAGGCCATCTTAATCTTAGTCCTTTCATCCATTCCTGATTGTCTGCCTTTTCTCTTCCTCCTTTTAGAGGTTAGGTTAACACTATGTACATGCACAATTATGAACACACTTCAGAATATAATATAGGAGGGAATGCCTAGGACATTTGAAAAGTTTCTGGCATGTACATTGATTGCATATCATTACCCTAAATGCATGTTTGAAGACATGAATGGTATGAATATACTTTGTATACAAACAGTGATATGTAAAAAGGTGCTCTATATGTGTATTATGAATTATAATCCATGCTACTGTTATATATACAACAACTTTGAACAAAAAAGGGAATTTAAATTGATTGCCTTGTTCAGTAGTTTTATGTGGTAATTTAAAAAAAGTTTGTTGGGTATATTGTTTTGATATTAAAGCTAATATTACTAATGTTATTTTTTCATTGAACTGTATGCCCCTGTGAGAGAGGCTAATCCCAGCCACAAGAAATATGAGATGCCTAATCCTCAGTGAGCCCAGAAGGAATCAACATGTGCATGCCCCTTTCAGATGGTGAAAACCCAAGAAGGATGTGTTGTCACTGTCCAGTTGTAAGACAGATTTAATTATAAGCATTATTGCTAAATCCTAATCAATGTCAATTTAGATTAGGACAAAATGATGGCATCAATATTTACTCATTTGTTTGAATTTTTAAGAATTAGTTTAAAAAGTCAAAAGTAATCTTCTCTTAGCATCATTAGCATACTTACTACATATAACACACATGCAAACTTAAAATGATAAAATGACAAATTTTTTCCAAATTCCCAGTGTTTACAAAATATAAAGGCAAAATCATATATGGTAGTTGTTTAGAGGGATTTGTTTTGTAATGGGCTTGACTTTCTGTGCACTGTATAAATTGACACTTTACTAGGTACGTAAAACTAAACTTTTCTGTTGTTCACATTATAATGCCATGTGAGAAAAAGAACTGATTAGAAAGTAATTAGTTAATAAGCCTCTTTTCTGTTTATTCTAGGTTTCAGGAAGGATTCATAAAACATCACTACATAGTAATGCAGCTATTACAATGATCTATTTGGGGAAAAATGTGCACCTATCTTATGACAACCAAGACTTCCGAGATGAAATAAAAGTTTATCAACAGCACTGTGGCGGGGAAAACCTTTGTGTCTACAAAGGCAAACTATTCGAAAATGGTACGGTACACATGAAACATGCATATTTTAATTGCTTGGGGTTGATGTTATAGATAAGCTGTTGTTGATATAATATCAAAATGACTTCAATCACTTTATGAAATTATGCATATCCAGGGACTTATAAACCAGCTGCCTAAAAGTAAATCTAGATTTACTGCTCCTGATTGAAACTGAAGTAGCAATTACTCCTGCAGATTGTGGAAGAAGGGATTTGGAATGATTTAACCCAGTAACAGATTAATTTTGGGATAGAGATGTATGATCATTAAAATGTTGCACCAATAAGCTGTGCCCCAAACTATAAGTTAACTATTTGGCTTGCCATAGTGAATTATATCGTACATTATTCTAGGAGAAAAATAACAGATTGGCAATTTGTTCTTTAGAGGTGTGTTGAGATAAAATCACAAATCCAATAAACTTCAGGGTGAATCACCCCTAAATAACTTGGTGCAAAATTTGGCTAAATAGCTTCTTAGTACATTTCTGTTTTTATCTGGTCATAAATTCATGTTTATCAGAATAAGATAATTTTTATATGCTGGTTTTCACATGTTGTACTGTAGCGATTTTCTTCAAGATTTAGTTCAGTGGAGCAGCAATGAAAAGGAAACCTGTTTACAGGATTGTGTCTGTTACTTCCTTGCTTAAGAAACTCTGTTAAGATACTGTTTTTACTAATTAAAGATACCATTTATATTTGTGAGGTCTTGTCATAGACGTAGTAATTTAGGGAGTGCAGGACAAACATGGGCATTTTACTTTTGGCCTTTCTGATTTCTCTCCAACAATCAAAAGGAAATTAATGGAATTAATGAAAAAATTCAAATTCTTAAAGATGTAACTTCATATTTAGGAATTGCATGTTTTAAATTTCCTAAGCAAAGAAGACTAAAGGCTTGTATGTTAGTTTTGACTGAAAATGTAGTATGATGCTCAATTATGATAGAAACTGTTTTTTCTCATTTTGTGTATTTGGTGGAAATATAATTTACATAGTCTCATTTGCCATAACCTTCCATCTGTAGATGAGGAAAACAGGAGGTACTGCAAGTTGGAGTGGCCCCCCAAGGTTCCACATCCAGCTCTGGATAGTCAAAGCAGGGCCCTAGTCCTGCCTAGGTGCAAGACCTGGGTTTGTTCTGTATTGCTTTAGTTCGCTGTTCTCAGTAGCAATAAGTTTCCTATATTTTCATTATATGAGGAGCATGAAACTTTGAATGAGTTTGGCATAGATGCATACATTTAGTTTTTTAAGTATAACTTTCAGCTATTAATTTATGGGAATTACTGAAATTAGCTATAATCTAAAATTGGAAATTACAGCAAGAAAATTTTCCTGGGTCCTAGATTATACTTTATTCAACAAAATGTATACATAATACCTATTTGACTGCTGGGTAATATGGTAGATACAAATGAAAAAAAATGAGTGTTGGCTAAACAGCATTCTGGTACTCTCTATGAGGGTGCAGAATTAAAGTTTATAGGAGGAGAGGATTTATCCCACTCAGTGTTATTTTGCATACATATTGATACTGGAACTTTTTTGTTATGGTATTGGACAGTTTTGAATTATAGGAAGGAATGTGGACTCGAATAATTGAATCTTGTCCATGGAATACTTTGTATTAGCTCGCCTTTGATTGCCAGGAAAGTAATTGTTCAAATTGAAAAGTTGGGTGGTTAGAGTTGTCTTGAGGTTCAGCAATCTTAGCAATTTAGTTGGACTGAAAATAATCTGCCCTTTTTACAAATCAAAGCTATGCATGAATCTGTCAAATGTGAAAACATTTTTAGAAATTTCTGTTAAAAAGTAAGGGCCTTTAGCATATGCTTAGAGCAGTAAACTCATTAAAATAAGGCATTTTGTTAATTTGTCTTGCTTTTTTATTAAAAATAACAGTAAAATTATTTAGGAATGCAGCAAATACATTTTTTATTCTCAGAGTAATTCATTATGCCTCTTGTAGTTAGATTTTAGACTCCAAATCACAAGTTGATTGCCTATTATATCACCTATGCAGTCACAAAATACTTTTGCTACTTGCAAAGGCTACAATTTCTTCACAGGCATTTTTATTTGCCGCATTTATCTTTTTGAATAAAACCAACCTTGGCCTCATGGGCTCATGTGGAGGCAATGAACAAAGTCACTTTTTTTTTGGCTCTCTTCCTTTTGTGCCCTATTTCCTTGTATTTCCATAATGTGATCCCATTTCACTCACTTGTGAGTCCTCATTATCCCCTGGCAAACAGCTCTTCCGCTGTCCTCCCCACACAACACTTTTGTCTTGTGCTGTTTCCTTTGTTAGTGATGCACTCTCCTTCCTTCTTTTTAAGTTAAAATTTCAACCATCTTTAAGACTCAGATTAAGTCTTTGCACCTTTCTCAGGGGACTTCCACTGTGCTCTCTCCCAGTGGCCCATGGCTCTTCACACTCAAAACGGAAGCATTTCTTTATACATTGACCATTTGTTTTTGTTCCTTGGCTTGCTATGGATTTTTTAGTTTTTAAAGATAGAGGTACCAAGGTATAAATTAAATGCCATGCAATTTGTTCTTTGCAAGCATGTAACTTAATGACTTTTAGGAATTGGGTAAGTATTGTAGCCATCATTACAAGCTAGTTTTTGAACATCATTGTGTCAGAAAGTCCCTGTGTGCTCATTAGCAGTTAGTTCTTATCCTCACAGCCAGCCCTCTCCAACCACTGATCTGCTTTCTGTCTCTACAAAATTTTCTCTCTGCAGATGACTTCTGGATATTTCATAAAATGTAATCATGCAATGGGTAATATTTTGTGTCTTGTTTCTTTTCCTTTGCATAACAGTTTTGAGAGTCATGCATTTATTTTTAGTAATAGTGACATGTACAATTTTGAATTTTGGAGCATTTTGGATTTTAGATTTCCAGATTAGGGATTCTCAGACATTTAAAGTCTCTGCAAATATTTCAAAATCCAAAAAACTCTGAAATCTGAAACAGCTCTTGTCCCAAAGCATTTCAGATGAGGGATATTCAACCTAGATATGCCTGTAGTTATGCTCATTGTATAGCTGACTATGTGCCACTACATGGATGTATCAATAGTTTCTGGACACTCTCCAGTTAAAGGATATTTGTATTGTTTCCATTTTGAGACTATTAAAAATAATGCTGTTATAGACATATAAAGATTTTGTATATGCACATATTGTGATTGTTGATTAGATTTGTAGGAGTGGATATGATTGCTTTTATATAATTTTCTGAGTATGGGTCCTTTTCCTGTTTCTTTACATGTCTGTTGATTTTTGTTGGGAAAAAAGATATTTTAGATTGTATATTATAGATACTGCAAATTTTAAGAATTCTATTTCTTTTTTTAGGTTGGTCTCAAAGGTGTCTCTGATTTCATAGTTTAGTGATGATTAATGATTGGTAAGAGGTTGGACTCAAACACTTTGAGCTAGTATACCCTCTATCTTCTGCTAGTAGATCTGTTTGTAGGTGCTAGTTTCCTAAGATTGATGTAACAAATTGTAGCTGTCTTTCAGATTGTGGCTTAAAACAACAGAAATTTATTCTCTTACAAGTCTGGAGACCAGAAATCAAAAATGAAGTATTAGCAAGTCCTTGCTCTCTGAAAAGCTCTGTGGAAGAAAGATTTGGTGGCTCCTGGTAATTCTTGGCACTCCTTTGTCACTTGTAGCTCCATCTCTGGTTCTGTCTTCACATGGCCTTCTTTGTGCATCTCTGCATGTGTACCCTTTTATTTCTATAAGGATATCAGTCATTAGATTTGGAAAAAACTTAAATCCAGGATTATCTCATCTAACTCCTTCACTGATTATATCTATGAAGACCCTATTTTCAAATAACATCACATCTTGAGCTTCTGAGTAGTTTTCAATTTCAGTGGTTCAGGAGGACATTCAAGTTCCAGTAGTTTCCAAGTCTGCTCCAAATTTTATTTTCCACCAGGCTCTCTATATTTCTTCTGTGCATAAGTTAAGCTCCAGGTAGGCTGAGAATGAATAAATAGGTCGAGTCCATTTGTATCTGTGTTCCTTCCAGTTAGATGGTGATATGTAGAGAGCTTATTGAATGATTCTAAGACTGCTTTATTGCCTATATCTCCCTGTTAAATTTCTGGTTGGTCCACTGGTCTTTGCTGTTCCTAATTAGAACTCCAATCTCAGGGAACCTCTGACCTTCCGTGTTAGCTTGCCTTCGAGATTGCTACTTATTACTGGTAATGCCACAGGCCAAGAGTTTTTCCTCTTTTGCTCCATATCGAGGCAACCCCCACTGACAGGGAAACTGCTGGTTATTTATGTGCTGCCCTCCCCAATTAGAGCTGCTGTGATGAAACAGTGGCAGGTGTGGGGATGAGAGCAGCCCCAGGCAAGGATGCCTCAGACTCTGCTGCTTCTACCTAAAGTTCAGTGATTTTTCATGAATAAGTGCTGCTTAGTTGGTTTTAAGTCTTTGGTTCATTTCCAGAGACAAATTTTTAAGGGGAAAGGATTTGGTGAGCTCACTCTAGAAGTTTGGTACATTAATTTTGTCTCTCCTGCTGAATTATAACTTTTTGAGGAGATGACCACATTTGATATTTTAATTTTTAATATTTTCATTTTCTTTTAGTGCTTATAACTGCACTATCCACTGTTAGTAAATAATGCATAACTACGTTTTGCAAATGTTATAAAGTGCTTTCTAATATTGTACATTACATCATCTTTAAGACTGCTCTGAGAAGTGGGTATACTGGGATCTCTATCAATCCAAGAATCCCCATTTTATAGGTGAAACTTCTGAAACCAATGTTTTTATATAACCTCCCTGGGAAACCCAACTAGAAAGTGAAGAAGTTGGACCTGGACCAAAACTTTGTGATTTCTGGTGTGAATCAAGTCAATATTGGGAGATGTCACTATAATTTCAATTACAAAATTATAAGATAAATACAAAGGAGTAAAGGCAAAGGGTGCCAGTTCTTCCTCAATGAATTTGATAAAAAAAGGAAGAACAAAATGGAATAACAGCTAGGTGTACTCTTGCTGCATGGGCATGAAGTGGAAAGACAGTCACATCCAGAAGGGATTTCCTGTGCCTGTTCTCAGCATATTCCTGAGCATACATACTATCTTCCTGCACTGGGTATTTGGGGAGTTATGAGCACATGCTGCAGCAGAATGAATTCTGTTCCATACTTGTGGGGGTCAAGTTTCTGTAATGAAAGCAATCAGATTCAATTTCTAGTCACCACTTAAGTAGTCTGCTTATTATTACAAATGGATTTTTAAATCTATGGTGTCTTAGCTTCCCCACATGCTAACTTTTTCAGTCCTCCCCCAGTTCATTTAATGCCACATCACAAATGCTAAAGTGTAAATGGCAGAATTACTTTTTCAATAGGTCTTCCCCCCCCACCAACAAGGTGCATTTGACTTAGAAATATTTTAGGAGCATAATGTGGTACACTCATAGGTTTTCTAGGTGACTGTGAAGGATATTGGTCAAATGATGATTCATTAAGTGTTTTGGGAGTCCTCCCTTATACTTGTTCTTGGGTCTGGAGAAACCAAGATGAGCAATACCAGCTTCAGTTCTCATGTTTTTTGTTTTATGTTTTTTTTTTTTTTTTTTTTTACAAACATACACGCATGTATCCAGATCAGGGTTCTCAAAGTAGAGTCCCAGGACCAGCAGCATCAGAGTCAACTGGAAATTGTTAGAAATGCTGATTAAGAAACTCTGGGGTAAATCTCAGCAGTCTGGGTTTTAATAAGTCTTCTAGGTGATTCTGGTCCATATTCAAGTTTGAAAACCCTTGTTTTTCATTACAAGAAGGATTGTGAAGCCGGGCGCGGTGGCGCACGCCTGTAATCCCAGCACTTTGGGAGGCTGAGGCAGGAGGATCGTGAGTTCAAAGCCAGCCTCAGCAATGGTGAGGCACTTAGCAATTCAGTGAGACCCTGTCTCTAAATAAAATACAAAAAAGGTCTGGGGATGTGACCCAGTGGTCGAGTGCCCCTGAGTTCAATCCCTGGTACCACAAAAAAAAAAAAAAAAAAAAGAAGGATTGTGAGTCATTCTGTAAAGAATGAGGTCTGTAAATCTTGGAGTTTAGGGTCTTTTGAGTGGGATTTTGTCAAAGAGAATTACAAAGATTTGGAATGATCAGACTATTAATCACAGCCATTGGTTTCTAATTAATTGGTAGGATGTTTGGATGAGTGGGTGGGTGAGAATAAAGCAGCCTCAAATCCAAATAGAATTGAGTATGGCCCGGAGATGGAATAACTCTACCTCATTCACATATGTATTAGGGTGTTTAAGGTCACAACTGAAAATGTGACCTTTTAAAAAATCTTACTGACCTCACAGTGGTCTTTTGTCATTATGTACTTAATCAAGAGAGCATCTGTGCCTGTTGCTGCATGCTATAATTTTGGCAACTCTGGAGGCTAAGGCACAATGATCACAAGTTTGAGGCCAGCGTGGACAAATTATGGAGACTCTGTGTCAAAATAAAAATAAAAGGGTTGGAGATTAGCTCAGTGATAAGGTTCCCCTGAGCTCTATTCCTGGACTGGAAGGGGGAGGGATGGCAAATAGCAAGAGACAGGCGTGGAATCTCTAGAGATGTTTATCTTCAATTACTAACTCTCCAACTTACTGTATGATAGTGAATAAATTACGGAACTCTTCTAAGCTACCATTTCCTCATGTAGAAATAGCAGTAGAAATATTCCCACTTCTTGTGATTGTTGAGAAATAGCACAACTAAGATAATCAAGCATAGTGCTAGGACAGAAGAAGTGCTCATATAAAGTTAGATATTATTGTTTTATTGCATATCAAAGAGTTGTATAAGATTTAGAGCATTTATTACAAACTCCAAGTGATAGAATGTGTTTTTATGATTTAAATTGTCCTCAAATTAACAGATGATCTAGCGCATAGTGTTATTTACCTAAAAAAAAAAATGTGGTTTGGAAGATGTTGGTTCATAGTTGCCTTCACTAATGCATTTCTTTTTTTTTTTTTTTTAATTCCAGAGACCTTTCAGTTTATTTCCAAAAGGCACCATGGATTTCCCTTCAGCCTCACCTTTTTCCTGAATGGTATACAGGTGAACAGGTTAAGCTCCTGCTGTGAATACAAGCACAGAAAAGGTTCCAGACTTGGAGGCAGACGAGGCTACTTTGGGTTTGTGTGCGTGGAGAGAGCATCTCCTTGCTACAAGTATGGAAACACATGTCTTGTGGTACAGGGCTGGCTCTGCTGTAGTTTTCTTCTTATGCGTTTATTAATGTATTTCTTTACACAATTTTAAAAGTAAAACCAGTGTATATGATCCCAAAATATCTAAGTTAAAGGCTGTTTACTATATCACTGAGTGTTCATATTTGGAATTAAAAATATAAGTTTTACAGAAGACTATATAATAGAGATTAAAGGTGGTAGTATTTTAAGTCATCTTACTTTTTAAATCTTTTTTTCCTCAAACTGCCTTAAATTCTGTTCCTGACAGAAAAGAGAGGAGAGTTTTGATATTTAATTTTTAATTTTGTTTTTTGATGTTAGTAACTGGTCTGGGATTAAAACCCCAAATACATGCCGTGTGCCAAGCATCAGTCCTGTGTGATTGGCTCTTAGAGATTATGTATATTAGGAGTGTGCCTGCATTATGATGTGGCCCAATTTGCCTTCTCATTACCTTAATTTCAATCTTATAATAAAATGCATGATGAAAGGTTAGTTTTAGCTGTTGTTCATCAGCTTTCATGTTGGACATTCTCTTTGAAATTGGGAGTTTTGCCTGTGGGCTTTGTTTTTTTTCTTTTTCTTTTTTTTCCTGAAAGTATTTATGGGTAATTGACTAAATGCCAAGCTAGAACTCAAGAGTGAGCCAACCAAATGACATGCCATCATAGAAGTTATTCTAACAGGAGAAGGGAAAATAACATACTAATACACTAATAAATTATGTCAGATGGTATTAAGCAGGAAAAACACAAAACATAATAAAGGAATTATCAGGATTAAGTGGCACAGGGGTCATGGGGTGGGGAGTTAAGTCTTAAGTGAGGTAATCAGGAATCACCTCTTTGATCATTTTTTGAGTAGAAATGAGGTCTCTTCCTCCTGATAGCTTTTTAGAGAGAGGGCATGAAGGAGAAACATACTTGGAGTATGTGTGTCAAGATTATGTGATCAGAGCCAAAGTAGGGAATGGAGCAGTAATAGGAGATGAGGTCAGAGGGGCAGTGGGACCAAACCATGTAGAAGTTCTAAAGTCATAAAGAATGACTATCATTCATAGGAGGATGAGAAACCTGCAGTTTTGAGCAACTATCATGATCTGACAGGAAATCCTACAGGAAAAATAAACCAGGGGAGTGGGAAGAATCTTGGAAATTTTTATTTCAGGAAAGAGATATTGGTGGAAAGAGTTTGAAGTGATTGAATTCAATATATATTTTGAAGGTAGAGCTTACAGAGTTTATTGGTGGATAGATGCAGGGCATGACATAAAGAACAGAGTCAAAGCTGACAGAAAAGTTTTTGGCCTAACTAGCTGGAAAGATGTCCTATTCACATGTACTTAAGATATGTTTGTGAAAGAAGCAGGCTTGGAGGGCAGAGTGAAGGGGTTTGGGTTTGGGACACAGTAAGTATGAGACATCTGTGACAATACAGGTTACTATGTTCAGTAGTCAGGTGGATGTATGAATCTGGGATCAGGTACAGGGTCTAAATTTGAGAAAGGTTTGCATGAGATGGCATGGCACTGAAAGTCATGGAATAGAGTGAGATTGCTTAAGGAATGATACACATAGAGAAAATGACTGAGAATAAGTTGCATATCATTACAATTCAGAGGTGAGGGAAATCAAGAGGAACCAGCCTGACAAGAATTGTCAGTGTTCAGAAAGAGAACTCAGAGTGACCAGTATTTTGGAAATTAACAGATGTTTGAAGAAGGTAATGCTTAATGGACTGAAATGTGTGAGTAGGTTAAGTAAAATGAAAACTAGAGATTGGACATTGACCTGGGGATGTGTTTGTTTTTGGTGATCTTGAGACAAGTTACAGTGAAGTGGTAGGGATATAGGCTCAACTAGAGTGGGTTTATGGAGTAATTGAAGAAGAACTAAGGTCAGAGATTACAGACACATTTTTTTAAAAGTTTTCCTTTAAAAATGGCAATTAGATGGTATCCAGGTGGGAAAATATAGGGGTCAAAGGAATACTTTATTTTTTTAATAGGTGATATCAACATGTTTTTACACTAATGGATAGGATTGATACTCTAGAAAAGAAAAAAAAAAATGGATGAAGCATGACATAAAGGGGAAAATTGCGAGAGCTTAGTGCTTAAGTAGACTAGAGAAGACAGGATCTGAGGCTCATATGGAATTATAAACCCTAAGAAGAAAAAGGTCATTTTTCTATAGCATCAATAGGAACATAGAAAGGTAAGATGGGAGATTACTAGTACCAACTAGAAGTTATCTGTTAATTGTTTCTACTTTCTAAAATAAGAAATACATTTATTAGCTGAAGTTGAGGAGGAGGAGTTGGAAATTTTGGGAGAGGGAACAGATGTGAAAAAGATCGTCCAAAGAGCAGCAAAGTTAAATGGCTTAGAGCAAAATCACAGTGCCCAAGTGTGCCTAGGGCCCAACAGAATTGCCTTCTAGTTACAATTCATTTATGCCATCTTCTTATTTTGGGGCAAGCCATTTAACACATTTCTATTTAACTTCCAGGAAAACTAATGAACTATGATCATCCATGTGCAAACACATTCCATTCGCTGGGGTGTGTACCAATCAAATCTGTAAAATTTTAGCCATGAGCACTTTATAGGTGTATGTACCACAACCTGACTGATGATGTCTGCTGTTCTAGTCAACCCCTCCCAGCCTCTGTACAATCCTGTGATTTCAACACTTTGTTCTCTCTAGCTTCTTTCATCTACTTTTGCAAATACTTTCAAAATGGTTGTGGCATTAAAGAATAAGACCTCTTACCCTCATCTAAATTGTATGATTCTTATAGGAATTGTTTTATAAATTCTTTTAAAAATTTGTTAGCTTCCAAACCATTTCTTCCAATCAAACCTGTGAATGCACAAAGTAGTGTCATTTGATATACCCCTGTTGCAGATTAGGTGACAGTCAATTCAGACATGTTTAAATGGGTAGGAATGAATGAGTAAGTCTAAAATCTTGTTTATTTGGCCTCTGCCCCACCTGAGATGACTTTGATTATTCCAGAGGCACCAATACCATATAACTCTAGTGAGAGTTGAGAACTACCCATAAGGAGAACTGATGTCACTTGTTATATTGAATATTCTTTTTGTTTTTTGAGACACCCATTACAATACTTTTAGTTATATTAAGGAGTGTGTATTAACTCTTCCAGGTTGTTCAAAATTAAATCAGTCTTAATTCATTTAAAAAAGGCTGGTCCTGGAAATTTTACAAAGAGATAAAGGAGGATGTGGTCAAATAAAAAACCACTGGGCGTTCTATTTCTAAAAATGATCGGGAATTACCTTCTTAAGGTCTTCAGAAAACAAGAAAAGGTTAGCAGTGGTCAATTCCAAAATGTGAAGGTTTTACATATTGTGCTCACCCCTTAATTATGGGAACTGTTTGAAGAGGCCCAGTAGTTGTTTTCAATTGCTAGAGTGAAACTTGGGAAGAAGAGTTGCCTAGCCAAGGAGAATGCAGAATGAGCTTTAGTAATCAAAATCGACACCTCAGATATACTCAGAAGTCAAATAGGTCGTCATGACAAGGGGAGCACAGATGCTACTCACTTCGTTCATCCAATTCCCCTTAGCAGATGGGCAATAAAAGTCTGTGCATGCAGTAGAGAGGCATCAAAGCTTTTACATTGTCCCAGAATAACTAAAGGTAACAGCCTATCAGAGGCTCCAAGGCAGTGGGCTTGGTGTTGCCATTAATGAGGGAGGAACAGTTTGAACAGAAGGCAATGCTAGTAATCATATTTTGTGAAGAGGCATGACACCTTTATTCCAAGGAAAGCTATGTGCTAAGCACATCACCATTATAGTCAAGAAATATTTATCATGCTTATTATGGGTGAGGTAAGTATATTCTTCTTATCTCATTTTTCTACAGCATGATAGGTTGAGTGCAAATCCTTTTAGCTTATTTTTTTTATGGAGATATATTGAAATATTAAGTGATAGAACTCAGTTCTTGCATTTACTTATTAAGAGAATGTACTAAGACGAATTCCTGTGCTATTTCAAGACTGAAGATGGCTGGAATTCAGTGAAATCTTCAGTTTAAAAAATTACTATTGGACTGATTAGGATTGAGGGCAATTTTCAGATTTTAATATTACTCCTATTCTTCTTGGGCTGACAAGTCTTAACTGCACTCTAAAGCCCTTTCACCTGCCCCCTACAAGAGACTTAGTTTTCCAGTAGTGTGTGACATGGAGAGAGGGGGCCATGTGAAGTTCCAGAGAAGGAGGAACATTGAAGCTGATGTCTGCCAGACACCTATTTCAAGTCATGGACTGTCTCCTGGCATTGGTAGAAACTTCTCCAAATTGTGTTAGTTTCTGGTGAGAGTAGGTACTTTCTCTGGTAGAAGCCCAGCTGTGTGACATTTGATTGTGTCACTGGTCATCTTAATGGCTACACCTGTAAATGGAACACTATGTTGTACTCTAGTAGATGGTGATGGAGTCTAACAGTTTTTAGCAAGAATCCAGCTGCATACCTACATACATCCAGCTAATCTACTCCATGACCTTGAGCAAGTCGTGGAACCCTTTCAGCTTCAGTTTCTTCATTTGTATCATAGTGACAATTGTTTGGTATTGGTTTGTGGGTAATGAATCCCTTAAGATACTATATATACAGTGCCTAGCAAAGAGCTTGGCACAGAGAGTGTGTTCAACAAGTTATCATTATAATAATCATCATTTTTATTAATGTATATATTATCAGTACTGGAACTCTTATTTTGACACTAACTAACTTTGATACTAACTTAAAAAGACAAAAGTAATAGACAACAATTTATTCACATCACTTTTGTTAGAACTGAATAAAAAAATTTTTATGCCATAACACACTCAGATCATCCGAGTGGTTCACCAGATTTGACTTGGCATGACTTTATGACTTCTACAAATTGTTTCCCTTTTTGAGGAACAAAATATTATTGCCAGCAAAAATCACTGGAAGACTGCAGTACAGGCTTCAAAAGGCCACTCAAACCCAATAATGTCAGTTCTATTAGGATAACTGTGCAGACTCCTGAGTTATTTATTTAAAGGGCATAATGACATGTGACTATGTTTCTTAAAAACATCCTTCATACTTATTTACAGTCAACCTTGTATTCCTTTTGTTGTTGTGTTGTTGGGATAATAACTTATCAAAGACTGAAGCCGGGCGCGGTGGCGCACGCCTGTAATCCCAGCACTTTGGGAGGATGAGGCAGGAGGATCGCGAGTTCAAAGCCAGCCTCAGCAATGGCGAGGCACTTAGCAACTCAGTGAGACCCTGTCTCTAAATAAAATACAAAAGAAGGTCTGGGGATGTGACCCAGTGGTCGAGTGCCCCTGAGTTCAATCCCCGGTACCACAAAAAAAAAAAAAAAAAAAAAAAAAAAAGACTGAATGCCATCTTTCTTCTGATTATTTTTATCTCAGCTTCCCATTTATAAACCTGAATGTTCTTTTATTACATAAGTCTCACTGAAGTTCTTTAATTATCTATCTGCTATTATATATTAGTTTCTACTTATGACAATTATAAGATAAAAATATAATTTATTGTACAGATTTTAGTTTGACACTGTAGTTCTTGATTGATAAGTTGTTTATTTTGTAATAAATAAGTTGTTTATTTCTCATTCCGTTTCTTACTACAGATAAGTTGTTTATAGATAAGTTGTTTGTGTTATTTCTCATTCCGTTTCTTACTACAGATAAGTTGTTTATAGATAAGTTGTTTATTTCTCATTCCGTTTCTTACTACAATAAGAGATAAGCACTTTAGAAAGTTTTGAGTTTCTACTGTGCCACATAGAAGTTAATAAACACTTTATGCTAATATTTTTCATAGGTGCATTATTGCAATGGGCCTTGACAGAAAAACATCTTCAACAAAACCTAGGAAAGAGAAGAGTACTGAGAAAAAAGAAGAACTGAGGAAGGAAAGAGAGAATGTGATACCAAGAAGAACTGAGATAGCAGGGAACAAAACCTCCCTCTCATCCACTTGTTCAGTTCAAGAATTAAATATAGGAGTCAGAGAAGTGAGAACTGCAATGGAAGAAATGGAACTTAAGGGAAAACAAAGACAAGATGATTGGGAAAACAACCAAGAAAATACTTTTAAATATGGTAATAAATTTACTTTTAAATATGGTAATAAATTTACTTTTAAATATGGTAATAAATTATCATAGGGCTGTTTTCTTACTGCTGCTATTATTTAAATCTTTATAATTTTATTGAAAATTTTCAAAAATATGCTTTAAATGTTGCCATGCAGTAGAGGTCTTTAGTAGGCAGCTCTGTGTCTTATAAGGAACCCCAACCTGCTTCCCCTGCTGTTTTGTATGGAGTCCTGCATCACCTACTTTGGAGGAGTGCACATGAACTCCAGGGGTTGAAGGTGCCTGTTGTGGGGGTGAGAGAGTTTTTCTGTCTGTGGGAGCCAAAGGCCCTATTGACTTCTGCACAGACCATTTTAACCAAACAGAATTTCACCTGTTTCTTTAGGTTTTGAATGTTCTTTCTTTAGTGAAAATGAATGGCTTTGTGTCAGGTGGGTATAACCTATATGATTATGTGCTAAGGAGTATTCCATCACTAAAAGCAGTTGTCATAGGCTCATGGTCCTGGAGGCTGTCTGCCTTTTGTTTGCTTTCTTCTTCTCTCTCCCGCCTTCTGGCTCTCTCCCCTCTGTCTCATATATATACGATATCAAATGTGTGTATTTGATATTGTATTAGTCAGCTTTCCCTTGCTGTAATTAAAATATCTGTCCACGAAAAACAAAAACAACAAAACCCCAAAACAACAGAGTACAACGTTTATTTTGGGATCACAGTTTCAGAGGTTCAGTCTGTGGTCAACCAACTCCATTGCTCTGGGCCTGAGATGAGGCAGAAGTCAGGGTAGAAGGGCGTAGTTGAGGAAAGCTGCTTAGTTCATGGCAACCAGGAAGGAGAGGGGGGCGTGAGGGAGAGAGAGGCACAGACAGAGAGACACAGAGACACAGAGACATAGAGAGAAAGGAGCTAAGAACAAGATATTATCCCAAGGGTATTTACCCAGTGACCTACTTCTTCCAGCCATGCCCTACCTGCCTATAGTTATCATCCAGTTGTCTATTCACATTATGATCCACTGAGGAGATCACAACCCCATGATCTACTCATTGCCTGAAAGCCTCACCTCTGAACCTTGCTGTATTGGGAACCATGCTTTCAACATTTGAGCCTTTGGATTGACATTAAAGATCCAAATTATAATATATCTAGTAGGTGTAACTATTCCCTGCATTTTACAGGCTGAAAACTGAGACTCAGACACCTGTAAGAAAGTGGAACTATTAGAGATTTGTCCAGTTCCTAAAGCATAGAAATGCAAACCATGCACAATCTTCTATTCTGTAAAAGCTCTCCCAGATTACAGATGGTTGTGGGTGATGTGTCTAAAGAATCAGAAAGGGAGAGTGGCTGAGTGTCCCTTTTGTACTCAGGAGACAAAGCCTAGATTAGAGGACTAATGACTACAGGTTGGGTGGCCTGTGGAAGGGCTGGCATCCCAGGTATTTTCTTCCTCATCTCATCTTGTTGCTGCCCAAGGGTTCAGAAATATGAGAGAAAACCCACAGATCTGTTTTAGCACTGGACTTCATCTTTGCTTATTACTCAAATAATGTATCTATCCTAAGAGAGATTTTGCTCATAATACTTTTACCTAGTTCACCTCTCTCCACAATCCTGCCTAGTTTTTATCTTGGACTGAGAATTTAAAATATTGGTAGCAACATCAATTGCAAAGACATTAGCACATGAGGATGTGTTTTCACTTGTTTTAACTTTAGTGACATGGAGGTTTATTTATTTATTATTATTTTTATTTATAATAGTAGTATGTATTACAATTCATAATGCACATATATTGCATCGTTTTACATACAACTGTTTGTATACAAAGTATATTCGTACCATTCAGGTCTTCAATCTTGCATTTAGGATAATGATATCCATCTCATTCAACCACCTTTTCCCCCCCTCCCTCCCCCCTTGCTCTTTCCCTTCCCCTCCCTTCCCTTTGACCATTCTAGTGTTCATCTAATCCTCCTATGTACCCCCATCCAACAACACTGTGAACTAGCCTCCTTATATCAGAGGAAACATTCGGTATTTGGATTTTTGAGATTGACTAATTTCACTTAGCATTATATTCTCCAACTTCATCTATTTACCTGCAAATGACATTATTTTATTCTCTTTTATTGCTGAGTAAAATTCCATTTTGTATATATACCACATTTTCTTTATCCACTCATCTACTGAGGGACATCTAGGTTGGTTCCACAACCTAGCTATTGTGAATTGTGCTTCTATAAACATTGAAGTGGCTGTATCACTGTAATATGCTGTTTTTAAGTCCTTTGGGAATAGACCCAGGAGTGGGATGGCTGGGTCATAGGGTGGTTCCATTCCCAGTTTTCCAAGAAATCTCCATACTGCTTTCCATAGCGGTTGCACCATTTTGCAGTCCCACCAGCAATGTATGAGTGTGCGTTTTTCCCCACATCCTCTCCAACATTTATCTTGGACTGAGAATTTAAAATATTGGTAGCAACATCAATTGCAAAGACATTAGCACATGGGGATGTGTTTTCACTTGTTTTAATTTTAGTGACATGGAGGTTTATTAAAGCCATGTTGAATAGAAAAAGGGATTTCAATTTTTTCTTTTTTTTTTTTTTTTTTTAAACCCACATGGCTAGAACTATGAGACATATACTTTATATCTAAAATAGAGCTTTCCCCAAGGTCCTTTTTCTGTGTTGGCTAGTTAATGGAGTTTAAGTAGACATTCAAACAAAACAACAACAACAACAAACAGCTGGGTGTTGGCTCTACAGAGCAGCTGCTGATATAGGAGCTGCAAGAAGCTTGAGTGGAGGTTCGTGAGGGAAGGTGGCGGCTGCATCGATGTTGAACTAGTCTTGACTCAAGTCCTCCTTAGTGGGGATGGGAAACAACAAGCTAATTAAATTCTCTAGAAGAAGGAAAAGGAAATGGAGGAGCAGAAAAAATTATGAAAAAAAGGAAGGATGCCAAAAAGCATCCCCTAGCCTTTTATATTGATGAGTTAATAACCCAAAGGTGGTTCGTGGCTCACTGAAAGCTGATATTTAAACATGTTGTTAGTAGGGTTAGAACAAAGCCAGGCAGCCTTTAATTTTATATTTTGAAAGACAACACAGAAGCTTCTGCAAAAGAGGATATGGGGACCAATCTTATGGTTTACTACATGTTCCTTCAATGTTATACTCTGTTTTAATAATGTAACTGTAATTGTGTCCGAATTGTGTACACTTGCACTGATCTGATTTTAATCAGGTGCCTCCTCTAAATCACACTGCTGTCCACAGAGTGCATTCTGCATACGATTTCTCTTGCCCTATGATCGGTTCCCTCCACTAAGAAGTCACAACCACTGTTACTACTAGTCCCTGATATTTATTAGGCACCTTCAGTTCGTGGCACTGTGTAAAGGATTATTGCTTTTAATTCTATTATAGCATTGTACTAACCACGTTATGGGTGAAGAAATTAAAGCTTAAAGATGTCAAACAAATTGTTTAAGATCACATAACTATGAAATGCTTTTAACTGAGTGTTGGATACATGACTACCTGACTCCAAACCCCTCATATTTTACTACCGTGTAATATGATGGATGGAATTGGAGAACAGAATCATGTTCTGTCTGGCCCTCTGCTTATCTTACGGTCAGGGCAAATATCTGTAAAATGATATATTGCCGTTAAGCTTAATCTCTCCTCTTATGAACTCTTTTGCAATCCCCTAAAATAACCAACTGCCTTTCTTTGATTCCATTTTATCCCCACTCATCTGTGGGGATGTTCTGCAGATGCCTGAAACCACGAATAGTTCTGAACCCTATCTATATTATGTTTTTTCCTATAATAATAAAGTTTATAAATTAGGCACAATGATTAAAATAATAAAATAGAAGAGTTCTGAGCATATAATCTAATCAATTATTTAAAACAGTAATTGTTTAACTTCTGGAATTTTCCATATAATATTTTCATGCTGCATTTGATCACAGGTGACTAAAACAACAGAAAATGAAACCTCTTAAGAGGGAGGAACTACTGTACACAGCAACATCACATAATTGATCATGAGTCTTATATAAAAATCCACAGTAACTGAGCCCAGTAGTATTGAAACATTAGTGAGGACTCTATAAAAACTAGTATAAAATAAATACACTATCTCTTGTGTGTCTACTTTTATTTCCTCATCAAAAATTGGAGGTTCCTTAATGGCAGCATTGTCTTATTGTAGGGTTTTAATCTTGCAGTTTTATTCTTGTCTTCATAGGACATTCTCAATGACGGCTTATTAACTGACAGTTACCTGGGCCAAGAGATGAACTATCCTTTAGCCTGGCCAGCAATCCTTGAATCAAAATATTATTTGTTTTATTAGTATTTCCTGTTAGTGTCATGAATTATGAACCAAATTCTTCATCTTCTTGCTTATTTTGTAACTTTCTTTTACTGATGTTCACATTTCTTGTTTAAATGTATTAAAAATTTTTCATGAAAGTATTTTTTGTGAATTCTCCTTTTTTGCTTTCTTCATTATAGGTTTTAAATTTCATTTTGCCTCTTATATCTCCCACATTTGTTCTCCACATTAACAGAGCTTTCTTTATATGCACAGGGCATACATTTCTAAATTAAGTTTCTTTTATTGCAGCAGGGTGGACAGCTCTCGAGTAAATTACCCAAGAGGCCCTACCACTGGAAGAGAAGCCAGAATATCTAATAACTAAAACTCACAAAATTGGGAAGCCTTTATTTTCTCTGTAATTTTTATGTTAAGGATAATTATTTATTTGCTTAATTGGTTCTGCATGAGATACTTCTGCTCTCTATCTTTGGCATGTTGTCACTTCAAGATTTTTAGTTTTTTGGTGGAAGAAAAAGAGGAACAATTAAATATGAAAGGTGAAAAATTATAACCACAAGGGACTGCTGGAGTTTATCAGATATGACAATTTCCTTTTCCTGCTACAGATTTGTTGCACCTCTGTTGGGAATGAAGCAAATTTGTGACTGTGACAGGAATAGTTTATTTTGTAATAATTTTTACACTTGGAATGTAACTATTTCATTTATTGTTGCAATGAATAATATATATGATTTCACTTTCGCCTAGGTATAGAATCCCTCACAATGCTTATCTTAATGTCCATTTGGTTCTCAAAGAATGTGCTATTCATAGTGTTACTTCTCAGAGCTTTTGGACTTGATTAATTGAAATTTTCCACTTCACTGTTCATTAACTTGATATCCAAATATTTTGAACATTCTTCATATGAAATATGACCTCGTTGGGTCTCCAAATTAACTTTCATTATTATAATACTGTTCTCTTCATTTTTAATTTACTTCTCATTTATTGTCTTATCTCAAGTTCTTCTCTTTCCCTTTTGTCATTGTAGATGATGATGTCCATTTGTAAATGAACTTTTATTAGGTTTTAACTTATCTCAAGAACTTATCTCAAGTTCTTCTCTTTCCCTTTTGGTCATTGTAGATGATGATGTCCATTTGTAAATGAACTTTTATTAGGTTTCAGTCTTGTCATTTGGGGCCTCATTTCTTTTGTGCTCTCGGATATGTAATTGATTGCTGTCTTCGAACACTTCCTGTTACTTTTCCATGTTCACTAATTGTGTGAAAAAGAAGCAGCAAAAGAAAGGCCCCCCAGAAGAGGAGATAATGGAGTCAAAGTTCTCATTAAAGTGAAATAGGTTAAGTATCAGGGATTCTATCTTCGTTCTCACAGTGGAGATTTTCTTTTTTTCAGAATACGAAGAAGATTTTGAAATAGATGAGGAGAAACAAGATGGGAAAGCTAATGAAGAAGGACAGGCTGGTGATCAAATGAATGGAATATCAAAGTCACCCTCAGAGGATGAAAAAGATAATTTAGGCCCTGAGGAGAGTGAAATCTCGTCATTGAAGACACCAGATGCTGATGACAATGTGAAAGATGAGGATGATGGATTCTCCGAGAGTGAACCGGAAGAGGATAAACAAGGCGAGTTGTTTGGCTTATTGTTGGCGTGGGCTGTTCAGTCAGCATGTTACTGCTTTTCTCTCCTCGATATTTAATAAGATAATCTTCCTTTAAGCTGATGTTTAGAGCGTGGTTACCTAACCACAGGATGCTGGCCAGTCAACCTCCCATATGTATCCAAATTTCAGATGTGTTCCTTAATCCTCTCTTTCCTTAGTTTGCTGGAATTTTTCAATAGGTTGTTAGGCCAAGCTTGTGATACATCTTCAATTTACTTAGAAAGTTACTATGTACTTTTTATTGCCAACATTTTCCTCTTACACACACACACACACACACACACACACACACACACACCATTTTGTGCCTTTTGAAAAATGACAAGTAGCTCCTGCTCCGTAAAAGGAAAAGCTGAAAATTTGTACCTTTGGTTCTTTCTATTTTTTCCCCTCATTTTTTTTCTTTTATTTAACTTACCTTGAGCACAGGATGTTGGCATATTAACTTCATGGAAGAGTTTGTGGTCTCCTTGTAATCTTTAACCATAAATGACTCCAAATGTTCACAGGGAAAATACAGTATTCAGGTAGCAAAAGAAACCCTCATTACCTGAGGCATACATACATTTTTAAGACATTTTAAAAGATCTTAATTCAGCCGGGCGCGGTGGCGCACGCCTGTAATCCCAGCACTTTGGGAGGCTGAGGCAGGAGGATCGCGAGTTCAAAGCCAGCCTCAGCAATGGCGAGGCACTTAGTAACTCAGTGAGACCCTGTCTCTAATAAAATACAAAAAAAAGGGCTGGGGATGTGATCCAGTGGTCGAGTGCCCCTGAGTTCAATCCCCAGTACCAAAAAAAAAAAAAAAAAAAAAAAAAAAAAAATCTTAATTCACCAAATTCTGGCTAATACACGAAGAAATACATTTTCTGCTTTGTCCTATAAGAGGATTTGGCCAAGGCTCTGTGGGTTTCTAGTTAATCAGATATCTCTCTTGGTACATCTTGAGCATTTCCCAGCAACAACAATAAACCTCTCTTATATTTAAGTATCTGTATGTTTTTGTAATTTGCTTCTGACTAGAGAACAATGTCACATTATAATTATCTTTTGAATTGCTGTCCATTTTTTACATTCTTTTTACCCCTCAACATTTTTTTTTTCCTGTACGAAATCCCATAACTTTGAATTTATGGAACACTTTAGGATAATATGAGCAGGGAGTAAGTAATCAAGTAACCACAAATAAAATATGTAGTTTGTAGTTGCACTGTCTTCAAAAAATAATTCAAACAAACTTATTCTAAAATTTTATACACAAATATGCGAGACAATAATAATGACAATGATAATAATAATAGAATAGAAATTATTCAGAGTAAAACAAAATAATTTTGCTAGGAAGCAGAGATGGAACCATGACTATGTTTGCAATAAAAATTTAATTCTGAACTTCCTGATAGACAAGGTAAAAGGTGAAACAATTCAAAAAATTAGGATGAAGTTAACTATTGGCAAATTTGAAGACAAGATTTCTTGCACTCATTTTTATTAACTAAAGATTAATGGTTAGACACTAAAATATATTTTAATGTTTTCAATCAGGCCTTCTGTATATAATATCTCTTAATACCTATGTTTTATGTTTCTTAGATTAGACATGACTAATATATATTGTTCTTTTCTCAATTTGAATGTGAAGTTTGTAATTAAGTTTACATTCCTATAGGCATAGAGAAAGTTAAAGAAGTCAATGGAAAAGTGATATCACCTGAGTCAATAATTTTAAAGCAATTACACAAGTGACTTGAGCCTGGGAAAGGATTGAAAATGTGTTTGCGTGTAAATATATCTGGTTCAAAACCCAAAGACTCTTAATTTTTTATTTCTACAGTAATGGTGGGAGATTTTCAAGTTGTTGGTTTCATGAAGTTTCTGTAACTCTTTGAATATCAGTCATCTGGGGATTAGTTTTGAGCTATGTAATCACGTTGTTTTGGGGGATTGAATGGATTTTTCTAAGACGCCATAATTTTTTTAATGTTCAAAGAGAGAAGTATGTTAGCAGTACTTGAATCTTCCTTGGAGAAAAACTTTAGTCATCTATACCTGTAATTATTGAATAACTGATAGTGGCAGGTAAACTTTAACACTGAATAGTGCTTGCTTATATCTGTTATCTGATATTTCAAAAGGTATCATGTAATTGATAATGTAGTAAAGCACATAATAGCAAACTGTTTATTAAGACTTACTATGTACTAAGCCTTTTACTAAATATTTTATATGACTTATTTCATTTGCCTCAAATAATTTGGAATAGCACTTTTTCTTTTAATTTCCATTTTACAAATAAATAAACTTTGAAATGGTAAGTTAAATAATTCCCAAGGTCACATAGTTTGGGGGTTTTGTTTGAGTTGCAGGGGTTTTTAGTTTCTTCTGACCTGGGTTTAGCCTCTTCCAGCCAGCGGAGAAGGCTAGGGGAAAAACACGCCCCAGTGGAGGCGTGATCGAGAATGGTAGAAGCTGGCTGGAGGCCCACGCCAGCCCTCACGATGGAAGACAATCAGGGACACACCAGGGAGCCTGGTCAGAGCTGGAGCTCAAGTTTATTGAGGAAGTTGGACAGCTTTTATAGAAGACATAGGCCAATCAGCAGAAAGATTATAGGAACACATAGGGAGCATGGGTGGATTACATTGGCGGTGCCCCTAGCCTATCCTTAGGGTGGTTTCAGTTCTCACCATACATCAGGGGAACGCCTCCTGATTAGGCCAAGCCTCCTATCAGGGAGTGGGAGGCAACCAGAGAGTTAAGGTTTTCTGTTCTTTCAGCTGATGTGTTCTTAAGTCCCCAACAACATAGCCAGAAAGTAGTGGAAATAACATGTAAATATTACCCAACTTCAGAGTCTGCAATTTGGAGAAAACTGCATTTCTTCAAAATCAGAAAATACCCCTTGTCTAAAATTAAAGCAAATCCCTCCAATAGAAGGATTTTGTTTCCTTAAGCCTTTACGTTAAGCCCTTTATCTTATCTACAATCTAGCGTTTTTTATTTTTTTGTCTTATTTTGTTTTTAAAAAGAGGAAGTAAAAACGGACAGCTTCTAATTTTCACCAACATTTGCCTTTCTTCTCCCTAGACTGACTTCTCTGTCTACTTTCAGGCTTTTTGGTTAGTTCTAGCTCCTCCCTCTCCTTTTCCATTACTCTGCTCACTTCAGCAGCCTCCACAGAGCTTTTTGTTTTATGAAGCTCTCTTCAGTGGTCCATTTTACATTCATTGATTCAATCTGTGTTAAATGTTTCCCTTCGAATTATTTGCATACATTAATGACATGCAAATTATTTACACTATGAAAGCCAAGACTGTGTGTTTGTTGTTCTTGTTATTCTTCACAGAGCTGATATAAATATTAAAAATAACACCAATTCTATGGTGTTTTGGTTAATACCATGATGTCTAGGTACATTTATTCTATATAATTATTGTTGGAATTTTTTGGAAAAAATGTATTTAGCAGCTTTGTATAGGTACAGAATATAGAATGTTTAAATAGGTATGCAGTAAAAAAGCTATAAGAACATATAGCCAGTCCACAAAGGTTGGAGAATTTAATGGCCAAAAATTAAATTGTTCAGCTGTTTTCTTTTGTTGTTTTGATATTGATGTCATCAAACTATCCTTTTGCATCCTGGGCTTCTACATTAAAACATCACCATTACTCTGAAATAAAATCTCATTGCTTATTACTCTCTCTTTCCTTCACCTCCAGGTTCACACATTTTCCATCCCTTTATTTTGCTACTCTGCCTTTGTGTTATTCAAAAACATGCCTTTTAGCCTGTGGAGTATCAGAATTAGAGATTTCATTCAGCGAATAACTAGCATGTATTTTAAATGATGACATGATAGATTCCTCCACTGTGTTGAAAAGCAAGACAGCATTTCATCTTCAAAAGTGTAAGAGGCATATTGTGACCACTGAAACTCAGACACCAGTACATCCGTTTTATTGACATGATTAAGAATCTTGCTGTTAGTATTTGGATGTGTTTCATTTGAACCTGCCTGCACCTGTTCCCAGAGGGCAAACAATTGCCCAGGCTGTCACTCTTGTGACAAGTCGGCCCCATTTAAACTGCCAGCTAACAATTGTGCTGGCCCGCCTTGATGAACACACTGTGCTGAGCAGCCCGTGAGTGATAGAGTGCTATGGACCGAACGTTGACTGAGAGAGGACTCTGGTTTAGGAATGATGTGTGAGCCTTCCTATCATTTAAAAAGAATGACAGCCTCCTTTCTCTGCATTTGTGTTGGTAACCCCAGGCACTAATTTACCAGTTGAAAATATATTGTCACAGATGAATGTTATAAGGTTGCGGGGAAAGTATCATGTCACTGGGAATATGCTTTTATACTTTTATGGACAGTTTGGATGATAGTGCCTATGAGTAAGAGGTAAAGACTAAGTAGCTCCTTATGAGAGGGATGAGGGAGAGACAAAGACAGAGACAGAAAATCTTTTCCCAGAATATGAAGAGAGCAAGACTTGTAGCATTCTTTTTTTTTTTTTTTTTTTTTTTTACTAGTAAGAAAGATAATGATTTCTTTGGTTGTTTTTCCCCTCTCTTAGAAGTCATTTCTACAAATGACTTATTCCTCAATCCACAGTCACTTCTCAATAATCAAAGTAGGAAGTCATAGTTCTGAGGTGAGTATTTAAATGAAACACCATCCCTGAGTTTACACAAAATACTTTTATATGAGTTATTCCTCTGTGGTCTTAGTTCTTCCCTATTATACAACAATGCCACTACCTAGACACCCAGGAAACTTTTATGAATGAGGGGCTGATTGACTGGATTAATAAACTAAAATATAAAACACAGCAACATATGACACATGATTTGATTATATTCTCACATTTTACCTATTCATTTTAATGTTTACAATTAAAGTTAAATAAGGAGGAAATTTTTTCACTCTGATGTATCTATGTTTACCTGTAGATATTCATTTGTACAAAGTAATGCACACATTTTTCTCATTGCTGAATTGAGACATTTCAATTCATGATAATTATCTGTATGAGGACATATGTTCTCATAGCTAATTACTAGTCTTACCCAAAATTTAATGATTTCTACCTCCATTTTCATTAAGCACACATCCATTCTACAATATTCATTGAGTATAAAGCATTTGTCTATTTAGGTATTGTTTTACGTAAAGATATTGACTGAATCCTAGTATTTGATATAAAATATTAACGATTTCAGGAACTCATGAGTATAATCAAGACAGAACTATTCATATAAGTAGTAGTGGGATATATAAATTCATGTGTCATGGCTCATTTGAAGAAAACAGGAGCATCATTGATGCAGATTTTTCCATAAATACTTAAGACTAAGAAATAAGAGAGTTGTGGTGAATTTCCACTATCACTTCATTAGTATTTGTTAAGTAGCTGAAATGTATATATGTATATATATTTATATATATTTAATTTATATATATATTTATCAACATATATACATATATACATACAAAAAATATCGTGACCAATGTTATAAATAAAACTGGGAAGGTTTGGACTGCTATATTTTGCTTTGCATTCCTATTGCAAACTTAAGAGTGTCTTAAATGTGCTCTGGACCCCAGAGTGGTTGACAAAATGAAGACTAACTACTGGAAGTTGAAAAAGGAGGACAGACAATCTCATGAGTTCTGATCTTGGAGAGAACTATATCCCATTTGTCTTCTTTGAGTGGTAACAGTAGAAAGTTAGCTAAAAGGAGCAATTATGGGTCCATGATAGTTGGAGCTTCCTATTTCAAGGTGGTTTAGCAGGTAGAGGGGTTTTAGTTTTATTGCATTGTGTGTTTTACAAAACTTTTTGCTTTTTAGCTAATAGCCATTGGGTATTACTTAATCTTTTTGGACATCACTTTCTGAATCTAGAAAGAAATAAGATAGGGACTACTCCATAGGATTAAATAAGGTGTTTATAAAGTGTTTATCTCACTGTTTGGTACGTAGTAGGTGCATAATCATGATCAAATTTATTATTTTTTCTTCAATAAATGGTAGCTATGATATCACTTTTAATATAATGTACCACTGAAATCACAAGAAATAAATTTATTAGAATATACTACATAGACAATAGGAAAAGACTAAAAGTTATAAGGAAATGATTAATTTGATGAGGTTAAATTTTTCCTATGTAATTTTTACAATGACTTGTAGAGAACAAGTAGAATTACCTCTATTTTACAGCCTGGAAAACAGAGATTTAGAGAAGTTACACACCATAACCAAACTCAAAGCTAATAAGTAGCTGAATTATGATGGGGACACCTACAATTTGTGTTACAGAAGAACATATTATTTTATCTCAATTCTATGTTTTGTAAAGTAAGATTTTATTCATAGTGATGCAAAAAAAAAAAAAAAAAAGAAAGAAATACAGGAATTGTTCTCAACAAAGTGTTATGGATAACATGAAAAGGGAAGAAAGATTTGAGAACTGATTGTGATGAGAAAAAGTCACAGCTGCTGCGTAGAATATGGAACAATGGGACCAAACTTGCTGGCTTTGGCCAAGGCATCTGGCACTGAGTGCAGACCTTTTCTTTGCCAAAAGGATCAAGAACGTGTTCTTTCAGCATTAGTACCAGGAAGGAACACTGGAGGGACAAATGAAATCAAGAGGAGGTAAAGTTGTTTCCCAGCATGCCTCCAAGACAAGTTATCCCTCCTAATGAAGAAAAAAAAAATTTACATAAATGCCCCTAAATTTCCTCCAAGATTTGGAGTAAAGTTTTTTTTTTTTTAATATAAAAATGTGTTTAATTTCTAAGAGAATAAATATAAATCATTTTGAAAATCCCATTCCATGGCCCTGAAGCTTTTGGAGCTTTTTTTTGTAAGCAAAATCTTACGCCAGTGTCTGTATGGAAAATGAGAACAAGAAATGAGACTGAAACTGAATTATACCATGAGGTTAGAGAGAGATTTGAAAACTGAAATGAGTTTATATGGGAGGTCAGGTGCCCTCGCCACTTTGAGGCCATTCATTCTCCTGATTTTTCTTTGCTGAAGGACTGACTCAAAATTGAACCAGAGCGTGTGTCAGACTTTTGAAATAAAATAATACAATTAATAGAAGCTACTAAAGAAGAGTGTTTATTTTTTATCATATGAACAATACTCAGAGCAATATTCTGGTGGTAGATGTATTTTTGGAAGCTCAGATTAAGTATAACATTGTGTCCTAACTAACTGCAATTAATGAAGACTATGGATAAAATCACTAGTAAGCAAGATTTGCTTTTCCTTTTTAAAAATATAACTACAAAATCCTTATAAGGGGGGAGGGCATGGAACCTGAAGTTTTTAAACTGATACAAATCCAATGGCAGTTCTCCTTGATCTGCCATGTTCCCTGCAGAGAGACAGCATATCCAGATTTTGTAAAATGGAAAATAAAGAATAAGTGGCTAAAGTATGTGATTTCTTTGAAGAATAGTGGTCATCTGGTGCTTGTCAAGGTACCGGGAGATAAGAACAAATGGAATTATGCTTAAGGGGTTCTGTTGCTCAAAGGCTTTTTTCTAGTTTTTTTTTTTTTTTTTTTTTTTTCCTTTCTTTCTGCTGTGTAGCATCTCTCAAATCTTGGTGGAAACTCTGATATGTCTCTGTGACTATACATAAAATGCTCAGACCTGTCACAGAGCACTGATGGGGCTGGAGGGACAGAGAGAAGAGAAAAAAGGTAAAGACAGGCATTTTTTTTTTTCCTTAAACTCTGTGTTAGCTGCTACAGCCATCTGTGTAGCTGTCACACAGAAATAAAAGAAAGAGAAAAAATGAGAAAAGAGCACAGACAAAAAGAGAAAACAAGAAAGCTAGGCAGCATTTAAGTATAGGCTATTTCCTTTGAAAATATTTTCTATTAAAACAATTATAAACCATATCTATTGGTCAAAAAAGCAAAAACAAGTTTGTATTTCTCTGCTCCACAGCAGTGTATGCAGTGACTTTTATGCTATGTGTCTTTCTTATAGAGCCTTATAAGAGAGTCAGTGTGTGTATTATGTTCTTTGACATTTTTCTGAAGACTTTTTTTGGGTAGTATGCAAATCACTCTTGAGTGCTCTAAATTTCTAGACCGTGTATCTGTAGCACAACCTTAATTGATGGCTCAAATCTCTTTTCTGGCTTGGTTTGCCCATCCCCCAGCTTCTGCACTCTCTGCCTTCTTCAGAGCCCTCCTCTGGGCTACAGGAGTTGTTTCACTCTCAGATGCAAAGAACCTGCAAATGCAAAGGAATTTGTATTCCCTTAGGGTGGCCCATAACTAGTATCACACTGGTCCAAAGGATGAAAACTCAGCTCAATCTTAATTTAATTATATCCTTCTAGTATAACTTAGACATCAGAGGTCTCTGTCAGATCAGACTGAGATTGAAATAGCTATTTGAGTGCTTCAAATAGCTCCTTGGCTGATCACTTCTTTGCCTGGGTTCCTCCATTCCTTAACTGTTTCTCCTGGAGCATGTTTTCAATATAATACTTACACTTCAAATTTGATCTCAGTGCCTTGCTTCAGGGAAACTAGAAGAATGACAATATCTCTTTCAAAACACACACACACACACACACACACACACACACACACACACACAGAATCTCTCACATAAACACACACACATCATCTAACAACATTCATTAAACATAGACATAATGTGTAAGTGCACAGATCTTACCATACCCAGATACCAGGGTGGTGAATGCTGTGGTAGACAAAAATGGAAGGGTTATACACAGAGAATACTATGGCTACACAAGAGGATAAATAAATACATGCCCTCACTGTCGAAGCAAAGGATTATTATTATTATTTTTTTCTATAAGAAAGTAGATATTTACAAAGATTTCCCAATAAAATTACTTTCAAAATGCAAATCAAAATAATAGGTTTGGGCTTTGGTTAAGTAGGAGCTCTTATGAAAAACTTGTATAGTTCATAGATTAGACAGATTTTTCTTTAGAATGATAATTATGTGGGATGTGTTGGAAAAGGGAATCAAATCTACTAAGCTATATTTTAGAAAGTTTAATGTGATTTATTACTAATACAGTTTCCACAATTAAATGAGATTCTTTATGGAACAACAATAATGTCATCATATTGATCTCCCATAGATATTAAAACAGCTTCATCAACCTCATCCAGAGGTCACCCATATTCTAGTGACAGTGAAGATGATTCTGCAGAGAGAGCCAGGGAAGTACATGTTGAAAACAGTATAGAAGAAAGTCCTAGAAGTTCATCTACTCAGGAGCTGAGTGAAAATGATGAGTCAGAAAAATTCCATCATCTAATTGAGGAATCCTTAGAAATTGAAACTGAAGACCAAGATATAACCAAAGCAGCTGTGGAGACCCAGCCTCCGCCAAGAGAGGAAAGCTGTGAGAATGTTCTTGAAGAAATGCAGAAAGGAACCCAACAGATTGCAGAGAATTTATTTGAGAAGTCCAGGAAACACACCTCCAAGGAAGAAAAAGAGAAGAGTAAGCTTTGGGAAGGAAGCACCGCTAAGGTGAAGGACAAAAAAGCAGGTCTCCCTGAGGTGGAGAAAGGGGGTAAGTATGGCCTCTGAGTTGACTTGCCATTGTCCCCATGCATGGAAGCTGATTTTGGCCATTGCATACTGCCCAAACTTGGGAAATACTACTGTGATATGGTAGAAGGATTCAATATTTTCCCTTTGTCTCTTTGTCACATAATCATACATGTATTTTCAGCTTGCTGATTTCCTTCTATTGCATTTTAAATTTGACAATTCTTACGTAGTATGTTTCCTATTTTCTGTACATTCTTTCCTGTGGTAATTCTATCTCAAGAATCAAATAAAGCACAATACATGTCTGAAAGCTTGCAAGGGTTATGTGTGGCTTTTTAGAGTTTAATACTAGCAGTGCTCTTCGTTCTTAGCTATATATGCACTTATCCATAGCTTACATTGGTAGAAGCTTACCATGTTCCAAGAGCAGTTCTAAAGGCATATATTAACTCATCATGTCTCGCAACAGCCCAGTCTTTCTAAGAGTGATGTTATGCTATCGTCATCTCTTTTTGACAGATGAAAAAAAAAATGTGTCTTGAGAATGTTAGGTGAGTTGCCAAGTATTATATAGCTAATTCGGGACCTTTTGGGAATTTGAGTTCAGACATGGTGGTTCCAGAGTTTCCAAAGATTTCTTACTGCATTCTTGTAATTGAAATTTAGATTTAGGTAAAAATATAAGAATTGCCTAAGACACTCCAAACTTGATTTGGAGTTCTACAAAATCAAGGTCTTTGTGATCCCTGGGTCCTGGGTGTACAGGATGGCAAGACTAAGGAGTGTTGAGACCATGAGACCCCAGGACCTTAGACACATGGAAGTCCTCATGCTTTTCTAACCTTTGGGAGAATAGTGAAAGGACCAGTGGACAGCTGGATGCAGAGCTCTCACAAAGTGGCCTGTGCCTCATCACTGGTTGCATCCTTCACCCCTTCCCTGCTCTCTTATCAGTGTCCCCTGCCAATGCAGCAACCATTTCGGATTCCAAGATATCATTTGTTTTCAATTTTTATTATGAAATTCCAGGTATGTTTTAAAGACTTGCAAATAATTTTAATGTTGATATTTCTTTTCAGCCCTTTAAAGTTGTTATTCCTGGGGCCCACATCTAGGAATGGAGGATGCTAAATAGTTATCTATGCATTCTGTTCAACTGTTAATATTAACATCATATTATGTGCTGAGCACCATAGTCAGTAAGAAATGTGTAAGAGAGTTCTTGGTGCACCAATAATGGGACAAAGTTTAGTAGTTATCCACAAAAGCAGAGAAGGTCCAAAATACCATGAGGCTTCAAAGAAAGAAAAGTCCAATTTTTTTTAGGGAAACCTTGAAAGTGTTCATGAAGAACAGGTTTGAGGATTTTAAAGGTCAGATATAATTTTGGGGATTGAATGCAGGATGACAAAAGTATTCCACATAGTCATGTGCAACGACCTTCAAATAAGTTATCAATAATAACCATAGCATAAGCTAAGAATTGTTGCCGCCTGAAGCGATGGCCGCTTGGAGTAACGAAGCCACGGGACGAAGTTCAGAGGCAAACTGGAAACAAACAGCTTTTTATTCTGATAACTTTTCTCTCTGGCTCTAACAACGACTAACACGCGCCACACACACCACCAAAATGGCGCTGACCCGATCAGCAATCTTGGCCAAGTCACTCGAGATCCCGGGCCAAGTCCCGCGAGATCCCAGGCCAAGTCCCGTGAGACTATGGAAGGCAGCAATGCCCAAAACTCCATGGCCCATAGTCAACCGCAATTTAAGCCATCTCCCCAAATAGGGCTCCTGCAAAGAATTGTTTCTATATTTTTAAATGGCCCACAAAACCCTAGAAATTTACTATTTGAGCCTTCACCAAAAAAGTTTGTTAATCCCTGCCCTGAAATTATAACAAAAACTCTCAACATTTTCAAATTGCTTTGCCATGCATGAATCAAAATTCTTGTTAAAATATATTTGAAATCCTTTTGTAAAATAATTTGAATCTTTGGTCTTGGATTTAATAAAATTCTGGTATATCAGAACATTTATAGATTATTATATAACACATAAATTTTGCATAATTTGGAAAACTGCTAATTAAAACAGGAGAGGGGTGGGCTAGGGTGTAATTCAGTGGTAAAGCACTTGCCTAGCATGCCTGAGGCCCTGGGCTAAATCCTCAGCACTGCAAAAGAAAAAGCAAAAAGGTAGAGTTGTTAAAGTTCAGTAGTAGCATTATTATTATTATTATTATTATTATTTTGTGTTTCTGCTTCAGAAAGCTACATTGTTTACCTTTTCTAAAGTAGGATGCACATAAAACAGGTTATAATTAGCTAACAGAATAGCAATAACAGAAATATACTATGATCATATCATTTGGAAAAGAGTTGGGTTTTCCCTCCTTGAATTAGTGAAATGATAAGGATATTGGTTTATTGTTTTTTCTTAAATACATTGGGAAACCTATTTTTAACTTCATAACTTCAACAATTTAAAAACATTTTGTAGGTTTTTTTTTTTTTAAAATTTAAGAAGGTTCAACACTAGATGGCAGGCTGTGGGACTATTTTTGTTAAGCTCTAATATTTGTGCTAAGTCTTTTTATTAATGTTTATTTTTCATTTCATCTAATGCACACACATGTAATAACATTTAGAAAATAGACAAAGAGAGTTTTAAATAATCACCCATAGGTTTATCTTGCAAAAATCAACTTCATATTTCTATACCTAGGGTTTGCAAAAGCTATGTTGTCATATTTTTTATATAAAATGTATACTGCTTTGTATCTTAATGTTATACCATAGTCATTTCCATGCTATTATATAATCTTTATAAACATGTTTAATGTCTGTGTTCTATTCTATAATTTTTCTCACATACAAACCATTTTGCAATGTTCAATATTTATATTTTTTTCTTATTTTCACTATTATTAGTAGTACTTTAGTTTTTCATTACCTTTATTATTTCAAATTTGTAATTCTTTCCTTCAAATGGGTTCCAAGAAGAATAATTTCTGATTCAAATGTTATTGGTTTTGATAAACTATTTTTGTTTTTTAAGGTGGTTGTCTTTAATCAAATTGAATAGCAAAATATGAAGAAATTTTAGTAATTGTTTCCACATGTATTTATGTTGTCTATGATGTTACAGCACAAAGTAAAGCACTAGGCTTCAGAGGTCACTCTATAAAAAGTCTCCTTTACCTACTTAACTAAAATCTAATTTCTTTAAAGAAAACAGTTTTTTTTTAAAACAAATCAGCTATGCCAAACAGTGATTTATTTAAATGTCTTTTTAGATAATCATTCCAAATACTTTTCACATTTAAAACATTAAAATCTCCCTAAGATAAAGTTCTTTACCTGTTTTAAATTGGTCTTTTTAGTTATACATTACTATAGAATATACCTAGGGCATAATTTTGGAAGCATGACTATAAGTTGTTCTAATTCAGTCCCAAGTATTTCTCCCTCCCCTCCCTTCCTCCTACCACCTGTTCCCTTTTCTTTACTCTATTGATCTTTTTGCTATTATAGTTTTCTTATGCCTTTTTAAAATTAGTGTCATGTGGATATACATGATGGTGAAGCACATAGGGAAGTTAGGTCAAATTAATTCCACTGACTTTTCCTATCCAGCCCCTCCTCCCTTTCTTTTATTCTCCTTTGTTTATTCATTATTTTTTTATCCACCCCACTTATTTTGGATTAGCTTCTGCTAATTTTTTGGGAATTGCTTATTTCACTTAGCATGATTGTCTCCAGTTCCATCCATTTACCAGCAAATGCCATAATTTCATTCTTCTTTTTAGCTGAGTAATACTCACTGTGTATATATCACATTTTCTTTATCATTCATCATTGAAGGGCACCTGGGTTGGCTCTATAGCTTAGCTAATGTGAATTGTGCTGCTATAAACACTGATGTGGCTGTCACCATAGTATGATGATTTTAAGTCTTTGGGTATATACTGAGGAGTGGAATAGCTGGGTTATATGGTGGTTCTATTCCTAGTCTTGTGAAGAATCTCCATACTGCTTTCCAGAGCACTTACACTAATTTGCCACCCCACCAAGAATGTACGAGTGTACACTTTCCCCCACATCCTTGCCAACATTTATTTTTACTTGTATTCTTGATAGTTACCATTCTGACAAGAGTGAGATGAAATCTCAGTGTAGTTTTGATTTGCATTTCTCTAACTGAAATGTTGAACGTTTTTCACATATTTATTGATCTTTCATATTTTTTGTTTTGAGAAATGTCTGTTTAGTTCCTTTGCCCATTTATTGATTGGGTTATTTGGGGAATTTTGGTGTTAATTTTTTTTTAAAGTACTTTGTATATCCTGGATATTAATGCCCTATTTGAGGATCAGGTGGCCAAGATTTTTTCCATTCTGTAGGTTCTCTCTTCACGTTATTGATCGTTTCCTTTGCTGTGAGGAAGCTTTTTAATTTGATGTCATCCCATTTGTTGACTTTTAATTTTACTTCTTATACCTTAGGAGTCTTGTTAACACAGTCAGTTTCTTAGCCAACATGTTGGAATATTAGGCCTACATTTTCTTCTAGTAGGTGCAGTATTTTTGGTCTAATTCCAGAAATGATTTTTCGGTTAAGTTTTGTGCAGGGTGAGAGATAGAGGTTGAATTTCATTCTACTACATATAGATTTCCAGTTTTCCCACACCATGTTTTAAAGAGGCTCTCTTTTATCCAACATATGTTTTTGGTGTCTTTTTCTAGTATGAAATAACTGTATTGATTTGGGTTTGTCTCTGTGTCTTCTATTCTATTCCATTGGTCCTGTTTTGGTGCCAGTATCATGGTGTTTTTGTTACTATAACTCAGTGTAATTTGAGGTCCAGTATTGTGGACTTATGACTCCTGGTTCTCTTTTCTTGCCAAGTATTGCCTTAGCTATTGTACGTCCCTTATTTTTCCAAATAGAGAAACATAAAGGGATATGAATAAGAAGAGCTTCAATTATCTCTATTTGCCAATGACATGATTCTATATTTAGAAGACCCAAAACTCCAAAAGAAGACTTCTAGAGCTCATAAATGAATTTAGCCAAGTAACAGGACACAAAATCAACACTCATAAATCAATTGCATGTCTATACTCCAATAACAAATCTGCTAAAAAATAAATTAGGAAAACTATCCCTTTCACAATAGCTTAAAAAAATTACTTAGGAATCAATCTAACAAAAGAGGCAAGGGACTTCTATGTGAAAACTACAGAACACTAAAGAAAGAAATTTAAAAAGACCTTAGAAGATGGAAAGAACTCCCATATTCTTGGATAGGCAGAATTAATATTAATATTAAAAAAATGGTCATATCATTTAAAGCATAATACAGATTCAATGACATCCCCTCAAGATTCCAGTGATGTTCTTCACAGAGGTAGAAAAAGTAGCCATGAAAAACTATTTTTCTAACAAAGGATTGTTTTACAATTTTAAAAATTGTATAGAATATACAAGAATAAAGTCAAAGTAAGTGTCTTCCTTACTTTTATTGTTTCTCAGAGATAAATGTGTATATCAGTTATTTTCTGTTTTTAATTCTAGAAATTTTAGAGAAATTGATATATATGCGTGTTGTGGGTATATATAGATATATATCAGTAGATACATGTATGTGATAAAATGCTATATAATATGTCACATCTATAATATAAATATATCAAAATGCACACATGCATATATTGATTTTATATACAAATGGGAACATGGGAACATATAATTCATTTTGTTCTGCAACTTACTTTTTTATACTTAACATTTTATCTTGGATGTCCTTTTCCCTTAGCACACATCTCTGTTTTATTCTTATTAACCTTACCTGTTATTTTGTGTTCCAGTAGTATTTTATGACTGCAAATTTTATTTAAAATGTGTTACCATCTGCATACAAATTCGGTTTTGTTCTATGACTGATCTTCCTCAAAAGAACAAAATTTCTTGGTTATAGAAGCCCAGAGTCAGGAAATACAAAACACACTGGAAAATAAGACACTAATAAATAAAATAAAGCAAAGACAATGTAAAATATTCAGAACAGTGTAGAATGATTAATGCTATTAAAAAACCCAAGGATGAATAGATTGTTACAGTTGTTCACTAATGCTTTTTTAAATACAAATACTCAAGGAAGTGATGTCATTTTAAATAATGGATTAAGGGAAGTTATAAATATTCTCAAATTCCTTTATGTGAATAAAATTTTATAAGAATGTTTCAGGTAAAATCATCAGGTATTCATTGCATAGTTCATACAGTTGATATTGATGCCAAAGAAAGAGGTGAGTGATGACAAGTTTTTCTTTCCAAACTGAGTCTTTAGTTAGATGGCTCAGGAAGAAAGGGGCAGAACCATGGCTATATGCTTGAAAGGAAGGATCATTTAGGTGCCTCTTCTGCAAAGCACAATTTATGTAAATTAGACCAGAAATCTGGTGAAGTCATAAGATGTAAATGCATTTTTTTAAATATTTATGACTAGACTCTTAGGTTAAAATAAAATGAGGGCTGAGATAGTATATAAAAAACAGTTTCTTACATTTGTATGATACTGAATTAATCATTTTTCTATTAGAATAAAAACTGTGATTATGTTAACAATAGATCTGTAGGCTCAAAAATTACCTGCAAATGATGATGTTTTTGTAGTGTCTAAGCTAACAGACATTAATAATAAGCTAATTCAATTTAATATGAATTGTTTTATTTTAGAACATGGCAGTAGATAAATGAAATACAGTCACTGCTTTCATATCATTTAGGTTGATGCCATATTTTCCTTTTCATTATTTTATAATGTCTTATCTAATTGGCTTTGTCCTGGCAATCAACAGGCAAATTTTATAAAATATGTATTATATAGAGTGAAGTGGATAAAGTATACGATTATAATTGCTAGGTGCAATGAGATAGTGTTCTTGGAAATTAATTCAGTATTATATGGCATAGTTTTATTTTAATGTTATTTTTCCATTAATTTCAATTTAATCTCTCAATGCATTGTGACATAATATTTGAGTATATTATAGTAGTGGAAAAAGCAGGTACATTAACATATGAAGGTAATATAATTTATATATTATGTTATAAATAAAATAAACTTAAGTCATAATTAAAATGTATATGGAAGTGTTTTTTATTTTTATATGGAAATCAAGAATAGATATAGTGCTTGGACAGGTCATTTAATACTAAGTAATGTGACAAAAATAAAATGCAATTTTGTCATCATGTAGGCAGGATAAAATTGTCTTGATGAAAGAAGAAGAAAATCATGTGATATGAGTTAAGGTCAAAATACCACTTTTGAATAAATTGTGGAAGCATAAAGTTTGTTCCTGTAGATTTCTTCTATCAGTAAATATTTGTTGAGAACTTGCTTTACACCACCCACTGTTCTTGTGAACATAATATGGAAACTGTGTACATGTTGTTTATATTCTAGGAAGGAAATATCCCTAACCACTGGAAAATAGGCATGTAATGGGATATCTGGGATGTGACTTAGAAGAAAAATAAAGTAAGATGAGGGGATGGAGTGATGGTTTAAAGAAATGGTATTTTGAGGGATAGCCTCTCTACTAAAGGGCATTTAAAAAGAGATTTGAACAAAGTACAGAGATGAGTTTGCAGAAAGAGTACATGAAGCAGAGTCCAGCAGGAACAAAGGCTGTAGGTTGGAAGCATTGTTGCTGAATGAAGGGTTTGGAAAGGAGGCCAGTGTGATGGGAGTGAAGTGGACAGGAGGGAATCATGTTGTCATAAGAAGTGAGAGGGGCAAAGCTATAGAATACGGGGTGGAATTTATTATGAGACTGGATTCAAACATGATCTGCAAATTTCTGGCTACTGTATAAGAGGATAAAATTTGTCTTTGAACAGCTGTGACCTTGAGTTTTTAATTAATTCTGGGTTTTTGTGGGCCATGTTTCAATGTCAGAGGTAACACAAGAACATCTTTGCTGTGTAGGAAGATGATGTAAGTCTTGGTGAGTTGTTGGGAAGATAATTGATAAGGCCATACAAAGAATGATTGAAGCATAGGAATACTTTTCAAGGTGATTACAAACTTGGAATAAACTTGAGTATATATCATGCCACTTTTATGGCTTTCTTAATTCTTTAAACTCAGATTAAATAGTTCTTGATACAATTTTCTTTTGATATTGAATTGTACAGGATCCTTAGCATGTTTTAAAGTGGGTTGTATTGTTTTGTTTCAAAACACCAGAGGAGAGAAAGTGAATTGAATGTTATTAACTATATAAGATGGAGAATTTAAAGGATGTATTGTATTCCAAATGAGGACATTTGTGTTTTGACATTTGAGAGCCTGGAAAAAGAGAACTGGTAATAAGAATTGATAATAATAAGTAAAGTAATTACAAAATAGAATAAAATGACATTTTTGTTTCTGACTTATAATTTTTAAAGTTATATATACTAGTGGTTTTCATTTCCCTTCAACATTTTATGATACAAACTCTTCCACAGACACTGTTGGCTAGAAAATACTTGGTACTCTAAACAACAACAAAAAAAAATAAACAAATAAACAAAATTTCTAAATCTCCCCAAATACAAAATAAGTTGAAGTTCTTAGATGATTTCTTGGACTTTCCTTCTTATTCTTCTGTGTCTGTTTCTTTTCATGTGAGCTGGGCAGGAATGACATCTGAAGCTTTATCATAGATAATAGGTAATTAAGGAATTTGTAGCTTTGTTTTGCCCCTTTTAGTATTATCTTAACAGAGAAATAATGGCCTAGAGGATGTGTAAAACCATGGTGGGTTGGGAGAAAGCAAGGAACAAAATGAGCACAGAGGAATTACAGAAGCATCAGAAATATCAAACTGCTAGCTGTAATGTGTCCACCTGCAAAATTATAACCTTCATCATCATCATCCTAAATAATTAGCTTTTCTTTAACTCACACTTTACAGTAAAGTATCTCTGAAGGTTCCAAATTATCCACTTAAACCACTTAAATAAACTACTTCAAAAATGATCATAACTGTTGTTTTTAAATTTAGTAAATATTTGTGACTAATAATTCTATTTGACTAGAGTAGATATTAAAAAGTCAACCTTTATATCCCATTTATGACAGCCTGAATTTTAAGATGTAGTGATTTGGTCTGTTTCCACCAAAGCATTTAAATTATTGCAGTGTGTTTCTAAGTTTCTGCATTGACATAGCGGCAGTGATATGAAGGCTAAAAGTCAACTTGTAAGAATGTTAATCAGAAAAATTCTGTGAAATATTAGTTAACTGGTGATATGAGCTCAGATGTCTGAGGACCCCTTCCTTCTGTTCTATTTGAATGAGGAAGAAAATACAAAAAAAAAAAAAAAAAAAAAAAAAAAAAAGGGCAATTTAAAAGATGTTTTTAAAAGTTGAAAAAGTTTGCTCTTGAATCTGGGAAAATTACTGTCCTGGTACCACATAATTCAAAATATTTGCAACAGGAGGGCAAATTAGAAAAATTGCTATCTTTAGTGTATCTCCCATGAGAAAGAAGCATAACCTCATGGAAATTAAAAAGATCATCTTAGACCTTAAGATTAGAGAGTAGAAGTTAAAAGCTGTTGGGAAAGCAGAAAGATGTTCCTGTGACATAACAGAATCCTTTAGCATTGCCAACCCTCAGGGAAAGCTGTGGGAGGCAACACCAAACAGCAAATCAGCTTTAGAGGTAGAGACCCCTCCCTGAAGTAGCAGGGACTCTTCCCATACAAAGATGGCAGCGCAGGATTGGGTGTCTGGCTGGCAGCTTCTGTAATCCTAAGGTCATTTACAATGGAATTAAAATTCTGCCAAGAGGACCCCCAAACCCCACCTTCCTTTCCTTTTCTCTCTAGCTCTTGGGTCACTAAATTGGAATTGGTAACTACTTCAGCTTAATGCTTCTGAGAAAGATATGCATCCAACTGGAATTTGAGAGCATCCAAGAAGCAAACCACACACATTCTTTTAAAGGAAAATACAAAAATAACAGCTCTCATTTTTGTATAAACATAATCAGTACTTTTCATAATAAATAAGTACATAAAATGATTATTGTAATTTTATAATTTAGAAAGTTGGTTTATCAGGTAATTATTATTTGTAATGTGCCTTTTCTTTTCTAGCAACACAGAGTAGAAGTTGTTGAATCCACATGTAATGATACGGTGTAATAAAACAAGAAATTATTCACAAAATATAATTAATGTAACCACCCCAATTGTAGATATAAAAGCAGTACTCTAAATAATTTTCGAGTCTAAAAAATTAATTAAACTCTGTAGATCATTAATTATGCAGCTATTAGAAACAACAAATGGTTTTTATGTGGTGATCAATTTCAAACTATTGCCTTGAATAACTCAACTCAAAATATAACAGCAATTACTAAAAATACTTAATAAAAACAATAAATGAGCAATACCTATAATCATACTTCCAGGGATGTGTCAGAAGGGAAGGTATAACAGATATGGAGTGTATAAGAAAGCAGGATAAATGAGAAGTCAATCCAAGTATTTGAATAGAAGATCAAATATAAAGATGCCGATAATTTTGTGAGATTAAATTCTAATTTTAATATAAAATGTATCAGAATCCTAAAGATAATGTTAAAATTGATTTGAAAGAAATAGTAGTGAGTAATATAAAATCATTTATAACAGCAGCAGTAATAAAACACTAAACACTATAGCAAAGGAAAACTGAAACTCAAAAGAGAGTATTCCAACATGTATATGAGAAAGGGCTGATATTTAGGATACATAAAGAGTTCTTACAAATCCAGAAGAAAAAAGCAATCACTATACCAGAAGAACATAGAGTGTGTTCCTGGAAATTTGCAAAAGGAAGCTAACATACTAATATTGAAATATTTAGCTCTTCAATTGCTTTCAAACACTGAAAGAATTTTCAAAAATGTGGAATTGTTGGCAATTATGTAGGAAAATAGTTCTTTCAATGATTTATAGGTAAAATTGTTAATTGATACTTCCTTTTTAGAAGCATATTTAAAAACATCAAAATCTTTAAAAGGTTCTTTTTGACCCAGGAATTCAAATTCTAGTAATTTATCCTAAGGGAATGGTCAGAAATATGTATACCAATGATTCAAAGTATTTTAAATAGCTGAATCAAAACAAATGAATGGAAATAACTCATATCCAACAAGAGGCAATTGGCTAACTAAATAGTAGGACTTTATTAGAACATTGTATTTGTTATTAAATAATCTTTTTATGTATTGATATAAAAGAATAGAATACATTGCTAAACGAATAACATGGAATGTAAAATGCTACCTACAGTAAGAGTTAAGTAAAAAAATACTTGAAAATCCACCCAAATGTTAACTAGCAGTTATCTCTGAGTGGCAGAACCATGGATAATTTTTGTTTTCTTCTTTGTACTCCTTTATCTTTTTAAGCTTTAGATAATGAATATATGCTATTTTCATGTTTAGGAAAAGTACAATATATATTATTTTGAAATAAATTTGTTTTCATAATAAAAAGGCTAACATAACATACGTATATTTTGGCATTTTGTACAGTATCTTAAAGAATCCTACATCATTTGAGTGGAAAAAGGTGCATCTCTAAGAAATTCTCTGCATGAGACTATTCCATTTTGCTAACGCTGTGAGAACTGACAATTACCTTTGCCTTTAGTGGACACTTTTATAGAGCGGTAAAGGACAGGAGCCTTAAGAGATGAAGGGCTAAACAGAGGGAGGGAACAAAGTGATAAGTCACATTGCTGACACAGGAGTCTCAGCACGCACAGTCCTCTATTCCTAGGGGTGGAAAAGAGTTGAGGTTAGACACTGGCCAAGTTCTTGCTTTTAAGTTTCAGTTTCAGAAGAACATCTGAGAAAAATGTCCAAGTGAGGCCTTTTCTGGTCTAACACCTAGGAAGTCCTTGATACTTAGGCCAGAGTCCCATTCTCGCTAAACCTGAAATCGGCAACACCTAACTATACAGGCTCTCATCTACTTCCAAAGCCTAAGCCTCCAGGGCGAACCAGCAGATGTGGGAAGTGGTGATTACAGTGCTGAGGCAGTCGACACGCTGCACTGTCCATTCTGAGTGAGTTGTCATTTTCAGCTTATGCTAGTACTGTTTGGCTTCTTAGAATAGTCTCGCGGTTCAATAGCTGCTGTTTAATTATTGTTTATTTATTATTATTATTATTATTATTATTATTATTTCAAGCCATCTTTTTTTTAAAGCCTGTAGACTACTTGGAAAAACAGATTTTTTTGGCAGCACTTCATGTAATTGCTACTAAGTCTGACTTCCTTCCCCTGGTCCTACTGTCCTTGTGATTTCCATTGCTCAGTCAGCAGAATGAATTTATATGCAAAGAACAAAACCACTGCTTATTTAGGCTTTTTAGATATGTGGTATCCACATTATTATAGTGTGTAAGAGGGCATTTAACTGATATGTGCTATGTTTATAAACTTCCTGAAATAAAAACGGACTTGAAAACAAATCCATCTATAACAATTGCCATGAGTTGATGTCATCTTTGAAATATAGTATTATAAAGATATGTTTTATTTGGTCTATTGGATGAACGAGGAAAGCTGATATTGCAAAAATTTTAAAAAAGAATATATTTGAACTATGTAATGTTCCTCTTTTCATTTTCATGTTTGTCTTGAGAGTAATACAGTTAAGTTACTGTTCCCCCACTGAAACCTACTTGAGGCAGATATCTCACTATTTGTTTCCAAACAGAGAGATCAGTAAGTCATTATGCTTTAGTAATTCACTTTAAGCAAAAGATGACATTCTAGTTCTATTTCTCTCAAAGTATAGTCCTTGATTGTGTCAGAATTTCATAGGAAAACAAAGGTAGGCAGGAAGGAAGATGGGAGAAAGGAAGACAGGAAGGGAGTGAGGAGTGAGTTTTGAAGATATGTTTCTACCTCAGAAGGCAGATCTAGATTTAGTGTTACTGGAGTGAGCTTTTCTTAACCAGAAGGGGCATGACAGTAGATACAGGGGATTTAGAGACCTGGATCATCAGATGACAGCAAAGGAGGTAGACAGGGAATTGTCAGAAACTAAACACAAACTTACCTGACTTTACAGTTTTGCCTGAATCACACTGGATAGTAACACTTATGACCAAATGCTCACCATTGTTAACATCTTCATCACTACCACCACCATCATCATCATATCACCACCATAATCATCATAACTAGTATTTATCAAGTGCACTTGAAATAAGGCACTTGAAAATAAGTAGAAGATGAGCATTCTCTACAGACATTACTTCACTTATCCTCCCAATAACCATTGACTTGATTATTTCTTTTTGACAGATGGATAAACTGTCAAAAACTTGTCCAAGATGGTACAGTTAGTATGGAATATGTACCTGGAACTAGCTCTATATGGACATGAAATCCACGCTAGCAACCAGCTATAGATAACACAGTGTCTTTTTTCTATCAAATTTATAGGCATCATGTCATAACTTTTTATTGCTTCTGTCCATATGGAGTGAGTATTGGGGTCAATTCACTAAAATATACTAATGAATGAAATGCTCATAGTGTAGTCAGCTCTGGAAGTTTTAGAATTGTAAAAGAGCCGTGATGACTGGTGTCATACAAGCCATAACACATGTTTCTAACATACATTTCTAGAAAGTAAAAGGCAACCAAACTGCTTTTCTAATCATTTCATTGCATGTGCATTTGGCAAAAGGTCACTGCTTCTGGCTGTTGTCTTTTTCAATACAGGTATTTCTTTGCATGTGTCTTTTACTTCACGATCTTCTTTTATGCATTGTTTCCTCTTTTGAAATCATAGCATGGGAGAAGGTTAATCTTCATAGATTTTCAAGGCAAGGTCACATTTTAATGTGAATGCATTTAAATCAACCCCACTTGCTTGAATGATGTGAAATAACTCAGCAATGTTCCCATGACCTGCTTTTAAACCTTTTGATATTTTATATGATCTCCAATCAGTTGGACAGATAATAAGTGAAGCCTTGGCACCGGGCTGCCACTGCCACTATGACGCTGAGTCTGGTGTTAGCAGCACAGATGAGCAGGTGAAGCCTACAAGGAAGCCGGAGATTGACACAGGTGGAGGTAAGGACACATCATTACCTAGGAAAGACCTTCAGAAATCTTCTGCATTTTCTTCAAATATTCTTCATTTTCATCTTTCATCTTCCCGTTCTTATTTCTTCCTCTGCCACTTTTTTTTTCTTTTCATCTAATGAATATGATTGCAGGACATGGTAGAGAGGTAGAGAGACCTACAGGAGAACTTTAAAACTGATATCAGCTATGAACGTTGCTATTCTTTTTTTTTTTTTAATACATTGGTATCTAAGATTTAAAAACATATATTTTTAAGTTGTAAATGAATACACAGTATCTTTATTTGTATGTGGTGCTGAGGATCGACCCCAGTGCCTCACACATGCGAGTCAAGTGCTTTACCACTGAGCTACAACCCCAGCCCAGTATCTAAGAATTTTTAAAGAACAACTTTGGATTCTAAAATTCTAATAGGGATTTTCAGATCAAATTGTATTTCCTAGCCTGTCTCCTAGATAGTTGATCAAGTAGATGAATTTTCCTTAATTAACCCAGTTGGAGACATCAAGAGCCAAGGTACATCACATTTCACAATGATTCATTTAAAATCCTTTTTCTTTTTTTAATTAGGAAAGAACTTACTGCCATTCACATATGACCTGGCTTTTCATAATGAGTATTCTAACTACAAGATTGCCAATTACAGATCGATTTAAGAAACCATGACTCATATGTATTTGGTCAATTCCTTGTCCTTAACATCAGTCCTTCTTATATTTCATGAATGGCTTTTTATAGGTTCTGATTTGAATATATGTATATGCATACAAGGGTTATTATTTTTATTCATCATATGATTACATCATCCCACTTCCCATTTTTTAAAAAATATTTATTTATTTGCTTTAGTTGTACACAATGTGTTTAATGTTTATGTGGTGCTGAGGATCGAACCCAGGCCGTGCACGGGCTAGGCGAGCGCTCTACCACTGAGCCACAACCCCAGCCCCCATTTTTGTTATCAAACACATTTGAGATTTTACCCTACTTCCAAGCAAACAATTTAGCTAGCCACAGTTTCATGGATGCTGGTAGAAGACACAAGATGAGCTCCATTTCTCCCTGCATGACAGTAAGAGGGCCAGGTGACATTTGAATAAGCAGTGAGTGACAGGAGAGGATCCTGGAGCTTTTGCTTTGCACATTGTAATGAAGGAATCCCAGTGCGCTCCCCAACCATTCCTTCTGCAATGCAGCCATAGTAATTAGTGATCAAGTCTAATTCAAGCAAGAAAATCAATTAATTGTAAGATGTAGAAGGAAAGTGTGGAGGAGTGATTGGTAGGGATTTCTGTGTGTTGGCACTGTACTAAGCATTTTATAGAAATACTCTTATTTACTATATTTACTATAAAGAGAATTCTGTGAGCCAATCATGACAATTCCCGTTTTATGGATATGAAAATGAAGGATTAGGGAGGTATTGTTTCTCAAGTTCATACAGCTATTAACTGGAGAACTGGCATCCTCACTTAGGTCTGACTGCCACATACACTCCATTAAAACAAATTGCCAGTTTATGAATATTGCTTGCTCTTTTATACTAGATTTTTTTTTTCAAAAAATTCATGAAGTTTCAAAAAATATGTGTCATGGTTTTATACTGATATTTCTTAGAAAGGCTTCAATTACACTCTTTCCCTTGCTTCAGGAATGTCATGCACTTCCCTGTAGTGTGTACATTCACATAATAGCTCAGCTAGATTCACTGGTGCTCTTTCCCCCAGAATTTAGACACAGTGTATTATTACATGTGACTAGGCAATTTTATTCCCTTGTTTTCTTGAATGTTCTTTAATTAATCCATAAATTTAGAGGCCAACTTTCAAAAAACAAAATACTTTAAACTTTTTCATAACTGACATTTTAATGATATTTTCGTGCAGGAATTTGAACAGCAAGATATAACATTAAAGAGACTTGACACACATTGTGGTTTCTCATTGTTTCAATGTAGTTTTGTTTCCAATGCAGTAATAATATGTAATGAAATAAAATGGACTATATTCTCAGGTGAACTTGCTACTTGTTCTCTGAGTTAACAGTTTGGGTCCACATTACATTTCCCTTTGGGAGCTTTTAGGTACAATTTAGAAATAATTACTATTATGCACAGAGGGCCACTATAAAAGTCAACCTCAGACCCACTGAAAACCCTGAAATTCTATTTTATTCTTCTTAAATAAGACTCAAAATTTACCTTCCAAATATATTATTAAGGGAAATGTCATATAAGTTATCATTTACATTACCTAAAAATGGTGTGTCATACCAGCTAGAAAGAGACTGAGGGAATGCAGCAAAAATAGCCATGTTTTGGTTTAGTAGAAATAATGGGGTGGTAATAGTCTTGAATGGAGTGTAAGAATAGACAAGAAATCAGAAAAGGGCATTTGATTTCTGTTGGATTGTGCATAATGGTATTGCAGTTAAGAGAGCCAGCCAAGTAAGTAAGTGAAAAAGCAAAGGTATACTTGCTGCCTTCATGACTATACATGTGGTCGTTAGAGGTTGACACCCAGATATGATAACTTATTTGACAGCATATAACCAGGGTATTTTATAATCAAAAAGTTTAGTTGAATAAAAATTACTAAGAAGACAATTTTTGAAGTTTTTACCACCTTAAATACTATTCATCATCTGGAAAATTTAAAAGTTTTGGGTATTTGGCATGACATGAATTTACTTATTTTGCATGTATCATTCAAAATACATGTTTGTTTTGTTAAATAATAAAAATCTATTTGAAACCCCTTTGAGAACATAGCAAACCTAATGTTTATTGAAATGTAATAGTGAATACATGCCAATTGGCCAGGGAATCATGGATAAGCACTTATGAACTACTTCAAAAAAGTTATTTATGTAGAAAATTATGCTCAAATACAAAGTCTCCTCTTGCTCTGTGATCCTATTTTGCCAAAGGCAAATCAGTTTCTGAACATAGAAGGTAGGTATCCTGACCTATAGTGCAAATTGGTGTCTTTAGTAAAAACAAAAACAAAACAAAACAAAACAAAAAAACCCCTTACCTTGGGCTACAAAGTTTTTTTGATATAGTATATTAAAATATTTAAAGTATTTTGTGCTGTGATTACCATTTCTATGTCATGACTATCTTGCTAAATACCCACACAGCAGAAATATAGTCAGAAGGCAGTCATATTATGGTACATTATGGTGCTATAAGAAATGATGATTTTTCTGGGAATGGAACCACCCTATGACCCAGCTATCCCACTCCTTGGTCTATTCCCAGAGGACTTAAAAACAGCATATTACAGTGACACAGCCACTTCAATGTTTATAGCAGCACAATTCACAATAGCTAGGTTGTGGAACCAACCTAGATGTCCCTCAGTAGATGAGTGGATAAAGAAAATGTGGTATATATACACAATGGAATTTTACCATATATATACACAATGGAATTTTACTCAGCAATAAAAGAGAATAAAAATAATGGCATTTGCAGGTAAATGGATGAAGTTGGAGAATATAATGCTAAGTGAAATTAGTCAATCCCCAAAATCCAAATACCGAATGTTTTCTCTGATACAAGGAGGCTACTTCACAATGTTGTTGGATGGGGGTACATAGGAGGATTAGAGGAACACTAGAATGGTCAAAGGAAAGGTAGGGGAAGGGAGGGAGCAAGGGGGAGGGAGGGGGGGAAGGAAAAAAATGGTGGTTGAATGAGATGGATATCATTATCCTAAATGCATGATTGAAGATCTGAATGGTACTTATATACTTTGTATACAAACAGTTGTATGTAAAACGATGCTATATATGTACATTGTGAATTGTAATACACACTACTATTATAAATAAAAAAAGAAAGGAAAAAAATGTACTGAATCAAACCAGGGTAATTAGCTTTGCAACCTCCTTATCATGACTTGGTGTGCAGAGCCTTTGAACTCCTCTCTTCTAGTTTTGGTGAACTATAGTCACCCCACTCTTCAGAGGTAACACAAACTTACTACAATTTTTTAAAAATATATTTGTAAGTTTTCATGTTCTAAAGATTTTAAGTTTTATTAAGCTTGTGCTAACTCTGGTTCCAATTCATGCTGAGTTGATTGTGATTTCTTTTATTCCCACTTGATCACAGTAGTCTCGATCCATATTTGTTGACTTTATGACTCTTTCACAGGCAACTAGATTAAATATGGTGACAAATAACAAAAAAGAAATGATGATTTTTAAAGAAAATAGAATACTATTTTTCTTATTTAAAAAAATTTGTAAGTCAAAATTAGGGGGTTTGAGTGTATATGTGTGTGAGAGAATTTATTGATTCTAAAGCATAGGGACATGAAAGCTTTTTGTTTGCTTATTTTTAGCATTTCTGATGTTCATGTTTTCTTTAATATCCATGTATCCATTAAATTTGAAAGCATTTCTTTTTATAATGAAAGGCCATTATTAAAACATTGTGCATATTAATACTGCGTGACATCATAGAACCAACTGAGGATATGTTTTATACATAATATCAATGTCTCCTTGGTAACATATATAAATCTCTTCTAAATATTATGTAAGTTTATATATATTACCTTCTCCTTTGTTCACTTCGATTAAAGTAACCTTGTTTTTTACCCTTGTTTTTATAGCACCCAATAGGAATTTAGTAGTGGAAGAGAAGGCAGCCCATGACTCCAAGAAGGAATCTGAGCAGGTCGCACTGCAGAAGAAAGAAGCAGAGGAGGAAGGCGCTGCTCGCCAGCACCAGGACACAGAGCTCAGGGATGGAGTGGGGGTCGAAGAGGGTCCCCTGGGGGAGTGGCAGACAACAGCAGAGCTTCTAGCACTAGCACAGCAGCCCACAGAGAATAGCAAGGTGCCTCTGTGCATGGCAAGTTGGGCGGAGGTGGAAGCAGAAGGGGATGGAAGGCAGGGCCCAGAAGGGTTCAACCCCACAGGAATAGCAGCCGGAAGATATTCTGTGGGTCTGAGTGAAGAAGAGGCTCCTCAAGAGCAGGCCTTGATGCAAACTGTGCTTGGGACAGAGCAGGCAGCTTCTGAAGGGGAGCAGGGTATGGAGGAGGCAACGCTTACAAACACCACAACACTGAGCACGGAGCATCTTCAGGAGGCAGCTGTCCTCAGAGAGCCAGCGACGGCTCCGAAGATGGAAGTGGCTGAGAGAGGGGTGGCTGTGAGTGAGGCAGGGCCCCCCCCAAAGCCAGATGTGGACGCAAGGTTAGAGGAAGCACTCACAGAGCTGGAGGACATGGGACCCACTGAAGACACAGCATCGGAGAGAGAGGATGGTTCAGAAGAGGTGATAGTTGGGGGAAAGGAGCCAGGCAAAGAAAGGCAGGAGGTTCTGGAAACAGAAACCCCCTTGAGCATCTCCACAGGAGAGGCAGGGGCAAGCCAGACAGGGCTTTCAGAGGGCAGCCCAGAACTCTGTGAGGAAGGTGCAGCCAGGGTGGAGACTGGGAGTGAAGCAGAAGATGATCGGGCAGAGAGGAAGGAACCGTTATCAGAGGAGTTAGAGTTAGAGGTAGCAGGAGAGGGGAGGAAAGCGGAGAGCCCTGAAACACCTCTGAAGGAAATTGGATCTAAGAGAGAAGAGGTGAAAAGGGCAAATGCAGCTAAGGATGAAGACACGTTAGAAGTGGAGCAAAAACTTAAAGGGGAAGAAGGGGAAGCAGTGAAGGAAGAGAGATCTGAGCAACAGACCAAAGAACCTGAAAATGAAATAGAATCTGATGCTGACGATGCAGAACCCACAGAGGCAACTGAAATGACTCAAGATTCAGGGCTTCTAGAAGATTCACTGAAAGAAAGAGAAGTGACCTTGTTTGAAGTAACACATGGATTTGAAAAGTCACTGGAGAAGATAACAGTTCTGGGGAAAGAAGAAGGAGGGGAAAGCTTGAATGAAGCTAGAGAGACAGAGCACAAGAACAGAGCAGGGCTGCCAGGCCAGCAGAATGTGGCTCTACAAGAGCAGGGGCAGGGACCCCACCATGACCGAGAGGGCACTTTAGAGGCTGCAAAGTGTGTGGCCCAGGACCAAGATTGCCTTGCAGGAATGCAGAAAGTGGACGAAGAAGGCCCTTTGCAGGAGCCAGGAGGAGTAGGGGTCATGATCATGACTGAGGAAGAATCTCCTGAGGGAGATGCCATGAAAGTGGAAAAGTTCAGTGAAGAAGCAGTGGGTGGGGACCCAGAGGAGGAGGGGGATGAAGAGCACACTCTGGGGACAAGAGTGATAAAAGTGATAAAGGACAGCAACACAGAGGGGGATGGGGCTACAGGAGGAGGAGGAGTCCTGGCTGAGGAAGATCTACACCAAGGAGGAAGAGCAGCAGAAACAGCCTGGGAGAGGAGGGAGGTGTTGGCAGATTCAAAGACAGCTAAGGGAAAAACAGAAGCAAATAGAGCCTCCTCCTTCTCAGATGTTGCTTGGGAGGAAACATGGCACAGAGGGGATGAGGTGCTGGGAAAAACAGCAGCTGCAGAGAGGGTGGCAGCCGAGGAAACAGGGCTGAGCAGAGAGGAGGTGACAGTGACAGCAGCAGAGCCTGGGAAGGAAGCTCTCCTGGAAACTTTCCATCTGGAGGGGCAGGGCCAGCGGCCAGGACAGGATCAAGAGGGAGGGGAAGTGGAGGCCACTCAGGGTGTGAAGTCGGTGGGAGAGGGGGCAGGAACAGGGAGCAGTGATGGGGGGCAAGAGTCGGGAACAGTTGAAGAATTGAGACGAGGATCATCACAAGAGACAGAGGTAGAGTTGAACAGAGGGAGTCTAGAGGCAGTGGCAACACTTTCTGTGAAGCCTGATTTCTCTGGAACCCAAGAGGAGCAAGAGCATATGGTTCAAAGAGAAAGTGAGAGTGCAGATGTTCCCCTGAACAACATGAAGGACTAGGAGATTTTGTGGCAGACGGTGAGTTTAAGTCTGATCTGTTTGCAGATGGAATAGAAATCCTGCCCCTGAGCCTCCTCTCCTTGGGGCTGGCTGGATCCTTTATTGGTGTTTGCTGTGCACACATACACACACAGGCTTCCCTCCTGTGGCACTAAGCCCCAGACAGCAGGAGGGTGGCTAGGGGAGGGGGAGGAGGGGTCGTAAGCACACACAGAATCCCACTCCAGTTACCTTCCCTACTCAAGTCCTACTCTATCCTTGCAAACACATCTCCATGAAGCAGGGGATCCCTGTCTCCTACAGGGACCCAGAAACATGAGTATGTGCCTCCAAGTCCAGACACAGAAGTAGAGCATCAAACTCTCTAGAATTCATTCCATTTTAGTGTTTTAAAAGGATGGAATGAAGATTGTCAGTGATCAAGTGATTTTGAATGGGCTCAATGCCTTCATTTCTGCGGTTTTATACACGCATATATAATTTTTACATATATAAAATATAAATATATATTTACTTAATATGTAATATTTGACTACGTAAGTATTGAAGAGTGAAGTGAAACACAGAAATTGACTTTTTTTGCATTCTCCTGGTATTTCCTTGATGTCTCCTGTTTTGAGTGATTCTACTCATAATATTACTATCCTTTTTGTTATTTTTTCAGAGTTTTTAAATGTTTCTTCTGGAAGACATTAAAGACTGGAGAAAGATTCACCCAAGCATCTCACCAAGACTTTATCTTTTTTTTTCTTTAAACACTCTGTCTGAGATGGTTCCTAGTCTGTCAGTGACCTCAGTAATCACTTTCAGAATAGCTCAAGCAGATCTGCAAGAACCTCCATAGAGGTAGTGTTTCCAAATAAAGAACTGAGAAGCTGTTACAAATCCTGTACAGATAATGTGTCTATATTCAAATCAGATTCATGGTTTTCAAATGTTTGACTTTTATCACAGATCACTGGAAGGCCCATACCTGATGACTGGGGTTTGTTTAAATCCTTTTTTTTTTATTTTACAGTCAAATATTAGTCCTAGTTTTATACACAGGGGTTTTATTTAAAATCTATGGCTTGGTACTTTAATGACACAGGCTATGAAAATGAGCTCTAAAGGTCCTTCTATGTATACTCAAGACTAAAGATTGCTCCAAGCCTGAGTCCTTCCTGAAAAGGATCCATGCATGTATATTCATTTATACTCGGAAATATTCATTTTTTTTTCTATTTATGCCAGTGGAGTAAAGTGCAAATCTTATTTCAAAATGCCCTTTGTTTTCGCATGTGTTTCTATAGTTCTTCTTTCTCAGGTAGACTAGTAAAATGGTAGCTTGCAGCATTTTATCCCTGGTGGCCTCATTTATGGGTCTGCTCAAGTTTAAATCAAAGCAGTAAATAATTTAGATAAGTGGAATGAATATAATAATTATACCATGTAGATGTGGCCCATCAGCACTTATGTTGACATTCTAGACTTCTTAGTTGATGTCATTCAGTGAAAAAGAAACTTGAATAAAATTAGTTGCTGCTCACTTTCCCAAGTTCTGTTATTTCAAACCTGCCAGCTATCCTTGCAGTCTATAATAGATCAATAGTCACTATTGCTTTCTAAATTACCACCTGGTATTATTTTCTACTTGAGCATCAGCATGCCCCCTGGGGTTCAATTTCCTCAAAGACATCTACATAGCACACATGTTAGGCCACCTTTTCTCCAGGAGAGGAGGTGAAAGAGAATGTCTAAAAGCTGCGATTCTCCAACTAGATGACATGTTAGTCTTTCATGGTGCACTCTTTCATAAATGTCTGTATCTCTGGCACCACCGGCATCAGATTTAGTTCATTTTAAATGGACCTACACATCAGTATTAAAAAAAAAAAAAAATGAAGCTGGGCACAGTGGTGCACACCTGTAATCCCAGCGGCTGGAGAGGTTGAGGCAAGAGGATCTCAAGTTCAAAGCCAGCCTTAGCAAAAATGAGGCCCTAAGCAACTCAGTGAGACCTTGTCTTTAAATAAAATACAGAATAGGGCTGGGGATGTGGCTCAGTGGTTGAGTGCCCCTGAGTTCAATCCCCATTACCCACCCTCCCCCCCAAAAAAGAGAAAAGAAACTAACAACAACAACAAAAAAATTTCCCCTTGATTCTACATGGAACCAAAATTAAGAACTGCTGCTCAAAACTATAATAATCCATTGACTGCCTTCTACTCTATGCCCCTAAGGACTAGGCATAAAATTGTTAGAGGTGTTTTTCACTTTAATGAATGGTAAAGTCATTCAAAAATCAAAAATATGCTGAACCAAGTGGATGAGATAATGGATTTGTTGTTTAATCATGAACAGTATTGGCATCACCTAGAATTTGTTCCTGGCTTCCTCTCATACCTACTAAGTTAGAATTGTGGGTGGAGACTAGCAACTGGTGTTTTAACAAATCCTCTGGTAATTCTGATGGATAACAAAGTCTGAAACTGCTATCATGGGCTATTGGTTGTATTTCAGATTAAATCCAGAAAATGGATTGCAAGAGCACTGTGAACTTTCTGCTTTGTCTCTTTTTTCTTTCTCTCTGTATCTTTTTCTTTCCTTCTCTAAGAAACGGTAATATCTATAAAAGTGATGAATTCAATCTAAAGTTTGATTTTTATTATAATTGTACACGGGTTCCTCTACCCAAGCCCTATTGAAGATAAACACTTACCTCTCCCTGCACATCATACATCTCCTTCATTTGTCTGATGTTTTATGAGTGGATTTCATCTACTTACATCTAGTTTCATTCATTACTGAGCTGCATTTATCTGGAGCTCTGTGATTTCATCCTCAATATTACAGAGCACTTTGAATACACAGCACCTTATAAGAAAGATTATAAACTTGTTGATCACATTGAAAAATGAGTTTTGCACAATGTGCTAAATGGAAATTTCATTGGATTATTTTTATATTCAACACATTCCATCAAAACATTCTGTAACATAATTCTACAATCTGCATGTGGGTTTAACTGTGAAATTCAGGGTTGTGATGCTTTGATTAAGTGAATTATTTCCCTGCAAACACTACATTGATAAAATTATGTGTATGTTCAACCAAACTCATATTTTTCCTAGTTTATTCATTATTTAAAGCATAAATAAATAATATATTTACAAGTATTATATGTGAATTGTTCTTTGTAAATAAGACTTAACTTTTAAAATCTTTTGTGTTCTTTCAAAATTTGAATTATAAGAGCAGAGAAAAAGAGAATTAGTTTTATTGGTCTATATTTTTGAGTGTATGTGCTTATATCAACTGTCTGCATTTACATATGTTTTTCACATATGTTGGATAATGTTAGAAAGGAAATTATTTTCACTATTTTATCAATAAGTAAACAAAAGCTCAATATAATTAAATGGCTGTCTAAAATCATGGTCAATGTCAGTTCATCTGACTCTAAACTCTGACTTTAAAAAAAATCATATACATTGCTTCTGGGAAGAGTTATTTTAGAAATTAAGACACTAAATGTGAATCTGTACATATTTTGTTTACTTGTAGAAGGGTTAAAATCTAATACATATCATCTAATATGAAGAAATTAGTTTTATTTCTAGTTAGTGTTAATCAAAGAACAATGTAGATTTAAACAATTCAAGAGAAAAATAGACAACCAATGGAAATTTAGGAAGAATTAGGCTTTGTACTTGAATTTCCTGAGTTAAGCCTTTTCTATGGCTTTATAAACTCTTATGTTGTAAATCTAAAGAATAGTTGAGTCCCTTAGCCTTTCTAAGACCAATAATTTTGCCAAAATTATTGCCCTTGGAAAATGATTGTTTGAACAAAGAAAAGAAAACTGTAAGGAACATTCATCTAGTGAGTGAAATATCCCAAAAGACTCAAGGACAGCCCAGAGGAGGCTGCTACCGACCTTGGGTAATATTTCCTCCCAGGCTTCTTGTGTCATCTAAAAAAAAAAAATTCCTTGTCACCATAGCTAGCAGAAGAGGTACAAGAGAACAAGGAATAAATATGGCCGGAATTCTTTAAAAGTCACTCTCAAACTCACCTATCTTTTTATATTTTGTTCACTTTTTTTCCCTTCCTTCTAATATGCCCAGTGACAGGAAATCCACGTTTTTCAAAATAACTGGAAACTCACTCTATGAGATAAGCTGGTGGATATTTGAGACCTCACATGCCTTTTGTAATTCCTTCTAGACATTTCAGACTGTTTAGTAATCTGTGCAGCCCTCACAATCTTTTGTAATATTGCTATCTTCCCCCATTTTTATTAAGGAAAATGAGGTGCACGGAAGATTCCTGGGACATATAAACTGATGTCAAAGTCTGCCTCCTTTGCATATATTTCTTGGTCATTTTTAAATACATACTATAATTAAAGGTTATGTTAAAGACTCATAAATTACGGGAGAAACCTCGGAGTTGTTCAAGAGCTTGGTGGCAATGTGACAGACTTCAAACTAGTGTTAGTGTGCCCCAAGGGAAGTCAGAACTTTTCATGGGATTTATTGGCAAACGTACTTCCATCGTACTTTGTCTTAAAAACCAACTTCAGAACCAGCCTGTGTTGGAGGTCTTCCATGTTGCCAATCTCTCACTCACTCTATACCTCAGAGGCCAACTCTTCATTCACTTACCAAGTGTACGTGGCTCAGTGGCCCCTAAATGACACAACTGAGACATGGTATAGGGGTTGAGAAAAGGAAAGATTTTAATAAGTGGTTAGCAAATCCTTCTGTGAGTCAAGTGATTTCCAATTCTTTGTTTTCAACAAAACTAAATGAAGATCTGACTGAATCATCAGCTGATTAACCATTAAATTTTTTCTTGGTATTTTATTAATTGTGAGTTTTGATAAATTACTCAGAGTTCAAAAAAGAGCACTGCTGCACAATAAAACTACTTCCATTCCTATTCACTTATTTATGTGACATGCATAAACACTATATTTTTATGTCTATAAAAATAAAACTCAAAATGAAATAAAACTGATGTTGTATACTCATTCTAGTAGTAAATGATATTTGTTCACAGATCTACAAACTAATTAAAAATAGAAATCACTGTCTTCAGAGATGCATTTCTCCTTTTACTTTTTATGTGTAATGTTTATGAAAATTTGTAATGTATGTTGTCCTGGTCAAATGTATATTGCTAATAATTGCAACGATAGCTCAGTGCAGAAGAATTTAACATATAAAGCCTTATGGTCACAGGGTTTTTTAAAAATTTAATTTTAATTTATATAATAATTTAGTGGCAGGGAAGTATGACAGGGAGATCAATAAAAGACTTAAAACTAAAAATATACTGCAGTAGCATAAAATTCTGTGGGAAAAGTGCTATGGAAATGTAAGTTTAAAAAAGTGCAATGTGTGGTATTTGTCTTCCTGTGCCTGGCTTATTTCACTTAACAATGTCTTTCAGCCTCATCCACAATGCTGTAAATAACAGAATTTCATTCTTTTGGGGGTGCAATAATATTACATTATACCACATTTTCTTTTTCTGTTAATTTCTTGATGGATACCTAATTTGATTCACTTTCTTGACTATTGTGAAGAATACTTCAATAAATATGGGAATGCAAATATGTCTTTGACATCCTGGTTTTCTTTCTTTTGGGAAATTAGAAGAGTGACATTTTTGAAACATTGTGCAAACCCCTTTAATGTCTGGCTTAATAGATGACATCTGGATTCATACCCTTGCTTTTCCACTCAATCTTCTGTGCTATTACATGTTCTGTAGCCCCTGGAAAACACTCTTGTATGCTCATTAGATAACAAATGTGCAAAAGACAAATAATGACTAAATGTTATAAAATAATTTTGCTATAAAAATAATTATGAACCTCCAAGGTTTTTAGAATGATACTTTGAGAAAGGGAGGAGAACTAGAGAGAGACTGATTATCAAGTATGAAAATAGAGTTAGATGTGATGAGTAAGTTCTAATGTTCTACAGCACAGTAGAGTGATTAGAGTCAACAGTAATTTATTGTGTATTTCAAAATAGAAGAAAGGATTTTGAATGTTCCCAACAAGAAATGATTAATATTTGAGGCAATGGATGTGATAATTACCCTGATTTGGTCATTATACATTATAGACATGTACTGAATCAATATACTGTACCTCAGAAATATGTACTATTTGTCAAGTAAAATTTAAAAATATGTTGTTGCTGACATGTACTACATAGTCCTATATAAATATTTACATAACGTTAAAAAAAAGAAATAAGATTTTCTAATGCTGAGGCAGTACTTATTCATGTTCATTTGAAAATGGATGTCTGAGGCCAGGTTCCCCAGAAATGACTCTGGAACAGAGGTTCGTATGCAGCTTTATTGGGACAGTCCTTAAGAACAATTCTGTGGGAAAGTAAGGAAGTAGAACTCGGTTGAGAGAAAGGATGGGCTGTGATGTAGTTGCCAGCGAGGCTGCAGCCCATCCATGGTGAGCCTCAGGGCTCAGGACCAGACCTCAGTTTCCATGATAGACCAATTGGTCTCTGTTTGCTGCTTCCTCAGGTGGGAGCACAACTTGGGCTAGGTGGTTTCTTTAGTCAAAAGCAGTTCCAATGGAGAAATTCAGATACTATACCTCACTCCAGGTAACTGGGGGATGAATGTATCTACTGTAAAGGGGGCATCAGTGTGGCACCCCAGAACATTCACTGCAGAGATGAAGGTGATATCAAATTGCTATGGCATTGTTATTACATTGGACTCATGTAGAAAAGAGATGTGACCATTTTATCTTAAAATGTCCTATTTTATAACAGCCTAGAAATTATATCTATGAGTACTATTTAAACTTATGAACAGTTTTAGATGTCAATAAAAAATGTGAGAGAGAGTACTGACAGTTTTTCAGTTTTTCAAACTCTCTTGGAGGTATGTGCACAAAAATATTTGAAGAGTACTGGTATAAAGGACAAGGTGAAAGTGCACTGCTGTGTTTTTCAAGCTACTTGGCATGACAGTCATCACAAGTCAGTTGCCAAAATTTTGATTAATGTGCCAAATTTTTTTGGCTACATACTACTATAGTGATGTCTTTCAGCACATTAATGAAAGGGTCATGCAGCTTGGTGTTGCTACAAGGAATCAGAGTCCCTGTATAATATTGAACTCTTTCTAGGGAAGAAAGTGTGTCTGTTCAGTGTGTCTGTCCATAAACACTGTTATCACGGGGCTGCCAGCACCCAGGCTGGGCAGTTTCCTGCTCAGGAGGTGATGAGCCACCGGAGGAAAAAAAAAAGTCTGAAATAATTAGTAAAGAATTAAGAGACAGAGCCATAAGATATTTTAAGGAAGCACCTGATAGGTTCTCCAGTCCTGGTAAGAGCTGCAAACATTTAAAAAATGGCTCCGGTCCTATATTTAAGGGAGAGCACATCAAAGGCAGGGATAAGGTTTCAGCAGGTGGATTCTTGCTTCATGGTGGCTTGCAGTCAATAAGTTGATTGGCATCTTGGCAAGCCACACCCATCTCTGAGAGGCTGTGTGTTTATGTAGCTCCAGTGGGTCACCCCAACTCTAATGCAGTGAGGAACTTGGCAGAGCTAGGTAGAATATGACATGGACTGGGCCATCTCAAACCAGCAGGAGTGCTGCTGTGAGTTCCCAGATATCCAACTTTCCTACCCAGTGACTTCCATCCCGATTTGGTTCATGCACAGTTCACAGATGTCTTCCAGCACACTATCAAGGCAGTTGACAGTTGTACTCAACGAGCATCCAGTGCTAGAGAGCATGGGGTCAACAAATTTTCTCTGAAGAACCAGATTGTAAATATGGAATATATGCTTGCAACTATCCAACCCTGCCATTTTAAAGCTAAAGCAGCCATAGACAATACTTAAACATGTAGATATGGCTCTGTTCCCATAAATGTTCATTTTTAAAAAAGACAAAGGTGTATCAGATATGGCTTGAGGGCTGTAACTTATGGACTTCTGCTAAAAACTTACCTAGTCAATTGTTCTGTAACTGTGTAGATTAATCTTCACTTCTCAATAGGCCATGGACATTTTAGTATTTCAAAACCATGCCTTAAACACAAAAATTTGGGAAAAGCTACCACAAGGAAATAATTGAATTTTAATCACATAGTCAAGTGAATGATTTATCAGAATCTTCCTCTCTTGTTAAGACTGTGATTAAAAAGCTTTATCTTAGGTTTTCAATCCTTTCTTCCTTTCCTTCCCCATCTTCTCTGTTACATCTGTTAGAACATAAATGTGAGACATTGTAAAGAAGGAAAAAGAACTGTAGAATTCTGACACATTCCATGTCACACAGGCTGACTCGTTCTTCAGGAGAACTTAGCTCTATGAGAGAAGAGATGTGAACTGTTCTGATCCTGTGCAATCCTTAGTGCCAAGAGAGTGTCTGGCACATAGCAGGTACTCAGTAAATACATTATAAATGTATGAGTGAAAGAATTAAAGTGCACATTGGGATAGTATTTTATGTTTCTCTGAAAAAATTTAAGCCTGAATTTGATTGATGTTGATAGATTCAAGGAATGTCTGAAGATAAAGTAATTATTTTTACAAAATGTGAGAGTTGGTAAGACCACTAGAGATCACAGATTCCATCTGTTCCTCTTAATGGATGTGATATAGATAGCAAAGTCTCAGAGGGTCTGAGGAGGGGTTACACATTGGCTGGGGAAAAAATAGGATTGGAATTTCATTCTCTAGAGCTTATTTGACTTCACAATGCCCTTTTTCATTAGTCAAAATTTTCTTTTTACAGATACAGAATTCTAATTTCTAATCAAATTCACTCTCTAAATCTCAGTATTTTTTTTTCTACAACAGCTAATTTGGCTCTTTCCTTGCAAACACTGAAATAGGAATTTTCAAATGCAGTATATATAAGATGAAGCATTTTGGTTGCTCAGATTATAGAAGTCCCTGAGGTGTGTCGCTACCCTTCGTAATCTCCACTGAGACTGTCAAAGTTCATAGAGACAGGAGAAATTCCATATACTATTATTTTATACATATGCAAACACATATGTGTGCATTTGCACAAATACCCTGGTACTGACTAAAGAACAGAGACTCTTTAAGAAGGTATAGAACCTCTCCTCACAGAAGCACACACAGAAGTCTCCAGTAGAATTCTGAAAATGACAAACATATCTAAGCATATACAAATTGGCCTAAACTCAAATCTAAATCACTGGATCAACTTCAGCTACTTGTTCCATTTCTTCTGAGATTTATTTTTAATCTCCAGAGGTCAGAGTTGGTCATCAGAACTTTAAAAAACCTATCTCCCCCAGGTGACTCCACAAGGTTTTACACTGCTGATCTCGTCTGAATAGCTACAGAGACTAAAAGACTGTAAATGTGACAGTGTGATTTCATAAGCCAATTCAAATTGGTGTAAGTACTATGTGTTTATTATTTTACTTATTTTATTCTTTTATTTTATTTTACCTTCTCTTTTACTTTTTTACTCATGAAGATTCACAATGCTATGAGGAAGGTACTATTAGTCCCATCATGATGGAACCGAAGCACAGAAAGGTGGAGTAACATATTCCACACACAGGTGAAATGGCTACATTTGGAGCAAAAGTTCTCAGAGTTTATCTTGCATAAGACTGGCAGGCTTTATTAAGATAGAATAAGCCCTGAGACTTTCTGAATCATTAGGGCTGCAAGACACCTGAAAATGTGAAATCTTAAAAAAATTATTTGTTCATTTTAGTTACATGTGACAGTAAAATGTATTTTGACACATCATACCATACATACGTGGAGTATAACTTCCCATTCTTGTGGTTGTACATGATCTAGAGTTACAATGGCCATATATTCATATATGAACATAGGAAAGTGTTTTCCAATTCACTCTACTATCTTTCCCATTCCCATCCCTCTCTCCCTTACTCCCACCTCCCTCTGTCTAATCCAGTGAACCTCCACTCCTCCCCTCAGTATCCGCATATCAGAGAGAATATTTGGCCTTTGGTTTTTGGAGATTAGTTATTCCACTTAGCATGATAGTCTTCGTTATATCCATTTACTGGCAAATGCCATAATTTCATTCTTCTTTTTGACTGAGTAATATTCCATTGTGTATATGCACCACATTGAAAATGTGAATTTCTAACAAATTCCTGTATGGTGCCGATGCTGCTGCAACATGGACCAGTCTTAGAGAATCTAGAGTCCAAGCTGTTTTTAAAAAGCACACTGGGCAATGCCAAGGCACACTTCAGTTTGAGAGCCACTGCCTAAGCTGCCAAAGTCCCCCAGGAAGCTATAAAATCCTGAGTCCCAAGCTGCACCCCAGACCATTAGCTCTTTGCGGAAGGCAGGATATCAACAGCAACAGCTATTTTTTTTTTTTTTTTTTTTTTTTTTTTTTTTTTTGGTATTGGGGGTTGAACTCAGGGGAACTCTACCACTGGGCCACATCCCCAGCCTTTTTTTTTTTTTTTTTTTTTTAGAGACAGGGTCTCACTGAGTTGCTAAGTGCCTCGCCATTGCTGAGGCTGGCTTTGAACTCGTGATCCTCCTACCCCAGCCTCCCAAGTGCTGGGATTACAGGTGTGAGCCACTGTGCCTGGCTTCAACAGCTTTTAAAGTCTCTCCTGCCGCTGTGATAGAGAACCTTGACTTTATAGTATACTGTACTAGCTATGACATTGTACCTGCCCTCCATAGCACTAAGATAAGACTTCCATAGCATGGTGCTATCACAACTGCTAAGAAAATGCTGGGTCATTGTTCTGTCACCCAACTGGCAGTATTTTCATTATACACTATTGACCTACAAGATGAGACTAAATATCCTTCCCTTTACCACTGGGGCCTGTTTGGGAGTGGAATGCTTCTCCTGTAATAATTAGATTCTGTTATATTCAAATTCTAGTCACCATTTGCAAACTGACATTTGTGAGGTTGGGTCTCCGTAGATTTGTGGTTGACTTAGTTTCTGGACAGCCGTGGTGTGGTCAGTGCTGCTTCTCCAGGAGAGCTCATGCTCATGGAAATTCCCAGCATTCACCTATGTGGCCCCTCTAGCTTAATGCACAATGTTTGTGCACCCTGTCTGTGCCCCCCAAGTCAAGGGGTCTCCTCTTAAGTGAGCACCTCTACTGGGATACACAAGCTTCACACTTGTCCAGCCTGCACCTGAAAAACACCTGTGGTAGCTGATCCCAAGGAGTTGGGTGGGAACAAATCACAATGCCTATTCATCTTTCTTTCCAAGTATGTGCCCTGAGGGGAAATCAGGGTCTAATAAACAAGAATGGTCTTGAAGAGAGAAATAAATTAGAAAAGAGTAGCTTGAGGGAGAGGAGTAGAAAGGGATCGCAGTGGTCCCATTGCTTTACCTGTTGGTAAGTAATAGTGGTCTCCACTTAAGGGTTGTGATCACACATTTCTTGCATTGTTCCCATGCAGCAGAATCTAATGGCAAATAAAGGGTAGGTATTTTCATTTCTATTTTAAGGTGAGGCAAAAAAGCACTGAGATTTTCTACCCTTTGTTACTAAATATAGCCTTCTATGTAATTTCTTCAGGGGTATCTGCCAGTTCTTTTAAAAATTTATCTGTATGTTTAATTTCCTGTTAATGCAACTGCCAAGATTTTTTAAAAAATATTTATTTATTTGCTTTTAGTTGTACACAAAACGTTTATTTTTACATGGTGCTGAGGATCCAACCCAGGCCACGCACGTGCTAGGCGTGCGCTCTACCGCTGCGCCACATCCCCAGCCCAACTGCCAAGATTTTTAAGAATTTTTTTTTTTTACTTCTCAAAGTTTTAGCCTGTCTTCAATCCAAATATATCTGTTTATTTTTTATGGTCACTTGCTGCTTGCTAATTTTTCTGACTTCAAGTCATTTCATTTAAATTTTTTCTTTAAATATTATAGTTATCAAATACACATAGTTGTTTACTTTCATGAAGCCGAGTCTTCTATTATCTGGAATCCTTGATGATCTGGTTCCGTGGCTTGTTATTCATGCTGAGTTTCATTCAGTGTGGTTGGCTTGCCATTCGTATGCTGTACTGAGTTCATCTTAATTTGTGAATGATCCTTTTGGAGTCCATCTTATGTGCCAATTGTTGATAAAAACATTCCCTCATTGTGGGCTCAGGTCTGATATTCAATCTCCTTACAACATAATTGTTGTAAAAACACTATATAAAACCAGCAACTTGAAAAATTGTGCTCTTTATATGTAATATGAAATGAATTACACTCTGCAAACATGTATAACAAATTAAAATTTAAAAAAATACATAAATTTTTTTTTTAGTTGTAGATGAACTCAATACCTTTATTTATTTATTTTTATGTGGTACTGAGGATCGAACCCAGTGCCTCACATGTGTGAGGCAAGAGCTCTACCACTGAGCCACAACCCCAGCCCTTCATTCTTTTTATTTTTTTATTATTTTATTATTTTTTTATTTTTTTATTCTAAGTTGCTATATATGACAGCAGAATGCATTGCAATTTATATTACACATTTTATTGCACATTTTTACATATCTCTGGTTGTATACAAAGTATATTCATACCATTCGTGTCTTCATACATGCACTTAGGGTAATGATATCCATGTCATTCTACCATCTTTTTTTTTTTTTTTTTAACCCTTTTGCCCCCTCCCTTCTTCTCCCTCCCCATTGGCCTTTCTAGTGTTCCTTTAATCCTCCTATGTTCCATGTCCCAATCCCACTCTGAATCAGCCTCCTTATATCAGAAAAAACATTTGGCATTTGGATTTTAGGGATTGGCTAACTTCACTTAGCATTATATTCTCCAACTTCATCCATTTACCTGCGAATACCATGATTTTATTCACTTTCATTGCTGAGTAATACTCGATTGTGTATATATACCACATTTTCTTTATCCATTTATCTACTGAAGGGCATCTAGTTTGGTTCCTCAGTTTAGTTATTGTGAATTCTGCTGCTGTAAACATTGATGTGGCTGTGTCCCTGTAGTATGCTGTTTTTAAGTTTTTTGGGTATAGACAGAGGAGTAGGATAGCTAGGTCATAAGGTGGTTCCATTCCCACTTTTCCAAGGAATCTCCATACTGCTTTCCACATTCCCAGCCCGTCATTCTCAATACTAATATTCTATCCTCTTCAGGGCAACCTTGGTTTTCCCTTGCGATTACCCAGGTCACTGCTAGTTATAGACCTTATTGTGAAGAGTTTATTTCCTGCAAATTCAGAAATAAAAATTTTCAAGTTTTGAGGCCCTTTAAAGTATCAAGTCCCTATATTACAGAAGGCAAACTTTTGATAACATCTTTAAAATAATTACATCATTAAATTGAAAATTAAAATTAAATATACGTATGTATTTACTTAAATAGATATGCTTACTTAAGTGTATTTTTTATTATCTGAAGGACTTGTAGTTACAAACATATTCATAAGTTCAAGTTTCCAAGGAGAGGACTTGGATTGAGTATAAAAGTACTAGAAATTGAGACTAAAGATTTCCACAACTGAACAGTCTTAAATGATAGTTTAACTCAATTGTCTTAAAATGTTTGTGAAGAGACTTTAAAATTGCAATACTGTCGTTATTGGCATTTAACATTGTAATACTCTTTTTAGTGGCATTCAAAATTGTAATGCTCTTGCTAGTGGCATTTCTTTCCTTCTTTCAACTTCATGGAAAGGTTCACAGATGGGTCAAGGAAACAACTAGGGTGTATTAAACTTCAGAGAATGAAGGAGTTAGGTATTCTGCCTCTGAGTACACATTTTTTCCATTTTCCTTTTTCTTTTTTTTTTCTTTTCTCTGCTTTATTGTAACTTGTCTGTTGTACCTGATAAATAATATCAGCTTAAAGACTTTTTGTACTTAGTTTGAGTAACAAAGCCCCCTAAAAAGGGCAGTGAGCTATTATCTTGCTGCTATAACAAAATACCTGAGACTTGTTGAATTGTGACAACAAAAATTTATTTCTCACAGTTCTGGAGGGTGGAAAGTCCCCCTCCATGGTCACAGTGCATCAGTCTGATGTTTCCTGAATGTCTGTTGCTTATAGATGGTGCACTCTGTCTTCACAGGATAGAAAAATAGAAGGGGGTAGGCTGCTCTCTGAGGTCTCTCTTATAAGGAAATTAATCTAATCAGCAAGGATGGAGTTGTTCTGGCTCAATCACCTCCCAAGGAACCTCCTTTTAACTTTGGGGGTGAAGTTCTAAGATGGACATTCTAACATCTAAGATGTTCCATTTTGGGGGAAACTGGGTGATGAACACTAGAACCTCTCTGTACACTATTTTGCAAATCCCTGCAAATTTATCATTATGTAAAATTTTTTTAAAAATTTAAACATCAGAGTAAGAAAGTAGAGTAAGATCTACAGGAAAGGGGATATGAAGGAAAATGTTGCACCTGTCTCTGACTAGGCCTTACTGATGTATGGTTTGTTACAGTTCTCCAGAGGCATGATGGGCCCAGGCCTTCACCAGTGATAACACCCATTTATTTACCTGCTGCATACTCTGTAATGAAATCCCTGAGTGACCCAGCAGGGTGACAGGAAACTGTACAAGTGTGTAGAGAAGGCACCAACGACGCAACCACCCCCACCACAGCGTAGCCAGTTGTTCCAATACGCCTCTCTCTATTACCCATTCCTTCACCTGTTAACCCCCCAAGCCCCTCTCCTCCGTCCTCTGAGCCCTCCCCCCTACTCACCCCGTAGTTCTAGTCATCTTCTCCTTGGAGACACAACTAATAGTTACTATTAAATGTATAGTGTTATTTTGATAGTTATTAATACCATGTTTTGCAAACAAACACCGTAAATTAGCACTGCAGGAAAAATGAACTCTATGGAGTTTACAAAAATAAGAGGAAACATGACTTTTAAGGCAGATCACTTAAAATTATAAGAGGATAAAGAAGGATCTGTGTTTTAACTGGGCTAAGAACACTTGTAAACATTTGTAAACACTCCTGTTAGTGGTGCAATGCGGCTTTGATTAATTGCAACGTATGCTTATGATTAATCATTTTCCATATAGTGGCAAAATTTGACAGAAAAATTGCAAATAAGGAGGTGCCTTTCTATGATTCTTAAGCTGTATTAATATTTTAAATCAATTAATGGCTTAATGGATAGAGTGAGGAAAAGTAACAAACTAATTTAGTTTCTACAAGCAACTTGAACAATTTCCACTATTCACTATTTTACATTTTGCAGAATTTCCATTTGTATTAATAACTTATTACTTCTATTAAACATGCATTTTCCCTAAAGCTTAATGTTTCTTCAGTGAAGACCAATTAACTTGGACAGTCTTTTCTTAGCTAGCCAATTATTTTAATTACTAGAATTTTAAAAAATGTGCTTGCTCTGCATAGATTTGACCAGCTGAACTAGCTCAAAGAATGCACTGACTTTATATTCCAGGAGATGGAAGGTTTTTAGTGAAATATGTAGATACCAAAAAACAAAATAAAACAAACATACAGAAAAATGTATAGACATTTTGGGCTCTGCAGAGCAATAGATGAACAATTCTGTGCCATTATTTCATAACCTCTAAGCCCTTTACTTACCTTCACTTTGCTGCCTTTCCAATCCATCAGTCAGTCCTTTGTTCTTGTTTTTCATTCAGCTTCTTTATTCTCTTTGTGAAGATCTATGGTTTAACACTGGACAGGTAATCACTGTAACTAAGGAGCCATAGAGTGAAAAGGTGGGGTCCTACTATAGCAAAACTTGAATGTTTGCTTCCTTATTCTTCTGAGGCATTTAAAATGAGCGAATTCCATGTTCAATGAGTATTAAAGAGTTAAAACAAAAATTAATGAAAAAGTATTCCATTTGTAGCCCACCAAGGGGTCAATGATGCCTAACATCACTGACCACTGAGGAGATGAGGGGGTTAGCACCCTCTTGGCCAGCCAGGAGGCCACTCATTTTAATGCAAATGACAAAATTTCCTGAAGTGAAAGTAAAAAGTCTTTTTCACTTTTCAGATAAAAGCTGAACCAGCAACTAGAGAGGAAAAGGGAGACCAGTTATGATGTGAAGGTTTAGTATTACTATTCTAATAAAGTAGGAAATGTGGTAAGCAGATTAGTAGATGAGAGATATAATAAAGACAGACAGAGAAAAAAATTGTTTATGGACACAGAGCAAAGGCAGCAAATCTCGAGTAACACATGCTGGTTTTGCTGGTGGTAGGGATACTTGCAAAGGGCATGATCAAACCCTCGTGCTAAGCACAACATGCCACACTGTGAGACTCAAAACAGAACATGGGAGACTTAGAAGGGCTTGAAAGAAACAAGACTAAAATTATAATCTCAGTATAGATGTCAATTTGTTCATGTGTTAGTTCATTCTTACTCTCCTTGGAGTACAGACTTACTTATACCTTCATTCCACAAAACACATTTAGTAAAGGGAATCAGTGGCCCAAATTCCATTCATTTGCATGTTATCTCTACTAGTTTGTTTTCATCAAGAAAGCAGAGGCTGAGAAAAAAACACTTAAACTGCTACTTTTCTAAGGAACCCAGTCAGTGTCTTGGGAGCCTGGATGAGGAAAGTCCAGTGAGAGAGGAAAATGGAGAGAGCAGTCTCTAAACTGTCACACTGAGGTGGTGCTGTTTGGAATCCAGGCCAACTGATGATCAGTCTCACCAAATTATCTTCTGAAGCTTTAATGATAACTCTGCCTCAGGACCACACAGTGCTAGGGAGGAGTGAGAAGCATCTATTACCAGGTTTTGGTATCCCCTTGGGCAAAGGCTTACTCCACAGGTAAGCAAGCATTCATTGCCATTTTGAATTTCAAAGGTCTAGAAGACTTGGGACACTATCCTTAAGGCAACAGGGCAGCTCTAGGGCAGAGAATGAGAAGCAATAGGGATTTGGCTATGATGGGAAACTGGTCAGGTTATGACCACTTAAAGTTGGTTTCAGTGACAGTGGATGCCTCAGTGATCAAGGGCTTAGGATGATAATAAAAAGAACTGAGGTGGCACCCAAGAGGTATCTAATACATACATATTCCTTGTGTTAGGTAGTAATTAGTAATGGGTAGTGAAATGTGAATCAATAACATAGCAGTGTCACAGGATCTCTTTGAATTGCCTTTTAATAAACCGTCAAGTAACTTGTACAGCAACAAGTGTACTAAAACTGAGACGAGACAGGTGGAAACAAAGAAAATTAATTAAGAAATATGTCAAGAAAGAAAGATCCATGGGTCTAACTCCTGGAAGGGTCTACTGACGTCATTGTAAAGTTAGAATGTATAGCCGCAGGTTTCTCAGTATATTTCAGGAAAAAAAAATTCATTAATAGTGCAGGCATACTAAGATGAAGTGTGTCTGGTCACTGAGTCAAGTACCCACATTAACATAGGATTGACTTATAGATAAAGCCTCCCCACCCCTGAATAAGACAACCACCATGACAGTTCTGGAGAGGACCAACTAGGATCAAAAACTCCCCCACCCAACAAGAATAAGGAGTTGAGCATCTGATTGGCAAAAACTGCAGAAGGCAGAATCCAGTTCTCCTGGTGAATATCAAACAGCATTAAATTTGAAAGCAGGATTATTTCATTTGTCATTCTATGCTTGGAAATGACCCACACTCTTTCTCTTGAGAGTGCTTTTTGCTTAAGCTTTATTTTACTTTCACTTATAATAAAGTTTTCTTGCTTGAATTTTCATGTCTGACTTTAAATTTTCTTTCATCAGAACACAAGAACCCCACTCTCCTATGATACTTGAAGACATTAGTAATTAGTTGCTTAATTTAAATGCATTATACATTTGGTTATAATGGTATCCAGAGAAAATTGTGCTTTTGTGTTATCATATTCTTTTTGTCTTAGAGTCTTACGTTACAAACACATTTCTCAAGCCATAATGTTTTCATTAATATCCAGAAAACAAATGATTAGCCCTTGGGCTTGGTTGATTTCTCTCTCTGTCATGTTATGTCAAGCATGACCAATCATTATGGAACATTGATCATGTGCCTGGCACTGTGGTAAGTAATCCACTTGCATTGTTTCACTTAATCTTCTCTATCAGATAAGAATCATAATCTCTGTTGTGCAGATGGGGAATCTGAACATCAGAGTAACTTTCCCAGGGTGGCACAGTGATTGGGTGAGGGGAGGTTGACCAGACATTTGTCCCATTCTAACTCTAATGTTGATGGCCTTGATTTTCTATTGTAACTGTAGTCCCAGGACCAGCAGTATCAGCACCTTTGGGATCTTTTACAAATGCACATTCTTATGCCTTGCTCTATACTTCTGATTCTACAGCTCTAGGGTGGGCTCACCAACTTGTGTTTTAATAAGCCCGTCAGCTATTCTGGGGCTAAAGTTTAAGAACTGCTCTGTTCTATTCTGTCTCATACAATCTCATACCTCATATAGGATAAACCTATATCATCAGGGTTGCTTTCATTTTTATTATGATCACCTCAAGGTATCCCAGATATTGACACTGATTCTTTTTACATGCTCTAGTTTGAGCTTCAGAAAAATAAAAAACAAAACCAAAAATGCTTAAAAAAGAACCTGATATTCTTCACTCTGGTGTTAAGAAAATCATGGATTATTATGAGTAAAAAACTGAAGAAAAATCCGATATTCAAATTATTTTAATCACATTTTTGTGGTCTTTTTTCAATTTTACCCTTTCCTGATTAGTTGAGATAAAAGAAGAGATGGAAGTTGGTAACATTAGTGAGCCTAAAAACTCCTTTAAAGATAGTGATGATGCCTTTCTTCCACATATGAGCCCATTTTTTAAAAGACAGATACTTGAGATAATATTTCTTTAATCCCACTAATTACACATAAAGCTATGCTGGGAGGGCATTAGAGACGTGTCCTCATCAGCAGGGCCCAGCACCCTTGGCAGTGTTTTAATTCAAGAAGCCTAATTTAATTAGCACCCTGCCACTGTGTTGGCTGCTGTGCCGCTTTGGATCTCTGGCCCAGGGAGAAATGTGCAACCCCGGCTCTTTTATTTCTAGTTAGCCTCATAAAAGGTAGGGTGTCCAAGGAGAAAGAGAGGAACTTTGCCTCTCCATCATGTTTTGCATACAGTGCTAATTGAGCTGACAGTCTTGGACCATAGTCTGTTATTGCTGCAGCTGAGTTTTGAGCCGATATCCGATGAAGGGATTGCAAATGTCAAATGGCTCATCTTCGCCCATGTGGCTCTTGGTATATGGAAGGGAAATGATCAGGGAGAGCTCTTCAGTCTGCATGCTTGAGTAACTGCAAGCAGCACAAAACTAGGAAGAAATAAGGTATTCAAATCCTTCTGGTAAAGCCTACACCATTTCTCCTCGTTTTCCCCACCCAGAGTGCTAATGAGGAAAGCAGAATGTGAAACTCCTTGGCTTCCCTAATTGCTGTGCTTTACCCTCATAACTTTTTTTTTGTTTCTGCTTATCACAGTGAGAGTCTTGTTTCTGTCAATCATTTCTGGTTCCTTCTGCCTAGAAAATAACAATGCATGTGTTTTGAGCCTTGAGATTATTCAAGCCCCTTCTCTTTTATAATTATAACAGAGAAAATAATTATTTTTTGGCTTTACTTTATAATAATGAACCAAAGCAATCAGGAAAGGTTTGTTTTTGTTTTGGTTTCTGAAAATTCTGTGATAGTTCCCAAATTTTCCTCGGGATTATAGAACTGCAGTTATGTTTGCTTTTACAATTCTGAATTGTGAACATGTGCTATGTTTTAACTTTTCCTCCATCACAGTGGAAGCAGTATTGTGTAGTAAGCAAATCATGGACAGTAGTACAAGACAAAATTAGCTTTGAAATCTGGCTCTATTTTATTCTAGTTTGGATTTGTTACTCTGCATCTCTATGCATGAATTTGCCACTAAAAAAAAATTTAAAGAATTCCTTCTTTACAGGACTATGTAGAAAATTAAGTCAAATAATATATTTTAAATAATTAAAAACTTCCTACCATGCAGCAGATGCTCAATAAATGTGTTTTCTATTTTTACTTAGCATCCCTCTCATTTGGGAGAATTCTTTCTAGTTCTCACAGTTGGCTGAAGGAATTTGATTTCTCTTCTGATTTTATTTCAGGTATAAAATCAGACATTGTTACGTGATCTTAGAAGTTCATGCTTGATCTTGGCTCAGTCTACCTCAGAGATGTAAGTTGGGTAGCTTGCTGCTTGTGAAGATGGAGTTTTTAGCGATGCTGACAGTTGTTTATACAAGGGGAAGAAAATCTCCACCTTTCTTGTGCTCTCCTTTTACAGTACAGCTCTTTGGATGCATGTTGATAGAACAGAAAAAACCAAACAGCACTATCTGCTATTATGCTGAAGTTATTACATTACATACTTTATATCATTTGAAATTTCCACTCTACACAATAAATTGTATTATCATTATGTTACAGTTAATAAATTGTAGCTTAGAGAGGTTAAATGACTTGTCGAAGGTAACACAACTACTATGAAAGGTTGAAATGACTCCATAACCAATGTTTATTGTTTAAGAGAGAATGAAGGAAGAGAGGACAGGGAGGAAAGAGGGGATGGAGGGAGGAAGAAGATTAAAGAAAGAGAGAGAAAAATCATACCCTTCATTTTAGACGTATTGTTTAGCATTAACCTTTTCTTCTACCACAAGCACCCAATTTTTCTGTTTCCTAAGGAAATGTCAGCTTTAGAAATAATTTAAACTAAATAATCATGCTGTTGGAATAACTCTCTCGTGGTGCTGCTGTAATTTGGCTTACAATTATAGTTAATTGAACATCTTCGGAGTTAGTGCAGTGCTGCATGTACGTGGAAAAAAATTTAATGTGCTAAGCATGCAGAAACATGATCTTAGAAGTTCATTTTTACCAGCAGAAAAAGAAAGCAATTAGTGAGACATTTTTCAGTGAGGAGGCTTGGTGGGGGGTGGGGGGAGGGGAAGCCCCAAAAACCCAAAACTAAAAAAAATCCCATCATCTTGAGACAAGCCCTAAGATGATCCCGGAGCCCCATTGAAGGTGTAGTAATCAAAATGGTTTAGTGAGCTACAGGTTGGCATCTGTGAAAAGGTTCCCCTTCTCAGGAATCAAGACACATTAGTCTCATTATTTGCAGATACTTGACAAGACAAGAGCCAGAGGGAAGCAGCAACAGAAGGAAATGCAGTGTGGAGAGAGGAGGTGGCTAATTAGAGGAAACAAAGAAAGGGAGCTTGACAAATCTGTTCTAGAAAATCCCCTTTCTAAAAGAGGAGCATTTCAGGAGCAAACAGTCCTCCCTCTGTGTAGGACCTCTTCCACTGGGAACTGGTGAGGATTCCTGGTTCACCCTGGTACTGTCCGTGGTCCTGATTACATACATGTTTGGCACAACATTGCACAAGCTGTGATTCTTTTAGTTTAAACCATAGTTCTCCCTATTTCTCCACCCCTACCCCAGCTTTTAAGGTATTCCTTTTAATTCAGCTCATTAAAGGATTAAGCCCCAAACTGGCTTAGGCAAGGCACTGGCTCATTCCCTAGAGTAGCCAGAGGAAAGCAACAGAAGGGGAGCTATGGAGACAGGTGTTCTTTAACCAGCTTCCATTTCTCCTTCTGTGTCTTTGCCAGAGGGTTTAGGCCCGAGAAGTCACCTCAGGTTCCTTGGATCTGCTTATTATAAAGCCCTATGGGAACTTGCTTGGTGGGTTAGAGTACCTGTGACTCCAGAATAATTGGGTAGGGAAATGAAAAGGCTGGAGGCTTAAAAGGGATAAATCTAGTTGGAAGTATGAAGGTTTTAATTTCTATCTCTGGACCCACACTGGGCTATCCACAAGCTAATCAGAGCATGTGGGGACTGGCAACTTTGCAACTGAAGGTCATAAGAGGCTTAAAGGAATTTTAGAGGAGGAGTTGCTGTTCTCCTGATATAAATTGCCCTCTACACACAAAATTTCTAATTGGCAGGAGGAAAGGAGAGAGGAGCTTACACGGATATCCGAGGGGGCAATCAGCACTTCAACCACCCAATTCCTTTTGTATGAGTTCACTTACTTCAGGAGGAGAAGAAAGCAGATATGCCTAAATACAGCTGGTCAGAAGCAAGCTCTATATATGGTAGTTGTCCTCTCTGGCTTTAGAACAGAGGTTCTTAACCAGGGGAAATTTCATCTTTCAGGATACATTTAGAAATATCTGGAGACGTATTTGACTGTCATGATTTGTGGAGGGGTATATTAGTTCAGATTTTCTGCAGGAACAGAACCAATAGTAGATAGATACATATAGATAGATGGATGAGGTAGAGAGTTGTACCTTGGTATCCAGGGGGAATTGGCTAAAGAATTTCTGTGGATACCCATACCCATGGATACTTAAAGTACGTTATATAAAATGGTATAGTGCAGGGTGTGGTGGTGCATGCCTGTAATCCCAGTGGCTTAGGAGGCTGAGGCAGGAGAATTATGAGTTCAAAGCCAGCCTCAGCAAAAGTGAGGTGTAAGCAACTCAGTGAAACCCTGTCTCTAAATAAAATATAAAAAGGGCTGAGGAAGTGGGTCAGTGGTCTAGTGCCCCTGAGTTCACTCTCTGGTACCTCCCCCACCAAAATGCCATATAGTACTTACCTATAACCAATGCATATTCTCTGGTATACTTCAAGTTATCTCTAGATTACTTATAATATCAAATACAATGTAAATTCTATGCAAATAGTTGTTATGCTCTATCTTTTAAGGAATAATAATAAAGAGTCTTCACCTGTTTAGCACAGATGTAATTTTTTTCAAATATTTTTGATCTATAGTTAGTCAAATCTTCCATCGTGGAACCCATGGACACAGAAGACCAACTGTATATACATATATATGTATGTGTATATATACATGTGTATATTTGAATGTACATATATATGTATACATATACATGTATACATGTATATGTATACATATATATGTATACATGTATACATATATATGTATGTGTATATATACATGTGTATATTTGAATATATGTATATATATATATGAATGTGTGTGTATATGTCTTATATGGTATTAGCTCCTATAATCATGATGGCTGAGAAGTCTCATGATCTGCTGTCTGCAAGCAGGAAATCCTGCACGGCTTGTTAGTATTGTTCAAAGATCTGAGAGTTAGAAAATGACATTGATTCCAGTCTGAATATAAAGGTCTGAGAACCAGGAGTGCTGAGGGCAGGAAAAGATTGGTGTTCCAGCTCAAGCAGTCAGTCAGATAGTAAGGAAATCCTCCCTTCTTGCTCAATACAGGTCCTCAGTGGATTGGATGATGCCAACTCACATTGGGAAGGGAAGTTCACCTTATTCAGTGTACCAGTTCAAATGCTATTCTCTCCTGGGAACATCTTCATAGACATACGTAGAATAATGTTTAACCAGGTATCTTGGGCACACCACAATCCAGTCAAGTTGGCACATAAAATTATCTATCACAGGAGGTGGTGTTGGCCAGGAAGCTGTTAAACATCCTACAGTGCCCAGGTCAGCCCCCAACAACAACAAAGAATTGTCCTGTCCAAAATGTCACCAAAGCCAAGGTTAAGAAGCCTTGACTTAGAGGAGACCAAATCTTCCTTTTCTAAATTTATTATCTTGCTGAGGTAAAAAAAACAGTAATTATCACTAAATTTTCATGTGTTTTTATTTTTTTTATTTTTTTATTTTTTTGCCTTTTTTTTTTCCTACAGAGTTTGTCTTCCAGTGGCAAAACTCTGTCATCGGGTGGAACCACTCCTGTCTTTTTGGCTGGAACCAGCATGAAGGGCAGGGTTCTCATTTCTTAAAGGTAGCAGGCACTTTAAGTATGTGCCAGATTCTGATATAAATGGGAGCATTGCATCAGTGGGCTGGTTTTATAACTGGGCAGATAGGGCTTAGAGCATCTTAGTACTGACAACAACAGGTTGCCTTAGTAGAGCATAGAACACTTGGTATGACATGAAAAGGTGGGTAAACTCTGTTTTTGGAAGCTCCTTGATGTGAAGGTCATTATTGCTTTTTACCAATATGTCTGAAAGAAGGCATAATCAGTGGAAGTATTGTTGTAATAAAAATACACTTCTAAATCAATTTTCTATACCACCAAAAAATCTTTAATCATGGAGCTCAACACCAGAAGTAACATATGAGATAAGAAAATGACCACTATTCTAAGAAATCAAACCCTGTCTAGGAAAACATAATAATTAGTAAGAGCCTACCACAGAGTGAGGCCCCATTTCCAAGTTATAAGATAAACTGTTTTTTTACTTATTAAATGAAAAACAATTCTTGGTATATATTCTGTCTGGATTCTTTTACATTTCATTCTTTAACCACAAACCCAAAAAACAACTCATGGAGGGGATGAAGTAGGACCAGTAAACAAGCCAATGTAAGGAGTAAATTTTACCTTAGACAGTAAAGTATTATAATTGGGAGCAAGCCTGCCATGATTGGACTCATTGCTGTCAGTATGGGGGAAAACTCCAAATGCTGTCAGCTGCTGTCCTCAAAGCTGCCACTGTTCCGGCAAGAATGAAAATGCATTGGGCTCATGGGATCAGACACGTAGCCTGCATCAGAAAAGAAGTTCAGTCATTACCTATTGGCCTTCCAGTACTCTCCCCATTTTTCAGCCTGACACAATGTAACACACAGCAGTCAGGCCCCTTTCCAGGATCTGGTGAACAGGGTCTGGACCAGAGATGCTGGTAAGCAGCTATAAAACAATACTGAAACTTAAAATGAAAACAGAGAGCTGACATCATATGAATATAATTGATAGCTGTCTGATCTGGAACTATACTGTGTAGGTGGCATTTGGGGTTTGGAGTACAACAGGAAACAGATCAGGAAGGTGGTGTATCTTGAGGCTATGAGCACAGGCTTTCCTGTCAGCCAAATCTGTGGGCTCTGTGACTTTTGTTAACTTATTCTTTTCAAGCCTCAGTGTCTTCATCTGTAAATGGGAGAAATAATAGCACTAATTTATAAATTGGCAATGTGCATTAAACAATCATCAGTCTGACACCAATGAGTGCCAAACCAGTGTTGGCCAAAAAGGGGAGGTGGGTATAGCAGTTAGAGAAAAAGAAAAGAGCCTTTCTCTGCATCAGGGTGGCTCTATTTTATTTATTTATGTATTTATTTTTTCTTCTTGATAGCTTGAGTTTCAAATGTACATCAATGTCTAGGTCTAACTACCAGTGGAAATTATGACTTTAAGCAATATCCATGGGTATGTCAAAGGAATGGGCTTAGTGACTTAACTTTAGGTCACTGTCCAAGACAACAGAGAGGCATGTGCCAGGAAGCTGTTGCGTTTCTCTTCTGAAGTAAGAAAACCATTCACTGATTTTGTGAAAATGGGCACATTCATTAGTAGTTACTACTGCTTTTGTCCCCTTTGCTAGCTGAGATTTCAGTACCAACGCCAGCCATCTACATTTTCATGAAGCCTCCTAGTAATATGCAGTTGGATAGGCATATATATTTTCATAAGAGAGGTCTCTGTCAAAATCCCTTAGGCAGCACATAAACTCTCCTCAGAGGAAGTGCTGCTGATGCTGATGCTTCGTTGACTCTCTCCCTCACCTCTCGTGTGACAGGTCTGCAGAGATATGAAGAAGGTCATGGTGGGTCATGATAAGGTGAGGGCAAGCTGATATACATCACTGAATTTTAACTCTGGATGGACTAAAACAAAATCTATATCCCAGAGCACAAATATTTCCTTTCATTTGGGCTGAAAATATAACTTCATTCCAGGCATAGATTGATGCTTTAATAAGCTGGTAATCCTTTTATTACTGTAATCAACCTTCAATGTGCCACATGTAGTTTTACTGGTCAGTGATATTTCAGTGTTTCTTGCCTGCAGGACTCCAATGAAAATATGATTGTGAACATACGTTGCATCAGTGTGGACAGGCTCTCCTTCAGGATGGTCAACAAAATCAGCAGGCACCGAGGCTGGCATTTATTATTGATGCTATTATTACCAGAGTGTAAAAGCAGACATGTTGATCTGGGCAGCCACTTGGCTTAAGAGGGCAACCACTAGCCCAAGGGCTTTAGGAAGACTGAACCATCTCCACATAAAATAGTTATGCCATTTAATTTGACCTGTATTCTTTAGCTGTGCTTGAAAGAGAGAGAGGGGCGTGGGCGAAGAGAGGAAGAAACATCTCATGAAGTTGCTGTTATACCACACTTTGAAATGAAAATGAACGACAACTAAAGGGTTCTTTCTTGAATTATGTGGTATTTCTAGTGAGAGATATTGATATTCTATGTCTGTAGGTACCCTCACCCTGATCAAATATCCTGATGTTTTTTCCTACCCTTGGTACATATGTGAACAGGAAAAAACAACTTTTGCATTATTAAATCCTTTTTGTCTTTTCCATCTTGAGGAATTGTTATAGTTCTGTTTCTTTAAGAAGCAGATCTCTAAGTTAAAGAGGTGCTTCATCTTGAAACTCTACCATAAAAGGAAAGACTTTTGGTCAAAGCACACATTTCAAAGAATGCCTGGTATTTAGTGGTTGTGGTATCACATCTGTGAGGTTTGAGGAAATGATATTATATCTATTAAAAAAAATGCAATGTTGTGGACATTTGGAGCACATTTCCCCTCAAAAAGATCTTCTACTGAACTGGCCAATTATATTGTAAAGTGGATGATTAAAAAGCACTCAGTTGCTGAAATCCCAGCTACTCAGGAGGCTGATAAAGGAGAATCACAAGTTCTAGGCCAGCCTGGGCAACTCAGCAAAACCTAGTCTCAAAAGAAAAATTTAAATAAAAGATAGGGGATGTAGCTCAGTGGTACAGCATCCTTGAGTTCAATCTGCAGTAGCTCAATAAAAATATATAAATAAATAAACGTTTTTTTTTTTTTTTTTTTTTTTTTTTTAAGAAAAGCACTCAGCTGCATTCTACACATGTATTGGGAGTGAAAAGCACATTTTCTTCCTTATTTATCAAGGTAGTGTCTCTGCATCTATCTAGAACAAAGTTTCTCCTTTGTTTCTTAAATACTTTAATGCTTCAGGTACTAACACTGCAGTTAAGGTGTGTTGGTGAAGATTCCAAAGCCCATATCTCACATTTCTGCCAGAGAAGCAGGCACACATCACCCAATGTAGTCTTTCTCAAACACAGCTCTTGTCTTAATATGATCTCTTTAATGGTTGTGGAGTTTTTTTTTTTGTTTGTGTTTTTTTCAGTCCTTCTTGTAGTCAAAGTGAGTTGCCATAAATAAAGGGCCCATTTTGCCAAAGTTCCTATTAAACAAACAAATACACAGCCTCTTAGGCTTTAAGGTTGAAGAAAGGACATCACAGCCCTCATACATTAATATGGTAGCTGATGATAAGGGAGATTGTGCATACTCTGGCTTCCAGAAGCCTGCACAATTATTTCTGAGACCTCTGTTAATCCATTCTGCAGTAGACCTATGTGAAATGGAGCCCATCCGCTCTCCTAGCCTTTTCTGCAGCTATTTGAGGGAATGGCCGGATTTACAGGTCACCACAGTGTGGAAGGTAGGTGGAAGGAGCTTTCCTGGAGTATAATGTAACTGTGAAAACTCATCCCTGGTTTTTCTTCTCCTTCCTTCACACCTATGGATAACATGGGGCTTTGAGGCCACAGACCTGATAAGGTGATGATAAAATGTTTGAAATGTCTTGAGAGATTAGAGTTTGTTTTTATTTTAAAGATGGGTATTATTATTATTAAGCTTAAAGGTAAACTGTAGTTATAAAAGATTTAAAGATCAGAGTTGTAATTTTATAATATTTTAAAACACCTTTCATTTCTAGATATTACAAAATACTATGTTTTCTCACTTGGCATGAAGGAGTAAATGCCATTGTCCTAGGGGTGGTTTCCTCATGAGCCTATAGAGTCTGTCCACTTACCATACTTGTCAATGGGTGAGTACTGCAAACTTCTTTGCACCTCCTCCAAAGACAGGCCTTGAGAGGAGCCTGGGCCAGCACTGGAAAATTAGAGAAAGAGCTTCACGCTATGCTAACATTCTAATACATTTTCCATTAAACAGAATGTATTCACTTAGCATAGATCCCAGAGATCTGTGACAAATGACAAAGTGGTACAAAGGTGTTTTTATGTTATAAAATGTTGGGAAGGAGTTCAGAATTATTTGGAGTAATTCAGATCTAGGTGTGTGAGTCTTATCTTCCACACAGGTTACAATTCCTGGAAGTCTAGCCTTGGGCTTGTCACCCTTGCGGAGCCCCAGTTTATTTACCTGTACAATGGAAAGAGAGCATAATTTCCAGCTTGTCTTACTGATTCAATAAAAATAAAAAGGAATGTTAGATCTGAATCTGGTCTAATATGCTTACAATACTTACTTAAGAGAAACTAAGAGCAAGAACATTATCATTTCAATAATAATTAACATAAATGAAACACATCTCAAGAAGTATTATCCTTATTATATTGCTATTACTATGACAATTATGATATAGTGATAACATTTACTGCAAGATTCCTGTGTGTGAAGCATTTATATATAATCATCTCATTTAATCCTTATCACTATATCAATTTACAGATAAGAAAACAATGGAAATAAGCAATTAAGTAACTTGTTACAGGGATTTTGTAAATGGCTCATCTAGGAATCAAACCCAAGACTTTTCAATTGCAAAGTACATGTATTTATCCATTATTTGAATATGTATTTCTTCCTGCTCTACAATGATCCTTCTTTTTTTTTATCAAAGTCCTCCTACTCTTTTATCAATTTATTGTTAGAATCACTTCCTTTCTAGTTCATCAGACTCAAAACCTGAAAGTATAAAACCCTCACCCTAATTTATAGTCATGTCAATCAGTTAATTTCATATCTGTACTCTCTCTTGCAAGTCCATCATCCTTTACTATCTTCAAAGCAGCTATCCCCATTGCCCCCAGACCTGCCCTCACTGTGTCCACAGAAGAACTCAATATTCCCAACCTCCAAGCCAGTTCTCTCCATTTCAGTTACTGGCACCACGTCATGCAGTTACTTAAGCCAAAATTCTTGGACTCATCCTTTGTGCCTTCATTTTTCTCATATCTTTTACTCAAGTCCTTGTAGCTCTGACTCTAAAACAATCCTAATCCATTCACTTTGTTACTCCTTCAAGATCTGGGCCACATCATTTCTTTCTTGTCTAGAACTCTGCAATCTGTTTCCTAATTTATCTCCCTGCTTTCACTATTTTTTCTCATCTTTTCAAAATATAAAAGGGGTTAAGCCATTACCTACTTAAAACTTGGCTTCTACTTCATTTGGAATAAAATGCAAATGCTTTTTGCCCCCATCACAAGGTCCTGACCCTGCCAACCTCTCCAACCTCAACCTGTGCCCTTCTCCCTGTTTTTTTGCTAAGCACTTCTTTCTGGAATCCTCTCTGTCCCTGGAGCCCTTTAAGTTCTTTCCCAACTCAGGGATCTTGCATTTGTTAAATCTGCCTGGAATGTTTTTCTTAATGAACCCCAACACCATTCTGCTGAACCCTTGACCTTCCTTCACCCATGACTGACTCTTCTGTCATTCAGGCCTCAATTCAAATGACACTTTCTCAGTGAGGCCTTCTCTGACCACTGTTCCAAAGTGGCCACTCCTCTGTCCATGGTTACTCTATATCACATCATGTTATTCTACTCTTTTCCTTCTATATATATATGAAATTATCTTGCTCATTTATCTGTTTAGTTACACATTATTTTTACTTTTCTACACAAATGGGGCCTAATTTCTCTTATTCCTTTCTATACTTCTAACACTGAGAACAGTACTTGGCATACAGGGGAAGCACACAGTTTCCAAGGAATTAATTAATTAATAGATTCCTAATGTTGTGCATCCCTCCAATCAATCAGTCCTCCCCTCTACAAGATATTAGAGCAATTCCTCAAGCCAATGTTCCAAACCCTCTGCCACCCACTTCTTCTTGTGTTCTCCATGCATCTTGTATTCCATAATTCTTCAATACCCCACTCCCTGCCAAATTCAAGCCATGCTAATGAACTTTGAATTTTCTAAACATTCCTGAATGTTCTCTTTTCCATGACCGTGGTTGAGCTGTTCCCCCTGCTTAAAGGTGCTTGTTGACATTTTGTTTATCCATGACAGGAAGTAACATAGTGTTATAATTAAGAATGAGCATTCTTGTTATAATTAGGAATGAGCAAATTCTCCTTGAATTTACATCTTGAGCCCACCACTTACTACTTTATGTCCTTTGACAAGTTATTAACTGTTTTATACCTCAGTTATGCAACTCTTAGTTCTTTTTTTTTGGTACTGGGGATTGAACTAGGGGGCACTCACCACTGGGCCACACCCCCAGCCCTTTTTTGTATTTTATTTAGAGACAGGGTCTCACTGAGTTGCTAAGTGCCTCTCCATTGCTGAGGTTGGCTTTGAACTCGTGATCCTCCTGCCTCAGCCTCCCAAGTGCTGGGATTACAGGCATGCGCCACTGTGCCTGGCCAGTTATGCAACTCTAAAGTGGGAATTGTGATAAGATTTAGCTAGTAAGGTTAATCATGTGAATTAAAGTCAATACATTTAAAGCACTGAACAGTTTTGACATTTAGTAACTACTCAACAAATACTACCTGCATGTATGATCCTTCAAGATTTAACTCACACTCAGCATATTCTTTGAAGACCTTTAGAAAACAGCCAGGATCAACCTTGTCCTCTTCCTTGCACCTCCAGAACTTTGTGCTCCCACCACAGTGCTAATCTGAGTCTGCCTAGGTATAGAATGATCTGTATTTGTGTGCTAGTGAACCCCACTGCACAGACAGCTCAGGGAGATCAGGGTCCTGGCTAACATCTTTGGATCCCCATCAAGCTTACTCAGTATTTGGTAAATAGCTAAGATAAGAGTATGCTAAATTAAATAAAATTAAGTTCTTCTAAAATGTTCATTTAGAGAAGTCAAATTTTTTGAAAGTTAATTTCAGTTCACATTGATTAATTCACTGAGCTTAAAAATGATTGCATCTTTGCCCTCACTTTCTTAAGCTATAAAGAATGTTATTTCTTAGAGGAAGGTAATGATTAAAAAGAAAAAAGTATGGCTTAAAGTATGACACAGTGTGATCTCAATAAGCATTTAATAGCAAACCATATGAGTTCTGGGCAATAAAATGTTAAAATATGTTTTCAAAATAAAAATTTCCCTATTAATATATTTAACCTCTTTAACACTCTAGCTCCTCTTAAGAAATGTGCTATATGCAGTAGTCTTGGCAACAAGAAGATAATAGGGAATAAATATTTTATCACCAAAATGGCTCTCTGCTTTCCTATGAATAAAACCCCGTCTCCATAATGCAGTGTTTGTTCAACTACTGAATGTGATTCACTCCAGAAGACTTAACCGCCCTGCCCAAGAGATGCCACGTAGGCTGGCACAGGATGCTGTTCTAGGATGACAGGCAGATGGAAGCTGAGCACACCCAAGTCAAACAAAACAGAAGAAACCAGACCCTGCTGAATGGAACTAGTTGGAAGCTGAGCATGCCCAGGTCAAACAAAACAGAAGAAACCAGACCCTGGTCAATGGAACTAGGTGTTTTCAACCCATCCAGACTTCAGCAAGAGTTTCACAGAAGCTTAGAGTTAAAGAGATATGGCAGGACCTCTGTTTCCTAAAGCCGTGGTTAGTGAAAATAAGGTGGTTCCAGAAATGCAGTTGCCCTGGGATTCAAAGAAAGTATATATGAACTAATGGCAGGTAAGAAAAGTGCTCAATTTTTCAGTTTTCAACATTGCTTGTCAACTACATTGCCTTCTTTATTCTGACAGAATGATGTGTACCACAGATAGGCACATATGCAAATGACATAGAATTCTTTATGGGTGATTTCATATTTTGCATGTGTGAAATGAAATTATCTCTTATAAGAAGTAAAGAAGACTTTAGGTTGGGTTTTTGCATACTACTGTGTTATACTGACATATTTTAGTACTGGAAAGTTTTGCACTTTAGGCTAAACAATTCAGATTAGTTCTTTAATGTGTATGTAGAGATAAATATAATCACCAACCATTGTCTATTATAAAAGTGTACTAGGAAATGAACAATTTATCCAAAATGAAGAGCAGAAAACAAAATTCAAAAATATTTCGTGTCTCTGATTCCATGTTTTAGGGGCATACATGTCCTAGTAGACTGTGTGCTAACTAGGTCAGTTCACACCCAAAACTACACCCAAAACCTGTAGCTCTGTGTAAGCATACCATTAAGGTTATGGCTTATGAGAAGACACTGGCCTGCTTAAAAATGTTCACATTGTCTGTGAATGGACTCACAGACCTTGGGCAAAGACAGTAACCAAGATGTTCAAAGCTAGTGAAAATATGAGACCATGTTGGCTAAAATTAAAGCAGACCATAATGACACTCATGAAAAGTGCATTAAGCCAAAAAAAGTCTCCATTAAGAAATAAGTCAGAGGGCTGGGGATGTGGCTCAGCGGTAGAGCGCTCGCCTAGCACGCGTGCAGCCCGGGTTCGATCCTCAGCACCACGTAAAAATACACGCATTGTGTACAACTAAAAGCAAATAAATAAATATTAAAAAAAGAAATAAGTCATAATATATATACATACAAAAAAACTATGAAGAATGGGAGGCATACTAGAAGACAGCTTAGGCAAATAAAGCCTACAAACTAAGCCAGTGACTGGATGGATGCACATTCTAGCCAAAGTTCCAAGGAAGAATGATTAATACAGAGGTTTTCTTTGCTCTTTGAAAAAGTGATGATTAGTAGAAGCTACCACTAAAAAGAGAAGATGATGTGGATTTACCTTATTTATTTTTGCTGAAGATAAAGATATAAGGGAAATCTCTAGGCTAGAATGCACATCAGAATTCTAGCAGGGCACCAGCCAGTGTCCTGACTGCTTTGTGAGTGAGAGGAGGTCTGTGCCACATGACAAGTGGTTAGACTGAGTTTGTACTATCTGAATATCCAGAGCAGACTTGAGGTTTGTGACAGCCTATATAGATGCTGACCCATAGGGTTAGGTTGGGCCTTGGACATGGAGAAGAATTAAAATAAAGCACCACTTTTCTTAAGGTGGGGAATGTCTAAAAAAAAGATTGAGTTCTTCCAGAAAAAGGTTCTTTCCCACCCCTGGAAATGTTTTAACTCAAGACTGAAGCACCTGTTGGTCTTAGGTGCCATCAAAGCATCCACCTGGAAGTCCCATAATGTGATGTCCCAGGTCCCTCCATTTCTTATATTCTATGATTCTTTAGAAGGCATTTGTGAGCAGTAGATTTTGAGAACTGGCTTTGGCATGGAAAGGTTGAGTGAGATTACACTTTGGCAGGAGATTTTTATCTTCCTTCTCTGAAGCGTTTGACATTTGGCCAGGGCTGAAAGCCTGATTTTCACATACATGCTATGGCATACCTGGCTACACATCATTGCTATTACTAAGGGGTGGTGTTTGTAGCTTTTTGTCCAGATACATTTCATTTGAAATAGTAACTGAACTGCACTATATGCCTGAAGGAACCATCTCCTTTAGTGCTCCATTTCACAAAAAGATCCACACTGCCATCTAAGATGAAGCAGAGCAAAGTGTGGAGGAAGCTCTTTCACATAAACCTATCATTAAGGATATGAATGACAGGCTGTGTAAGGCTGGTACTGGGAAATCCAGAGATGCTACACAACAGTTTTTTTTTTTTTTTTTTTTTAACAGAAATTTTTGTGGAATAATTATGTTGTGATGCTTGGGAAATGGGAGGGTCCCCTAAAGTGAATGCTATAATAGCTCTTTATCCTGTATAGGTGTACCAGTAAGCAAGGCACAAGAAGAAATAAGAAAAATATTCTCTGAAGAGACTGGTAAACTCTGGTGCCATCTCCCCAGAGTAGTGGGACCAGACAGTGTCACAACGAATCCAAATGGCCCCATTTAAAACCTCGAAAGCAGATAGTATTGTGGCTTCCAAACTGTAGCCTGCCAAATGCTTTTGGTATTGGAGCAATGGATCATGGTTTTGGCTGTGGGGTTTCATGAATTCTCAGAATACTCTCTGGTGCCATAATTGCTTCTGACTGTATTACATTCCAAAGGAGACTTCAAATGGACATATTGTCCAAAAGAAACTTTTTTTTTTTTTTTTTTTAATGTGCATCCATCCAATCACTGGCTTGCAGACTTGGGAACTTTGATTTGATGAATTATAGCAGATATAGACATTGTACATGGCTTGAGAGTAAGAGTGGAATTAAAATCAGTGAATAGCAGGGCGTGGTGGTACACACTTATAATCCCAGAGGCTTGGGAGGCTGAGGCAAGAGGATAATGAGTTCAAAGCCAGCCTCATCAACAGCAAGGCACTAAGCAACTCAGCGAGACCCTGTCTTTAAATAAAATACAAAATAAGGCTGGGGATGTGGCTCAGTGGTCTAGTGCCCCTGAGTTCAATCCCTGGTACAAAAAAAAAAAAAAAAAAAAAAAAAAAGAGAGAGAGAGAGAGAGAGAGAGAGAGACTTAGAACATTTAAGTTCCACCATAATGGAATATAACGGTTTCTTATTCTTAAAAAGGTGCTTCATAGCTTGTTCACACTTTTCCATTGATTAGCTTATAACATTGTTACAAAATCTCCTGAGTTATCTGGGAAGGTATTAATTTTACCTCCACTCTCTGGGGATGGAAAGGCTCAGAAAGTTTGAGTGAATTGTATAAAACTTCACAGGTAGAAATGGAAGAGCCAGAATTTGAACAAAATTTCGTCAGTTTTAGTCCATTCTCTTTATACTGAAACATATTAGTTTTAGTAATACCATGTGTCAAACTATTGTTCTGTTACTTGGGGAACTCACAAAAGTAGCGACAAATTACAGTTTTGGATCCTTTGTATATAAAGATGAACATCAAGTTTATCAAGAAGAAACATTCCTTATCATCATAGCAAAACCAGAATCATCTTACCCATGTCTTCCATTGTTTGATCTTTTAAAATTTATACTTTCCTCTAACAATTGCTTGCTTGTCTTCTTGCAGTGATCTCTAAAACATAGGGTACACCTACACAAAACTTTCTGAGATATTTATTATTCCCCTTAATGCTCTGATTTTATTTAGGGTTTTATAAGCTACATGCATGAATTCATCTTCCTAAACACAGACCTGACTATGCTGAACCGAAAACCATTAGGTTACTAGTGTGATTAAAGACTTTAGGCAAAATTTTCTTCCATTTAAATTGGTCCAATTAGTTTTTATGCAGCTAATAATGCCTTCAGGCTACCTGTACCCTAAAAGAGTTAGCCTTTTGGACTTAGCAAAAAGCAACACCATCCAAGGCCTCACAGCTTTGCAAATATGTTTTGTGGTTTATTGATCCTTTTGCCATCTGTCATCATGATGTTACCTACGTAAGGAAGATTAGCACAAGGATCAATGCCACGTACACCCCTACCTGCTTCTTCAATAGGAATATTCCAAAGTAGGAGCCATTTCTTTCACTCAAAAGGATACCTCATACAGATAACAATTTACCAGAATTTCAGTTCTTTGACATCAATCTAAGGAACTAATACAAAGAAAAGTGAAAAACAAGCCTGCCGAAATACCTGATAAAGGTATTTATACCATGAAAATAAATGCCTTGACATAGAGAAGGCTACTAGAGTAGTTTGGCTGATTCTTTTGGCATTTAGCTGAAAACAAATAGATCTATTTTAAGCAGGTCTGTCATAAAGGATAAATGCCTTTTTATGCTTTTAAATGTCTTTCTATGCAGCTCACCTTTCCTTTGGCCTAAAGAGCAAGACTACATTTCTATTAAAAATGGGAACACCTTTAGTCTTTGAAATAGACCAGTCATTTTCTTGGGAATAAGTTTTGCTAATTTATCAGTTTAAGTTCAACATACTTATTTATTCATGACTTCATCCTGGCTGTTTTCAAAACATTATTTTGTTTTTGTCAATATTCCCTACTTGAAAATGTCCTAAATTAAAACAAATTTATTGCTCCCATTACAGTGAATGGGTGATAGCCAAAGCATTTAATGGGGCCGGAGGTCAGTACAAAATATCTCTTTGAGGAAAATCAAACCCATCAGTTTTCTTTCAATGGCAAATGTCCCTAGGCTTTAAAAGGACTGAAAGACTTGGCAGCTGGGTCATGGTTCTGTTTGAGCCATTAGGCAAATATCCAAGGTCTTAGCTCCCCCATTTTTAAGGGAAAAAGCAATTAGGCAAAGAATTATGAATAAGAAAAAAAAAATGCAGAGAAAACTTAAAAGTGTGTGCTAATTCCTTGGCTCATAAATTATTAATGTGCTCAACAGTAACCTAACAACACCACCTCTCAAGTTACCCACTAATTTAAGAAGGTATAAATGAGTCAGTTGTACAAACCAGTAGGAGGTGGACTTTGCATGCCTTGACTGCTAAAACTGAGGATTATCCTTTAAATATAGCAAAATCTTCTATATCTTCACTTTCTATATTTTCATCCCCCCCAAAATATCTCTTTGAGGAATAACATTTTAAATTTTAGAACTAAGAGTAGCAATGATAGTCATAAAACTGACTCCTTACTGCTCCATCTTTACAACTCTCACTTCACCTGGAAGGAAACTGAGGCCTTGAGAAGTGAAATGAATTTGACAAGTTCACACAACAAGGTTAAGGTGAAGTCAGGAATATAATCTGGCATTCTAAACATTTAGTCCTCTTTGTTGGCTTTTATTCTTATTTTTAAGGTGAAAAAGGAAACTGCAATCCATTGAATGCCTGCTAAATGCTAGACTTTACCAGATGTGCTATAATCCTTATTAAATTTGTTAAACCTAAAATCCAACCCATGTTACATATGAGGAAACAGGCTCAGAGTGTCTGTCTGTCTTGTTTCAGATCACACAACTGTAATTCAAACCCAGGCCAGGCAGTATAAAGATCTGCTTTTCCCACTTAATGTTGTTGGCTCTAGAAACAACTTCAAATGTATTTCTAGGACATTCTCTCTCTCTTCTTCCAGGAGCTGTGCTATATGGGGCACATAGAAAAACCTAGAAAATCAAATGACTGGTCTTATTATGTAAAAATTTTTAAACCTTTTATTTTGAAGCAATCTCAAATGTATAGAAAAGTCGTGACACTGGTACAACTTTGTTTCTTGCACCATTTGAGGGGAAGTTGCCAATCGAATGTTCATTATTTCCCAACTACTTCAATGTATGGTATTCCTAAAATAAAAACATTCTCTGACATACCCACAATACAACCATTGGATTCTATCATCTACTCCCTGACCTCATTCAAGTTTTGTCAATTATCTCAATAATAGTCCTCACAGCAAAAGGTTCCAATTCAGAATCATAAGTTGCATTTAGTTGTCATGTTTCTTTACTCTCTTTCAATCTGGAACAATTTCTCAGTCTCTCCTAGAATTTCATAACCTTGACATTTTTGAAGATGAGAAGCCAGTAATTTTTCAGAATGCCCTTCAATTTGGTTTTATCTGAGGTTTCCTAATGATTAGATTTAAATCATGCATCTTGGGTAGGAAGTATCAAAGGAGTGACATTGTATTCTTTTCATTGTATCCCATGACATTTTGATTTGTACCATTATTGTGTTGTCAATTTTTTTTTTGGGGGGGTGAGTAACAGGAGTGCTCAACCACTGAGCCACACCCCCAGCTCTTTCTTTCTTTTTTTTTTTCTTATTTATTTATTTTTTTTATTATTTTGAGACAGGTCTCCCTAGGGTGCTTAAAGCCTCACTAAATTGCTGAGCCTGGCTAGGAATCTGTGATCCTCCTGTCTCAGCTTCCTGAGCCACTGGGATTACAGGCATGTGCCATTGTGCCTGGCCTGTGCTGTTAATTTTGATTACTAGGTTAAGGTGGTGTCCAACAGCATCTCCACTATAAAATTACTCTACATTTCTCTCCAAAATTAAAAGTATTTTGTGGGGAAGTCCTTGCATCTGTATGAACATTTTCCACCCTAACCAAATTTCAGTTTCATTTATTTAGATGTATATAGACTTAAGTTGCTATTTTATTCAATGGATTATAATGTTTCTGTCATTTATTTTGACGCTTAAATTATCTCAAGCTGGCCAGCTGAAGTACCTTCAGGCTGTCCCTTTGACATGTAGCCATCTTTTTCTATACCCCTTTACTTTCTGGCACAAAATATTCCTAGCTTATTTTCCTGGTTTGTACATTCCTTGTCCCAACCCCGAAGTCTGCCATTTCTCCAAGTGCCTTGTTTCCTTTTGGTAGACAACAGTATCTAGAAACAGTATCCAAGCATTGGATGTGCCTCTTTCTGGTGAGGTGCTGCAGCTTATCGGTACTCTAACAAACAGGCAAAGCCGAAGAACAGGTATGAGTGTACACATATGCAGAGACACTTTGGAATTTCCATCTCTCTGCCAAACCATGAATCTACATCTACTTTTCCAATTCTAATCCAACACCACAGGGTTCATTCTAGTTTTCTCCCTCTCCATATTTATAGCACCCTTCTTTTATAGTGGTAAACCTGATCCCATTGTCATTAATGCATTTGCTTATTTAATCAATGCCCTTGAATGGGCAAATCTCCCGTTCCTATTACACTCACCCACACTGACCCCCAATCCCCTTTGTCCTACTTGGGCTCCAATAGTCCACATCCATGTCTTCCTCTCTTCCTCACCCTCTTGTGTTCTGACACTGCTGGCCTGTTCCCTCTCGGCCTGTTCCAAGTGGGTGCCCTCCTTACTTGCCTTGAGATCCAACAGTCAGCACTGAGCTGTACTCTTTCCTCACCCTCCTGGGATTCCAAGCCTTGGCAATGGGCTTCTTGCCTATACATATGTCCTTTTCACCATCCTTGTGCTCAAACTTCCCCACATTGGTCACCATTCTATGCAGATAGATGTCGTTTTGACCCTGCACAGACCCACAGTGTCCAACACACTGTATGAACATCCTTATCATGATGCTTGGGCTCTGATACCCCATGTTAGGCCCCTGCTTTCACCTCACCCCCATGGATGTGCTCCTTCCCAGGTATGGACTCTGATCTTCTGCCCCAGGAATGCCTTTCTCACCACACCTGGGTTCTAGCACTACGACATAGCAGCCACAACTTCCTGTGGAAACTTTTCCTCCTCCCACTCTGGTTCTAACATCCTATGCCAGGCAGTGCCAACCACTGCTGACCCCCTCTTCATGGACATTCTTCATGTTCTACTAGGACTATGTCATCCTGCTGTACATTCAGTGGGGAGGCCAACCTTGCTCAACCCTGTCTAAATCATTCAGGAATAGAAGGGAAAAGAAGATTAGAGTAACAAGATAAATTTGAAAAATATTAATTAGATCATGCCACACCCCCAATTCAAATCCCTCAGTGCCTACTCAACACATGTGGTATAACAGCCTATCACCTTGTCCTGGATGACAAAACCCTCATGGTCTCCCCTTGCCTCCTAGTACTCTTCCAAACCTACTCACCATGATGGCTTTCTGTTCCTCTCTTTGTTCCTGCCTTAGAAACTCTGCACTTACTTTTTATTTCCAATGAATGTGTTTTCCAGGGTCTTCCTATGGCCAATTTGCTTTTGCCCCTCATAACCCCATCTATATTTGCCTCCCAGTCACTCTGAACCTCATCAACCTGTTTTAATTGTTTGCATGGCACACATCACTGCCAAGTTTTCTTCCATATTTATTCATTGTGTGTCTCCTGTGTAAGCAGATACTTGGGGCTATGCCTGTATGCCTTGACCTACTTGAGCATTTACCTTTAGAACTTTACATATATGCTCATGGTTTTCTGGGTCTCTCTTTTCATAAAAGGACAGAACAGAGGTAGTTCTCTCTCTCACCCCCATGCCCTTCAATCAATTAGAAACAGGAGTCAGTGGACAAATACTCCATTTTCCTCAATTCCCTTTGGAAAAATTCTCAGGAATATTTCAAACCCTTAGAGGGTACAAGATGAGAGTAAGCTTCAGTTGACCACAGCAGTGACTAACTTATTAAAATACCTTACATATGCTTTCCTTCCTTCGTTTTTCCTCCGTGTGCTTCTAGGAATTATATCTCAGAAGAGCAACTTACACCCAATTCTTGTCTCATGGTCTGTTTTTGAAGGAATCAAAACTAAGATGGCCTTGCTACTCCAACTAAAAGGTAAGTTGCCTGAGAGCAGGGATATACTTTATTTTCTTATATGCTACTAAATCATGACACTTTAGAGCCTAAACTAATTTTCTTGTAGGAGGTACCTGATATATATATATATATATATATATATATATATATATATATATATATATATTAAATGAATGAATGAATGATTCCTCCATTGCAAGTTTATTCATGTATTTATTTACCTCTGATTCTTTCTAAAAAGTTTTGTGGTGATTGGCCAATCTCCTTCCATTTCTTTAGCCATCATTCAAGAAAGAGTTGTATTCCCACAATTGTTACACGCTTTAGAGCTGTGATTTTTGCAGATGGCTTCTTAATCCAATCCTTGCTCAGGCCTTCCATCCTGTATATCATTTCCAGGAAAATCTGAGAATTATCCCCATTACAGCATCATCAGACATCCCATGGTCTTCAGTGCATTCTCACAGACACAAAATGAAAGAGAGTAGAATGAAAAGCCTCCCTTCAAGCTGCACCCCTCCTGTGATGGAGGCAATGGCCTTATGGAGGAGGATGGAACCCCAGTGTCCCAGCTATTTGCTCTCATCATTGGCACAGAATTTATTTCACAAGGCAGTGAATTGTATTTGTCTGTGTCTACAACTGTACTGTGGATTATTCATAAGGAAGAACCCTACTATATCAATCTGGCTGCCTGGTGCCTCACACAGCACCTGCTACTGGCTAAAGTAGATACTTTGACTTGAGGGTAGTCTCCATATTTTTCAGTGGGAAATATCAATTTCTAATCTATACAGTTTCAGGGATAACTGACTTGGTATAAAGTGGATTTTATGCTTCTAGAGAGCAGGGGATCAGAAAACTTTTCCTGTAAATGGAAAGACAGTAAATATTTAAGGCTTTCAAACCATACGATCTCTGCTGCAACGACTGCTGTTGTAATGCAAAAGCACACATAGACCACATGTAAAAAATGTAGTGTGACTGGGTTCTGATAAAACTTGACCAAAGCAGACAGGGAAATGGATCTGGCCCATGTACCACAGTGTACCAACCTCCCATTTAGATCAGTGATACATCCTATACATGCAGCTCTCCTAAACTTTCACCATTAGGCTAAACAATGTACTATCGAAGAAGGAAGGATCTACACTCAACTTCTAATTCCATGGTTTATTATGGAAAAGGAATGTTAAAAAACGAAGTACATGAACTGGTGGCAAAACAAAAGGAATACAAAATTTACTTATTTTTAATGTTAAACATATATTAGATATAAGCAAATTGTATTCTCCCCTTAAATCTCTTTGCCACACTTTGAAGAGGGTGACATTTTTGCTTTCATTCTATAGATGAGAAATTTGGCTTTTGGAGGGCTCAACTAAGTTGCCCCAGGTCACAGGGTTTGCAAGTGGTAGAACTTGAATTTGAACTTGGGTCCACCTCATCCCAAGCTTTTAACCACTTCTTTCCACTAATGGCCGCTGGGTGGTTAACATAAACAAAAATCACAAAACCAATTTTATTGATGGAAGATAAAAGCAGCAACTAGATAGGAGCCTACAGAGCAATACATATTCTTTTCCCCTTTTGGATTGAGGAAAGTTCAAAGGCCATCTTTGTTGATTTTAGATCTCTGGGCTCCTTTGTGTGAATTCAGATCCCTGCAAGAAATTCCATGTTCCTTTGTTCTTTATGACAGGCCAGTCTGAATGGGAAGGTTTTAAAACTCCCTAAACTCTTTGAACATGCAGAACATTGATCTTCACAAACCATTTGAAACACCCTAAGGAGGTTACAAAATTACAAGCAATTTTTTTTTTTTTGTTTTTAAGCGAATGTATACTAAACCTCTGGGACCTTTTGCCTCATCACACAATACCAAAGCTTTCGTCCCCTCCTCTGTGTATTCTTTGCTGTCAGATCCTGCATAACAAAATGGCATTATGTTGCTGGGGTGCCTCATGGAAAAAGCTCTTCTCCTGCCAGCGAAGTGGGGCTCTTGCCCTGCTCAGGTGTGCTGTGCTGTGCTGTTGCTTTGAATCCTGGGGCACGCCAGGGTTTGACATTTCCCACTGAGCTGCCTACTGTGCCTGCCTTCAGTGTTGGCACGAACATGACTGGATTCTGTAAGAAGTGCTCTGTGGCCTTCTGTGCAGCTAGACCTCCATGGTCACTTTCATATTGGAATTTATTAAGCCTTGATATGTGGCACACCAGAAAGTCCACTCCTTCTGAACAGAAGTCCTGTTTTGTTATTTATCTATGTATCCTTGGCATTTGGGGTCTGGCAGAGAGCTTACCTATTTTAAAAATGACTTTGGCCCAAGCTCCTGGTCATTTCTCCAGCCTCATCTCTTGGCTCTAGTGCTCTGTACAGGTTGGACAATTGATTATGAATACAGTCTCAGGCAGCCTGAGCACCTCCACTTACTACCTGTTGTCCTTCAGTTGGTGACTTCGTCTTCCTGCACCTCACTTTCTTTTTGTGCACCTTGTCGTGTACTCTAACAGTACCCATCTTGTGCAGGCTAGAGGAGATGATACACGTGTAAAGTGGTTAGAGAAATGCCTGGCCCATTGCAGGTGCCCAATCCATGTCAGTCATTTCATTATTGCTGTTATCATTCTCATAACCATTTCTGCCTGCAGCATTCATTCTTCCTCCTTTTTTCGGGATAATGCCACTCATCTTTCAGGTTTCAGTTTCCCTCTGCATAATACCAGGTTAGGTGCCCTCTTTCGTGTGTTCTTTATCACATGGTTTTATCATTATTTCTTCATGTGCCTGCCTAGCTCAAAGCCCATACTAAATAAAATATTTGTTAGATAGTAGAATTAATAGACAGTATGTTTAACAGCAAATTAATTGACTACCTTTCCTTCCAGGCCTAAAATACCTTAGCTGGAATGATCCTTCTAGAAAGAAGTCTAATCATGTCACTTCTCTGCCCAAACTCTGACAGTGGCTTGCACCTCAGTTAATACCTGTCCTTCCATGGCCCACCTCCTCCATGGTCTGGCCTTCTTCCTTCCATACTTCAGCACTTCTTCCCCATGATCTTTGTGTTCCAGTTGGCCTCCTAGCTATCATCTCTGAGCCCACAGAAATGATTTCATCTCAAGGAATTTGTACTTGTGTCCCCATAACCAAGAACACTGTTCTCTGGGGCCTGTGGTTTTCTTGTTCACATATTTGATCAAATGTTATCTTCTGGGTGAGGCTTTCCTGAACATACTATTTAAAATTCCAAATCACTGTGCTCCCTATGGCCCATCCATGCTTTAACATACTACGCTATATATATATATCTACTAACGGTACCCATCTTGTGCAGGTTAGAGGAGATGATACATGTGTAAAGTGGTTAGAGAAATGTGTATCTATCTATCTATCTATCTATCTATCTATCTATCTATCTATGTATATATATATATATAAAAATTGAACCCAGAGTCTTGTGCATATGAGGCAAGCACTCTACCAACTGAGTTATATCCCCAGCCCTACTATGTAATATATTTTAAAAACATTATGTCACTCACTTCCCATACTAGAATAAAAGCTCCATAAGATAAGTGATCATGTTGTTTGTTATATTTGTTGCTGTATCTGCAGACTCTAGAAGTTTAAGCCCTGGATAAAACTTTCTAAATAAATGAAGTAAAAAATGACCATAGCCCCAGAATTAAGAAAAATGGGAAATCTTTTATGAGCTTCATTTCAGCATAGATTTATGTGGCCTTTTGCCAATGCATTTTCCTGTAGTTTTTTAATAGGAAGGGGTTATGTGGAGGCCCCATGGGAAGTCACTAGTTGAATTACCTCAGCTCATGCCACAGCCAGTGGGACTACAAAACAGCCCTAGAGTTCATACAATGTCAGGGACAGAAAGCCCACACCTTGCTATTGGAAAGACCAAGCCCCCTTACTCCTAGTAGGCCCATGGAGGCATCCCCTCTGCATTTTTTCAGAACCAGTTGAAAAGGCAGACGTCAGGCTTTTAAAATACCCAATAGACTTTCCAAATGCTATCAAATACTTTTGTTCACAATTGCCACACAGTTACCATGTGTTGCAAAAACATGTCACACAGAATTCATTGGAGTCTTTGGGGACACTGCCACAAAACTACTTGACTGTGTGTGTGGCTGGCCACACTTAGGTTGTTGCTACTTACCAATGCTTTGCAAAAAACACTTCTCTGGTGAAAGCAAGTATGCTTTGGAACTGTGGTTTGGTGCAATTGCCTTGTTCTCTTAGATATGTGACCCAGAGAGTATATAAAAACACAACTATGACATTAATAATTTGGTGATACATTCTTTTACACATCCATAGGGCTCGTGAAAATATCTATTGGGATAAATTCTATAACAACATTTTTGAAGTCATCAATAACAACATTTCTATACAATTTCTTATTTAATCTTCTCAGCAATCATGTGCGATTGGTATTTATTATTATTTTTCATGAAGAAACTGAAGGGCAGACAGGTCAAGCAATTTGCCCAAGGTCACCTGGCTAGGAAGCGGAAAGAGAAAGATCAGATGGAACCCACATCAAGGTTCATTGTTTTATCACTCAGTAGCGTTGCCAGGTTACAGAAACCCTTGTGATCTGCTGCCATGAATGCATAGGGTTCTTCCTTCTCATTAGTAATTTGGATTTTCAATTTCCAGTGGACAATCGGGCTTGGAGTTGGAAATTCAAACTTCCGGTCATGAACCTATTGAAGCTTTGGATCATGCAGTGTTGGATTTTATGTGTTCACAGTCTAATCTTGAATTTCCTCTATAGGCAAAGTTTCCATTAAAGCCAGGGACTAATGTAAAAAGACAATAGATTTTGGACCCAAGAAAAGCATGAATTTTAATTTTTATTTGAGTAACAATCAATATTCCAATCAGAAAATGAATAATGTTAACTGGGTTTGCTTCCTTAGATATTGCACACACATGTGTGTGCGTACCTACACATACATTTTAGAGACTAGTAAAACAACCACTTGCATTTTTTGAAAATGTGGAAAAAAGACAGATTCTCTGTTTTTCATGCTACTTTTTAAATGTATAAAGCCCTAAGGATTCTGTCTTCTATACTGTGCTGGGAGAATTAGTCATGCAACTCCTACTACAAATATCCCCCAAGTACCACTCTGGAAGTATCTCTTGGTCTACCTTTTAATGTGAGACGCTGAGCTCAAAGGAAATTGTGTCTGGGGACTGGGTAATCCGAGCTGCAGCAGGTTCCCATAGGAACGCCAGGCACTTGCTTCCTTTATTTATGCACATTTGCAGCAGCTGCCTTATTTGGATTCTGGCTCTTAGTAAGTGCAAGAACCAGCTTCGAGAGCAGAACTGCCCTAAATGTCTCTCTTTGAAGCCCTTGAGTCCACAGCCTTCTATTTGTGTCTGGCCCTGATTCATCACGGGCCTGAATGCTTCACCTGCTATATTGAGTTTCCAATAGAGGCTGAACCAGATTTTTTTTTAAGAATAATCCTTGCCAGTGAATTTCAGCATGGGAGCTTTGGAAAAGTGAGAAGGGTAGGAAATAAGACTGATAGTAATTATTTCCTGCCATCGATCATTGGAGGGATATTGATATATATATTTCCTTCATGTGGATTTCTTTTGCTCTACCTGGGATTCAGCTGCTGGTTTAGAAGATTAACAACAGTTGGATGCAGACGCAGAATCACTAAGCTTTGGAGGAGTTGTGATTCATAGCCGAAATGGTATTGTGAATAGATTAGCACAGGTTTTAAAGAAATTCTGACTTATTCTCAGGGATCAAAACATTTAAGTAGAAATAGCTAGAAATATTCACTCATTCATTTATTCATCATGTATTCATTTATTAGATCCTGTGCCTTTCATCAAAAAATTAATAATGCTTTACCAAAATGGTCTGTTCACCAACTCTGTGAGGACAGGGACTGGGTTCATCTTGCTGATCACTGTGTCCCTGTGCCTAGAATACAGTGGGGATTTAGCAATCACTTGCTAGACCCAGAAGGAAGAAAAAAAATGGAAAAGTGTTTATGGAAATGGTAGCATTTAATTTACAGTGTATATATATGTTAACACATACAGATATAATCTATGCATGTGTATACGTGATAATGTAAGGACTTATTGTACTAAAATGTATATTTCATAAAATAGCTAACATCTATTGAGCAGTAATTATATGCCAGACATTGCTTCATTTAATCCCCATAATAATTATAAAGTACTATTTTTTTCATATATTCTTCATTTTGGGGAGGGGGTTTAGTGGGGATTGCACTCAGGGCACTCGACCACTGAGCTACATCCTCAGCCCTATTTTGTGTTTCATTTAGAGACAGGGTCTCACTGAGTTGCTTAGTGCCTTGCTTTTGCTGAGGCTGGCTTTGAAATTGCAATCCTCCTGCCTCAGTCTCCCGAGCTGGTGGGATTATAGGTGTGTGCCACTGTGCCTAGCTTCATATATTCCTCATTTTATAGAAGAGGAAACAAATAGAAAGAGGTGAATAAGCTTTGCCAAAATCCCATAAAGGAAATGGCAATCCTAGAATGTGAACCAGCCAGTCTGATTGTGAGGTCATGCTCTTAGTACTACACACAATCTTCAGAAATATCAAGTTTTACCTCTGCAGACCCTTATGGTGCTGGAGAGAGGGTGTTATCTGACAAAGTTCTGAAGTTGAAGCTTAGGGTTGAACTATTGCCCAAAGGAGAGGTATCTGTCAGAACACAGTCCAGACAGGGCAACCAGAGCCCAGAGAAGGTGTGTGGGTGCTCCTATGGATTCCTGCAATGCCACCAGGACCCTGGGGACTACTCAGTCTTCTTTTTACCCATACTCTCAGGTCACAACCATTCACAACTAAATGAATTAAAGCTCAAGAAAATCACCCCAAGTTGAGATCAGTTCCACTTGTCGTGTCCAAGTCTAGGTTTAGTGAGGGGCCTTCCTGCCTTCTGTTAGCTTGCCTTCAAGTCCCCCTACCCCACCTCCAGCTGTGTAGATACGTTACACCCCAGAAAGGACTGCCTTACTTGTCACTGCCAAAGGGACCAAGACACAAGTACCTAACAATATGCTCCAGGCCTTCCTCCCTTTCTCCTTCTTCTACGACTCCAGTGTCTTTAAAATGGGCAGAAAAATAAAGATGACATTTAAAGAGCAATTGAGTTTTTTAATGTTTTGAGTCATGAGACATGAATTGTGACACCATAGGAAAAGACCAAGGGAGGTCAAAGGAGACAAGCAAGGACTTAGGTAGGAAAAGCCAGAGGCAGAAGCTGTGATGGAAGGCTGATGGATGATGGAGCAAGCACTGTCTGAAGGTCAAGAGCTGAGAATTTGTGAAGTCACAGAGAGAGTTGAGGGACTAAGGAAGAAAGCTGGTGGCAATAATGAGATGGCCTCAGATTTTTTTTTCAGAAAAGTAAGAAGCAAGGTCACTTGAATTCTGCAAGTATATTTAAATGTTATACATTTAAAATTTCACACTAAAGGTTCTACTTCAATTTTTTAAAAAGTGAATGTTCATTTCCAACCAAGGCATAGATAACAAGCATTTCACAATACAGAAGTAAACATTAGGAACATTAGCCTTTGGTTTACCTTAGCTGTAATACATGCTCATTACAGATAACTCACATTAGGAAAACTCAACATATGAAACCGAATTTTCTTTTAAAAATATATTCTGTGGGATTATTTCATTAAACCATTTACTTTAAAGAAACTCCTAGAACTCTTTATTATTCTAGGTTTCCTATTATTTTAATTTAGAAAAATACATTTAAGGGCTTTTAAAAATTGTACTTTAAAACAAGGCAATTAGTTTTAAATTGAAGATTAAATACTTCCTCAAAAAGTGCATATTTGTAAAAGGTGTTTTAAAATGCATCCTTTACATATGAAAAAGAAATTATATAATGGATAAAAAGGTAAAACTGAAACACTAATAATTTTAAACTAAAAAAAAAAAAAAAAAACAGATACTATTCTGAACACCATTTATGATGGATTGCTGACAATATGTTCCTGAGATTGACTTCAGTAGAACACAGAAACCATAAATGTAGGCATGATTAGTAGAATCCACTAAGATCTCTGGGTGAAGTAGGAACTGCACAACCTCTCCAACAAGGAGGCATTTTCAGGGCAGGGGAGAAGCAGAGGTCCTTGAGATAAGAAGAGCCCCTCAGAAGAGAGCGAGAGTCTCTAGCTGCTTTTACATTGGCCTTTATAGGTAAAAAGGAAGAAGGAAAATGCTGTGGAAATCTCATAAATCACAAGAATAAACAAGGGAACAAATGGTAGAAAATGGATTATACAAGAAGGCAGAACTCTTCTCAATTTTTATTCATGGCCTAATAATTCTAGCCACCCGGGTCAAAAAGTGGACTGTCACATCTGACTACTGCTTTTATCTCAATTAATCAGCAAACACTTTCCATCTATTCTGCTGGACCATTATCTCCCAATATCTATTGCCCTCATTCTGGTTCTGTTTCTCTCAGTGGGTAACCTCCTCTTCTGCCATCTGACCTTTAGGACCCGACACACAGCTGCCAGATTCATCTCCTCAAAGCAGTACTATGGCTAGGTCACCACTTGCTCAAAATCTTTGCTGACCACTGGAGGATTATTACAGTAAGTAGCACCTTGAGCAGTGGTTCTCAGAGAGTGGGCCCTGGACCATCAGCCTCGCATTCCTTGGGAGCTGGTTAGAAATGCACATTTCAACCCTACATCACAGTTACCAAGTAAGAAACTCTGAGAATTAGGCCCAGCTCCTCAGCAGCAGTCTGGGTCTACTTTCTGGCCTTAAGAGGCCTTCTAGGTGATTCTGCTGTCTTCTAAATTTTGAGAACCACTGACTTTGTGATTGAGATGTGAACTCTGGCTTCAGATGACCTAGTCTCAAATCCTTTTTCTGTTTCCCACCTGCATTTCTTATATGAGTTAAAAGTCAGTTTTTCCCATATTTTAGATGGGGTCAAATAGAGGCTGCTACTGTGAGTTGTACATTGCAGATGCACAACGCTCATCACACAGCCTACACATATGCAGCCATACCTAAAGATCATTAAGTATTGCTGTTGAAGGACACCTTAACTCTAAATTACTTTCCACAGGCTGGCTCAAATGACCTAGTTACCAGTTCCTGTGCAGGCCTTGTACCACTAGCACTGTTTCTTGCTTATATAATGGGCTCAACTGTTTGCCATATGAATCAATGAGGAGCAACAGCCAGAAATTTTGGTGCTGGGGATGGGAACTAGGGCCTCACATATGCTAGACTAGTATCCTACAATTAAGCTACAACCTCAACCTCAGAAAATTCTTAATAGTCATTAAGTACTATCATAGGAAGGGAGCTTAGTTTAAAATTGAATGGAATGAAAATTCTAATGAATGTTAATGAGGCATTGATATACTATCTGACTTGAGAAAACAAGTTGCTTTTATTCCCATCTGTAAAATGGGATTAATATCATTAACCTCTGCAAAAGAATGACTCCTACAGATATAATGCACCTAGAAAATACCCCCATGTGTTGAGAATGATTCCTGTGATGAATAGTAATGACTAGCACCTGCCAAAATAAGGGACAAACTATAAATAATCTCCATCAACAGAGCTGGTGAAAAAAGATGTTTTTGTTTTGTTTTGAACTGTTATCAGTGTTTCTTTGTAATTCTGCCCATGGGAACACATACTGTAAATATTTCTTTTAGACTTCTGACACATTTTGAGAGAGGTTGCTAGAGAAAATATTATCTATTGAGTGGTTAACCACTGCAGAGATAATTTTTAGGATTTGACAATAAGGATGCTTCATCAATATAGAATACTCTAACGCTGGAAAATTCAAAAAGTAAGCAACCTTACTTGTTGTAAATGATGGGGGCCAAATGTGGCTTTATGAAGATATAGCCATTATTACTCCTAGAGAAATGAAGTGTTTGAATTAGTGATGGGAAATATAAAGTGCCATTTTGTATATAAAGTAGATATTATGGTTGTCAATCATGACATGGAATACCCCCATGACTAACTCTTCCTCTATTAAACACAACAAGGCTAAATAAACCTGATTCAGACAACATTATAATTGATTTCTTCTGCCATTAGGCACCCTTCCCCTCTCTAGGCCATCCTCAGGAATGCTATGGCATTGATCTTCCCATATAAAACAATGGCCATGCCACCTATTGCTGAGACCCCATGGCCCCCAGCAGTGAGGCCCCATGGCCCAGCTCCCCAGCAGCAGTCTGGGTCTACTTCTCTAGCCTCCTTTATTTTCAGAATTTAGAAAAGTATCTGGAAATTAGGACACTCCTCCTCATCCCAGCAAATAATGATTAAAAAGATGAGTAAACAAATGAATGGACAGCAGCATTCACTGACTAGTCTCTCACAGTAATCAGCTTGTCTTTCTGGCTAATGGAAATTTCAGAACAAAAAGTGAAATACCAAAGTTATGTGAAATACCAAAGTTATTATCAATAAATATAGATGATTTAAATTTCAGACTCATCATCAGTCCAGTTGCAGCTTAAAGATCCCCAGAGAATGGCTTCAGCAGGAAGGGCACTCTTTTCCTTTTCCTACAGTGAGGCTCCTGAAGACATTAGCACTACCACCTCCACTTACCTTCCCCACAAAGGCAGATATCATAATCTGGAGGAAAGAAGGGAAAATAAACTGGATCCATGGGGCATTAGGTTGGCGTAGGTAAGTATCGTCCTTTTAACAACTGAAGATGTCCAGTCAAGAGAAAAAGCCAGTTGATGCAAGGCTTTTAATGATACAAACCTCAGACTTGGCTTAGATTCCATCATACCTATTTTTTTTACCTACTCAAATCTCCTTCTCAGATGTGCCTTTTAGTTATTCCTGTGGGTGTCCAGTCTCCAGCTTTCACCTGTTATGTCTGCCTCTCCTCAAACTTGGATACTTTTAGTTTGACTACATCAGATGTCAGTCACCTGCCCAACCTGAGTTACATCTGACCTCAATACTTTCCCGCTTTTATTAGGCTGTGCCTCTTGTATAAGGAGATACCAACAGCAGCTAAGAGACAAACATCACACTTTCTCCCAGTGTCCATGTGTGGGCATTTTAAAATGTCAGAACTTCACCCATAGCTTTAGTTGGTCAGGTATTTGTTTTCTCAGAAGGCACCAACAAAAATGTCTTTCCAATCTCTTATTGAGTTAGTGTGGATTTTCTATACAATCCCAAATGATGAAGGAAAAATAACATGTGACTATTTACCCTTATAAAGAGGCCAACCCAACATTTAGTCTAAAGCCTTCTTCCCAGGTTCTATAAAACACTAGCCTCCTTTGTATTAGTTTTCTAGGGCTGTCACAATACAGTCACAGGAATGAGGTAGTTAAAACAAGAGACATTTATTCTCTCACAGTTCTGAGGGATAGGAGTCTAAAATTAAGGTATCAGTAGGGCTGGTTCCTTCCGAAGGCTCTGAGGACTTGTCTGTTCCATGCCTGTCTCCTAGCTTCCAGGGATGGCAGCTATCCTTGACATTTGGACTATAGACACATTACTACAGTGTCTGCCTCCATTGTCCTCCCGGGACATTCTCCTTTGCATCTCCTTCTAATTCTTATAAGAACATAAATTATATTGAATTAAGGGCCCACTGTATTCCAGTATTACCCCCAATTAATTTATTATACGTGCAACAACCTGTTTCCAAATTAAATCAAATTACTGAGATAGTGGGGTTTAGGACTTCAACATATATTTTGAGGGGACACGATTCAACCAATGACATCCCTTCATATTTTTACCATAACCTTGACCTCATTTTTTTTGGAGGGGGTGGGGTAACAGGGATGGAACCCTGAGCTACATCCCCAACCCTTTTTATTTTTTTTATTTTGAGACAGGGTCTCACTAAGTTGCTCAGTGTCTTGCTAAGATGCTGAGACCAGCTTTCAACTTGCAACCCTCCTGCCTTAGCTTCCTGAGCCACTGTGATCACAGGTGTGTCTCACTGTGCCTGGCTTTGACCTTGTTTTCATCATGAGTTCCAAATGTAATTCCTTATGCTCTCCTGGAAAGAGCATACATAGACTTTGGGTTTAGATAAAATGAGGTCCACCCCAGCTTGCCCACTTACTACCACAGGGTGTATTTCCTATCAGTTTTGCACAGTCTTTCCTCCTTTGAAATGGAGATAATATGTATCTTGTAGGTAGGTAGGAATATTTAATAAATTACTATATATATTTATATATATATACATATGTATATGTATATATATATGCATAGCATGTTCTCAGTAAGTTCTATTGAAAATTTCCTTCTTCAATGAATGATTGTTGGATTGCAGAAAGGTAGAAATTTCTATTAAAATGAATCTTTCCATCAGTGTTCTTCTTATATTTAAATTCTTCTTCTTAATAATGAAAGATTCAGTACAAGTACACAGTCACACCAATTGTTGAAAGATCATAAAACCCTTTCAGTTTGTCAGCTTGTGAACCTCTGACAAATAGATAAGTTGTAGGAAAATGCTTTAAAACAATTGCTCCTGGCATTTTGGTCAGAATGCATTTATTAGACCGTATCTCATACTTGCTTGTAAAAATAAACAAGGGCATAAATGATCTGGCCTTAAATGCTCTATAAAACCCGCATTTCAGTATTCTGGTCTATGATTCATAAAAAAAAAAAAAGCTTCTGTCTTGATGTGCTGGGGAAAATCCAGATCTGTAAACTTTGAAAAGCTTTTGAATTGAAAAACATGGTTATCATGTGCCACATGACAATCTTTTCAAGGGAGGGAGAGGTAGGCACTGCATCACCAAAGATAATTTTACTCAATTAATTGTTGAAAGATTATTTACTTCCTTTAGTAAAACAATGGTCTGTCAGTACTAGATGCATCTGATTTTTTCAGATGTGGTTGTGGCTTCTGAAATCTTTAAAGATTCATCTGAAATATGCTTTCAGGTCTCCTTTTTGTGAAACTTTGACAGGATAATAGAATTAGATTTGCTGAATTTCACTAAACTGTAAAGTAATGTGTCATCAGCTTCACTTACTTTTCAAAAAATATTTCTCTCTGGTAATGCTCATCAATCTAGCTTTTCAACCCCTAAACATGAAACTCTGAAACAAAAAGGATGACTCCATCAGTTACACAAGTGACAAGATGTTAAACATTTAGGACTCCCACATCGTAGCACCAGCTGCCTCTGGATAATGCACTTGGTTAGGCTTGGATTAGAGAAAGGGAAAGGAGGAAGGAGAAGAAAGAAAGGAAAGGAAACTGCTCTTACAGTGAGAATGCACAACTCTCTGCAGATGTGGGGGACCTTGAAGAAGATGTACCTACTGCACAAAATTTTTTCTCCCAAGGGGCCATTGCAAGCAGACTCACCATCAGAATCTCAGCTCCTAATAGTGCCCCTGTCTCTACCTTTCCCAGCACTCTCTCTGATGAGAGCATTTTGGTGCACAACATTAAAATTATTTGTTCATTCAGGAAAGGGATGTGGCACCAGTACATTTCCAAATCCCAATATAATTGCATAAAAAATGCTAGCTGAGTGAATGAACTACAAAAGTACATACACAGCAAACAATTCCTCATCTCAGGCACTCTGCTGTGATCTTGGGCCAGTCCAACAGGATGTACTGAGCACGTATTTTGCTTTGTTGATTCCATCAGCAAAATCCTTTGACAAAACCTTTGTTAAGAGTCTAAAACTAGCATTGACTTTAAAGAGCCAAGAGTCTGTCTTCTTCTTGAGGTGTCTTGTCATGAGAAATATGGATAACAGAAGGCATCTATGATTTTCCAGAGTGAGTCATTTACCTGGGTGAGAGGCAGGAAAAGCCAACTTGGGGTGTTAACAATGTGTCTCATGATTAGGTTTGTTAAAGAGATGCTGTTCGGGTGGAGTGAGGCATGCCACCGGGGTGCCCATGGAACAGAGTATGAAGCTTTCAACAGTGAAGAAAGAACACTATAAACAGCACCCTTTCAGTGGTAGGTATTCATTCCTTCATTCAAAGAACTTTTGGTGAGTAATACCCATGTGACCAGTGTTATTCTTGGCACTCAAGGATGAAGGCAGATGGGGTGGTGTGGGAGTGGAGATGCAGAGAAAGAAGAATAGGCATATGGCTGAGATGCTGGGCAGTTAATTCAGTAGATCACAGATTCATCATCCACCTTTCAATGTGGAGACTAACAAATTACAAGCTGGGAAAACTTTGTGCAAATTAATTTATTTTCTTTTTCATTTTTTTGCCATGATGGATGGATCTCTTATTTCCCTTTCCTTTCCATTTAAAGAGACAGACTCATAAATTAAGTGATCATACGTTTAGTGCCACCAGTACAAGACAGGCTGAGTACCAAGAGCAATCCCTGCATGTTGCCTGGTTTTATGTATTTCCAGGTGCCAATCTTGGGTTTAAGAGGGAGCTCTGCTGTGTTTATGTCACTCATGTCTCATTTGTATGGTCACATTTTTTCTACCTTTAAGTCTACCTAAGTCCTTTTGGTGACCCATTCTAAATCCAGCTCTAGACCCAGGTATCATGCTCATTTGTGGTCACTTGAATTTTGAGTCATGCCCCAGCACAATTCTAAGGAAGACTACTGGTTGCTGTAACCAGTGCTACCAAGATCCTTGCATGCTTACTGCCTGGTTTAAGAGTCTCAGGTCTCAGTGACTGGAAAGGAAAAGGCGTAAAGAAAGTTTTTATCTTCCTTCTGGTTTTCTTGAATGACCTCACTTGTCTCCATCTTCTTCCTTTATGTCTACTTTTATTCATTGTAAAACTGCATCCACATCTTCTACTCTTGCCACTCCCAATTATTTTTCTATTCTCTGTATATGTCACATAGATTCCCATCTCCCTGCCTTTGCTCTTGCTGCTTCCTTTTCCTACTATGCCCTTTCTCTCCTTTTCTGATTGGTTAATTTTCCCAGATTCATGTTAAACAGCACTGCCTTCAGGAAGCCTCCCTTAACCCTTATCATACTCTCAGGGTTTACCTTTCCTCTTTGCTTCTCTGACCTCCTCATTAGACTACAAATTTCTAGGGATGGGGAGATGTCTAATCCATCACGTATTTCTAAGCTCTACTATAGGATCTGGCACATAGTAGATGCTTAATAAATGTTAAGTGAATGCATATACACATACAGTGAAAGACCCTAAAGGAGGAGCCGCGGGATCAGGTAAATGAAGGGTTAGAGTAATGAAGAAAAATGACACATTTAGTTTTTCTCATCTATAGGTAAAATATTGATAATTCTTTAAATAAAGAAAATATGGGCAATACAAAGAGGATTGAGAGAAAAGAAGGATATATTTAGTTGGCCAAGAGTGTTTGTATAAGACAAACCATCAAAATACTGGGAGGAGAATGTCTCTGGATAGGGTCAGACATAGCACTGGTGTACTGAGTCAGAGCTCAATACAATTTTGTATTAGTTGATTAATTTTATAAACTTCCTAATTCCAGCCATATTTAAACTTCATATAGTGTCCAGGTTCATATAAACTTTGCATACTGTTCAAGTTCATGATTGTTCTTTGTGCTAAAGATCTCAGGAAGCAAAAATCAGGGAATAATGGAGTTAAACGTTTGTTTAGTAGTCTTTAACTAAGAATTGTCTCTCTTTAGAAAAGAAAAATAGCCAAGGAATAAACAAGTAACAAAAATTTGTTTATAAAATTGAAAATCAGATCACTCAATATCAGAAAGGAGTTCCTAGGTACTTTTTATAGCCAAGTTCCTCATGTTCCTTAGCACATGTGATATGTCCAAATCAGCACCAAATGTGTTACCATGATGTCTTGTCATCAGTTCTTGTTTATTTTATGATCCCCTAATTTATTTTCTTCTCTGTTTATTTAATAAAATATTATTGAAGGAAAGAGTACAAGGCTCATCTTGTCCTGAATAATAAAGGACAATTTTTAAAAACAGAATGGAATATGTTAATGTGGGTGAAACCAGTACATTTCGATTTGTTAGTTCTTAAGCATTTAAAATCTTTTCCATATTTTATGTAGTACTTTAGATTTTATCAGGTATATTCACAATTAACTACAGGTTTTCTTTTCAGGGATTATGCAGAAAAACTGAAATACCCAAAAATCATTTCTCCCAATTTCTGTCACTCTCATGTGAGAAGCTGCTGTGTAGAAACATCCAGAAACCTTTACATTAAACCAAATGGCAACTTGACTGAGGAAGGGTGATCATTGTGGAATCAGACAATCAGGTAGTAGAAAAAGTGAGGAAAAGCTATGAGAAATTTATGGGTAAAGCTGCTATTTAATGAGGAAATAGGAGGGCCCTCTATTTCAAAGAGAATGAGCGATAAGGAGAGGAGAGTGCCGGGAGGATCCTGCATTCACGCAGACACAAGCTTTCTTTCCTCAGCCTCAGAAAGGAATTTATCCATTTCTGAGAGGAACTATGAAATAGAAGACATTTATCTTTAGCTTAAAACAAAACAGCCCATATTTCCAGGGGTGATATTAAGTACTCTATATGTATTTTCTTTAGTCCTTGAAAAAGCCAGACAAGGTACCATCATGATCCCTGCTTTAGTAAACCAAAGCCCAAGTTCACACTGTTCTCAGGAGGCAGAAGTGGGATTTGAGCACAGGTATTTCTGCCAGTATGTGTGCCCGTTTCCAATACAGCACATCAACTCCTACCCTTTTTATGGACACGTATACCCTCCCTGCTGAGCCTGTTTTCTACCTGATGCCTGCCCCAGGCCAGGCTCTGCCCCACTGCTCACTGTCAGTCCTCCCAGCCTGTCTGCATTTTCCCTCACCACAGCTCTGTAAGTTCAAGTCACTAGTTGTTCTTTGAATGCAGTCTGCCTTTGGACCTATGGGTTATTTTTTTTCTTCTTCTTTTTTCTTTCTTTCTTTCTTTTTTTTTTTTTTTCTTTTTTTTTCTGATGCTCTGCTGTTTGTAGAGCTCAGTGCACACACTCACCAGTTCTAGAACCATTCTGGCTAGGTGCAAGTCTTGCCTCAGGCATTTATCACCTGTATTTTCTTAGGCTTCATTTTCTTCTCATCTGTAAGTAGAGAAACTAATAATAACCTTTCTCATTATTTTGGGGATTAAGCGAAATAGCACATTTAAAGTACCATAGCCTGTTGTCTGGTACAAACTAAGAACTCAATATGGATGTGGTATTAAAGTTATTCATTCCATATGCACCCCTTTTCCAAAACCCCCTTTTGTAGGAAGGTGTCTATGTGCCTTTAACCTGCTGTGATCACTGCCTGCCTCTCCTCACTCTAAGTAATCCTCTGTGTTTCTCGGGCCTAGAGTCATGTGACCTCTAGCATATGTATCATACAGCATTACCAATGCACTTGGTGTCCATTTTCCATAACTACTTACAAGGTTAAAGCATTAAATGCCATAGTCTTCTTGATATCTCCAGTCCCTGGCTAACTCCTGGCAAAATGTAGGTTCTCTGTAAATGTTTGTTGAATGAATACATCACTGACTGAGAGAAGAAAATAAACAAATGTGGCTATAATTTTAAAACCTTGCTTATCCCAGAGGCACTTGAGTTTCTACATCTCTTGATGAGCTCTTGAACCTGGATGACTAGCTCATGTGACAATAAATTAAAGTACCATATTGGTAGAGAATGCCAATAGGGCTGAAATGAGACTTTTACAAAATTTCACCACTGAACTGTGCTTCTCCATGTTCTTGGTGTCACCGAACCACCCTAATATGAAGGACAAGAAGTAAATTAAAATAGAAAGAGATTTTGGGATCAGAAAGAGTTGCATTGATTGAGATATTCATTTATTCATGTATTCATTCATTCATCCCTTTATTCAATACACATATATACTACACTAAGTGCCAAGCATTGTGATGAATATTAAGAATGCAAAGATGAAAGAGTTTTTGACCTCAAGGAGTATAAAAATATCTGGTGGATGCCGTTGATATACAACCTCACCAATGATTATAATGTATTTCTGTGCTCTGATAGAATATGCACAGATATGATAACAACAAACATCCTGGGCATCTAGTTAATTGAAGGTATTCAGAAACACTTTCTAAGGAGGAGATTTGGGGTTGAGCTTGATCTTATTTAAATCCTTCCTGTATCTATGTGCTAAAAGGGTCTGGAGGAGGAGAGGCAATTTGAAAATTCTTTTTGTCATGTCTTCTTGCAAGCGTCTTTGGACATATATTTAAAGTATATTTGGATTATGCTTGCCCTGAAATATTCATAATGGATAAGATGGGGATCTTGCCACTCGATGATATTTGTACAAAAGTTAAGCTAAAGAGCTGGGTGCGGTGGCGCACGCCTGTAATCCCAGCACTTGGGAGGCTGAGGCAGGAGGATCGCGAGTTCAAAGCCAGCCTCAGCAATGGTGAGGCACTTAGCAACTCAGTGAGACCCTGTCTCTAAATAAAATACAAAAACGGGCTGGGGATGTGGCCCAGTGGTCAAGTGCCCCTGAGTTCAATCCCAGATGCCACAAAAAAAAAAAAAAAAAAAAAAAAAAAAAAAGTTAAGCTAAAGATTTATTCAACATTCCTCTTGATATGTTTTGTTTGGTTGAGTATAAGCACCAAGTTATTTCATATGGATGGGATAACTGCAAAATGGACAGTATACTAGGCAAAAAAGTGGTAAGTGAATTAAATTGATACACCTTTTCTATGAAGACAGGGAATCTTTCAATCAAGTGTAAGGATGGGATTAGGAATTCTTATTGGGAGAGTCAACCTTAAATAGGGGATAGGATGTAAAAAGCTGTGGGCGAGAGGACATTTAAAGCACATTAGAGGTAAAAAGGTCCACAGAGATCGGGGAGTCTTATGTTTCTAAAATTTTAATGTACCTTCACAAGTTATCTGCTAAAATTTTGTTAAAATGTGGACGGTGATTAAATACATACTGGTGGGGCTGAGATCCTGCTCTTTTAACAAGTTCCTAGATGGTACTAAAGCTGCTGATGTGTGGAGCACGCCTTGAGAGCAAGTGTGCAGTTCACATGCCTCATTATAGACAAGAATCCTGAAACCCAGGGCAAGAAGGAATTTGCTCACACCACACCACTGACTAGTATAACAGCAGCTCTCGTCTCTCACTATAACAGCTCAGTAAGGAGTGAGAAGATCATAGGCTTTGGAGTCAGGTTGATCTAGGCTCAAATCTTGGCTCTGCTGTTTACTGGCTGGCAAAGCCTTGGGCAGGTCATTTATCCTTTCTGTGCTTTCGCTTTCTCATTTGCAGAATACTGATAAATAACTCCTACCTTGTAGAAGAGTTGTGATAAGTCAATGTTATGACTGGCCTACAAAAAATGCACAATAATGTCTAGAACATAGTAAATGGTCAAAGCATGCAATATATCTTCTCTTTTCATTCTTTGGCCAAGTTAATTTTTTCATCAGTGTACATGGCCATATTAATCTGTACCACATACCCCCTAGGGCCGAGGCTGTGCTACCACTTAGTGACAACGGCACAGTCAAAGCTGACCCATAAGTAAGTGCCCGATTGTGGCCAGAAAACAAATAAAACAAACAACAAATAAAAGGATTTCACTTTTTAAATTTTCTCCTTGAAAGAGGATGTATAGGATGGTAAATATCCACAAGTGAATTTTTCATACTTGTTTACAACTGATGGCTTTTAGTTGTTCATTAATGGAAAATGAACAGCTAGCCCCACAAATATTTATGGTGGATGTTTTTCATTCTATTTTGGCAAATACTGGAATTATTTTTTTCCTGAATCCATTTTTTTTTTCTGGTTGCCTTAGTTGCTATTACCTAAATGCCAAGAAAAAATAAATTTTATTGGCTCTAAGAAGGTAAGATACAATGACTTGTGAAATGTGAATGTGTTTTTAAATAACAAACATCCAGTTTCAAATACTACCAAAGGAAAGGAAGAATGTTGTCACTTTTACACCATATGAGGGTTAACTTTTAGTCCATATGGAAGGTGCTAAAGGTGAAAAGAAGAAGGAAAAAAATCAATGAGAAATTAAACCTGTTAAACTGTGCAGTGCCATTGTAAGAACTGCTTCAGAAATCTATTTAGAAATCATTGCTCTTGTATCTGAATCATTACTGAGACACCCGCATCACCCACTTCTTATTACTGCAAACATAGCAACAGTTGCCATGGCTAGCAAGAGATTCGCAACACAAACACTGGAGTCAGGAGGGAGTAGGGCGGGGCTAAACCAGAGTCAGGGCTGCCGAACAGAGCACAGTGCCACCTGTATAGATTTAATTAGGCTGGTTGTTCTCTTTGGTCCCTGTACTGTGTCCTGTCAGACACAGCAGAAACAGTTTAAAAAGCAGCATTTTTGGACCAAGTCTTACTTTCTGTTAAGCACAAATGTAACCACCAAAAAGCAGGATCTTGCTTTGATGTAGGTCTGGATCCTCTTTTTGTTTCTGAGAGGAGAAATGGCCAGGATTTCTCTTCATTTCTAGGAATGAAAAACTCATAAAACTCTCATTATTAGAAAGTCAGGCCACTCTCTGTCCCAATATGTCATTTCATCTAATTGAAAACTGAGAAATCTGTCACCATTTATTTAGCAGTTTGCCTCTGGCGAATCTTTGCAGGTTCCCTTCATGTGGCTGGGAATTAGTTAATTAGTATTACAAAAAGCGTGAAGAGGAAAATGTACTCTGGCTCGCCCTTTGGGTTAGGAGGAAGGCCCTTTTAGGTTGCTAACAAGCAGTGCTGAAGGGTAGAAAAGAACATGAAATTACAGCATCAGAATAGCCGCCGCCGTGAGGGCTGCAGCTCATTCTCTTTCTCAAGTGGATATGTTGTAACCTAAATATGTCACTTGCTCACTCTTTTCATGCAAATCTTTTCTGTGTGACAATAAATTCAGGTCCCTAACGGTTATTTTTTTTTAAGGTGGCGATTTTACACACGTAGGGCTCTTCTCCTATCTTCACTTTTATTAATTTCCCGTTTTTCATCACTTCCTCTTCTGAGCAGAGTATTTTGTTTGATGTTCTTTCTTTGACATTTTTCATAGAGAAAGGTTGTTTCAAACTGAGGGTGGTTTTAAAAGTCAAGGAAAGGATTGACATTTTTCACACGCTCCTTAACTTTGAGGCTGAGCGCTTTGTTCAGTGTGAAATCTCCCAGCCTCTACCCTTCCGGGTGCAGTCGGAGGGGCTGGAGTCCCGCTCGGGGTTCGTCAACTGGTTGCTAGATGGCGCTAGAGAGCAGGCAACTAAAAAAAAAAAAAAAAAAAAAAAAAAAAAAAAAGCAGCCAACATGGTTGCTACAGGTCTATATCAACTGAAAGGTGAAAGGGAGTTCTCCCACAGGGCCCTATCACATTTCACCACAGACGATGTTCAGTTCTGACGATCTGTAAGACAGCAGAAGTCCGAAATGCAGGGGGGGAACTAGCAATCCATTTACAATCTTCCTTTCACTTTTGGAGTGTATGTGTTCGTGTTCATATGTGAATTGTTTGTGTATTTCACTACAGTGCTTTTTGGGTATGGCAAGCGAAGCTGCGGCAAAGAGCTGTGCTGAAAATATCAACAGCTATGTTTTTAATATAGATGGTTAGGTTTATTTATTTATTTATTTATTTATTTATTTATTTATTTATTTTACCTTCATGGAAATAGTTTTCCTGCAAGACCCTTCCCCACTTGCTTTAATTTTTCCTCCCTATTAGATGACATTCAGTGACATAATGAGGAGGTATCAAGTACTTTCACATCCTCACATCAAGGTGCACAGCTATATATTTTCCCTTTTAGCCCCACACCTCCTGATCATGAGGTGTGGGGCTGAAAGACAAAGAGGATTTTTGTTAATTAGAAAAAAATTATAGGCATCTCAAGGAGATCTGAGCTTCAAGGGAAAGAGATAAAAGTCAGCTGACAGGCAGCATGGCACTTGCTTAGACTATAGTTTCTGTCCTTTGGCTTTCTGTTTTTCCACTACAAAGCCTTAATGAGCTTGATAACTGGTCTTCAGAGAGTGACTGTCATAAAAATTGCATATTCCAGAGATGATAAGTATCCTGGAAAAAAAGATCTCGTCCCTAGATTTTGGCAAGCAACATCTCACTCTCTTTTCTACACAGCGTGAGCAAGGGCCAGTGAACTTAAGTCACATAACTAGAGTCACTGAGTTAGTAAGATAACTCTTTCTATAAGCTCAGAAGATGTGGCTCAAGTGAGGGTTAGATAATATGGTGCTTCAATTGGCACTAGTCCATGAAGATTCTACTAAACACATATTAATTCAATAATCTTTTAGTAAATAAATACTTCAGAAAGCCAAAGATGCTTTTTACTGTTTTCTTGAATTTATGAATCCTAATTTCTATGCAAAATCAGCTAAAATTTCCAAGCCCAGACTGTGTTTATAAATGAGAAAGGGCAAGGTATCTTTTCATTTCTAGCACTGAAAAAGTCACCAGAAAGGCTATTTTTTGTTCCAACATTTTAACTAAGAGATTCCTTATAAGTACGGTAAGTGTAGAACAGGGCTGTAGTTTGATTATTGTGCTGGAGAGTACATTTATTGAAGGAAAAAAAAAAAAAAAAAAAAAACCCACCCAGTATCCATTTTACAATATCCTTAATCCAATAAAAAAATCAGACTAAAGTAGAGTTATCCTCAAAACTGGCCCACAAGTATCCCTTTGGTTGGCAAACTTCTAGAAGGAAGGAGTTTACCCTTTCATGTGTTCTGATTGGTTGTTGCTGCTTTTAGAAATGTGGCCTGGAAGCTGGGTTGATTTTGAGACCAAGGACTGAAGAAGACAGAGGGCAGGGGTTAGCCCATGACTTGCTGGTGAGGGAGGCAGTTGTGGAGTGCTTGTGTGCAAGTTGGGGCTGTATCAGTGCGGGCAGCTGATTTTTAATCTGTTATAAGGATGCAGAGCTGAAGCAAAGTGGCTAGGGTAAGAGTAGGGTGAGAAGGTAATCTCCCTGCAATCAAAGGTGGTATTGGCCAGATTGAGAGTGCACAATGTTCCACTGGATCTGGCAGAGGTTTACAGTAAGGTAGTTCAGTGCACTGAACAGCTCTCTGTTGATTATCCTCAAAGATTGAAACTGAGGTTAGGACTTTCTAGTTCTTGGAGGTAATTCAAATATGTTGGTCAAATTTAGTCTTCAGACAGCATCATGTAAAGGAAACACAAACAGACAGGCCCAGACTCAATTATTAATTTTTGTTTTCTTGCTATATAATTTTATGCAAGTTACTTAAAATTATTTGAGTCTCATTTCTGTTTTACTCAAAAAAATGCAAAGCATGAGTTATACTTTACAAAATTTTTATGAGAAATAAATTGCATCACGTTTGTGGGAAGCTATTATGTTCATTTATTCATTCCACAAATAGGAATTTAGCACCTATCATGTACCAGACAGCATTCTAAGTACTATAGATACAGCAGTGAAAAGGAGAGCAGGTTTTTGTGCACATAGAATGTTTACAATCTAGTGTAGATACTAGTAAATTAATAAATGATTGGTTATTTTAGGTGGATATAAATGCAAGGAAGGTCTTATGCTGATTTTTGTTGGCCTAAATCCTGAATTTTCTTTCCTTCCCTCCTTTCTTCCTTTTTTCTTTGGTTTTCAGTACTGGGGATTGAACTCAGGGAAACTCTACCACTGAGTAACATTCCCAGCCCTTTTTATTTTGAGGCTGGCTTCAAGCCTGCAATCCTCCTCCTTCTGCCTCCCTAGTAGTTGGGATTGCAGGCTTGGCCCTTCAGGCTGAAGAAGGCCTGAATTTTAATGGACCAGATGGGGAAGACACAGAATGGGCTCAAGTAGGGTAGAAAATAAGATAAGAAGCACGTAAAGAAAGTTAGAATCTCAAAGGATTAGGTGAACCAAGAAAAATAAAATACACTCTACGTAGGGAGATACAGAGGATAAGTGACCTATTTCCTACCTGGCTCCAGGTAAAGCAAGAAAAATGTAATATAATCCCAAGAAGTCCTATGCACAAGCCCACACACAAGCAGGTTTAAAATCAGAATTATTAGTATATATGTTTTATGAGAAACTCCAAACTGGAGTTTTATTTTAGCCCTGATGTGTTAGTGTTCTTGGATAATGAGGAGGAGCAAAAGGTAATCATCTGTGAAGTAACCTGCACCAGACAAGAGGATGGAGAATCAAGAGACAAGGCCCAAGGAACCAAGAATATTGTTTCACAATAGAAACAAAAATCCCAAATATGCTACAAAACCAGGCAGCATGAGCAAGAATTAGCAGACACAGCTAGGTTGATAAAACCGTCAAAGATCAGAAATATAGATGTAGAATGTAAAGTAAATGTGTTTAAAGAAAGAAAAGACTAAAAGTATGTAGAAAGAGCAGAGATTTTCAAAACTGCCCAAACTGTAAAAACCATATAACTTCTAGAATGGAACAGAATTAGAAATGAATTGAATTGGAAAGTCAACAGAATAAATATCATCTTATATCCAGCTAGTGAAAGAATAAGTGAACAAGAAGACAGATTTGAAAAAATTTACCCAGAAAACAGCACAAAGTTTAAGGTTCAATCGTGTGTGTGTGTGTGTGTGTGTGTGTGTGTGAGTGAGATTGGGAAACATGAAAAAACAGAGTGAGAAGCTTTAAAATACCTTTAATTAGAGTTCCTGAAAGACAGAATAAAGAAGATGAGGTAAGAAATTTTAGAGGAGATAATGGCTGAGAATTATCCAGAATTTGTGGAAGATGCCAATTCTCAGATTCTAGAAATCCAACAAATCCTGAACAAGATAAATAGAAATAAACCCATACCTATACACTACAGAGTTCAACTCTAAAATATCAAAGGCAAAGGGAAATTCTAAAAGCAGTTAGAAAGGGCAGAATGAAGACAAAATGACAAGGAGATTGATAGGTGAAATTTTAATAGAAACAAGTCAGAAACACAAAGAATAGCATCTTGAAGGTATAGACGGGGGAAATGAAGACCAAAAATCCTATATATAGTAAATGCCTTTTAAGAAAGAAGAAACAGGAAAGAATTTCCAGATGTTTATTTCTAACAGAGTTATGCTGAAGGATTTTTAAAGATGTATTTGAGAAAGGTCTGAAATATAAGCCTAACCAATAAGGAAACAGCAAATATGGACAAGTCTAAATAAACCACAGCTTTATAAGATAATATCTAAATGCAAAATTTAAAAATCATGATGAAAAATACAAATATAGTAATAGCAGTATAAATCAGGTGAGAATGATTTGCAACCAAGATGGTCTAAGATTTTTCTTTTGTTTGAGAGTAGAACAAATGTATTAAATATGAAATTTTTAAAGTAACTTGCAAAGTTCTTACAATACCCAGTAAGAAGATAAATAGACTGAATGCATATTCAAATACACTTAAGGGAAGCAAAGAGGAATAGATAGTGTGAGAGAATGAAACAATATGGTTTCATCAATCAAAATTATTTTAGCAATTACAACGAATAGAACAGTAATATAACCAAAGGCATAAAGAAACTTATGAAGAAAATTATACATTCTTAGTAAAAGAATTTAAAAATGGAATTAATTGCAAAAACTACACTATATTCATGGTAAGGGAGACTCAATACCATACTGATTTCAGTTTTTCCCATATTGATCTATAGATTTTAATATCTATAATCTAAGTCCTGTCATTTTGTGTGGAAAATGCAAACAGTGTAAAATTTATGTGGTAGGGTGAAAAGCCAAGAACAATCAACAGTAGCAAAAATGGGATATATCCTACCAGTTATCAAGATTTTAATAATGCTACTTAAGGAAGGAAAATAGGAAAAAAAAAATAAGTAATTTTATAAACATTATTTCACATTTATTCATCCTGTTCTTTTCATATTTGCACTACATCTCCAACCTTCAAGCTCTTCAATGAAATCTTTCTTAACTCCTCAACTCAAAACAATCTCTCTTTTTAAAAGCACAAGTGAATATGGCAGTCACTTTTCACCTCACACATCTCAGGCACATACATTTTATTCTTTCATTTATTAAAGGGAAATAAGTGGGCATTTAATGGCCTAATAGAAGGGTGTAGGATGGGGAAAAATGTCTGAATATCTAGTAGTTCATTATTTTTTTGGACAAGAACAGATTTGAGCTTGAGAGGAATGTAGGGATCAAAAGCTCTGAACACCAAGGTTTTATTCATTTAAATTGCAGAAATACAAACCATGATATTCCTAGCCCAACTAATGACTTATCTAGCTTATGATAAGTAAAAAAATATTTAGCATTTATTTCATACAGTTAAATTACAAATGAGATACTGTAGGCACCTGAAGACAAACTGATTTTCCCTAAAGTATTTATGAGCAACAGGGAATAAGATACATATTTATATAATGAAATAATGTAAATGCATAAAGTGGATAGAGGCACTGTGGGCTTTGGTAAACCATGAGTAAGGTTGAGGAAACTCTGAAGTACTTCCTCACAACACAGTGTTAAGCTGACTGAGATAATTACTAAAGACTGGTTAACAGTCACTACACTTGGGGGATGACCACAGCTAAAGAACAGTCAGGCTGGGCTGAAGTTATGGCTCAGTGGTAGAGCACTTTCCTAGTGAGTGTGAGGCACTGGGTTTGATTCTCAGCACTGCATATAAATAAATAAAATAAAGTCCATTGACAACAATAACAACAACAACAACAAAGAACAATCAGGCTAAGGTGGTAGATTGACTGTGGTATGTCCACAGGAAACAGTGGACACTTTAGGTTGTCCATAGTGTGCTAGGGAAACTTTTTATGCTGGATAATTTTGCATTTTGTAGAACCGCCCAGAACACTGTAGGAAGATCAACATTCTGATCCCAGCCCACTAAACATCTTTAGCACCTCTGTAGTCATTGGGACTACCAAAAATCAAAGCGAAACAAAATAAACAAATACAGACCAAAAAAAAAAAAAAAAAAAAAGGCCTCATTTTGTTTCTCAAAGAATGTGTTTGAGGAGAGGGAAAGTAATAGCATCAGTCTCTGTTCAGAACCCCTGGAACAAACAGTGGGACTATGTATCATTGGTGAATTTAAACTCCAGGGTGAAACAACTTCACTCAATCTTAGAGGCAATAGAGAATTATTGAAGGTTTGAATGCAGAGAATATTGGGATCCTACATAAGGAAGATATGCTGGCTACAGAGGGTTAGGTGGGTGGGGGGAGGCATGGAGAAGGTAAAGGTGTTGCAAAGGCTGGGAAGCAGAGGTCCAAGTTGTATATGTAGACTAGGACACAGAGGGGGTGGGGAAGAGGGGATGGGCGGGGAAAGAGAGAGGAGGATGGATTCAGAGGATTGTATAAAATCACAAGAACATCATGGGAGAAGAGCAAAGCAAGGTGTGAGTTTAAGGTAGTCGTGAACGTGGTATCGAAAATGCTGATTATGGTGAGTTGACACAGGAAAGAAGTTGAAGATGAAGAAAAGATCGGGAGAAAAGGGAATATTTGAGGATCCTGAGGGAAGTTTTAGTACAAAGAAGTGTGTAGGAGGTGGTAAATTCAAAGGGTGAGAATTTGACCCATGATGAGGAAACATGACCACAGTTAGTTAATGAACATCCAACTCCACAACAGCAAAGAATCATGGGCCCCTTACTGCCCTCCCATCTTCATTTCTCCCAGGTATATCTCTTTCTTGGAGCCATCATTGTACACAATTGCTGTATTTCAGAAAAACAATGTACAAATAGAAATTTTATAAGTTATATTCAATTTTTAGAAATAGAACTGCATTATAAGTGTACTAGGCAAGCTTTCTATTTAAAGGAACCCTTTGATAGACCCTTTTGTAGTGTGAAAGATTAATTCCAAATGTATCTGTTTTACAGTTCCAAAGCCTGGATCCCTGGTTTCCTTCTCCTGGACAGCTAACTAGGTCGTAGCATTCTATTCTCAGAGCTCAGCCCCATACAAACACTAATTGGTTTTTGCATATGAAAGGTTGTGTATCACTTTGTCATTTCTAAAATTACATGATGTAATCCATGTACAAGATGGGAGATTTCATACCCTGTGGGAGGAGCAAGTGCCACATGCTTGGTTTTCCAAATATATCTACAGACATGAAATCTTTTAAAAGAGGCAGAACTTCAAGAGTGTCTTTCACAGCCTCAAATTTTATCAATTTGTGGTTTCAGTTGGAATGAGTAAATTCTTATTGTCCATGAAGAAAATATCTTACACAATTTCCCACCTTGAAATTTTTTTTATGAAGGCAAATAATAATGATTAGGAACAAATTCACAACTAACCAACCAATCAAGTCAAACATTACAGAATTTCAACAAACTGGCTGTAAAGTTCATAACCAGAAACTGAAAAATTAATGCACTATTTTCAAGACATAGTTGAGGGGTCTCAGATCCATGTATTAGTAGGGACTATAGGCTAAATCTTGTACACATTTTTCAAAATCATAATACCAGGGTAAACATTATATCATATAATTTGAGTGAGTTTGGAACTCCAAATCAGAGTTAACTAGTACAATTGTAAGGCCTTAGGAGAGAGATCATGCAGGAATCAACCTTGACAGCCTTATTTTCTCACAGCTGCTATTTCACCTCTACTTTCATTAGCTCTTCCTTCCATTCCATCAGTTGCATCCTTTTCCCACACCATTACTGAAAGATTAGCACTGTACTGTTCTTGTTAAGTATGCTCCTCATACTTGATTGTATATTGGAATCACCTGGGAAACTTTAAAACATTCTGATGCAGGGGTGCCACCCCCATGGACTTTGGTTTAATTGGTCCTGGGTATTGGTACTTGTAAAAACTGCCCAAATGATTCTAAAGTGCAAAGTTGCAAATCATTGTCTTATAGGCTTTTAAATTCCTGGCCCTGCTGGACCCCTGTATCCTTGGACTCTAAGAACCTATTGATCATTGGTCTCACTTCCTCTGCCTTCATATACACAAGCTGAAAAAACAAGCCTGGGAAGAGTAGCTGAATTCATGCCTTGATCAACTTCCAGAAGAAAATGGAAGAAGTCCAGCAAATACAAGTATTGGCAAAATATATTAAGCTTCTGGAACATGCCCCCTCCTGTGCCAAGGAAATTCAGAAAGCTTGGGAGAATCCTGGGGCTCAGGAGAGTCCTGCCTCCTCCTTGCTTTCTATTAACTTGGGAAAGTTGCTTACTGTTTCTGAGCCTCAGTTTCTTCATCTATAAATAATGGAATACCTGCCTCCTTAAGCTTCATTAGATGACTATTCAAAGGGTTCAAAATAGTGTCCAGTATATTCAATAGTGGTAGCTTCTTAAACGGAAAGAATTGATAAAACAGTTAAGGCCTGTTCTCTGACTATGCTCCAAATTAATAATAATTACCATATATTGAGCAAATGTATCCAATTCTTCATTCTTTACCTACTACAAAAGTATTTATTACTTATTGACCTAGGCCAATCATACTGCTAGATAATTGGATATAGTAATGAATAAAAAGACATGATTCTTATCTTGGTCTATTGTACAGTTTAGTTAAATGCTTTACCTATTCCTGTCATTGGTTGCAAATAATCCAAAAACTGAGCTTGGTATGGTACAACTAACAAACTGACCTTCAATTCACCCTTGCAGTAAATACTCTGAGATGGGCTAGGCTGTTCAGAGAAAACTTGTAGATTTTAGGAAAACAAACAACAACAACAAAAACAAAAACAAACAAACAAACAAAAACAAGTCTTCTGAGAATATCAAAGGGAGCAGCTTAAAAAACCTCATGGGTTTTCCTACTCAGTTCAGGCAGTTTTGTTAGTGGTGGTTTGCTGTTCTAGGTTCTTGAAGGCCAGAGAGGCTGTGTTCCCTCCACCCTCAACTCCCCCAACTGGGAGTGTTGCTGTGCTTCCCATGCGGCTCTCTATGTACTGCAAATTTTGTGACTTATCCACATTACCAGAAAGTATGTTCTTTGCTTGGGTCTGCTGGCATCTTTCAGTCACTCTCTGTCTCTACTGTGAGAATAGCACTACTCCTTATAACACTAAGATCTGGTGGTATTATCTGTAGTTTACATATGAGACTTAAATAATTTGGCCAAGGTCGTTGAGCTGGTAAATGGCTAGCCAAGACTGAACCTCAGATCTGTCTGATTCCACAGCTCATCCTCTTCTGTCTTAAGTGGACACACCTCAGATGACTGTGCTTTAGAAATATCAAAAATCCGACTGTTCAGAGAATTAATTTTAAAAAGCACAAGTAGAGAATAGAAAAGCAGATGCAAGTAGAAGAGGATGATGTGACCAAACTTAATCCAATCTTGGCCCATGGGTCCCTTATGAAATTATGTTGGAGACTAAAATCCAATAAAGAATTGTGTCCAGTTTGTCTGGTTATCAATCAAACATTCTGGTACTTAATTTCATGACATTCCATAGATTAAAGGTTTCAAGATTCAGATTCCCATCTCTGAGTTGCAGCTACAACTCTTCTGTCAAACTGGAACTTAAAAACTACAGCTGAAAAAGCAACAGTAGCAATTTGTAGAATATATAAGACCCTTGCCAACTCCAGATAATTCTTTCCCCATCTTCATCATTTTAAGAACTTTTACTCTAATAATAGAATGTGCAAGTGTGTGAGTATGTGTGGAAACACACACACACACACACACACACACACACACACACACAACCAGGCCCATATGCAAGGAGCTCATGTGGCAGGACAGAGATTCTGTAAGTCTTTTCTGATTTTCTGATTGAATTATGCACTTTCTATGGTCTTCATCAACCTACAGTTACTGCTTTCTCAGTTCCCCATCTATAACAGGCAGAACTGAAAAATATGTTTTATGTTAATGAAATACTAACCAGCTCCCACTCCAACCACGAGTGCTTAGCCCAAGGATAGCTATTTAATCCACGAAGGGCCAATCACATTCTCTCTTGTGGTACATTACATTTTTATTGCTAATTCACTATGAATTTATACATTATTATTATACCTATGAATAATTATATTGTTCTTATATCCATGTCCTTTACCATGTGACTTCACTCTTCTTTTCACCAGAGATCAAGTATATTTTTTCTCCCTATTGACATTAGGACTTTGCTGTGTGACTTGCTAATGGAATGTCAGAGGATGAAACTTGAGCAAAAGCTTTAAATGTGCATGTGAATTTTCAGATCTTTGTCTCTGAGAATAGCACATAAATAGTATGTTTTTCTAGGTGCTCATCCAAAGAGGGTGAGAAATATGTGCAGCAGACCTGGGCATCTAAGTTAATCCCACCCCAAACCAGCCCAGAGACACATAAGCTAGAAATAAATGACTATGGCTGTATATCCCTAATTTATGGGATAGATTATTATACGCAATTGTTCTGGCAATGGATGACTGATATCTCTCTTCTTGGAACTTTACAATTAAGCTCAGAGACAGAAAGACTACTGGGAACTGGGGCACATAAATGGCAGTACTTACTTTGGAAAAATGCTGAACTTTATTTTTTTTATCTTTTTCTGATTTACTCCTTTGCACGTATATACGTGTGTGTGTGTGTGTGTGTGTGTGTGTGTGTGTATGCGCATGTGTGTGTTTACTTTTATTTTCACTGAGGTAAAGAACACATAAATAAAATTAATGATTTTGCCAAAGTGAGTAGCATTTAATACACTCATTATGTTTTATAACTACCACCTCTACATAATTCCCAAATATTTTCAACACCCCCCAATTAAAACCCAATACCCATTAAGTAGTTACTCCTAATTTCTCCCTCTTCTTATCCCTTGGTAACATCAATCTTCCCCCCCCCCCCCTAGATTTACCTATTTGTGTGAATTTGATTGTGTCCCCACTCAAATTTATATGTTGAATCCCCTCTCATTTGACTATGTTGGAGATGGGACCAATAAGTAGCTAATTAAAGTTAAATGAGATCATAAGGGTAGGGCCACAATTTAATGGAACTGGTGCTTTTTTAAGAGGAAGAGCCAATATCAGAGCTCTTTCTCTGCCTTGCGAAGACACAGAGAGAAGGCAGACCTCTGAAGCCAGAAGAGATCGCCTACCAGAACCCAACCATATTGGTACCCTGATTTTAGTCCCTGTCTCTAGAATTATAAGAAAATAAATTTCTGTGTTTAAGCCACCCAGTCTCTGGTATTTTGTTATGGCAGCCTGAGTTGTCTAATGTATGCTGTTTTGGATTCTCAAAGACATAGGGCCATATAAAACATAATCTTTGTGTTTAACTTCACTTAGTATATTTTTAAGGTTCATCCATGTTATAGCATGTGTCAGTACTTCATTCCCTTTTATGGATAATGCTGGGGGCCACCCGTGAACTATGCATAAACCAAACTGGCATGGAAGCTATTGAATAGGAAAATCTGATATCTGGGAACTCTCAGCAGCACTCTTGCTGGTGAGACTGCCCAAATACATGTGAATTCCTATGCAGCTCTGCCACAGGTTCCACACAGCACCAGAGATGGGGTGACCCTCTGGAGTCACATAGCCTCACAGCCTCTCAGAGGTGGGTATAACTTGCCAAGATGCCAATCAATCTGTTTGCTGCAAATCCCCTGAGAAGCAAGGCTCCTCCCACCGAAACCTTATCCATGCCTTTGATGTACTCCCTTAAATAAAGAACTGGAGCCCTTTTCTAGTTGTTCGGCTCCAGCTCCTATGTGGACCGGACTGCTCCATCCCTTTTAAAACTATTTTTCTGACTTTTAATTCTTCACTTTTTCAGACTTAAATTTTCTCAGGTGTCTTATCCCTCCTGAGCAGAAAACTACCCTGGCAGGGTGCCTGCTGCCCTGCAATGGACTGACTAGTATTCCACTCTATGGATACCACATTTTGGTTATATACTGATCCTTTGATTGACATTTAGGTTGTTTCGACCTTTTGACTATTGTAAATAGTGCTGCTATAAACATTTGAGTACAGGTACTTGAGTACCAGTTTTCAATGTTTTGGGGTATAGTCCAATGAATAGAATTTCTGGGTTAGGGTAATTCATCCAATACTGAACTTTAGGGGCTTGAATATCTGAAGCTGTTCTCTGGCTCCCGCCCAGGTAATATTCTTTAGATTCCAGAAAATAACCCTTGAGTACATTCAATAATGCTTTTTGTTGCTATATAATAGACATTTCTTATTAACCTAGAGGTAATTGTCTATTATATGCAACTTACAGAAAGAATCTGGAATAAAGAAGACAATTTCTAAGCTTGAGTCATGATATTATAAGAAAAATGAGCTCAGAACTCCTTTTTAAATGTTTTCCAGAAGGGTGTTTAATCCTGTCGACAGTAATCAAATTTTGATGGTCCTGAAATCTGACTTGATGGTTAGACTGTTGTGTAGATTACCACTCACCTTTGTGTCCAGGCAGCATAGGACCTGGCATTTAGAGCATATTCCAACTCAAAACGACTTCGCAAAGCTGCCACATGGCTTCGGCCTGGCCCTCCTCGGCTCACCAGGCAATCAGAAGAAGAGGAAGGTGAGAGAGACCCGCTGCTGTTACTCGATGCAGGAGACATCAGCTGAGTGAAGGAGAAGCAGTTTGAATCATTTGATAAATCCAACAGGCAAAAAGGAATAGAGTGGAATATGGATTTATTTTAATTTTGTGTTCCAGAATTTCTCATATTGGTGAATACTCTATCCATCTTAGTTTGCTTCTGGTGTTTCCTTTCAGCCTTGAGTGGTAACACCTGACTAGCCTTTTTGATCCAGTTCTATGTTGACAGCTGGCCTGTTATACTTACCTTCATTTTTCCAAAAACACAGTAGCCCCAAATCAGATTTATGAAATAGATATTTAGATGTTTATTATTCAATGATCACAACAAGATTTTCAATAATCTTCAATATGGCAATAAGACTCATGGCAGAGTTCCTTTAAATTGTACCTAAAGTTATTCTCTTTGCATTAAATTATTACCTTGAGTTAAAGTGGATTTACACACTTTCCCAAGAACGCATCCACTTAATAGATGAAGGATGTTTTAGTGTCTGGCAAATGTTTAACCAAACAGAAGCAGACCAATGCCTTTGCTACATGATAGTTCTTCAGATGTTTATAAACAGCTGTTGGACTCACCCTAATTTTTTCTTCCCTGTGAGAAACATTCCTGGTTCCTCCAATTGGTTCTAACCTTAAACAGTTTTCAGTCCATTCACCATTCTGATCTCTCTCCATGAAAATGTGTGTCCCAGTTTTCATTCTTTTAAAAGGATCAGGGACACAACTTGCTGCCATTTTGTTTGGTCATTTCATAACAAGAGTGACCAAATCTCCTATTCTGTAGTCAGACAACATATTTTAACTGCCAATTGTTGGATTCTAGGCAGAGGCTGCACCTCCCAGGCAGAAGGCCACACCTCCCCAGGTGCCTTGTGAAAAACTACAGCTCCCAGGATCCTCAGTGTGACCAAAAAACCTGACCAGCAAGTCCCCTGTCCACTATTCCCCCCCCCCCCCCCACCTCTGCTGGCCTATAGGACAAGGACTCACTCCAAGGGGGTTTTATGGCCCCTACTCTATTTAAGCCAGCCCCGGACTGAACTCTCCCCTTGTTCCTGCCCCTTGTTCCTGCTCTCTGTTCGTGCTTGCCCCTTGTTCCTGCCTGTCCCTATTCCCGTCCATCCCTACCCCCCTTCCTTTCCCTTCCTTTCCCTACCCTTGCCCACGTGGCACCCCAATAAACCCTTTTATTTCACTAACACGGTGTTCCCAGCTAAGTTAAGTATGTTTCAGCAGTTTTCTAACACCAATGAGTTTATTACCCACTATCATTCATGATGCTTCTTAAGCATGTCTCTAGCATTTCATTCTTTTATTATTGTTTCTTTAGCTCTTAAGCAAAGTATTATATTATTCCTGTTAAATTTATTCTTGTTAGACAAATCCTGTTACTTCATCCTCTAAGATATTCCAGAATCCTGCTTTCAAATATTTTCTGCCCTTCTGAACTTTATTATATCTGCCAATGATGAGTCTTTCCCTCTTGACCTTGGTCAAAGCTACTGCTTGAAAAGTTGAAAAGTGGTGAGAAGAGAGCCCTATGAGGTCTTGTAGTCAAATCCCTTTCCCTGACTTTGGTCTACTAATTAGTGCAACCCAATCCAGCAAACTCTTTTGTGCATATAACCCCCTCCTCTTCTGTCCTAGTGGAGAGAGTATACTAAGAGGCTTGATCAATATAACAAGATAAGCTAATTTAGTAGATCCTACCATTATCCCTGTTATTCCTATCTGCATCTAATGGGACATATATCCTCTAGGCTAGGAGTAACCTTGTCTAGTCAAACACAGATTCAAGGTGAGAGGATACTTGGAACTCAAGCCCTGAAGGCATCTCTTAACAGTGAAGGCCTCTGGCAGATTCTCTTGCCCACAGGGACTGCTGAGGCATCACTAAATGTATACTGTTCTCCCCATTTCTTGCAAATTTCAGGGCTAAGAGATGGCAAATGGAGTTTTATGTCTACAGACTAAAGCCTCCTTCTACACAAAAAGCTTCCTCCTTAGAAGTTTCTGTGGAGTCATGAGAGAATGACTCACTATAGGCTGCATCTGCAGACCTAAAATCCTTTCCCAACAGACTGGATTCCTGAGCATTTTTTCTGAGATTCTTTTTGGAAGGAAAACTTTACGTGGATGGTTCCACTTTGATATTCAGCCCAGCAATCTCATGTTGCTGCTTTTAGCCACTCCTCTTTTGTCTCTTCTTTTCATATGCAGATCCTATATGTGTGATGCCCTTGCCCCTCCTCCACTAGCACTCCTGTGCATTTGGGAATACATTATTTTTAAATTAGTGCTTCTGTTTGAGCTCCTTTGCCTATTTTCAAATGCTATCTCCTGACCAGGTGTATAGCAAATTAAGGCAATTATAGAGAAAATTAAAGCAAACAGCTCCCTAATATTAAGGGAAGAAAATTCCATTAGCTTGATTATCAACATATATCACTTTATGTAACATATGTGTGGTATAAAAGCAATGCTTTCCAATTAATTTATGCATTATTTTTTGTGAGAATTTTCCCTTTTCTTATTGAACATAAATGGACAATGACTTAACATTTTAGCTTACATTTTGTCATTATGTAGGAATTCTGTGTAGAAAAAAAAATTGATTTAAATAATTACCTTCTAATAGATTTTTCATACTTTCAAATTTTTAGGTATCAATTTTTTTTAAAAAAAAGCTGAACATGACTATGACCATTTACCTGACTGATTAATTTTTGGAACCACCCAAACTTACTCTGAATTTGTCTTTGCTTCTGTAGAAGCAGCCAATTCTGTTCTACCTGAGGGGTTTGATGAATAGGTTAAGTACAAATGGAGTTATGGGTCTCATAGTAACTTTCCATAAGTGCCCTCTCACCCACATTCCCTGACAGCCTTGGATATCAGGGCTTTTATGTGGACTTATTTCAGAAGGCAAAGTCCTTACCTCGATGTTGCAGAGACACTCCTCTAACTTCATAACTACTTCAGAAAACTCCGGTCTTCCCTGTAAATAGAGAAAAGACTTTTTCCTCTGAAGAATAAAGGGGGGAAACTCTCTTTGGATTTTAAAATTGGGTATTTGCATTTGTAAAGAATGAGATTAACAATAAAGTATATTTTTATTTAAAATACACTTGTATTGAAGTGTTAATTGAATGTTCATTTGCTGTTCATGGAGGGATGTTGAGTCTTCTGATAAGAGTTTTAAGTCAGAATTTGCAACTACATTCAGATAATAAAATAGTGGAAAAGCTTTAATTAGCTTTGCATGTTTTTAAATGGCAGGTTTTCTTCTTCAAAATGAAAGAATAAAAGTGGATCTAAAAATTATTAACTATCTCCATGCCTTATAATATATTGTACATGTGTCATAGGAAAGGAACTGCTAAAGCTATTTTATAATTAGTTTCGTGAAAAGACATCTCAGATTCAAAACTAAGATCAAGAGAGAAACCTCTCACTTCAATGTCCTATTTTAGGACTTAAGATTTGTTTTTTATCTTTAAAAACTGCCATTAAAGATGTTGTCCATTATAAACCTCAGTGTCAAATGTTTGGTTAAGCATTTATTGTATTCTGATTATATTTCAAGCTTTCTTTTAGTAGCAAGGGATATAAAAATGATTATGGATCTACAGGAAAAATTCTGGGAATTATATATTTCCTTTTGTCAGATCCCAATGACTATATATCCTATGATTTCTCCCTTTATGAAATTTTCACTGCCAGGAGGTAGAGAGCCCAATTTAACATTCAGGCACAGTAACCAACTAATTTAGATTCTTAGTAGAACAATTTCTCCCTTAATATCTAGCCCTCCCCTGAGGATACTGCTTCCCCCAGAGCCCTCTTAAGTGGAAGCTGTTTTCTCCAGCACACTCCAGTACCTCTGGGTAGGTGGGGATGGCATTGGGTGAGCAAAAGGCTGTGTCTTCCTTGCTGTCACTGCTATTTTCAAACTGTTTCTTCTCTAAACACACCAGATTGTTGGCCTATTCCACTGACTTCCACTCCCTCCATCTCTGAAGGTTTCAACCACTGGTTTGCTGTCATGCTCTCTAAGGCTATTGTCCTTTTATTATCCATGAAGATAATCCCTGCAACAGCTGGACCTTTTATGGGCCAGGCTATATGGGCAATGACCAAACAGACTCCACTTCGCCCTGAGATTCCATGTCATATAAGAAATGCTTCTCCCATGGAAAGCCCCACCTCTGTACCCATCAACAGTTGCTTAGCATAGCATGTTTGGCAACACAAAATAGCAATTCTTCTACAATGTAAAAGTGTTCTTTCTTTGGTTCCCATTTTTATTGGACAACGTACTTTGTCAGAGATTGGTTGTCTAGACATTAGTAACCATTCTCTAACTTGTACTGAACTAGTGTCATTTTGACCCCCTTCCCTTCTGCTTGCTTGCTTCTATGCCAACCTGGAAAGTCCCATGGGAAATACCAGTGTACCCATTGCATTGTCTCGCTAACTGCCCAATTCAGCTTCTGTATCTGCTTGCTTGCAGCTACATCAACCCAGATGTGTTTTTTTTGTGTTTTTTGCTCTTAAATATACTAAAGTGCTCAGGCTCGGGACTGTTCCTTGCAGAGACAGTTATGGATCATGGGGTGGGGTGGGATGGGGAGGACAGTCACCAGGGGACAGTCATCGGTCGGCCAGCTAAATAGATTCTTCAGTTTGGACAAAACTGGGACTTGGTGTGTTTTCTGAGTGACCTGCTCCTCAACAGACCTCCAGCTTCTGTTACCTCCTCTTCTCCCGTGAGCTTGTCTTCTCCCTTCATGTGGTCACTCAGCTCTGGGGTCATACCCTAGTCCCTGTCACTACCAAGGCCTGCAGATTCCTCTGTGTTCTTCACGTTATGTCTCTGACAGATCACTCTGGCTCCATCTCCTTTCTTTCTAGCTCAACTCTAGAGTCCTTACTCCAATGATCTTAGGCCACAAAAGCCCTTTACCACTTAAAAATCAAATAAAAGAGCAAAAATATTTTATAGTGAACATTTTCAAATATGCCCCAAAGCAGATATTAGTATAATATTTTAATCTATTTAATCTGTCATTTCCTTTATTATTATTTTTTGGCTCATCTCATCAACATTTTACTGTCCTCTCATTTTCTAACTTCCTCCTTACCTACTTTACATTTCATTGGCAATCACTTCCTTCTACACACCACAACTTCCTGGCCCTCTTTTGCATTTTGTACACTACTGGAAAAAGTCCAAGTTCGATTAAATCCATTTTACCAGTCTTTCTTGAAAATACTAACCCTCTAAGCCCCAAGACCTTGAGTACTGCCCACAGCCTATGACCTATGTCTAGCTCACTCACCCTCCCATGCTCTGGATGACTATTTTGTACCTTCTCATCTCTCTTCAAACCTCCAGCTCCCACTATGATTTCTACCTACTCACCTATGCCTAAACATACATAATCTGTCTTCGCTTCTGTTGTTATGGATGAATTTTGCTTCTATCTGAGGCCAGTTCCTTCACTTGTGTGCTCCAGTAGTAATTCTCCCTTCTATTTTTTGCATTTTTACATGGTCTCTACTGATTCATCACTTCCAGCACATAGACAGACTATATATTCTCCCATTTTAAAAACAAACAACAAAATAAAACTCCTGTGGATTCTTCTTCAAGACACTGCTTGACTTTGCTGTTCATCTTTATTCCAGAAGTGCTCTAAAGAGCAGTTAAACTCGCTTTTTCTAATTTGGCTCCTCCCATTTGCCTGTACCCTAATCAAGCTTTCTCCTGCAACAGTGCTGAAATTGCTCTTGTCAAGGGTACAAAGACCTCTTTCTCCATTGCTAAATTCAATACTAAGTTTCAGTGCTCTTCTCATTTGGCAGAGCATTAAATAAGAAGTCATTTCTTCATCCCCCAGTTTTTTTTCCCCAATAAAATTTTGAGGTCATTTTCTCATTGTTCTTCTCCTCTCTTCCTTAGTCTTCTCTTTTGTTTCCATTCTCTCCTCTTTATCTTTAAATTTTGAATCACCCCAGGACTCAGGATTGACATCTCTTCACTCCTATACTTAGGGGTAATTTGTTGAGGTAGTAATTCTGCCTCACACCTTTAAAAAGCAACTCCCAGATTTCTATCCCTAGACCAGTACTCTCTCCTGAACTTTTAGAGTCACACGTGTAATAGATTGCATTTATAATCTTTTCTTATGTCCACAAACAGCAACTTCATCCTCTACTTGCAGAGGCCAAAAACCATAGAATAATCTTTGACTTCTTTCTCTGTCATGCTTTTATCCAATATATCATGCTATGGTTTTGATCTGAAATATCCCCCACAAAGCTCATAAGTTAAAACATGGTTCCCAATGCAACAGGGTTCAGAGGTGAACTTTCAGGCAATAATTGGCTCATGAAGGCTCTGATCTCATCGTTGGATTATTAATCTATTTGATGGATCTATCCATAGATCCCTGAACGGACCCCTGAAGAGGAGTCCTAGTTGGAGGAAGGTCAGTAGGGGCATGCCCTGGAAAGGTTTTATCTTTTCCCTAGCCTCTCTTTTGTTCTTTGATCCCCAGTGGCCATGAGCCAAGCAGCTTCCTCTGCTAGGCCCTTCTGGCTTCATTTCTTGGAGTCAGATAACCATGGACTGCATACTCTGAAACTTGAGCCAAAATAAATTTTTCTCTTCTCAGTTGTTCGTATTAGGTAGTTTGGTCACAGTGACAAAAAACTGACTAACACACACCAGCAAATTACATTAATCCTACCTTCAAAATGTATCCAGAATCTGAATGGTCAAGTAGCTTATATTAGAGCAAGCCTTTCATAGATAATAAATGTAGAGGACAACTACCTGAAGGCACTGGAGAATGATACAATCAGGCAGATTTGGGAGGGGCATTATTTAGAAGGAAGGAAGGGCTTGGAGTGTTTCTCTCCTTCTCCTTCTTCTTCTTCTTCTTCTTTTTTTAAATAGCATTTAGTCACAGTAGTCTCCGTCCGCAGTTTAGGAAATACTTAAAATTTTGATAGTTCATTTGCTTGAAGAACCAGAGGTCAGAATTCAGGCCAACCAGAACATAATACCTACTGTTTTATAACATATTACTGCAAATTTTAGTGTTTTTAACAATTTCCATCTTTATCTGACAGTTTCTCTGGGCCAGAAGACCAGTACTGATTAGCTGGGTCCTTTGCTCAGAGTCTCATCACAGTGAAATCTAGGTGCCAGCTGGCATGGGATGATTCTCATTTGAGGTTCAGGGGTCTTTGCCAAGATCATTGGCTGTTGGCAGATCTCATTTCCTTGTGGTTGTATGACTCATCTCCCTGTCTACTTGCCAAATATTGTTCAAGAATGACCCTCAGCTTTCGGAGGATGCCCACTCTTGATTGCCACATGGCCTCTAAATGCAGTTCACAATATGGCTGTTTGCTTTTATTTCTGACCAGCAAGGGCATGTTTCTCTGACTGCTTTCTCAGTGACCAGCTGGGAAATATTCTCTGCATTTAAAGGGAGTATTTGATTAGGTCAGTTCTCCACACAGGACCATCTTTCTTTGGCATATGATGAGACATAATCATGGAATAATATCATTATTTTCACAGACTCTGCTCACACTCAGGGTTAAGGGACTATCCATGTATGTACAGCAGGGGATCAAAATCTTAGGGGCCATCCTAGAATCTTGTTTATCACCTAGTGGCACTAGAAAATGAGGGGGATCCTGAAGGAAGAAGCCCTAGGATCTGTGTATAAATGCTTTCTAAATCTCTGAGTGATTGTATGTGCCTGAGGAAGATTTGGATTATCCCTTGAATTATCCAGGTAGGGCTAAAGAAAAAGGAACTGACTAAGATTGGATTGGCCCATATAAGGCATTGTTCTTACTACTATTTTCTCAGACTGGAATTATTTAACTTTTATTCTGAGCCCATGAAAATCCATTGCATTCTGCAAGGTCAAACTTAGTAGTTACATTCTTCTTAAAGTGTCCAAGTGATTCCACAAAATAATTTTACATCTTTCATTGCCTTTACTTCACTCTTTCTTGTGTTGTAACTAGGTATTTATTTATCTATACTACCAGCTAGGAAGTTCCTTGAGGGCAAACATTTATTCTTGTGTACAAGCATGATCCACCCGATTGGTTATTTGAGCTCATATTTGTTAAATTAAATCATATCATACAATAAAATTCATCCAGAATCTGCCTCTCATTCTTGTCAAAGCCACATCATCACTCGTTTTTATCATTACAATTCCCTTCTATTTGTGCAGCTTCTTTGCTTATTTGAAAGTACATTCCAAACACAGTAAAGTGATCATTTAAGCATGTACTTCAGTTCAAGTAATGCCACTCATGGAAACCTACTCCCCATGTTATTTGGATAAAAAAACAAAGTCCTTGAATTCAGCTTTAAAGTGCACCACATGCCATCCCTGCTATTCTCTGACACAGAATTTCTCTGCATTCACCAATCTGGCAACACCAAACACCTGTGGAGCTCACCTAGCCCTCAGGACTTTGTATCCACTGTTATGTCCACCAGGATACACCAGCACTTTTGCTTTTAGTACGTCTAGGTTTAAATGATACTTTATCAGAGAGTTCTTCTTTGCCTACCATATTATGAGCCCCCAAGCTAATGCTATCTCCTTTTCTTGTATTTGTTTCATAGCATCAGTTATCACCAAATGACTTCATACTTATTTTTCATATTTATCTGTTTATTATTTATGTCCCTCCATACAATATATACCCCATGAAGGCAGGGCCCAGGACCATGAACAGTGTCTTGTATACAGAAAGTGTTCTATAAATACTCATTGAACCGATGATAGAGTAATCATTTCATGTTTTTCTTATATGTTTTATTCCAGAATAATCATACTGTATGGGTACAAGGCTTTATGTTCTATTTCATTTTTTTTTTTAAAATCAACCCAGGTGTGCATAATAAATGAATGGTCTGCTTTAATTGAAACTCAAATGGTGCTAATATTTCATTGGGGGATTGAAAAGCATAAAAATAATGGTAAAATTTAACATTTGCTGAAGAGTTAGAGCATCTCATTTAATTCTCACAATACTCCATATTGTAGGCATTTATTATTATTTCTATTTCACACATGAAAAAGCAGAAAATAAGAAAAATGAAATAATTTATTGCACGTACTATAGTCATGAAATAGCAGAGCTATATTTGAAGTGAGGTAGAGTTTCTGATCTTAATCTCCCTTCATACCCTCTTCCTAAATGTGGCATCTAAATCTCTAAAGAATAAAATAATTCAGTTGTAATTTATATAAGATAAAGTGCCTGAGATTAGCTTCTGCCTACCAGAAAGAATACCAGATAAAAGTTACAATACTCAGTTAAATACCTACTGGCTATGTGACTTTGGGTGGTTTCTTAAACACACAGTTTTGTTTTTCTCAGCCTCAAATTGGGTTGCAAAATTAAGAGAACTAGATGAAATAATGCTTGTGCAAAAGTTCTACAAATTGTAAAGTGTTTTGCAACATAACTTAATTTGTTTAGTAATCTGTACTAATGGGTATACCCTGGATGTAAGCTCTCTGAATTTATGATCAAATACTTTAACAATTCATTTTAAATTCTATGCAAAATAAAGAGTCTAGCCTTTACCTGGCATCTTGCAAGAAAACCAAGATGCTCATTAAAAAACAGAAATCATCAAATGCCTTAGGAGCTGTATATACTGAAACCATGAATAATAAATGCCAACATTTTGATGTGCATTGCCCTCTGCTTTCTTTTCAGGTGGATGGCTCATTCTCTTTGCCATTATGCTGCGGGTGGCAGCAGCTTGCCCTGCATCTTGTGTGGTATGCACCAAAGATGTAACCCTCTGTCACCAGCTAACCTATATAGTAGGTAATAAAACTAATAACTCTAAAAAGCAGTGTTTGGTATACCTGGCAAATTCACTGCCATGCTTTTCATTGTACTGACTGCTCTCTGTGCTCAGCCTGAAAGAGGTAACCTTTTAAAGAGCAGGCCTTTTACAGTAATTAAAGATACTGGTAACATTATTTTATTTTCTTGTTCCTGGTGGTCTCAACTAAAAGTATTTTAAGACCTTCAGAGATAACTGAGACATTTTTATTGCAAAAGAATACCACCATTTCATGCTGCTACATCATTAAAACAAAAAGGAAAAAGAGATCACTGTAATTCTATTTTTGTCCATACTTTTTACAGATTTGAACCCTACCACCAGCTGAAAGAAATATAAATGAATCAGAAACCTGAACTGCAATTGTTCAGCATTAGTAAGATTAAGTGATGTACCAGTAAAACAGATTATTATCAAAGTGCATCTCATTTTGAAAGTCTGGTCTTTTTTTATTGGTGGTAAATGAGCTGTAGAAATGCTAACAAGATACACTGCCTGTATTCATTACATATTGCTTGCTTAAGTCAACAATTTAATAAGACACCTTATTAACAAATTTGAGGAGAATGTGATTTACATCCTGATATTCAAGAAGAGATAAACAAGCTATAAGCTCTGCCAATGGAAAATTTTCAGAAACGAGCCCGAGTTAAAAGGGTGGAAGATGATAATTTTTTTTTTTTTTTCATTTCTAAAATCCCAAGACTATATGAATGAAGAAGTAGACATTATAATCATCCCTGACAGGAGAGAGGCTTCAAGGTTAGTTTATGCATATATTGTTCCCCATCAGTACTGAAAACACTTACACACTAAACTCCACCCTTTAGAATGGATTTCCTGACTTTACCACATTTATTTTGTGTGTGATCAGGTATAGTTGATGTCTGTAAGAAACAAATATTTCTCATCTACATTGCTGCACCGTATGCACTCCTCATTCACAGGATGCCACATGTGAAGTTAGATCTCACAAACACAGAGAAGTGAGTGAATGACTTGTGAGTAGAGTTTCTGTCTAGTTCTAGGCAAGAAGTAATTGACAGAAATAACAGCCTCTCATTCTGAATTGACAAACCCTAAAAGACTGGGAACCCATACAAAACAACACTCCTTCATCTCCAATCAAAAAACAATGATAAGCAGAACAAAATGTCAAACTGACCAGAATTAACAGAATTCAATGAATCAATAACAAATGCTGAAAAACAAAACAAAACACTCCCAATTTCAGCTTGCTTGTGCTTCAGGGATAGAAGCAATTCTTCCAAAAGAAAGCACTCTGAGAATCCTTTGTCTTTTACTTTTTTTTTTTTTTATCTCTTTGTTTCAGCTATGCAGTCTGAATTTCCTAAGGGAATTGTGATTTGCTTCCCCCATGGCTGACTGTTCTAATATCACCTGTAGACCTCCCAGGGACAATGGACTCCTCCATTCCTATGACATTGTCATTTGCAGTCAAAACAATTTTAGCATGATAAAGATGTGTTATAATAACTCCTGATTATAATACATCTTTATTGAGTTAAAACGCTTTGATTTCTAATGACAGAGCAGTGATAGCTCTGAGGTGATTATGGTGAAGGGATTTAACAGTTGGAAGCCCTGAGTACCACCTGTCATCACATGATGGACTTCATTGGAGGGAACAGATATAAGACAGGAGGCCAAGATGGCTCAGACTATAATGAGAACCCCACTGACACATCCTCAGGTTGTCTGGAGAGAATATAGATCCTTACCAAGTTGCCAACTCTTAGCCTGGAGCTAAAAAAGCAAAAACCAATGCTTCTGCTCACTACCCCCCACCCACACCTTTATGTCTGAGAGAGAAGATGATTGACTTTATTGCATAAATATACATTGCTAGCAGAAAACTGTTTAGGAGCTCAGACTCAAGCTTGGCTCTTAGGTGAATCTGATCCGGGCAGCAGAGCTGGTGCAGATCAGTACACAGCCTCTGAGGGAGGAAGCCCAAGAAGCCACCTTCAAAATGCCATCAATGCAGACAATCCTAAACAATGAATTAACTTTGGCATAGAAAGGAACAGATGGGTTTATGTTTCTCGAACAAACATGTCACAGTAATAGAGAATACAAAAATCCATCATTCTGATAAATAGCCAGTTTCCCCTTAAATTTGGAAATCAGAGAATCATTTTCTTTTTGTTTATTGTTCTTACCCAGGTAATGAGGTTGTTCACAGGGTATCTCCTCTGTACTCCCCATTCCCCTCCCAGTCATGGGTATCCAGCGTCTAGCCTGTGCTTTTCTTCCCTACAGCAGCCCCTGTGACCACGAGGATTCTCATCATCACTGATGGATACCTCTCCTCTGTGGAGAGGGCAAATCTGTCTCTCTTGTTCAATCTTGCTCTGCTCTCCCTGAGTAGGAACAGCATCAAGGATGTTCAGGAAGATGCCCTGTATGGCCTCACGAAGCTGCAGACATTGTTGCTGGAGCACAACCACATATCCAGTTCCTCCCTCGCAGATCACACCTTCAGCAGGCTCTTCAATCTACAGGTGCTGGTGCTGAGCAACAATGCTCTCCACACCCTGCGAGGGGCGTGGTTCCGACACACCAGGGGCCTGACCCGACTCCAACTGGATGGCAATCAGATCACTAATCTCACAGGTAGTTCTTTTGAAGGCACGAATCTCCACAGTCTCAGGCATCTGGATTTATCTAACAATTTTATTTCTTACATTGAGAAAGATGCCTTCCGGCCCCTGCCTCAACTACAGGAAGTGAACCTTTCCCGAAATAGGCTGGCCCACATGCCGGATGTTTTTACTCCACTGAAGCAGTTAATCCTTCTGAGCTTAGATAAGAACCAGTGGAGCTGTACCTGTGATCTCCACCCCTTGGCCAGCTTTCTAAGAAACTACATTAAGTCCTCTGCTCACACACTCAGGAATGCCAAGGACCTGAACTGCCAGCCATCCCCTGCAGCTGTGGCCACTGTAAAGAGTGTGCTGAGGCTGTCTGAGACCAACTGTGATTTCAAGCCTCCCAACCTCACTCTGGTTCTAAAGGACAGACGTCCCCTCCTTCCAGGACAGGATGTGGCCCTGCTCACTCTCCTTGGCTTTGCAGGTATGCCAGGGAGAAGAATGCCTTCAGCTTCTTCCTTCTCTTGTGCATATTCTTGAAGTACACTAAATGATGGCTGTCTCAAGAAACCGGGGTAATCTGCTAGGATTGTGGAAGGGAGAGGTTGCCAGTGAACATGGGAAAATGCTGGTTGAGTTAGCATAGGTTGCAAGAATTCCTGTTTCAGAGATTACTATTTAACATAGAGGAAAGTGCCCTGGAATTCAAGAGCTCCAGGCCCAGTTTAAGTAGCATTATAATACTGAGAAAGTTAACTTGTTATTTAGTTTTCAGTTTTTTTGTCTATAATACAGGAATAATAGCTACATTCCATCATCCATCCATTTATCAAAAAGTACAAATACATGCAACTAGGAGACAGAGATTAGAAAACTGATGAGACAGACTCTTCACTCAAGACAGTCACACTTGTCTGTCTTCTCATGGTGTAAGAGTGAGCCTTTCCAGATTCACAAGAAGATGCTATTAGGATGATCACATACATCCTAGTCTACAATGGTTGTACAGCAGTGGTTTAGTGCATGAGTGCTGTAGTTGAATTGCCCACGTTTGAATCAAGAACCAGGGCTCTGTTCTTATAAGCTGTATGACTTGGGGAAAGTTATTTAACTCTAAGTGACTTGGTTTTTCTCCTGTTTTAGGCTCTTCTAGGACTTCTGTTTATCCAACTCTTTTATAAACTTGGCTTATACCTTCCCAGTTCAACTGAGAAGAGGATAATATCCAACTCTTGATTCTTTTTTAATAATTAAAATTTTGTTTATGCATTGGCTATGCATTACTGGATGAATGATATAAAGTGATGCCATTAGTCAAATACCAAATATGAATGAAAATTTCTTGAGTTATTTAGCTCAATATGTGAGTAACCATGATGATGATGACATAGTGTGTGTGTGTGTGTGTGTGTGTGTGTGTGTGTGTGTTGTCCAAACTGGAAGAACAGATGCTAAAAATGGCACCTAGGACTGAAGCAATGTATTTTTAATATGTGTTGTAAATAATTATTTGATAACAGGCTTCCAGGAAATTAATTGAACATCAAATTTTAAATTTCTGACATTATACTTTTCACCAGAATAGACAGAGACCAGCATCATTTCTTGACAATGAAACTACCACCAGCAGTAATCAAACTTACCTGTAATAGAATCCAAGTCTTCTCAGAAAGATAAATTGTTTTAAAAACCATGTAACTATGTCAGTAATTACATGTGCTAAGAAATAATTTAGCATAGATGACAAAAGTGATAGCGCAGAAGACAGATTTTCTTTTTGTGATTCTTAGAACACAAGATCTAGGAGATAATTAATAGATAGTCCAACAAAAACACACTCAAATGCACACAGAAAAACCCTAAGTTATGGAGTTCCAATAGGTTTAGGAAATGCTAGGTTAAACAATGTGAAATAGGCTTATTTATTGCAACAGTTCCCACAGCCTTTCATTTTCTAATGAACATTATGAATCCTTAAATGGAAGAAAAAATGTGTAACATGTCTCAAACTGATTTGATCATGAATTCTTTTTTTCATACAGGATTTAGTTGAATTAGTGTTCTAGATAATGCTATTTTGGTATATTGCAATAGTGTAATTTTCAGTATCCATTACATTTATTTTTAGAAATATATATTCAGAAATATATTTTACTAGGTTAACAGCTTTTTATCAGTATAGAGGAGGATACAAGTTCTAGAAGATTTCAAATACTTTGTCAAAGTGACAGGAAATCTAATATACATGGATACATCCTGATAAGTTATAAATATGATAATCATGGACATATTGGTTTTAGTGTATAAAATTATAATATGAATGTATTTTTCATTAATTAATTATAAAATAAACTATTATTTTAAGGAATTCTTTAAACAGATTCCTTTTTAAAATATCAGTCTGCTCTATTAATATTCTTCTCCTTGTGAAGTGAAAGTGGTAAGTTATGTTTGCCTCTAGATTGTAGGAAAAAGACTCAAAACTATAATATTGTCTATTATTCTACTTTCTTTTCTAGCTGTAACTGAGCTGTCACAATTCCAAGGAGTATAAATAATTATATTCAGTGAATTTAAAACCAATTAGTATATGCTTAGCACCAAACACTAATATCTTGACATTTGTTATTCTGTGACCTAGCAGATAAAAAATTTTCATGAAGCTGACATGTGTTTGCAATGCTTCCACAAGAAGTTATCATTAATTCTGCCACTTTCTTTTCTTTTTTTTTTTTCCTTTGGCCAACTCAGAATAATTGTTAGAATACTTTAAAACAGAAACAATGGCCAGGTGTGATAGTGCAGGCCTGTAATCCCAGTGACTCACGAGGCTGAGGCAGGAACATCTCAAGTTCAAGGCCAGCTTCAGCAACTTAGCAAGGCCCTGAGCAACTTAGTGATACCCTGTCTCAAAATTTAAAAAAGGGGGGGGGGGAGGGGAATGCAGATGTGGCTTAATGCTTAAGTGAAAGATCAATCCCCAGGACCAAAATAATAATAGTAGTAGTAGTAGTAATAGAAACAATGCCCATGGCAATGAAAATTCAAATGTATTAGCACATTCAACCTGCCTACAAGCTTCATGTGCAGCTTTTGCTCTCTAACCACACCTGAGTGCCATTGGGTACAGATACATCTCTAGTGTCAACAGTAGGAGAGTGAGTGGGTCCTTACCACTTAGGCACAATGAAAGAAGAAAGTTTATCTTATAATCAGGTTATCTTCACTTGTATGTCACTGACATGCAAGTGAAAACTTAGAAAACTTAGATCTGTCTTTCCTGTATTATTTGCTTTAATATTTACATAAGACATTGAAAATATTTATAATTTATTCAAGGGATGTTTTTCTGTTACCGTTTTCTTGTAAGACCTAACATAGCAATGTAAAACCTAAGCAACAGCAGAAGGGTTAAGGTTTGGATCCTAAATGTCCCCTAAAGTCTCCTATATTAAAGGTCACCAGCCTATAGCACTATGGGAGGTGGCAGAACCGTTAGGAGGTGGGGCCTTGTGGAAGGAAGTTAGGTCATTGAGTATATGTCCTTGAAGGGGGTACTGTGATCCCAGACCCTTCCTCTTGTTCTTTGCTTCCCTGCTGCAATGAGGTGAGCAGCTTCACTCCCCCACATGCTACTTGGCAGATTGGTAGCCTGGATATAATTCCAAAATAATAGTCAATTGACAATGGACTGAGACCTCTGCAAGTAAGAGCCAAAATAAACTTTTCCTCCTTATAATTTGATTTTTCAGGTATTTTGTCATAACAACAGTAAACTAACACAAGAGTAATCGTAATCACCACAATTCAAACTTTATTATATTAAAGAGCTGTATTAAATATATTGCATATATTATCTCATTTAATCCTGGGTAGTATTAATTATCCCCATTTGAGAGAGGAGGAAAACTAAGGCTCTCAGATACTAGAAAATACCCAAGAAAAATGTCATAACAGCACTTTGAATTCTGAGTTTTCTTAGTCCATGTAGGAAATAAGGAATATTTCTAGATTTTTTTTTTCATTTATTTTTAGCATTAAAGCCCAAATCAAATTTTGTTTGGAATAACCCATACTCTAGGATGTGGCAATAAAATGGTTATGATCTAATTTTTGTTACCAGTTTAAGAAAATATGAGACCTTTAAGATTAAATTATTTTAATATGTTACAGTATTTTCTGAGATCACATTGTAAAACAAGTTAAAATGGGTTTATAATATCTCTAGATCTGGTAAATTATATAGTCATTGGAGGACTTCACTGGAAACTATCATTGTCTCTCCTTAATCTTCAAGTTTAACAGAAATTTTAAAAAAAAGGAAATGAAACAATCATGCCTAACACCTTCCCTTTCCTTTCAAGTTCAAAATATTAATATTGTCACCAATCGAAGAACCAAGCATAGCACCACTGTCCTTATTTCCTGAGGAGGAAACTTGTCAAAGTCACACAGCAACTATAGGCAGACTGGGCTTCAGATGCAGATTTTCTTACTTAGTCCTACAGACATGATGTTTTGCTGATCACCATTTTGGGGGTTTATGATTTGATCAGTCAGTGCTTTCATTATCAGAATTTATAAACAGAATTCCTTCCATTTATTTAAGAATATTTCATCAATACTTCTGGAGTGCCTTTCTGACAGAGTTGTGAGCACTGAGGTTCATCAAGACTGAAAAGGTCTGTTTCCTTACAGTGCTTAATTCCAGCATGGGAGAACAGACATAGAACAAACAAATAAAGGAATGGAAACATTATATTGCCATCAATTTTAAGAAACAAAGAAAATCACTGTGGTAGATAGGTAAACTTTGGCTTGAACTTGTAGGTGGTTGAGAACACTATTTGTCAAAATGGGAGAAAGTGAGGTAGAAAAAGAGGGTAGTCTGTATTTCAGTCAGCTTTTACATTGCTGTGATCAGAAGACCTGACCAGAACAGTTTTAGAGGTGGAAATGTTTGGTGCTCATGGTTTTGTTCTGAGCCCAGGGTGAGGCAGAACATCATGACAAAAGGGTGAGAAGGAGGAAAACAGCTCAGGTCGTGGCAACCAGAAACCAGAGAAAGCTCTACTTACCAGGGACAAAATATAAACCCCAAAGGCACAAACTGCGTGACCTACCTCCTTCAGTTACCCTACCTGCCTTCAGTTACCACCAGTAAACCCATTTAAGAGGGTTGATTCAGTTAAGGCTCTTATAACCCAATCATTTCACCTATAAACATTCTTGCATTATCTCACACATGAGCCTTTGGAGGATGCCCCCCAAACTGTAACAGTCTGCACCTGGGTTTCAGAAACATGGCCTTTTACACTATTCCTCAGAGGATAAGCTATGCCTGAAAAGCCCACAAATGTCATTATCCATTTATCGGAGATCAGATCTTGTTCATTTTTCCATGGCAGTTTGTAAATGGGAGTGATCTTTGCGAGATGGAAAAAACCAGTAAAAGCACCAAGAAATCTGGGGGTACTGGTTTAAAGGATAAATAAAATCCAAATAAGCAGAGATAGGAGAATGTGTCATAAGCATCACTAAGAGAATATGTAGAGGCTAAGAAGTATGTTTTAATTTTAATGAATTAAAGAATTTGCAATGTAGTGTTTGAATGTGGGGAATAATGAAAAATAAGGCTGCAAAGGGAAGCAATGACAAGATTGCATTGACTCTTAAGTGCCAGGAAGTTGGTCTTTTTGTTAATGGGAAGCCAAATAACTGAGGTGGTTGTGAATGTTTAGGATGATTAAAATATGACAATAACATATAACATCAATTTATCTTTTAGGGGGATAAGGTCATGGTGCATGAGATGTTTTAGAGGGCATATGATAATTTCAGCTTGCTTTTATTAACTATGAACCTATCAAATAGGAAGTTGGGAATTAAATTGGTTTCCCACAGGCAGAAAAATAATTTTAATGCAGGAATTCTTTTATCTTGAATGGATTTTAGTCTGTGATAAAGTTCTTTTTTCTTACCAAAAAGATTCCAGATGGTGTCATTATAATTTTTAATATATATATATATATATGTATATATATGAAGAAAAATCCAAACTGGAAAGCAGAACAATGCCAATTAAAATAGCTTCTGTTTGGCCTGATATTTCTCCAAATAGTGATGGACTTCCCACTCACTCTGATGCCCTTAAAGCCATTAACCTTTATATTTGTGGGTTTCACATTTGGTGATTTATATGTCTCTTCCTATGATGTTATCTTTTAATGGTCTCTCCATTTGTCACAGGAGCTGTTGGTCTCACTTGCCTAGGTTTAGTTGTATTTAACTGGAAACTCCAACAAGGCAAAGCAAATGAACACACATCAGAAAACCTTTGTTGCAGAACCTTCGATGAATCCCTGTGTGCTCATGAGGCAAGAAATTACCACGCTAAGGGATACTGTAACTGCCACTTAACTCAGGAAAACGAGATAAAGGTCATGTCCATTGTGGGGTCCAGAAAGGAAATGCCACTTTTACAGGAAAACAGCCATCAAGCAACATTGGCCTCTGAGTCCACAGCCCCTGACGGATCATTTAGAAACTTGAAAGGGAAGGACCATGGGGCAGACAGCACTTTCTTTTGCCTGGATAGCAGATTGCTGCAGACAGAATGTTCAGATCCTCCTGGGAATAGGGCAGTTTTTAATGATGCAGGCTTAGTTACAAGATATTGTCCAAAAAGAGTTGAAAAGCTAAGGAATCCTGAGCCTGGAGAAGTCCAATCTCAAACCGTGCCACAGCATGTAACAAGAACAATAGGTGAGTTTGTCTTGCTTTAAGAAAACCCCACTCTGTTTAATTCCCTCTGAAGGAGAGAACCTCTTTTAATTTCCTCAACAGGAGAATGCTATAAAAATCACTGTTTATTCCTCTTCTAAAGATCTAAAGCTACCGAGACCGTGGGTGTTTGTGTATGTGTTTGGGGTGAGGCATTAGATGGTGCACCCCACCCTCAGGAGCTCAGTGTGCATCTCCTGTCTACTGGAAGTGAATTTTGAGACCCAACACTTAACAATGGTTACTGAAAAAAGAAAAAAGAAATAGAAAGAGGAAAAATAAGGAATAGAAAAGAAAGGACTCTTTTAAATAGCAATAGTGCTATTAAGATTTATGGGAGAGTGAGTATTAGCTTTCATTCCAACATTCTCTGAGCTCTAATGTCAATTTTGCAGTAAGCAACCTTCCCAGCGCATGACATGTTAGAAGAATGGGCCTTCTAATGCTAGTGATTCATTTTGGGAATGATGTCAAGAAACATACTTGGCTTGCTGAGCTGTCAAGGATGATAACTTCCCAGTTCAGAGAAAGTCAGGACTTAATTCATTGTCCCATGTTGGGAGCCAAGTGAATCTGGCCATGACATCTACCCACTGTACATGGGCAATGTCAATATTTAGGTGGTGGCAATGAATTAAATGTCTTCCTTTTTCTTCCTGCATAGTAAGGTGATGCTTTTTCAGGCTCTGCAGTGAAAACTTTGACAACTTCTCTGTAAACAGATTCCTGTCACTTATTTGAATTAGTTTACAACAGAGTTTTTTCTCAGAATATGAACGACAGAGGTGCTGTATCAACAAATTTGTACCACGGGGATCTGGCCTTAAGAAAGGATTCGGGGACAACTGGATAAGGATGAAACTGTATATTATTTCCTGTGTGGCATGAGGCAGGATGTGAGTTTATCTGACTGCATTCCTCATGCTCTAGTTCTTGCCAATTCTGGGGCAGATGATTTGACTCAAGAGAGAGATGGCCAAGGAAGGAAAAACATCTGCCACAGAATTCAGAGAAGACTGGTTTTAGTTTATAAATAAATAAGCACTTAGCCTTTCAATGAATTATACCTTAGGCAGATGTTCCATTTTAACTTTAAAATGCCTTCAACTTCTCTATGGAAAACTTCTATACTGAAGAAATTGTGGGTTCATAACTATTTAGAAACCAGGCCCTTGTTTTACACAGAAGACATTAGTTTGCCAGGTTATTAAAACTACTGAAATTCTGCTTCATACCAGGCATTGTATTGGAGCTCTAAAGGCTGGGTAGTCAAGGAGAAGATAACCAAGTCTGTATTTGCTCCAGAATAAAAGGCAGTGAGGAAACAGTGATAATATGTTTATGCCTAGTAACTTGGAAATGCAGAATTACAGACTGTCATGGGTAGGAGGGGAATTTAGAGATTATTTAGTCCAAGTGTTCTTATTATTTATCTTTGATTTCCAGAACTCTCTGAGAACATGATAAAGGGCACAGATGCATTTCTCAGTATAATTCATATATGTGCATAACAATCGCACCTGCTCCAACATTCTAATACCCAGAGAGTAAGTAGTTTTTCTAAGGTCACCCACAAAGTTGATGGCAGATCTTAGATTACAATTAGATGCTCATCTTTGTGACCAAAATACCCAAGAAAAACAACTTAGAGAAGGAAACGTTTATTTTGGACTCATAGTTTCAAAGGTCTCAGCCTGTGGTTGGCCAACTCCATTGCTCCAAGGTGAGGCAGAACATCATGGCTGAAGGGCTCAACAGACATAAGCTGGTCTGCTCACTGTGGCCAGGAAGCAGAAAGATGGGAAGGGCCCCCGGGAAGATGAGTTTTTCCAGTGTATGTTCCCAGTGACCCACCTACTTGAGCCACGCCCTACCTGCCTACAGTTTCCAACCAGTACAGTAGTTCTTTCAAATTACTAAAACATCAACTATATCAATCTACTGATTAGGTTATGGCTCTCATAATCTAATCATTGCACCTCTGAATATTTCTGCATTAACACAAGGGTGTTTAGAGGATACCTCATAACCAAATTATAACAATTCACCTCTTTCTTTTTGGCACTGAATAAAAATACTTTCTTTACAGAGACCACTTCACAAAACAGGAGGAAGCACACTGATAAAATATGATTTGAAATTCAATACTCATTATGGTTAAGAGGAGAGAATTTAGTGTCAGACAGGTTGGGTTCAAGCCCTTGCCATATCACTTAGCTCATGTGTGATTGGGGGAAAACATCAACCTCTCCAAACATGCTTCTTTATCTACAAATGTTACATACAAGGTAATAGGAAATTTCCAATGATTCATGACTGTTGTAAATATCAAATGAGGTATATATCAAATGCATATATAATACCACATTGCCTAGCTTTTAGTATATGCTCAATTAGCTATATTAATGTCATTAATATTATTTAATATGTGTCACTAATATTATATTTACCTATACCATTAAAATTCCTAGGCAGAGACTGAGGTAACACAAACCAGGTCATAATACAAAATTCCTATTTATCTAACAAATATTTAATGAATATTGAATTAAGTTATCGAGCCAACAAGCATCTTTCCCTTTTGTTGTCTACGTTATTTTCTTTTTGATCTAATTTAAAGCAATTGTAACCAACAACTAAAGATATACAACTATGGATGACATTTATATTTCTAATTCCACAATTTCTAAGTCAGCCTCCCAGCTGACTGAAATGTGGCCATAAAGGATGCCATTGTAAACATACCAAACCGCCAAATATCCTTTGTGGATTTGGCTAAAAATTAGGAAATATTCAAGAACTGCCATAATCAGAGGAGTCATTTTTGTACTTTCCATAAGATTCCTAAGCATCTGTTTGGTTAGGGATTTAAAACTCTGCCCAGTGCTAAATTCCTGCATTTATTGTTCAGCAGATATCAGTGGTGACACATTTAGAAGAAGATATGCAACATCCGCTTCAGTCTTGGCAAGAGAAAGTCTTGAAAAGCATTTAACAAATGAATCATGGCAGCCTCCAATAGAAAAAGAAGACAATGGCTTACAACCTCACAGGCAGAGACATTTTATTACAAGCTCATCACCCAAGCCCTGTGTGCCTGAGGAGCACTATGTACAAAAAATCTTATGCAAACATAGATCAAAATATGATGACCCATGTGGGCTGTTAAAATGGAGCAAGCCCAGGTATTTTCAGACAAACAACTCCCTTATCTGTAAATATGTGCCGTATAATCAATTTCAAGATTATATGAAAGAAAAGAAGTCAAATGCTACAGAACATTCTAAGTCTGAGAAAGAGCAAATCCAAATTAACAGTGCAATAGAAAAATTCCTTATGAGTGAGAATAACATAGATTTATCAAGGTTATCAAGAAAATTCAAGAAAACGTGTTCCCCAAAGAAGATTAGCTATTGTGATCCTGACTTAATAGGGAAAAAAAGGTTGGTGAAATCACCCAAAACATCAACACACTGGAAACAGCAGGAAAATCAAAGTAATCAGCTGACTACTTTGGATTTCAAAAAAAGCAAAGGAGGACGATGGTTTACTGAGTCACAGATTATCAACAAGAAGAGAATCAAACAATCTGGTCTCAAAGGGAAAATTAAAGGACAAAATTTAAGGATAAAATTAAATTTACATCCTTTTAGAAAAGTCAGAGTCCATCCAGAAAAATCCTCACCAGAACTCCTCAGAAAGTGTAAACAAGCAGTGATACCTCTTAAGACATTCCCCAAAACTTCTGAGAAAAAAGCTAAGATAAATCTAGTGTCTTCTGCAGATTTCCTTCAACATTCAGAGAGTAACAACTATGTTAAACTCACTCCCAAAAGGCTGTCTCTTGAATATGTCCCAAAGCAGACCCCAAATTACAAAAGAAATACTAAAAATGCCCCTCTCCTCAGTGCTAACAATTTATCTACAGGCAACCAGAGCTCTGTAAACGGCAATTGTTACCCAACTGGTCAGATTCCTAATGGAAACTCATCAACTGTGCCTCAGCCTGTACCCCAGAATGTCCAGCAGGGGCTCTCACTTTCTCAGTTCTCAATGGAACAAATGGAAGGTACATCTCAGCTCCAACCGCAAGTTCCTTGTCATTCGCCAGCTACTTCAGAAAATGGGGGAAATAACATTTTACCGTTTCAACATTCCAGGGAAGTTACTGATCAAGGGGCAACAGAGTCCAGAGAGCTCATGGGGCAAAATGAATCAAAGTCCAGAGATCTAAACCAGTCCCCTTTGTCCATGAGGAACCAATCACAATTTTTAAGTGTTTATAAGACTGACACTTACAACAAGGAATGTCCTTCAGAGCAAAATCAAGCTTTACAATGTAAGGAACAAAACTTAAGTCATGAAAATGAAGAAAAAACATTAATGACAAAACCCAAAATATCACATCCAATTGTGGAAAGTTTTATTATGGATAAGGAAGGAAATGAGGTAGGAAAAAAACTTCTTAACACAGAAAGTTATGATTCCACTCTTATTCCCTGGACACAGTCCAAGAACAACCTACCATTTATGATGACAAATTCTATTCCACACCAAAATAGAACAGAGCTTCCCAAGGATATCAGTACTTCTTCTCTTAGTAGTCAAGCCATTTGGCATCTAACCAATAGTAGTGAAAAAAGAACTGACAGCACACATGTATTGCCCAGAGATGACAGCACTGAGGCTCTGGAGATAAAAATAGTAGAAAAAGAAGGGGAAAGTACATTTGATGAAAGCAAGACAAATTCTAGTATGACCACACAAATGACCTCCAAGGGCATCACAATCAGAAGGCAGCAAACTTGGGAAAATGGGCAAAGTGAGAAACAAGTATTCTGTGATTCAAGCTCTGTTGAGGAGACCATTACAGTTAAAGATCCGAGTATCACAAGTTCCCAGGAAACCAAAAATAGAATACCTCACAGTGAAGCAGATCTTCAAATTAACAGTCATATGCACGATTTGAGAGAAATTCAAAATATGCAGCCAGATAAAGATAGCAGTGCACACAGAGAAGGTGAAATGGCAGTGGAGAGACATGCAGTGCTTCCTCTCTCACCAGAGTTAAAAGACATTCGTTTTGAGGCAGAAAATGAGGTGCCTCTAATTCCTAGCAGAATAAATGAAGCTGAAAACTCTGTTCCAAAACCTGTACCGCATCCACCATCTGCTGAATATGCTAATACATCACCTTTCGAAGCAGAGCAAAGTGAACAAAATAACTCAAATAATAATCACTTTCTAGCTTAGCTCTCTTCAAAAGGACACACAAACACCCTCTAGCCTTTGTATGCATGTAAAATGCATTATTTTGGAGAACAAAACCTCAGCAATTCTTAGTTATCAATAGAAGTTCACATTTGAAAATAATTTAAAAATCAAAGATGGAACCAAAGAATATGTTTGATACAATTAACTGAGCATGCTTTTTTAAAGAATGGGAAAATGGGAAAGAAAAGTTTTACCCTGTCCTGAAAAAACAATTAAACACTGAAAGAAATAAAAAGCCTCTAACTAAAGGGTAAATGTTTTAAAAGTATCTTAGAGTTACTTTTAGTGTTTATTTTATCGAAATTATTATAAAACTCTTAATTAGTGGCACTACAGTATTACTTTTTACAGAGATGACTATGTATTCATATTTGAGGCCGATTTGTTTTCCTAATTATAATATGAAAATAAAATTTCAGCTTTTTTTGTTAGCTGTAGTCTAGCTGATATGTGTAACAGCACATTTTACAGGTTTGTACCTGTTCTGTTGATATTTATCCTAGATCTTGAGTAGAAGTTTTTAAAAGCCATTATTTATCTGATAGAAAAAAAAAAAAATTAAGGATTTCCAAGGATAGCAAGATGTTTCTGTAAATTCTGCAAATTCTTATAAATCCACTAGGTGGAGATCTCAGCTTCAATCATTTCAGAAGAACAAACTGGGCTTCAAGTTCAACACAATGGATCTTGAACAAAAGGAATTTTAATGAGCTTTATTGCCAGTTGTTATTAATTTAAGATTTTAAAAACTAAATAATCCATTGGCATGTAGCTTTTAAGGCTTGATCTCCTGAGTTTAGCATGCCTCTATTGTTCTGTGTGAGTATTCCTCCTTATGCACAGGAATTAAATATGCCTATAAATATTATATTTAAAGTAATAGCAGAATAAACTTTTCATTTAAAGACACATTTATTTGAAAAATATAAGCACACACAATTTTATTTTTGCCCCAGTAAAACGTTTAAAGCATACTTTCATGGCATAGAATGTTATAATGTTTCACATTTCCCAGTGGAGAAAAAGGTTTAAAAGGAAGCAAACTTCTTTCTGTTTCTGTACAGGTCTCTGTATCTTTATATCTACATGTGGTGTTATAAAACTTAGAGGATTACTAGAACAATATAAATATTGCTTACATGCCTCACCTATGTTCTTTACCCCTTCCTATTCAGAATTGTCAGCAATTTTTCTTTTCATTTTGAATTTTTAGCCTTCTTCCTCTTTTCTCACCAAGATTCAGAACTCTCTTGCTTTTAATTTCAAATCCTGCCCCTGTCATTTTGTTCGGCCTCTTCGCCTGAGCTTAACTCTGTGCCATCTGTCTGCTTTCCCTGCTTCCATTTCATTCTCTTAAGCACCTTTAAGGTGAGAAGAGCATCTGTGCCAACTGCATGACAAGCTTATTCGAATCCATAGCTCCCTCAGCTTTGTAGATCAGGTTACTTTTTTCTCTGTTGCTGTCTTTACTTTTCCATTTTCTATTTTTTTTTTTAAAGCATTATCACTTTATCATAGAGTCCTCAGCTTCCATTCTCTCTCCTCACTGCCAACAGTATCCCTGATACGTAAGGGCCAACACCTACTCTTGGTTACTAGCTGACTCTCAGAAGGCACCAATGATAGTTCTCTTAGACATTTTCCTCTTTTCCATTTATGAAATCCAGTCTTTCACCTCCTTATGATGCTGCCTTTGAAATGGTTGTCAGGGTTATCCTTAGTCCCAAATTCAGGGCTGTCATTGTAGTCCCTGTGTTCTGATCAGCAGGATCATTGTAACACAGTACACATTTGGTTGACCTGACTTCAGTATCTTTTCCTTCAGTTTTGACCCACTCATTCGCCTAACTTTTTTGGGACACATATGACTAAGGTGCTTGTTAAAATGCAGCCTTAGGCTCTATACCAGAGATTTTCATTCAGTAGATTTAGAATAGAGCTCCAGAATCTTCATTTTAACAACAATCCGGGATAATCTGGAGTATATATTTTTTCCTGCTCACATGCTGAGAAAAAAATGTTTAGCTATTCCAATGAACACCAGAAGATAATTCAATGTTTGTTTCTTTATATAAACTACATATAAATTTTAAGTGAATAAACCCTTCATACACAATTCAAATAAATTTTGAAAAAAATACTTTTATTATATAAATTACTTATAACTTCATATCCAAATTCCCATTCTGGTTTCCAAGGCTTTCCAAATCTGATTCTATCAGGACTCTTTTCTACCTCACATTGCTTTCTAACAACCCCCCATCTCCAAAGGGCTGGTATTCTCACTGTTCTCTGTGTACCATATTTGAGTCTTGACTAAGAAGATACATATATGAGAAAATACTGTGTTTCAAATTCAAGAAGTGAGGAAAGTATAGATATAAAGGAACAATTAGTAATGTTGATAACAGAGAAAGTAAGGAACAGGATAGCAATATGTTAATGTCTTAGATCCAAAGAAGAACTTGTTTCAAAGGATATCTGTTGCAGAAATTTAATCTCTCAGTGGCTACAATGTTCCTTCAACTAGTAGGTCCTTTGTCATTTTTCTCCCAATGAATTTGGATATGTCCTTCTTGCTTGAATTGGGTTATTCTCTCACTAACTCTTCATTCAGCAAGCTCCTATATATGGTTTATGATCTCCCTTCAAGCATCACTTCTTATGGGAAACTCTCCCTAACTTATGGTATCTCTTTCTTCCCCAATTTGCTAGTGTTCTTTTAGTATGTATTCTCATAAAATCTCTTTTCCTTTAATCTTGGCTGTAACTGTAGAATCATTAATATGTGTCTTCACTTAATCTCCATATGACTGCTAGGGCTTCAAATCTATGAAGAGCACATCTTCATTAAATCCTCAGGCCCTATCACTGGACAGTATATAATAGGAACTCAAATTAACTGGTGAACGAAAATAAAAATTAGCCCATTGTTCCCTTTTTTCCTACCACTCAGCCTACTGACATGGTAAAGACCTTGCTGGGTGACATAATGATGACAGAAGCAGCTCAATTTCACAGTATGTGTATGTGTGTGTGTGTGTGTGTGTGTGTGTGTGTGTGGCGGGGGTGGATAGCAAGGCCAAGCCGGGACTGAATTGACTGAGAAGCTCAGACATTGCCAGAAAGTTGGAGACTTGCTTTCCTAATTTTTTTTTTTTTTTTTTTATCTTTCTCTTCCTCCCTGAACCTCATCACTACAGCTCATACTCTACTGATAAATGTCACTGTTTAGCCAAACAGTGTTCCCACTAAGCAATTCATTTGGGCCTCTTACATATATTTCTCTTTAGTAGTACCCTCCTTTGGCCCTATTACCATTTCTCTTTCTCATTTCCCAATGTTTTGCTTGAGGCATACATTCTACCCTAAATATGCTTTCAGAATAAGCCAATGATTTGCTTTTATCTCCAAATGAAAACTCCCATATGCCCTTTATCTATAATCATGGGATTAGTTAGTAAAAAATGGCTATTTTATGTGCAACTTTGGTACAACTCTCTTCCCACAGAGAGAAGGGATGTCTGTATTGGGCGCTTGACACATTTATCCTCAAAATATATGCCTGAGGTTCATGTGCAAAACAAAGACAGATTTTGCCAAATCATTTAACTCATGTAATTTTCAAGATAAACTTTCCTGGATCTCAAAATCTAGATATGGAACTGGAGGTATTGATAAGCAAGAGTTGTATTTGTTCACTTACTCAGCAAAAAAAAAAAAAAAAAAAAAAAAAAACAAACAAACAAACAAAAAATAAGCATCTAATAGGTGATAAGTCCTGGGTTAATAGCAATGAGCAAAACAAAACCAAGCATAAATAAATAAATAAACTCTCTGCTTCTATGGAGCTAATGTTTGGTAGTGAGAAGATTCTTAGCCTATAGCATGTCGGAGTGACTGGTCAGGAGTTTATCTGAAATACTCAATCCATATTCCACAAGAATCTTTATTTTCTTCATAAGAGTTTCTGTGCTCTCAAGTGGGATTGGGTAATGATTTGGTTTTTACCTTTAGAAAAAGGTGTGGGGGGTTTGCCTTTAGAAAAAGAATAGGAAACTTGTTTTCTCTATCCAAATGTTTAGACTAGGGCATATTCTATTTTTATTTTGTTGAGATACTTTCTGAAATAATAATAGCCACACTTTATCTGCTCTCTTGTTGAAGAGAGATAAAGTGTCTAGGATTTATCAGAAACAAGATTGTATAAGAAAACAACAATAAGTAGGATGGTTTGAGCTGGCAAACAAGAGCCATTAAGCTTTTGTGTCTGAGGATTTCCAGGGTGAAGAACACAGACTAACACCTTCTACTCAAAGGAAAAGAATCAATGGATGGACTGATGTCAAGACACAAGGATTTTAATAAATAAGGAATTATACTGGCCGAGGAATTCTTGGACACTAGACTGAACTGTAACACCAGGAAAGAAGCTGTGGGACCAACTCGGTCAATCTCTGAGAATAGTAGACATCACCTGATATGCTACACAAGTGAGAAGAATCCCTTTTTAGAGACTAATGGCCTTCTATTTTTTCCTGGGTATAGACTGCCATTCCCACTCTACTCTCTTAGATTTAAGACCACATTTAAAATATTCTTTTGGCTATTTAAATATCCTACTTTGTTTTTTACTTACTCTTTCTATAGCATTGATCTCTTCATTTGAACTCTAAGTCTGTGTTATTAACCACATTATCAGACAATCACTTAGAGAATTAACAGAGGACTAGGACTCAGGTTTCTGGCTACTGCTTGAGCTGGTGCTTCTGAAGACCACCTACCCTGGGGTCTCTGCCTGAAAGCCTATTTCACATCAAAAGCCAACCCCAATCCATCTTGTACCCAATTTCTCTTGTCAGAAAAAGACTAAATGTGGTTCAAATATAGTTAATAAAATTGCAGCTGAGATAAGACTGTGAGTCATTCTGTCATACCCTGGTCTCTCTCTTACTAATCAGTTGTGAGAAACATTTCAAAATCAGAGAGCAGCAGTGAAAAAATATATGAGACATTCAGACTTCTTAAGGCAATTAGAGACTAAAGAGCAGAAGGCAAATCAGTCTTTCTGCCTTGACAGTCTTAAAATACACACTGGAAGTAGACTTTGGAGTTACACTATTTCTGACAAATTTTGACCATAACACATTTTCTAAGAGGACATAAAAAATTACTCACTTCAGGACATGCATTCCACCCTCGCATCAGCAAAGATGATATGGGTTTGGGAATGGAATAGCCAATGGGAGGCCTAATATGGTGGTAAGCCATGTCTGCTGCTGCAGCCGCTGCAAAACAAATGATCATATCAGTTTTGAAATTCACATATTTATATCAAGATACAGGAACAAGCCCAGCGCGGTGGCGCATGCCTGTCATCCCAGCACTTGGAAGGCTGAGGCAGGAGGATCACGAGTTCAAAGCCAGACTCAGCAATGGTGAGGCACTTAGCAACTCGGTGAGACCCTGTCTCTCATAAAATATAAAAAAGGGCTGGGGATGTGACCCAGTGGTCAAGTGCCCCTGAGTTCAATCCCCGGTACCAAAAAAAAAGAAAAGAAAAGAAAAGAAAAGAAACAGGAACAGATACACACACAAAAAGACATCAAAAATCAGTTTGTATAACATCAGTTGAGCTTCAAAGAGACCTCTAGGCTGTGTTTTTTTTCCACTGTGCTTTTAACAAAACAGTGGATATTTTATAGCCTATCTTTATAATTGTTCATTCATTTGGCTATTGACAATAAATAGGAGAAGTGAAATTTTTTAAAGGAGCAAGTAAGGAACAAGTCATTTAGAGTGTTTTAAGTGCAGAGTATGTGAATAATGTTATAGGAAGCAAAGACTGAAAGTTGGATCGGACAAGACTGTATGATGTCATAACTCCAAGGCTGAAGAGATTATATTCTGCCTACCAAGACATGGGATACTGCTGAACTTTGTACTTTTAAAGGCATCTATATTATTTTGGAAAAAGAGATGTTTAGTTAAGCTCAAATTTTATCACTGGTACAAGGATTCTGAAGTTTTAATTTTTAATATTTATAAAACTAGTTACTACTTGTTAAACTCTGTTAGACACTTCAAACCCATTGTTTTGGCAAATACAACTCATTGATTAAATTCTTTAATATTGCCTGCTTGCATGGATTTCCAAGTAGTGTTCATGTCCAGTTGTGCATCACTATGTTATGATTCTTGGGACTTCACTGTAGATTCCTGATTGCTCAGTATTTTTCTGTCTGCAAGCATTGAATTCTATGCTACTTTATAAATCAAACTCATAGCTACTTTCATTAAATAAATTTTCTATGAGGCATCATGGTAGTTACACACACACACACACACACACACACACACACACACACTTCTTGAATCTTCTTAACCATCCAAAGTAGATAGATATTATTGCATATGTGACAGTTTTTAATTTAAAAACATTTTAAGTATTACTAATAGTTGGTATAGCCTTTTGTTCCAAAGCTCATGCTTTCTTGAGCACATGGAGCACATGACACTGTTCGTTCCTCAGAAAAACTGTTCTTCACCAGTGGGAGAATAAAGTTCCAGGATATTGCTGCTTCCTGTTTTCTAGCTCATATTTAAACATATATCAGTATCTTAATGACTTTAAAAAAATTTTTGTAGTTGTAGATGGACAGAATGCCTTTATTTATTTATCTTTTTTTGGTGTTAGTTTTGTAGTTGTAGATGGACAGAATGCCTTTATTTATTTACCTTTATGTGGTGCTAAGGATTGAACCCAGTGCCTCACATATGTTAGGCAAGTGCTCTGCCACTGAGCTACAGCCTCAGCCCCAGCTTAATGACTTTTGAGAGATATAACCCATACCCCTAATTTCCCCCCATCAAAATTCACTCCCATTTAATTCTGTTTATCCATCTAATTCTAGTAGATCTAGTACATACAGTGTAACTGTGTAACTTAAAATAAAATACATTTTGCTTTATGGATTACTCTGTAGTACTACCCAATTTTGACAATTATGAAATTAACACTTGTTCTTTGCAGAAATTAAGAAAATTAAGAGAGGATTAAGGAAATTAAGAGAATAAGGAATAAAAATTGTTATCATTCAGAGGCAACAGTTATTAAAATAGTTTGAGAATTTCTTATATATTCCTGGTATCAGGGAGCTTATGTTGATAGAAAATTATATAATTCCTTTTTCCTAAATTAAAGCATTAGGTTAAGCAATTAAGCATTTCTCATGTTATTAAAACTCTAAGTTAACATATTTTTAATGACTCTGCAGTTAGTGTGATTTACTTAATCACTTCCCAATTTTAGGTTGTTCCAAATACTTCAAAGAATATCTTTTTCATTTTGTTTCTCTATTTCATAAATTATACATTTGTGACATATTAAGGGGTGAGAATAATATATCAAAGGGCATAACTACTTTAAAGATTTTGGTACATACATACAGCCTATTTCCCAAACAGTTGTATTAATTTATACTCTGAATGGAAATATGATGGTTAGCATTATATCTGTACCAGGAAAACATCTTACTAGTTTGAGAGGCAAATATATCTATTTACTCTTGTTTATATTGTGTTGTTACTTATCATATACATCACTATTTATCAAATGTGTCTTTTATGTCACAAAATTTAGACGTTTGATTCCTTTCACTGATTCCTCTCAATGATTTTTAATTCCTTCTAAAAGTAGTAAAACAATAAGCAAACAAGTAAACTATTGCTTAATGATCACGAATCTTCTGTCTATATTTTACTTTGTTACCTTATGACTATTTAAATAATGCTGAACTGGTACCACTATGAACACATAAACCAGCTTAGTGAACATATTTAAGTTAATTAGAGGTCTCCTAACGTGTGGAAAGGGACCATGCATAAATTGAGCTAAACTCAGATGCAGATCCCAATCATCTCCCTTCTGAGACTTTCAGATTCAGATATCAAGTATATAGAGTTACTTGCTTTCTTCTTGGCACTGTGTCTGGAAAATCAGTTTAAGATGAATGATATTTAATTCTTCATTATTCAAAGTAGATTTGCAAAGCTTTGGCATCTCCTTCTCCTGTTTGATTTATGCACTCTTGGCAGTGATACTATTCATTATCACCTCACCAGAAAGTAGGCAGTGCAACATGAGGGGTCATGGAATTGAAACTTGTCACCTTCACATGGTTTTGTCAGTCTTGTCTATGTGGCCAGGCTATATGAACAGCTGGGAAATATTCTGGTATTACAGATTCAGGAATGAGACTCTCAGCCCATTCATTAAATTTTTACCTTGATTGTTACAAAAATATGTAAATGTTGGTTTATACTTTCAGAAGGGAAACTTGGCCATTAAAAGAGAATGAGATTAAATTTAAAAATAACTACTATGTATTGAGCAATTATTATTTTTCAACACTATCCTCAAATAATTATGAAAAGTTTATTAAAACTTAAAACTAGCTTCTAGAGTAGAACTGTCTCACAGAACTCTCTGCAACAATGAAAATATTCTTTTGCACTGTTCGATATGCTAGCATAAGAGTCATGAACTCTTGAAATGTGGATAGTGGGTGACTGAGAAACTGAAGTTTTAATATGTTTAATTTAAACTCAAATAAATTTAAATTTAAATAGTCATGGCTAGTGGCTTCCATATTGAACAGCACAATTCTAGAGAATAGCTTTTTCCCACTCCCATTATCCTGAATAATGAGACTTGAGTTAAACACAATTTTATGATTCAACCTCAAGGATCTATATAACCATGGAATCAATTTGTGGATTCAAGTTCTTCATTATTTATCAACACTTTATCAACAAAAAAAATGAATGAAAGTTGTTGCTGTTGTCTTTCAAAAGAGATAGACCAGTGAACTACAGAACAGGCAACCAAAACAAAATCCGACAACCTTCATTCATTTATTCATACATCAGAATGTACTGAATATTCTATGTAAGTGACAATAAGCTACAAAAACGTCTGGTGCTAATTTTTTTTGGTAAAATTTGGCAAATGTACAGATAATTAATAAATGAATGGATTTTTCACTGATTTTTATTGTTCGATTGTATATTGTGAAATGTGATTCCTTTTGCCTGGAATGTTCTTTCCTAGCCTCTTGTCCTTCAAAATATCTGTTATTTTCTAGATCTTAGCTTAAATCTACTTTCTCTGGGTACCCTTCCTATTATGTTTCTAACATTCTATACTATTATAGCTTCCAGTGTACTCTACTGTATTGCCTATTTACTTGATTGCCTCTGTAGGCAGATCACAAGCTCCTTGAGGACAGCACTACATCATGATTGTATCTGTCTAGCAATTAATAGGTATTCAAAAGATATGCATTAAATGAATAAGTAAAAGTGATAGTTCAAAATGTCCTTTCACTGGAAAACAATATAGATTCTAATAGGATTTGGTAAACATTTAGTGAATATATGAATGAAAATATAGACAAAATATAGACAAGGAATAATTAATTACTCACTATTGCATTTTCAGAACAACACAATGCTTAGTTTTCAAGAACTAAGAACTGTAGAATGAATATTGTGTTTACTTTTATATTACATTAAAACATAATCAGGTAAATTATTGAGATCTGGTGGCCAATTCAGTCAATAACATTGTCTTTTGTTCAGAACATTTGGTGAGGAGCTTCAATAAATGGAAGCACTATTACATATTAAAGAAATGCCCTTAATATGAAAATCTGGAGACTTAATTTCTCTCTGGCTTTGCTCTAAACTCTCTGGGAGATCCTAATTAAGCCAATTTGCCTCTGTGTGTAATAATTTCACTACATGTAAGATGAAGCAGGAAATACAAAGTGTAATGGTGCTGAGCAGTGCACTGGGGACAAACAGCCATGCATTTAAGCCTTGATGACACCTCTTAACTAGCATGTGACATTGAATATGTGTCTTATCCTAAGAGGACCTATATCATGACCTTGAGCACGTGTTTTACCCTAACAGGACCTAAATCATTAGGATTACTTGATAAAATATCCATACAGCACCGAGCACATTGTTGGCTGTCAACAAGTGCTAGCTGTGTTGTTGCTGTTATTATCATTATGTACAAATCTAAGAGTTGAACTGATAGTTTTTAGTTCACACCTAGAGATCTTGACGTCAAAAAGCTTCATGGTGTGTTCTCGGTTCTATGTTGACCGCCAAAATTGTGTGGTGCTTTTGGATTCTTTGGGTATGAATATCAAGTAAAACTTGACATTCAATTACTGTAAATTTAAAGGCTACAACCTACTTTGTCTACCATAAGGCTCAGCTCACAATGAAACCTAGCGACTGTGATGGGGATGACTTTACAACTCTCTACCACAAACTATGTATTCCCTGCTTATGAACAAATTGGTACTAGCTTCTGAATTCCTAAAGTTAACTCTTAACTGTTTTCTACTTTACAAAATTAAATGTAGGCATTTGTATTAAAAGGAGAAAAAAGAAAGCAATAAAGCAAATTTTTTTTTGTTAGTAAGTATTGACCAAGATAAAATGGCAGAATATTTTTTCAATTTTAACTGTGTGTATGTGTTCTAAAAAACACAATTGATTCTATTCTATTGTTTTTAATGAGCCAGGCTGTGGTGAGACAAAGCAAATGTGTTCTACTATCCCAGCAAGAGCTAAGACACATTCTTTGTTAAACTGACACTTTTCAATGATGTATCACCAGAGTGTGTAGTATCTGAGAGAGACCATGAGATTACAATCTTGAGATTTGTACTAAGAATGGCTTAATTTTTTTAAACCACATCCCATTCTCATTATATACTGTCAGAAGAATAGATTAATTTGCACCATTGTCTGTTCTCATTGCAATCTTTGTCAGTGTAATGAAGTATCGGAATGTTAATATCAGCTATATTCATAGAAATATCACCATCTATTGGACTGCTTCGATCTTTCCAGTGATCTGTGCTGTGATTAGTTCCTTTCCTCTTTTCAATGATAAACTGAAAAGAATTAGCACAACAAACATGGGATTTAGCTCATTCCTATTTTCCTACCATTTGTTCATATCATCAGTGTGCTTATCCATGCTGAGATTAATATATTATGGATGTTTTAGGATCCTTATTATATATGGAAAAGAAAAATAACCAACTGATATTTAAAGAAAGGTAAAAAACCCAAACAGCTGCAAACAAGAGAACTGTGGAATACTGCTGTCTCTAAATGTACTATAATTCATATTTCTAAAAACTATATGCAAGATCAAAAAGTCTGCAAACCATTTTTGGCTCCTGGTCTCCAGTTTGCAACTCTGAATTAGAGTCTCAATATGAAGTCTCACCAAAACCTGGCTATAATAAATTGGCAGATGCTTTTAATTTGCTGCCACATCCCAGACTTAGTTAGAGCTTGGCATTAAGGAATCCCAGGACACAAAGTCAGGTCTCCTTGTGAACCAGCTGGCCTCACACAGGAAAACAAAAAGAAAACTGGAGACTCTATTCTTTGGCCTCAAACTATGATCCCAAAGTGGTGCACGAAATTGGGTTTGTGGTTATAAGGAAATGGGATTGGATAAAATACACATCGATGGGTTCATTTATCCCAGCTTTTTTCTTTAGTTTCTTATGATATATTAGAGGAGACAAGCATAGGAGAGAAATAAAATCTGAGAATCAGGTATTGATATCTTTCTCTGAAATGCTTCCAATATAGCTCTTGCTTGCCAGATTGAACCAGCTCTTTTTCATCTTGCTTGGTTCTTCTCTCTGTTTGGCTTTACTCTTTGACTCTTTTTCTTCCCAATCTTTTCATTCCTCTTACAAATCTGCTCCTTTTCCAGTATTCGTCATCATCCCCTTGGCTAAGCCAGAAACCTGGAAGTCACTGTTGACTCTTGATTACCCTTGTGTTCCCACCTCAATATGTTTTGATGTGCTATTCAAATCTTCCCAAACAAACCTCTCCTTTCTCTTCCAAAGGTGTAAATCAGTTAAAGTCTTATGCATTTCTTCTAGAAGAACTAGTGTCCTTGCTTCTGGGTTTGAACTCCAACTCAGCCTTTCCTTTGTAACATGAGAGAATATTCTAAAATAATAATAATAGAGTTGTGTTATATCCCTTAAAACCCTACGGTGACTTCCATTGTTTCTTTGTTGATACATACAGGCTTATGATGGTTAGTTTATGTCCTAACTTGACTGACTTAGGGGTAACTAGATAGATAGTAAAATATTATTTCTGGGTGTGTCTGTTAGAATGTTTTGGAAGAGATTTCCATTCCAATCAGAAGATTGAGTGAGGATGATCCACTCTCATCATTTTGGGCAGGCATCATCCAATCTGCTGAGGGCCCCAGTAGAATGAAAAAGCAGAGAAAGCTCAGATGAACTAGTTCTCTCTTCTGGAGCTGAGACATCAGAACTTTAGGATCTTGGGCCTTGAGACTCTCAAACTTACACAGTGAGCCCTCCTGGGTCTCAGGTCTTTGGACTCAAACTCAATCATACCACTGGCTTTCTTGATTCTCTAGTTTGCAGAAGGCATGTTATAAGGGCTTCATAATCATGTGAGTCAATTCCCATAATATATTTCCTCTTAGACCTAGTTCTTTTGTTCTGGAAAACCCTGACTTACACAAGGACCTTCACCATCTGACTCCAGTTTTACAGCATATATCTTGCAAATGATGTCCTTGTATTATCTGATTTGTCCCTATTGAATTATTCATGGGTCTCTCATGCCTCTGGACCTTGCTGATACCGCTTTCTGCAGGAACACCTTCCCCACTTCCCACTGTTTACCTATTTAATTAACAATCATCTATTTAAGATGCAGTTAAGGTATCATCTACTCGAGGAATTTTTTCCCACCTTCAGCTGGGCAGGAGGACCCTTCACAGAGCACTCTTATCCCTCTGTGTATCTCTCTAGTTAGGATTACATTATCTATTGTACTTTCCTTTTTCCCCATTATGAGTAGTTTGAGGGCAATGCTCTATTCCTCCTTGTTTTTCATACTATAGCCTAGTTCTTGGTCCAAAGGAAGCATTCAAAAGTAATAATCTTTATTGAGTATTACTAGTGTTGTCAACTTCTGTCCCAACATTTTGAGGTACATTGTTTTATTGTGACCATTTTAAAAATAAACTCAGGTGTAGTTAGATTAGGTTAAATAACTTGCATGAGGCCACGAGACCCATGTTCTTACACATTAGGCCAATTCTCTTTCGACCCTAGAGTGTTAGCCTGAAAAATGCTTTCTTTTAAAAAAGGGTAAAATAATTGCCAACATTTAAAAATCATTATATTTCTAAACAAATAAATTATGGTGGCAGTGAGCAGGCATGCTTGTGCTCCCACTCAGCACCTTTTGACTGCAGCTAGGCAGCAGCTGTCAGGGCAAGCAATTGTTTTTCTTTGCACTATTGTGCTTTGAGCCTACTTCCCTTGGCCCTGAGGGCATTTGATCTGGTGATCCTTGAAGTGGTGGATAGGAAAGTTTTTCAATTCTTTTTAAATATGAGCTTAAAATGTTAATTTGAACATGTGCTATTGAAAAGAGACCCTAACTTCAAGTTCCCTGAATGTACATCTATCTCTTGAGTAGGAGTCAATGCTAATATTGGTGTTCTGCTTTTATATTTCTCCCAGGAGGTAGCATGCTGCTAAATCCAGAAGGATGAGCTTTGTGTTAGGCTGCTACTACTGTAATTGATAATGCTGTCCCACACTGTAGTCATGGATTTGTTGTTCATTGTAAATAGCTAATATGTAGCTTATATTGAATCTGATGCTTCACATAATTTATTGCTGAACATATGCTAGATTGCCTAACCACCACAATGATATTAGCAATCTCATTTCTTGATGCATGGTCACTGTCCAACTCTTAAAAATTCAGCATCTATCATAAACAAATTCTCTTTCCAATAAAGTACTATAAATTTTAATATCTGGGACATTGGAACCAAGTTATTCTTAGGCAAGAATTCTAACTTTTTTATTAAATAATATTCTCCCTTTAGAAAGAGTAAATGTTTCTGGGGGGTCCATGAGAGAGGGAAACTTTATCACCTTGAAATAATAATTTTAGAATTAGCAAAGCATAACGGAGTAGAGAAAATTACAAATGTGTGAGTAAAATATGATAAACAGCGATAAATGGTGACTTGGTATGTGTAGAAAACTGCACTTAACTTGATTATGGAATTAAGGAAGTTTTTCGGGGAAGGGTTTTGTGTTAAAGCTAAGCTCAAAAGTAAATTGGAGTTAGATGAAAAGTGGGGAAGAGTGTTTCTGACAGACTAACACATATAAAGGCATGGAGGGGAGAGGAAGTGCACAGGGGAAATGAAATCTCTCCCTGTAGTTGGAACACAGATGACAAGTCACACATGGTGAAAGGCAGACCTAGGAGGAGAGCAGGGACAGGGTCGTAAGGTTCTCGCTAGGTTACTGTATTTTATTTTACCTTTTGATTAACATGTTTTAGTTGTACATATGTAGGCATTACAGTGTGATATTTCAACCCATGAATGCAGTGTGCACTGGTTGAATCAGGGTAACTAGCACTTCCTTTTCCTTATTTCTTTATGTTTGGAACCTTTGAGCTCCTTCCTTCTAAATCTTTACAGAATATATAACAGGTTATTGTGAATTGTAGCCATCTGGTGCTTCAGAGCACCAGAACTTATCCCTTTAATATAACTCTTTTATGGTACCCATTATCTAACTTCCTTTTACCCCACACATCTTTCCAGCCTCTAGCAATCACTATTCCACATTCAGGTTGACACTTTTTGTTTTAGTTTCCATGTATAAGACAGAACATGTGATCCTTGTCTTCCTGTGTCTGGCTTATTTCACTTAGCATAATGTCCTCTAATTCTACCCACTTTGCTGCAAATGACAGGATTTCATTCTTTACAATTGAATAATATTCCATTGTGTATAGATAACTACCTTTTTCCTATCTATTCATCAGTTGATGGGTTTCATATCTTAGATATTGTGAACAGTGTCACAATTAACATGGAAGTGCGTGCTGTCTGTAGTGAGTTGATTCATTTCTAATGTATACATACCCAAAAGTGGGTTAGCTAGATCATGTGGTAGATCTACTATTAGTGTTCTGAGGAATGTCCATATTGTTTTGCATAATGATTATACTAATTTGCATTCACATTGACAGTATATTAGAATTCTTTTTTTCTCTCTTCCTCATTAGCCATTGTTATTTTTGTATTTTTGAATAATATTCCTTCTAACTGGATTCAAGTGATAGCCTAGGATGGTTTTGACTTGCATTTTCTTGATGGCTAATAATACTGAATATTTTTCATATATTTTTGGCCATTCGTGTAGATTATTTTAGAAATTTTGTTTTTATCTTAAGAGCCAATAAAACATTAGGGATTTTAAGTCAAGAAAATCATAAGAATAAATTAGAATTTTTAGATAATTAGAACTAGTGATTGGTAGAAAAAAATTGTAAGGAAAACTGAAGATGAGGATAATGTTTAAGATACTGGGCAGTATTCTACATGTGAATAAAGGATGGAGCAGTGGAAATGGTAATAAGTGGATAAATAATTTAGAATTAGCAAAGTATAACAGAAAATGGGACTGAAAATAAATTAATAACAAAAAGAGAGAAAAAAAGAAAGAAGGAGAGAGGATAGGAAGGGAATAAAAGAACACAAGAAGAGATCAGAAGAATCAAGGGTGATTTTTTAAACCTGGACTTTCTAGAGAATAAGAATGCCATATAAGTATAGAATCATAGGAAAACTTGACCTTATATTACATTTTCCCCTTGGATCTTTCACCTTACAGTTGTTAGAGTTTTCAGTTTACAAAACATCATTTCATTTGAACTTCATAGTAATATTGGTGATGCTCATCATTAATTGCATTGACTGAGAAAACAGCTTATGAAAGGTCTAGAGGTGAGATAAAAATGCCATATATTGAAAGCAGCAAAAGAAGGCTATTGTAGCTAGAGCACAGAAATAAGACTGTAGTATAAAAGACTTGATTGAAGGAAATAAAACAAGGCTGGAATGACTGGAGTATTTTCACTGGATGAAACTGAATGAGAAAGGCCAGAAAAAGAGGATTGGGTAGATTCTTTCAGGCGATATTAAGAATTTTGCCTTTCAATCTTAAGAATATGAGAAGCCTCAAGATAATCTTAAGCAATTGTGACATAAGCAAGTTTATGTTTTAAAATACCATTCCAGTGGATGTGTAGCAATTGAAAAGGAAAGGGGGACAAGAATGGTACTTATATACTTTGTATACAAGCAGTTGTGTGTAAAAAGATGCTATACTTGTGCATTATGAATAAATAAATAAATAATTAAAGTTAAAAAAAAGAATAAGTAAAAGTAGAATAGTCAAAGGCTATTTTAGTGGTTCAAGTGATAAAGCTGGTAGTTAAACTAGGGAACCAGGGTGGTGGAAGAAAAAACTGTGAGAAACCAATAGGTTTCAGGTGAATATTTTAAAAATTCTATTCAACATTGTACTAAAGAGCCTTGCTTGTGTAAGGACCTTTGTCACCAGGTGACAATTTCAATTTTTCCTATATTGACTTATAGATTCAGTTCAACTAATAAAAATTCCAAAAGTTGTTTTTTTTTTTTTTTGAGAAAAAGATGATTCCAAAATTTATATGGAAATGGAATAAATGAAATAACTAGAACAGGTTTAACAAAAAAGAGCAAATTGGAGGTTTTATGTTAGCTACTTTCAAGACAGTATAAACTATCAAGATAGTATGGTATTTATGTAAGTGTAAAAACATAGGTCAATGAAACAACAGACAGAAATCAACATGCATGGACAGTCAACTGATGTTTTTACAAAGATACCAAAATAATTAATTGGAAAAAAGGGAAGTTTTTTTCCCCCCAACAAATCATGCCAAAACAATTGGGCATTCATATTAAAAAAAAAAAAAAAAAGAAAGAATAACAAATTCAATCCATATTATAAAGAAAGAATGCAAAACAGATCTTAAAAATATAAAAATTAAACCTTCAGGATTTTTATATAACATATAGTAAGAGGTCTTTGTGTTCTTGGGTGAGGCTAGAATATTTTGGAAAGGATACACACAAATAAATGATTTAAAAATTTGATGTGATGAACTTTACTGAAATGAAAAACTTTGGCTCTCTGAAAGTCATTGCTATGAACACAAAAAAGCAAGCCACCAACTACAGGAAAATCCCTGCAACCTACATAGCAGTTGAGGAACTTCTACCTAGATTCTAAGAACTATTATAATGAAATAATTAGACAATTTGAATGAACACTTTATACAAGTGATATGAATACCAAATAAACATATGAAAGAATTATCAATGTTATTAGTTATTAGAGAAAGGTAAAATAATACTGCAATTATATATAATCATATCCCAATTCAAGTGGCTGCTGTATTTACATATTTAAATAAAAATTCTCAAGACTACTTGTGGAATCCATAATGGTATAGGCAACTTGGAAAAACTCTTATCTTAAAATCTAGCAATCCATCTCATGTGTTTATCCATGAGAAATGAAAACGACCAAGCAAAGATTGAGTGATTTTAGTAATTTTAATTATAATAGCCCCAAAGTGAGAATAACTCAAACAATCAGCTTGTGAATGCATAAATAGATCCAGGCACATGAGATGTGAGATATTGCATTTAAGTGAAAAAGAATAAATTGCTGATAAGTGAATTAATATAATTACATTTATACTACATTCTGGAAAAGGCTAACTTGAGGGACAGAAATCAGATCAGTAGTTGCCAGGGGCTGAGGTAGGAGAAGTGAATAGCCTTCAACCAGGCACCTGGATCATTTTAGAATAATAGAAATTTATCTATCTTGATTGTAATTGTGGTTATACAACTGTATATATTTCTTAAAACACATTGAACTATTCATCTAAAAAGGTAATTTTTTTCTGTGTATAAGTTATATTTCAATAAGCTTGATTTTTTTTTTTTTTTTTTTTGGTACCAGGAATTAAACTCAGGGGCACTCTACCACTGAGCCACATACCTAGCCCTACTTTGTATTTTATTTAGAGACAGCGTCTCCCAGAGTTGCTTAGTGCCTCTCTTTTGCTGAGGCTGGCTTTGAACTTTCAATCCTCCTGCCTCAGTCTCCAGAGCCAGCCATAGGGATTACAGGTATGTGCCACCATGCCAGGCAATAAGCTTGGCATGATATTTAGAAAGACTATTGCAATAGTTTAATTAAGTAGTTTAATAGTTTAATTAAGAGATGGTGGCTTGAGCTAGGAAGATGGTGGCTATGATAAGTAGTATTCATTTCCAAAGTTATATTAGCAGGTAAAATCAACAGGCTCGGTTGAATGGACTGACACAATGGGTATGGGGAATAAAGATATAGCTCTCTCTCTCTCATGAAAACATACCATAGTGCTCTAGAGTTAGAATTGATTTGTTATATATCCAGCAATCTTATCAGAACGCAAACTCTAAGACACAGAGAGCAGCATATCAGAACATCTTACAAATGGCAATGTCAGTCTAGTTCATAGTAGAGTTATTACATCCACACTATAACAAGGGCTAATATCTAATATCATCATTTAAAATTATGAAAAGTATACAGAGAATGATTAAGATGACTACATCATGGATGTACTCAAAAAATATGTATATAATTCCTGAAAAGCACCCTTTTGGACACTGGGGAAAATACCTTGAAGGGAAAGTAAGTAGTGTGCTTTTGCTCTGTGTACATCAGTACTAATAAATATGATGATCTTTGTTAGGATTTTAACTTGTTAAAAGGGATATTTAAATAATTTGCCTTTTGACTTTATTCTACTGATATGTTATTAAAGGGTGGTCATTAGAAGTTTACAGTATAATTCATTTGAAAATTTGTTTATAATTTCATTTGACAACTGCTTTTCAAACATGGTAGGCTCTAGGAATGCAAAGCCCTTAAAGAGTGTCCAGTGTGACAATACATGAAAGCCTTACAGATAAAACTGAAAGATAGATGCAAATAAAGTTTACCTTGAATATAAATTATGTGTACATTTTATCAGTGATTAAATTCCTCATCTCCACTTTCTATATGTTAGTGGAGTATAAAGTATATCATCAATGAAAATGAGGATTACTCACAAAGTCCAATTTTGAGGACATATCCATATACGTCATACAAAATTATTAGGAAAAACAACTGCAGTCCTGATAGGGTATTTTCATATTGCTACTTTTCATTTACTTTTCATATATATATATATATACACATATAACACACACACACACACACACACACACACAAAGGCAATTTCTAAAATTTAATCTCAAAAAGTAAATGTAGTACTGTCAACATTATTGGTCCCACATGACCCTAGTTAGGTGCTTGTTTCATTAAAGACTTTAATAAAATATTCCTACATTTCTGTGTGTCTGTGTCTAAAATCACCATTGTCATTAAGTTTTCTGGATTGGACACCACCTTAAAACAATTTAAGATTGTTTGCTTACTTCTTCTCCTTTCCATTCCACTGATAATAAGCATTTGGGGGGAAATGCTTTTTTGGAAGCTGTGAAAATGCACTGAACTTTGGAAAGCAGGGAACTTAAGTGCAGTCTGTCTTACCTGGCTTAAGGTGGGCGAATGGAATCTCACCGGTGAGGAGTTCCCACAGACACAGAGCATAACTGAAGACATCGGCTTTGATGGTGTAGCGCGTGCACTGCGTGAACACCTCTGGAGCCATCCAGCGGAGGTTCTGGGCATGGAGAAGTCACAGTCAGTTATCAAGGGCTTAGTTTCCCCAGCACAGAGCAGAGTCCTTTTTAGTGAGGACTTGCTAAGGGTTCTTCTGATATACAGGGATTCTTCTTTTTTTTTTTTTTTTTCCAGTCATTAGAAGATCATTAAATTCATAATTTTTCCAAAAAGTCATCAATATTATTCATCAAGTAACTGGCTCATTAAATGGTTATCACAACAGCCATACTTTTTTTTTTCTTTTCTATTTACAACCTGTGAACAACTTTCTCTTGGATAAAGCTTCAGAACATTCAACCAGAGGGCTCCCCAGAGGCACCCTCCCTAGTTAGGCCTTTAGGTTGTAATTTAGGAAGTCTCACAAATAGTTCCTATGGTTAAGGAGAGAAAGGGCCAGAGTTGTGCCAGAATATTGTAATTGAAGTAGATTTCTCCATGGCAGGATCAAGTCTACCATATTTCCTTTGTTTGACCAGATGTGCTATTTCTGAATTCCAGTTGAGGAATATTTGAGAAAATAAGTCCATAAAATGTTACAAGTTTCTCTGTATGAAGTTGTAATCTCATCTGTTTTGATGGCATTGTTTACATTCCTTTTATTTATGATTATAGTTTAAAAAATATGTTTCCATTCTGGGTAGCAAATGTATAAATTTGGTTTATTTGTCACTTAAGGGATGGAACTCTAGATTTTGAATTAGGACATGAAAATTCTAGTTTTTGTTTGAGCACTGACCGGGCAGCTCTGGACAAATCCCTTGTTTTTCCCGGACCTCAGATTCCTCAAGGAAAAAAGATGAGTCAGGCCCTTGCCCTTCCAGCTCTTAAATCTCCAGACTCCCTAAGATATCAATATGAATTTTGCCAAACACCTTTGTATTTTCACTGAAGAAAACTGGTGTTATTTTATTATTCTTACTGAAATCCTACGTGCAGTGCTGGCTGCTGATAATTCTTTTGAAATGTCTACCTTATTTGGAAATCATGCATAATTACAGCTTTCCAAGAATATCTTTGTTCTGATTATGTTGCTCACATGCAATTCTCCCACATGAGCCTTCACATTCCAAATAGTCTCCATTTATATAGTAGATTATACATTGTGTCACAACATTGCATAAGTGGGAGTAGGCATATAGCATGCCTGTTTTTGCATAGGAGAATCATAGAACAATTAGGCAACTTAAATAAGACCACATAACTAGTAAGAAATAAAATAGCCACCAAAAATAAATCCAGAGTGATGTTGTGCTTAAAGACTGTGCTGCTAGGATAAAAGAATTAATATTTCTTGCTGTTGGTGAAATTCAATTTAATTCTATTCAACAATATTTATTTAGTCAGAGAGTCTCTACTGATTGCATTGTAGAGTCATTTGGTGAAACTCTGAAAAAAATACAAATACCCAAATAAATACCATTAAATAAATTATGACTAATCATAGTTTCTATGGGTTGGATTCAGGCATTATGTTTTTTAAAAAGTTTCTAAACTGATGGGCAGACACAGTCAAGACCCACTAATGTAGCTGCCTCTACGCCTCAGGTACTAGATGAGTTTGTCTTTTGAAAGAAAACTCGTTTTTTTTTCCTCCTCCCTTACCTCATATTCTACTACTTTCCTCCATGCTCACCCCACTCCAACTATTCTAGCTTTGAACATACCAAGAACTCTCCTGTTTCAGAACATTTGCACCCACTTTTCTTCTTCCTGTCAGCAATGCTCTTCCTCCCAAGGGGAGACCTCTTATCAGGACTCTCATAAAATGTAAAATTTCTCTCTGCCTATTTAAATGGCATCTTCATTACTCTCCATTCATTTACTCTGCTGTTATTTGTTTCTTCATGGCGTTATTACCACCTAAAACATATTTTGTTAATTTGTTCATTGTTTATTTCCACCCAGTGGAATATTAGCTCCATAGGAATAAGAAATAATCACTGTAATGTCCCCAGTTACTAGGAGAATATAATAGATGCCCCCAAAATATTTGTTAAATGAATGAGTTAAGTCTAATTGGATGCATGGTTTGAATATGGTTTGAATGTGTCTCTCAAGGGTTCATTCATCAGAACCTTGGTCCCTAAGTATGGTGATGTGGAAGATAGTGGAACTTTTATGAGGTGAGGCCTGATGCAAGGTAATGAGGTTACTGGGAGTGCTGCCTACCTGATTGAAAAAAGCTTAGTGTAGTTCTCAGGAGACCCTGATTAGTTCCCTTGAGAGCAGTTGTTATTAAAACAAACAAACAAACAAACAAACAAACAAAACACTTGACCTCCCCACTTTCTGGCTTCCTGTCTCGTCATGTGAGCTTCTCTCCCCATATATACTATTATCATGAAGCCATCCACCATTGTGTGATTCTGCCAGGGGAGTCCTCACTAAAACTGGCACTATGCTGCCTGGATTTTCAGCCTCCAGAACTATGAGGTCAATAAACTTTTTTTTTTTTTTTTTTTTTTATAAAGTTCTCAGACTCATACATTTTGCAGTAGCAATAGAACACTGACTATTACACTAGGGAAATCAGTATGTATAGCTGTACTTTCACAACACTGTCAACAATATGGTCCCTGCCTAACTCTAACTCATCTTCCTCTCTTCATGCTGTACATTTCAATAACGCCAAGCTCTTTGAAGTACTTTCCAACACTTTGCTTTTTCATTCTTCCTTGTATCTTTGCTCATACTATTCACTCTGTCTGGTATGACCTTCCATCCTATCCATCATCTGATTACCCCCTATTCATCTTACCTGACTCTCATGAGGCTGTGTGATATCTCTATCACTGAACTTCCACATGATTTTGAATCAATTTGCTCATTACTGTTTTCTCTCGTAGAAAAATGAACTCCTCCTTGGGGTCAAAAACTAATAATTTACTCACATTTTTCATTCCTTGCCCCCTGGGCAATTGTTTACATATTGTAGGCTTTCATTAAATGTTTGATGAATGAATAAGAGTAAAAACTAACTGGTCAAAGCAATGAAAGCCGAGAAAGAAATGGTGGAGAGGTGCAAATTATAGAAAAGAATGTTCATAGAATGGGTAAAGTGTGCCTGAGCTGAATACTCTTTTCCTGGGTACAGGACAACAAAGGATTTTTCAGCCAAAGGACACCATACTGGTAGGGCTACAGGGTGTGAAAGTAAATGGAATGTTTGGGAAATGGCCATTGTGGCATCTGTGCCAGGGCACAGAAGCCTTTGAAACAACTTGTGGTAGAAAAGAAGGTCACAGTGTGGCCCTGGGACCAGAAAGGGGAAAGCAGGAAACTGTCAGTTAAAGAAATTTGAATTTTAGCCTGTAGTCAATGGTACATTATTGAGAGATTATAGTAGAGTGGGAATTGCTAGAACAGCAAAACTTAAGTGATGTGGGAAACAATGAACTGAAAGAAGAGGCTGGAGTTAGAAGCCTATCATAAAAATCCAGAAAAGGGATGATGAGAATCTGAACTGAGGCAGTAGGAAATGAGAAGTTTGGGAAAATAAAAAATTTAAAACTTAGCAGGGAGAAAAGAAAGAATAAAAATAAAGTTACTCAGTTCTGTGCAAGTAAAAACAGTAAGGGAAAGGATGAACTATTACTCCAAATTTGAGTAATTAGTTATCACAGGTAGTCCAGAAAGGGAAGTGTACTTATTCTGGGGGAAAGAATTGGGGTAGTGAAGGAGAAGGCAGGTGACGAATTTATTTGCAGGCACTTTGAGTATAATTAACTTTGCTTTCGATGTTATGATTTATAGTTTGCTTAATCATTGATGTTTAGCTATACCAGCTATTACCTTATAAAGTAGAGAACTCTGAATAGTTAATAGATGCTGGTGTACCACTAAATGTAGAGCTAGTTATCTATTAAAATCTTAACTCTACCACTTAGTATGGTAACCTCAATATGAAAGTCAATTATCCATGTACTTATCAGATGTATTTGACTCATATCTCTATTGTTTAATCTTTAATATTTTCCAAACATATGTCTTATGCATTTCTCTAGAAGAGCCTTGAAATAGTTATTTTTGGGGTTTATTGAAAATAAAAACATAAAACATTATCCTGCACTGAAACAATGACATTTTTTTTTTTCAGTGAAAGCTGCTCTCATCTTCTCTCTCTCATGCTGAGTTTACACATTTTAATTGTTTTATAATTATAGGGAACAAAAGCAGCAGCAAACCCCAGGTTGTTTTGTCATGTTGTCTTCATCCAGAGACTGTAGAAATCTTGATTCTGAAAGAAAGAGAAAACAGATTCATGTGAACAGAAATATCTCAAAACCAAGGTCAAAGATCAGAGCTAAAATTCTGAAACCTCCAGAAGCCTTTGTCATATTCAAATTCTCACTTCCTTTCTTTTGCCTGGGGATAAGAAGAGGAAAAACCAAGAACAAATGAAACATTTTCAAAATTCGGTGTCATTGAAATTTGAATAACTTAGATAAGTATATCTGTGAGTGTAAAATCAATTTTCAGATTTTTTGCACCATATTTGGCACCAAGTAGGAATGAAAAAGAAACTGATTTCATTTGGAATATTATTGCTGGAAATCTCACCTCCAAAATCTGCCACCACTGCATGGCCATCCTCATAGAGAAGAATGTTGTGGCTGGGAAAAAAAGCAGACTTTGAGTAAGTTTTATTACTTCTTAACCTGATTTGACTCCACAAGAAGAGAAGATTGGTCATCATTTATTCACCCCAGAAACTAAATGTGCCCCAAAAGGCTAACCCCAATTTTCTTAGTTTTGCTAATTCAAAAGAGATAATTTACAAAATGTTATCATACTCTAACATTGAATGTAGAAAGCATTCCTACTTTCGATAAACTCTCTGTACTTGTCAAAAAAAACACATTTGCTGAAGATAATTTTTCAGCTCCTTTAAGCTAACACAACTGTGGCTATCGACAAAAAGTAAAAGGCATGACCAGTCTTCAGAGCTGGGACAGCTCCTGGGAGACCAAGGCACAAGGATGGTTTGAGACAGGGCCTGTAGCCAATATAACAGGACTCCATGGAAAATGTTTTGGACAAAACATTCTAGCTACAATCTCAGGACAATTGAGTGTTTTGAAGGCCTGTGAAATAATGCCAGCTAAACTACATTTTAACATTTTGAGGAATAAAAGGTATCAAGGTCATCAGAGTCTTCCTTCCAACCTCAAATTCAAGAAGATTATAAAGAATGTCATAATTAATCTTAAATGCTTTCACCACACAAAAACAGGTGTAGTTGATGGATACATTAATTAGTGGGACCGATAATTATTTCACAATGTACACATGTGTCACAACATTACATTGAACACTCTAAATATATATAATTTTTGTTTGTCAATTATATCTCCATAAAACTGGATGGGGGAAGTATCATTGTCAAGAAGTAAATCAAAGCTAGGACTGGCCAAGGAGAGGTCATTACTCTCACATATTAGTGAATTGGATTGTGTGATATCTTATGAACAACCATATGGTGACTATTTCTTATCAAATGTCTTTGATGCTTATTTTACATTTTGGCATGTGAATGAGTCATTTCAGTATTAGGAGATTGGCACAAAATTTCCTGGGGTACAGAGAAGCTATACTACATTTATTTTGTATAAATTGCATAGTGTTCCTCTCTCCTTAATCTTTTTGCTTCATAGCCAAATATGGAAAATAGTAATTTTTTTTTCAGTTCTTGGTAAGTCAGAGATAATATTAAATAATTTATAAAATGCTTTCTGGCATTAACTTGCGCTTTATAAGAAAGTTACTTTTGAACTTCTCTTATATCGTTAATGAATTTTATCTTTGGACTATAGACTGAATCTGCTTTTCAACTACTGAAAATCGAAAGGGTGTGCAAAGACACTTTACTTGAAGGAGCACAGTGTATAAATATTTAAGGATGTCAAAACAGTGACCCCTAAGATGCTATCTTTAACCACAAATTATACATTGGTAAGTGTAATGAGTATGAAACTGCCATCACCAAGAAATATACAGCACCAGGAGCTCTCTGGAAGTCCAAATGCAACAGGAAAGTGTATTTTAATGCCATGCCACTAGATTCCTTGAAGGGTTTGGGGGAGCTTCAATATCATGATCCCTTGGCCTAGCAAGGGATAACTGTCTTATATTTCACATACATTGAAAGACATACTGAGCATAGATTCATCATATTAAATTATATACAAATCAATTATTTTGTTGTTAATTCCAAATAGTTACCTAGAACAGCAGTCATCAAAACTTTCTGTTAGCAGCATAACTTTTCCATAAAAAAGTTTGCAAATGGAGCTGTTCTAGTTAAATACAGGGAATGGATCACTGAAAGTCTGCTTAACACTGTCCCCTATCCTTTTCTAATATAGTGTCCATTTAGACATGCCTTAAAACCATGGACCTAGAGAAGTCTCAAGGAAGTTGTACTTCTAGGGCATATTTTGCTTTTCAATTTCTTTTAAACTTCTTTCAATGTAAATAATATGTTAGTAGATATGATGACAACAGCTAGCTAAAGTTGGGGTGAGATGTTTAGCAAAAATATTTTCTTCTATTAAATAAATTTAAGTATATTTGGTCACTGGATTATCCATCTCATTATGGTATGAGAAGCAGGGTATCTTATAGTGCAGGGATTGTGTCTTGTACATTGATTGTGTCTTTAGCATTTTGATTACACTGCTTCTCATATAGGAATATTCAACAAACATTTGTTGAATAGATAAATACATGAAAAGCAACTGAAAATAGACTATTATTTTAGACAATAATCAGAGATTGAAGGGATAAAGACTGTATTATTCAATCACTAAGTACTTACTGAATCCCACTCATCAATATCTAAATAAATGTTTAAAATTCAGAGAACACCAATCTGGAAAAGACATTAGAGTTAACCTACTTTAACTCTTTTAGTTTCTGGAGAAAAAGCCCAAAGCTCAGAGAATTTAAGTGTATCAACACAAGATATAAAGGTATCAACAATGTGGATCTAGAGTCCAGTTCATCTTGACTATCATCTCAGATTTTGGAACAGTTCCTGACCAATAGTCAGTGACCAATATATGCTTTCTAAATCATATGTATGTAATTTACTGCTCCCCCCTATCCCCGCCCCAAAGCCTTGTATTTACTTTCCTCATGTTATTACACTGCTCTGAGAGATGCAAAGTAATACAAGGTATGGATTGCTTTTTTCAAGACTTCACAATCTGCTAGTGAAAACAAAAATGAATATTTTCAAAGAAAATAGCATAGTTAAGAAGTGGATAAGCTTTGAAGTGGGTTTTAAAGGAAAATCAGTCATTGAGTTTATACATATGTGCTGAGAACTTGTCATGTGCCAGAAAATTTCCTACACACAAGGATATAGTGTGGAATAAGACAGGCAAAGACTGGGCTTGGGCTGCAGTGAGGAGATGAGGCAGGAAGAGACAAAGGGGAAAAGAATTCCAGGTTGGATGAAGATTTTGGCAAATGGTAAGGGTTGGGAAGTCATGTGTATATTAGAGGAATTTTAAGAATGGGCTTGTTAAATTGGAGAATATGTGCAATAAAATATTGGGACTTTATTTTAATGAAAGTGGTATTGGGTAATGCTTCAAAAGCAGAGGAACTGACACTCAAGAATAATTTTAGGCTTTAGTTAACAAAAGATGAAGTAGAAAAGTGGAGTAAAAAATAGAAAAAGACATTGAATTATTCTATCAAAACATTAGAAAAAGTTTTTAGAGCAGCGGACAGTTTAGATACAGAGCATTAAAGAGAACCAAAACCCAACAGTCATCTTCAAAATTTCTAGTCTTGGCTTCTTAACTACAAAACAAAGATATATTTAATTAGAAAGAGTTGTCTTACCAGAAAACCCCGGGGACATTTATGAAAAGGAGAGCGGCTAACTTGGGATGCTATGGAACTTGATGAAAGCCAAAGTTATGCTTGGCAAGATGACACTCTCAAGTAAGTAACTGTAAAATTTGTCATTTTGGAACTACACTCAAGGTGAACTCATGTTTAACAAACAACAGCAGATCGAAGAAAATAAGGGATGCAGTAACAATTTAGGAATACTAGACACTGTAAGTTCATAGAGGCAAATGTTGTCAAACATCAAAAAGGATGCTATGAGGATGACATTATAGAATGAGAACACATTTGGAAGTAGAATAATAAAGTGAAATTTCTTATTTTCACTTCAAGATACTCTGTTGAATTAGTCCTCCTCTTCTGTAACTACTCCGTTAACAATAAAACACTAATTTTAAGAACTACCTCTAAGATTCCGTCTTTCATTTTTTTTCAGTTAGTGCTGAAACATACTTCTCATCTGGTGTGAAGCAACTGGATGTGGGCAGGCAGGGGTGTAGGAACAGAACCTGTGTTAATCAGCTGTAATGATCAGACCTCCAAGAATATCACATTCAGAGTCTATCTCTGAAGTCGGAGAGGACATCCAAAGGGTCAGTGACATTAATATCATGGTCAGAATAGCCAGGGAAGGAGAAGAGCTCAGAGCTGAAGCCAACTAGGACAATAGAAGGGAAAATATTGCTGGCGATGAGTTCAAGAGTTTATTACTGAAAAGATATTATAAACTGAAAGGTTTGTGAAATTAGTGACAATTGTGGCAATGAGGAGAAATAACAGAGAGTGATTGTACCCAGTACCTCACACGTGGTAGGCAAGTATTCTACCACTGAGCCACAACCCCAGCCCGACTGGGGGATTCTTGTAGGTAGGCACTGGGCATTTCAACATTTTTCCATTTTTCATATAGTCTCTGTAGGATGGATATGAACAGATGGATAAGTGAGGTTCGGAGAAATTTAATCGGGTGGTCAGTACTGCAGCTGGTTAGAGGTGGAGGCAACATTAAAATTTCAGTGTACAAGTCTACACTTCTTAGGAGAAACTGACTTCCACATTAACCTGACCTTGAGGAGGAGCTACAGTTAGCCTGAAGACTGGTACAATTAGATGCATGGACAAAAATTCCAGAAATTCTGACTGGTTGAAGGAAGGCCTATTTGCTAGTGCCAAGAATGTCTTTTCAATGTCTGACTGTAAGGCAAGGAAGCTGACATCAGAAAGCTAAATGCAAAGAGATCTAATATATCTGTTTCACCAAGGCACAACAGGCAAAGACTAAACTTCCTCCCTTCCAGAACCTAGTTATGTGTCATCGTCTCATAAGGAACGTGTAGGTGAATGAAGCAGAGACACTGCCAACAGGGAACTTGAGATCTGACCTGGGAAGTGGGCCAGACACACAGAGTGTCAGTGCCTAGGAGATTCATTGGGATCTGAAGAGAGAAATAAAAGAAGGGCGATGGGTATTCTGAGATTTCTTTCCACCCCAAAGACCACCTCTGAGGCTCGTTTTTTTTTTTTTTTTATGTGTATTCTTTTATGTCAGATCTGGAGAGAAGCAGTCTGTGTAACATCCGACGCTACAGAGCACCTTCATGCACATGATAACATTTGGTGGAAACAGTCCTGTGTGTCAGACCCTTTTGATTTGAATTTGACAGATAAGCAAACCTGCCAGTATTTGATTGAGGTAGCACTTCAGCCTAAGTCCTACCACCTGGGGACAAGAAACCAAGGAGAAGTTAAGGGGCAAGAGATGAGAAGAAACAAGTTCCACTGAAAGGAAGAAGGGACATGGTGAAACCATACTAAAATACATATGAACACGTACACATAAGCTGTGCACATGCACCCATGCATACACATTTCTAAACAGAAGCACCTTTAAGGTGTCACTGAGGCATCTCTCCACATAGCAGCTAGTTTGGTGAAGACAGACAAGTCCTTTTTTCTTCCAGTAATTTTTTATATTTCTGGATTTAACATTTCCATTTCATCTAAGTAAGGATGTTTCAAAAAACCCATATTGTTCGCTAACTTTTAATTTTCTCGTGTCACGCGAAGCTTAAGCCCAAAAGCAAGCTGCTTAGCTGATGAGTATGCTTGGTCAGTCTTACCACTTCAACAGTTGGGAAAGGTTCACAGCTGCCTTCATGCTTGGCAGGAGAAATGACATGCTAGAAGGAGCTCACCAATGTCAGGAGGTAAACAAATCCCTACATTCTACATCTTTTCACTTGTCCCTTATTCTACTTGACTTCTTGCTTCCAGATAGTAGAGCCTGTGCTGAGGTGTGAGTGAGCTCAGTTACAGGTACAGTTTACTCTTTGCTGCAAAGGTTAAGTTCTGTGCTAGAAACCACAGAGCATGTTTTGAGAGAGAGCAGTCTGGGAATAAAATTTAAACTAAAAGGAAGAAAGTTCATCATATATGATCTAGGATATGATGTGGTTTTCACTTCAAGACACCTAGAAAAGAATGCAGTGAAGTTAGGACCAGTCCTGGAAAAAAGATTACTAACCTAGTAGAAGAAATGGTTTTAAGAAATGGGAGGGACAAGAGATAGTTTGTAGAAAAAGAAACTAGAGTCAGAGGACAGTGATCAAAATCTAGTTTTTTTATGGCTATTACTAGTCCTGTGATTTTAGACAAATTATAATTCTTTAACTATCTGAGACCTTATTCTTGCCTTTAAACATTGTGAGAGGAATGAAGCAAATCAAAAGGTAACAGATGGCGTTTTATAAATTCTCAACTGCTAAGTAGGCATTGGCTATTATGAATACACATACAGCCTAGCTTATAGAGTGTTCGTGTAATTTAGATAAAAATGCACCTTGTAAACTATAAAACCACATATATGGTAAGTACTATGAGTCTTAGAATAAAATTGACTTCCTGATTCAAAACCTATAATGGAAACTGATTGTACCATAGAATATTTCAGCTCTCTCTTAGTCCTCAAGAGTTATCTTCTGCTTCCATCCCCATTGTCTAATTTTACAAAACTATTGCTGCTTTGATTGAGTGACTGCATTTCACCTAAAGGAATCTTTGTCCCTCCAACTGAATTGATACCACAGTATTTGGACGTGGCTCCAGCTTTGTCTTTTACCATGAAGCAAATGATTTGAGTCAATTGTTTATGTAACAGAAGTAAGTATTTATCTCTTTGAAGTGTCTGTTCCTCACAGATTATTCCACAATAAAGTTCTTTTAACCTTAACAATGCATGCTCTCAGCTGAATACAAAATATAACTGAGGGCAAGATTTACTTCATCCAAATAAGCCATGCAAATAGAATCCATGCTCTGACCTTCAGTTCTTTCTTCCTCTGTAACACAGTTCACTTTCAAAAAAGAATAAGCTGTTTGCAATGTAGTTTGTATGTGTGCGTTAAATCTTTTAAGTGTTTCTTCCAGTTTTCTTTTAACCAAAAATGAATGGAAGTTAAATTCTGCTGGTTCCTTTCTTTAAAAGAAAATTTTCTCCAACCTCAGAACTGAATTAATTTAATGAAGTCATTATGTAAGGATCATGAGTCTTTTCATTTTAATTGCCTGTATTGAAAATTTACCTAAAGTGCTCAAATGATTCATAATCAGTTGGTTATGCACTGTAGTTCAATACTAATTGTCAGTATTAATCAGACTGGTCTGATGATTAGACCATTTTCCAATTCTGATTTTCTTTCAGAGCTGGACTGAAGTACATGGTGGCCTTAGAAGGATCAAGGTGACTTGCTACTCTCACTCCACTACCATTAGGAGTTTTTAAAGTCATTAAAAATGCATAAATATTAATTCTTTTTTTTCTGAATTATAGAGCCATGTAATTGCCTGTGTCAGTCGCTACTAACAAACACTAGTTTAAGGACACCATGGTCAACCTCTCAGTGTCCTTATTTGAGGAGATGACAGCCCCAGTAGTGTAAACCTAATAACACAACTGCAGTGTTTCCCAGACTTGCTATAAGCCACTGCTTTCTGATGTATCCCTGAAGGTGATTAACTCACATGATTAAAGACACATGGCTATCGGCATGCCTGGAAGCATTCCAAGGGTTAAATCAGTGGAAGCAATTAGGCTTCATTTTCAATCTCATCACACTGTGAAAGTCATTAGTTTACAAACACATCTGCCTGACAAGCAATCATTCAGACCCGAAGCTGAGGAGTCCTGGAGTAGAGTCCTGGATCTGTAGGCTGCTACTTTTGCCAGCCAAGCTGCATGATGGCTCAGGACTCTCTTCCTAGTACAGACCTCTCAGTGGGGAGTACGCCTTGGTGACCTTCAGCATGGCAGTTACATTGTTCCCTCCTGAACCTTTGCCTCTACCAAACTCTATAGGATCCCTCAGTAGGGGACCTCCATACCCTGGACTGCTTCCAGTGTTTTTCAAGTGTAATTCAGGGTGCTGGCTAAATATGTGAGGTGTATCCAATTCACATCTACTTACTTTGGAGCTTTGTACCCTTTACTGGGAAAAAAAAAAAAAAATCAGAGTCATCGAGATTAGCTCCTGGTACTCACAGGCATGTTCCTATATGCTTTTTTTGGGGTCTCTTTCTGGTTCTAACTTGTTTCATCTGTCTGTCTACCTATTGTCTGTCTGTCTATCTATCATCTATCAGCGGTCTATCTATATGTCTCCTTCCTACATGTTTAGATAATAACTGTGGATCCAAAAGTTATCACTTTCATAAGGGGTAATTGCTGGGTGTCCTAGGTTTGAGCCCCAAAATAATGGGAGAGGCTTATTTGGGCTCAGGGACCTTATTGACAATTCCTTATTCATGCATGTTGTATATGGACTGGACCCTTAGCAGCTACTTGGCACTCTCTCACAATGTGTTTCTATGATGTTCATAGAAACCAGATAACAATTACGTGGTAATGAAACCATATACTTTCCTACGTAGTCAAGAAAGTTCTCCTCCCCACATTCTAGAAACCTCCTTGTATGTTCTTTGGGTCTCAACATAGACTATTCTAGAATGCCTAACATGTCCAAAAGACTTTTTGTTGTTCTTTTGTGAGATAAGTGAAGCTTACAGAAGTCTATTCTTCAGATTTTATTTTATCAGGACAACCCCTCCTTGTTAAAGGTCCTAGAGCCCTAAGCCTAGGATTTCTTATTAATCCTTTCAAAGACAGTTATTCAATAAAAAATTTTTTTAAAAATGTACTTTCATTTTTTTAATGATGCCAAAATCGTACCCTAGTTTAGTCAGAAGACTGACCTGAGATGTCTCATGTCTAACCTTTGTCTTTCAGAAAAGGTTTGAAGGGGAAGAGCCAGATTGCCAGAGCAATAGCCCCCAAACTCATACAGGAATAGCAATATAAAAATTTAAGTATAATCTAGGCAAGAGAGAAGAAGTTTACCAAATCCCCATATCATGAACTTCTAAACACTGAAAGCCTAATTTCAGTGAACTCTTGGAAACCATGGAAACAGAAAATTCCAATAAATGCAAAGGATTGTAGAGCCTTGACTTTTCCTAAAACAAACTTCAGTCTGTCGGTAGAAGTATATTTGAAAGCTTACCTCTAAAGCTGCTGGATTTGTCCCATTGCCAGTGAGATTGAAGAGGTAGATTATAAGATTTGTATTGTGGTTAAACCCACTTATTGAGGGTAATGTGAAAAAACTCATACTCTTCGCTTAATATTTGCTCAGCACATGGAAGGCAAGTGGAGGAGTGATAATGACTGAATAAATCTAAGCACAAATACATGCTATTGATTGTGTGGTTTCTATGAGTAAGCACTCTAGTGTCAACAACTTAGAATCATTTCCATTTCTATGTATAGCTATAGTTATTTCCAATGCATAGGGTATTATCAAGAATTTTAGGTATGCAAATTACAAAATGGAACTTTCTTCAATGCTGAAGTAACAATCAAGGTAATATCACAAAAGATGACAGCTGTGCTTTCATTATATATGATTCATTTTATTTTAATTTAAAATTGAGAAAGGGAGGGAGGATATTAAAAAACATCAAATGGACTATAATTTCTTCACAGTATCTAACATTTTTCTAATGCACTGGGACTACAGATGAGCAGAGGCTTTTCTCTTTAGAAAGATAGTTGTGCAACCTAGACTTAGTGGTCACAGACATAGGTAAACAGCATGGGGGAATTCCCACCCCCTACCCCTGCAGAGTACATGGGCAAAACTTTGAAGAATGAAAAAAATGGCAAAAGATATGTGACATCCATATATGTAAAAATAATAATTTATTAGTCTGATTGCTAAAACAGTTACTGTACCAAAAGAATCAAAGAAGTTTCCAGATTTTGCTTTTTCAACGCCACCTAAATACAGCTTCCTAACTATGCTCTTTCAATACTACCTAAATACAGCTTCCTAGCTGTATTTTTTCTGAATACTCAGTTTTGGAAATATTAAAGATAATAATTATCCCCATGCAAACCCTGTTCTTCATGTAAGCCTTACAATGGACATTTACATGTAGGGTAAGAAATCAAGTGTTACAAAAAAAAAAAAAAAAAAAAAAAAAGCCAGTTTGGAAAATAATATGAAAGTCTATGTGACAGAAATTAAGAAGACTTGGACAAACAGGAGATAGAGCAAGAGATATATTATATTAGAGTTGGAAAGGATAATGGAGATTATTAAATGATCTCTTAGTTTATGAAGAAAAAATTTGAAAAGCTTAGTTTTTTTTCCCAAGGCCACCTAATAGCTCTCTTAACTATTAATTATTCTTTTCCCTGCATCACGTGCTGCATTTTCCCTGAACTCTGAGGATCCAAATATGTCTCTAGTTCATCTTAAATCTGGAGATACAGATCCCACAAATGACAACTAGAGGGTGTGCACTTGTCACAAGATTCTTCTTACCCACATATAAGAAACTAGATCCAAGACTAATATCATAGTAACTTGCCGGTGACCTTCTGAGTACCTACTTAACATTTGGCATAAAAGTTCTATTCATACCCTCTGTGTTGGCATGCTAAAACAAAACCTAAGACTACTGAAAGTGAAGTGAGGAGGATGTGGGAGAAACAAAGCCAGAGAGAGGACAGAATAATAGAAGAAATGTATGAAAAACAAGGAAGATAAGAAAGATTTTGTGTTTGGTGTGTTAGACACCATTCACATTTTGTGTACCCAGTTTCCTATGAAAAGATCTTGAAGTAGGTGCACATGAGTTGAGCAGAGGAGAGCTGAGCTTAAAAATAGCAGCTGGGAAGAGAGCTGAGCTTTATCAACAAATATGGTTTTCTGTATTAAGTAAAGCAGCCTTGGACTTGGACAACTAACTACAAGACAGCTAGGCAGGCGGCTCTATCTCTGACAAGCAGAGGATTTCGTCCTGCTGAGCTTGACCTCTAAGGAGTATCTTCTTCTAACCCCTCAGAAAGAGCCACAAATAACTGTTTAAAAATGTCTGGCTTCAGGGGAATTTGTGCACGGTTCTTTGGGAAGCAGGGATTAGTAGATACTTCAGGAAAGAAAATCGCTTACCCACTGGACTAATCTGAACCTATGGCTTTTACTATGGTACCTCCACACCCCCATAGTGAACACAGGGAGACTAAATACCCATGTCTCTGCAAAAGGACAGGTTAAGAATGTACTTAGTCCCACATGCTTTCCATCAAGGACACTTTGAAAATTCAAAAGAAATGAACAAATCTATTTTTTTATAGAAACTCACTGAACCACTCAGCATCTCTTCAATTGCTGAGAAGAGGAGCTGTTGATTTTTTTCCCCATACACTAGATAGTCTATCCCTGTGGGTAGACATATTTAGTCACAGGAATGCAAGTTATCAACCGTGACGGTTTAGGGCTATTTTAGCTCTAACTTTCTGTCAATGCTGTGTGACTGTTCTTAAAATCCACACCCACCCCCCCACCCTCCACCCCCTGCCCTGTGGGACTTCTTGTTTCTCTCATTCCCTTTATTTAGTTTTCTCCTTCAATTCACTTCCAATTTTTCCTCTAAATATCCCCATTTCTCAGGATCCTGCTCAGTGGCTTCTCATCCCTGTTTTCATAGCACTTGTTGTTCCCAATAAGATTAAAAGCCTCCCTGACCCAGGAGCAAGAACCCTGAGACAGGGGAATTGTTGGTGACCAGTAAACTCTTATTGAATTAACATTGCTTCTGTACAAGAGAAAAGAACAAGAAAGAGTGAGACAGCCAGTATTTTATGCAGAGGTTATATTCAGTAGCAACTTTTCCTAAATAATGTAGAATTGAATTCTGTAGTCATTTGACCAATCGTTATTTCATATTTTCTGTAAATATCCAAATTTGTGACTCAGAATTACTCTCTGAAATGTAAAACTTCAATTTTTTCCATTTTAGTTTTATTCTAGGAATATTTTCTTTATAGTCAATATTGTTTCAGCAAAAATATTTGAGTAATATTTATTTGACTTCAACTACATATATTATAGTTGGATATTGGGCAGACAGAGCTTTCCAATAAATTCACCTTTCCAGTAAAGATAAGAAAATGAGCTAGGTAAACACTCCCTACTCTATTCCTCTAATCATCCACTGTCATACATAAGTCAGGCCCCTCTGCCTGAAGCTCTGCACACATCATTTAATCCTTTTCTCTGCCCCTCCTGACCAACTAATTCCCAGACATGCTTTAAGAAAAAGCTTAGCTCTGGGCCACACCAGTGACTCTCAGACTGAAGGAACAGAATACTCTGTTCAGTTCTATGTATTTAATACTCAATATATGCTTTTTAATCATTTTTATTTATATATGTATATATAAAATATAAATACATTTATATATTTACATATATAAAGAAATAAGATTATATCACTATATTACAATTTTTATTATATATAATCATATATAATCTCATTATATATATAATATACATAATATATATATATACATATATATATATATATTCCTATTTTTTCCAGGAAGATTATAACTATTCTTAAGTTACTATATATGCTTCATCTCCTAGGACTTGACAAATTATAGCAGATCAAGAATTCAATGAGGTAGGTATAATTATATCACTTTATACATGGATAAATTGTATCACAGAAAGGTATAGTAACTTCCTTAATGTAACACAGCAAGGTACTTGGAATTCTTCATCTCATTTAGTCTTCACAGTTACCTTACTAATATGTACTAATAGTTCATCTTAACAGCTGAAGAATTGAAGCTGAGAAACTTAAAATAATTTTCTTAAGACCACACATGTGGTTAAAGTGTTAGAATTATGATTAGAATCCATGTTTATTTGGCTTCCAAACTCATTTATTTCCTTCACACATGTTTTGAGAGGGTCACACAATAACTTAATGAAGGTTAAATTAGAAAGTGTGGCCTGAATTTCTAATATGTTATATTAATTTGAGAATTTTTTGAACATTGTTTTTAATGAAATCAAAGAGGACATTGAAGTAGCAAAGTCTATAAGTGAAAGACATAAAATTGGTGCCTAAGGAGAAAAGGCTCGATCATGGAGAGGAAAAAGGAAAAGAAGCCAAGTGAAGGGGAGTGAGGGGGAACCCATGGAGGGGGTGAGAGGGTGGGTGGAGAAGAAGGACTGGTGGATCCATGGCACCCATGGGATCTGAAGGAGTAGCTAAACTGGGGCCTGAAAAGATGAATCGCCTTAATAGTGTTTAGAAAATCTAATGAGATGTGTTAATAGAAAATGTGATATGTGACTAAACAGTTCAACCATATATATCTTTCATGATACCTTCTTTATATGACAAGGTTACTCATGAATCTACCGGTTGAAAGAAAGCCTAAAGATTCCCAGTGATTTTATTCAAGTTTTCTACCAGCTACTGAGGCTTTGCATGCATGGAAGTAACAAGCAATTAGTATTCTAAAGATATCCGCAGTCTGTACAGAGTGCTGTGAGTACTTTGTATTCTGTATTACCAAGTACTGCAGAACATTTACTATCTAAAGAATGTGGTGGGTTTTATTTTCCATTTTTTGTTTTTGGTTTTATTTATATATAGCATTTTTATTGAATTATATGGCAACAAAAACAATAATCTGTAAGGATTACCCATATACACTGCATGCAAGGAGACAAATGAAGACATCAGTTAGAGTAGCCTCCAGAAGTGATGAGTTGGAGAATCTCTGAACCTGGGCACCTGAAGTTTAGAGAGTGCTTATGGAATGTGGAGTGGCGATGGGATTGGAAATTGGAGAACTTGAGGTCAAATGTTAGTTTCGTCTTTTAGCTAACTGAGTTACTTGGGGAAAAAAATTCATTCACTGAGTTTCAATTATTTTTAACCCCATGAGTGTTTTTTAGTAAAGAATAAATGATGTAGTAACTATAAAATTGATCCAGCATAAATAAGCCTGACAATGTTTTCTCAATAAAGAAATAATGGAAATAAAATATCAGTAATGGAAAATTAATTATTTGGTTTCTTATAAGATAGACAAAGGATGGTTAAGTTGAGCCATAAATGAGACATTCTTCAAGGAATTATAAAAAAAAAAAAAAACACCGCATGTATGACTACAGTCTATCACATGTAAAAAGGAATGTATACACAGTCTTAAATAGAGAATGAAAGAATAAATTACCTTAGATATAAATCACTTTTAGACATTAGGTCTTCTAGAAGGTGTGTTTTCTTGTTTCAAAGGTTATATAAGTCATCATATATCTCAAAATGGTTAATTTAGCTCCTGATGTAAAAATCCCCTTCTTAGGAGTAGGATCCTAAGGAGAATGGATTACACTGAAAGGAAAAAAAAAAAAAAAAAAAAAAAAGCAAAGCAACCCAAGATTCTTGATCCTTTCTTGACTTTCATGTTATTCTTAGTTTTTCAGATTCTGCCCAATATGGACAAAAAAGTTCAGTGTGTTGATTGGTGATCAAGAAGGGCTTTCATGTAAGAGCCGCTTGACAGGCCTGACTAGGTCAGCACATGCTGCCTTCCATGCCATGGCCTATGTCTTTACTCCTGTTGGCTTTTCAAGTGACATCAGTCCTCTTACCCTTAACAAGCTAACCAAGCCTCTTCTCATGAAGACTACCAGTTTCCTCAGTTTACAATCATCTTTCCATTTAAAACACTATGGCTCTTGTTCATTCCATAGTGTACCAAAAGTACAGCAGATTTAGAAAAAACAAGATTTAGACTCTGGTCCAGGTCTGCCAATAAGATGTTTCTTTCTTTCTTTCTTTCTTTCTTTTTTTTTTTTTTTTAATATTTTGACTCAGATTCCTTATCTCTCAATATGTTATCTCAATTTCTCTTTCCTCTAAGATAATCTTGTCAGGTTCTTGTAAGGACTGAACAATCAGTCTATATGAATTTGGATCTTCGCAAAGCTGTACATAAGTGTATCTATTTATCACTTATGTGTACTTCTTCACCCCAGATCTCAGACCTGGCTGTAAGCATGTGAACAGCTTGAATCATCCTTATTATGTTTTTAAATCTTTAGGCTTTAGGAAGTTGATGAAGTTTCTGTGCTGATTTTTGCACTCTGGTCACTCAGTAAATAGCATTTATGCTGAAAATGTTGTGAGTAGTTTCAAATATTGAGAAGAACCTTTAAACTTCATAGAAACACTTAGGAAAATCCAAGTAGTTGTTCTTCTACCTACAAGCAAATAGGCAACTGTTGCTGACTATGGATAAAGGTAAAATGTGTTCCATATGAGAAAAAAGAGCAAAACTAATTAAAATTCCTGACAGTACAGGTAAGAACAAACCACAGTTTTTCCCTTTCAAGGTGGCATATAAATTTGAAGTCAAACGAATTACTTTCAAAGATTGATAAAAGACATATTTTCAACTTGAAAGCGCTACCATGTGATAATGTTCTCTCTGACACTTATTACCACTCTTGCTAAAACTAGCATCTGTGGAACATTGCATCTTAATGCTGGTGTTGCCTTGTTATGACTTGAGAGGAGGCATTGCAGTTTGAATGAAGCTGCTTTGTGACATGATAAAGAATTCTGAAGAATGTGATGCTGTTCCCAGTGTCCTTTCCTGATAAAGTAATAGTGTGGGAAATGTATGCTGGTTTTTGATAATTTTGAAAACTTTGAGAAAGCTATGGGAGTTTAGCAAAGCATAACTGGCCAGAAAACCTCTTTGAAGTACTTCTCAAACCCTGTGCCTATCCTCAAAGGCAAAGTGAATGTCAACAAAGATGCAACATGCAAGCAACTCCCAGCACCTTCACCTGGTAGACTTTCTAGAATTTTACATTGTTCTTTTTCTCCTGTTGTGGGGACAATTAGATGCATTGGGTGGATTATCTGTCACCTAAAATGTTTATTTTCAAACAGTTTTTAAATGTATAAATTTAAACATGGCAGATAATTTATTTGCAGTTTTGTGCCTCCAACTATAAGGATTTCTACTACATAATTTCTGATTTATATCTACACAGAGTTTGACCTGGTAGTTATGCATGCATAAGAATGTATACAAACTAATTTATGTTACTTTTTTAAAGGATCAAAGTGCACACACACACCCCCTTTTTTTGCCTTTCATCTCTCCTTCTGACACCCAAGCCACTTGATTCCATTCTCTCTTTGAATATTTGCTATTTTGATGTATAGCCATTTACTTTCTGTCATACCCTCGTACCCTCCTAAGATATGAAATTTTTGATAACAATATATGTGCCTTAATTATGTCTACATAGTATGGTGCCTGACCATAGAAGTCATTCTAGAAACGTGTGTTTAGCGAATAAATGAAGGACTAGTTAGCATTTGTCATCCATTTTACTTTGTTATGCTACTTTGATAACTCTTTAATAATATCCTACACAAGTCTTTCTGCTTGATAGCAAAAAACTTGAAAAAAAAACTTTTGCCTGAAAAACAATGGATTATATCATCTCACAAATATGCTGAATATCTAGTTGGCGACACAAGTGATTGGGCTCCCCCACATTGCCTTTTGAAATACTAAAGAAGAACAAAATACACAGACCACACACACATGCACACACATCACAAATACAAATACTTACAAATTTACAATAGCACTGTGATATACACCTACAGTGTGCAATAGCACAAGTTGGTGATTTGCTGGCCTTTCAAATTAAACACCCTATTGAAATATAAATAGTGTGTTGAATGGTCACCACAAAGTTAAGCTCACTGCAAAATCCCAAGGCCCCATGAATATTATTTTGAAAAACAGGACTTTATAGATAGTCTCAAGACATACTCATCCTCAATTATCTGAGTGGGTCCTAAATCCAATTCCGAGTGTTCTTATAAGTGATAGAAGAAAGGGCACAGACACACAGGGGAGAAAGTGATGTGAAGATGAAAACAAAGGCAAAGATTGAAAACAACAGCCAGATTCTAAAAAACACAGGAATAGGATTTCTCCTAGAATCTTTGGAGAGTGAGAAACCCTGCTGATTCCTTAAATTTTGGATCTGGCCTCCAGTACTGTGAGAGAATAAATTTCTGTTGTTTTAAACCACCAATTTTGTGGTAATTTGTTATGGCAACCACAGGAATCTTATGTGGATGTGCTGGATAGAAAAATAATCCCATGCTAACTCAAACTACAACTTTGAAAAAGAGCAACAACAGAAACAAGGAGGAACTATGGGAAGGCACCAAAATACCCTTCTATGATTGACATCCACCTATAGAGTAGGATCAATTGGTCACATCTGAACATTTCCTAATGAACTATAAAACACTTCAGGGACTAAAGATAGTCTATAAGCACCCAACAAAGAAACCAAGTTAAATAAAAAGGAGTTCATAATAAATTTCTATTTATTTATTTATTTATTTATTATTTGTTTTTACACTTTCCCTCTTGCACGGTGGCTTTTACAATATGCACCAGTAATAATCTCTTACCACCTAACCTACTGGGATCATCTTCAGGGTTGTTAATGAAGCACAAAGGTACTGCTGCAGTGGATGAAAAAAAAAATGCTTTGAAATTTGCACAGTGCTTTGAAACATTGTATGAACATCAGCAACAGTATGAAAGTGTGCTGATTCCTCAAGAAATATGTGTTGAGTGTCTGTTAGTAAATGCCCAAAGAAAGGTAACATGCAGCTGGTCCTGGTGGTCTATACAGGTAATTCCAGTGACTCTGGAGGCTGAGAAAGGAGGATCCCAAGTTCTGCAAGTTCTCTGGGCAACTGAGGGACAGCTGGCCATTATGAGTAATGATGCTGTGAACATTCATGTACAGGCTTTTGTGGACATATGTTTTCATTTCTCTTGGTTATATACCTATTTCAAGAAAAATTTTCCATTTACTAGGTTAAGTGGTTGGGCTCTGTCCAATGACATGGTTGATCTCAGCTTAACAGCCGTTAATAACTGAGAAAGTAAGAAAGGAGCCGTGAGATCCTAAGCACCAGGCAGATGTGAGATGTGACCAGTAATCTGCATTCTCAGTTCTCCATTCACATACCTGGATAACCTTAGCTACAATCCCACCTGGGTCATAAACTTCTGTGCCCCTTCCACAGTTGCTTTTAATTGAATTATTCTCCTAATTCCATAGTTGAAATAAAAGTTTCAGGGAAGTACTTTTGCACTGTGTTGCCATGTTGGCCCAGAACTCCTGGGCTGAAACAACCCTTCTGCCTCAGCCACCTAAGAAGCTGGGCTAGGTGCATGGCACTATGTCTGGCTAAGAAAAATCATTTATTCATGTAGTGGAAAAGCCTCAGGGCTTTTTAGTGCTATGAACATCTTGATCCAGGAGCTCCAAAAATGTAATCAAAATTCAGTTTCCCTTAGTTTCTTAGCTCTGCCTTCTGCTGTGTCAGCTTCACTCTAGAGATTCATGTGGTAGCCTTTAGCAGCTCCAGACTCACATCTTCCTTTTGGTACAAGGTTCTTGTTACACAGAGATATAAATAAAGTGTTATGGTGGCCTTATTTGCTCCCCTTCCTCTCTCATATCTCCCTTCTTTCCTTCAACTTCCATTGATATATTATGAGTTAGTCCTTCAGGTGTTTCTTGGTATTCTTTTGGTATTCCCTGCTAAGACTGGTGAACTTGGTCTAGAATTCTCATAAAATTGTAGTGAGTTTTATAGACAATGCATGTGTAGTATCTGGTCAGAGCTGCTACTAATGGCAGTAACAATAATCTGATGGAGGGTCTCAGCATCAGGGTTGCTGATCACTCCTAATAATTTTCTATGAAGTTTAAGCACCTAGAAAAAGGGAGCAGGGAGAATTTCATTTTTGAGGTTAGGGATAGAAATCAAATCATTAATTTTGGACGCTGTGTCAGTGTAAAATTAGGTTGAGATGTAAATGCCAACGATTTTGCTTACATTCTTTGGTTATGAAAAAGTTCTTTGCTTTGCAAGATTTCTTATTTTATAAAATTTAACGTTCAAATGAAGACAGGTAACTCAGATCGGGCTATCATAAAATTTATCTGAAAACACTTTGGAATCTAATATCAGCTCAAATGAGTTATTGAAGATAACTATTAGTAGTATTTACTCTAAAATACCACAAAAGAAAAAAATTCAGTTGTGATGCCTAAATAAATTCAAGACATTAAGTAATGATGTTTAAAACTAGATAGCACTTTATGTCCTTATGTTCAAGAATCCTGGAGGTAGGACTCTAGGGCTAGTTTGGTCACTCCATCAGAAAGTCACACTCTTCTTTAGTTGCTCTGTTCTTTCTGGTGCCTTCCTCATGGTCTACAGTGGCTCTTTGAGATCTAGGAGTCAGGGCCACAGTTCAGAAAGCCACAAAGGAAAGGAAGAAAAAGGGCAGAATTGTTCTACATAACATTTGCTTATATTTCCATTGCTATAACTTAGAGGTCAGATTATGTGTAAAGTGAAATGAAATTTTGGGTGGGCTATAATGTGGCCCAAATAAAACTGTGGATCTGTTACTTAGGGATATTAATTTATATTACATAGACATCAAAATAAGCAACAGCTGTCTTTCAGAAACATGTTGATTTTAATATATCTTTTATGGTAGTGTTTTAATTTTTGTTTTTTTTTTTAATCACATTTTTACTTAAAAAATGTTTAACCCTATTAAAGAACAGTGTACTGAATACCTATGTAGTATTCTTTCAAATTTATTAATATTGATAAATATTAATCGATCCCCCTCCTTCTCTTTTACTTCCTCCACCTCCTCCTCTCAAGCTGCACTCAGACATGAGCATATATGTCTGTTTTTTACATGAACCATTTGAAGACATTATGGCATATTACTCTGTTAATTCAGATCCTGTCAAGGTGGACCTCTAGTGCCAAAACAGGATTAGACTTGCAAAAAATGTATTGGGGGAGGATGATTATAAAAAACAAAGGGTGGGGGGATGCTATAGTTTAGATCTAGCATGTCCCCTAGAGACACCCTTGGTATAGATTTTGTCCCTTGTATGTGACTATCGAAAAGGTGGTGGAACCTCTAAGAAGTGGATTTAGTGGAAGGTTTTAGGTCATTGGGGTTGTGCCTTTGATAGAGATTGTTGGACCCCAGTGTCGTTCTCTTCTTCTCTCTGTTTCATGTCCTACGCAAGAAGTATATGGATTTCTTCTGCCACATACTCTTGCCATGATGTTCTGGCCTAAAAATAACATATTTGTGCAATCACAGAATGTCCAGAATTGTGAGCCAAAAATCAACCTTCTGTTTGTAAGATAATTTATTTCAGGTATTTGTTACAGTAATGGAAAGCTAACTAATAGTGGACAGAGAAGGCAGAGAGACACTTGAAACTGCTGTGAAGGTAGAAGAGAAGGAAGGAGGTTTGGGGAAGAAGATCAGAAAGCAGCAAATTTCTAAGAAAGTTTTGGCCAGGTATGGGAAATCCTTGAGCCAGTCACATTTCAGTGGAGTCTTGCCTCACATAGACACGACCTGCACAAATATATCCCCTGTGCATTGAATAGATGCACCATGCAGAAGGTATGCTCTTGGCTTGGACATGGGATAGATTAAAAGAAAGAGCAAAAAGCACATTCACTTTTGTTCTCCGCCACAGAAGATCTGCGAAGTACATTTGCACAGTTGCTACAATGTCTAATACATGTACATCCTAAAAAAACATTTTCCTACCTAACCATAATACCACTATTATGCCACTGAAATTTCTCCTTGATACAATTACATTATGTAATATTCTTTGAGATATCTTTTAAACATTCAACAAGATGAACTATAGGTAGTTAGCTGAAGTGTCTGCATTTCAGGAAAAAGTAAATATCTGGAGACATCCTACTCAAGTCTTTATTTATCTAAAAGTGATGGGAAGAAATTATCAGATATTCAAAAGCTTGAACTCTATACACATCATAGGTTCTTACATAAAGATATATTTCAGAAGAAATAAGTAGAAGTAAAAAGAGATGGAGAATATATGGTATAAGAGAATTCCAGAGAACATTACTACCAAACATTTTTCTAAATGATTGTGGTGAATATAACACAATTAAGTTGTAAGAACAAAAATATTCTTGAAGGAGAAGATATTTATGGATAATAAGAAAAATATTAAAATTCATGTTTTAATAGAAGAAATAAGAACGTATTAAAGTTCTTGCTTTCATTCAGGGGAGTGCAATGTTACAACGTGGTTCTTAAGTTTGACTATGAGCTATTGTTCCACAATCACACCTACGATGTAAGTCCTCTGTCTCTTGGAAAAGTTTACTCTAAGAATTTATAGTATCCAAAACGATGTCACATGTGCTAACAAACATGTATTTTCATTTGCTCCTTGCCAGTTCCGCAGTTCCTGCTTTGGCTTTGCTCACTGCTCTCCCTTGTTATTATAACACTTTGAGGTCACCACACATAGTGGTCTCTTTTAGTAGCACCCACTATGTCATCCAAGGCTACTCTCACCAGTGGACCTTGCAAATTCAGTTGAAAAATTGACTCTAGCTTTTTTAATTCCTCTGATCTTTGAATTCCTATGTTGTGCTATGCTTCACAACAAAACAGGAAGATTCCCCTCTGCAGAGTTACGTGCCATATTTGGAAACCCAAGAACCAAAAATGCTGCTGTTAAGACAGTCTGACTCCCATGCCTTCCTCTAATAATTTCTGAATTGAAACTGAGGTGGATGGAACCTAGGACCAGTCTGAGACTGGGCTACTGTTGGAAGCCATGTGAATTATGGGTTTGTTTGAGCCAACATAAGGCAGGGAAGCTGCTTTTCTGGGAGCTCCTTGGTGAAATTCCCTAGTTCCAGAAAGCCCAAATATGGGGGCCCTGACTTAGCTCACAGCCTTAGGATGAAACACTGCTTCTCAGAGACGGGCATAACTTGCCAAGCATCAAACAGCCTATTTACTGCAAGACCCCTCCCACTGAAACCTTTTCCCTGCTTTTGATGTACTTCCCCTTTAATAAAGAATTAGGGCCTTTTTCAGTTGTTAGTTCTAATTCCTATCAGGGCTGGAAGACCCATCAGGCACCCCCACTTCCTAAATATCATCTCTGGCTTTGTCTTTATTTCTTACTAATTATTTCAGACCTTTTATCTTCCCAGATGGCTCACCCTTCCTAGCAGGAACATGCTGTGTCAGGGTGCTGGCCACCCCACCGGGCTGTCTTGGAGAACCTCTCTTTCCCATATTAATATGTATATATGTAAGTATGTATGTGTATATGTATGATCACTCTGTATACAAACTCCTCAGGCCAACATCTAAAGCATATTTTGTTCTGGAAGGCAAACCAAAATGGCTACACACCAATAGTAGCCATAGCTTGGCCCAAACCTGGAACACTCACCTCCCTCATATTAAGTAGAGAAAATATGTTCATTAATGGTTCATAACAATATGAAGATGGCCACAATCTAAAACTGAAATGGGATATGTATTGTTAAAACCATGGGGATAAAAAACAAACAAAAAGAAAATTCAGTCCACATTCCAAAGACATAAAAAAGTAGATCAGTAAAGTAGAAATGTGAAAAAAGCAAAAATTAGTGAAACATAGGATACAACAATAAATGGGATTGTATTTAAAACCAACATTGAAAGAACGATTTTCACAGAAAGATTTTTTAAAAATGTAATCAAAGATTTATAAGAGAAACATAACATTCAAAACCACTGAAAACAGGGATGATACAACCTAGGAAAATACAGAAGTGTTTCAAACCATAAATTTAGCAGTCAATAAAATATGTATATCTATAGTCAAAGTATTTATACATACTATGACAAAATAGCATTTAACAAATGAATGATGTCCAAGAGCTACACAGGATGTGTAGAAAAATACAACATGGTAAAAAGAAAACAGGAAAAGCCACAACAGGGTTGTGATTATTTTTTTTGACTTTAATGGCCAGGGAAGACTTCACTGATAAGATGATATTTGAATATGGAAGGAAATAAGTAAGACAGCCATATGGGGTGGGGGAAGAGTGTTTTAAACAGAGGGAGCAGGAAGTGCAAATTTCTGAATCTCAGCCTGCTGAGTGCTCAGGAGCAGAAAGGAAGCCGCTGTGGCTGGAATGAAGTAGACCAGAAGGAGAGTAGTAGGAGTCCATGTCAGAGCATTAGCAGAGACGAGATGATGTAGGGCCTTCAGGCAATGTATTTTGACTTTCACTGCAGTGATTTAAGAAGTCTCTGGATGATTTTTAGCATGGGTGTAAGGTGACCTGGCTTTAAAAAAATATGATGTTTATTGTTTGTACAGATTAGAATACAAGGTTGGGAAAAGAAAGAATGAATAAATGAAAGAAAGGGAGAGAGGGAGGGAGTGATGGATTATGAATTTACTATGATTGTTTGGGTGGAAGGTAAGAATGGCTTGGATCAGGGTGGTAGAGGTGGAGATAGTGAGAAATGGTCAAGTTCTGGATATACATTTGAGACAGAGTTGACAGAATTTTCTGATTGGTTATATGGTTTTTTGTAGTTATTGATTTGCCCGTTTATTTTCCTTATAACTCTTTAAATTCCATGATGACAGAACAAATATAATATTTAGCTTAAGTTCTTCACACCACTATAGAATTTTCCCTGTAACAAGTAATCAGGAGGTTTGTTTATTTGTTTGTTTGGTACTGGTGACTGAACCCAGGTGCACTCTACCACTAAGCTACAGCCCAGGGCATTTTTATTTTAATTTTTAAAAATTTGAAACAGGGTCTTACTAATCTTCCCAAGCTGACCACAAACTTGTGATCTTCCTGCTGCAGCATCCAAGATTGCTGGGATTATAGGTATGTACCACAAAGCCTGGCTGTAATATTTTTAATTAAGTTTAATTTCTATATGTTAGGTTATAGGTATGCAAAAATGGGCATTATTGAAAGGTAATGGAAGCAGAACAATGTGAAATGCGTTAAGCAACACTCAAAAGTTATCCCATTACTTGGTGTGAATTCCTAGGCAAATTAAGGATACAAAGTATTACCAGAATATTGATATGTTAGTGCATGGCCCTATGTTTCTTACATTGTCATAGTTTTTTTCAAACAAAACTCTATGTGAATCTTATTTTGTAAATGAATTCTATTAGACTTGTATAACACAATGTCAAAATATAAATTTTAGAGAAAATAAATAATATATTTCTTATTGTAAAATCAGAAGTGTCATGAAATATCCAGCATAGGTTGTTGTATTTGGTCAAAATATTTTCAAGTACAAATTTCAAAGGACTTTAAATATGAGATTAATTCAGTTGCAACAAGTACAACACTAATAAGCACAACAGCTCAATTATAAAATCATTACTCTCTATGCACTTGATGATCCATTAATTTTTTTAGTGGGTTTTGATGAGGCGTAAAGTTGCAGAATGCTCCCTTTCCACCATCACACAGCAAATAGCCACTGAAAAAGATGTGCTCATTGTTATGAATTCCAGTGTACATTTTGTATCTTAGGGTTTTCCAAATGCAAATAAATATGCCAAACTTAAGTCATCATCAATAATACAGGTTAAAGAACTGACTAATAATTGATTTCACTGAAATCTACATATTGTTCTAACTTGACATATTCTTTCCTATTCTTGAGGACATCTGACCATTTTCAGGAAATAACACTAAACAGTAAAATCATTTGGATTCACAAAATTAAGCACCAAGTAGATAGTAGGATCCTATTATAAACATATTTTGGAGCACTAGTTTGCATTAAAATTAGAAATTTTATTGTTTGTTACACAGTACTTAAAGAATCTACAATTAACGTCATTGAAAGTGGATTTTTAAAAGTTTTATTGAAACTAAAAAAATATTTGGCATTAAAGATATTTAATCAGAGGATATCAGCCAATTTCTTAGACATTAACAAACCAGTCTTTAAAATACCCTTGAATTTTAAGAAGTCTTTATGACTTTATTGTAACCACTTCTTTATAACCTATTATCTCTATTCAGAAACTACAACTTCCTTAATTATATTAAGGCATTGGCATTATTTAAGATGAAGTATGAAATAACCTCTATGGTGGAAGGTATTTGGGTGACTATATTGGGAAGAGGCTAGGAAAGTTAAATAAATCGTTGTCTAGTGATTCTTTTGTACTAAGACCTAATACACCACTTCCTTGGTGTTTCAGACAATTATGAATGTAACCAATATATCCACTCATTATTTATATGCTTCTCAGAAGAGCCTGTCTTACTCCTTTCTCTGTCCCTGTAGGGCCTGGCATATGTTAAATATTTAATAAATGTTTAAATAAATGGTTATGATACGGAAGAAAAACAGCTAGATGAATGAATGAATGTGTTTCTGATATATCAATTCATTAAGGTGGCATTCTTAATCTGACATCACTGTTCTAACATCTGTATTGAATCATTTTTCTATGCATAATGACTACTTTTTCCTAGAGTTACTTACATTTTATTTACATTCATGTACTTTTGGAGAACAGAGGATTGAGTGTGACCAAAGAATAGTACAAAATAAGTGGCCTGCTATTATTAGATCAAAGTAAAATAACATTTAGTAGGGATCTGAATAGCACAAATCTTTAGCATGCTCCTACATTGTCTGTACTTACCTTCTCCTCCCTTCTCCTAGCTGGGCTATTCCAGAGAGCAAATCCCAATGAACAGGTACTTGTCAAACCTCTGATTTTGTTATTTTTGCTAATGTCCCTTTGGCCAAATTTAGTTACTTGTCTAAACCCTGAATCAGGGTAAAAGCTGACTACACAAGGGTACAGATACCTAGTAGGGGTGAATAGTGGGGATTAATATAACAGTCTATAAATGGTACTTCAATCAATTATGTATTTTGGAAAAGTTGCACTGGATGCAAAGTAAAGAACTGATTATCTATGTGGGAGACAAAAGTTGGAGAGGACAATTCAGAGACTGTTTCATCCATCAAGGAACAGATGTTGTTGGCTTGAACAAAGAAAGTGGTAATATGATCGAGGGTAACAGGAAAATTTGAAAGCTTCCTGTGAATCAAAACCTTGGTATGGTTGGATATGGCAGTGACAGAGAAGGAATTGTTATGCAGGATGACTAAGATTCTAGTGTGTGCACATTCTGGGGTGAATGATGTTATCCCTTCTGAGAAGAGAAATGATGGAAGAGAAAAATGTGATTACAGTGTGGTGCTGCATATTTTGAGTTGGGGATACCTTTTACATATCCACATGAAAATGCCAAAGAGATAGTTGGATATTCAAGTCTAGAGATTAGTGCCAAAGATAAAAATTTGAGATGATAATTAAAATGATAAGACAACCTTGAAAAATCATTGCAATTGATAAATAGGTAGAAATACCAATTGATGAGTATGGCATCGGAGTAGAAGAAGGAGACACAGAGACAGCACAGCATTTCCAACTTCTGCCAGAAGTTTGTATGGCAGAGAGAGAGACCCAGAGGGATATCTGAATGGAAAATTGAAAGTAGTCTACCTTTCTGCTTTTATTTTTTCTTTAAAGAGAGGGAAAATTTGAATTTTTTAAATGCTCACAGACAGACTTAAGAAGAAAAAGACATAGATGACACCAGCCTTTCTTGATTCATCTACCTGTTTTATTGTTGAATCTGGTAAATTAATCTGGTTCAGTTTGATCAATCAATAGGAGTGCATTCAAGAGATATTTGGGCATGAATAAAAAAAATTTCTAATTTAACGAATCCTGGAATGTCCTTTCTCTATGTTTCTATGTATCCATATCCTGTCCTTCCTTCACGGGCAGATTCAAATTCACCTTTTCTATTCCATTTCTTGCCACTTTCCCAACATTTAGTTGTTAATATCTTCCTACTTTATCAGTATTCCTAATGCTCCTCTCTTCTTTTTATTTTTTGCAATAATTAGTTACTTACATTTTTTGTCTGTCTACTCTCCTCTAGAGAGAAGTGATTGTTTTTATCGATATTTCTATTCTCTGAGGACAAGATACATAATACGCAATCAAGAAAGGTCTAGAGAATGAATGCATTGGCAGAATTTCATATAGCAATCACAAGTCTTTACGGCTGTTCTTTCTAGACAGGAGGTGTTTGTGTGTGTTAGAGAGCATTTTCATTCAATGCATACCATATAGTTTGTTACCTATTTGATCTAATCATTCAATCCCTTTTGGCTACATTTATAGTAAGGTAATTTATAATTGAGGATTTTCTCAGTTTGATGCCTAGGAGAGCCAACAAGTTTTACCCACAGTTATTATCTTCTTTTGTATATAAAAAGGTTTTATCTCAGTGAATCCACACTTAGCTGCCTTCAAAATGGTTTATAATAATGACAATTAGCATTTAAATAGAACCTTACCTGTACAGGGACCTTACAGCCATGCTTATTATCTAATGGAATGGTCACATTATAATCATTTATTAAAAAAAAATTCAAATATAAAAACCTATGGTATATACAGATCATAAAAGCCTAGAAGCTGATAGTTAGTGATGTTATGCATTTTGCTAGCAACTTCAATTTTATGGTATGAAATTGAAACATGGAAGACCGTTAGCACTTTTCCAGCCCTGAAACTTAGCATGCAATGTACAATTTAAGGTACGACTGCATACAGACAAAAAATTCCTTCCACAATAACCCACCATTTGTCAAGGAGTGAAAGCTTTTCTTTGCAACAATCTCCTAATCTCCACAGGACATGAGTGAACACTAAAAGGAATCAGCCTGTTTGAAACTCGTGGTGAGATCATTCAAAGCCAGTTTCAGGCTGTGATCACTCATAAGACACTACTGATTTTGAGAGCATCATAAGAGCATAGTTAGACCTTCAAAGAATGAATCTCAATTCAAGATCCCTATTGGCTTTTGACAGTTATCTCATCATCTTGGCTATTATACTCCTGTATCTTATAAGGAATGCCAGGCTTTATTTTTTCTCTTATTCACTTCTTTAGATGCCAACTTTATTTCTGGTCTTTCATGGCTTAATTTTGCAGCTTGTGAGCTCTTAAGAGAAATACTAAAGAAGGTCTGAAACCAGGTTGATAAAAGATAGCAGTATAACTTGAGGCAAATGGTAAAATGCAGATAAAACTAGAATTATATTATTAAAATTAAATATAATTTCATTCTTCTCAAGAAGCACACATTTATTTTCTCATGAAATTTTGGAAATTCATTAGTCTGCAGTAGTGGAAAGAACTTTGGGTTAAGAGTTCAAGCTAGGTAACCTGAGCTCTCATTTCAGTTTTCCATTACCAGCTATGTGATTCTGGGGAAATTAATACAACCTCTCTGGAAAGACTTAAGCTTCACATTTTTAAAATAACAAACTGAGTTATTTTAATTTTATATTAAAATTAAGATTTTATAAAAGTAAGACTCTATAAAAGGAAATATGAAATTAGAAGTAGAAAACTGCACTTATTGATAAGATTAGTTTCTGGAGTCTCTTGAATATTTTATCAGAATTAATTCATTATGTGGAATACCATGAGCTTACAAGAGCTTCAGCCAAGAATTATTTTGAAACCAAAATGTTTTCTCATTTATCTTTTAAATTATTCATGTTCAACTACCTTTTGTCTTCACATATTTAGAAGAGGTCAAGAATTCAAGCACTTAATTAGACCCTGGGTTTCTTAGAATTTCTAGAAGTAATCATTGAATCATTTGGAATCTTAGTACAATCTCTGTCATTGGCTTGCATAGCGAAGTCTCTAACCTATCCAAATGCCAATAAAAGAATTCTTTAAAAAATTATAGAATTTGTATACAAAACTTGCACTCAAATTTGAGATATGAAATCAGAAAAGTGAAGTAAATTAGTTTACATATTGCAGAATACATAGTTCAGAGCATTATGTGTGGAACCTCAAGCAAAACCAAAGCAATAAAGGACCCTTCTTCATATTTAAAAATAATGATTTAAAAAAGTGACAACATGCATTAACGCAAAGAGCATCACACATTGAGTAAAAAGGTTTGGGTAGTTCTTTGTCATAGCAGTGAGGAGCTTGGGTTCAATCTTTAGTCAGACTTGGGCTTGAATACTAGCTTATAGACTTCCTAGTTACCTGACATTGGGCAATCAACCTAACCTCTTTTAGCCTCCTTTTCCTCAGGGGCAAATCGTAATAAATGTATCCTTCCTATCATCCAGGGTTAAAAGAGTAATGGATAGAAAAATATCTATAAATTGCTATGTATATATATGAATATACCACAGTGAATTCTACCTCTATGTAAATCTATGAAGTACCAATTAAAAGTGATAAATAAATAGAAAGAAGATCAGGAGAGTGGAGAAAGGGGAAAGGGGGAGGGTAGGTGGGAGGAATAAGGCAAAAGGAAAGTTGAAGTACTGGGAACTGAAATGGAGCAAATTATAGTTCATGCATGTATGAATATGTCAGAATGAACCCCACAATTATGTCTAACTATAATGCACTAATAAAACCATTTAAACTATAAATTACAAACTGCTATGTCACTTTTAATTGAAGGAGTACATAACTCAAGTTCTAAGAAACCCTTTGCTTTTCTAGTTACATGGAGGTATTAGATGAGAATTATCCTTCTTGAAGTCTTCTATAGAGTTATATGTGATGAGTTTAAATAGGTTTTCTACATAAAACATAATACCAAAAAATGCCATCTATAAACTAGGGTTATCAAACTATTAGTTCATGTCAAACTAAAACTTTAGTCTGAAGGACTTCAAAACTATAACGTGCTGTATTTGGATTTAATGCAGGGACTTTTAGTTTTCTTTTTATTTAAAAGGCACATGAAAGAAAGATTTAACATTCTAGGCCTATGACTTGTGACTAACTTGAGTAACTGATGATCAATAGGGAAACCAGAATTAAGATGTCTATCTTTTTGGAAATTGACTATGGGAAGATGAAATGTGTCACATAGACTTAGATTGCCTAGAGAGAATGAATGAATAGAAAAATCAGAATATATACCTGACAAAAATCAAGAAAAGAGAATTGAGGGAAGAAAACTGACATTTGTTACATATTTATTACACATCTGGCAGTATGTAAGGTAATTTAGAAACAAATCCTCATTTATTATTCATAGGACTGCTGTGGAGGCAGCAATAATAATTTGTTTTGTAGAAGAGAGAAAGTATAAATAAAATAGATGACCTGATCTAGTCCATGAGCTAATAAGTGGCATAAGCAAATGAGTTTCAGTGATCAATAAGGTTCTATCTAAAGCCAACACTTCATGAGGAAGTGAAAATTGCATACTTGAAAATTGGCATTGCTGGGCACTTGAAATTCCACCTACAACCAATAGAACTTTGTGGTAGGAAGTAAGGTTGACCCATTTTTATGAGGTACAAGGCTCTCATTATCTAGTCATGATATATGTTGTGACGAGTAGAAAACAAATCTTGTATTTCAAGAATTTTAGGAGAGTTTTCAAGGAATCTGGGGATGTCTAAAAGAAAGATGCATATTACATGGAACTTGTAATGATGTTACCAGTGGTGGCTGAAGAAGTTAGTCAGATTCATTAGTGTAATCTGTAAGACTGAGTGACTTCTTGAAACCGAGAGAGGAAAACTTGGCGCTAACCTTGGGCACATACCGACAGGGCAGGCAGAAAGGATTGGTGGCATTATAAAGACTATTTTTATTAAGGAATCATGAATGCTGTCTCCTTAAATTAGATTTTAGAAGATCTAGAGAAGTCAAAGCCACATAATCTTTTCTGGATAGTACCTAGAAAGAGGTTTTATTTTGTACCATCCTGTATAATTTGATAATGCAGAAAGGGGATGGAGATCAGAGATCAGGTATCCTTTCCTCACTGAAGGCAGGTATCAGAAGCCAACAGGTATCAGATACAACATCTTCACTTGCATAACAACATTTTCCATACTTAGAGAACAGTGCTTTTTTTTTTTTTTTTTTTTTTTAATCAGGGAACAGTACTTTTTATCCCCCTTGTGTTTTACATTTTTAATTCAGTGTCTGATGCTACAGAGTCTAGGCTTACAGAAAGAATTTCCTCTTTTCTAGAAAACAAAAATAAGTAAAACAACCAACAGAGGCACAAGAAATTATTGCTTTGCTGGATTGTTTTAAATTACCATGAATAATGGCCTGAGCTTCCAGTTTTCTTCTATAACACAAAAGAAAATAACGCATGACAATACAAGTACTCTAAAATGGAGAAAGTGTGTTAAGTGAAGAGAAGCAAGACTCAAGCCTGAATTCCACTCAAATACATGTTTTTAGATAAACAACAACAAAGCCTGTGGTTGTGACAAATGCAAAAATGCAAATATTTTATTTAGGTCTTTAAAACTAATGCTATTTTAACTTTCCATTTATACCTGTCATAATATCCCCTTTACCTAACAGATAATCAGAGTTTATTTCTGTATATTTGATAAGATAGCAATCTCAGCTAGAAAGAACTGCAATAAAAGATTTTATACAATTACATCTTTTGAAGAGATCTGAGTTAATAGCATTTAACTACTAACCCTGGTAGACTTTTAGTATATAACACATGGGCATTTGCGGGTATTCAACAACCAAACTATGTCAAGGGACTTTAGACCTACAACCACAGGAATGGATTCTACCAATAGCCCTGAATGAGTTTGGAAGCCAGTTCATCCCAGAATCTTTTAGTGAGAGCTCATCTGGTCTTGTAAAACCTAGAGAAAGAAATCAGCATAGCTAATCCAGATCTTTTATAGAAAGACAGCTACTTGAGATAATAAATTTATGTTTTAAAAAAGTTGTTAAATTTGTGATAACTTGTTACAGCAACAAAAGGAACTAACACATAAATATAACTAACTGGAAAGAAACTCATATGAGCAAAAGTTTAATATTTAGATGTAAAAATTTCAGATTAGAGTTCAACTGAATTTTTAAATTTCATGAGGAAATAATACCATCTTATTTGGCTTATTCTAACATTACTAATAGTTGTTTAGAGGGAACCTAGGATGTAATCATAGGAAATTATTTATTTCTTTTCATTTCTAGAAAATTTTCTCTAACTTTTGTCTACATTTTTTTAACCATATTTTCTTCTAGTATGCCAGTTGATTTCCCCCTAAAACAGTGAGATAGTTCTCAGGGCTTTTCTTGATGTCATGAAGGTATATGAGTGCTATTTCATAAAATTTTTCAAAATCCCTTTTGTTCTCTGCATGTAAGTTTTCACTACTTTGATTCTCTCATTACCATTCACTTAGATCATTGCTTATCATCTAAGATTACTATATTTACAGCTTTCCAATTCTAAAGATGTAGAGGCTCATATAATTTGCCTGTTTAAAATCCTTCAATGACTCTCCATAGGTGCAAATTCATTAGCTTGTTTTAAAACACCCTGTATATTTTGACACTTAATTCTTCTTCATCCCCAAGAGTATTTTTAGATTCATATTTATTACTCTTCAACCAAACACACTGAAATATTTAAGTTTATCACAGTTTTTTTGTATGAGTGCCATTCTTTCCGAGTGCCTCTGTTCAATAACTTTGACTTACACCTCAGGGCTAATGTAGATGCCGTCTTTGTTTTAGAAGCCTCTTCTGCTATCCTATAGTCAGGGTTAGATTTCTCATCTCTGTGTTTCTGTAGAACCCAATGGCTTAACAGTATCAGCAAACTTACTATATTTTATTGACATCCTCCTCGAGGACCTCTTCTTTAAAATACAGGCTTCTTCATAATGAATATATTTTGAATATTATATAATCAATGACTATCACATACTAGGTATTAAATAACATATGTTGAATGATGAAATAATGAATGAATAAATGAATCAATCAATCAATCAAATCAGTTAATGGAGTCCTGACTACACTTTACAGTTGGGAAAACCATAGTCACAACCAGGAGTTTAGTTAGCTGGGTCACAGAGAGACATAAATACAACGAAATCAACACCAATAAGAATTGGTACCAAATGCATAGTGGATTCATAAAAGGTATAAATCATAGCAATTGAACTTTGATACAATGAGTCCAGGATCTGTTATGTTGGTACAGACCAGTGGTTATCAAAGTGTCATTTCCAAAACAACAGGATCAGTTTCATTGGGGAATTTGTTAGAAATGCAAATTTTGGCCTTAACATAAACATGATGAATCACAATCTCAGGAATGGAGTTCAGAAATCAGTGCTTTAACAATCCCGCCAGATGGTTCTGATTCATGCTAAAGTATGAGAACAACTGACATAAGCCAAGAGATTTTAGATTTTGGGTAGTTTAGATTTTAGCAAACTGAGAAAATACCTGAGTAATTTGTCCCAGGAGAAAGGGGACAAATTAAGAGAAAATGGAAATGAAATTTTAAGCTATCAAGTCTGATGCAATTGAATGGGCATGGAGAGACAGAGCAATAAGTACAAGAAAGCAAATAATACTGCAGTATTAAATTGATGTTTCTAAGGGTATGGGTCTGAACAAGTATGGACATAGGGGAAATGTGGATTCTGATATATCTTGGGGGTGATGAACAAGATGGAGTAATAAACACTTTTCAGGTGATTCAAATATTCACTCACTCTTATTCCTAGGTGAGATGCATTTTTGTTTAACAATCCTTACCTAAATTCCCTAACTTCATAGGTATGATATAGTTGATCTAGCTCAAATAGAAGGATATTAGGATGGGGGCCAGACTCCTAACTGGCACATGTTACAAACCAGTATCACATAAAGAAGACTGATGAAGTTTCAGTTTCTCACTCAGATGGTGGTAATGAGAATAGGATGTAGACAAAATGAAGCATGAGAAATAGAACTTTAAAAACAAATACTTAGCTTACTCTTCATTATCCATGGTATGTGATTAGCATGGACTTTAGCCAAGTCTTTCACTGATGTTTTTTCATTAACTACGTATAAAAATTCTTAACAAGGAACATAGTTTCCATAGGGCTTTATACACGATGCCAAAGATTCACATAAGAATGAAAATCCAGTCAATTATCTGGGTATTTCCCCAAATACAAATATTTGACAATTCATAAACAAAACCATTTATTTATTTTCAATTTTCAGGTAGATATTTTGGTAGCTAGGGGCAGTACAGTGTTCTTTCTCCCCTCTTTAAATCTATAGAACAAATATCTATTGAATTCTTTTATGTTCAGCAATGTCTAATTAAATTAGTAATGAGATACTCAATGTTTGGCAGTAATACAAAAGAAGAGAAAAACAAATTTTTTTTAGAAGTAAGAAAATTCAAAACAAGATATAACCCAATTTTCCATACAGGATTGAATCTAAAACTTGATATTGACAAGTTAAAATCAGTTAAAAGAAAATGTGCCTTGAGAATTCCACTTTCGGTAATTAACAGATACAATGTATTCTGAGAGGAAACTATACAGAATACTTTTGAATAAAAGTCTATTTGAAGGCACCAAAATGTTTCCAAAAGTCACATGATGGCTGCTAGAGTTCATATGAGAAGTCAGTTCATTGACTCTGGCATTTTCATTTATCTACTTTTGGATAATTATTTATGAAGAAGCAAAATTTAGCCATTAGAAAGCAAAGAAATAAACTAAAAATATGAAGGAAGAAACCCTTAAGATTATGCCAATCTAAGTATGTCACTCAATGTCTAATATCTTCAAAGCTAAACTGTATTATCATTTCTATAATATCCTTTAGGATGGAGGTGACAAGCACAGGTCCAAAATTGTGTCCTTCCCTCTTAATGAGCTCCCCTCCAGATGCAAATAACATGGGTGACCTAAAGCCTGAATGTAATACTAGACTCTTGCTTGAAGAACTTAATAATGAAAAATAAAATAGGCACAGTTTTGAAATAATTACATAGCAATTTTATTTGAATTTACATGGCAAAGACGAATCTGATCATATTTGACATCTTATTTCTTTTGTTATTTCCTCTTTTTCAGCTGTTATTATCTCTCTTAACCTCCTAATGGGAGAATTATATTTGAGCAATTGCTTCTCCAGCAACATTTATGAAAATTAGTATCATACTTGGAAAATACTCCCCTCTGTAGCTCATTAAATGTTCTTTTCTAACTTGTTCACATGGAGTATGGATTATTTAGATTCTCTATAACTGAGCAGCAAAAGTTACCAAACAATGGCAAGCTATTTATATAGTTTCCTTTCTGTTACAAAATGCAGACGGGTACATGCCTTTTCATTGATAGTGTTATTAAAGATTCAATACCACTTGTTATGAATAACAATGGGATGAATTATATAGGTAAGTATTAAAAGCAGTAAATAAAAGTTTTAAAAAAATCTTTCTTTTCACTGTGAATACATTGAAAATTCTTTTCTTTAGCTCATCACAAAGAACTGTACAAAGTATCAGAATTTCTATAACCTGGAAAATCGAGAAAATATGACATTTAGTGTACTATGTATATGTATACTTAGGGATTCGAATAACTTATAAAAGGACATCTATCAAAGCTATATTTATACAGAAGAAAAATTCCCATAGAGGATATGCTCATTTACTTAATCTCTTTACCAGCACAAAACAGCTACTTAAACATTGCCTTTTAGTATTAGGCTCATTGTCAATATGAAGAATAAAAAAATGAATCTTGAATTTAAAACTTTAAAATTCCAATAGTCTTGACATCCTATTTCTAAATGCTTCCAAGGTCAACTTCCTTTTAGATAATAAATTCACTGAAAAGTTTCTGATGTTTCCTTTTCTTCTTTCCTTTTAAGCCAAGAGATTGAACTGGTTCAGTTCTCTGCTCCTGAATACTTTGCTACAATAAACTGTATTTCTTCTCATTCCCCTCTCTGTCACCAAAAGGTCCTAGGGAGCCTATTTTTCCATTCTTTTTAATAGAATTATCTCCTGCTAAATAGCTCCTGAGAAAGTGTCATGATCAGACAGTGATCTGGAATGGATTTTTCTCTAAATCTCCATACTGCTTTAAACTCCTTCCAACCTTCCTCACCCCAGTAGTGTTTGTGTCTGTGGTATTTGTTAGCATTCAAGGATTTTTGACCATCATATATCTTTCTGACCATGTATCTTTCTCTCTCAATTCAAACTAGGAACTTAGGTATCCCAATTTAGCTCCAAATTAGCCTGTCTTAGTTCAGTCACTGATTTAAAAAAAATTTTTTTTTTTTATTCTGACTAGAAATCCCTATTCCTTCAAGTCCCAGTTCAGGCATTACTGTATCTCAGAATATTTTCCCATTCTCTGGACAATTTGGTTACATTTTCCCCTGTACTTTGAAAACACTTGGTTTATTATTAGGCAATTTTGTCTTCCTACAAAGTGTAGAGCTCCTTATGAATAATAACTATGTCTTAATCAAATTGGAATTTCCTAGTATAAAACATAACACAAAGATTATTTCAAATTAATTGTTGCCAAGTAAGTGAATAAACAAATTAACTCTGAGAAATTGTAGAGTTAAACCATGGTGATTTTCAACCCATGTGCTATGATCACTTGTGTGGCAGTGGAGTTATTGCATGAGAATGTCATAGCTAAAAAATTGCTATTTTTGTCTGTTCACTATCCACTGATATTTCTTGATTTTTCCTTGGAGATGCTCCATCATTTGTAGCTTATGAGGTTCATGTGGATCTAAAATTCTAGGAGTGGATCATGAATTGTTTGTAAGACACATCACCTATCTTTAGTGATAGGTTTATGTAAGCTGCCTGTTGTGGCCAGCCACGGTGCCGCGGGAAAATTCTCGGAGGCAGAGTTAAGCTTTTACTACTTTTACTTCTACTTTCTTAGAGCTTAGAGAGGGAAAGAAAGATTTTTCTTAGAGAGGGAAAGAAAGATTTTTTCTTAGTAGCTTAGAGTAGCTTAGAGTAAAGAAAGATAGAGCTTAGCTTAGAGAAAGATTAGAGCTTCTTTCTTCTCTCTTCTTTCTTCCTTCTTCTTTCTTCTGTCTTCTGTCTTCCTCAGGAGCCTCGGCCTAACTCTGACCAGTCATTACTTCTTCTATCTGGTTTCTCTTCTGTCTTCTATCTGGTTTCTCTTCTGTAACCGCTCTGCCTACGTTCTGGCCGCTCTGATTCTTCTGACCGACCGAGTGGCTGCCCGACTGACCGAATGAATTCGTTCTCCTAACTCGGACTGCTTTCACCCGGTTATATACCTTCAGGTTTGCGGGTGCCTACAGGTGCGTCACATACATATCAGGTGGAACTTATGGCTTCCAGCTAGCTACAACAGCCCTTCCTAATTAGGGCTCCTTCAGGTTTAGGGATAAGCAAGAGGTCAAAAGTAGGGCAATCACAGCCAAAGAGATACAATTCTAGGACATGTGTTGGTAATGTGGAAATGGAAGAAGACTTTTTCCACTGTAAGAGTGGCCATCAGGTAGAGAGTGAGAATAAAACCAACAATGATAAAACAAATAAGAAAAAAATGCTTCATTTTTATTATATTACTTGAAATACTAAGTCTAGTCAGGATTAAATGACATCTACTTCCGAATTTTTCAGTTATATGAATAATAATTATTATTATCTTATATTGCTTAACAGTCTAGATTTGCACTAAACTTTTGTTTAGATTGAATATTAAATATATATGTGCTATGTATATAAATATGTATACATATATAAACTTATTTTCAAGTATATGAAATACTACTATAATAAATAAAATACAGGAAAATTGTGTATAAGCATTACTGAATCCAGGATAGTATGGCTATACATTCTCTTATTTGGTAGACTTTAAAAATACCATACCCTCACTTGAGGTCTGGTTACATTTTAATACAAAAAGGCATTGTCATACTCAAAATCTTTGCTACCACTAATTTGGAACAGCTGGTTAAGTCCTGAATCTAAAACCATATTCAATAAATATATATTGATTGATTTCTTTTTGAAAACATTTAACATGTGCATTTGATTGCACATATCATTAGGGTTTTGTGTGATATTTCCATACATGCATATAGTGTGCATTGATCAAATCCTATCACCAGCTATACCCCTTCCCAATTTCTATTAATTGTTATTCTACTTTTAGCTGCTATTTTTTTTTTTTTAGCTTCCACATGAGGAGAACAGTTAGTACTAAACTTTTCCATGTCTGGCTTACTTCATTTCATGTAATGACTTTCAGTTCTTTCCATTTTGCTGCAAATGAGAGGAATTTACTTTCTTAATGGCTGAATAATAATCCATCGTGTGCATATACCATGTTTTCCATATCCATTCATTTCTTAGTGAATATCTAGGCTGATTTCATAGCTAAGTTATTTTGAATAGTGCAACAATAAACATGGGAGTGCAGTTCTATCTTTGGTAATGCTAATTTCATTTCCTTTGGATATACACCTAGAAGGGAAACAAGTGAATTGCACATATACTTTTAGTTTTTGAGAAACCTCCAACTTGATGTCCAGAATGACTGTACTAAAAAGACTATATGTGACAAACACACTGCCAACATCACTCTGAATGGGTGAAAACAAAAAGCATGTCCTCTAAGATCAGGAACACACAAGAGTGTACATTTTTATCACTCTTCTTCCATATAGACCTAGAAGTTTTAGATCAATTAAGCAAGAGAGAGAAATAAAAGGCATGCAAATAGGAAGGGGAAAAGGTCAAAATATTCCTGTTTGTAGATGATATAGTTTATAAAAACCTAAAAACTCCATCAAAACACTATTAGAAATGACAAATGGATTCAGTAAAGCATCAGTACACAAAATCAGTATATAAAACATTGGTAGCTTTTCAATACAACAATAATGAATATACTGAGTAAGAAATCAATAGCTATGAAGATAAAAAATTAGCAAAGAATAAATCTAACATAAAAGGAAAAGACATTTAAAATAAAAATCATACAACACTGGTAAAAGACATTGAAGGAGACATAAGAAAATGGAAAGACCTCCCATGTCTGTGAATTGGAAAAATCAATGTTGTTAAAATATCCATACTACACAAAGTAATCTACAGATTTAATGTAATCCCTATCAAAATACCCTAACATTCTTCACAGAACAATAAAAACCCTAAAATACATATGGAAGCACAAAAGACCTTAAATGGCCAAAGCACTCCAAAACAAAAAAGAAAACAGAGTTGGAGGCATGACAGTACCTTATTTCAAGAATACTGCAGTCATAGTGATGAAGACAGAGGCTACTAGCATAAAAAAAGATACATGTAGACTAATGGAACAGAATAGTGATCACAGAAATAAACCCACAAATCTATAACCAGCAGATTTTCCATAAAGTGTCCAAAACATACACTGTAGAAAGGACAGTTTCTTTGATAATTGGTCAGGGAAAACTGAATATTCACCAGCAGAAGATTGAAATTTGACCTCTATCTCTCACCCTATACAAAAATCAGCTCAAATTGGCTCAAAGCCCTGTATTTAAGTCCTGAAATTGCGAAACTACTAGATAAAAACATAGAGGAAAAATTTCAAGGTCTGATGGATTTTAATCACAAAAGGAGGTTTCTTCATTAGCTTAAGATAGTATTACCTTGAACAACATGATACTGTTGATTTGCTAACACACTGACCAATATTTGACCAAAGGCAATTTCATATGCTTCAATCAAATTGCAGCCAAATAAGTTCCTACTGAATGAATGAATGAATCAATGAGAAACTTTATTTTTACTGTTTTTATATTATATCTATATACTGTTATTCTAAAAGAAGTAGAAATAACCATTTTGTGTTTGTCACTTGACTCATTTATCATTCATACAGGTTTGTCTGTTTCTACAAGAGATACAAATTTCCTAGGTAGCCTTTTTCACACTGATCTAAAGTAATTTTCCTTTCCTTTTCCATCTTGATGGATGGGCCAGATCTTGTCTGTGTAAGTTTTTTTATTTATTTATTTTTTTGTTTGTTTCATTTAAAAAAATTATATGGTATCCTGATTTAGAGAAAGTGTTTGCAAATGATCTTTTTTTTCTTTCTTTTTTTTTTTTTTTTTTTTTTGCTTAAGCTTCCAAATCTTTCTGTTCTCACCTTTTGTCTAGAAACCTTTACCATCCCATCTGTATCCCCAACTAACTCATTAACAATTTCTCTACTCTTCCCACTGTTTTAATTATCTGAGATATAATCTAGAATGAAATTGAAGAAAACTGCCCTGCAATTATGAGAATAAAAGAAATATAAAGCCAATGTTCACTCCCTTTCACCTATACTCCAACTCCTCCCTAGAACATTGTTTTCTGATAATTGTTAAAATGACAACTATGTTGATTATTTTTTTGTCACTTCTGTAAGGACTATGTGTTCTATGTCTTCACAGTGCACAGGTGCTTGTGTAACACAGGAAAATGTCTATAAAAAGGATTATTTTTAAGCAGAAAATGTCCACAAAACTGTAGAGGCAAAAACGTTTATTCTGTATTCTGGAAGACACTTGTGTACTGCCTGAACCTTAATTATGCTTCCCAACATTTGCAAAATTAAATCCTCAAATTAAACATTTCATTAATGTAGCTCCTTTGCAATTCATCCATTTGTTTCAAAAATGATAAAGGGGAAAATTATGCATTTCGGGAGGTACTCGGTCACAATATCAATTCACATTTATTTGAATGCCTCAGAAAATAGAAACTGCGAAGCCTGTTGTGGGAAGAGTGTGGAAAACAGGAAGTCAACCAAGTGCGTAAACATGAAATGGAGGATTATCCTTATTTGTGAAGAATCCATTCCAGCAAGAAATTGAATCAGGGGCTTCTGCATCTAAAGCAGTGGGTCTACTGATGGAACCTGGGAGAGGTGTCCTTTCAGATGAGGAGTAGACTGGCTATGAGAAAGCACGGTCTAGTGACCTGAGAACTAAACCAGGAGTCAGAGATCAGGAGTTAAATCCCAGTTCTCTCACTTGCTGGGTTAAAGTAATTCATTGTAATTCAGCAGCCCCACCTCTGGCCATACTCAAGCCAGGTATAAGGATTTTGTTCACACAATTAGATCATTCTATCCTGCAACATCAATTTTTTCTCTGTACCAGATTATTCCACCATGCACACACACTTTAGTCACTCCCATCCTTAATACCCCTTCTTGACCTGCAGCCCCTCCAGTTACAACCCAATTTCTTAGTTTCCCATGATTTCAAAACTTTTAGAAAAACTTATTTGCTAATTCCTCTGCTCTAACTACCAAGCCACTTTAGTTGGGTAATAAAGAAGTTGTACATTTAAAGACTTAGATGCTAAAGTCAGCCTGCCTGGGTTCAGATCCTAGCACTGTCTCTTAGTAAATATGCAGCAGGTTATTGGATGGCTCTGTGTCTCAGTTTCCTCAAAAGTAAAACTGAATAATAACTACATTAATTCATAGATTTGTTAATGATGATTACGTATAAAATATGTAAAGCACTTATATGGAAACCAAAATACAGTAAACACTATATAACATTTGTTTTTATAGATTCCCACTGCTTGATAGACATTGCTCTAGTCAAGGTATCTAATAACTTCCATCTTAGTAAGGACAGTGGTCACTAGTTTGACCTCATTGTACTTAAATTTTCTGTTCTATTTAGCATAGTGGATAACTCCTTACCAATTGAAACATTCTCTCCTCAAATCCTAGGACACTACACCCTACCTTTGGTTTTCCTTCCACATCTTTGGGAGTCCTTCTCAGTCTCTTCTGATAGCAGTTACTCCTCTATCTTAGGTCCTTTTCACTTTCTTTTCTTTCTCCATAGATGATTTTTATTCATTCCATAGCTTTAACAAACCATCTCTTTTCTGAGACTCTCAAATGTGTACCTCACATAGTAATCTCCTCCTGAACTCTGGATTTAAAGTTCCAACTACCTTATTGTTCTTTTCTAAATATCTAATAGGTACCTCAAATTTAAAATGGCCACAAAAAACCTCTTGGTTTCTGTTTCCAAAAAGTTGTTTCCCAACTTTTGGAAAGTTATCTGTATGCCAAGTCATTTTCTTTCCCTCATCTTTTTTATGTATCCATCAACACACGGTAGACTCTACCTGAAACAACAACAACAAAAAACTATTGGTTTGTCTCCATCTCTACTGTCCTCAGTCTAGTGCAATTCACTTTGATCTCCCACCTGGGACACCACCATAGATTCCCAGGTGCTCTCTAGGTCTCTACTTTAGCCTCTCATAAATCCATTCTCTACAAAATATTCAGAATAGTCCTTATTAAAACTATCAGTCAACAAAAATGTAACAGCTATACCTGTAGGATCTGTTTGGATAATTATAGTGTCTCCAGTAGAAAAACAAAGAGTTGGTAAATAGTATGTACCAAATATATATTTATTAAATGAATAAATAAGAATATCATGTTTCTCTCTTGTTTAAATATTGCAGTGGCTTACTATCATGTTTAAAGGAATATTTCGACTCCCAAATGGCCCATAAGACCATACATGACCTGGCTTTTGCTAAACTTCTATTATATCTTGCATTTCTCCTTCATTATTAATGATAGGGTAATTATTCTACCATTATTCAGATAGCATCAATCATTCTAGACTTCCTGAACACATAAGTATGTATATATAAACATATTTCATTTACATAAATAAATAATGATATTTATCTCTATTTCTATCTAAACTTTCTCTCATTCCTACTTAGCAATGTTGTACTTGCTGTCTTATTGTTTCTCTGGAATCATCTCCCACCCACACCTTTACCAGTCTCAAGATCCTTTATACTATTTAGATCTCAGCTCACTATCACCTTCTCAGAGAAACTTTCTATAACCAACAAGTAAACTCTACCTCCAATAACTTTCTATCAAACCTACATATTTTATAGCACTTCTAATTATTCTAATTACCTTCTTCATTTATGTCTTGTCTGTATTCTATTCTACACACTCTGATCTGTATGGTTCATGGAGGGGTAAATCTTTGCCATCTTGTTGATTCAATTTCTTCAGCACTGAGTACAGTGTCTAGGGTACAGTTGATATTGGTAAAGAAATGTCAACATACTATGTTATCACTACTACAAGATGTACTTTGATGGAACCCCCAAAATACACCAGTTCCAAAGAGTCATCCGAACCAGAAATATTTTAGAGTTAAACATTGACAGTATCCCCTAGGATATGTTTTATAATTAGAGGGGAAAAAAAACCTGTTTACAGTCACACAATCAAAGCAGAACATCTCAAAATGAATTCCAGGGAATATTATTTTCTCTGGCATGTTAATAGGTAAGTTGTAAGTTGTAAAAAAAAAATGGTGAAATGCTTTGTTGAAATTGAGCAATTACTACACAACATCTAAGGTATTTTCTGAATCTCTAAAAATGTGAGGATACTCAATCTTACCCAGACTTCTTTTTTTTTCAGAGAGCTTTTTCCCTTGGCATATCTGACTTGACTAGATGTCTAAAGAACATTGTTTAGAAAAACATTGAATTAAAGAGGTTAGCCAGATATGTTGGCACATGTCTGTAATCCCCAAAATTTGGGAGACTAAGGCAGGAGGATCACAAGTTTGAGGCCAACCTCAACAACTTAGTGAGATCCTAAACAACTTAGTGAAATCCTATTTCAAAATAAAAAAAAATAAAAAAAAATGCTAGGGGGCTGGGGCTGGGGCTCAGCGGTAGCATACTTGCCTGGCATGTTTGAGGCACTGGGTTCAATTCTCAGCACCACATAGAAATAAATTAAATAAAGGTCTCTCAACAACTAAAAAACTTTTTTTAAAAAAGTGCTAGGGATGTGGCTCAGTGCTTAAGCACTCCTGGGTTCAACTCCTGGCACCAAAATAAGAGTACAGGGCACCTTAAAATGTTCTATACAGCGTTCTTAAACTCATTCTTGTTAGTTTTGAAATAATAATGGGCCTCCTTTATTTTGCTCTCCTAGAGCTATCAACTGTCCAACACCTTTCAAAATCTCCAGTATCACTTCACTGTCTTCTTCCCAGGTGTTCTGGATTTTTTGAGGTTCCTGATATTTTTGACATTTTTTTTTCCTAAAATTTTCCCTTTTCCCTTTATTCCTGTCTCCCTTCCTTAATGATTTTTCTTTTTTTTTTTAACCTTGTTTTATCTCCAGTGCTGTTTTTATTTGGATTCTGTATATGGAGAAAAGCCATTTAATCTCATAGCTGTAACTGTAACCTTTTTCAAATGTACATCTAAGTCTTTTACAACTTATTAAGTTTTCAAAGGCACTATTAATCATTTGACAAAGAGTTTTCAAGAACATATTATTATAAATTCTATGCTTGGTGTAACAGCACTAAGATGAGGAAAGCAGTTATGGTTCCTGTCCTTATCAAGCCTATAGTCTAACTAAAGTGACAAAATAAAAAAGACAATTTTGGTAGAAAAAAAAATTAGGTACTATGATAAGGAAAGAAGTGCTTTAGGAGCACAGAAGGGAAATGCTTCACCTGATCTAACACGACAGATGGATCAAAAAATGCTCCCAAAGGAAAGGCAATTTCCAAATGTCCTATATCATATTTCTCACAATTTCCCAGAAATATTTCATGGAACTTCAAACACAAAATTGTTGAAATGAGTTTCAATATCTTAATATGTGCCTTAATTTGCATATCACCAACTACCAAGCCAAATAGACTTGACGTGTTTTTAATATTTTCTCTTTCTCTCATTCTGGATCAGTTACCAGATATAGTTAATTCCACTTCTATCATAAATCTATAATCCTTACTTTCCTTTGCTAGAGCAAAGACCCTTACTACTTCTGGCCCCGGGCTATTTTAACTTTCTTCTAACCTACAGCAAATGATCCCATACTAGGCCATTCTCTGACATTGCCAGAATTTTATTGCCTGGTGTCCTGAAACTGTGATCCATATTCTTGCTTATTGGGCAATGATGAGAAGGGACATCAACAAAGTATTCTCAGTGGCAAAAATGCTTTGAGGATGAAGTTTTATATTTGCTGTCTGCAGCAGGCAGCATGAGAATATCATTGTTGGTGAAGAAGAATTCCTAGTAAGGACAGTAGCATTGGTGTGCTCCTAAGATGAGGAAAGCAGTTATGTGCACTCTTGGACTTCTCAGATGTTGTCCCAGTTGAAACCTGGAGGTGGGGAGACATTTCTGAAAGGTGGGAAATGGGGAATTTAGATTGGAACTCCATATCTATAGTTTGATGGCATATTTTTCAGGAGTCAAAATAAAATACCATGAAAATATCCAAATATTAGAACCATTTCCCATGTTATATTTTTTCAGGCAAGTCAGAAGGTCTAAATCAAGATTTAGAAAAATATCAAAAGTAGGACAATGTCAATTCTCAATTATCCATTTTTGGATCATTTATGGAGACCCAATATTTCCATTTTTTTCTCATCAGATCTCAGGTGGGTGAGATCTGGCAAAGTCTGACATTACAGAAAAGGAGAGGGAGACTTGTGGTTTGAATGTTTGAAGGCAAATTTTTAATGCTCACTTTTGGGATATTACTTTCTTTTTATTGCCATCACCTCTGGATGTTCTGGTAGAGTTGAGATTAAACCTCAATCTCTCTGACTTCAAAGTGCACAGTATTTCTGCCATACCTTGGTTGCAGGTTCTCCTTTATTATATTAATACCCTTAAAAACTTCTGTCAAGATTCCCAAAACTTCTGTATTGTTGGCCAAAACTCAAAGTAACTTCCTGTATAAAAAATGATACTGAAAGCTTGTAAGAGTAAGTCAAGCTCAGCTTTTTAAAGAAAGGTTTCAATTTGAGAAGTCCCAAATATTCTTTTTGAACAAATCCCAGTAAGAAATCCTAGCCTCCAGAACAGAATCTTCTCATATATAAACTTGTGTTTTTACAAGCATTTAACAAAATTGTGACTTTCATAGCATTTCACTAATTAAATGCTCAAAATAAGAATTTTAAATTTTGCTTATTTATTGACATGATTTTTTCTTTTTTTGACCTAGAATATGTTCTCCTTGTTCTATGACACATTTTATATATTAAAAACAACATGTTTTTTTTTCTTAAACTATTCTGAAAAATATGTAGTGAAATAGAAAACACATATTTAAAATAGTGTTTGTAATCTCCAACTGTTGAGACATCTGAACAAAGATGAGAATATGGAGCTAGACAATTCCAGTTTCTTTCAATACCTGTTTTTGCAGCAAAAAATATCTGCTAAAAGTATTTGCCAAATCAGAAGTCTGACTATAAATAATATATACTGTACTGCCTGTCTATAGACATTTTTACATGAAAACTTTTCCAGGAAAAGTAAACAAATGGCTATCTGAAACTGCTAAATCTTCCTTACCTTGACAATGAGTAGAGATGATTACTAGCCAACTAAGTACAGGTAAATAAATAAAATACTGCCCAAACAAAAAGCAATCTGAGCTATACCTTTCTATTTTTAGTCATCAAGAATAGCTTCAGTTTATCACAAGTACCTTCACTATTTTTATTTCAAAAGTTTAACATTCACATTGTTAATTTCCTTCCTCCAACTAATTTTGAATTGTTCAACCCAAATGTCTGAATTAGCTAAATGGACCTTAGATCGGAGTGTAAATGGGAATATTTTTCATATATATGTTAAATGATATATGCTTTTTCAGTTGTTAAGAATATGTAGAGGTGTCTTACGATTCTAAATTTGATGGAAAGTTTGATTTTGTTTCTTGCATGTGAGTTCTGTTTATATAACCTCACTTTCATGATCTTGATTATAAATTAATTAACTTACTAATTTTTTTACATCATAATATCAATTTTCATTAGATTTCATAGATGTCTTCTCTCATGATATTTTATAAATGAATTAGTCCAGCTGCATCTCCATGGCCCACATTTTAATGCTACACATCTAGCAGCATGATCCTTTTCATAAGCTAAATAACATTTTGTAGTAAAATTCTTTTTAGATTGTATCTACCAGTTAACAATCTTAATGCCTTTAATGTCTAATGTCTTCAATACACCTTTCTGTTTTGTTTTGTTTTGATGATACGTAATGTGTTGCTGAGAATACCTAATGAGAACAACTTAGAAAAGGAAAAGTTTACATTGGCTTGCAGTTTCAGAGGTTGAGCCCATGGTCGACTGATTCCCTTGCTCTGGGCCTAAGGTGAGATGGAATAATCATAGTGGAGAAAAGCTTCTCAGCTCACTACAGCCTGAAAGCAGAGAAAGAGTGAGGAAGTGGCTCCAGGGAAGATGAACTCTTCTAGGGCAGGCCTCCAGTGACCCATTTCCTCCAGCCATGCCCCACCTGACTATAGTTACCACCTCATAGAGTAATCCTTTCAAATTATTAATCCATAAAACCAGATTAATCTGTTGATTAGGTTACTATTCTCATACTCTAATTATTGCATTTCTAGACATACCTGCATTGACACAGGAGCTTTTGGAGCAACTCATATACAAACCATAATATATTACCTCTGGCTGTCAAAAGTTCATGTCCATCTCACAACACAAAATACATTTACCTCATCTCCAAGAATCCCCACAGTCTTAACAGTTACAGCATTGTCCCAAAGTCCAAGTCCAAAGTCTCCTTTGAGACCGAAGGCAATTTTTTTGGCTGTGAGCCTCTGTGAAACGCAAAAGTAACTTGCATATATCCAATATATAATGGTGTAGAGTAGATGTTCTCATTCCAAAATGGAGAAACAGGGGCATAGAAAGAAGGAATGAGACCAAAACAAGGTTGAAATCCAGCTGGGCAAACAATTCCTGAGCTCCATGTTCAGCATCTGGGTCACATGGTTGCCAGATGTGCTTTCCACATGGCTTAGGTATCCCTGTCCCTTTGGCTTTGCAGGTTGCAGTGCTTATATCCTTTCTCTTAGACTGGCTCTCTCCAGAACCACAGCTTTCCTTCCAGATGTTCCACATTACTTGCATCTCTTAATTCCTAGGGTCTCCATTGCTTTTTGGGCTTCATCTTCACAGCTTCATACATCACCATCTCAGGGGCAGCTTCCCAACCCTACTATACTTTGCCTGGACTCCTAGAGCCTTCCTGTGTAAATCTCAGTGGAAACCTTGCTGACCCCCTTATTCCAGTATCCTGTATTACTGCAGACTCCCAGTACCAGGTGGGATGCCAAAGTCTGCTCCCAGCTTCATTACTCCCTAGATGGGTCCCCTCAAACCATGGCTTCAGTGGCTTCCAAATGTCCAAGCAGCATAGCATGGAGAAATGAATCCTGGATAAACAGCTTTCTAGGCCCTCCTGTGTGAATAGTGTGACCCTAGGGTCTCTTCAATGAGTTTTCACTTCTACACCCTGGAGTCTGCAATGGGTTTGAGCTTACAAATCCTGAGATTCCTCAAGCCATCTTTCCTATTGTCTCTGTGCAAAACGTTTAACTTCTCTTTAGTGGTGGGAATGTCTTCAACAAACATATCTTCTTTGGACATTTTACATGCACTTTTCTGGTGAAACTGCATTTTAAAAATCCACTTTCTTAGCTTTCTGCTCCCCATTCTCACAGTAAACCTAACAAAATGCTGTCAACAATGTTTATGCCACAGCCTGAATGTTGTGCCGCCTGGAAATTTCCTCTGCCGGATTAATTAGTCCATCATTTTTAAATTGAGCCTTACAGGAAGTCTCAGAATGTGGGCAAACATAGAGAAGTTCTTTTTCAGATGTGGCCACAAATAGCGTCTAATCCAATTCTCAAGACAATCTTTATTTCCCTCTGAAACCTCATGAAAAGTCTTTACTGTCTGTATTCCTCTTGGCATTCTGGTCTGATCTCCACCAGAATTGACCAAAAAGCTCCACTTTTAGAACATTCTAAAGACTCTCTAGCCTACATGTCCAAAGTTTTCCAAACCCCCTCCTAGAAACCAGATCCAAAGGCTTCTGAACCACCTGTTCAGTAGTTATAGCAACAACTCCACTGCTCAGTACCAATTTTTGTATTAGATTTTTTTTTATTCACTGTGACCAAAATACCTAACCAGAACAATTTAGAAGAAGAATAATTTATTTTGTCTTACAATTTCAGACATTCAATCCATAGTCAGCCGATTCTATTAATCTGGGTCCTGGGGGATGGGAACATTATGGCAGAGGATAGCTGCTCAGTTCATTACAGCTAGGAAGCAGGAGTGGGGGGAGTTGATCTCTTCCATGGCACATCCCCAGTGATCCGCTTCCTCCAACCATGCCCCACATGCCTACCGTTATCACCCAGTACAAGTTCCTTCAAAGTATTAACATATCAACTGGATTAATCCACTGATTAAGTTATGGTGGATATTACTGCATTACTTCAGGGACTTTTGAGGGAAACCTCATATCGAAACTACAACAGGTAAATGTTCTGGGCTCTTTTTAGTTTTTACTATTCAATATATGCTCTTACTATTTTAGCTAAGGAGTAGAGACTAGTACAAACATCTTTTGCATTAGACGAGAACCTGAAAAAATGGATAGAGGGTAAACAAATGTGTCAAAGAAGCTCTTTCTGTCTTCTCTCCTCCTGTCAATGTCTAGGGTCTTTTGACTGAATGCTAACATTTGCAGACAGTTATCTTAACCTTAGCGTGATACAGATTTGTATTCGTTGATGGTATCTGAGTAAACCTTTCTTCTTCCATTTCAATTATGTTGATTCTTCTCCTTTAGCAGGAATTGGTTTTGATATCCTTAGATTATTTGGCAAATGACTGTTTCTACTTCTTAGGTTTCATAAAGGACAAACCCTTCTTGTTCATGATTACAAAGATTCCAATTCATGTTACTTTGCATATCTCTTTTTAAGGATTTAACTATTTTACATTTACTGCCCATACTAGGTAATTTACTTTTATCTACATTAGAAGGAAAAACTGTACGTATTTAAAGATTATAATTTGATGAATTTTAATATATATTATACTCCTGTGAAATTACAATCATAAGATATAAAAACATTTCTGTCCCCCTATAAAGATTCCTTGTCCCTCTTGCAGTCTACCCCTCTCTTAGCCCTCAGCCCTAGGAAACAATTTGTCTTCTTTATCACACTACAGATTAGTTTGCATGTTCAAGAATTATATATGTTGGGACTATAGGTATAGCTCTCTGATGGAGTGCTAGCCTAGTATGCATGCGACCATAGTTTCAATTCTTAGCACTACTAAAAAAAATAGTTTATAAATGGAAAAATGCAATATGTATTCTCCTATGTGTGATTTTTTCACATAACATAAATGTTAATAATAGAGAAGAGAATTCTAAACCAATTTTGGCCATATTTAATTGGAAAGCATAAAGAGTAACTGAGAAATGAAAAGAATGGCTTAGGTATTTGGTGTTAAAGGAACCAAAGCAAGTTTTAATTCCTATAAGTAGAAGGCATATGTTTGAGCTATTCAAACCACAAGGAACATATTAAAAAGGGACACATATACATGTTGGAAAGTAACTTTTGGGGTCAGTAAAAATTTAAAACTTTTTCATTAAGGCATTCAATAATCACTGTACTGAAAGAGCTGAGAACCAACATAAAACAAAAATGTGAAATGGTTCATTTAGACATAAAAATATAACAAGTTCAAGATATGTTACCACTGTTTTTTCAGGTTCACATGAGTCTGATTTTGGTTCCTACGTACTCTTTTCAGAGGAATATTTAAATAATTTGACTGTGACAAGCCAAACTGTTTTGAGAACTCATTGAAAGTCAAATGAAAACATTAATCAAATGCAAAAATATTCCAGTCAGGCATAGAAATGCTGCAGGTTAGAAAATAAAAATGTTGCCTATGAGAAGGAAAATCAATTCATTTAGAAAAAGCAAGTATTGGTTCAAATTTACATGGTCAGTAGTGACTAAAAATCACTAGAATTTCAGAAGGTTGGATTTTTCTTGAGAATCATCAATCTCTTGGGCTATGTCTACATTACAAAACCAGTTTGTTTGACTAACTTTTCACCTGAGTAAATTAGAAAATCAGATCAGTCAAACAGCTGATTGTATTTTCTTATTTTCTATTTTTTTCCTTTTCTTTTTTGGATAGGTTTTAGTGACTAGAATGCAAACAATTATCTATAACATAAAACAGCCCAGTTAGTAACTTGTGGAATACTAGCTTAAATTGAACAAAAGGATGACTTCCATTCTATTAAATGCTACAGAATATTTATATATTAAGTGAAAACTATTTTCTCATTTCTGTTATGATTTCTATAAAGTAGGAGTCTCATTGTTAAGGCAACCTGATAAATATAAAATTGTTATTCAGTCAGAGTTACGTCTGTTTTGTGGTATATATGCCCATATTTTAGACTGTATGACTATGTAGTGTGTGTAAAAATCTTAGTCTGTCACTTATAAACTTTGTCATTTTAGTAATCTCTTCAGTCATTATGTTTTAAAATGCCATCATATAGAGTTATGGGGGTTTAATTAGATAATACCTATAAAGCATCAAATTCAATGTGTGTCACAAAATGGCCAAAATGTTATTCTTATATTCCTTGAATTTTTAGTAATTCATTCATGCATTTGGAAAATATTAGTTGAATTTCTACTATGACCAAGTCACTGTTCTAAAGCATTGTGAATAAAATGGTAGCAAATTGACAGCTCCTGTCCCAATTAAGCTTAGTATGTAGCAAGAATACATTCAAGGACATGAGCAATTTAACAGTGACACTTGTAATTATGAGATAAGTTAGAGCATGGATCATTGTAGGAACATGTTGGAAGGTTTCCTGGTGGAAGCATTAGAGAGAAAAGGAGTTATTTGGTGGGAATAACATGTGTTAAGGCCTACACTAAATATCTTTTTTTCAGACAAATGCTATAGATACAGAGAAAGAGGGAAAGTCCAAAAGAAAACAATACAATTGGTGTTTTCTCTTTCCTGCTTGCAGTGCTGAAGTAGGTGCTTTGCAAATAACAGCTTGTTAGCTTCATATTTAGGAAGCAAAAGAAACTTTGTCAAGCCCAGAGAAGGTTAACAAAAGTTCACAGCTAAATGTCTGACTGTAAGGCCACCCATGTCTCAATAAGAGACTCAAAATATCTTTCTCATTCTTTGTCTGAAATAAGAAAAAAGAAATTAAAGAATAAGAAAGAATTAGAAGAATCCTGTAATAAATCCTTTCCTTTACAAACCCCACCAATTCAGGATCCTGCCTGAGACTAAATCTTTCATAGACCATAGACAGGAAAAAGTCTATTAAAATGTGCTCCATTCCCAAAGAAAAGGGTCACTCAAGATCCTTGACCCTCAACTCTGAACCAACAGTTAATGAAAATCAACTGCTATTTTTAGAATTTAGAAAGGGGATTTCCCTCCCAATAGAAGAGAAAGCAGACATCATCAATGTCCTGAAGCTATTTCATCTATGGAACTAAGCACGCTTTTCACCAGCTTTCTGTAGGTTGTTCAAGCCATTAAATGAAGGCTCAATGTCTGAGAATACAGTTCTTCATGTACAGGCTTGAAATGTAATTGATACAAAGATCATTGCTCTGGGATTGAAAAGTTCTAATCATTCTGTGGCTTGCATGCTCTTTTCTCTGTCAAGGTAATAGTAAGATTCTCAGAAGAAGAATGTGTTGTTCCCCACACCATTTAGTCACTACAAAATCTTTCACTCCCAGTTAGCTGGATAAAGATAATCCTGACTACCCTGCAAATAGTACTAGCCCAGCAGCGGGATGCAAAATAAATCTTAGTCTGAGACTTTCTGGCAACTCTGTTGCATGCAATTAATATAAATTTTATTGTAATTTCTTTTATAGAATCTTTCTCTACAGTCCTCCCTTTACTGTTGACCTGGCACCACTATTAATGACAAAGGTATCTATGTGAACATGGAGACATTAGACATCATTATCTCCATTTTGAAAATGAGGAAATTGAGTCAGAAAGATATTAAATAGCATAACAATGATACAGTAAGAACAGGAATAGAAACGAGAAAAAAAATGATTGTCTCTTAGGAATCAAGAAAGTACAATTGGGCGAATTATTCTTTTTCTCTTACCATTGAAGGAAGGGTAGGGATTAACTTTCTCAATATTAATTTTGAAAGCATCCTCACTGATCTTTATAGTGAGAAGGACAATTGCTGAATTGAGTCACTGAGAAAGCTCATTGGGCATAGAAAAGGAAAACTGCCAAATCATGTAGATGTCCCATACACCCTCTGTAAAAGTAGAATCTCTTCTTACCTCCAGAATGTGCTTCTGATAACACTTTCCCCTCTATACCTTTGTTTGTCAGCAAATGCATATTGAATAACTAAAGGACTGGTGTTTAATTGTATGCTTAAGTTTTGTATATGAGCCTTAGAAACAATAATCACTGAGAAGGATCCTAGGTAATCAAATAACCCTGTCAACCCTTAGCTACTTTTAATTCAAATTCTGTTCCAGATCTGCATCTACCTAATGGGAATGTCAGGCTGAATCCCTGATTCAACTTTGAACCATGAAGGGATGAGAGGTCTCACTTAAGGCAATACTATGATTTAAATCCTCTTTTCCTTCTTTATAGAAAGCTATCTACAGTGGAACAATCCAGTTATTTCCCAGATCTTTTTAGAAGGCATTATCCATCTGAGATATCAAAGCACAGTTGTATAAGTTTGGTAATACAGTTAAAAAAAAAAAAAAAAAACAGGCCCTTTGAAGTATTTAATTCAATAAACAAACTTGGGCATCCAAGAATATTAAGAAGTAAAATGATTTTTTAAAATAAAAAAAAATGAATAATAATTGCTAGTATAGTTTCTCATTTAAATTTGATCAAGTTAAGTATAATTATTACCATAAATGAATGGTAAACAAATTTCCTAGGAACACAAAATGTGGCAGAGCTGGGTTTCAAATGTGCATGGTCTGAATCCAGAGCCGGTACTGCCAATTCATTTGTCCTTTTGTCTTTCAGTAGGGTAGTATTGCACACCAAAACAGATTCCCAGATATGTCCATGCTGAATTTTAAGCCTGAGAAAACTAACATTATTTGAAAGGTTATTTCTTCCTAAAGCTGATAGAAAGGATTTAGGAAATATTCAATAAGAAAAGAAAGTTTACAATTTCTGGACCACATTCAAGATTATAGCTAGCTATTGGAAATTTCACCAGTGGGAAAGAAATATCAACCTATTAAGATCATTCTTTATTTATTAGCTAGTAATCCTGTCTCTGGGTCCCTATTCAGTTATGGTGAAACTTCAGTATCTTAAGAACGCTGTAACATAAATGAATCTCAGAAAGCAAAGGAGGGAAATTATGAAGTGAGAAATGCACAGATACCACAAGACAGCATTAATATCAATATTGAAAGGTTAGCTGCTCAGGAAATCGAAAAAGTGCCAAGAGGGCTTTCACTGGCCTCCCAACAAATGAGAGTAGAAAGAAATGGTCAGAGAGAAAAGCCGTTGTTGACATTTTCAAAAGCTGGCTTTATACAGACCATGTTCCCAAAGAATGAAAAATGGCAATGTAAGGAACCAGTAGTAACATCCAGAAAAGCACAGGCCAGCAAGTTCACTGCCAGTCATGGGAAGCATTGGAAAGGCTTAAGAGGATCAAGAGAGGCATTACTTCTACTCCACACTCAGCCCTTCAGTAAGGGAAGGTAAAACACTTACACCTCTTTTCCCCCTGGCCTTAGAATTCTCAGGGTATGACTGTGATGTGTTAGGAAAGAGGAAGCAGAGTAAACCATTGTACCACCAAACAAACAAACAAACAAACAAACCACAAAACAACAACAACAACAAAAACAACCAACCAAACAACAACAACAACAACAAAAAACCACTGGATATAAATACTAACAATAAGCAAATTTTGGTATTACACAATTCCTAGTCTGAGCCAAATTAGTAGTTGACTTTTTGTGCTCTCACCCCTCCACACACATATGTACCCCCCCCCCAATCTTGTGTACTGTTTCTAATGTCTTATGGTTGCTTAGAACCCACCTCTAATACCTGAGGTTTAGGAATTTGTCTGATGGGGATGACTGAGGCAAAGATTCTAACAGAAGGTACCCCAAGAGGTAGTAGATTTGACCAGGTTTGTGCAAGTAATATAATAGTGTGGGCAAAACGAAGGAGTTTTCCTCTGACCTAAATACACTTACTTTAATTTAAGGGGAGTATGTGTCCAAGGAAATTTACTTAATGAGGTGTTAAAAACACTATTTTTAAAATTAGGAGATGCACCCAAAATAAAATGAGACATTCTAATGGAGACAGCTGATAGAAGAACATTTTAACTGGTCCCAGGATGAAACTTCAGCTATTTCTAGAGGAATACAACAGAGAACAACTCAGGACAACAGGGCACTGTAGTAGTGGTGTAGGGAAGAGGGAGGAGCTTGCATGTGAGGCTCAGGTTGGGGAAACTGAACCAAAATGGAAATGTGCTGAGGATATTTGGGACATAGCTGGCTCTCAGGAAACTGAAAACAAAGCGAGAGGCAGGGGTGATTCCACTCTGAGAAAATCAGGGTAAGTTGGACAGTGAATTTCTTTTTAAATAATGAGTAGGGATTTGAGATCAGAGGAAACCCACTGTTTTTCTGGGAGCTGAGAGCTGAGGACAGATAGACTTCAAATGGAAACTGAGAATCCAAAAATGGAAATGGAAACTATGAGCAGTCATCAACACCTGAGTTGTGTATAGGAATAAATTAATTTGTAAATGGTTAAGGAGCACCTTCTTCTTCTGTTTCAGGACAAGTTTCTCTGAATATAATACTCATAGTCTTTCTGTTTTTTATTTTCATTCTTATAGAAAAATATGTGTGACTGTGTATTTTGTCATTGATGTAGTGTGCATGCCAATATGTGACTTGTGCTTTTAAATTTACATAACTTAGTTCATACTATTATATAGTTATAATATTTCTTTCTGAGCTATATTTTGATTCAGGGACATATATTCCCACATTCCTGAATGTAATCTTGGATTTTAACTTAACAAAAGTAAATAAGAAGATTTATTTTGAAATTAATTTATATATAATATGGTCATTAAGTAGTTTTCACTACATTTTCCAATTAATAGTATTAGTTTATTAATTGCAAAAAATGTTTGTATAAATAAAAAATTTAGCATGTAACTAATATATTTGTGTAATTGATTCATAAAAAATCTGGACCAGCTTTCTTGATTATTACCAATACCCAAATGCCTCCTACCTGTTATCCATAGTGTAAACAGGGACCATGTAGTACAGATTTCTGGTTGCCCATCAAAACTTACTTCCTCCTCTGGCACACATCAGGTTTACATTTCTCGGTGTTCCATAAAATTACAGATATGTTCTTGTGATTGAGCTCTAGCAAATTAGATATGACTATGACAGATATGTGCCAATCTAAATGCCCGGCCCATAAAACATATCAGAAACAACTTATATATTGTTATCCCACTTAATACTACCTTCAAAGAGGATGACTTCCAAGGAGACCCTGTGAGTCACATATTGAATATGAGTCCTGAGAGACCTTGTGCATAGGGACAATCTCAACAACATTGATAGCAATGGTAACTGGTTATTTTTTAAAAATGTATCAACTTGGAAATATGACACCTGATGACAATTTTGGACATAGGTGTTTGAGAACCACAGGTAGTACTTAAGCTCTAAAGACCTAATTCCTAAAGCATCCATTGTATGTAATGAATTAGTTTCTCTTTCTTGCAACCCAAATGATCATAGTTATTTCTCATTCTTGGGAAAAAAAATCCCTCAATTCATTTTTATAAGGTTTAATTTCCTTAGAAATCCAGTTTCAAAAGACTGGAAACATGATGTGGATATACATATGTTTATATGTGCATTGACATATAACACACATGTATACATAGATATGAATCTTTCTGTATATATGTGTATCTATTTGTTACACATTTAGCATCCCTAATCCAGGAATCAAAATCTAAAATGCCTTGAAATACAAAGATTTTGAACACTGCAATAATACTCAAGAAGTTTTAGATTTGGGAGCACTTTGAGGTTTGGATTTTCAGGTTGGGGAGTCTCAGCTGGTAAACTGTGAAAATATTCTAAAGCCTGGAATAATCCATAATCTATGACATTTCTTGTCCCTAGCAATTTGGTTGAGGAATAGTCAACCTGCACATATAATTCTCTATTCTACTAAGGTTTGTATTCTTGAATTCCCACAAGAATTGTTGTACACTGTAATTGTTTGATGTTGAAATTTTTATTTTTGTTTTGGCTTCCTGCAAAGATTATACACTCCTGGGAACTTTCTGGTATCACTCATGAATTATAAGTAAGTTAGATACTTTAAAAGGGTCCAGTATAGGTAGAACAATTCTCATGGAAACTGATGGGTCTTGAGACTTACTCTGTACCATAAGTACCTTGAGTCTTTGGATCTCTGACTTTTGCATTAGTTATTGAATGAATGAATGAATGAAAATACTTTATTTAAAATTATGATATTTAAAACATTTGTCGTTACATTGTGACTCAATTTCCTAATATTTCACTCAGCTCTGATAACAGAGAAAGATGAAATTGTATGGCAAATGGTTAAGGTGAGTAGTTAGCATCAGACTAAAAGGTGGTTATCAAAATTGACTACCTACTAGAAATACCTGGAGTGCTCTCTCTCAAAATGTGATATCCAGGCTCCACATATAGAGATTCTGATTTAATCAGCATCAAGATTTTCTTAAAGTTTGCTTAGTGATTCTGTGTAGCCAGAGTTGAGAATCACTATACTATGGTATTCTCTTTTCCCTGGATCACAAAAAGTGGTTGGCAGTCTTATTTACTATGTATGGATTCTCAAATGCAACCTAAGACATTCTAAATCAATCCATTCAAAGAAATGGTCTTTGAATCCGTTTTTCTAATTTTTAAAAATTTTTTGGTTGTTATTTATTTTTTAATGAAGGCCTCCATGTGATTCTTATGACTAGGAAGTTTGGGAAATATTTCATTAAGCACTAAACTCTGATAAAGAAAGTGCTATGATCCCTCATTCTCAGCTGTATCCCAGAGCATAGCATACATACTGGGTCAATCAAGCATTCAATAAATATTTTACGTTAATTAATCAACCCACTTACTTCTAAAGTGGAAATTAATAAAAATGATTGTTTGCAAAATTTAAAATACCACTTGTGATTACTTGTTTTATACCAGAGAATCTCAACAACAGAATTGTCAAAGATTTCACAAGAGTTTCAATGGGATCTTTTGTAGGACTTATGTAAATATTTTAATATAATCAGTTAATTGGTCTGCATGAAGTCTCTTCAAGAAGGCATTTGCCAATGGATGCTAAGTTCTTTTATTGGAAAAGTCACAAGTCAAGGAATAGCTGAAAATGGGACTCTAATCTATGCAAATGAGGACAACAGCTATATTGGAAAAACAATAGATAACTTATTTTACTTGATAATTGTGTTGTTTTAAAGTACAGGAGTTCTATATTTTGTGTTCAATTGAAAGTCACAGACATATGTCAACTTAAAAAACAACTATTAAATTTTTCTATCATTTTTTTTCTTTGATGCTTCCTAAAATCTTCACTAATTTCATTAAATGTCATCCTTAAAATTAAGATTCTTTTAGTCTTTACCAGATTTGTCCTTTTAAATTATCTGTCATTCAACATTGGAAAGTTTGCTGTTTTTAAATTATCACTAATTATTTTCCTTTATACTCCCCAGAATAAGCTGACACTCAAAAACCAGCAGTGAGTCCTTCTCAGATCTAGACTGCAAACTAATTAGTTGTGCTTTATAAAAAGAAGTATCTGTATGTATGAGGTTATTGTAGAGTGTTTTTTATCAACCCTCTCCCCATATAAGAGAACAAATGAGGGACTAAGAACAATGAAATTAATATTTGTGTAGTGTTTCAAAATTTATAAATCTCATGGGAGTGTGGTATGGCCATTTTGTAAAGGGGGTATCACTATTTCATTCCTTACAATGCTGTTATAAAATAGTATAAACTTATCTGGGAGAAGACAGTCATGTGATCAGTATATATTTGCAGCAATGTTTCTGTTTCAATGTCAAACACTTTAGAAAATGTATTTTTCCAAGAAAACATGGACTCCTGTGTTAAGTAAAAAGCTTTAAAACCTTTAGCTGTAAACTATGGTTTGCAAGAGCCAGTGTCACAAGATGAGTGTGAAAAATTTAGGCTAGGTACAAGTTGGTAGACAATAGGTTCCATAGCAATTAGTGTATTCCTGCTTAAAGCTTTGAATACTTTAAAAATATTTAAATTCCTTGGGCCAAGAAAACATATCTGCATAAGAACTCAACGTTTGCTCCACACCAGCTGAAGACAGGGTGTGGAAGAAGAAATAAAGCAGAACATAGAAGCGTGAGGAGATGAGATGAAAAATGGTTTACGGTTTTTAGGTATTGAACCTATAAAAGATTAAAATGCAAATAGCAAAATTTGTAAGTATTACTGATGCCCATCCAAGATCAACAGACTTCTGTTTCTCTCTTTGGACATAGTTTCATTGTTGTTGTTAAAATGTAAGACAGTGTTAAGAGAATGATGAGGTTGAGACCCAGATTAGTCTCTTTAATCAGTTTCCTTATCTGTAAAATGGAGATGATAAAAGTTGTAGCACAAAATTGCTTTGAAATTAAATGGGAACATGACAAAGTCTTAGTGGAGTTCTTCTCACGTTGTAAAGGTAGGTATCATTGATAAATGTTAGGTATCATTGCCATTCTCATAATCATTGGACAGAATGATTTCCTTACTAATTCTTTCAATTTCCCTTTAGTATACACTGAAGATCAAAATTAATTTCACCAACTGTATAATACGCCTCAGAGAGGCTTTGCTTGCCAGGGAAAAATAAGATTTTTATCTCAGTCAAATAGTATCAATAACCCCAAATGCAAATATGGATGTGTTCTTTTTCTGTAGGCTTATCAATAAGCTCAAACGGTTTCTTTCCTTAAAAATTACAAATGGCATGGAGTAAGTTACTCAGATTTTGTCTAAAAGTAGCCATACTTTTATCAACTAGGCCATTTCTTCCTAAAATTACACTCTTAAAAATTCTTCAAGCATTAGTTTTAGCTAAAAATACATCGATTGAGCATCTTCTATGTTTGGACACTATGCTCAGTCCTGGATATGTGGGGTGAAGAGAAAAAAGTCTCTGGCTTTCAAGTCCTGCCTTGTCTGGAGAACTGGGGAGATAACAATGTCAGGAAATCATGTCATTAGAAAGGCAAACCAGTGTCTGAGTTCCACACACTCTGACATGCAAGTTCCCCTTCTACCTCTTTCAATGGGACTTCCTAAGTATTCTGACAAGCAAGGGTGAATGAATATACTGGGAACACACTGAGGCAAGAATCATGCCCATTCTTCAACCTCTGGTTTTAGCTCCAAGACCTCCAGGAAACATTCCACTCTACTTTGATTTTGTTTACTGACTTGCAACCCCTTTAAAGTTGCTGTTTCAAAGTTGTTATTTAAAGTAGCTTTTTAATCATTTGGCCCTTAATAATTTTAAATTAGTTGCTTCCTGGGTATATGACCTATCTACCCAATTAGATGGTAGTAAACCCTCGGAGGGGAAGGATCCAAGTTTTTTGCACCTACATTAATCTGGACAACTGAATGTTTTATTGTTGTTACAGGTTAAAGATTGGTAAAAATGGTCAGCAAATAATAGACGCACTAGTTGGGACCTAGTACATTGAAAGTATCTATGTTTCATAAATTTTGAAGGATTTTTCATGCAATTTAAGCATTTATGTTAGAGGAGCAAAATGGTAAGTGTAAACCTGTATCTGATTTATAGTAAAAATTTTATATTTACTTTTAGTCAACATTTATATTTTTGGTTCTGCTGTATAACTGATGGCAATAACTTGTACTTACAAGGCAACAGAATGTATATTTAAGTGTCCTACAAATGAAGAGTTACAGCTAGAGAAAACTTACAGTCATCACTCATTTGTTTTAATGCCATTTGGTTAGAATGGTAAAGTAATAATCCCCAAACTCAAAATCATCAGATTGCATTACATTAATTTATCATCTCAATCTGTTTCCTAAATATTGTTAGCAAAAACTCAAGAAAAGATTATGTTTATTAACATAACATTTGATTTGAAAAAAAGAGGTAAAGGACCTACATAGTTAACTGTGAAGAAATGACTCTTATTTGAAAACCACTAAATAATTATAAATGAATTCCATATTATTTACTTCTAAGATTATACCACTCTCATGTCTGATTTAATTTTTTCCTCCCTTTGGAATAAGCAAAAGCAAATGCTTTTTTCTAAAATTTATTTATTTATTTTAACTTGTTACATATGCTTGCAGAGTACAATTCCTTTTATATTACATATAAAGAGCACAGATTTTCAAGTCACTGGTTTTACATTAAGTATTTTCATACCACTTGCATTTTTGTATATGTACTTAGTGTATTGATGTCTAACTCATTCTGCCATTTTTCCTATCCTCTTGCCCCCTCCCTTCACCTCCCTCTCCTTTGTTCTACTTAATATTCCTTCATTCCTCTCATGCCCCCCCCCCCCCCGCCCATTATAATTCAGTATCATCATAGCAAAGGAATCATTCGACCTTTGGTTTTTGGGGATTGGCTAACTTCACTTAGTATTATTTTCCAATTCCATCCATTTACCTGCAAATGCCATTCTCTTTTAGTGCTGAGTAGTGTTCCATTGTATATATACCAAAGTTTCCCTATCCATTCATCTATTGATGGGCATGGGATTGTTTCCACAATCTAGCTATTGAATTGTGCTGCTATAAACATTGATGTGGCTGTGTCCCTATAGTAAGTGGTTTTTAAGTCTTTTGTGTATAGACCGAGGAGTGGGATAGTTGGGTCAAATGGTGGTTCCATTCCAAGTTTTCCTAGGAATCTCCATACTGCTTTCCAGATTGACTGCACCAATTTGCAGCCCCACCAGCAATGTAAGAGTAAGCCCTTTTCCCCACATCCTTGCCAGCATTTATTGTTGTTTGTGTTTTTGATAGCTGTCATTCTGACTGGCGTGAGATGGAATATTAGTTTTGATTTTCATTTCTCTAATTGCTAAAGATGTTGAACATTTTTTCATATATTTGTTGATTGGTTGTATATCATCTTCTGAGATGTGTCTGTTCAGTTCCTTAGCCCATTTATTGACTGGGTTGTTTGATTTTTGGCGTAAAGGTTTTTGAGAGCTTTATATATCCTTGAAGTTAATGTTCTATCTGATGTGCTCGTGGTAAAGATTTGCTCCCATTCTGTAGGTTCTCTGTTCACCTCACTGATTGTTTCTTTTGTTGAGAAAAAGCCTTTTAGTTTGAAACCATCCCATTCATTAATTCTTGGTCTTGTGCTATAGGGGTCCTTTTGAGGAAGTTGGGGTCTAATCCAACATGATGGAGATTTGGGCCTACTTTTTCTTCTGTTAGGTGCAAGGTCTCTGGTTTAATTCCTAGGTCCTTGATCCACTTTGAGTTGAGTTTTTTTTTTATGGAGAGAGATAAAGGTTTAGGATTTCCAGTTTTCCCAATACCATTTGTTGAAGAGGCTGTCTCTTCTCCAATGTATGTTTTTGGCACCTTTGTCTAATATAAGATAACTGTAGATGTGTGGGTTAGTCTCTGTGTCTTCTATTCTGTACCATTGGTCTACTGGTCTATTTTGGTGCCAATACCATGCTGTTTTAGTTACTATTGCTTTGTAGTACAATTTAAGGTCTGGAATAGTAATGCCACCTGCTTCACTCTTCTTGTTAAGAATTGCTTTGGCTATTCTGGGTCTCTTATTTTTCCAGATGAATTTCAAGATTTCTTTTTCTATTTATATGAGGAATGATATTGGGATTTTGATTAGGATTACATTAAAATTGAATAATGCTTTTGGTAGAATAGTCATTTTGACAATATTAGTTCTACCTATCCATGAACAAGGTAGATCTTTCCAACTTCTAATATCTTCTTTAATTTCTTTCTTTAGTGTGCTGTAGTTTTCATTGTACAGGTTTTTCACTTCTTTTGTTGATTCCCAAGTATTTTATTTTATTTTTTGAGGTTATAGTAAATGGGGTGGATTTCCTAGTTTCTCTTTCTAAGGATTTGTCGCTGATGTACAGAAATGCCTTAGACTTATGGGTATTGATTTTGTATCCAGCCTCTTTGCTGACTTTGTTTATTAGTTCTACAAGATTTCTGGTGGAATTTTTTGGATCTTCTATGTATAGAATCATATTGTCTGCAAATAGTGATAATTTGAGTTCTTCTTTTCCTAACTGTGTTCCTTTTATTTCTTTCATCTGTCTAATTGCACTGGCTAGGGTTTTAAGAACTATGTTAAATAGGAGTGGGGAAAGAGGGCATCCCTGTCTTGTTCCAGTTTTTTAGAGGGAATGCTTTCAATTTTTCTCCATTTAGGATGATGTTGGCCTGGGGCTTAGTATAGATGGCCTTTACAATGTTGAGGTGTGTTCCTGTTATTCCTGTTTTATCTAGTGTCTTGAACATGAAGGGGTGCTGTATCTTGTCAAATGCTTTCTCTGCGTCAGTTGAGATGATCATATGATTTTTGTCTTTGAGTCTATTGATGTGCTGAATTATATTTATTGATTTCCTTATGTTGAACCAAACTTGCATCCCTGAAATGAACCCCACTTGATTGTGGTGCACTATTTTTTTGATATGTTTTTGTATTCAATTTGCCAGAATTTTATTGAGATTTTTTGCATCTATATTCATTAGAGATATTGGTCTGAAATTTTCTTTCTTTGATGTGTCTCTGCCTGGTTTTGGAATCAGGGTGATATTGGCCTCATAGAATAAGTCTGGAAGGGTTCCCTCTTTTTCTATTTCATGAAATAGTTTGAGAAGTATTGGTGTTAGTTTTTTTTTTTAAGTATGGTTGTGTATCCATACGGACCTGGACTTTTCTTGGTTGGTAGGTTTTTGATGGCATCCTCTATTTCTTTAGTTGAAATTGATCTATTTAAATTGTGTATATCATCCTGATTAATTTGGGCATATTGTATGTTTCTAGAAATTTGTTGATACCTTCGTTATTTTCTATTTTATTGGAGTATTGATTTTCAAAATAATTTCTAATTATCTTCTGTATTTCCGTAGTGTCCGTCATGATGTTTCCTTTTTCATCATAGATATTGTTAATTTGAGTTTTTTCTCTCCTTTTCTTAGTTAGCATAGCTAATGATTTATTAATTTTATTTATTTTTTTCAAAGAACCAACTTTTGGTTCTGTCAATTTTTTTCAATTGTGTTTTTTGTTTCAATTTTATGGGTTTCAGCTCTGATTTTAATTATTTCCTGTCTTCTACTGCTTTGGGGGTTGATTTGTTCTTCTTTTTCTAGGGCTTTGAAGTGTAATGTTACTTCATTTATTTGTTGACCTTTTCTTCTTTGAAGGAATGAACTCCATGCAATGAATTTTCCTCTTAGTACTGCCTTCATAGTGTCCCAGAGATTTCAATATGTTGTGTCAGTGTTCTCATTTACCTCTAAGGATTTTTTAATCTCCTTCTTGATGTCTTCTGCAACCCATTGTTCATTCAGAAGCATATTATTTAGTCTCCAGGTGTTGGAGTAGGTTTTGTTTCTTATATTTATCATGATTTCTAATTTCATTCCATTATGCTCTGATAGGATGCAGGGTAGTATCTCTATTTTTTTAATATTTGCTTAGAGTTGCTTTATGGCATAATATATGGTCTATTTTAGAGAATGATCCATGTGCTTGCTGAGAAGAAAGTGTATTGACTCATTGATGGATGATATACTCTATATATGTCAATTAAATCTTAAGTTATTGTGTTGTGGTCTATTTGGCTCTTGAACTTGAGAAGAGTTTGTTTGATGAATGTGGATGCTCTGTTATTTGAGGCATATATATTTATGACAGTTATTTCTTGTTGATGTATGCTTCCCTTAAGCAGTATGAAATGTCTATCTTTATCTCTTTTGATTACCTTTGGCTTGAAGTCTACTTTGTTTGATATTAGGATTGAAACCCCTGCTTGCTTACATAGTCCATGTGAGTAGTATATTTTATCCCCTCCTTTCACCTTCAGTCTGTGGGCATCTTTTCCTATGTGTCTTTTGAAGGCAGCATATTTTAATCCAATCTATCAGCCTATGTCTTTTAATTGGTGAGTTTAGGCTGTTAACATTCAGGGTTGTTATTGAGATATGATTTGTATTACCAGTCATTTTTAAATTTAATTTAATTTTATTTTTGGTATTTAGCTCGACTTGATTTCTCCTATGGTTAGTTTTCCTTTATTGTAGTTCTTCCCTTTGCAGGTTTTCATTGTTGTTTTTCATTTCCTCCTTGTGGAATATTTTGCCAAGAATGTTCTGTAGTGCCGGCTTTCTTGTTGCAAATTCTTTTAGCTTTGTTTATCATGGAAAGTTTTTATTTCATCCTCAAATATAAAGCTTAATTTTGCTGGATATAAGATGCTTGGTTGGCATCCCTTGTCTTTTAGAGCCCGGTATATGTTGTTTCAGTCTCTCCTTGCTTTGAGGGTCTGGGTTGAAAAATCTGCTGAGATGTGAATTGGTTTTCCATTATAGGTTATCTGATTTTTCTCTCTTATGGCCTTTAAAATTGTATCCTTATTTTGTATGGTAGTCATTTTCATTATAATGTGTCTTGGTGTAGGTCTGTTGTAATTCTGTACATTTGGCATCTTATATGCTTCTTGTATTTGGTTTTCAAATTCATTCTTCCTGTTTGGGAAATTTTCTGATATTATTTCACTGAAGAGATTGTGCATTCCTTTGGATTGATTCTCTGAACCTTCCTCTATTCCAATAAATCTTACATTCGGTCTTTTGATGGTATCCCATAATTCTTGGATATTCTGTTCATGGTTTCTTACCATCTTCACTATGTAGTTCCCCTACCAGCAGCAGCATTGGCTATTGCGGCTCCAAGGTGGCCCGGCCAAGCTGGGAACACACACAGGTGGGCAGGGGGTTGGTTCCCCTAACACCAGCAGCAGTGACTATGACAGCCTGATTTAATTTTCTCCTTTCAGATTTGTCTCTTCCTTTCATTTACACTTGCCATTAGAGAAATTCTGCTTTTCATTGCTTATCATAGAATACTGTAGCACAATTCACAATAGCTAGATTGTGAAACCAACCCCAATGCCCATCAGCAGATGAATGGATAGGGAAACTTTGGTAATATATACACAATGGAACACTACTCAGCACTAAAAGAGAATAAAATCATGGCATTTGCAGGTAAATGGATGGAGTTGGAGAAAATAATGCTAAGTGAAGTTAGCCAATCCCAAAAAAAACCAAAGGTTGAATGATCTCTTTGATATGAAGATACTAACTTATAAAGGCAAGGGAGTGGGGATGAGAGGAATTAAAGAACTTTAAATAGAACAAAGTAGGGGAGGAGGAGAGGGCAAGGGGATAGGAATAATAGCAGACTGAGTTATCCAAGATTACCCTAAATACATGTATGAAGACACAATTGTTGTAAAAATACTTTATATAAAACCAGCAACTTGAGAAATTGTGCTCTTTATATGTAATATGAAATGAAATGTACTCTGCAAATATGTATAACAAATTAGAATTAAAAAAATTAAAAAATATATTTAAAAAATCATGACTTCAGGGCTGGGGTTGTAGTTCAGTGGTAAAGTGCTTGCCTAGCATGTGTGAGGCACTGGGTTCGATTTTCAGTGCTGCATATAAATAAATAAATAAATGTCCATTGACAACTAGAATTTTTTTTTTTTTAAAATCAGGACTTCTTAGTAGCTATGTGACCTTGGGGGTTATATAACTATTTGCTCTTAATTTTACTAATCTGTAAAGTATAAATAATAGTACCAATTTGAAAGATTATTGGAAAGATTGTATTAGATAATATATCTAAATGCCCAGCTTATAGTAAGTAGGTCTCCAATAAATGATATTCCCTTTTTTCTCCTTGTGTTAATATGGTAACAAAAACTGTTAAATGTAATTATAAGCTCTAAATACTGGACCTTCACAATGAAAGTGTTACAGAATAATAATTTCTATAATTTTTTTAAAAATTATGTAATCGTATCTACTATTTTTCTGCATTACATTCTGAAAAAGGCATTAAAACTTTGTGTTTAATACTTTTTAAATCAAAACATTAATGTACTTAGTACAATTTCTTATCACAATCAATAAATATTTACATGCTTAAATATTAAAATAATTATAGGACTGGGATGTAGCTCAATGGTAGAGCATTTGCCTAGCATGTATGAGGCCCTGGGTTCAATCTCCAGCACAATAAATAAATAAATATATTTTTTAAATTGTATAATATCAGAAAAAAGAAAGAATACTGTAGTAACTGCCTCACAGGTTCTACATTTTCCCTTTAAAGTTATCTTTTGTCATAGGTTAATTATTCTTTCCATACTGTAGCCTCAGATTTGTAATTTCCAGCTCAAACGTCCTTAGTGACTACTATTGCTTACTGACCAATGTTTAAACCCTAGTCCAGCCCACATTGATTTCTGTGCTCTGTTCATTTTCCTGTACTTCTTTCCTAATTGTCTATTTCATACACTGTATGTGCTAAATATATATAAGTTTTGTACTAAGATGATGTTATTCATAGTTACTATGTATGCCTTTAACTTTAAAATCTCAATTTTATAAATCTCTATTTTATAAATGTCTTCTGTAAGCCTAGGATGCTTTTTCAAATTGTATTCATCCCTCAGGACCAAGCTCACATGTCACCTCTTCCATGGAGCTGACACTGAACTCAGAAGTAATTAACCATCTTTGTTCTTAAAGTTTATAGAAAGTTTTAATCTTTCTTTTATAGAACTTGTTATTTTGTACCTCCAACTATATCTAGGTGAGTATTTGTTCCCTCTTAGAATGTGAAAGATCTTTAAAAGTAGATTCTGAGGCAGTTTTCCTTTGCAAGCTCTACTGTGCCAAGTCCAAAGGCTTTAAACAGAATGGATGTCCAAATAGTTTTTGAGTAGAGTAATTCATTAATATTTAGTAGCTTCAGAACTGTGGAGTTTACATAAAGGACTATATATAGGATCCATATGAACCTTACTGACAATCATTAAATCAAAATTATTTTGTGGAATAATATGACTTGTTTCATAAACTACATCAGTGGTTGTCCTGCTATTCTCTACAGTACCTTTGGGATTCCACAGAGGTAACCCAGGGGACTTCCTACTTAAAAAGTCGAAAATTTTCAAGTGAACAGATTTTCTATCCTTACTCTCTGCCTTAACAAAAGGTGCCCCGTTTTGTGTATTGGCCTTTTGTGTAAGACTTTGCTTGGAGAAAGGATTCACTATTTAAGAAAAATTTTGAAATCCCCTGAGGTTCCATCATGGGGTACTTTTATTCTACATGTCTTTCATGTCTCTATTTCACACGAAAGCCTCTTAACATGAAAACTAGGTAAACAACCTGCTCTAGTTTGGCTGAATTCACTAATACCAAAATACCAAAATGGTATCACAAATTAGTAATTCAGATAGGGTCCTCCTCTAACAAGTGACTTTGTATGAGACATCTTTAACAGTCAAAGAGCTTAATTCTTGATCTGAGCTTCCTTACCTGGAAAGTACAATCATGTGTTTGCTTAAGGATGAGGGTATGTTCTGAGAAATACATCTTTAGGGGTGATTTTGTCATTGTGCAAACATCACAGAGTGTGCTTACACGAACCTACATGGTATAGGTCAATCACTAAATATGGTCTCTTGATGTAAGAAATGCAGTAAATGTGAGATGTATTAGGCTGCTGCCAGCATAACATGCCATATTGTTTCACAGTATTTTTTTTTTAATAAGTCAAAGAGGTAGTCTAAAATAATGATAAAAAGTATAGTATCAATACTTAAACCAGGAACACAGTTGCTAAATAATGATCAAAAACTGTGTATACATAATTGCTTGTGCTATACTTTTCTATACTTGCAACATTGTAGGTTTGTTCACATCAGCACTGCCACAAATGTGAGTAACATGGTGCACCACCTGACAATGGCTGCAATGTCACTGAGCTATAGTAATTTTTCTGCTCCATTATTATCTTATGGGACCACTGTTCCACTGTCATGGAAACACTGTCACAAGGTACATGATTATAGTTAGTTGGCACATCTTACAAGCAGCACTCTTTCTGGATATTCTTTCTAGATTTGGAAGATACCTGAAAAGCAGTTTTATACAGCCTTCTATTTTGGTAAAAGACAAAAACTTTCTCTTGCCTGGGCTTATGATAGCACATTCCTGGTTCACAGAGTAGGGAGAAAATCCTGATCTGCAGTATATCTAAAATGTTTCTTTACTGAATCTATCTTAGGCTACTAGTCAGTTATACATTTCTAAGTTCATTATTAGGAAAAAAAGAATACCTGTTTAAGTCACGGTGTATAATTGGCTGTGTCAGGTTGTGAAGGTATTCCATACCTTTGGCAACATCTACTGCAATAATTAATTTAGACTGCAAATCAAGAATCCTAGAATTCAAAAATAGATTTAGTGGAGAGCAAATAGTCAAAACCAATACCATATATTTTAAAAGAAATCAAGGTATGTATGACTTTTTTCTATGTAATTTTAGTCTATTTTTTTATTCATTGAAGGTTAAATGAAAAGTTTAACAAATCTGGAAAAATAACTTTTCTACCTCAGAAAATGCTTAATTATAGGTCAACTCAGGTATACAATATGTCTCATTTAAAATATTGTACTTGATTTTCTAATTTATTTGTAACATATTTAAATTCTTTGTAATAATGTAAAGATCTATTTTAATAACTGCATGAAAACACATTCTAATTACAGTATGCATAGATCTAGGAAATAAATTCAAATTAGGCTTGTGCAAGATCATTTCTTTTTAAAACTTCCTTTTATGAATATGGTGATCTTGGTAATTATTTTCTTCTGAGTTTACACTTACTTATCTGCTTTATTGGTATGTCAAATAGTGTAATCATATGTTTCAGTTGCCAATTTAAATTCTTTGAATTTGTTACCTTCAACTGAATTCCAATTAAGAAGTCAAAGAAATGTTTCTATTCCTTGAAATACAATAATTAGCCACAAATTATTAGCCATATTTAAATGCCACACTTGCTAGTACTTAGAGGTTTCCAAAGGTGAAGGTTCATGCAATCAGAAAGCCTCAGAAATGCCTCAGGGTAATTTCAATGCCATGTTGAATGCCATGTTCAAGGATAAGGCAGAACAAGAGACTCATACCTCTTTTGCTCATGAAGAAGGGAAAACAGAGAACCTCCTGATATGTACTGAGTGACGATGGCAAATTGGCTGGGATCATTCAAGCAGGCACCCACAAACTGAATTACACAGGGATGATTGAGCTGGCAGAGAATGGATACCTCTCTGCAAAACATATCCACATCTGACTTGGAGCAGTAGGTGTTGGCTCGATAACTAGAAATGGCAGCAACAGGAAATTTTCATCAACTGATGAATTCAGCAAGAAGTTGGCCATGTATATAGTTGTAAAAGCTCACAGCTTTACCTAGATGGTAATTTTTTTCATTTGTTTGCTTACCGTTTTATAGCTACTATTTTATTTCTGCATCGTCCTTTATATACTTTCCCAAAAGAACCTAAAATTGTTTAAAATAAATAAATAAGTACGTATTATCTTGAGTTCATTTAATTAAAGTAGACCTATATTTTCTTAGGTTACCTGAGCCAATAATCTCATGGAACTCAATTTCTGAGAGTTGAAGATGGAAATGTGAAGGCAATCCAGCTCTTAGGAGGAGTAGGAGGAGAACATCAGCTTTCTCTGCAAATAGGAATTGTCATTATACTTTTTAAGATTAAAAAGCACCTATGTGGATGTGTACTACACACACACACACACACACACACACACACACACAGAGAGACACACACAGGGTACGGTATTCCTGGAGTACAGTTTATATAACATCATGATAAAGTTCTTATCTGGTCAGTTCTTTCAACCTCTATCAATAGGTTAAGTTAAATATCAATAAACTAAACCTCAATAGGATGCAAATTAAATGACAGAAAAGAAGCACTTCAAGTATTCTGAAGAAACACCCAAAACTAAAAAATAGTTTTAAAGGACTGCATATTCTAAAGAGTTAAATATAAATCTATAGTGTAATCATATTTTGTACTCTTCTGGTCCAGTGGTATTAATTTTGGTATATAGCAAACATTCGAAAAAAGTTCCCAAATTATTACTTACTTGAATTATTTTTGGAAAAGAATTATGCTTTTCCTATTTTTGTCCTAAGGTATATCCATTCCCAATTCTTCTAAAATAAATATTAGTATTTGTAATTTATATTTTATTAAAAAGTACAAATATTTAAATAGCACTATGAGAATTGATTGTTCTTTGTTTTAATATTTATTTATTTTCTTTAGTTGTACACAATGCAATGCATTTATGTTTACGTGGTGCTGAGGATTGAACCTGGGCCGCGCATGTGCTAGGTGAGCACTCTACTGCTGAGCCACATCCCAAGCCCAGAGAATTGATTGTTCTTTAAAACTCATAAAATTTTACTGTCATATCTTAATGAACTGAAAAGGCATAAAAGATAAGGTTAATTATGAGAAGGATGATCTGTTGATAATATTGCTTATGCTTGTTAAATAGTCATTATTTATGATATGTGAAGCAAAATAGAATGTTATCATATTTAGGCAATAATTATCCTCAATAATAAAATATAACAATTGTTCCATTTACAAGTACCTTTTGTCATGCTTTTAATCTTCCCCAATGGGGATGGAACAGACACATAGGAGCCATCTAGAAATCAAATTATATAATAGAGTTGAAAGTAGCAATCATTTTTTCTAAATAAAAGTTCAACATTATAAAAAGAAACAGGTGATGAAACCATGAAAAACTATAGCCTAAGGCCCAAATCTATTCTCTGGATAGTGAAACTGTGTTACAAGTGTTTATTTAGAAAGTGCATAAAAAGATTAAAAAGAAATCCAATTTGTAGCAGACTCCAGCAGATTTAATTTGTGTCTGCTATGAGTATCTTTCTCTGCCCTGCCTTAATAGATAACTGAAATAGAAAATGACCCTTCTCAGCTTACCCAGGCCTTACTACTCTTGTCTAACCCTCATATACATCCAGTCCAGGTAAACTTAAACTTGGAGAAACTGTGGATTAATGAGAGTTAGAAAATAGCCTAAATGGAAGCTGCTTCTTTTTCTTTTTTAAAAAATTTGCTCTAATTAATTATACATGACAGCAGAATGCACTTCAATTCATTGTATGCAAATTGAGCACAATTTTACATTTCTCTGGTTGTACAGGAAGTAGAGTCACACCATTAGCGCAATTTTAACTGTATGTAGGGTAATGATGTACATCTCATTCTTCCATCTTTCCTACTCCCATATTCCCTCCCTGCCCTCTCTCCCCTTTGCCCTATCCAAAGTTCCAAATGGAGGCTTCTTTAAATTCATTCTCACAGAGATAAAATTTTTCTGAAAATAAGGTTAATCTGACAACGTCTATGCACTCCCACTACCCCCAGAATGATAATAACATAAACAGATTTGCCTTAAGGCACAATTTGCACAGCAATGAAATTTGAATAAAAAAGGTGGTACCTCCTCCAGGCTGAGAATATTCATTACAGGGCAGTTCATCCTGGGGTCTCTTATAGTGCTTCAGGAGTGTGACAATGGCATCATGGCCTTTATGAAAAGAAAAAAGAACAAAGAATCTTAATTTCAGCTTGATTTATTCAGTAAACTACCAATCCAAAAAACGACTAGAGGCAGCTTATACATAGGGCATATCTTAAGGGATAATATGCTGCAATACAAATTTAGTATCTTTATTCATTTATTCAAAATAATATATTAAGATGACTATATGTGAGGCACTGTGGTAGGTACCATAATACAATGCATGAGGTAACCATGGTCCTACCCGTAAGAAGCTTACAATGTAGTTGAACAAATAATTATAGGAATAATGACAATTTCTAAGTGAGGAAATATCAAGTGCTAAGAGTGTATATAATAAGGGCATGATTAAAAGGGCTCAAAACACATATGGTAACTATATTTGCTGTGATTGTACATTACATTTGGTTAGCAGTACCTGTAAAGCACAGTGATAAAATAAATAACATGGATTTCTGTAGTGCATACAGCTGACTGCCCATAGATTTTGTAGGCTTTTTTCACAGAGTTATTTTGTGCCTGGGAATGGCTGCCTATCCAGGGACAACATTTCCATCTGCCTCACATATAACTGTGGCCTTGTGATATATTCTCACCAAGGCAGTATAAGCAAAAGTGACATCACTTCCAAATCTGAAATTTAGGATGCAGTCCATCCTTCTTTACTTCTCCTATCTACTGGCTGGATGCAGAGTCCTGAGGTTCTAGGGGTTGGGAGAAAGTCCTCTATTGATGGGAACTGCCCATCCTTGGAATGTTAAGAGATTAAGAAACACCACTGACATTCTGGAGTTTATTAACTGCAGTAGGAACTACTTATTGTGAAAGATAAAAAATGTTAAATGTTCTTCTGAGTAAACCATTGATTTTCAATAGAATAAAACTTTGATAGTCCTTTATGTTTTCACTGCAAAAAAATCTACTGAAGCTAAATTATAAAAGAGAAAAACCATCAACCTTAAAGACCTTATCAAAAGACTTATAAAATACAACAGAACCTATTGCAGACTTTATAAATTGAAAAAGCACAGTGTTTTGGTTCAGCATATGACTAGCTAATGTGTAAAGTATATGCTGGCAGTAGTACTTGCTTATCAAGTCCTCCCTTCAAAAAAATTTGAATGAATAGTGTATGTAAGATCATGAGATGGAAAAATTACCATGTTTACTGGCTCTAAATGTTCTCCCAAAGGTACTATCCCAATATCACATTTTTTTAAAATTTTGTTTTTATAATTTTTAATATGTACAACTCATAGTCCATGTATTTAGCATCTTTTTACATACAACTGTTTGTATACAAAGTATATTCGTACAATTCAGGTCTTCAATCAAGCATTTAGGAAAATGATATCCATCTCATTCAACCACCTTTTTTTTTTTTCTTTTTTCTTTTCTCCCCCTCCCTCCCCCCTTGCTCCCTCCCTTACTCTCCCTTCCCCACATTTTTTAAGAAATAAAAAAGTATTGTGATTACAAATGAAAAAAAAACTTGTAGCAAAACTTACATATAAGCTATCTACATTGTTAATAACTCATATCCATTTTGTTATCATCTTTAATTTTCTATTCATGACTGATGATTCTTTTTCTCAAATCATAAACACAGGTAATAATGAAATAATGGAGACCAGTTGCATGCGCACTGTTGATTTAAATTCTTGTGTATTCATGATCAGGGAAACCTCAAGAACCTGTATGTCATGAGCCAAAAGACAAGTTCCTAACTGAAGCCTAATAGGTAGAGATAACAGACAATATAAAAACCAAGAAAAGAGCAAACTTGTCATGTTCAAGAAACAAAGAAGTCCAGTGTGGCTGCAGCATGACAAGTGAGGTGAGAGTGGTGCTTTATATGGAGTGGTGCTTTTCAAACTTTTTAGTGTGTGTAAGAATTAGTTGGAGGGTTAGGCATGTAGCTTAATAGTAGAGTGCTTGCCTAGTTGATGTGAAAACATAGATTCAAATCCCCCCTCCTACCTGCCCATTTCCCACCAAAAAACAAACAAACAAACAAAAATTACTTAGAATACAAGTTAAAACACAGATTCCTGAGTACTGTCTTCAGAGATTCAGTTTGAAACGGTCTATAGTAGGGTCTGAGTATTGCTTTTCTAACAAGGTCCCTAACTGATGTAGAGCTTTATAGGTTAGGTATATAGCTTGAATTTTGGTATAGATAAGATGGGGAACCACTGAAGGATTTTAATTAATTGAATAATATATTTTATACACACACACACATATCTTTTAGTTATAGATGGACACATACCTTTATTTTATTTATTTATTTTTATGTGGTGCCGAAGATCAAACACAGTGCCTCACACATGTGAGGCAAGAGCTCTTCACAACCCCAGCCCCGAAGAATATTATTTACCTTACACTTTATTTATTTTATTTTTGGGGGAATAGGGATTGAACCCAGGGGAGCTTTACTACTGAACTATATCCCTTGACCTTTTCATTTTATTTTTTATATTGAGACAGGGTCTTGCTAAGTTGCTTAAGGCCTCACTAAATTGCTGAGGCTGGCCTTGAACTTGCAACCTTCTGCATCAGCCTCCCAAGTTGTGGGGATTATAAGCATGCACCACCATGTTCAGCTTGTCTTACTTTTTTAAAAAGATCCGAATCTAAAGACTAGAAATGATGATGCAGCCTTTAAAGACTGTTTTTTAAGATGAAGTTGAATAATGCAATCTGCCTTATAGTTCTAACATGTAAACGTGCCTTTGAGATCTTCTCATTTCTTGCTGTACTTTCCTCCACCCCAAGTATTACAAATGAATTTGGGAACCCTGTTTTAGAACTCCAGCTACATTTTCTACAAATCAAAGTATTCATTTTCTATTAATGCTTTTGTTAATTACCAGAAACTTAGTAACTTAAGTAATGAAAGTTTATTATCTGTTGTTCTGAAGGTCAGAAGTCCAACATGATTCTCCTGGGCTCCAGGTATCAGCAGGGCTGCATTCCTTTCTAGAAGACCAAGAGGAGAATCAATTTCCTTGCCTTTTCCAACTTCTAGAGACTGCCCATTTCCCTGGCTTGCAGCCCTTTTCCTATGGATTCAAAACCAGCAGTGATTAACTGAGTCCTATCACTCTGACTTCTATGTCTGTCTCCCTTTTTCATATTTAAGAACCTCTGTTATTTCAGCGGGCCTAGTGGGAAAATCCAGGATAATCTCCTCTAGTAAAGTCATCATATTAGCAACCTTATTTTCCTTTGCATATTTACAGGCTCCAAGGAGCCTATAAATCTTTGGGGGGTCACTACTCTGCCTACCTTGCTCAGTTCAGTGGAAAGTTCTGGGACCCTTGCTTGCATGTTGGTGCTGCTAGCTATTCTTCCTCTGTTGGCTATTTTGGCCTCAGTGTTAAAGTAGCAACACTCAAAAAATACCCTTTTGGAATTACAGTGTCCCTTCACTTGTCCCTTGCAAGATTCATGGGTTCTGGGTTTCTGTCTGCCCTGTTTCATTCTGTCTGACTACCACCATGTAGTGCTTTTGGAAACTTTCTTTAACTTAATTTGGTCTTTAAGTGTTTGGAGTTAGAAAAACAAAAACTTTTCTTGTTTTCTGGTTTTCCTAGGAGATGTTCCTTTAGGGGAAAGAAAACAACCCAAACCCCTAGCGTTTACCCAAGCACAACAAAGCTTAATTCACAGAATCCCTCTCCCTGCCTGTCTCAGCCCCCTTGTCGAACTGACTCCAGCTGACAGACGAGAAGGCCTCATGCTTTCCCCAGTGAAGCAGAAAGCTGCATCCTGAATCCTGAATGTCTGTGTGAGTCAGTGATCACACCCTTGATGTTACCTTTCATTTCAACAGCTCTCTTGGCTCCACTTGCTCTGAGCAGTTTTAATTTCCTGCCAGCACAGTGGCACAATTTGCTGGCATTTTCTTTGGGATGCTTTTCATCAAGAGCCTAATGAGTGCCTGGGTTCTGGCTGATGATAAACATGTGGCTGCCAGGGAAATGCCAAGAGGCCCCCTCAGCTCTGGAAGGCATCTCTGTCTGATTTTCTACCTCCTGCTAACTGAGGGCTAAGGCACCCTTATATGGAAATGCTCCACTGCTAGAATTGCTCTGACAAGCCACTAATGTGTATGCAAAGAAACCTGAAAACCATTAAGACCCAGCTCCACAACACTTGGCCACAAGGAGTTAAGCAGAAAAACACCTCAGTGGAGCTCAATAAATGGACTTGTTAAACCAAACTCCTGATAATGGATACACTCAAACAACCAAGGTACACTAATGGAACACATCCAGAGATAATCAAACTTCCACTAATTAAATAAAATGTTTCCCTATATCTAAGAATTTACTATCCACATCCAAGTATTTTACCCAAATAGGAGGTTGCTATGTTATTAGCCTAATGCAGTTATTATAATGATTTGTGCTTTCAGAGTATTATTCACTGGAGCACCTGAGGGTTTTGGCAAATGTGATTTCCTTGCCAGCATGAAGTCCCTTTCATTTCTTGCTCCCCTCTGTATATTCCCCAAATTCCATGCTTTCTCTTTAATTTGTCTTCTTGTGTTCCTCTACTGCTTACATTAGGTGTGATTTCTCCTCCCAAACCTCTTAACTTGCAACTTGCTGAATAGTTCCTTCCAAGCCTTGGTTTTTAAGATTACAATTTTGTCCAAAAAGATGCTACAAAGACAGTTTAGTATCTACATCATGGTCACGTACACAACAGAGGCTTCATAAGTATTTAAGAAGGAGAAGTGTGATCTTTATTATCTCCCTATGGTTTTATTCCATCATCATTTCACCCTAGAAATGATGAATGCTGATTATCGTCCTTTGCTATGAGAATTATTTTTATAACTAGATCTGGAGATAAATGGCAAATGATATGAATACTAAAATATTCTCCTTGATTTTATGATGTGGAGGCCCTTTGGGTCCAAGTATAAGTAGGAGAACATGGAGATTTGGTCTTGATTATAAAGCCAGGGAATTGTTATTGACCTCATACATTCCACATTCCAGATAACTGAAGGAGCAATCCAGCCTTAGTTTAATTCCAAATCAAAAAACTTTCACTGCAATGACATATGCAATTTTGCCCATTATTTTAATATCTTACTTTCTATAATGTTAAAAACCCACTTCTTCAGAACACTGAAAAGTGGGATCAGAGGATGACATCTAATGTTTACCTTCCTATGGCTCATCTTCCTCCTGACAATTTTGATCCCACACATCATCAATTACATCAGAGGCAACAGAAATTTTCAACATGCTACATCTCCTCATGATTTAAATCTGAAAGATTTCTCAGCTTTATACTACAGAGAGAACTCACATCCCCTTTGATCCATTATTTTTATTAGTTAATCACCAAGCCCAAACAAGAATGCCACCAATCCTTCCCTTTAAGAAAATAATTGACATAAATAAATGCTTTTGCCAAGTGGCCACAACACACACACACACAAGAAACTAAGCTATTTTGTTATTCTTCCTGTTTTTACCCTTCTCCTTTCCATTCTACTTTCTTTTTCCCCATTCCTTCCCATCTTTAAGCTTCTTGTGCACATATTGGGGCTATCTCCAATTATTTCCCATTAAGTAGTCAGGTAGTCAGTTCTTCCTTCAATGATACTCAATTTTAGACAGTATCCTTGAACTCAACACTGCATTCCCCCCCCTTTTTTTTTCATAACACTTATTGTTACCTGATAATTTCCATTTATTTTCTCACTTTTGGTCCAATTCTTCCAGCTAGAAATGTACAAAAAGGGAGATTTTTGTCTATTTTACTCACTTTTCTCCCTCAGTTCCTAATACAGTGTCTATAATATATTAGACTGGCAATAAATTTTGTTGAATGAGTGAATAGTAGTAGATATGAGAGATACGGTGTTGAAATAGAAGAGCTCCTTATTCTTATAATGAACACTGTCTAGTGGCAAAGAAAAAAATAATTATATATTCACTCAAATTTTATTTAATCGAGCTCTAGGAAAGAAAGGTAGAATATGCTATAAGTGTGCATAATGGTGAAATTGTACGGCAGTTTGGAAAAAGTGCTCCTTGAGGAATTGTCTTTTAAATTTAGCTTAGAAGATGAAAATGAGTAGATAAAGCAAAAAAGGAGAAGGAAAGCATTTTGGCCAAAGGGAGGTCTTCACCATTCTGATGCATAAGAAGAGGAGCTTTAGAGCATTCTTTAAGATCTTCTGCTCACTTATTTGAATATTAGGATTGTGCAGTTAATAAGAAATTTACACTATTTATAGACATAGCTACAGAGACAACAGAAGAGATGGCAATTAGTTTTCTTGAGAATATTAGCTCACCAGGTGTCATTTAGTGGGACATGGAATAGAATATAATATCTAAAATGTCTTCCTCCTCTTTCTCTATTTCATTTCAACAAGCATGTATTGAACATCTATTAGGAATCATTCCTTGAACTTAAGGTATTAGAAAATAAAGAGCAATATACCAAGTGCTAGTTCTCAGGAAGTTTATGATTTGGTAGGAGAGAGAGAGCTGTTAAGAATGGAATGGTGAACCCAGAGGTAAGGGTGTGCAGGTAATAGAGTCAAATGTAAAGAAACTATGGGTATGCTAAGTTGGGGTCAGGGAAGACTTTCTGATAGAGGTCCTACAAAAGGCCTTGAAGGCTAAGGAGAAATCAGAAATTAAGATTGGAGTCAGGTGGAGTCAGGTATAGAGAAGGGGAGGGTATAGAGGCATGAGAAAACACTTTGAAAGATGGAATAACATGGTATCATGTTCATAGATGCTGCCTTACAGGGTTATTGTGCAGCATGTGTGAGACAGGGCATGAACGAATGCTGGTGGTGTAGTGAATATGATGATGATTGCAACACTTGGAGTACCCATAAGACAAAAGTGATTGGATAGGAGATTTGTGAGTCATGAAGTACACAGGACTTTTTCTTATTAGTGATAGTGTGTCAATGAAGGGTTTTGAGCTGGGGAATGATAGGACCTTATTTGCATCTTGAATATATCTCTCACCCTATAACTGAAAAAAGAGATAAAAAGATGCTGAAAAAAAATCAATAAGAAAACAACAACAAAGACTAATAATTGTGCTATTAAAATTAGGCTATCAGGGGGCTAGGTTTGTAGCTTAGTGGTAGAGTGCTTGCCTAGCACGTGTGAGGCCCTGGGTTCAATCCTTAGCACCACATAAACATAAATATAAAAAATAAAGATATGGTGTCCAACTACAAAAAAAAATTTAAAAATTAGGCTATCAGGAGAAAGAGGATAAGAGTTCAAATTAAAACTGTGGTAATAAAAATAAAGATGCTAAAACAAGAGGATCACGAGTTCAAAGCCAGCCTCAGCAACGGCAAGGTGCTAAGCAACTCAATGAGACCCTGTCTCTAAATAAAATGAAAAATAGGGCTGGGGATGTGGCTTAGTGGTTGAGTGCCCCTGAGTTCAATCCCTGGTACCAAAACCAACCAAATAAATAAATAAATAGGATAGAGTAAAATACACTCATAACATAAAACAAAGGAAACCACTTGAATGTACATGGATGTGTGTAGCAGGTGAGAAATTGAGGATAAAAAGGAGTTAAGCATCATTCTAGATTTTTTAAAGTAGGTGTCAAAGGGGAGAGCAATGTTATTGATTATAGAATGAATAGGGGTACACAGTAGGAGAAACAAATTTATGAGTACAAAAATGATGTTCAGTTCAATTCTTATATATCTATTCCTTAGATATATAAGTAAAAGAATCTAGCAGTCAGATGGTGTGGCAGTCTGAAAAAATGATCACAAACTCTGACATTCTTCCTTAGCTGTGAGGAAGAACCCTGCTGTAGTAAAGAAGCTTTGTGAATTTGTGCTGGAGTCTTCAAATATCGTTTTATACATTTGCATGCAACTCTTCTTATTAGAATAATCATTTTGAATTACTTTCATAATATTTTGAATACTGATTTTCAAAATCTCCTTGATTCTGTTTCAGTCTGGAGGTTTTAGAAGTAGTAGTATAACTTGAGTCATAAATAAGAAATATCAATACAATGATACAACACATGCTTTTCTATATGGTGTTTGGCTGTAAGACACAGCTTCATCAGTGGGTTCATAAAGGATGCCCATCATCCTAATATATCAGTATTTCTTATTGTATACTAAAGCATTGTAAATTAGGAAAGAGATTTGGGAGTTATACAGACTCAGTTGAATCTCCACCTTGCATTTAACAATAATACCTATCTCCATTTTTATTGAGAATCTGTTGTGTTCGAAACATTTACATCTTATCCTTAACCCTCATTGGAATTCCAAAAGGTGGTTGTTAATTTCCTCATTTTAAATTTAAGGATGAGGGCTGAGAGAAGTTAAATAACTGATTGAAGTTCCTTGAGTACTGATGAGTACTGACGGTGAAATTTGGCCTTCAATCTGATGACTGAATTTAGAGTGTGGTGGTAAAAACCTAAACTCTGCAATAAGAAAGACCTCTGGTACCAGCTCTCTACTAACAGCTGTGTGACTTAACAGCTGTAAGTCTCAGATAGTTTATAGTAGAAAGATAATACCCATTCATAGGGACACATTGATAATTAAATTATATATACATATATACCTATGCAATAGGTACATAATGTAAGTCTTTTCTATAATCCATTTGAAGTATGTAGATTCTTATATTATTTCAAGAAATTTGTGACTTATCTCCAAATAATAATAGAAATTTTCATTCTAACTTGTGCTTCGTGTTACTTATTTATATTTAAAAGAGAGAATAACTACATATGTAGAATGGTAACCAGTATACAAACAAACAAAAAAATGCATGGATTTTGAAATACCATCTAAATCTTTTGTTTAACCTTTCCTTTCCCTCCCTCCTAATCCACTTCAGCACACTAAACTAGGTTCACTAAACTACTAACTACTCACTAAGATAGGAAATAAATTCTAATAGGTAAGAATTTAATATAGAAGCAGTCTGTGGATTTATAATTCAGTGTTATAAATTTATAAAATAATTTAATGAACCTACTTCTTTTTCTGTTCCTTCCTCACCTTCATTTCTCAGTTATTTTTTACTGGCTAAAACCTGTAGAAACTCATGACTGTAAGATTTCATTACTTTTAGAGAATACACTATAGTACATTTACTATAAATAATTCACACCATACTACAATTGTCAAAAGGAATGAACAGAGTATATATCATGGTACAGGAGCCTTGATTTTTATTGTTTTTGCTCACTTACTCACTAATTCTCCAACTTCAGCTCCCTGTCACTGTGAATTAGAGTACTTCTGCTGTATACAAATATTGTATTCTGGGTAATTAGATATTGGGAGAGGAGCCTCTCTAAATTACTTTAACTGGTGTCAGTACTGAAGCAAATCAGAAGTTTTTAGTTCTGTTTCTGGTTTGGGTTATTTTCTGACCCTAAACAGCCTGATATAAAGGAGTGCTTTTCTTTGTCAAAGGCAGCCTTTTCAAATCTAACTGCCAGACACACTATTGAGCTATGTGTTCAATTCTAATTGGCTGAGATCTTTTCAATTCGGCAGTTTCATCTTTAATGCAATGGATGTAAGATTATGCGTAGGTCTTTTCAATGGGTTTTCCATACTGGTGATTAGGGCAGAGGATTTGAACATAACCAAGCTGCTGGCTATTTCTTCTACCCAATTTAAATTGATTCATACAAGTCCTTTGTACCCCAGGGAAAGGGCAGAACAAATCCAAGTGAGTGAGACAGCCATCGCTACACTTTCAGATATAATAGTAGAAAAGAACACTGGGTGGGGGACTTGGAGAGGAGAAACACTCTAAATACTGTGAAATTGGAACTTTAAGCAGTCGAGCAGAGAAATATTGAAACTTAACCAGTAGGCTTCCAAGTAGAATCAAGGACACCAAGAAAATTATTTCCAAGATTGATTCTGATCTCTTTAGGTTAAAAGAGCTATGTAAATAGAAAGTGTTCTTCATTTCTGATTGCACAGGAACCCATAATGGGTAAACTCTTGTTTTAAACATATTCCAAAAGAGAGTAGGTAACTTTTCGAGAACTACAAAACACCCCTGAATGTACTATATTAGAATAGCAAAGAGATGGTTAGCTAAAATTTAGTTTGGGTCTGTTAAAAATTTGGTTTAGAACCAAAGACACATTCTGTTGAAAAAGACTCCACTGTCTTCAGAGTGTAGAGTAGAATGAGCTATTCTACTTAAGCATACATACTTGACGCTGCTGTTGAAGCTTCCTTCTAGTTTCTCTCTCCTGGGATAGCATATGACACATGGTAGAGCATAATGGAACCATTCCTATATCAGCTCTATTCTACTCCTGGGTCTATTCCCAAAGGACTTAAAAACAGCATACTACAGGGACACAGCCACATCAATGTTTATAGCAGCTCAATTCACAATAGCTAGGTTGTGGAACCAACCTAGATGCCCCTCAGTAGATGACTGGATAAATAAAATGTGGTATATATACACAATGGAGTATTACTCAGCAATAAAAGAGAATAAAATCATGGCATTTGCAGGTAAATGGATGAAGTTGGAGAATATAATGCTAAGTGAAGTTAGCCAATCCCAAAAAGCCAAATGCTGAATGTTTTCTTTGATGTAAGTAGGCTGATTCATAGTGGGATTGGGTGAGAGAACATATGAGGAGTACAGGAACTCTAGAAAGGTCAATGGGGAGGGAGGGGGAGAGAGGGAACAAGGGGTTATGAAGGGGGAAAAAAGAAGATGGTAGAATGAGATGGATATCAATATCTTAAACACATGAATGAAGTCTTGAATAGTATGAATATTCTTTGTATTCAAATAGTGTAATGTTAAAGGTATCTATATATGTAATATGAAATGTAATGAATGCTATTGTTTATATACAACGCTGAATAAAAAAAAAAAAAAGAATGAGCTCTATGTGGAGTTTTACTGCTTCCTCAGTTTCATCTCCAAATTGCTCAGGAAAGTTTTTAGAGTATTATATCAGTTAATTTGGTGACTCCCTCTCCAAGGGAGAAAGGGAAGCATTTCTTTATTCAGTAAAAACAGAAACTGTGCACTGTTGATAATATTAACAAGGCCAATTCAATCCTTTCTGAATACATGAAAACAGTGCAACATTTCTCCAGCAAGGGAAAATAGCAATTATTTCATTTTGCCGGTTTGACTTGCTTTACCCTAGAACACATGCAAAATATTCATCTGTCTCCTGGGTACTAATGTTCAATTTGTTAAAATTTATAGTAATAATGGTATCCAACTCTGATGCCTGGCACATTAGATGAACAAATGAAGGTGACAAATATGGCATATGTTGCAGAAATCAGTGGGCAAGTCCTCTAAAGAATTTTTGTTGTGGCTTGGCAGGAAATCTTAGGAGTTTATACAATGATTCATTGTTTTGTAAGGTGTGGAATTCCACACACACACACACAAAAAGTAAAGCCAGTTTTCAACTATCACTCTCAATCAACTACAAACAAACAAAGTCAACCCCTGTGAAAAGATAGCTGCAGCAGCAATTTCTGAGCTGCCTTCCGGAAGACTAATGCTTTGTAAACAGTCTTACTCTGAAACTCACATTTCTTAAGAGATGCTGTTTGAGAATCACTTGAATAAATGCAATGCTTTGAGTAAGTAGAACTTAGTCAGGCCTCCTAAGACTTCAGAATATTTAAGATTTTCCAGCTGATACTTAAAATCAAGCTACTTAGAATTATTTTTGAATACAAAGGAGAAATTCTTTGTACCTAACAGAAATGCATTAATATATCCAACAAAAGAAACGCACAGTATACATGTATATGGATGTTCATAAGACAGTATTTTTAACAGCTCCAAATTGGAAATAATCCAAATGGCTATGGATAGTAGAATGAATAGGTAAATTGTGATCTAGACACAAAACATTTTACTATGCAACAATAAGAATGAACAATCTACAATGTACTGCAATGGATTAATCTCACAAATTGTTGGCCAAAAGAAGCCAAACACAAAATAGTGCACACCTATCAAAGCTTTCTATTATATAAAGTACAGAAAGAAGAAAAACTATGTCAGAAGGCAGTGTACACTGCTTGGGGGAGAGATTTAAAGACAATGTAAGTGGGGCTTCTAGGGTGCTGGTCATGTTCACATTCATCATCTGTGAACAGGGTAGGTTCAGTTGTAAAAGTTCATTGAGTTGTGCAGATACAATATGTGCAAAGGTGGATATACTTGTATTTATACAATATTCAAAAACTAAAAGCAAAAAAGATAGCAGGTCTATAGCTGTCTTATTATTTATGATTCCATGTTTATTCTTTTGTCTTTATTAAAGTAACACCTATATCACTTTTTCACTAGCAGCCTTCAGATCTGTATGTTTTCCCTTCTTGTCTACATGCTTCCAATGACTCCCCATTTCCATTGACCAAAATCCATCTCTCTTTTCATTGATGGATTTTCATTTCCTACTTTAGCCAGATGAGCTCCAGATAAGTTCAATTTAGTAGGCTAAGAAATCTTACAGCTTAGTATGACTTTATATGTTTATATCATTAAAACAAAGAAATATATTTCTTTATATGCTTTAAACATCCTAAAAATGCAGCCATCAAAGTTAACATAATAAGTAAGATGCTTCTTAAAAGTTTTAATTTTACAGTATTCAGTCATAACTCCATAATTTCAATTACAGTATATACTGTCTCATGTCACCTAAGAAATTTAAACTCCTTAGGAGCTTATGTGCATGTGCAGAACTTACTTATGAGGTATAATATGTCTTAAATACAAATAACAAAGATGATGTTTCACCTCTGAATGTCTCTAGTTATCTTTCCCTTGAAATTAATAGTTTGTTATCAATCATCTTTATTTCTGACTTAGTACTACTACTTCCACTGATATCACTACTAAAATACTATTAGGTACTTATTTCATGCAGCCACTTATCTAAGCAATTTGTGCATATTATCACATTTAATATTTACAATCTTGTAAAGTTGGAGTTGTTACCTACATTTTTGAGATGAAGAAATGATCACAGCAAGATTAAATAATTTATACAAGGTCAAAGAATATGACTTGATATAAACCCAGGTGTTCTCACACTAGATCCCAAGTTCTCACTGCTTTGAGTTAAAATAATTTAATACCAAAACACAAATCTTGGCTCCCTTACATTTTTCTAGCACAAACATTACCAAGAGGGTTTACTCTGAGATACTTCTGTTTTTCTTTATATTTATTTGTTTTTTAAAATTTGAATCTACATCAAAACTCCCCTAAAATAGAGATAAAGTCTAGCTCTAATTTCACTCTACTATCATTTCCTACGACAGTTTAGCACCTAGAAATGCAATAGCACATTTTCTTTTTCAATGTATCTATACTGAGAATTCCTTCAGCTTATCTGCAGTGCAGGAGTTGGTTTCTCTAATGATGGTCTATTGGACTCTGATCCAAATCTCCAGAGACTCAAACACAATCTACAGAAGAAATGAGTGTGTACAAGTCTTGCAAGCAAAGGAATTATTGATGCATTGACATAATCTATGCACACAGTTCAATGTGTCACTATAGAGATGCAATGATTAAAAATATACCCTTTTCATAAGCCCACATCAAACATGTCTGCTCATCTTTTTCACCACTAGACCTGCTGGGATCACAAGCTACTAGATTCATATCAGCTCCATTATCCAGTAAGAACTGAACCAGGCGAATGTGACCGTGGTAGCAAGCAGAGTGTAATCCTGTAATAGAAAAGAATAAAAGGATCAAAGGAGAAAGGAAGAAAACTACACTTCGATTTTCAAAAGGCAGTTGTTACCACATAACAACATTGTTTTCAGAGACAGAAACAAAGGTTGATATACCTGATAGTGAATTAATTTTATTATGGGGGAAACATACAATAAGCAAAAGAAATATTCTATTTTAGTCAATATATAGAGACTATATTTTGCTCAGAACAATTTTTTTAACATTTGTGCATCTACAGCAATTATCAAGAATGAATGCTAGTATCTTTATAGAAGAAAAATAATGAAGATTCTCAAGCAGTATTTTCACTGCTCAAAGCAGGGCAGCAGGGTCAGTCAGTCTCTGGTAAAGACCAGAAGAGGGTGCATTGACTATAGATAACATAACAGTCAAGCTGACCAAAATTTAATATGTTTTTTTTTATTATCATTATTTACCATCTATTCTAAATGGTGCCAGTTGATACAACATTCATCCTCACTGGGGTTGACCACAATTAGTGTCCATTCCCACTTGGCACACCACTGTTCTAGACAATTGATAAGCTTCTCGAACAAGGGATATTCTCACCCCAGTCTTACCTGTGTGGCCATCTCTTCCTTGGTGATTGATGTTTACAACATTCTGATCAAGAAGAAATTTAACCAGGTCAATGCTCTTTCCATAGGTACAAGCACTGCAAAAGTACAAAATAAGGAAAATAGAAGGCCCTTCTATGGGCTGAGTTGTCTTCCCTCCCAATGCACATGTTGAAGCCCTAATTCCCTTAACTTCAGATTCTGATTTCATTTAGGGATACTGTACTTAATGAGTTAATATGTTAAAATGGGGACACTAGTGTAGGTACTGATTCAATAAAACTGGTGTCTTAATAAGAAGAGGAGATTATAACAGATAATGACAGTCTGAGGGATGAATATATGAAGTCACAGTGTGAAAGTAGCTATATTCAAGTCAAGAAAAGAGGCTCCAGAGGAAGCCAACCTTGCTGACATCTTAATCTTGTACTTGTAGCCTCTTGAACCATGAGGCAATAAATTTCTGTGGTTTAATCTGTGTGACCTGCGGTATTTTGTTAGGGCAGACACGGGAAACAAATACAGCTTTGATTAACCCAGGATAATCTAGATGCTGGTGTGTATATAAAACTGCCAAAGAGACAGAGAAGGGAGGAGGGAAGGTGAGAGAAGAAATACTGAAAAACAAGTAAGCACTGTATGACCATGGTAAATAAAAATATACACATACTGTGATAAAATCTTAAAGACTTTCAAATCTGCAGTGAAATAACAAAGTTGTGTAAAATTTCTAGAACTTTTTAATCAAGTATTTCCTGTGTTATGAATTCAACTTTAATCTAAAAATCATTCTGCAGGACAATGAAATATGGAATTCAAGAGGGTCCTGAGAGCTGTTGTCAAATCAGGTCATACTTTGAAATTATTCCCTGGGAAAACTGCCAAATGTCTGAAGAATTTCTTGACCAGAAGTTAAGATCTTATAGCTGTCATTTTACTATGGGAGCTTTGGTTGTGGACTCAAAGTCCAGAAATCTTCAGTATACTAGCCAGAGTACCTGGGACAAGTCCTTAGACCTCTTGAATTTTATAGTTTTCATATCTATGCTACATGATGATAGATAATACCTTCTCTATTTGCCACATTGTTGCTGAAATTCCAAGTGAATTAAAGCTTATGGAATCACATAACAAGCTGGAAAGGATGTTCATGATCTGCTCTTTTCATTGGGAGGAAAAATTAACATAGTTAGGGACCTAAAAGAGATAAGATTTTTATAGATAAATTTTACAACTAGATTTGTTGAGTGACTTAATTGAAATTCTAATTTCCACTATTTTCTGAGAAAGCTAAGATAGAAAAAAATATTTTGTGTAATATAAACAAATTATGTATAATAATGACTGTTAGATTTTATTAATTGACCAGTAATTTTCATAAATTTTCTTTTCTTATAATTTCCCTCATACATCTGCTTTTTTTGCTCACTAGCAAGATTCTACTTCCAAAACCTGGACAGCTATTAGGTATGTCATAGGTGAATGGAGGAAATTAATACTAAGCAAAGCCCCATCTAATCATGGCTAATGGAAGTATGCAGGGACTTGGTTCTAGAAGAAGAGGTAATTCATAGCATAGGATCTTAATATTTTCTCTTCCTGATATGGTACTGACCAATATAATTTTTTTTTTTTTTTTTTTTTTTTTTTTTTTTTTTTTTTTTTTTTTTTTTTTGGTACTGGGGATTGAACTCAGGGGCACTTGACCACTGGGCCACATCCCCAGCCCTTTTTGAACTCAGGGGCACTTGACCACTGGGCCACATCCCCAGCCCTTTTTTGTATTTTATTTAGAGACAGGGTCTCACTGAGTTGCTAAGTGCCTCGCCATTGCTGAGGCTGGCTTTGAACTCGCGATTCTCTTGTCTCAGCCTCCCAAGCTGCTGGGATTACAGGCATGCACCACTGCACTGGCTAACCAAGTCATATTTGTTTAATAAATACCACTCATCTTTCATACATCTTCTAAACTATTGCTCCCTCTGCAAGATCTTCTTATGAACAAAGCCAGAATCATTGCTGTCTTCTCTGCTTCCTTGTCATTTCAGTCTTATGGCACTTGTCACATTGCATTATGGTAATAGATACAGTGTTTCTTTTTTTCTTTCTTTCTGTTTTTTTTTTTTTTTTTTTTTTTTTTTTTAACCAAAAGCTCATGGCTCCTTTAATGTCCCTTCTAGCATCAACACAAGGCATGTCTTCAACAACTCTTCTTGAATAATTGAATAAATAGAAAGCAACCATCTCAGTGCAATATATCATACCATTAACAATTTTCCTTGTAAATACGACCATAACACTATATAAACAGTCCATTGTCTGAAGTGCCTTATGGTTTATTTTCAAAGCAACTACTTGGAGGAAATGATAAATTATGAACATACATATGTATATATATATGTGTGTGTGTAATTTATATGTGTATGTATGTTTGCATATATGCATACATATGTATTTTGTTAGTAACTTTCTATTACTGTGATAAAACACCTGAGAAAATAACTCTAAGGATGAAAGATCACAGTTTCAGAGGTTTCAGTCCATGTTCATGTGGCTCCATTGCTGTGGGCCTGTGGAGGCAGAACATTATGGTGGGGAGCATGTGGGAGAGCAGAGTTGCTCACCTTAAGTTAGCCATGGGGTGAAGAAAGAGAAAGAGAGAGAATGGAAGTAAATGGAGACAAGATGAACTATTCAAGGGCACATTCCAGTGACCTACTTCCTCCAACTATGCCTTACCTCCTAAAATTTCCACCACCTCCAAACAGCATCTCCATGTTGAAGGATCAAGCCTTCAACACATGAGCCTCTGGAGGACATTCCATATTCAAACTCTAATAGTCTATCTCCATTCCCCAAAGCTCATGTCATCTCATAATGCAAAAGGCACCCAATTCATATCCAAGAGTCCCAATAGTCTTAGGAGTTACAGCATTGCTCAAAGTATATCTGAGTCTCAAGGCAAACTCTTAGCTGTAATCCATGTAAAATTAAGATATCAAATTATGTACTTTAACATATTATGGCACTGGGTAAACATCCCCAACTAAAAGGAAGGAATACAATACCAAGGAAGAATCAGACCATAGTAAAAATACAGCCCAGCAAGGCAAGTATTGAATCCTATAGATCTACATCCTGCATCTAGGATATGTGATGGTAAGATGTGAATTCCAATGATCATGGGCAGCCCTGACTTGATTGCCTTACCATCTGCAACCCACATGGTCACTCTCTTGAGCCGCCTCTGCTGTTGTCTATAGCTTTGCTCAGCAGACATTCCGCATTCCTGACATCTCTAATTTCCTGGGGCTTCCATTGGAGCTTTGCCTTCACTCTCACAGCTTCATGTATTGCTCTAACAGGAACTTACACAGGGATTCTGAACTTTTACACACTACCTGGCTTCCCAGACTCCCTTTTTAAATCTGAGTGACTCCACAAGTCTTGCATTTTGCATACCTGCCAAACCAGCACAATTCAGATGACACCAAGGTCTGCCACCTATGCCATAGCTGCAGCAGGTTCCTGGATGAGTGAGCACAATAAAATGAATCCTGGGGAAGTAACTTTGTAGGCATCCCAGTGTGAGAGGGGACCCAGTTATATATTCTCAAAGCAAAGTCTTTGAAAATAGTTTACAGTTTTGCACCCTTCAGCCTGTGGTGGGTGGGTGGTGTCAATTCCTGAGATGCTCTTAAGCTACCTTTCCTATCATACTGGTGCAAAGTACTTGGTTTCTTTTCAGTAGTGCTATCTCTTTAGCAAGAACACCTTCTTTGGCTCCATTTTTATATACGCTTCTTTTCTGGCCAAACCACAAAATTTTAAAGTCCTTCTACTCTGCTTTTTGCTCCAAAATATTACTGTAAATCTTGTGTGAAGCAGTTATCCATACCCATGCCACCACCTTTATGCTGTGTTATCTTGAAAAATCCTGTTCCAGGTAAACTATACCATCATCTTGAGTTCAGCTTCACACATGTCCTCAAGGCATGGACAAAATGTTGACAAGTTTTTTGCCAGAATGTAACACACATGTTCTCTAGTTCCATTCCCAACAGAATCCTCTTTCTCATCTAAAACCTCATCACTGCCTTTACTGTCCACATTCTTCCTAGAATTCTGGTGTTCTGAGTTCACATCAGAATTGTCTATTAAGTTCTCCTTACAATGTTCTAAGCTTTCTTCTCCAAACATTCTAAACTACTCCCAGTAACCAATTCCAAACATATTGTCAGGTATAGTCAAAGCAATGACCCACTTCTCAGTATCAATTTTCTGTTGTTTATATTCTAATATAAGCAATTTAAAAGATGATAGATTTATATTGTCTGACTGTTTCAGTCCATAGACACTTGATCCCACCACTACGGGCCTTTCATGAGAAAGAACATTATAGAGGGAACAGTTTGGCAAAACAGAGTTTCTCACCTAATGGAGACCAGGATAAAGGAAAAAAAGAGAAAAAGAAGGAAAAAAGAGGAAGGAGCCAGGGACAGATACACCCTTTAAGGTGCCCCCAGTGACCTACTTCACAGGCTCCAACACCTACAGTTTCTGCCACCTCCCAATAGCACCACCAAACAGGCATCAAGTTTGTAACACATGAGCCTTTGGAGGGCATTCTAGATCCAAACTATAATATGTATATGTGTTATATACACACACATATGTATATTATGTGTATATATGTATGCCTATACATATATTTTTAATAAGTACACATATAAAAACAATAACAAACATATAAGTGATTCTTATTTGCAAAGCAATGATTTGTAAAAAGAAAATTTTGTATTCATAGTACATTTCTCATGTAAACAGTTTCTTTTGTAAGTATGTGCTTACAATAAAAATAATAAAAATATTAATCTGTTATTCCTAGTCACCACAGGCTTACACAAAATAAAACAGTTGGGTTCATACTTTTAACTCACTTCACAAATCTCATATAGACAGCCTCCTGGAGGTGACAGTCACCGTCTGATTGCAGTTGGTTCCAATTCATGTGCATGGGGTAGCAAAATGATTTGAAACTAGCCTGAGGTGTCAGCCATAACAGGCATGACCTAACAGGGAAAGAAGATACCAGTGATGCGTACATATCAGTTCTGCCAATTTTCCCCTTCAGGGACAGATCCCACTGATCCATTTTGACTGAAGGTATGATCTGAAGAGTTTTTGCATCTGTTCTGTTACCAAGTATATAGAAAACAAACAAAACATTCTGGTACTAGAACATGAAGATATGCAAAAAGCACAGGATTTTAAGTTAGGCAGACATTTACTACATTATTTTCTAGCCATAAGAACCTTTGGCATGTTATTTAGTTTCCTTGAGTTTCAACATTATCCACCTTCATAAAATGGGTTAGGAAGATTAAATAAAATAATGGATATAAATCATCAGTGATATAATCACTTATCCATAAATGGTAGTTTTCTTAACTTCCCCTTTGGCCAATCTCTGTGATTTATTTTAAAAAATCCTTTAATTCCATGTGCAATTTAATAGGTTGAAGTTTGATGCAGAAGCCTAAATTTAATTTTAGTTTACTATGAACAAAAGACTCTCCTTATTTATATTATTTATCAGTGCAATACAAACATTATGTAAACAACAACTTAGTCCCAGGTACCTTTTGAGAGTTTGCAGATTATCTAAGAAATATGTAATATGTAGTTAAATGACCTTATGTTCAAGATTTATTGCATTGAAATTACTGTTATTATTTTTATAGCAAAATTGCAAACTTCTAAAATGAAGGCTTTAAATTCTATAAGTCTTAAACCTTTGTTTTAGATGTTTTAGGGAGCTGATTTGGTTCTGAATTACTAGCAATTTCTTTTCCTCCTTCTTTGTTATGGTTTAGATATGAGGTCTCCCTCAAAAGTTCACACGTGAGACAATTCAAAAACATTTGGAGGTGGGTTATGAAAAAATTAACCTAATCAGCACATCAATCCACTTGAATGGATTAACTGCATTATGAAAGTAGGCAGATAGGGTGTGAAGGAAGAAGTAGGTCACTGGAAGAGTATGTTTGGGGTTTATATTTTGTCCCTGGTGAGCAGAGTGGTTTCTCTCTCTCTCTCTCTCTCTCTCTCTCTCTCTCTCTCTGTCTCTCTCTCTCCCCCTACTTCCTCATTGTCATGAGCTACTATTTTCCTTTGCTGCACCATTCTGCCATATCTGCCTCACCTCTGGCCTAGAGCTATGGAGTTTGGCTGAACCTCTGAAACAAGAGCCAAAATAATTCTTTCCTTCTCCTCTACATTGTTCTCTTGAGTCTTTGGTTAAAGTGATGCAAAAGCTGGCCAAAACTTTTTTTTTTCCTTTTAAAACTTTTCCAAACAGAGCTGATCCTTTATTGCACTTTCCTAGAGTATACTATAGGACTCATGGATTCCTAGAAAAGAACTAACACCCCCTTAGGTATCTCAGTAGTCATCCTGACTAGGCTTTTACAGACTGACATATGGATGTCTTAGATAGGTATACATATTTGCACATAAGGTTTAAGTAGTAAGGAAAAAAAGTGTCACATTTGATGCTGATGAATTCTGGTAATGAGATTCTTGTTGGAGGAGGATTATGGGCACAGCCCCTTTTGGCATCATTCCACAGAGAAAGGAATAGAAGCAATATGCTTACAGATGTTGATATGCCTGTTGCCTTGGCAACATTAGTCCCTGTCTTTGTGGCAGCATCCAGGAACATAGCATCTGGCTCCAACCCCATCTGTTGTGCTGACTGCAGCATCTGCCTCCACCTTTTCTTCTGTGCATCTAGCTTGGGCTTCTCATCCTCTGCCTTACCTGTGCTATCACTTTCTGATTGCAACATCTGCCACTATTTGTTCTTGCTTTATGTACACAACTTCAGGTGCTGTCAGGTGTCAGCTAAGTTTAGTGGCTATTGCACATAAATATACTTTTACCTGTGAAAAGCTGTTTCACTGAAGATATTTTCCTTAGTCAGACTTTCTGTTCCTGTTATTTGAACGATTTCCTTAACAACTTCAAATTTGCCATTGTAGCACGCCCTAGATTTGAAGACAATATTTTGATGAGTAAATGCATGTCTCATACTTATAGGACCTATGGAACTCTACATAATACTCACAGGTGCAAAGGGGTGTCTCCATAGATATTAACAACATGAGGCTGAACCTCCAAATCACTTTGGAGCAGGTACTTCACTATATCATGGTGTCCGAATCGAGAACAGAAATGGAGTGGGACGTGGTCTTCATTATCCTGAGCATTCACTGTCATCAGCAAGAAAGAAAAAGATACGTTATCTGGAATCCACTATATCACAGCCATAATATATACAGGGCTATGGACATTTTGTAAGTGCCTGAGAGACTCCTGGAAATTGCCAATTAATGATAATAATAGAGGAAATTAAGTGCAACCAATTTAAAAAGTTGTAATTCTATTCTATTGCCTATTACCACATTAAATAGACTTTCTTCTAGCTCCCATAAATTCTGTGGAATGCATCTAATCAAATCTACCTTGCACAATAGAATGTTCAGGAAACTAATAAGCATCCATAAGATACTTGTGGCCTTATTTCCATAAATATCTCCTTTTGAATTGATTTTGTTTTTCCTCTAAAGGATGTAAAAAATTACAGATTATTGCCAAAGAACTAAACCCAGAGATTTTGGTTCAGCAGATTATTGGTAAAGCCTGGCAATTTCTATGTTTACAACACTGTTTAGGAGGTCCTAATATATACCCTCAGCTGAGAGTCTCTATACTACAATATACAGGGCATGTTGTTATGGAAAAAATATATATATACATATATATATGTGTGTGTGAATGTGTGTATATATACACACATACACACACGTGTACATACACACACTTTAAAGGATACAGACCTAATTAGACATGTTAACATACATAGAAAAGTTACTTAAAATTCATTTTTTCACTCAGTAGTGGGAATTTGCTCTTGTCTTTGCCCCCCAGCTTCATAACAGCTTCTTATATCATAACTGCAAATATAGGCTAAGACAGTGTTATATCACAGAATCTGAAAATGTGCTTTCCAAGATTATTTTGTATTTAGGGCCAAGATTAGGAGGGGGGACAAAATAGGGGTTTGTTGTCCTGGGATAATTCTTTTTTTTTTTGGTTACCGGGGATTGAACTCAGGGGCACTCGACTACTGGGTCACATCCCCAGCCCTTTTTTGTATTTTATTTAGAGACAGGGTCTCACTGAGTTGCTAAGTGCCTCGCCATTACTGAGGCTGTCTTTGAACTCGCGATCCTCCTGCCTCAGCCTCCCAAAGTGCTGGTATTACAGGCGTGCGCCACCGCACCCGGCAATTCTTTTTTTATATATACCTTTACCTTTATTTTTTATGCGGTGCTGAGAATTGAACCCAGCACCTCGCACATACTAGGTGAGTACTCTACCACTGAGCAACAATCCCAGCCCTCTTGGGATAATTCTTAACATGACCCTTTCATTTTCAACAGTGCCTTGGTTTGGACAAATATCTATAGTCTCTTCCAATCAACATACCATATCAAGCTCTTTGGAGACTGTGGAGCTGATGACACATTAAACAGGGCCTAATCTACCCTGGCAATGTAGTAGTGGTGGCAATAGCTATAGCAATTCCAGCTACAGATTCAGTGTCTTGCATTGCTGATTTCCCAACCATAAGGTTGATGTGTATCAAGCAGAGCTTATGCTGAGTCTTCATAGGACTGATTTTGTTTTGTACTGTAACTTTAGATGTTGTTCCTCACTGTATTATAAACCTGCTTATCTACCCTTTTATGGAGGCAAGTCTGTGTGCTACCTGTCATCCTTTAATATATTCTTATTATGCTTAGAGTTAGTTTCCAATGCTTGAGAAAACTTGATTGATACTCTACTCCCTCAATAAGTTTTGAATGACATTGAGCCAGTCACTGTCCTAGGTGTTAGAGATACTGATGTTTTATTAGTAATGATGAAGTAATACACCATTGTTGCAGAATGCTTAAAGGATTAAAGGAACTATTTGTTTGGAAAGTATATAATATTATGCCTATTACATAGTAGACAGATGTTCAATAAAAATTATTTGGTTTCCTAATTTCCGTCTTAAAATTTTTCTACATTCTAAGACCAATAAACTTATAAATGCAGAGTCCATACACTCAGAGTATAAATGAATAGTCAGTAATTACAGGATTGAAATAATAAAAACTAGGGCTGGAGTTGTGGCTCAGCGGCAGAGCACTCTCCTCGCACGTGCGCGGTCCGGGTTCGATCCTCAGCACCACGTAAACATAAATGCATTGCATTGTGTACAACTAAGGTAAATAAATAAATATTTTTTAAAAAAAGAAATAATAAAAACTAAACACTAAACTGCCCAGTTCTGGGTCTGACTTTACCTCAATAGTTTAACACTAAAACAGTTGTACTAAGTATTTTATAGCTATTTATTTTATTATGTGATTTCTTTTACATTGTAGAACCAAAAGAATTGAAGGCATGAAATTTTTTTTTAAATAATGAAAATAAGAAGGTAAAGCAAGGAAGGTAACAGTAACTTTTAAAACTTTACACATAATTGTCTGCTATGATTGGTATAATCATCATATAACAATTAATGAACAATGATTTAGGCCTTCTAGGTTGTATACTTTGTTGATAACCTTTCTTATTTTCCTGTCCTGTAGGATCTTAAAGCCAAAGGAAAATATATGACAAAGTTCCTGATATTCTCCTGAGGTTGTTATAGAAAAATAAATTTTTGAATCTTTTTAAAATTAATGAATAGCTCAGAAATATCATCCTGCATCTCCTACAGAAGAATGTTTCTGATTCTTTTAATTGTATTCCTTTTTGTGATACTTTCATTTGTTCACATTCTGTTTGAATACAGGGAAAGTAAATGGCATGAGTCAATGTGTGAGAACAGTCTGGAGTCCAGGGCCTCTGGAAGGTCATTTAAGAGTTCTTGAGGTCCAAACAGAAAATTGTCACGTAGAATACAGTGCAATCTTCCATTAGTCCATAATTTTCCTTTAGTCATCTCAGTTCCGCCCAACATACCTTTTCTCCTATTGAATCAAGAAGACTTCAAGTAAGTTTTCTAGTTGGTAAATTACCTACAGTAGATCTAACATTCTCCCCATCAAAGAAGTAAATACCAACTGAAGAGAAAAATCAGAGGAAATACAGGATCAAACATAGGGTTTATGTGAATACAACTGTTGTTTGTGCTTCAGTCCTTGTGATTTCTTAGCTTTTTTCTTGGACAAGTTTTCAAGGACTAAACATGTATATGTTATTATATGAAACCTCAAGAAAATTGAATCTCTGAATGATATTCTACTTCCTCTAACTTAATATATTATTGAGAAGCTTAGATAAAGGAGACTTTCAAACAAAAAAAATATGTAAATCATCGTAAGAAAAATATTTAGTATGTGTCCTCTACTCTTAAGAGAGTAAGTGCTCAGTAATATCTTTTAAAAGAAAAAAAAATGTTTGAAGGGTGGGTGAAAATAATCAGTGATTGATTATTGATCTTAAAAATAAAATTAAAATTTTAAATAAACCCCATAATGGCTGCAAATCACAGAGTATCTTAAAATAAACCCTAAATGTGTCTTGAATAAATATTTAATAACATACTTGTATAATATCTCCCCAAAGATATATTTTAAAAGTTAAACACTCTTTTTACTGAACACATTCTAGGATTTTTTTTTTTTTTGTAAATTTCTGTAAAACTGGATCCATGTTAAAGGACTATGTTTATTAAAAGTACTATAATATTTAATATTGAGATAACAAAAATTAATACATTCCAAATTTAAAATTTTCCATTTTCTACCACGTCAAAATGATAAGTTTTGAGGACTGCATTACAATTTTTTTAAAGAAGTCCAGTAATATTTTGGCCTTTTCAACCTCATTTAGGAGGTATTGTATTTATCTTTTTTCATTGCCCTCAGAGAAATAAGGAAGCAGACCAGAGACTTAAAACATACCTGACTGAATAGGTCAGCCTTTGAACACATTAAACTGAAGAGTCTGCTTTCAGCATTACTTTTTGGCCAATTTTGTAACCTGAATTTATTCTTATTTGTGACATTCTGTTACCATGGAAACATACTGTAAATACCAGATTTCAAATTGTATTTCTTTTGGGGTCATTCATTTAATCTTCTTTTTATGTCCATTCACCATAGGTAAAGTCTACATTTAAAGTAAATCATCTTGAGGCTTAGCTACATTTCGGAATAAGTGAACTAACTGGTAATCGGTGCTGTACAGTGTCCATCAGCCTAGTGGACCTTATGGTTTATTTTCCTGCAATTGGTTGAAGTGCAAAAGGTGCTTAAATATCAAATGTGTATCAAGAGGAAGTAAAAATACTTAAAAGTTTGATTCATGCTGTCTCTTGATTTTAAAAAAAATGATTGAGTAGGAGGCATGTAGTACTTGTGGGAGACTGAAAGAAGATGTTAAAAATTATATTGTATGATGCTGGTATGTAAAGGGATACGTATGGGTGTACTACACATTTCAATGCCTTTTGCAGAATAGTCCTTTGATTCTGGAGACATGCTGATCACAAATGACAGTCATTTTGACACTACTGAGCTTTGGAGTTGTGCAGAAGAATAAAAAGCTGAGATTGGCATTGGTAATAAAAGGAAAAAGTGATGCAGTTCTTGACCCCTTAGAAGAGTAAGGCAGTTTCAAAAACATAATTATGTGTTCAGTGGTTCACACAGGTATACCTCTGTCTATTCTAAACTATCAGAATGAAAGAGACAGCTTAAATAAAGTCCAAGTAACAGTGTTCCTAGTGTTTCAACAACATATCAGCTATAGTATAGATGCCTGCATTACTGCACAGTGGCTTATAGAAAACAATGCAAACTATGTTTCTCATATTTTACAAAATAGTGACACCTGTTTCCAGCATGGAAATTGGAAACTGCCCTAGCCTCTTGCCTCAGTTGTCTCTAGGAGCTTTTCTGTTTTCTTTTTGAGTAGATGAAAACCATCGATTAGCTTTATTAGCTGAATATCAATCTGAATTTTGGACCAAGGAACTGGCAGTTCTACAGGTTTGACAACCATGTCCTTTTGGAAATGTGTATCATTCCTGTTGCAAAGGCCAGAAGCTCTTACAACTGGGCTTTTAATTAGGTCTCTAGGGGGTCAATGGAAGAATGTTGGATATGCCTGAGAGAATTTAATGGCAAAATGTAACTCTCAGTGAATTTGTGTCAAAAAATAAAGTTTGTGAGGATGATTTTTTTTCAATAACTCTACTTTTAATCAACTTTCCAAAATTAATTTTTATAATTTTAAAAATAAAAAGGCAAGAGAGATTCTATTCTAGTAATTGAATCTGAAGTCCTTTCATATATTCTAAAGCCTTTTTTCCAAACTAATTATATTCAAATTCTATCTCCAATAAAAATTATACTAATATAATATTAAACATTGGAGAGGCAATGGGGAGCTATTGGAACTCTGACATATTACTGCAGGATTGAAAAATAGTACAAACATTTTGGAAAATTGGAAATTTCCTACAAATGTAAACATTGGCATACTTCTTGGTAAAGCAATTGTATTTCAATAGATGTACTAAAGAAAAATAAATGTTTACAAAAGCTCTTGGATATAAGCGTTCTGACTGTGGAAATGTACAGGACAGAAAGTTTTCTCTGGTTGTGAAGAGAGGTGACAGAGTATGGGAGAGCAGTGTCTGAAATTGGGGCCTCTGATGACTTCGTGGCTGTGACATGCATAGTGCCTGAGAAAGTTTCTAGGCAAATGTGCAAGACGTCTAGCTGCTGTGGTAATGCCCTCCATGAGGAGGCTCTGTGCTAGAATCTTATCAGCCTTAACCTTGATCTCAGACACTCAGCTCTCTTATTAGACAACCACATTTTTTTTTTTTTTTTACCAAGTTTGGCTGCTCCTGAACCTGTCCACATAACAGTAACTTTAAACAATGGACTTTCTTGAAAACTACACAAGCTCCTAACACTGCCCATTGCAATTTAATATGTAACTGAGGAATAAGCTGAATAAAGTTGCTAACTCTGTAACCTGCCTAATGATACAATGAACAATGATGTACTACTGATGCCAGTGACCTAATGTAACCTATTGATATAAATAAAGCAACAGCTTGGCCTAGCAGCCTTTTTGCCTCTGCATCTTGCCTCTGTGTCTCCTTTGATTTCTTTACACTTGGATCAGAATGTTGTTGGCAGTTTTATTCGAATAGCAAAACATTAGAAATATTAACAAATTGTAGCATATTCAAGCCAGTTAATTTTAGCAATATAAAAAGGAAAGTGTGAGTTATGCAACATTATGAATAATTGTGGAAATTAAGTTCTTGAGCAGAAGAAACCACTCACAAATTATATGAAATTTAAAAACAGACAAAACTGATCTATGGCAATAGATATCTGTATATTGAGGATCTTTGGTGGTTAAGGCTATTTACTGAGATAAAAGAATAAGTGAATATACCTGAGTGAGGAAATATTTCTATATCTTGATCTGGGTGCTTTTTACATAAATGTATTCATGAGTAAATATTCATCAGTATTTATTCTAAAAAATTAAGAATTTTATATATGTAAATTTTATGTCACTTTGAGAAAACATCAAGGAAAAACAACAAAGAAGACTAATTTGCCTAGGAAAATGTCTTACTTTATCAAGTCACTTGATATGTTGAGAACTGAGCTGAAACATGTAGAGAAGGATTCTCTTGTAGGCTTAATAAACATATTTTTAAAAATACATTATCATTTGTGGAACAAATTACCATATGACTAGAGGATTAGTCAATTTCAAGTTTATTCTATAGTAAGAGAAGTACAAGTAAAGTAGTATATATAAAGTAAAAAGACAGCAAAGTTCTCCTAAACATATGTTTAGGTAAGTTCTCCTTACCATCTGCTTTGCTTCCATCTTCCATCAGAAGTTTTGTAATATTAAAGAATCCCTTTGCAGATGCTAGGTGGAGAGGCCTATCTCCAACTTCACCACTTACATTTACATCAGCACCAAATTTCAAAAGGAGGCGAGTTACCTAAAGGAGCCATTAATTTGAAATTAATACAAAGAATCAAATGATAATGGGAAGCTTTTGACCATTAAAGAACACATCTTTGAAGCCTTCTCTTAGGTTGTTATCACCAGAAAATAATAAAAAAATCCTAACTCAACTGGATTGAACAATAAGGAATTTATTATTACATTAGCTAACAGTTCTAAATTAGAACAATTGCAGGGTTGATTAATACAACAATTTAAGAACATTGTTAGAACTCAAGTTCTTTCTATCACTCTGTTCTTCCATGCTCAACACCTTCACATTACCATTCTCATGGTTTCAAGAGGGCTTCAGCAGCTCCAGGCATTATAAACCAAATTCCACAGAGTAAAGCAAGGAACTCCTCTAGCTTTTGAAATATGGGATGTGTGTGATGATGCTTCATCTTTCTGGGATTGTTTTAGATAATTTGTGAGGATCCTTTGAATCATTTACATATATAGTTAGTAATTCACCAAATAATTTCTTTACACCTGAAATTGCCTCCCCAAGAATTTCAAAAGTCACTTTAGTGATCCTAAAAGATAAGTTGGTATTTGTGTATGTCATTAAAAATAACGGGAAAATGCCCCTCAATTATCCTGACTATGGAGGTATCAAAACAAAAGTGAATTCGAGCTCTAGAACTATTTTTGGCTTTTCCTACTCAGCAGTCAATACACATGTCTTGAGTAAAAACTTCTCAAAAATATGAGACATTTGATATAAATTCTTGGCAAAATATTAGCTGGATGGGATGGATATGGGGAAATTATTTTCTACTGAGTAAAGTAGGTAAGAGCAAGGATTCTGGAATTAGGCTTCTGTTTATTAGCTATGTCACCTTGAACAAAATATTTAAACTTTTAATACTTCAGTTTCTTCATTGCTAGGGTAGGGATGATAACAGTTCTCCCTCGTAAAGTTGCTGTGAAAATTAAACAAATTTTTACATGTAAAGCACTCAGAAAAATACCTAGCACTCCAATAACTATTAGGAAAAGTGGTACCACCAAGGAGTAACATGTGAATCTTATGCTTTCATTTGTTAATGGGCAGATAGAGACTTAATTCAGGAGACATTAGAACAGCAGAAGTTTAGTCTTCGAGAACTTTGTACTGGTAAGCAAATATTTCCATTTATGCAGATTGTAAATTCTGATTATGTGACTTTATAATGGACAGATTTAAACTATCTCTGAAATCGATGTCTATTAAGCACTATTATTATATACTTAGGAAATATTGTTCTTGGTACAAAACATCTATTCGTCCACTTAAAAATAAGCAAATAAACAAATGGCAGGGAACATGGCACATTAGGCACATTTATATATTGAATGTACCATTCTCCTTGTCAGCATATTTTAGCAAATGACAACAGCCTCCATAAATTACTTATGTGCTGCCTTCATACATAGAGAAAGTGAGTCCCTTATCATAAAAGGGCCATCCACATTTTAGCATAATTTTATAAGACTGTGACTATATTTTCAGGGAAAGTAAACAAATTTAGCTCTCCACCCAATATGCATAGAGGCTCTTTATCTTTCTGCTGGTTTATGAGGTTAATCACCAAAGAAGATGACTCTACAAGCAGCATGCATTGTAAATATTCTGTCCATGCCTGAAGCACTAAAAATATGGAATTTTTCCATCACCTGGGTTTTTGGATTCTACATTTTCAAACCCATTTTCAGTGCCTGGCTCTCTAGTGCACTCCAGTGTACTCTGAACAGCACATCAATGAAATGAGCATTTTTTTTCCCCAGCTACAGGTCACTTTTCACATGACCAAAAGGGCCCAAGCATATGTCAACTAGCAGAGAAATAAAGGCATAATAAGTAGGACAGCCAGGGACATAAGAAAATTTAGTTTTCAACTTAGGGTCCTCAGGCAGTACTGTGGGATGTCCTTCAGGAAGTTAAAAAGGTATAATTCTCCATAAGTAAGTGAGCCAGGGGAGAAAACAATGAGAGAGAATGAAAGTGGAGTATCCGGAGAATAGTTATGTTTGGTTATTCAATTATGTTTATATTTGTTTTATTTGATTCTTTTCAGTTTCTTGAGAAAACAGCTAAAGGGCAATGCTTGAAAGCAGTATATACAAATTCTGTCTTTCATGATGGATTTTAGATTAGAGCACATTGTCTTGAATTCTTACTTCCCAATTTAGGCAAATTGCCTGGATTTTATGACATTGGTCACTGATTGAAGAGAAATAACAAGGTGTGCTCTAGCAAAACAGAACAAACCCATATTTTGGGTTCAGATAGACCGGGAGTACGTATTTCACCTCTTCTATTTATTATCTGTATGACTCTGGCATGCAATCTGACCTGACTGAACCTCATTTATATAATTAGTAAGAAGGGGGAAATAACAGCTGATTTCAGGGTGTGACCAAATTAGAAAATTATGATGATTATGATGATGATGATGTCCCTGGAGTCTTCCACTTCCTGTTTTCTTAGCTTCTGGGAGCTGCCTGAATTTCTTAGATTGCAGCCCTTTTCCTGCATCACTTTATCCTCTTATTCTATTGTCACATCTCCTAGTGCTTACTTTGATTTCCTTCCCTCTTCTTATATGAACCCTTGAAAATCATTAGGCCTAATGGATAATCCAAAATAATCTCCCTATCTCAAAATCCTTAACTAGGTCAAATCTGCAAAACACCTTCTAAGGTAAAATTCACAAAAATTAGGATGCAAGAATATTTCAGGAGATATTTTTCAACTTACAACATCCTGTGACAGTAGTAAAGAGGAAATACAGTTTCTGAAAGACACCTTTGTTCAGAGAACTACAGGAAGGGCCTTTATGATTTGTTATGTTGTTATTGTCATTAGCATCATCACAGTGATATATATTAGACATTTGAGAAGAAATATAGATGTAATAACACCATCCCTGTAAGGTAGTTACTATTAATATCTTTTTTCCCATTTTATAGATGATGAAATGAAGATCATAGGGGTTATATAACCAATGAATGGGTCACAAGGCAAGTAGGTGATTTTTGAGGAGGAATCAGGCTAACTGATTCCTGTGGCTGCACACTTACCAAAGCACCTTATGGCCTCCTCTGTGACTAAGATAGTCAGTAAAAATGAATAGCATGGCAGCTGTAGTGTTTATATGGATCTATAGGCTCCTCAAGAATGGAGCTCATGAGAATATGGCAAAAAAAAATTTCAGCAAGTATCTTAAATAGCCCGTGTTCAGTGATAGCACAGTTGAACAAAAGTCTGGTACATTTCAACAGATCCCCAATCTTTGAAATGTTTGCAGCCAGACCTACCTGTTCATGTCCATAGTATGCTGCAATGTGTAATGGAGTGAAAAAAACTGCATCTTGAACATTGACATTAGCTCCATGTTGCAATAACACATCAGCAGCCTGGACAAGAAAGAGATCTTGATTAGGGACCTCTTTGGGGGATCTATTCATTAAAATTTAGTTCACAAACCACATGCATAACTGTTAATTAGGCATCCCATTCTGAAACACAACCTTTTCTTCCATCTCCCTTCCCCCAAATTTTCAATGCCTTGCTTCTACCTAGAAAATAAAGACTAAGCCTCTTCATGACACATAAGTTGCACTCAATCTGATGGTATTCTTTTTAATATATTGCCCATTACACTCTTTCATAAACACAATTGTGTAGACAAATGCATAGTCAATTGTCACTTATTTCCTACTCCTTGAGGTGCTGCTCATATTATTTCCTCAGGCAGAAATTCCCTTCTGCCCAATATACATATGTTTAAATCCTGGCGAAAATGTCAAAATGACATCTCCTCCAAGATTTTCTTAATTTCCTTCCCTTCATTGACATCTGTTTGGCTGAAGTTATAGCTTCTTTCCTCATAATTCATGTAATATTTTAATTCACATCATTTAGAACATTTTTTTACTCATATACATGTCTTATCATCCCTACTAAAGAGCAGACTCTTGAAAGACAAAGTACATGTTGGATCTTTATCTTACTCTAACATTTTGCCTTAGAAATGGTAATCAAGAGACATTTGTTGAATAAATAAATGAAAGAATAAGTCGGTGGAAAACACCACCAGGAACTCTTGGTCAGCTGTCTTCAGGGAAAGTCATGAATCAGCAATTGTAGAGGAGCAAAAAATTATTTTTTCTCTACCTATCAGGTTCATTGACTGTGGCCCTACATATTAAACTGACAACACACAGATTAACAAGAGAAAAACAAATAGAATTTTATTAACATGTACATTACCAATACAGATAAGAGCAATCAGTAATGAGTAACTCAAAGAGGTAGTTATAATTTACACAGCATCTTAACAAAAAGCAGTAAATCTTTCAGAAAAATAAAACAAGGAAAAAGGATTCTGAGCTATTAGGGGCAGTAAATTGAAGGAAGGTAAATGTATAGGAAAACTAGAAGATAAGGGCCAGTTTTGGTCATGTTTTTTATGTAGCTTAGAGGCTGGGACCTAAGCTTTCTCTGGGTTTAAAGGGTCTGCAGTTTTCTCTGGTGGGAAATTAACTTTTGTTCATCCTGGTAGAGAAGGGAGGGATAACTTTACACATTTATGTCCTTACTCTTAGGCAAATAGGAGGAGACTAGAGACTCTTCTCATTCTATTTCTCAGTTTTCTCTAACAAAAATTATTCAATATGCCTATGTGGCATACTTTGGGGTATCCTTCACCACAAATTTGTCAGTTTTTCGGGTTTCTTTTCTCAAAAATCTCTTAATCTTCTTTTCTGGACAACAGATTGGATTGCTGCCTTCAGATGTGTTCATTTTCAATAAGACTTTCCTGATGCACTCTTCTTCAGTTGGTAAAATGATATACGTTTGATAAAATTTTCAAGAGTGTTAGAAAACAGAGAGATGGGACCTAAGTTCAAGGAACTTATGTCTTAAAAAATCACTTCTTCTGTTCCTCTAAGCAAATATCCTCCTAAGTCAAGTTTCCTTACTTATATAAAGCATATCCCTTTAGAGTGTGACCATATACATTACATATTGTGCCCTTTTAAAAGAGGTAGAGAATAAGAATCAAAGGCATTGGGAATTTTCTCAAGGTCATAGGGAAAGTCAGTGTCACCAGAAAAATGACTCTTCAGCTTCTTGCCTCTAGCTTTATTTGAGTACTCTGCAGTTTTAAATAGCTCATTCATTTACTCAATTATTTATTTTCTATTAAATAAAATGTATTGCCCATGTTTGAGCTAATACTGTTATTTTATAAAAAAGGCTAAGGAATTCTTGTGGAACATCTGAAATTGTTGGTGAGTCTAAACTGATAAGCAGGCATACAGGCTTCTATTCTCAGAATAGTGCTTTTGCTTATATCCAGATATTGCTAAGTAATGATAACATAATAACAGACATTTATTGAGGCAATAGTATGTGTCTGTCACTGAACTAAATTCATCAATGGTATTTAGAGTACACAGAAAGATAGATGCTATTCTCCCAATTTAAAGGTGAAGAAACTGAGCTTCAGGGAGGCCAGTTAACATATTTGAGGCCAAAGAACTAATAAGAATTCAAATAAACGTCTTTTTTACTTCAAAATTTATTTTCATAAAACAGTGAATGTGATCTCATTAATGCTAACCTTTAAGGAAAAGAACCTTTAAGTAAAAGAACCGATTCAATCCCAGATAGGAGGAAGCCATCTGTCTGTAGAGGCTCTGTAGATTCAGCTTGAAAATGACTGCCAGAGCCATTTATAACAAGTATCTAGAATCTAAGGCTTCCTATGCCCAGGAGTTCAATCTCAGGAACCTTGAAAGGAGGACACTAAGGATCAAGGAAGAGAAAGCTTTTTACAATTTCTCTTATTTTAAATATAGCATAAAATAGCACGAATTTTCATTGTAAAAAGGACCCTCAAATGTTAACATGTAAAGCCAATTTCCTAGGCATGTTTCCATAACTTACTTTCATTCTAAAAGATAACAACTCTGAAGCTTCAATAAATAGTCAAAAGTAAAAGTCTTTTCCTCCTAAGTTTGCACTAATGCAGTCACTCAGAAGGTCAACTTTTGGGCTGAACATCCATTAATTATGAAGTGTTGGCTTTCTGAGAAACTGTCAAAATGTAAGTTTTAATGAAACCACACAGAGTCATTATTGAACTGTAGACTTTTTAAAAAAATGTTTTTCAAAATTCAAAGAAATATTTAACCATTAAGAGCAATGTGCATTGGAATTATATGATTTTATTTAAATGAGTAGAACATGCTTATTAATTTCTATTGAGTTTGGAGTCATTATGAGGAGAGTATCTCCCAGCACTCTTTTTTTTTTTTTTTTTTTTTTTTTTTGGAACTGGGGATTGAATGGGGATTGAAATCAGGAGAATTGAACACTGAGTCATATCCTAAGCCCTATTTTGTATTTTATTTAGAGACAGGGTCTCACTGAGTTGCTTAGCATCTCGCCATTGCTGAGGCTGGATTTGAACTCACAATCCTCCCATCTCAGCCTCCCCAGCAGCTGGGATTATAAGCATGTGCCACTGTGTCCAGCTCTCTCACAGAACTCTTCATGGAAATATATTATATTTGATATAAAAATATGCCTGTTATATGGGCTAAGACAATGTACTCATATAAACAGATTTAAAGAAATATCTATTAAATCATATTACCCATGCTACCTTTATTCCAGAGCCTAAAAAATGTTGGCAAAAGAAATTTACCTTCTTTCTACTACATGAAGCCCCATGAAGTAACAGACAGAATTCATTTTATTCACTGGTGTGGTAGGTATATGATAAGTATCCAATAGTGCTTGAAATAAACTATGTTTCTAATACAAGTGAAAAATTGGCAGATATATTTACCATCAGGCATAAGGGAATTTAAACACAAATTATATGATACAAACTTTAATTCAATTTGATAAACATTTATTGAACATTTATTTCAAATTAACCTTCAGTAATTTGCAAGTGCTCGCTCCATGCCAAGAACAGTGAGTTGAGTTTGAAATGCATTGCTTAATTAAACTTTTTGTAGGGTTTATATTCTGCTATTTCAAAACTTTTGAAAGAATACGTGGTCTTAATTTATTTTTCAATAAACAAAAACCTACTATTAAAATCATAAACTAGAAGCACCTTTTATCACAGAAAGAATACCTTAATACGATTAACAATTTAAAGATATGAAATATATTATGCTTAGATATGTATAACCAACACACACATATTTATATATACATATAGGTGTATATATAAATTGTTTTAAAAAAAGGATTCAAATGTGGGCTAGCAGCAATACCTTTTTACTGACAGAAGGACAAGTACCATAAAGTACCACCCATCACATAGTTGTTTTATGAACACAGAAAATGGATGGGGGCCCTTTATTATCAAAGTATGTCAATAATGGCACAGATTTTCCTTTACTGATAATACTTTATTTATCATTTGACTCCTGAAAATATCTGACTGACTCCTCTTCAATTTCTAGGTTGTAACACATTTGCACATTCTACTCCCTCTTCCTAGAGTCTTGCCTTCTCTTTTTCTGCAAGTTTTATACCTAGTCTCCAGGCCAAGCTCAGTTCCCATGTTTTTCAGGAAAAGTTTCTGCAAATATTTCATTCTATTAATCCACTCTTTCACTGAATGTCTATATTTATTATCTTTACAGTAAAATTTTCACTATTATATGAAATTTAATTCTTTTAATGTCACAAGTTTGTCTCAAAGTATAAGAAATTTTAACTCCAATTAAAAGAGTTTCTATCTGGGAGACACTGGAATTTAATCCTTCTAATTAAAACGACCTTATTATTCAAAATCCCAGAGATTCTAAACATAATGACTATAAAAGAAAAGACCCTCATTGTTCTTGCTGCGTATTTTTCCTATAGTATGACTTTGACTCATTTGACTTTGTCTTATTTAGCTCCTCCTTTATCTTTTATCTTATGAAAGTCATTGTGCAGGAATGAAAGAGAAAAGAATGACTATATACAGAAGAACTAGGTGTCCCATGGTAGAGAAGGTAGGATGAGGTAAAATCTAGACAAAATAAAATGGCAATCAATCTCAGTTGAAATTGCCAAAATAAAATATAGTGTCTTGTACTAGTAGAATTTCAGTAAACATCTACACTTCAAAATGAAAATTTTCCTTACTTAAGTGATATTTCCTTTTCCTATTACTTCTTTGGAATCTTCAAATTCATGCTTATATCATGCTTGTTTTCCTTAAGATTTGTAGTCACAATTTTATCTTCTGTAGTCCTGTATCTAACCTTTTTTTAAAGATACAGTAAGAGTAAATCATTAAGACTCTACTGTAACAATACTTATTTTCATTTAATGGAAAATATTTCTTAGCAAAGCTTTAAAGAAAACCACTGTTTTCTAAAGCCTACATCTCATCACTTCATAATGAGTCCAATGATACTAATATGGAAGTTGATTGTTATTTGGTATTTTTCCAGTTATTTCCAGTTCTCACAATAATCAGTTCTCAATCCATATCCCTTTGAATTATTGCCTTATTTCTGAAACTTCATAATCTTCTTTTAAGAGCTACCTGTACCCATGTCCAGAGTTTCTCTCACTTTCTATCTACTGAAATCTGTCCTAAGAACTCACTACTCTGGTGAAATTTCCCTGGAAAACAATATCAAGTCTTCCTAATTGCCCATCCCTATGGATGCTCTACGATCTGTAGTGAATTTTTATAATTTTATGTTGCTTTGTGATCCATTTGGAATAAAAGTTGAACTTTATCTTACCACAATTGGGTTGACAGTTTCTAATTCTCTGAATTTCTCCTGTACTTTGATAAGGTGGATTCAGATACCTTCCATATACATTTACTTCCTGGTGACCCCCTCCCTGCAGAACAGCTCCATATACTCTACTTGATTTGCCCCTTGGATGCCTACACTTCACATGAACTGAGCAGAAGACAGGCAGCAGTGATCACCTCTCAGTCATAGACTTCACAACTAGTGCCACTTTCTCAAAACCTACCAATAAAAACTTCCCTTAAGAAGCTAGTTTAGATAACACTGTAATCCCCAATAAAGGCTTTTCCCGCAGGTTTCCATGCCCCTCTCAGTCAGCATATGTGTTCCACATAGCTCCCAGCTTTCCATTTGTCCTATGAAATATAGCGCTCTCTTCCCTCTTAGATCTGTAAGCAATAAAGTACTTCCACTATCTTATGTGTTTTGTTGTGTTGCCTCTTTTACGTTTAGTCTGACTGAAGGATTTAATCTAATTCTTTCCCAGTCAGAAAATGGCTATCTTGGTAAAAATAAACTGGACATAGTTCAGAGAAGAGCCTCTAGGGACTCTGCCAATATAAACAAGTTTCCTGTGAGAGGGACACCTAGTCATGGGTCATACACTTAGGCATTAGGCTATCTGCTGAGGTAAGTAAGTATCTGATGAAAAGGACATTGTAAATATGCATGCCCAAATCTCTGGACTCCTATCATCATAGGGCTAGAGTTTATAGCCACTCTCATGTGGAGATAATAATAAAATGAGCTGAGTTAGTAGTACAGACCTGTAGACTGATATGGATTTTAGAAGTATTAAGATGGTAGGAGCATTATGACAGAACATGGGAGGAGAAGGGATGTGGAGAGATAAGGACAGGTCCACAAGGAGTGATGGTCATAAAAGAGAAAGCCTATAAGGAGAGATTAGCATGGCAATAACACTTTGTACTTCTTGAATTTACAAAGTAAGAAAACACCACCTACAATTCTCTCTCTCCAATTAATCACTTGTAATAGCTATTTATTTCCAATTCCTCCTGGCATTTCACTGTGCTCTTATCCAACACCACAAGCTGTTTCTATTGGAAACATTCACTCAATTAGTATTTGAATATAATTCTGAAATTTTCAAATGAATGGACAAAAAGCTGTGTCAATTAAAGCTACCAATTATTGCTTAACTATTTGTATAGAAGGCATACTGTATTACTTAGGAAGCATTTTAGATAGTAGACTTTGCTATTTGCTTTAGAGTTACTAAGCCCTGCTTTTGACTTTATACTCTATTTTCTATAGACTTTCCTATTTTAAAATATATATAATATTTTACACATTATGTACAATATTTACACATAATATTAAATATAAAAATATATGTAAATTTAAAAATAGAAAATGATGTCAGGCCTTGACATTCATTATAAATATTTGGTAAAAATTTGCTATGTCATGCAGGTACAGAATTTTTCACTTATAGCATTAGCTGAATATTTTTGTAATTTTTTTCTAATTGAAATAGCTCTAATTGAGCATTTGAGTATAAAAACTCATTGGAAAATACTTTCTTTAGGCTGTCACAGAGATGAGGTTTTCTTATAAGATCTCTTTCTAATTATCTCATGTTAAAATTAATTGTCTTAAAATTACTCAGAAAATGATTAGATAAATTCTATTATCAAAGAAGCTAAAGATAAGTTCTACATTCCTAAGCGTATAAATAAAGTTTAAGGATCAATTGTGTGTGTGTGTGTGTGTGTGTGAACACATGTATCCAACAATCTCCACTTATTAAATTTAGCATCATGTCTCCAGAAGTGATGATAACATAAGGATAAAAGCTGATGGATAAAGAGTGAGGAGAAGTAGGATGAGGGCAAGGCTAAAGATTCAAGTGGTATCAGAGACAATAACTGAAACCAGGAAATAACATAATTACATTGAATTACAGTTATAATTTAAAAGGGGGAAGACAGGGAGCCAAACAAGGAGAGAGAAGAACCATCTAAGAAGGAAGAAGAGAACAAAGGACTGCCTATCATGATAGTTTACAGGAGAGATATTTTATAAGAAAAGAGGGGCAAAATTTTATGAGACTTCCAGTTAAACATCATCTTGCTGTGCTATTTGCTTCCTTAGATATACTCCCTTTGCCATCATTTCCTTATGTGAAGGTCTTATTTTAAAATCCCTGGCTGAGAACACAGGCTTTCAGTGTTTACTGTTATGAACACATAATGTTCTATGCATTTCAAAAGCCACAATTTTTTCCTTATGAGACTTATTTATATAGCTTGCTACAGGCCCCATATTTTTCACTATATTGCAATTGTTAAGACGCGAAAATTGGAGTACAAGTTATGTTCCTTCCCACTGACATTCCCTCCACACTACACACAGCCTGAGTATCACAATAGAGAGGAATTCACATAACACCCAACTGCTAGTTTTCTTAGGACTTTTCTTCTCCAACCCAAGTCACCCGTTCCTCTATTTTCTCCAAAGAAGCTCTTCTGCCAAAGCATTTGAAAACAAAAGTGATTTGCCTCCACTTTAAAAATCAAACTCAAAATTATACTCTGGAGGTGAGGTGGAGTCAACTGATAGAACTCCAGAAGGAACAAAGATTTTGCCTCTGATATGAGGCTTAGTAATAAGGATCCTCTTAAAAATCAAATCGATGATTAATGAATTTCCAGCAGCTGGAGTTTAAAAACAAAAAAGACACCATGCACAATGAAGTTTCAGGTTCAGAGGTTAGTACTGTCACAAATACAAGTACAGAATATATACTGCTCCCTTTTTTGAGCTTCCTCATTGATTAAGCCAGAAAACTGACTATTTGATGTACTACAAGATAGTACCTTAATTCATTTTAGGATAACAGATGTGGGTAATTAATTGTAGCCTAAAGTCTCTTTATTTAAAAATAAAATTAAAAAATTTTGGTCTGCAAAAGTTTTAGAAGAAGTGATATAAACAAATTAGTACATCCACAGTTGTAAAAATATTTAAACTGATTATGAAACACTGTATTGACAGGTATAGAAATCAATTCCAGATTATTTACTTTATAAAGAAGGAGTTTATTAAAATGAAGAGCTTATATCATTTAGTGAGAGACCTATTATCAAGATAGAAAACAACAAGCATAATAGTGGTAAATGTATTTAATCATTCCATTGGATATGTTAAACAATGCTCAGGTATATGCAGATCTATTATATAAAAGCTTGGAATGACAATAAAAAGAGGTACAGTATCAATCCATCCAAGTACTTTTGGCTTCAGAAACAGAAAAGACAACATATAAGTGTGGATGGGACTCAATCCCAGACTTCTAAATCTCATCGCCTGGCTAGCAAATCTGGATACAAACAAAACTTGGCAGGCTTGCTCCAGGGCCTACATGCCTAATCACTGTGCTATGTTTTACTGCTGTAGTCAAAATCATTGTTCTAGTATCCCAGTTTTTCAAACATTTCTAACAGAGTTTAGAACATTTATTCAATTAAGTTAGAACTCAGAATAAGTACTATGATAGAATTGGTTTGCATGTTACTTAGTTGTAGAAGGCACGGACCTGATATATATATATCTTTCTTGCTCCCTACTTGATCTTGGAAGTACAACTGGAACCCTAGACATTGAGACAATGCATACAGGAAATCATCATTCCACAGAAGACAGTTGTTAATTGTTGAACAATAGAAGTGCCACATATCTACTTTCTTCTTCCTCCTTGTTCCTAAGAAAAGATGGGGCAAAAAATACACATATAGTATTATGCTAAGTCTCCTGGGATGGGGGTCCTCATCATCTAGATATAACACATAATCTCTCTATGAATCTATCTTTGTATATATCTGCTAGTGTCTTTGGTAAAATATTAGTGGCATGGGCTATTGTGAAGACAAATAGTTCCTTTGAATATGGGTTTGGCATAATGACTCATTTTTAATGACTAAAGTGTGGCAAAAGTTATGGAATGCCACTTGCAATATTAAGTTAAAAATGATTGTGACTTCATCCCCCTTGCATTTTCTTTCTCTCTCTCTCTCTCACTCTCTCTAAGGGAAGCCAGATGCTTTGTGGTGAGTTATCCTATGGATAGGACCACATGGCACAATTGATGTCTCTGGATAACAGCCAGAGAGGACCTAAAGCCTGCCAACATCTACATGAGTGAGCATGGAAGTGAATTATCTTCCTATCAGTCACTGAGATGGCTACAGAGCCCCTGACACTTTGCAGGCTTGTCAAAGACCTGAAGCCAGAGGACCTAGTTAAGCCACACTGATATACTTGAACAACAACAACAACAACAACAAAAAACTTCAAGATAATAAGTGTTTGTTTTATAAGCCACAAAGTTTTGGTGCAATTTTTAATGTAGCAGTGGATAGCTAATACACCATTGTGCTGCTTGATTTATTACTGAAAACATCCAGGTCACATCTGACTGTTGCATTGAAATAGTTGCCTTCTTCGTGTTTTTGATATTAAAAGAGGAAGAACAATTCAAATCAGCACACATTTTTTAAACACTTTAGTATTCTATGTACTGCTAGGTTCTGATAGTCAAAGATAAATTAAGTGACCAAGAACAATATATAGATTAGCAGAAGAAATGAAACAAAACAACCATTACATGAAGTATTTATGGATTTGATTATTATAATACATAAGTAATTATAACAAAGAAATTAACAATTTCTAAATTCTGTCTTGGAAATACAGAGAAAGCTACAGAAGGGGGTGTAAGCTTGGGACTTGAAATAGGAGTTCTAATCAGATAAGAAAATAATCAAATATATAGATTGCTAGTTAGTATCTAAAATAAAGCATATATTTGACAAATTCTACCATTTCTTAAAATATGCTTCAAAGTCATTTAAAAAAATTTAGTCAACAAATCATTTATAAAGGAGCAATTCATGGACTTCAGAAAATATTTGCAATACACATACTTGTTTACAAAATTTACAAAGATTAGAAAACTCAACAGTCAGCAAATAATACAATTAAAAATTAACAAAACACATAAACAGGTATTTCAATGAAAAGGATAATCAAATAGCAAATAAGCATATAAAAAATACCTAGCATTATTTGTTGTTAGAGAATTTCACATTAAAACTATAATGGGATACCTAAGAGATGGCCTATGGTTATACATATATATGTTATATATGTGTGTGTGTGTGTGTGTGTGTGTGTCTGTGTGTGTCATATATATCATATATATGTATATATACATATACATAATTTTTATTTTTTAAAATAAAATTTTTATAAAAAGTGTTAACAAACAATAAAATTAATCTTTTGCTGTGTAGCATATGATAAATGAGAGAATGAACAATTGCAACAAAAGCATTCCAACAATCTTCTTTCTGAGCCTGACAGCAGGACTCTTCAACCTGTTTTCCAAAGTATTACATCATCAAACCTAGCATTTACCCAGTTTTCATTCATGTCAGATGTTCTTTTTTTAACAATAACAATAATTAATTTAAATATAAGTGAACTAGATATTGTAATTAAAAGGTATAAATGTTCAACATGTGTAAAAAGCAAACAATAACTATATGTTCTATACATATGTCACACTTTAAATATCAATACAAACCAATAAGTTAAAAGCAAAAGAAGGGGAAAATAAGCATGAGAACTCTGAAGTAGAGTTATTAATATAAAATAAAATTCAAAAAAAAGTATTTTCAGAGATAAAGGAGAACATTTCATAACCATAATAGGATAACATCTTCAAAAAAGTATAACAATCCTAAATGTGTATGTACTAATAACAATATTTCAAAATACATGAAGCAAAAATAAATAAAACTAGAAAGACAAATACAAAATCATATTTGGAGATTTTAAGCCCCTTTACTTTGCTGGAAGGAGTAATGATATAGAAGGCTTAACAACATTATCAGCCATGTTTACCTACTTGTTGTTTATAGAGTACTATACGCAAAAATGACAAGTAGAACATTAATAATTATAGACTATATTCTGTCATAAAATAAAGCTGCAGATTATTTAAAAATGTGAAATCATGCAGATTATTTCCTGCATGATTTATTACATTAGAAATCAATCACCTTAAGATACACAGAACTCCACCCCCACGTCTCAACTACTTCAAAATTAAACAGCACACTTATAAATATCTCCCAGATTAAAGAAGAAAGCACAAAAAAAGTAAATAAAAAGTGTTTTGAACTAAGTGATAATAAAAGCTTAAAATATCAGAATCTCTGGGACAAAATAGTACTCAGATGAACACTTATAGCAAAGTATCATAAAGAAGCTAGAATAACAATCAAATTATTTTCAAACTAGGTAGTGGAAAGGAAAAAAATGAGTAGGAGCAGAAATATGTGAAATAGAAAAGAAATAACATGGCTAAACATTGATTAAAAAAAATCTAACAAGTCCTAATCAAGAAAAACACAAGAAAAGATTAATATTAATGGAAAGGGAGCTATCAAAACAAACCTACAGATGCTAAAAATGTATTGAGGTAATATTATGATTATATAATTGCAATTATGTAGTTTACGTAACCTGTTCTAGTTTAGAGGATAGAAACCCTTGCTTGTTTACACAATCCATGAGTAATATATTTTTTTCCATCCTTTCACTTTTGGTCTGTGGATGTCTTTGTCTATGAAGTGAGTCTCTTGGAGATAGCATATTGTTGGGACTTATTTTTTAATCCCATCTGCCAGTCTACGTCTTTTGATTGATGAGGTTAGGCCAGTAATGTTCAAGGTTGAGATATGATTTGTGTTCTCAGTCATTTTGGTTCATTTCTATTTTTAAATTTGAATTAGTTTCTCTTTTGTTTGACTAAGCCTTTAGTGTAGTTCCTCCCTTCACTGGTTTTCACTTTTTTTTAAACTTCATCTTCATGGAATATTTTGTTGAGAATATTCTGAAGTGCAGCTTTCTGGTTGTGAATTTTTTTAATTTTTGCTTATCATGAAAGGTTTTTATTTCATCTTCAAATCTGAAGCTTAATTTTGCTGGATATAAGATTCTTGGTTGGTGTCCATTTTCTTCAGAGCTTGGTATATGTTATTCCAGGATGATGGTCTGGGCTGAGAAATCAGCTGAGATCTGAATTGGTTTCCTTCTATACATAATTGGATATTTTGCTCTTGTAGCCTTTAAAATTGTATCCTTATTCTGTAAGCTGGCATTTTCATTACCATGTGACTTGATGTGCGTCTATTGTAATTTTGCACATTTGAGGACCTTTAAACCTCTTGTATTTGATTTTTCCATTTCATTCTTTAGATTTTGGAAAAATTCTGATGTTATTCCATTGAAAAGATTGTGCATTTCTTTGGTTTATATCTCCGCACTTTCTTCTATCCTGATAAGTCTTAAATTTGGTCTTTTCAGTTATCCCATAATTCTTGGAAGTTCTATTCATGGTTTCTTAACATCTCTCCATGGTCAATTCTATTTTCAGGATTATATATTTTATCTTCATTGTCTGAGGTTCTGTCTTCCAAGTGATCTAGTCTGTTGGTGATGCTTTTCTTTCTATCAAATTTTTAATTTGTTTTATTGTTTCCTTAACTTCAAGGATTTCTGTTTGTTTGTTTCAAAATCTCTCTCTCTTTATTGAAATGATCTTTTGCTACCTTTATTTGCTGCCTTAGATTATCATTTACTTTGCAGATCAGTATAACTATGTATATTCTAAACTCCTTCTCTGACATTTCTTCTACTGTGGTATTGATGGATTCTGTTATTGGAGTATCTTGGTTTTCTTAGGGTGATTTTTTTCCCTTGATTTTTCATGTTGTTGTTCCCTTGTTGTTTTCATGTCTACACATCTAACAGTACAGAACTGAGGCAGTAGAGTTTCTACCCTGTGGACTTATAGTGTCCCTGAAGGTTCCTAGTACCTCACTGTTTAGGGGGAGACAAAAAATAACAATAACCAATGCAAACAATTTACAGCATTAAACCAAATAGTTCCTACTATGACATCTACAATGTTAATTATCACAATAAACAGAAGTGATTTGATCAGTTATGCCTATAATAAAAATAGCAAGTTGGCAAAAGGGTTTACATTTTCAAATGGTGGACAACTAGAGAACAGAAGTGATATAGGATGTGATGATTATGAGGGAGGAGGAAAGAAGACAGAAGTAAAAGATTAAGGGAAAAGTGAGAGAGAACAATATAGATTGTTAGCAGAAGAAAAGAGAGAATCAAGGGAAACAGGTAGGAGAAAAAATATAAAAAGCAAAATTTAAATTAAAAATTGAAAATAAATATAAAAGAATACAAAACAAAACTAAAATATACTAGTCAAGCATCCTAGTTCACAAAAATCTAATCTATGTAAAATAACTGGTTTCAAAAATGCTAGAGAGGAGAAGGAAAAAATAAGAAACCATATAAATATCTGTGTACAATTAAGGTTATGATTTAACAGTGAAAAAGAATTTTTAAAAATCTTGATGAAAAGTTACAGAATTCTTTCCATTGTAGTTCAAAATATTCTCAGCAGTTTTAGGTGGTGACTTCTATAGTGTGAGGCTTCACCCTCTGGATTGCTGGAGTGAGAGAGGTAATCCTGGAGGTTGAATTTTTGGAGGTAGGGTTTAGGTTTAGGTGGGCTCTAGGCTACTTGCTGAGTGCTATTGGTCTGGAGATTTTAAATCAGTGCACTTCCAGGGCCCAGTACTTGCTGGTCCACACTGGAGGGCTCCTGTGGGTTCCAGTTGTGTGGTGAAAGAGCCAATTCTTAGCCCCCTGTGTCACCTGCAGACCCCATATTTACATGTTTGGTTTAAGTCTCCAAGCAATTCCTCCTGCCTCTGCCCTTCTAAGTTCTGGGCCACATGTGTCTCTCCCAGCCAGTCCTGCAAGCACTCAGATTGGAGGGGGAGGGGTAGAGATGGGTGGGTTTCTGCAACCAGTTGTCTCCTGTATAACCCTCTCTCCATGTTTGATTTTCTTCTGTTCATTTAAGCACATTCTATATCATGTAGTGTGTGTTTACTGGACCTGTATTTGGGGCCAAACTTGAATTTGCCAGGAATGGGCTTTCTCCTTTGCCAGCCCCCATATAGAAGCTGCAAAAATGGTTCCTTCCTTTGTCCTCTGCATGCCACCTGAAGAGATGGTGGCTTCTTTCCCCACACATAGATAACACGCAGCCTATCTTTCAGGTTTGTTGGGAAATGTCCTGGGTCTCTAAATGCTCCATGCCCAGACACACCTCTGGACTCCCAAAACTGTAGGTTCCTTTAATTCTCTTATCCCTCTACAGCACTCATGGAGAGCTCTCTATCTGGAGCTTCTGATCTGGCTATGGCAGCAGCTGTGCTGCTGGGGGATTTTTTCCTTATTTTATTATATCCAACCTCCTGTGTCCCCGATCTGCTTTGAATGTCCAGTTTTAGGTTCCAGTAAAGCTGCCCCTTGTTTTTGTTCACCCACCTGTGGAAAAGCTACCTGTCTGCTTTCTTGGTTTCATGCCGTGGAGCAGCCAGGAAAGCAACCTCCTCTACTCTGCCATCTTGGATTCTCTTATCATAGTCATTCTTATGAAATCTTTTTAGACCTCTAGAACATTGAATTAATTATTTAGACAAGAAGCATAGTTGGGTTTTCCCCTTTGATTCATGTGAGAAAAATTTAATCCCCAAAATCATAATAATATTTGGAGGTGGGGCCTTTGAGACCTAATGAGGTCATGAGGGGTGCAGATCCCATGATAGCATTCTTGGCTTTATGAGAAGGGAAAGAGAGACACAAGCTAGTTTGCTCTGTCTTGCCATGGGACGCTCTCCATGTTCAGATGCACCAAGAAAGTACTTACTAGATACCAGCTCCTTGAAATTGAACTTGGAAGCCTCTGGGACCATGTGCTAAATAAGCCTGTATTCTTTATAAATTACCCATTCAGAAGAATTCAGATTCCTAAGACAACAAGTGATTACATATACTGATAACCTAATAGTGAGTGTTGTGGTTTAGATATGAGGTATCTTGCAAAAGCTCAAGTGTGAGACAATAAAAGAATATTCAGGGGTGAATTATTAGATTGTGAGAGTTATGGATCGTGATAAGGATTAACTGGGTTATAACTGTAGGAAGGTTGAGTATGACTAGAGGAGACAGAACACACAGGACATGCCTTTAGTGCTTATATTTTGTCCCTAGTGAGCTTTCTGTTGTCAGGTCATAAACTGCTTTTCTCCTTTATGCTCTAACACCAATATTTGTGGCCTCACCTCAGGCCCAGAACTATAGAGTTGGCCATCTATGGACCGAGATCTCTGAAGCCATAATCCAAAATAAAATTTTCCTCCTCTATATTTTTCTTATCAGGTCTTTTACAGTAACAGGAAAATGGATTAATAGTCTCAGATTGAAGATATTAAATAGAATTCATTACACTCATCTTCAGAATTACTGAATGTGAATATCCAGATGCCATGAATCTGTATTTAATACAAGCTCCTTAAAACTTCCTTTTGCATTCAATGTAAAGTAAAAGGTCTAGATTACTATTCCTTATACCAATCCCAAAATAGACAAAATATATTCACTGATAATTTTTAACAAATTAAGTTGAATATCAGGCAATTAATGACAGTAGTCTCAAGAGGTAGAAACAAACATGATGAGTCCTACAATCACCCTGATTTATTGTCATGAGATTTCCAGAACTTCATATAGTATGGGAAAACTCAGATAGAACCTTGCAGATTCTCTCAGTTGAGAAGACATAGTTAAGAGTCTGGAAAAAAACAAAGTGACCAAAGTTCATATGATAGAGTACCAGAAACAAAAAAGCTTCACAAAGAAAGAACTTTAAAGATATGCAGAAGACCCTCCTGGAGTATTCATCTGATAATTGATGAGCATATTCATGTGAGAAAACAAACATTGACTGGGAAAAAAAACAACAGAGAGGATTAATGATAAGAGTTCCCTGGGCCCACACAGGCCCAAGGATAATTCCTGTTCCCACTACCCAGAAGAAAAAATTGAATGATTCATGCAATATTGGGTGAAACATTCAGAAGAAGCTTCCCTCAGTAGCAGGTTATTAGCTCTGCACAGAGTACTACTTAAGTTCCATCAAATAAATCTTAAAAGCTAGACCAAAAAGGATCAAATAATTTCCAAGGAAGTTAACTGTATCTCAGTGGCTTAGGGGTTGACGTTAGAATATTTTTAGGTAAATTTTTGTGGGAGTTCAAATATATGTAGCACCCAATTAAAATTCAGAATTTGAGGCAGGAGGATCGTGAGTTCAAAGCCAACCTCAGCAATGGCGAGGCACTTAGCAACTCAGTGAGACCCTGTCTCTAATAAAATACAAAAAAGGGCTGGGGATGTGGCCCAGTGGTCTAGTGCCACTGAGGTCAATCCCCGGTACCAAAAAAAAAAAAAAAAAAAATTCAGAATTTGGGCTGGGGTTGTGGCTCAGCGGTAGAGCGCTTGCCTAGCACGTGTGCGGCCTGGGTTCGAACCTCAGCACCACGTAAAAACGCATTGTGTACAACTAAAAGCAAATAAATAAATATAAAAAAATAAAATAAAATTCAGGATTTACTGGAATCCAGTCAGGAAGTACTAGAAATGCAAAGAGGAAAGAAAATATGACTTCTAATAATGAAAAAACAATTTATCAAATCACCAATAATTAATATGGATGTTAGAATTTTTAAAAAAAAAATTTTAGTTGTAGATGGACACAATACCTTTATTTATTTATTTACATGGTACTGAGGATTGAACCCTGCTTCACACATGCTAGGCAAGAGCTCTACCACTAGGCCAAAACCCAGGCCCCAGATGTTAAAATTTTTAAACAAGGATAACTATATAGTCATTAAAACTATATTTTATATGTCTAGAAAGTTAAGTAGATGCATAGAAATGTAATAAAGGCCAAGATACAAAACTTATAGAGATGGAAGCTACAATAAGCAAACCTGAAATATATTAGATGAAATTAATAGCATATTAGACATTATAGAAGAAAACATTAGTAAACTTGAAAATATAGCAATAGCTACTACATAAACTGAAATAAGGACAAACTAAAAAGCTTCTTCTCAGCAAAGGAAACAATCAATGGGGTAAAGAGAGAGCCTACAGAATGGGAGCAAATTTTTGCCACACCCACATCAGATATAGCACTAATCTCCAGGATATATAAAGAACTCAAAAATCTCAATACCAGAAAAACAAACAACCCAATCAATTAATGGACTAAGGAACTGAACAGACACTTTTCAGAAGAAGATACACAATCGATCAATAAATATTTGAAAAAATGTTCAACATCTCTAGTAATCAGAGAAATGCATATCAAAACTACTCTAAGATTTCATTTCATACCAGTCAGAATGGCAGTTATCAAGAATACAAACAACAATTAGTGTTGGTGATGATGTGGGGGAAAAGGCACATTTACACATTGCTGGTGGGACTGCAAATTGGTATAAGCAATCTGGAAAGAGTATGGAGATTTCTTAGAAGACTTTGAATGGAACCACCATTTGACCCAGCTATCCCACTCCTTGGTCTATACCCCCAAACAGCATACTATAGTGATACAGCCACATCAATGTTTATAGCAGCACAATTCACAATAGCTAAACTGTGAAACCAAACTAGATGCCCTTCAATAATTGAATAGATAAAGAAACTGTGGTACATATACACAATGGAATATTACTCAGCATTAAAGAATTAAATTATGGTATTTACAGGTAAATGGATGGTGTTGGAGAATATCATGCTAAGCGAAGTAAGTCAATCACAAAAAACTAAAAGCTGAATGCTTTTTCTGATAAGTGAATGCTAATCCATAATTCAGGGGCATGAAATGAGTTGAGGAAGTTTGGAATGGGCAAGGTGTAGGGAGTAAATGAGAGGGGACATGGGAAAGATGGTGGAATGAAACGAACATCATTACCCTAGGTACATGTATGATTGCATGAATGGTGTGACTCAACTTCGAGTACAACCAGAGAAATGAAAAATTGTGCTCCATTTGTGTACAATGAATTGAAGAGCCTTCTGCTGTCATGTATAACTGATTAGAACAATTTAAAAAGAAAAAATAATGAAATAAGAAGAGAAAAATATTTTTTTAAAAAATAAAGAATATTCTGGAGATTAATGCTCTTTCTGAGGTGCAGGTAGCAAAATTTTCTCCCATTTTATAGACTCCCTCTTCATATTGATTGGTTTCCTTTGCTGTGAAGAAGCTTTTCAGTTTGATTGTATCCCATTGTTAATTCTTGATTCTACTACTTGTGCTTTAGGAGTCTTGTTAAGGAAGTCCGTTCCTAAGCCAACATGGTGGAAATTTGGGCCTATTTTTACTTCTAATAGGCACAGGGTCTCTGGTCTAATGCTTAAGTCCTTCATCAACTTGAGTTGAGTTTTGTGCAGGGTAAGTGATAGGGGTTCAATTTCATTTTGCTGAATATGGATTCCCTGCACCATTTGTTGAATAGGCTATCTTCTCTCTAATCTATTTTTTGGTACCTTTGTCTCTGTGTCTTGCATTCTGTACCATTGGTCTATGTGTATGTTTTGGTGAAATACCATGCCATTTTTGTTATTATAGTTCTGTAGTATAATTTAAGATCTGGTATTGTGAAGCTTCCTAGTTCACTTTTCTTGCTACTTATTGCTTTGGCTATTCTGGGTCTCTTATTTTTCCAAATGAATTTCATGACTGCTTTTTGTATTTCTATGAAGAATGTCATTGATATTTTAATAGTAATTGCATTAAATCTGTACAGCGCTTTTGGTAGTATGGCCATTTTGACAGTGTTAATTCTGCCTATCCAAGAAGATGGGAGACCTTTTCATCTTTTAAGGTCTTCTTCAATTTCTTTCTTTAGTATTCTTAGTTTTTATTGTAGAGGTCTTTCACCTTTTTGTTATATGGATTCCCAATTTTTGTGTGTGTGTGTGTGTGAATTGGGTAGTTCCCTAATTTCTCATAATACCAAAACAAACAACAAACAACAAATAACCCAATCGATAAATGGACAAAGAACTGAACAGACACTTCACAAAAGAAGAAATATGATTGGTCAACAAATACAAATAAATAAATGTTTAACATCTCTAGCAATTCTGGAAATGCAAATCAAAACTACACTGAGATTTCATTTAGCTCCAATCAGAATGGCAATTAGCAAGCAACAATAAATTTTGGTGAGGAAGTGGGAAAAAAGGTACACTCATACACTGCTGGTGGGACTGCACATTTGTGCAACCACTCTGGAAAGCAGTATGGTTTTCTCAGAAAACTTGGACTGGACCATTTGACCCCGTTATCCCACTCCTTGGTTTATACCCAGAGGACTTAAAATCAACATACTCTAGTGATGAAGCCACACCAATATTTTTAGCAGCTCAATTCACAATAGCTAAACTATGGAACTAACCTAGGTGCCCTCAACAGATGAACAGATAAATATAATGTGGCATATATACACAATGGAATGTTACTCAGCCATAAAGAAGAATAAAACTATGGCATTTACCAGTAAGTGGATGGAACTGGAGAATATCATGCTAAGAGAAATAAGTCAATCCCCCCAAATCAAAGTCTGAATGCATATAATAATAAGCAGATGCTAACTCACAATAAGGGGATGAGGGTACAGAAGAATAGAAGTACTTTGGATTAGACAAAGTGGAATGAAGGGAAGGGAGGGGAAATGGGAATAGGAAAGACAGTAGAATGAATTGGCCATTATTATCCCATGTGCATATGTGATTGCATGACTACTGTAATTCTACATCATGTACAACAAGAAGAGTGAGAAATTATACTACATATACGTATAATATGTGAAAATACATTCTACTATCATGTATAATAAGAACAAATAAAAATATATAAAAAATAATATTAATGAGACTTTGGATAACACCAAACATAATCGACAAATAACTAGAGGGCAGAAAATTTGCCAAAGTTAATGATAAATATAAATCCTCTGATTAAAGAAAGTCTGTAAGCCCTAAATACAATGGACAGGAAAAAAACTATAAATCATCACCACACCATCATTAAATTGCTCGAAATCAGTGGGCAAAGAGAATATCTTAAAAGTAGCCAGAATAAAAATATATCTTTACAGAAGGACAAAAGTAATGGGTACAGAAGTATTCTTGTCAGAAATAATGTAAGTGGCAAGACAATAGAATAACAGCTTTAAATCACTAAAATAAAAAATCCATAATTTTGAATTCCATAGCTAGATAAAAATATGTTCTAAACACAAAATGATATAAAGGCCTTTTTAGTCAAATAATAATATCATCAATGGAACTGAACGAACTCTCCAAAGAAGGAAATAAACAAAGACATATAAATGGCAAATAACTGTGTGAAAAGATGCAAAAAGATATTGAACTCATTGACTATTAAAGGAATATAAATTAAAACTACAATTAAATACCTCTGTGCACCTATTAGAGTGGTTAAAATCAAGATTAAACATATAAAGTATTAATAAGGAAATGGAAAAATTGGAATTCTTATACACTGTTGATGGAAATGTAAAATAGCATAATCATTTTGGAAGTATTCTTTCAAGTTATTAATAATTTATACATAATCCTACCAAATCATCCAACCATTCTACTCTTAGATATTTGCCCAGGAAAAATCAAAGCACATGTCCATACAAAGGCTTGTTCAGAAATCTTCACTGCATCTTTATTTGTAATTCCTAAGAACTAGAAACAACCCAAATGTCCAATAGCTGATAGATAAACACTGTGACACAGCCAAACACTGGAATACTACTCATGGACTAAACATTACATTTGATACTTTATCACGAAACTAATGTTTTATATTTTTACATTTATCAATCTTCAACCCTTCACTGCCCCATTGTACACACACATTCATACATAGTATTCTTTCATTGTTTCCCTTCATGGTGAACCAAAAATCCTTTATCCAGTTACCAAAATCAGAAAGCTAGCAGTCACTATATCATTATCTTCTTCATCTCATGTATAATGCATCACCATTTTAATTTGATTTTACTCTCTAAATATTTTTCAAGTACGTTTTTGTCCCTTTATCTTTGTTATTATAACCCATGCTTAAGAAAACATTAGCAATTATTGCCTGCTAATAAAGCTCACTGCCTAATTTCTTGTATTAGGTTTAGTTTTAAAATCATAGCCAGAGTTATTTTCTAGGAAACAAACTCAGATCACATACCCACTGTTTCATATCTCCTCATTTCTCAGAGAAGAGAGGCAGAATTTCTTAATTCACTTTATCAACTAAATTTTGAGAGCAAAAGAGGGTTTGATGAATTATTCCAGAAAGAAAAGAATAAACCAGAACATGCTGCAAGCAAGTCCCTTTGTCACCTACGCCTAGACTTTTCTCTTTAGGCTTCTTTTCTACCTCTCTCTCAGCTCTCTCAGCTCTAACTGCAGAACTTTTTTTTTTTTTTTTTTTTTTTTTTTAATGTCCTCAATGTACTTATTTAGCCAGAAAGTTTTTGACACACTATGTCCTCTTCAAAGGCTCTCTCTGTATCTCAGCTTTTCTGCCAAGTGAAGTTTTTGAATACACTATGTGTAAGCTGCTTCTAGAGCCACGGCGCCGCCACGGGAGGAAAATTCTCGGAGGCAGAGTTAAGCTTTTATACTTTTACTTCTACTTTTCTAGAGCTTAGAGAGGAAGAAAGTTTTTCTTCTTAGCTTAGAGTAGAGTAGCTTAGAGTAAAGAAAGATAGAGCTTAGCTTTTCTTCTTAGCTTAGAGTAGAGTTCTTCTGTAACCGCTCTGCCTACGTTCTGGCCGCTCTGATTCTTCTGACCGACCGAGTGACTGCCCGGCTGACTGAATTCTCCGTTCTCCTAACTCGGACCGCTTTCACCCGGTTATATACCTTCAGGTTTGCGGGTGCCTACAGGTGCGTCACATACATATCAGGTGGAACCCATGGCTTCCAGCTAGCTACAACAGCCCTTCCCAATTAGGGCTCCTTCACTTATGGTTTGGATTTTCAATGTCCCATAAAAATGCACATATTGAAGACTTAGTCCCCAGTGCAGCAGTATTCAGTGGTGGGGATCTTTGGGAGATAATTACATTATGAAGACTTTAACCCCATTAATGGATTAATCTACTGATGGATGCAGCACCTCATGGGCATTGGGAGAAGGCGGAATTTTTAAAAGGTAGGGTCTAATGAGAATAAGTACGTCCTTGGAGGGATGCCCTTGAAGGGTATATTTTGTGCCTGGTCCCCTATTCCCCTCCCCAATCTCTCTGCTTCCTGGTTCCCATCCTCCCTTCCCTGTCTCTACTTCCTGGCCACCATGAGGTGTCTTTGCCCCCATCGTGTGCTCCCCGCCATGATGCCCTTGCCTTTCCACAGATCTAGAAACAGTGGAGTTAAGTTACTATGTACTGAAACCATGAGCCAAAATAAATCTTTTCTCCTTTATGTTGATTTTCTCAGGTACTTTGTCAAAGCAACAGAAAGCTTAACTAACATAGGAGTCAATATATATTTGTCACTAAACACATACTGAACACTAAAGGTAATTGCTCCTGCTACTACTACTGCTGCTGCTACTATCACTATTATTTCTTGCTTTCTTTATTTGATTAATATCAATTTATCTTCTTGAGTTTTCAGCTAAATTATCATTTTCTCAGGAATTCTCTACAAACCTGGTATGCTCATTCAGCAAATATAATTTATGTATCTACTATGTGCCAGGCAGACCCTGTGCTAGAAACTGAGTATAAGAGGAAGGAAAACAAAACAAAACAACACAACAAACTCTGTATCTTGATGGAGCTTACATTTTAGCAAGGAGACAGTAAAACAAAGTAAATAAATGTTATACTGTGTTATAATATTTGGTGCTGGAGCAAAAAGGATGGAAAAGTTTAGGATTGTGAATGATTTAATGTTTTAATTTAAAATAGAATAATTTAAGAAGGCTTCATTGAGAAAATTCCATTTGAGTGAGGACCATAGAGAGTAAGGTGATTTTTTTTTTTTTTTTTTTTTTGTGGTGCTGGGGAAAAAAGTAAAGTATTACAACCTTCTGACATTTCGAGGCCAAGAAAAGAGCAGTACAATGGTTCCTGTACAAAGCAAGCCTAGCATGTTTGAGTAATTTAAGGCTGAAGAGAAATAAATAAGGATGGAAGTTAAGACAAGAAAGGAAATGAGTACTTGTGCTCTGAATAATATAGGAAGTCTTCAGAGTGCTGGAGTAGGATGTCTCTCTCTGCCTACCTTATCAGAGCAGACTAAAAGAGAAAGGGCAGAAGAAGAGAGAGGAAATCACTCTCTTTTAGACTTAGGACCATGGTGAACTACTCCATAACTTTTGTCATCGTGGTGGTTTTATGTTTGCTTGTGTCATTATTTGATGGCCTATCTTTTCCACTAGACCATAAGCTCCATGAGGCTAGGAATCATATATTTTATTCATCATTCAATTATCAGCATTGAAGGCAGTTTGGGGAAACTGTTAGTTGTTCAAGAGACATTTGTTTAATAACTGAGTTAAAGAAAGAAGGAATGAATATTATTATATTCCAACTTTTTATATAAAGTATTTTTACAACAATTGTGTCTTCATACATGTATTTAGGGTAATCATGGATAACTCAGTCTGCTATTATTCCTATCCCCTTTCCCCATACCCCCCCCTTTGTTCTATTTAAAGTTCTTTCATTCCTCTCATCCCCACTCCCTTGCCTTTATAAGTTAGTATCTTCATATTCAAAGAGATCATTAAACCTTTGGTTTTTGGGGATTGGCTAACTTCACTTAGCATTATTTTCTCCAACTCCATCCATTTACCTGCAAATGCCATGATTTTATTCTCTTTTAGTGCTGAGTAGTGTTCTATTGTGTATGTATACCAAAATATTCTAACTTTTGATTTCTTGAATGGATTGCAAGCTCATAGATGACATTTACAGCTGCATTTTATACTTATTTTAATTTCTATCATAACTTTCCTATGTCCTTGTGTATATATGCTAATAAAAGTTTGCTGACTTGATTTGTTGTTCCATAGTCAATTTTATATCTTCTACAGTATAAATTCCTTGAAGAGAAATAAGTATAATACAAAAGAAAACTTCTAGAAAGTCAAGATAAGCTTTATAAAGTCTAAATAGGGAACATGAACTCTTAAAGTTTACATATTGCCAGAAACTATGAATCTCACACAAGGGAGAACAGAGATAGATTTTTTTCCCTATCTTTTGGGAAATAAGACTTGATAATAGAAGTTTATTTATAATCATAGCTGCAAAATTGCCTCTAGGAAAGCAATAATAATGGAGCAAGCTATCTTGTTTTCTTACAAATCCAATTAAAAGAGAAAAAAAAAAACCTAAAACTCAGTTATTTTTGTTATAAACTCATGGAGAAGACCAAACCTACAGAAATTACCAAATCAAGCCTCAGTCCAGTTTACTAACTCCCTCTCATTGTACTACACAAATGTAGGCATTAATTGGTCGACAGAAATATTCAATAGTAATACATTTTATTGCTTGGAAACACTTGATAAATTTTAAATATATATTAAATGTATTATTCATTCTCTAGTGGCTCTTTGCTAGTGAAAATATGAAATGTTTGTAATACCTGTCTTATTAATAGTATTCAAATTAGACCAATAATGAAGTCTTCACTATTTCTGATTGCTTTTTCTCTTTGAAAAATACCTTTACTTATGTTTGTAATCCCAGCACTTGGGAGGCTGAGGTAGGAGGATCGCAAGTTCAAAGCCAAAGTACTTAGGAACTCAGTGAGACCCTGTCTCTAAATAAAATACAAAAAAGGGCTGGGGATGTGGCCCAATGGTCAAGTGCCCCTGAGTTCAATCCCAGGTACCACAAAACAAAACAAAAACAAAAACAAAAACAAAAAAAAAAACCTTTACTTATAAAACTATTGGTATAAAATTTTTTTTCACTATGTTACAAATTCCCATTATTAAATCAAAAAAACCCCAATTACATTTCATGAACAAATTATGTGCAAATCATGTAACTGATATATATATATGTATATATATACACACACATATATATATGTATTTGTGTATATATATATACACATATATGTATGTCTATATCTATATAGATATAGATATATATGCAATGTTCATATAACAGAGTTTCCACTGAGATTTTTTTTCCAGTATTGTTCTTCAATATGCTTGTATTTTGGTCATCAATCATGGAGTTTAGTAGGAAAAAAATTATGATTCTTTTTTTCATGATTAGACAAGCAGCAAGTGAGATGGATATTTAAAACAAAAATTTCATATTGCCCTTTCCTTTGACCTATTTGTCAAGTGTAAACTATGAACAATACAAATCATTTTTCTGAGCTCTAAACAAAATATAAGATAAAACTTAAGAGGCTATGAAGTCTTATAGTGATAAGATATATTTAATATACAAAATATATATATTAATATATTTAAAAAATATACTTTCCACAGCCAAACTATAATCTAATTAGGAAGAACAAAGATAATTTACATATATATATATATATATATACATACATATAATATATGTGTGTGTATATATATTCTATTATTTATATCTGTCTACATATGTATCTCTATAGACATTTCAGTTCTCATTAGTTTGAGAATTTTATTTCAATTCTCATTAAGACTTTGATAATTTTCCTGCTAAGAACATTTTCAGGAATATTCATTGACTTGCATGTGACATCATGGCATGCAACCTATGGAAGTGCACAGGATCCCTATGTAGAATAACCCTGTGCTTGTTTTAGGGCTCTGCCATTGCTGTCTTAAAATATCCCTGTTGTAAACCAGGAATTCTACTTTTTTTTCCCATTAAGACTTGCAATTATGTGGTCAGTTAAGATAAGAAGTAAACTGACTAGTCCAATCTTTGAGCAAAGCAGTAATGCAAAAGTTTCTGAAAAAAAGAAGAAAATAGAACCATAAATCTTCAGGTCCCAAGACAGCGGCTGAAACAAATGATATTTAAAAAGCAAGATAGAAACAAATGACAAAGAAAGGCATTTCCTTTGTTGTAAACATTTTAACACATTTTATGATAGTATTTTTTTAAAAGGCTTTCAGTGCTAATCAGAATCAATCAAGAAACAATCAATCAAAAAAAAAAACCACTTATTTAAACAGTTTTGAAAAACAAGTGGTTTTTATGTAATTTTATGGTATTTTCTTCTTATGTTTTTTTCTTTCTTTCTTTCTTTTTTTTTTTTTTTTTTTTTTTGCTTTTCTAGTTCTTCTTACATGTACTTTTAATTTAACATTCTAGATCTGTCCGCACTAAGGACAGATGGAAAAAGATGGCAGAAATTATTATTCTCAAAAAATTTATCAGTGGAGGATCTTGGATATAAATCCTTTAAAAGGCCAAATTTAAAACTTGGAAACACAACTGGCCCTGTGTATCTTCATGTTCCACATCGACAAATTCAACCAAGGATCAAAAATATTTGAGAAGTTGATCCCGCATGCTCTGGACTGACACAAGGGTCTGTGGAGCTGCTGTTGAATGGGAGGAGAACACCGCCATCTTTGAGAAGTACAGTGGCTGACCCAGACAAAGGGGAAAAGACAGAGGGGAAGAACAGCTACAGACATCCAGGGAGCCGCCAGCGGTCTGAAGGCAGCGCACACCTGGGTGAGGCTCCGGTAACCAGCAGGGGAGGGCGTGTCTGAGGCCACCGCAGAGGCCACAAGAAGCTACAACTGTGGGTGGGCGTGGGGAAAGGGTGCCTTCTGGAGGGTCCCCTTCCCGGTGCCATTCATCTGCTGACACACAACCCCCTGAGCCACTCTTCCACTGAGCCATTCTGCCACTGGCCTAGGGTGCAGCCTTGACTCCACTGACAGGGTCACAGACTGTCTGGACGTGGTCCAATGCAGTTGGCTTAAACTGGAAAGTAAAAAAGAGGGGGGCTTCCCAGGGCCCGTTTTGTTTGAGACTTGGGATTCGACTTTTTTTTTTTTTTTAATTGGTCTGCTTGTTTTATTGGTTTTTGGGATTTTTTGTTTATTGGTTGGTTGGTTGGTTGGTTTTTCTTTTTCTTTTTTTGGCTTTGTTTTGTTTTGCTTTTTTTTGCATTGATTGTCAGTGTGTTTGTTTGCTTCTGCTCCTTTTTTCTTTCCTTCTTTTCTTCCTTCTCACTTTTGCATCTTTTCTTCCTCCTTCATCTTTCATATTTGCACCCTGCCAGTGCATACTAAACAGAGGTAAAAACAAGTTATACACAGAACTTGGGATTTGTAGAACCGGCACAATTGAACTGGATATCAAAGCGGTGTTATATATAGTTTACTCTCTATTTTCTTGATTCTCTCTCTCCTCACTCTTACACCAATTCCTACTATTTAATCATTTTTTTTTCTTTTACATCTTACTTTATATATAAATTGGTCTTTCCACCTAATTGTCTACTCCATTCTCTTCTCTCGTCTACTTATACTAAACCACTTCCACTAAACCACTTCAATAGAACTTTCTTTTCATACTTTCCAAGAAAGAACAATTCAAGACACTTCCTTCTTCCTAAACATAACACCTCTGTATCCAATACTTGAAGCTATAAAACCCCATCAGAAGCGTACAGAGTAAATTGGAAATAATATCTGGGTTAACCAAATCTGTACATTGAGATCAAACTTGGATTTTCTGAATAGAAAGTGTTAGGTTTTAAAGTGTAAAGGAATTATAAGGGGATCTGATAGCATTGTACTACAGGAACAACATAAGACATTAAGGTAAAATCAAAATAGTCAAGGTCCCACAGTGCAGGAAGAAAAGACACACAAGCAACATGAAAAAACAAGGGAAGAAAGTGGCACAAACAAATCAAGATACCTCATCAGCAGATTCTATGCCAAACACAGTTGGTCAAATGCCAGAGATGGAATTTAGAAATTACATATTCCAAATGTTTATGGAACTTAAGAATGAACTCAAAAAATGAGATGAGGGGAGCAAGTACAGGAGGCAAAAGATCATTTTGACAAAGAACTCCAAAAACAAATACAGGAAGTAAAAGATTACTTCAATAGGGAAATAGAGGCTCTAAAGAGAAACCAAACAGAAATTCCAGAAATGAAAGAAGCAATAAACCAAAATAAAAGTTCAATTGAAAGCATCTCCAACAGAGTAGACCACTTGGAAGAAAGAACCTCAGACAATGAAGACAAAATATATGTCCTAGAGAAGAATTTAGACTATACAGCAAAACTCGTTGGAAATCAAGAACATAACATCCAAGAATTATGGAACAGCATAAAAAGACCAAACTTAAGAGTGATTGTCATAGAGGAAAGGGGCAGAGTTTCAAGCCAAAGGAATGAGTAATTATTTAACGAAATAATTACAGAAAATTTTCCAAACTTGAGGAATGAATGGGAAAACCAAGTTCAAGAGGCATACCGAACACCAAAAAAACAAAATCTCAACAGATCCACACCAAGACACATTATAATGAAAATGCCTAATATACTGAGCAAGGAGAGAATACTAAAAGCCACAAAAGAAAGGAAGCAGATTACATATAGGGGGAAACCAATCAGACTATTTTCAGATTTTTCAACACAGACCTTAAAAGCAAGAAGATCCTGGAATAGCATATTTCAAGATCTGAAAGAAAAGGGATGTCAACCAAGAATTTTATATCCAGCAAAATTGAGCTTCAGATTCGAAGATGAAATAAAAACCTTCCACGACAAGCAAAAGTTAAAAGATTTCACAACTCGAAAGCCAGCACTTCTGAACATCCTGGGCAACATTTTTCATGACGAAGAAGAGAAAGGTAACAATGAAAATCAACAAAGGGAGATATTAAACTAAGGGAAATACCAACCAGAAGAGAAACCAAATCAAGCTAAAGACCATAATTCAAATAAAAATGGATGGGAATAAAAATCACATCTCAATAATAACCCTGAATGTTAATGGCCTAAACTTGCCAATCAAATGACACAGATTATCAGAATGGATTAAAAGAAATGACCCAACAATTTGCTGTCTCCAAGAAACACACCTCATAGAAAAAGACATCAACATACTGAAAGTGAAAGGCTGGGAAAAGTCTTATCACTCACATGGCCGGCGGAAACAAGCAGGGGTTTCCATTCTCATATCAAATAAGGTAAACTTCAAACCAAAACTAATCAAGAGGGACAAAGATGGATATTTCTTACTACTTAAGGGAACCATTCATCAACAGGATATAACAATCATAAATCTATATGCCCCAAATAATGGAGCACCTACATTCATCAAACAAACTCTTCTCAAGTTCAAGAGTAAAATAGACCACAACACAATTATTCTAGGGGACTTCAACACACTTCTCTCACCAATGGATAGATCATCCAAACAAAAGCTAAACAAAGAAACTTTAAGCCTCCTTAAAACAATTAACAATTTAGACCTAACATACGTATATAGAATATTTCATCCCTCAGTAAATGAATACACTTTTTTCTCAGCAGCACATGGCTCCTTCTCCAAAATAGACCATATATTAGGTCATAAGGAAACTCTCAGCAAATATAAAAAAATAGAGATACTACCCTGCATTCTATCAGACCATAAAGGGATGAAATTGGAAATCAACGACAAAACAAGGATTAAGAAAAACTACTCCAACAACTGGAAGCTAAACAACATGCTACTGAATGAACAAGGGGTTGAAGAAGACATCAAAGAGGAGATTAAAAAACTTCCTAGAGGTAAATGAGAACACAGATACAACGTATAGAAATCTCTGGGACACTATGAAGGCAGTAGTAAGAGGAAAAATCATTGCACTGAGTTCATTCCTTAAGAGGAAAAAAAAAAAAAAAAAAAAAACCAACAAATATATGACTTAACATCACACCTCAAAGCACTAGAAAAAGAAGAACAGACCAACACCAAGAGCAGTAGAAGACAGGAAATAATTAAAATCAGAGCAGAAATTAATGAAATTGAGACTAAGTAAACCATTCAAAGAATTGACAAAACTAAAAGTTGGTTCTTTGAAAAAATAAATAACATTGACAGACCCTTAGCAATGCTAACAAAAAGAAGAAGAGAAAAAACTCAAATTACTAACATTAGTGATGAAAAAGGGAATATCACAACAAACACCTCAGATATACAGAAGATAATTAGAAATTACTTTGAAAACTTGTATTCTAATAAAACAGAAAATATTGAAAACATTGACAGATTTCTTGAGTCGTATGATTTGCCTAAACTGGAAATGGAGGCTATACACAACTTAAACAGACCAATTACAAGCGATGAAATAGAAGACATCATCAAAAAGCTACCAAGAAGGAAAAGTCCAGGACCTGATGGGTTTACAGCCGAGTTCTATAAGACTTTCAAAGAAGAACTAATACCAAGGCTCTTCAAACTATTTCAAGAAATAGAAAAAGAGGGAGCTCTTCCAGACTCTTTCTATGAGGCCAATATCACATTAATTCCAAAGCCAGGCAAAGACACATCCAAGAAAGAAAACTTCAGGCCCATATCTTTAATGAACATAGATGCAAAAATCCTCAACAAAATCCTGGCAAATCGGATACAAAAACATATCAAAAAGATAGTGCACCACGATCAAGTGGGGTTTATCCCAGGGATGCAAGGCTGGTTCAACATTTGGAAATCAATAAACATAATACATCACATCAATAGACTTAAAGATAAAAATCATATGATCATCTCAATAGACGCAGAAAAAGCATTTGACAAAATACAACACCCCTTTATGTTCAAAACACTGGAAAAACTAGGAATATCAGGAACATATCTCAACATTATAAAAGCTATTTATGCAAGGCCCCGAGCTAACATTATCTTAAATGGAAAAAAATTGAAAGTATTCCCTCTAAATACTGGAAAAAGACAGGGATGCCCCCTTTCACCACTGCTATTTAACATAGTACTGGAAACTCTGGCCAGAGCAATTATACAGATGAAAGAAATTAAAGGGATCAAGATAGGAAAAGAAGAGCTCAAATTAGCACTATTTGCTGAAGACATGATAATCTACCTAGATGACCCAAAAAACTCTACCAGAAAACTTTTACAACTAGTAAATGAATTTGGCAAAGTTGCAGGATACAAAATCAATACACATAAGTCAAAGGCATTTTTATACATCAGCAACAAAGACTCTGAAAGGGAAATGATGAAAACTACCCCATTTACAATAGCATCAAAAAAAAAAAAATACCTGGGAATCAACCTAACGAAAGAGGTGAAAGACCTCTATAACGAAAATTATAGAACACTAAAGAAAGAGATTATAGATGAACTCAGAAGATGGAAAGACCTACCTTGCTCTTGGATAGGTAGAATTAATATTGTCAAAATGTCCATACTACCAAAAGCATTATACATATTTAATGCATTTCCAATCAAAATCCCAATGTCATTCTTCAAAGAAATAGAAATAGCAGTCATGAAATTCATCTGGAAAAATAAGAGACCCAGAATAGCCAAAGCAATCCTGAGCAAGAAAAATGAAGCAGGTGGCATCACCATACCAGACTTTAAATTATACTATAGAGCAATAGTAACAAAAACTGCATGGTATTGGCACCCAAACAGACTGGTAGACCAATGCTACAGAATTGAGGACACAGAGAATAATACATATAATTTCAGCTATCTTATATTAGACAAAGGCGCCAAAAATGTACAGTGGAGAAAGGATAGCCTCTTCAACAAATGGTGCTGGGAAAACTGGAAATCCATATGCAACAAATTGAAATTAAACCCTTATCCCTCACCATGCACAAAACTCAACTCAATGTGGATCAAGGACCTAGGAATTAGACCAGAGACAATACGCCTGATAGAAGAAAAAGTAAGCTCCAATTTTCAACATATCGGATTAGGCCCCAAGTTCCTTAATAAGAATCCTGTAGTGCAAGAATTACTACCAAGAATTAATGAATGGGATAGATTTAAACTAAAAAGCTTCTTCTCAGTAAAAGAAACAATCAGTGAGGTGAATAGAGAGCCAACTAATTGGGAACAAATATTTAATACTTGCACATCAGATAGAGCACTAATTTCTAGAATATATAAAGAACTCAAAAAACTTAACACCAAAAAAAACAAATAACCCAATCAATAAATGGGCTAAGGAATTGAGAAGACACCTCTCAGAAGAAGATACACGATTAATCAACAAATATATGAAAAAATGTTCAACATCACTGGTGATTAGAGAAATGCAAATCAAAACTACTCTAAGATTTCACTTCACTCCAGTCAGAATGGCAGCTATCAAGAACACAAGCAACAATAAATATTGGAGAGGATGTGGGGAAAAAGGCACACTCATACATTGCTGGTGGGACTGCAAAATGGTGCAACCGTTATGGAAAGCAGTATGGAGATTTCTTGGAAAACTGGGAATGGAACCACCTTTAAGACTCAGCCATCCCACTCCTGGGTCTATTCCAAAGGACTTTTAAAAAGTATATTACAGTGACACAGCTATCTCAATGTTTGTACCTGTGCAATTCACAATAGCTAGGTTGTGGAACCAACCTAGATGTCCCTCAGTAAATGAGTGGATTAACAAAATGTGGTATATACACACAATGGAATTTTACTCAGCATAAAAGAAAATAAATTAATGGCATTTGCAGGTAAATGGATGAAGTTGGAAGACATAATGCTAAGTGAAGTTAGTCAGTCTCAAAAATCCAAGTACCAAATGTTTTCTCTGATATAAGGAGGCTAGTTCATAGTATTGTTGGATGGGGGTACATAGAAGGATTAGAGGAACACTAGAATGGTCAAAGGGAAGGGAGGGTAAGGGAGGGAGCAAGGGGGGAGGGAGGGGGAGAAAAGAAAAAAAAAAAGAAAGAAAGGTGGTTGAATGAGATGGATATCATTATCCTAAATGCATGATTGAAGATCTGAATGGTACTTATATACTTTGTATACAAAAGTTGTATGTAAAAAGATGCTATATATGTGCATTATGAATTGTAATACATACTACTATTATAAATAAAAAAAGAAAAATAAAAAAAGAAAAATAAATAAATAAAACACATTGTGTACAACTAAAGCAAATAAATAATTAAAAAAATATTTGAAAAAATGTTCTTTGTATCAAACATACATAGACTTTCTTCTTTGTCATTGTTGTCTAAACAGTATAGTATAAAAACTATTTTCTTAGCATTCACATTGTATTAGAAGTTATAAATAATTTAGAGATGATTTAAAGGCCATAGAAGGATAAATGTAGATTATGTGCAAACACCATGCCATTTTGTATGAAGTACTTAAGCATTGATGGGTTTTGATATACTTGAGAGGTCCTTAAACCAATGCCCTGAGGATATTGAGGGATGACTGTACTAAAGAATATCCATAAGCAATGGACTTTCTTCTGAGGTAATCTTTTTAAAGATACCCTCTGTTGGGCTGTACAGAATGCTGGTTAAGAGTTCAGTCTTTGAAGTGAGACATCCTGGTTTAGGACTTAGACTCAGATACTTAACAGATGAATGATTTGGTACAAATTAGCTAATCTCTCTGAGCTCAGTTTCTGCCTCAGTAAAATTAACTAAGGAAAAAAATGACATGGCATATGGACAAAATAAGCAAAAGATCTTACTAAATGTTCATTCCTTAGCTATAGGGTTAGAACATTAACATAGGGTAAAGAAAATAGCTTCTCACAGGGACAGAGTATCCTTTGAGAAGCAGAGGATTCAAATCATGCCTAGGGCCATGTTCAGAAGCAAAACCAGTCTAGTTCTAGTGGGGCAAAACTGAGGGCCAAATCTAGAAAGGCAAATATCACCTACTAGGCAGATGATTGTCCTCTGAACATTCTGCTAAACCATAGAAGCTGAGGTCCCAGGCTTAGAAAGAAGGCTGACCAAAGACAGGAAAATAGAAGCCTAAACAAAAGGCAAGAACTGGAAATCATATGAGGATATTGTGAGTCCAAAGTGGCTTTAGATTGAGTCAGTCATTTATGTAGAAGTGCCTAATGAATAACTATTCTGTGCAAAGAACAAGATATAGAGAGACCTGGCCCAATATATAATGAGTTTAGTGTCTATAGTGAGAAACAAATAAATATTTGATATTAACATAGTGAAATATGCCAGAGATAAACCTGGTATGAAGGGGCAAAGAGGAGGAACTGGATGAAAAGGTGTTAATAACTTCCCAAAGGAGGTAATGCCTATCTTGAATCTTATTTAGAAGAACACAGAGGTGTTATCCAAGAGAAAAGTGAGAAAGTTTCAAATATATAAAGACTAGAAGAATCTCAAGACTCTAATATGTAAGACAGAGAAACCTTATTAATTTCATAAGAACAGACTGGGTAAAGTGTGTCTGAGGCTGTTTGAATACCATCTGCTAAGGGCCAGATTGGTCTTAACACAGAACTGAGGGTTCTCAGGGAAGTTCAGGTGGTTCCATGTGTGGAAAAGATTAAAAATTAGGGCAAGGGAAACAGGAACAATGATAGAAAAGACAGTAACAGGATTGCATAAAATACACAATTAACCCCTAACTCATTTTATAATTCCCCCTTTCCTCTATATTGGATTTTTAATTGATTACTGAAAGAGCCAAACGTCAGGGTCTTGTCAAAGCCCTCCCATCAAGGTGAGAAATGCCCAAAGGACCATTTTGTAAAGGTAAGCTTGGAGATTTTTTCAATTAGAAAATAATCAAAAACAATTAGAATCAACCTCTTTTTCCACTCTCCTAAATAATTTAAATTCCATTCTCTCTCATGTTTTTGGATTGAAAATGTATAAAATCATACTGTCTTCCAGTAAGGCTACAAAGGCCAGATTAGTCATAAATAACCTCAGGAGAAGAAAATTTGCTTCTTTTCTGGTTGCCCTTAACTCATCTGTTGCAATTGCATGGAAGCATTCTATGACAAGTCCTATATCTTACACATGTGCATTTATAAACTAGCTCATGCCAAACACTGTTGGACATCTCTCAGGACAGAGTATCACTGAGAAGCCAGAAGAACATCAGGCCTCTTTGACTGCTTATCACAAATGAGAATAATAGTGATTTATCCTATTTTCAATAATCTCCAGGAAAGAAGTTCCACAATCTTTCTGTATTTGCACCTCCCTTCTGACTTTCTTTTTATGGTCATATGCTTCATAAATTTAAAAAATAAATGAGTGAATAAACATAAGTATTCTCAACACAGAAGTAGATTATTCATATATCCTAGAAAAATTTTATCTTTTAAAAGAGCCAAGGAACAAGACACTCAGAGACTCTAAATACATTCAATATGAAATAGAAATCACAGAAGTAATCAAACTTAAAGTCTATTAATTTTATAAAATTAGAGAGGTACAATAGAAAAATGTATAGCTTATGTGTTAATTACACATGATTAGGCCAGAATGTTTGTAAATTCCTTCATAACAAATACCTATGTAAAATATATATAGGTTATTTAGCAAAACTCTTTATACAAGAAACAAGAGGGTTTCTAGGTACAAACTTTTAGTGTTTAAAGGAGAGACTCAAAAAGACCAAAATTTCATTTTCACACCTGTGGCAAAACTCATTCCCATTACATGATAAAATGTCCTCAAGAACAAAGACTTTGGTCTCAAATTTGGTTCAGATGACAGACATTTCCTAATTACACTAAAAACAATTTTCTGCTCTTGATACTTTCATAGAATGTGCCCTGGGAGTTTACTGTGGAAAGAAAAGCTTGTCGTGTTTCAGGTATTATATTCGTCCATGTTAATGTATTTCTAGCTATTTTCATTGAAAAAAATAAGGGGTGCAACACATCTACTCCTAATTCACTAGAACCAAAGGGACTTATAATTGGACTAATGACTTTTTTTTCAATAAGGAGGAAACTAATTAAGCAATAGTAATTTTTAAAAACCTCCATTGTATATGACAGATTTTTTGCCCTGTCAGCTATAAGCCTACAAGTTCTGAATTAATTTATCTAGTTATGAGAATGGAAAACTTATTGGTATAACTCTTTCTGACTCCAAAATGCTCCTCCACATGTGTGAAGGAAGAATAATGATTAAAAGTTATATTTTTTTCAAACGTTAAACAGCTCTAAATTTTGCAAATAGCATAGTTCAAAGACAATGATCCTTGCATCTAGAGAATGTTTATGAATAAATAAAAAATTTAAAATGAACTTATACAACAATAAGTTGACTTACCATTTGATATCCTTATTCTAAAAATAAATAATGTTTATCTCAGCAAAAGGTGACTTAGAGCCATCTGAAGGTTGGTCCTGCTTTGTATGTAAGTACCAAATGTAAAGTACAGTGAGGTGGTGGAAGTTACTTCACCTGACTGCTCTCCATGTAGAAGAGAATGCCCCTCCACTGAAGGTAAGTGATCAAGAAATGTCATGGCAGAATGATGCATGAGGGCCCCTGTGGGTTAGACAAGAAGAAGTTGATTTCCCATGATGCTCTACAAAGTCAGCAATCTCCTTAGGAACAAATTGAATCAGCATAATAAAATCTGCAGCAGGAGCTCACTTAGCCTCTATCAAAATGACTTGCTGCTTATATAGCAAAACAGACTGGATTGTGCATTGTACAAATGTTTGTGGATAGCAGCATCTTTCTAGAATTATCCTTCCTCTGGTTAGGCCCTATGTTTTTCAAAGATCAGTAAGATTTCTTTCTAAATCGGATATTGTTACTTATAATTTTTATTTAACTTATGTAATTTCTATGAGTATTAATGAAAACTAATAAGATATAAGTGGAAAATATAACAGTTCTTTCTCTAAAATTAAGTTGAAATAAGATAACTGTAAAAGATTAAAGATATAAATAAATATGCAGCAAGATTGTATTGACAGATTCCTTTGCAAGTGTCTTTATGTTTTTTTTTTTCATTCATTTAAAATACTAAAATAAATTGTAGTTGATCCATTCCAAGTGTTGTTTAACCAACAAAGGAATATCTACCCACCAGGGAGGGGAGTGGTCTTACAATTAAAGAAAAACCTCTAATCTTGTTACAAATAAATGTGTGTCTATGCTAAATTAAAACTAAATATTGAACTATGGTGTGCATTTTTTTTTGGAACCGGGGATTGAACTCAGGGCACTCGACCACTGGGCCACATCTCCAGCCCTTTTTTGTATTTTTAAAAAATATTTATTTATTTGCTTTAGTTGTACACAATGCAATGCATTTATGTTTACGTGGTGCTGAGGATCGAACCCGGGCCACACACGTGCTAGGCACGCGCTGGTCTGCTGAGCCACAACCCCAGCCCCTATGGTGTGCATTTTTAATGAGTTTTCTCTTATACCAACTTTTTCAAATAATCGATTAAATCAAGGTTCTGGTCACCTGAGATAAGAGGGTATTTTAGTGTCTGAAGATTGTATTTCCCAACTTCTGAGAATAAGGCCAGGCCAACAGAAGATAGCAGAGCTCTTCAGATCTCTCCAAAGGATTGACTGAACTCATTTCCACTTCTTTCCCTTCATTTTAAGTGTACACCATAAAAGCATGTTCCTCAATAAACATCCTGATCTTCAAGGTCTATATGAGTTGGCTTCCAATGAGTTCCACAGTAGATGTCTACAGTCCTTTCATTTTAAACTGGCAATCAAAGAATACCTATTTGCAGCCTGCCTGAGAATCAGTGACAAAGTTGACCACATCACTAAAACACAATCTAGAGATACAGTATCTACCTTCTTTCCATTCCTTTTCCATTTACAATTCATCTCTCCATGATTCTTCTTTCTTCCACAGACCCATAAGAGTGGATATCAGATATCCTACTTCAGCTTACTATTACTTTTATTATATCTCATTACTATATCATTATAATTAGTAACTTTAATAGGATAACACTAGCTGCTATAATAAACAGACTTACAAATTTGGTTTGTATCAAACCCAGTAGAAGTGATATTTTTGCTCATTTACCAATAATCACTAGGTAATCAGGCCAGCATGGTACCTTTTCTCTTTACAGTCAATTAGAGGTCTCCACTATCTTCACTAATATTTTCCAAGGTTTTCCTGAGAGCTGGCTTCATTCCAGCCAATCATATGTAGGATAGGTATAGAGTATTTGTATGTCAGCTCTGGAAATGATATATATTTCTTCACTTGAGTATTCAGTCATGAGGTCACACCAAACTGTGAGACAGTAAAATGCAGTTTTCCTGACTGTCCAGGAAGAATAAAAAACAAAAACGAAAACATGGTGAGCTACTCTGTCACACTACAGTCATACAGCAGCTTCATCCAAGGACATAGTATATCAACTCTATGAAATCAAGTCTCTTTTGGGTATCTGTACCTAATCTGTGGATATGAATCCACCTTCTCTTATACCCTCTGTCTACGTCAGTATTTAATGTGAGTGCTGCTACTGAACTCTTTTCTGTTCTTACTTTTGCTAGAATTATTTGGATTACTCCTAATTTCTTTAATCTTATCTTCTTACCACAAGTAAGAAAAAAATATGGATAGATAAAAAGAAAATAGAACCCCAGAAATCAACATCAGTCACAGTGCTAGGCTCTTTCGTTACATTTATTCCTCACAACAACATAAAAATCTTGTTATTATGATCATGGTAGAGAGAGAGAAATTTAGGGATAGAGGTAAATCAAGCATTTCACCTCCATACCAGCAAACAAAGCTGGGATTAGACCTAACTTTGTCTTCAGAGCATACCTACACTTTTATCCAGTAGATATAACTGATAATGACTGATGTCTGTGAACCAAATAAACAGTCACAGATGCACTAGCTAGAAACTGGGACAAGAATTGTGAATAATCATGCTCAACCATATTCTGGTATCTTAGTAGGAAAATGGTCTTTACTGAGTTTATAGCACCCAAACTAAGATCTTAGTGTCTGTGCTCCTCTCCAAGCTTTATCTTGACTTTCACTTCGCCTACTTGCAAATAATTTACCGTGCTTCAATCTTCAATTCTAATACTGAAATAAAAATCTGTAATTCCAAATAGCTTTTATAAGTAACAGTAACACACATTGGCTGGTGTCAGATATGTTGTGTTTAAATAAACCCTTAGAAAGTTGAGCTTCTGGTATAGTAGCGTAAATACACAGTGAAATCTATTACTTTGTGAAATATTTTAGGTTTACTTATAGTCAATTTCTCATACAAAGAAAGAAAGAAAATGAGTTTTGTTGTCCATAACCTTGATCTAATGTATCTCTGGTCAAGTAAATCTTCTTTAGAGAAATTATTTATTTACCTTACTATGTCTTAGATGCTCAATATGTTGTTTAGATTTTTACTTATTAAAAATTATGACAGGGGTTGGGGTTGTAGCTCAGTGGTAGAGTGCTTGCCTCATATGTGTGAGGCACTGGGTTTGATCCTCAGCACCACATAAAAATAAATAAATAAAATGAAGTTTTTGTGTCCATCTACAACTAAAAAAGTATTTTTTAAATTATGACAGATTTCATTTAGTCTTATCCACAAAATTGATAAGGAAAACAAAATAGTTATAGAGTAAAAAGAGAAACTCGGAATGGAAACAAATATATAGAATTCTGGCCACACACTTGTAATCCCAGTGGCTCTGGAGGCTGAGACAGGAGGATCACAAATTCAAAGCCAGCCTCAGCAACTTAGTGAGGCTCTAAGCAACTTAGCAAAATCCTGTCTCAAAATAAAAAATAAAAGTGCTGGGGGTGTGGCTCAATGGTTAAGTGCCCTTGGGTTCAATTCCTGGTACTAAAATTAATTAATTAATTAATTAAAAATACAAAAATGACTAACATAACTTTAGAGAGTTTGGAAAACGTATTGCATGTAAGAGAAAAGGAATGAAATTTTAATTTATATGCCATTTGTTCCTTCTTTAATTCAACATATTTGTTGATATGTAAATATTAGCAAATAATTCAGTTTTCAGATAATATAGTGTAATGAGCATTGACTTCTTACTCCATAAGATGACAGACAAGTCTCTCCATAGAAGAACCAGTGTCTGACTTGCCAGCATCATTTCTCCAAACTCCCTCAAGTTATATCTCAACGATCAACCACACGAAACTTCTTGCCTGCCTCCACCAGTGCCATGATATTTATTTCCTCTGTGAATTTATGCAGTTTCCTTCACCTTGAATGTGCCCATATCCAATAGGATGACTTAGTTTCCTCATCTAGAAAATGAGGACAATAGTACTTAGATGTTGTGTAGTTATTCTGAGAAAATGAAAAGGTAATCAATGTAAAGTGCTTAGAATATACCTAGTACAGTGACAACACTTAATAAAAGTTGTTCTCAAAGTTAGTTGGTTTAGTCTGTATCATATTTTACTTTACAATAGTTTAGCCGAATGCATACTACCGTGTAGAAATCTACTTTATTAAAAATGTCTTTCAAGATTTCTAAAGTCCACTTATTTGATATATAAGTTTTCAAACTATTGTTCTCACAATAACAACATGACATAGCTAGTAATGTAGGCAGCCAAACACATTGTCATTACTAGTCAGCCCACCTCAGGATAGACACTGCCATGTTTATAGTAGTTAGTAGCTTGACATGTTTCGTGAAATCAATGATTCATGAGGTGTTTTTATTTCTGTCTTTCCCCCTCTGAAGAAAAGGACCTCAGTCTGTCTCCTTCCACCTCAGATATAATTCAGGAAGAATAATATCAAGTCTTAATTTAAAATGAGTGATATAGGAGAGAGTATCAAACCATATTTCTCTTCAAAGCTGTCAGTTTCCTTTCACCACCTTTCCTACATTCCTAAACAACTTTAAATTAAACATAGATCAACAATAAAAATCTGTCAATTGCTATCTTATTTATGGCACTGTAAGAAGAGACACTGATGCTCTTTTATAAACCAAGATGGACATTTTCTGATTCCTTCAGAATTAAAATTAAAACAACTAAAATACTTATTGGACTCATTAGCCATGAGATGGCTACTATTTGATGATCTTAGATATTGTTTTCTGATGCTTCCCCCTTATAAGATGCAGAGAAAGATGTCCTATATAACATTTAAGAGAAAGGCCTCAGTTTTCATAGCCTAAACTTGATAATTATAAAATTATATGATTTGAGCAAGAGAAATTGTCATAGAAAATAATACAGCTAGAGATGCCTAGGACCTATCTCCTATAAATATTTATATGATTCAGCTTCTAAAGTTGAATGATAAAAATTAGCATCATATATAGCATGATAAAAATTTTAATCATAAACTTGCAGTTGTACAAACATGTATACTTAAATACAACATACACAAATACATAGACACACATATAATTTGTTACTTTAGAACTCTTAACCAAAATTTGTAAAAGTAATGAAGAGACTGAAAATTCACTGCTATAATTACTTGCTATTTGTACTACCTGAGTATATTGGATGTTTAAATCTTTGAGACAACAGCATCAGGTTAGTTGCTATATGCCTCCATTTTCTACTTTATGAATAACCATGTCTCTTGTGATTATCTCTGCCTACTCCATCATGGATGCTAACTGTGTGGGAGATCCAAGATAACTTGTTTCTTTAGTTAACAAAGAATCAGATTCTGATAAGCCAAGATAAAGGACATAAATTCAAGGATCCTTAACCTCACTTCAACCATATTTATTTGACCAGATCCTAGATTATAAGCATGACTTGGTAATGGATTGAGGCTTTGGAAGAAGTAAATGCATATTTCTTATGGGATTAAAACAAATAATTTACAGCCAAATAACTCACTGTGGAGGCTTTAAAAGACAGTTTCAACTTCTTTGATACTCATATGTGGAGAAGTAGAGTTAATTTCTCCTCGTGTTGAAAGTGGGTGGATTTATGGTTTTGACTGATAGACTTCAGTAGAAGTGATATTGTGTCTTTCATGGATAGGTCATAAAGGCTAAGAAACTTCTAACTTATTAAAACACAAACATTTGTAGCCCTGAGGCACTTTACCTCCCAAAGGCCCATGTCCAAATACTATCACATTGGGGATTGGGGATTAGGGATTAAGAATCACGGGGGTGGGGTGGGATGCACAAACATTTGCTCCATAGTACATTGGACACACCTGAAGAGATCAACATGTGACAATGTGTACAGATTGAGCAGTGCAGAATTTCTATCATCACAGAAGTTTCTGTTGGATGGTGTTGATCTACAATGAATGATATAATGAATAGCTATGCAAAGGGTAAATATATATTTAAACCCAATGACTATTGATTGTATTAAAAACAGCAATAATGAGTAGTAACATTTTGAATACATAAAGAATTAAGATACAACACAAATATAAAAATTTAAAAGGGAGACTTATATCATCAAAGTGTTTTAAAGCTCTTTCATTATTGGGGATGTAGCAAATTTAATTATAATTCAATAAGCAATTTATATTAGACTTTTAATTTGTAAAGAATGCACAGTATAAGGGCTAGGGAGATGTAGCTTAGTGGTAGAGTGTTTGCCTGGCATGCATAAGTGTTGGATTCAATCTCCCATGCTGAAAAATCAAATAAATAAAAAAAAAAGAATGCAGAGTATCATCTCTAGGGTGACTACTCAGAGAATAGAAACAATACTTAATCCAAAAAAAAGCAATGAATGAAAGAGAGAAAGAAAAAGAAAAAAAATTAAACTAAAGTAGTGCAGGAAATAAAATCAAACAATAAAACAGTGTATTTAAACACACATGTAGCCATTAACTAAAATATATAAACAAATTAAATATTGTTCATCTTCATTAAAAAATACAACAAACTCCTGATTATAAAAGGCATACTTTAAGGATATAGGAAATTTGAAAATAAAAGGATCAAAAGAAAAATATGCAAACCCTACTCAAAAGAAAACTGGTGTAGAGACATTGCTGAAAAACAAACTAAAAATTCAGGCAAGGAGAATATTAGATAAAGAAGAATACTTTTATAATGAAAGGTAAGTCCTCAAATTAGGAAGATAAAGCAATTCTAAATCAACATGTAGCTCATTAACACAGGCAGAAAACATACAAATCATGCATAGATAATTAAAAAGAATATACATCTGCAATAACAATGATGGAGTTCAAAGTAATGCTCTTATTAACTTGTAGAAAAAATGTATAGGGACAGTTTGAAAAAATGTGATTAGCAAAGATTATCTAATTTGGTACTGTACTAGCAACTGAAGAGTCCATATATTTTTCAAGAGTGCAGAGAACATTTGCTAAAATTGACCATATGCTAAGCCATGAAACAAGCTTCATTGAAGTTCAAAAGATTGCATACATGCTTCAATTTCTGACCAGGGTGGAATTTGCTAGAAATCAATGTAGAAAAAAATAACTAGTAATTCCTGTAATGTTTGAAAATTAAGCAGTGCAAAAGTAAATGATTAATGAGACAAAGAAGAAATCACAATGGAACTTGGAAAACAGTTTGAAGTGAATAAGCATGACCATATAGCAAATTTCAGGTATACCACTAACACTATGGTGAGCATTAAATGCATATAAGAGATAAAGGAAAAAGTCGGAAAATCAATGATCAGTGATCTCAAGAACTAATCAAAAATTACAAGTTATATTCTCATCACCAAATAAATGAAATAAATGGTTAGGAAACCCTTAAAATTGAAAGCAAACATAACAGGGAGGATCAACAAAGAAAAAAAGACTTAAAATATGCAATTGAAAAACTCTTGGCAAGAATTTTCTCAAAAAACATTGAGAAAGCACAGGTAAGCAATATCTGTAATGAAAAAGAGAATTATTACAAACCCTGAAGACAATAAATGAGGCAGTATAAACAAATTTATGCCAAAAAATTTGAAGATTCAGATGAAACATATAAATGCCTAAAAAAAAAATCACAACCCAACAAAATAGACCCATGAAGAAATGGAAAATAGGAATTGTCCTACAATTTTAAAAAACATTTCTGACTTTTTTTTCAGATTGCTGTTGTAAATAAATACTTTCATAAGAGAGAATTTCAAGCTATTAACATGAGATCACTGAGTGCAAAGTGGGTTCTTGAGCCAACTGACAGTTGACTTACCCAAACCACTATTTTTATCTGTTTAAGAAATTTAATCTATAATATTAACATTTTCCACAAAAAAAACTCATATATTAGATAAATTCACCAGAAAATTTCACTAAATATCCAGGGAGAAAATAACTCTAAACTTCACAAACTTTTTTAGAGAATAGAAAAAGAAAAGTATCCATTTTGTTCTAAGAGGTTAGGGTTTTCATAATACCAAAATTATTATGAGACATCATGAGAAAAAAATTACAGAACTATTGTTCTCAAAACACAATTGCAAAATTAAAAACAAAATGTTTATAATTTATTAAAACATCATGTTGTATACTATAAATAGACACTATTTTGTCAATAAAAAGGTAAATGAGAAATCAACAATCTAAATCTAATGAATATTAAAGTGACAGTGCATCACAAAAAGTAAAATTCATGCAGAATCAGTTTAAGAATCAAAAATTGACCTAAATTACCATATTAAACAAATGAAAAACAAAATAATATGATAATCTCAATATATACAGAAAATACATTTGGTAACAACATAATAACCATTCTTTAATAAGTTCTTACCAAACTAAAAGAAAACTTTCTAAATATTATAGAATATAGAGTATGTAATATTATGTACACACACACAAAACTAATATAAAACTGTAGCAAATATCATAGTTAATGCTAAAATAAAACTTTCTCCCCGAAATGAAGTGAAATAAAAATATTCTTTGCCACCAGTTTTGGTTAGCTTTTTTTCTAAAATGCCAGTGAACTAAGATTAGCAAAAGGGATAAAAGACTAAGGACAATAAAGTAAGGAGTTAACTATCAGTGATAACTGGGTTGTTCAAATAGAAAATATACATGATCAAAATGTGAGTTTGACAAGGCCACTAGTACAAGGCCAAAGTACAAAAATTGATTATTATTGTATTGATTAGCAACAAGAAATTTAATATGAACAAATATTTATAAAAATTATCACATAAAAACATCACAGAAATTGTCAACCTGGTTTTAATATTTATAGTGAAATGCAAAAGGCCAAGAATAGCAAGGAAAAATTTATAGAAGAATGAGATTATCATATTTACATGCTTGAGTATGAAAATTCACTCAAAAATGAAGATAAAGTAGTATTGATATTAAAAAGAACAAATAGAATAATAGGTTAAAATGGAGTCCAGAAATGGACCATCACTCCATTTTTGCTTAAAACAAGATGAAGCTAATAAAAGTACAAGATATGTTGGTATATTTAACTCCAACAATATAAGTGATAACATTCCATTTAAATAATTAATTTTTTCATTTTATTTTTTGTTTTTTTAAGATATACATGACAGTAGAATGAATTTTGACATATTATACATACATGGAGCATAATTTATTCTAATTAAGATCACATTTTTTTGTTGAACACGGTCATGTTAGATCATCAGTAACACATAAATGTAAATAAATAAAATAAAGGTATTGTGTCCATCTACAATTAAAAAAAAAATTAAAGCATAGGGAACTTAAATGTGAGGTTAATTTAGAACACATTTTGCAAAATGAAGAGAGAGTAGTTCTGGCTGCAAAGGTAGAAGAACTAGATATTTTCCAGTAATTCCTTTGGTAAGTGTATTGTGGAATTAGCAAGGTTTTTAGTCAGAAGAGTGTCTTGAACAAACTCATGCTTTATCAAGTCCAGTAAAATTTCAGTTTGTAGAAGGAAGTTGATTTTAAGTGACCACATATATGCTTTACAAGTTACACTGCTCAGGTACCCATTATATAAACATAGGAATGAATTAATCTTTTAGGTAAAAGAATGTATTTGTTTAGTATAAAATTCAATTACATGTTATTTATAAGACACCTTTGAACTATAACATTGATGAAAGTTTAAAATAAAAGGATAGAAAAAATATGACCAATAAATTATAAGCAGAAAAGCTGATAAAGAATTATGAGGGGCTGGGGTTGTGGCTCAGCAATCGAGCGAGCGCTCACCTAGCACCTGCAAGGCCCTGGGTTCTATCCTTAGCACCACATAAAAATAAATAAACAAAATAAAGGTGTTGTGTCCAACTACAACTAAAGAATAAAATGTATATGTATAAAATAATTATAATGTAAGGATCAAATCTTTGTAAAAATCATAATCATTAAAATCACATACCTAATAAAAATAGAATCAAACATATTAGGTAAACCTTAAAGAACTAAAACAAGAAACAGGGAGATCCACAATCATGATGGATGTTTTTAACACATAATTCACAGAGAATCTATAAGGACATAAGAGAAGGATATGAAAGATAGTATAGTATTTGATCTCATTGGCAAATATAAAACACATACCAAACAATAGCAGAATGCATATTCATTTCCAGAATAATGGAATATTAACAAATCGACCACATACTGGCTGACACAGTAATACTTGATGCACTGACAAAGTTCCCTGATCAGTACAATGAACTTAAAACTTAAGAAAAGGGTAAGTGGAAAAAATTAAGTTTGGAAAGTTGTAAACCTAGTTCTAAATAACTTGTGGGTCTAAAAAGAATTTGGAGTAAAAGAAAATATTTTGAACTGAATGGCAACAAAATATAACAAATCAAAACTTGAGGGCTGGGGATATAGCTCAGTTGGTAGAGTGCTTGCCTTGCATGCACAATCATGGGTTCAATCCCCAGCACCACAAAAAACAAACAAACAAAACAAACAAAACAAAAACCTTGAAAATAGCCAAAATAAAATTTAGTAATGCATGACCATAAAAGCTTTTAGAAAAAAATGTTAATGAACAATGACATAATTTATGCATCCATCCTAAGAAAATTTTTAAACATAGCAAAATAAAATAAAGTTGAAGTTAAGAAAGATAGGAAGATATAGAAGAAATAGAAAGTCAGAAGTTTTTCTATTTTTACAAACACTATTGAAATTGCTAAACTTCTCATAATATTAAAAAGAAAAGAGAAAGCACAAAATAGCCAGTGTATCAGGGATGAAAAACAACGTATCACTATTGATGCTGTGAAAAATTAAAAATATTAAGGGAATATTCCAAGCAACTTTATATGTTAAGGTTTGAATGGTTATACAGAATATCTAAAACTTGTTTTATACCTAGTAATTAAGATTATATGATAATGTTGCATAAGCACATAGACCAATTGGAAAGAATAGAGATTCAGAAACAGATTGACAATTAAACGGACAAGATATATGACAAAGTTAGTATAGTAAATTATCAACAAAGAAAACATTGAGTTTTTGTTTTGTTTTTTAATTTTTTATTTGTTCTTTTTATTTACACATGACAACAGAATGTATTTTGACATAGTATATATACAGGGTTTTCAACAAAACATGTTGAAACAATAAATAAAGATAAAAGTTAAGTTGAACTTGTACCTTGTATCATACATTGGAATTAATTTTATGGTAGTGAAGCACTTAAATATTGAAAACAATCTACCAACTTCAGGAAGGCAATATAAAAAAGCATATTTATGAAATTGGGTCTGGGTAAATCTTAAACAATATATGAGAGCATTAACCATGAACTTGTAGAAGACATTGGAAGTATACTTAGCCATAAGTGAAAGGCAGGTTAGAACAGGCTTAAGATCATAAATCGTGAAGTCAACCAGGATAGAATATCACACATAACAATTTCTAGCTGTTTGATGTACTTCAAGTCATTTAACCTTCCTGGGACTGAGTTTCTCAAACTGTAAAATGAGAATATTAATAATACCCATTCCCTAGACAAAACAAGATAGTATGTATAATACACTTAGAATTTCTTCTGGCACATAACAAGTTTGTATAAGTACATATTTATCATCAATTATTATTATCATTAACATATTAAAATTAATGACAAAGAATTCAATAGAAAATTCTTTTGAAAAATAGAAGAGGCATTTTCCTCAAATGAAAAATTCAAATAGCTCCATACATATGGTATATTTTCAACCTCAAAATCAATCAGTCATGAATAAATCACAATAAATAAGTCACAAGAGTATGTTTGATTTCATTTACATAATGTTCAAGAACAAAAAATTCTTTAAATATGCAATTAATGATATTATATACACAAGTAATCCGTGTGTGTGTGTGTGTGTGTGTGTGTGTGTGTGTGTACAAGGGAAACCAAGGGAAGTATTATCCTAAATTGAGAGAGAGATTATTTATTCTAGGTAAAAAAAAGATTGACATGAAACTGAAAGGGCACATGGAGCTACTCTGAGTAATGGGTTGACAGTTGCATGGCTATTCACACCATACTTATTTCTAAAATCTGTCTCTGAGAATTTACATTTAAACACACACACACACACACACACACACACACACACACCCCAAAAAATGCATATGTACATGATACTTTTCAACAAAATAGTTTTAAAAAAGAATATGGTGCAACATGCTGTCCAAAGTATTTTTGAATACATTTTTTAAAATAAAAAAGGATGCTACAAGAGCTGGCATGGTGGTATGTGCCTGTACCCCCAGCTATTTGAGAAGCTGAGGCAGGTGGATCACTTGAGTCCAAAAGTCTGTGACTGGTCTGGGTAACATTGTGATACCCCATCTATAACTAGCTAAATAAATAAATATTAAAGTTTATAAAAGGATGTTAGAGAAAATTTTACCCTGATCCTACTTTTGAAATAAACAAACAAAAAATACAAAAAAAAAAAAAACCCCTAAAAACATACCCTACAAAATATAAATAGCAGTTACTTTCAGGTAGAAAGGAGTGGCAGGAGGTGAGTAGCCATTATTTGTGTAACCATATTTGTAAAGCTGAATTTTTAAGAAAATGTATTCTTCCTGGTGATAAAATAAAATAAAAAGAAAAAACTTCAGCACAACAATAAAGCTTAAATAACATCATATGTGTTTTATAAAATCCTCATAAGCCTCTTTCTATGTCAATAGGTAATCCTGTACAATGTCATTTTAATGATCTCACAGTATTCCTCTGTATCTGTGTATTGTTTTGATTTAATCAATATTTAATGCTGGGCATTTAGATTGTTTTACTTATTTATTTTGCATGAGCACCTGCAAGTCAATCCCTTACTTCCACAAAATAAATTGTTAGAAGTGGATTTGCTGGGTCAAAAGGTACGTAAAACTTTTAAGACCTAAATTGCAGAAAGTATTTGTAATTTTGACAGTAGTACATCAAAGGTAAGTTTATTATTCACATATTGGTACTGTGTTTTGTTCAATTACAAATGTTATGTAAGGTCAGACATATTTAAAAGGCTTTCTTAACTAAATTAGATAAAATTCCAATAATTCTATAAACTCCAGTGAAGGCTCAGCCTTCATCTCTTGTAAAATGAAATTGAAATGGCAGAAATGTGTTAAATATATAGGAATGTCTCCTATACATTCCTGTAACCCTATGCCTAGTACATTGCCTCATATTGCCTCATAGAAAGCTTAATCAGCTGGAGATTACTAAATTTTCCTGATTCATGATTTTCTACTTTTCTGGGGATGGGGATTCCCAGAAAAGTCTGAAGAAACTAATATAAAAAATAAGACATCGATCTACAAATTTTCAAGACTTTTACTACAAATTCTTATAATTTCAGAGCTAATTGACCAGATTTTCCAAAAGCTATGTTATCATACTTGGCTTATAGAGTGCCACCAAGTGTTGGTCCCTTATTAGAATAATACAGTTAAGCCCTTCTTAGCATCATCAGTATGAAATTTGTTTATTCAGGTTGGCATCCTATGAGCCTAAAAGATATAAAATCAAGTAGAAAGGACTAGATAAAGTAATTCTCCAATTATGAGTTTGAGGGGGCAGGGGGAAGCAGGTATAAATAATCTGAAGATCTTTATTTATCTTGACAGTTCATAAATGGATCACAAGCTATCAATGTTGAGGCTGCGTGATAGCACAGGAGTGTAAGTCAGTAACTGATTTTATGCCAGAGAGCACAATTCTTATGTTAGATTGGAGACAACATTATTGATTAGAATGGAGATTAGAAAAGTTCAGCCAAGTCACAGAGAGATACATGCAGACCTAAAAACTAATGATGCTCTTTATGGTGTGTTGGACTTCTTATTTTGTGGAGTAGAATAAATTTAAATTTCATTACTCTCTTTTATAGGGTCAAATTTCATCATTGGATTAAAGCAGAATTCTTTATATTTTAAATAGCTCAAAAGATATATTAGACAAGGAGAGGGATGGAGATATATTTTAAACCAAAAATTTTAAAGACAAAATTATCATTATTTGGGCTGGGATTGTGGCTCAGTGGTAGAATGCTTGTCTAGCATGTGTGAGGCACTGGGTTCAATACTCAGCACCACATAAAAATAAATACAGGTGTAGTGTCTATTTAAAACTAAATTTTTTTTAAAATTATCATAATTTTTCAATTTCATTTTTATATGTATAAAAGCAGCATACAGCCATAATTAAAAATGTCTAAATGGTCCAATATGGCCAAGTATGAAAAACAGAGTTTTCTAGCTCCTTTTTCTTTCTATTCTTTTTCCCAAAGATAATCACTCTAACAATTTTAGCTGCTTCTTTTGTTGTTTATTTCCATATTGAAAACAAAAATGACTTACAAAATATATAGATTATTTTCCTGTTTAAATACCCTATATAGAAGTTGAAGATGTAATTCCTTACTTGTTCCCCTAGCCCACACATACACTTTTCCCATCATCTTGTATATAACATTTACTTTCATCTACATTCAATTTTTAAAAATACATTTTTAAGTTTCATTGAAGTATAATTGAGAAATAAATGTTATAGATATGTGTGTGTGTGTATATATATATAAAATGCATATATATATGGTGTGCAACATGATGTTCTGATATATATGTGTGTGCATATATATATATATATATGATTACTGTACATATACATAATTACCTTGGAAATTGATTACAAAAATCAAGCTAACTTTCATATTTATCTCATGTAGTTAAATTTCTTTTTGTGGAGAGAATTAAGATATACTCTTTTAGAAAATTTAAAGTATACAATGCAGAATTAATAATTATAGTCAGCATATTATATTTTATAATTTATTCATCCTGTTTAACTGAAACTTTGTATCCTTTGACCAACACCTCCCCATTTTCCTACCCCCAACCCTGCCAAACACCATTTTATTTTCTGTTTATGAGTTCAACTTTTTTACATTTTACATATAGATGATATTGTGCAGTATTTGTCTTCCTGTGCCTGGCTTATTTTACTTTAGCATAATGAGCTCTAGGTTCATCCATGTTGTTGCAAATCAGTTTTCTTCACTAGAAGAGTGAATAATATTTCATTGTACATATATACAGATAATTTTCTTCATCCATTCATCAATGGATGAACACTTAGGTTGATAACATCTTTGGCTATTATGAATAATGCTGAAATGAATATAGAGGTACAAATAGTTCTTTATATACTGATTTTTTTTCCTTTGGATATACATATAAAAGTGAGACTGATAAACAATGTGGCAGCTCTATTTTGAATTTTTGGTCGAAAGTCCACACTACATTTCATAATAGCTGTACCAACTTACATTCCTACCAGCTATGTACAGGTTTCCCTTATCACAACATCCATGCTAACACTTGTTATCATTTTTTAAATATTGATTGATTCATTCATTCATTTTGTTTGCTCTTTTATATTTTTGATAACAGTCATTTTGACAACTGTGAGGTGATACCACAATTTGTCATTTTGATTTGAATTTCCCTATTATGGATAGTGAATATTTCTTTCATATACCTTTTTCCCATTACTGCTTATATTTTTGAAAAATGTCTACTCATATTCTTTGCTCAAATTGGGTTATTCATGGTCTTCTTATTGAGTTACTTGAGTTCCTTTTACATTTTGAATATTAATCTCTTAGCAGACATATGTTTGCAAATACCTTTTCCCATTCTCAAGGTTATCTCTTCACTTTGTTGATATTTTTGTTTGCTGTGAAAAGCTTTTTAATTTTATGTAAACTCATTTGTTTATTTTTGCATTTGCCTCTCAGTCTTTGATCATTTAAAAAATTCATTGACTAGAATAAAGATTTTGCCTATGTATTCTAATAATTTTACAGTTCTATATCTTAATATTAATGCCTTTAACCCATTTTGAGTTGATTTTTGTATTTGGTGTGAATTGAGGATCCAATTTCATCCTTAGGCATGTGAATATCCAATTTATTTAAATACCACATATTTAGAAATTACATGGCCTTTCCAATTGTGAATTCTTGGCACTTTTGCAAAAAAAAAATTGCTTAACATCTTATGAATGTTCACTCATATGTAATAAATTGCTTTTCTGTTTCTTTTTTCAAACTTCTGTTTTTGACTTTCAAGAACTTGGTTATAACATGTCTTGATTAATATCCTTTTATGTTACCCATGTGGAGTTCTTTGTGCTTTGTGCATGTGGATATTCATTTTCTGCTCTACCTTTGGGAAGTTTTCTGTATTTGTTTAAATAAGCTTTCTTCTTTCTCTTTCTCTGCTTCCTCTTGCACTTGCATAATGCATATATTGGTACACTTGATCGTGTCCTCAAAGTCCCATAGGTTTTCTTCACTCTTTTCCATCACCCACCCAGTCTGGTTGGGTAACTAAAACAACAACAACAACAACAACAACAAAAAAAAAAAAACTGTTTTGAACGTTATGTCTCAAATTCTTTTTTCTTTTTGATCAAGTATGCTGTTGAAACCCTCTATGAAAATTTTTAGCTCATTGTGTTCTTCAGCTCCTGTAATCCCATATGGTTCTTATGTATGGTTTCTGAACTTTGTTTTATTTTTAAGTTCATTAATCAATTATTTTCATGATTTTTGTGTGTGTGCACATGTCTTCTCATGAAGTTCACTCAGATTCTTTAAGGCAAATATTTTAAAGTTACTATCAGGCGGTTAGTAGATCTTCACTTATTTAATGTCAGTTACTGGTTGTCGCTGCCTGAAGTGGAAGTCGCTTGGAGCAGCGAACGCCACAGGAAAATTCGGAGGCAGGATGAAAATGAAAAAAGGTCTTTTATTCTTTTCCTCTCTCCAGCTCCAGCAATCACTCCAAATGCTCTAACTCCAACCACCACCTTCTTCTTCCCCACACACACTAACGAACCTCACCCAGTTATATACATATAGCTTTAACAAGGACACGTGCTTACAGCTCGAGCTTACAGGTGCGTCACGCAGTGTTCACGGGCATACAAAGATTCTTTGAATAATGTATCAACATCAGGTGGAAACTAGAACATCTTTTATGGCTCTCAGCTAACCGCAATCTTTAGCTATCTCCTTGATTATAGGCTCCTACAACTGGTGCTTTATTTGATTATCTTAGTAATGCCATGTTTCCCTGATCATGTGTGATCCTTATAGCTTTACATTGGTACTTGTACATTTGAAGAAATAGCACCTCTTTCAGTCTTTATAGATTGGCTTCAGCAGGGAAACCCCTTTACTAGTCAGCCTGTCAAGAGATTCTGGAAGGGTCATCTATTGACCCAGGCAGGTTTGCTCCTGTAGTCTTCATGAAACCTGGTCTGCTTCTTAGGTCAGTGGGTGGATGAACCTTGGGCATGGGTCTACTCATGGGCACACAGATTTTGGGTTCACATGAGCAGATCTGGTGCCTGAAATCATAGAGGAGGAAATGGAACTTGTGTCTTTAGGGGTTGGCCTGGAATCTAAGCCCAAAGCAGCTATAAGTTGTCTAGAAGTTGACTATGTAGAGGCCAGTTTGGAACTGGCCTCATAAGGGGACAGCCTAGAACTAGGATGGCACAAGAATATATGTCTCATGGGTAGGCCTGGAGGTTTGTGCTGGGATGGATGCGGAGCTTCAGTCTATAAAGGCTGGTCTGGTGCTGTGGTAGACCTAGATCCTGGAGACCATGGGGGTCAGCTTGGTACTAGAACTGGATTGGAGCCTGGGGACACAGGGGCTAACCTGATGTGGGAGGTCATGAGGGAAGACCTGGTATTGAGGTCTACAGTAAAGTTGCAGGCTTCCTTCATTCTGCTTTCTCACACACAGTGTGTCTCTCAACATGTAGAACTGTTTGGGCTTAGGGAAAGGGTAGCTGTCCCTCTCCCTGATATGAAACTGTCCTTCCTAACTTCTTTCATGTGATATTTTCCCCTATTTTTGTGCTCCATTCACCTGCTATAACTTCTCATCTGTAATCCACAGCCTCTGTGAAAGCATTTTGCATATATATGTGTGTGAATAGTTGTTCAGACTTATATTTCTGTGAGGAAAAAAATCACTAGAAATCTTTACTCTGCCATCTTGAATGTCACTTTAGCATTTTTTTTGTATAAACTGAGATATTTTCATTTTATAGGGTTGATAATACCAATTTGTATGAAGCTATTCATAAAAAATTGCTTGTGATTTTGTAAGCTACTGTCTTCATGAAAGGTATCATTATAATCTCTTTTGCCTTATGAAAAGGAGAAATAATTTTTTCTTCATCCTGTATAATTTCTAAAACACTTGAATAATCATAAGTTTAGTCATTCATCAAACATTTGTTAAAAATCTACTAAGCACATTTCTGGAACCTGTGAAGATTAAAAAGACGTCTAACATGCAGTTCTTATATTCAAGAATCATATGTAATAAAATGATCAATTAAAGCCACAGTTTTAAAACAGGCAGCACTAAATAATATGAGAAAGATATAGCTAAAATGTTTTGGTTGTTTAGGACGTGGAAATACTTCAAGCTGGAAAAATCCAGCAGTTTGATGAAGGTGGCTTTTTAGCCAGGTTTTGAGGATAGGTGGAAGAGCCAAACAATAGAGAACATAATGTGATAAAAGCATAGGAAACTTAAATGGGAGGTTAATTTAGAGCATGTTTTGCCAAGTGAAAAGAATGAGTATTTTTGGCTACAAAGGCAGAAGAACTAGATAGTTTCCAGTAAGTCCTTTGGTAGGTATATTGTGGAATCAGCAAGGTTTTTAGTCAGAGGAGTGTCTTGACCAAACTCATGCTTTATCAAGCCTAGTAAAATTTCAGTTTTTACAAGGAAGTGAATTTTAAGTGACTACATATATGCTTTACAAGTCAGGGTATTATTGTAAGTCCAGCAGGACAATGACAGCATGAATACAGAGAAAATTAACACCTTTGATAATTCTGGACTAAAGATTTACATTCATAACTTTTTATCCTATTAAATTTGAAGCTTTTCCCAAATCTTAACGATAGCTCAATATATAACTTTTCAGGAGGGAATTGTGTGAACAATTCTTTAACTCCTAGCAGGACCTTCCCAGGTGCAGAGACCTGCAGTAATTATTGTATAGCTTAGCCCAAACCTAGCAGAGTTAGCATCCTGTGATCTGCTTCAGGGTACAGAAAAAGGTAAAGGGCAGCAAATTTAAAGATAATGCAAGAGGATTATACTGAATTTCTTCTCGGGATAACTCTGGAAGGCTTTATAATAATTTATAATAACTATTGTTGTCTGATAAACAGTTGAGAAAGAACAAGTGACAAAAGGCAGAGATTCCCAGTGCCTTTGAGAAACACCTCAGAAGAGAGAATCTATCAGAGAGGACAGCTGTTTAGAGCCTGTTATGGGAGCTTTAGCTTCTCCCTCCTTTTACCCCAAGCTCAGGAAGTTTCTAAAGAGTCTTTGGAGATCCACCACAGAGAACAATCCAGGAGAACAATTCAGATAATGTTCAAGGGAGAAAATAAAACACTCAAAAAGTATTCAATTATTTATCCCTAAATACCATCCCAGAGTGAATCTGAGAGAAAGTAGATAGCCCCTGCTGTCTATTTTACTACTATGTTCAAAGGTCAAATAGGGAATATTGATCTTCCAATGCCTTTTTAATTGAGGGGAAGAAGAGTTATAATTTCCTGCCCTCCAGAAATATAGGGAACTTTGAAGCTCTGAAATTTCGAGGATGTGACTTCAGCAAGCTATAAAAGACCAGATTCATAGCCCAAACATCAAATTCTTAGTAGAAAGTATGACATGCAAAAAGGTTAACTGCAGATGCATTAAAGTATATAGCTGTTTTTTATATATAAATGTTCAGAGGACCTAGGATGTTGGGGTCAAACTCAGTGCATAAAAGAGCTGGCATAGATAAGGCAAATTCACACAAAGCATTGAATAGTTACAAAAGGATTTCTCATTTCAGGTTGATTTGATTAGCAATAGTGTTTGAATCTAATTGCTCAGGTAATGCTTCTTTCATCATTTTCTAGGGCAGCAAGCTGATGAACCTCTCATTTACATCTTTATTAGCCTATAAAGCCTTTCCTGCTTGTGTCCTTCTCCCTCATCCCAAAAGCAATACTTAATGTTTAATAATAGCTAATTCTTTCTACCATTAAGGGTTAAGGGAAAAAAATAGTGTCCTCTTACATCACTCCTAAAATTGATACATGCTTAAGACATTGCCTCTGAGACTACAAAATAACTAATTATGAGATATGATCTATTATCTTGTTTCAATCTCCAGACCAAAAGCCTAGACTGTAAAAGACTTTCTCCTTACTTTTAATAAAGAGTATTGTGTAGCAGGGGGAACATTCAGTAATTGGGGCCAGCGTTTCCAGTTTCAAATTATGAGAAACCACTTTTGAATGTCACAGAAAATGTTGGTTCCTAAACTAGGTCTTAATTATTTAAGATTGTGTAAAATCAAAGTTTAGTCTTAGAAACGTCACCACTTGACATAATGGTATATGGAACACTGACATCATGGAATTGCAAATGAGTAGTCAAAATAAATATAGGAATCTAAAGTCAATACCAATGAATAATAATAAAATACCTATTGATCATTAATGAGATTCATTAGAGTGATATTTAAACAATAATTAATAATGATGTTTATTTACTAGTATATTTGGCACTTGTTATACTTTCTGATTTGAAGTATGGTAGCCCAAGGTGTTCATATTGATGGGCCCCTATAGCAATTTAAAATTAATTTCTCTGTCTGAAAAATTTTGGGAGACTTTTCAGAGACAAGGTAATAACATTGCATACTATGAAATAACAATAACACCAGGTTACATACCAGAGTCTTAGAAAGAAAAATAGGAGAGAGGAGAGAGGAGAGAGGAGAGGGAGAGGGAGAAGGGAGGGGAGGAGGGAGGGAGGGAGAGAGAGAGAGAGAGAGATAGAGAGAGATAGAGATAGAGAGAGAGAGAGATAGAGATAGAGAGAGAGAGAGAGAGGAGAGAGAGAGAGAGAGAGATATTAGGTTTCAAAGATTTTGCATATCCAGAATTTGACAAATATAATGTTTATGGGTTGAACTGTGTCTTCCTCAAACTTTCATGTTGAAGCCCTGATCTCCCAAACCCTACAATGTGACTATATTTAGGGATTATATCTTTAAAGATATAATCAAGTTAGAATGGGGTTATTAGAACAGACCCTAATCTAATATGACTGGTGTCCTCATGAGAAGAGATTAGGACACAAAAACAGAGACACAAAATGTGCATGCACAGATATATGGCCATGTGAACACACAGTAAGAAAGTCACCATCTGCAAACCAAGGTAATAGGTTTCTGAAGAAAACAAACTTGCCAACAACTTAATTTTTGACTTACAGCCTCCAGAACCATGAGAAAATAATTTCTTTGTTTAAACCACTAAGCCTGAGTTATTTTGTTATGATAGCCCTATCAAACTAATAATAATAACTATTAATGGGTGAGGTTAATAATAATAATTGCTATTATTATTATGCTATATTGTTATTATTATTAACCTCACCCATGAATATTAGCAAAACAAGTTCAGCAATAAGAGAACAATGTACCATTAACAATTTTGTTTCATTCTAAGAGTGAAATGATGATTCGTCTGAAGAATAAAAATAGTTCTAAGAAAAAAAAATTGTTGTAGAAGTATCAACCAATGCAATTAGGAAAGAAAAAATAAGATGTTTAGTTATTTGAAAGAAGGCAAAAGTATCATCACATGTAGGTAATTTAATTGTGAACAAGGAATACCCAAAATACTCACCTAAAATATCTTTAAAAAATGAGATAAATGAGTGGTTTATAAAATTAAAAATTGAGAATAAGTTTTATACATACAAACTAGAACAAATTAGAAAATGCAATATTATTTAGATTTATAATGAAAGGACAACGTATCTAGGAATAAACTTTAACAAATCCACAAGGAGACTATTTTGTTGAAAGACCTAAAAAACTTCAGTGAGTGGAATGAAATATCTTAAATATCTTAAATATACTTAATATGATGGGAATATTATTCCTAAAATAATTTATAAATTAAAATTGATCCTGCTCAGAATATCACATTTTTCTCCAGGAAAGAAATAATAAAATTAAAACTAAAACAAGACAGATAAAAATAATGACAACTTTCTCAGCATTTATTATGTGCTAGGCAGTGTCTAAGTACTCGATAATATATTAAGTCACTTAATACAAACACACAAAAAATAAGGTAGATAACAATATAATCAAGCATCTAAAATTAGAAAATGAGGCTCAGAGAAGATGAAAGTTTTTTTCAAGGCCCATATCTAGTCAATGATAGATATTCAGTGGGATTAAATACAGAATCTATTATTGCAGTTAAGTGCCTCTCCATGGACTAAAGTTCATATAAAGAATGAAAGAACAGCCAGGAAAGTTCTGGGAAAAATGTCATGATTAAGTGTTTGCACTTTAGATAATAAAGTATAACCTAAATCGACATGGAATAAAAGAGGTGGGTTTGGTATTGGCATAGGAATACATAGACAGACCTAAATTGAATATATTGAGGAAAATAGGAAGTATTCAATAAATTATGTTTAAACAACTGGATAAACTTTTGGGGCAAAAATTAAAACTTATTCTCACATCTATAATATACCAAAAGAATTTTCTGAAACAATCTATAAACAGGGAGAAAAAATTAAATGTACTTGAAGTTTCTTTTTATAAAATCTTGAAAGAAAACATGTCCCAGTAAGTATAGATCACAAAGCAAAAATCTGACCATATAAAATTGAAAAAAATTACAAAAACTACCTTAAAAAGGAAAGAAAATTAGAAAAAGATGCACTAAGTATGCCAAAGCCAACTCTTCAAAATGTAAAGCTCTTTTGAAGTCAATAAGAAAATTTAAATTCTTACTAACTCTTATTATCTGTTTGTTTGCCTGTTTGCTTGTTTGTTTGTTTGTTTGTTTGTTAAATTATCTATTGAATGTGAAATGGCATCTCATTGTGGTTTTGATTTGCTTTTCCCTAATGACTAATGATGAACATTTTTTTCCATGTGTTTATTGGCCATTTTAATATATTCATTGGAGAAATACTAATTTGAATGCTTAGCCCATTTTGTATAGGTGTTGGGGGGAGATAGTGGGGACTGAATGCCAGTGTGCTCTACCACTGAGCTACATTCCCAGTCCTATTTTATTTTATATTTTGAGATAGGATCTCACTAACCTTGATTGCTTGCCTCATACTTGTGATCCTTCTGCCTTAGCCTCTGGAGTAGCTGGGCTAACTCTAATGCTCCACCTAGCACACCTTTACATTGAGTTATTAATCTAATAATTATTGTGTTGACTTCCATGATACCATTTAATGCGTTCATTAGTGCATTATAGTTTTATGGAGCAATGAGGCTCATTCTGCCATATTCATAAATACGTGTAACATAGTTTGCTGTATTTCAGTCCCTAGTATTTCTCCTTTCCCTCTCCTTGTCCCTTCTCCAAATTTCCTTCCTCTACTCTACTGGTCTTCTATTTATTTATTTATTTATTTTTAATTGGTGAATTACAGTTATATATAAAAGTGGAATGCATTGTAGTATAGTCATATATGCACATGGCATAAGTTGGTCAACTTCACTCCCCAGTTCTTTCCCTTCTCCTCTCTTCCCTACCTCTTATTAACCTGTCTGTATTCTACTAATCTCTCTTCTGTTTTCAAGAGATCCCTTTCTCTTATTCCTTCTTTTATTCTGTCTTCCACACATGAGAGAAAACAATCAACCCTTGAGTTTCTGAGTCTGGCTTATTTCACTCAGTATGGTATTTTCCAGTTCTATCCATTCACCACCAAATGACATAATTTCAATCTTTCTTATGGCCGAGTAGAATTTCATTATATATATATATATATATATATATATATATATATATATATATATCACATTCTCTTTATTCACTTCTATTACATTTTAAAGTTTCTTCTTATTTTAAATACTACTCCCTGAAAGTTTATAGTTCAGAAAGAAAAAGAAAGGGTAACATGCACAGAGTACCTAGAATGAGCCCTGAATGTTCCCATTAGAGCAACTAAAACACTTGAATTAGTATCAGTTAAAACCAAAATTGTAAAGCAAATGAGAGGTACTTCTTTCTACTCTATCCTTCTCTCAGATATCTCTTTTAAATCTCTTTTCTCCTTATACTCTTTAAGCACATTGACTCTTACATTTGAATATGCATATGAATTACCTGTGAATTTTGTTTAATGCTGAATTTATGTGGGTCTGAAGTAGTATGTGAGATTCTGTGTTTTCAAAAGTTCATTGGTAATCCTACATTACTGGTCAATAGATCATACTCCAATCAACAAAGGCTTTAAGCTATGAACTGATTGCTAAAATTTTAAATACAAATAATTAAACCTAGGCAAATTTTGCATTTTTACTGAGGTGTTTTAAAGTTTATCACTACTTAAAATACAAAATGTGAGTCCATGGTAAGTAGAGGGATTGGTCACCCTGAGCGGGGCCTTGCCCAGTGTCTGGATCTGGACAGTGAGGAGTGGGTTTGACTGTCTGGTAGAGTCTGGAATTTCAGAGTGAAAAAAGTTTCTAAAATTAGATTGTGGTGATGATTACCCAACTCCGTGATGATACTAGAAACCATTGAGTTCCACATTTTAACTGAATATGTGTCAAGTTTTATCTTAACAAAGATATTATAAATGCAATGTAAAAATATTAGAGCTAAGGAGCAGAGCCTAAAATGATGGGGTCCATATAAAGAGGAACCAGGATATCTTAATGTCCTCCTTGGCCTCTCAAATTGTCTCAAACAATTCAGAGGTAAGTAAACAGAATGTTTTCCTGTCATATTATAAGTTTCTATCTCCTGTATCCAAAGCTTAAACTCTAGTCAAGTGGGCTGAGAGGGAATTCTTTTGACTGGGAGAGGGGCACTGTGAATGAGAGCTGGCTCCAACACTGGATAGCATGGGAACATTGGCTATACCATTAATAGCTCTATCATCTTGAACAAGTTGCTTAATTTCTTTATGTTTCAGTTTTTCTCATCTCATTCAAGAATGAAAACTAGGTCTCATAATTAAAATAATCACTTTAAAGTGTTAACTATTGTTTTTTTATTAACTATTTAATTGGATTCTAAATGAAATTCATGAGAGATTGGAGACAAATTTGGTACTGCTCAGTTATAAAACTCATGAGTATCTTACTTCTATAAAAAAAGGAAAGAGAGAAGGAAACCACATTTTATAATTCTAAGCATTCTCTTGTTTTTGCCTGTGGGGAGAAAACTAAAGCCATTATAAAAGAAATAATGTAGAGAGTCTGAGGCTTCTTGGTAAACAAAACTCTCAACTGAAACATTTAGATGATTTAGTTAAGAGTGAACTGGAACAACATCAATTGCATTTCCTTGAAATCAGAAATAAATTCCAAAATAACTGGGAAGCATTTCTGAAGCAGTGCTTGGATAAATGTTTACAATCCAAAAATGGCATAAGGTAAGATGGAATAAATTGAACTATGAAAATATTACTCTCACGTGCACAGGGTATATATGAAACTATACCTTTCTGTGAAAAAATAAAACATTCCACAACTTCTACACATTATACATGTGTCATCTGGTTGCTATATGCATTTCTGTTTGCTGTCCAAATAGTTGTCTATAAGCTACAGATAATTTAGTTGTCTCTTGATAACTGTAGAAACTATTGCGTGTAACACCAGCATGACAACTTTTTACATAGTATGTGATTAAGTATAAAGTATTTGTATATTAAGTATAAAGTATGTGTGTGTGTGTGTGTGTGTGTGTGTGTGTGTGTGTGTCTGAGAGAGAGAGAGAGAGAGAGAGAGAGAGAGAGATATGCACACATATATCCATGGATTTTGGCACCCAATTAGTAAATGCCAAATAAAGACATTCTTGAATAAATTAATGTTGCTTTAATTACATATGTAGTAATGCCTGAACATTAGCACTAACATACCCAGTTTATTTTTGGATTTCTGAATTTTTTTTCTGAATACTTCATGTATTTGTGTATGTTGGTGTGTTCTGTGGATATAAGCACTGTGTGTGTGTGTGTTTGTGTGTGTGTGTGTGTTTGTGTGTGTGTGTGTCTCATGTATGTCTTATTTTAGCAATAAACACACAAGAATCACTAGGGAATAATTCTTCTTCTTTTTTTTTTAAAACAAAACCACAGATTTGAATTTAGAAGACCAAGTTTGAGTCTCATCCAGCTCATTTATTGTCTGAATGACCCTACAGTAGTCATTTAACTTCTATAGTTCTTTAGTCTAACAGTACTGATCTCACAGGAGAACCAAATGAAAAATGTATGTGAATGATGAAGTACTACCAAATTTATATATAATATGTATTTTGTATGTATAGTATATCTATTTTCAAGGTCCAGTACAGCATCTGATTCATGTCTAACCCTGGATCCATAGATTACTGAATGAATCTTAGGCCTTATATGTGTATGTAGTGATAGATGGATAAATCAAAGAGAAATATTAAGGTCTGAGATAACCAATATTTTCTTCTTTTTTGAAGCACAATAAATTTAACTCTGAGTTCTCAAATTGTAGTCAGCATGTCTAGGAATCTACAACACACGTTCTCTTCAATTATTGAAGGAGACAGCTGCCTAGTCGATGTAAATTTTATTGTAAAATTGTTTAATAGAATTCACAATTATGGGAGGACAAACACACTTGAGACACTAACGGAAGGTCTGAATTTGATATGTGGAGACAAAGAGGCCTGTCAGACTCAGCATCATCTATTGTTTCACACAGAAAAGTGGGCAATAAAAGACAGGGACTACTAATGAAAGAAAACACCCATTGCATTGATCCATTGCCACTATCCCTCCTAACCAAAGTAGTAAAAACCAGCAGTGGAATAGACATGTAAATTTTGGATTAGTAAAGAGATGTTATATGTATACTTTATCCCATAGTACTTGGCTATTCTGCACCATTTGATTCCCAGAATCCTTAAACTTTTGAAATTCTAATTGTTATGATACTACAAGGTCCTAGTTTTCCTATTACCACTCTGACCAACCTTCTTCATCTCATTCAATGGATATTTAATTCTTTCTCAAATCTCTGTGGATTCTTAGGATCAGTTTGTGGGTCATCCATTATGCCTGACACATAATTTTCCATTATTGTTATGGTTTCAAATTTCATCTGTATACACAAAAACTTATTTTAAGCTTAAACTTCTCCATGAAATGCCAACTGTATACAGTAGTACCCCTTATCCAAAGAGGGTAAGTTCCAAAACCCCCAGGGGATGCTTGAAGCCACAGATAGTACTTAAAAATATATATACTATGTTTTCCCTATACACATATACCTACAACAAAGTTTAATTTATAAATGAGGCACTGTTAGAGATTAACAACAACAATAATAAAGTAGAACAATTGTAACAATATAATATAATAAAAGTTATTTAAAACTTATGAATTGTTTATTTCTGGAATATCCATTTAACATTTTCAGAACATGGTTGACCATGGGTAACTGAAACTGCAGGGAAACTACATAATATATCAATGTTTCTACTTGAATGTCATCAGAAAATCAGTCTATCTGGAGTCAAATAATTTTTTCTCAGTATGGACTAGAAAATTAGCACATCAAAAGCATCTATCACAACTAAGAGTTTTGAAAGAAATAATCCAAAAAATTCGGCATTTAGAATTTAATTGTTTTAGATTGCTTTTTGGGGTACCATTTCCCTTCATTATCTGACCAGTAACTTAATTAATCCATTATGTAAAAAGTAAATAAAGGTCAATGGGTCTAATCCTGTTTTATGTAGTGTCAAGTGATTAACTACAAATGTCATTAATTGTTGTACATCAGCTAAAAAGGGAAGTTGGAGATCTAAAAGAAATATAAGAGTAGAAACATATTGAAAACTATTTTGGTCAAGTTTGCCCCTAGGCTGATAGAACTGATAAGATACTGTTATTTATACTATGATTTAGAAAACAAGAAAACAGAGCTATTTGAAGAGAAAATGGATAGACCAACACCCTGCTTTTGACCCCATTGTAATTCTATGGCTCACAAAATAATCTGCTCAATATTAGACAAAAACAAGGATTTTGTTTTCAACAGTATATTCTGTTATTTTCTAGCATTGAAAGGTTGACCATGTTTTACTAGAGCCTAATGTCTACTTCATCAGTTTTTCCACCAAGCTTTCTTAATGTTTTATCACTCTATCTACTTGTCATAGGCCTCAGATAATTTCTCTTTTTGTAGGAAAACTGTTGTGTTTAAATAATTCTGATGGGATATTTCCCTTTCCTCATAAGTAATACAAACGTAATTATATTGTCAATGATACTATGAATCTCACCTAAAAGACTTATTTTCTGGGAAATAAAGTGATCTGGTAAGGAGCATAAATATAAACATGAAGGAAACTGTTTTGTTCTTAATGAGATATTTTAATATTTATTGGATATAAGAGCCCTGTGAAGTGACACTGTCAAGAAAGATAGATCATACATATTTTGTAGGTTTTATTTATGATTTTATATGCAGTTCTTTTTGTTCATAGTTGGTATGTGTTTTGTGTCCTAGTGAAAAAGACATGATTTAATTTGTCATATGACAATTTGCAAAGATAACTATTTAATAATGAGGATGTAAGACTGTTCACTTATTACATTGTTGAGTTACACATTGTTATCACAAGTGAAAGAGTGTGAATATGATGGGATTTTGAGATAAATGACTAGGATTTTAGACACAGCTCTTTTTCTCAATTTGTAATGATGACTATTATACAAAAGCCTTGATTTTATATCTATCACAGTAATGACAATAAAAAACTATTTCATGAGGATTTTTAAAGTTAACCAAATAATTGCATAGTAGCATATATAAAGTTAATACTTTGAAAATTAAAGTTAAAACAAAATTCAAAGACTTCCCATGTCCTTTAAAACACTTCATGGCCTGACTTGCAACCATCCACCTGATTTCATCTCCATTCCTCTACCTCATGTCCCTCTACACATCCAGGTTTTCTATGCCTCCAGGCCCTGCATATGCTATTATTTAAGTCTAAAATGTGCTTTTCTTCTTTTTTGTGGCTGCTGCTCCCATTTCATTTAAAATCTCTGCTCCAGTATCACCTTCTTTCAGAGGGCTTCACTATATAGCTTACTTAAAATGGTGTTTACTTCTCCCTCATTCTGTTTTCATTTTATTATTTAACTGTACTCATTAATTACAATTGTATAATATTTTCTTTTTCTTTTTTTTGTTTGTCTTGTTTATAATTAAACTTCACACAAATGGAATTTTTTTGCCTGTTGATCTCACTACTGCCACCTTAGCACCTAGAACAGTATCTGGTACATAATTCATGTTTCCTAAATGTTTATTCAAGTAGTGCATAAGAGGATGAATGAATAAATGACCTTTCATTCAGTCCTTACTCTGTACAAAGCAATTTTCAGAGTGCTTTATATGGACTATTTAAGCATTACAATAGGCCTATTACTATTTTGAGGAATGAACCCAAGGTCTCACACCTGTTAGGCAAGTGCTCTACCACTGAGCTACGTACCCCACCCAATATTGTTTTTTTCTGAAACACAACTTTATTCTAACACAGAGGTGTTTTGAGATTCAATAACTCTTCCAAAGTTAATATGATGACTTTTGGAAGCTGAGCTACTTGATTATGAAAATTATGAGCTTAGTCACTGTTAGAAAGTCTCTTATACGTAACCATTTTTATATTAGTTGATATTTGATAACATCATTACAAAATGTTCTGAACTATCAAAAGCACATTTGAATGGCTAAATTTTACTGTCAAAAGAAATTAATGTTTAGTGGCTAAAAAACTAACCAACTTCCATTATCTCAAAAGCCAGTGTTGAAAAAATGAGAATAATTTGAAGAGGTAGCTAAACTTTGTTTTCACAGGTAACAAAGGCATGACTTACCTCTAGGTGACCAGCTATCACAGCAATATGGAGGGCAGTGAGGCCACCATACCCAGCTTGCTGTATATCAGCTCCACTGTGAATCAGGGATGTGATCAATTCTGCACTGTCCTGTAAGGAAACACATCTTTAGTGTTACTTTTCTACTAATAGCAGACACAAAAGCTGTGCAACAGGATGTATTGATTTCCTGACTGTCAGCCAGTTTAGGTGCTCATGGAAAACCTAAGTGTGATTTCTGGCATAAGAGTACATTAGATAGCAGAAAGTGGCTCTCACATGGTTGAAATGTAGGAACAAATGACAGAACTCTTTAGGACCAATCAATTCTCTACCACTTGACCATAAAAGACACAGGGACATTTATCTATGGTGAAGTTCTTGCAACTAACCTCAATCTTAAATATAGATCACTGTAATATATATGGTTTCTCCAGCAAGTAAATTAATTCCAAAAGAGGTTAAGAATTCATAGAAATTATGTGAAGGTTTAGTTTGTTTTTATTTTAGAGATGAAGATGAAATATTCCTTCTAAGAAGAACAAACTGCAGCTCACTGGATTGTTTCAAAGTAGTTCCGTAATTGCTTCTTCTGTAATACATAGTGTCATGGGACCTATACATAATTAATCAGTAGTGTCTTTCTTACCTTGACTCTTTTTAGCAAGTTAGAACACTCAAAAGGGTGATGTGGTTGGTCATGTATTCACATAAGTCCAGAATTGGAAGGGAATGCAAAGATCTCCATGTTTAACCCTCTCCATCAAAGTAAGAATTCAAATCATAACTTCTATAATACTTGGTTCATCAATACACCAAGTGGCAATAAAATAAAATCTTCATGGGATAGGCCACTGCATTTGTGAATTGAACACATATTATTTCACACTGTAACTAGAAAATTCTCTCATTAAAAAAACACAATGTTTTAAATACTTCAGTAAAGAGCTTCAAATAGAAAAAAAATATATATATATATATAATAGTTTCTGACTCTTTTCCTCCACCTATCTGATCTACCAAAAAAGTTAAATAAAGATTGGATCTGCCGGGCGCGGTGGCGCACGCCTGTAATCCCAGCACTTTGGGAGGCTGAGACAGGAGGATCGCGAGTTCAAAGCCAGCCTCAGCAATGGCGAGGCACTTAGCAACTCAGTGAGACCCTGTCTCTAAATAAAATACAAAAAAAAAAAAAAGGGCTGGGGATGTGGCCCAGTGGTCGAGTGCCCCTGAGTTCAATCCCCAGTACCAAAAAAAAAAAAAAAAAAAAAAAAAAAAAAAAAGATTGGATCTTTAACCTACTGTTCTTCAATTTAAAAGTAGCCTTTTACAATTTTCTATGGATGGAACCCAAAGCCCCACATATGCACTGTACCACTGAGGTAAGCATTAGGATAAGCATTAACAGTTACTGTAAAAGTCCTGTGATAGAAATAGGTTTGGTGTTATTGAAGACTAGAAACAAGACCAATGTTTTGTAGATGGTTAAAAAACAATAATAGAAAAGTAATGTTGAAGATAAATTCAAAGAAGTCTGAATTTGCAAGGCCTTATAAGACAGGGGTTGGATTTTCTCCAAGTACCGTAAGTAGCAGGGTGATGAAATGATATAGAGATGGAGAATCAGGAAGAACTAAAATGTTTTCACATGTTAAATCTGAGATTCATAGAGTGTAGGATAAGTTTGTTCATCCTAGAATCAGCCAGCCTTATTAGAATCCCAGCTCTGCTAATAACTGTGTCAACTGGGGCAAATTCTACAGCCCCTCTTCACTAATTTCCTTGGAAATACAACTACATAATTAATAACACATATAAAGCACTTAACAGGTACTTGGCACAATATTCAATAGAACTCATTATTATTGGACATAGAAGTATGGGGCTTCTCATAACCCTTAATGGAAATTTGCAAATGAGGTGATGATTTCAGTTCATCATATAGCTTCTGCTTCTATTTTCCTTTATCTACTTGCCATAACTGCACTCCCTCTGCTTCATTAGTTATCCATTGAAGCACTTTAAGGACTAAACCATGGAAAGCTGTGTACCAGTACTGAAATGAGGTAATATTTACTAGTTTAATGGTGGATAGGCTGGCAAGGATGGAAAATTCCTACTCCTGAGAAAAATATCCACAGGAATCAACTCCAACTTCACCAATAACTTTTAATTTTGAATGGTGGTGGCTAAAGACATGATCACCAAGATAAATAGGAAAGATGTAAACTTTAAACCTTTTTTCCTCTAGATGGGCAGGAATTTAAGGTCAAAAAAGAAGGGAAGTCATTTTTAAAGTATAAAGTCATTTTTTTAAAAAAAAATACAGGGAATATATGACATTTTTGAGCAAAACTAAGTGTTTAAAAAAACACCATAAGTGACAGACTGTAGAAATAGTCATAACATATAACAGTGATCTGGGAACATTGGAATGTGCCTGTATTTCAGCATCTTGGGAGGCTGAGGAAGGAGGATCATGAATTTCAGTGCCAGGCAACACAGTGAGACCTTTTCCCCAAAACAAAAAAAAAAAAGTGTTTATATATTTAATATAGAAAGAACTCATAAATCAGTAAAAAGATTAATATTCTTTTATTAAGCATATTTATTAATGAGTACTTACTTATGACAAGGACTGTATAGGCTAAATTAAAATAAATTATATGTAAATCAGGCAAATTCTAGTAAATGCACATTCATCCTTTTCTCAAGTGCCTTTATGTTTTCTTCTTACTTAGTCAACATTTGTGGAATTCAAGAAAAAGTATATTATGATTCTTTCAGAATAGGCAAATGGTTTCTTTAAAAGTAATTGATAAAAAAGTTTTTTATCAATTCTTTTTCAGAACAAAAAGTGAACTAGATTTATTTATGTCTAAAAATTCATTTTCTTTTGATTGTGGACACAACGTATTTTCTGTTAGTTTCAAAATATGACAAATACCATTTATATTTTGTTTGGATTTCTCAAGTTGGACTTCTGTTTGATAAAAGGTACTATATCACTGAATACTATCAATATAGGATTTTTACCTTACCACACTATTTTAAAGAGAATAGTAACAAAATAATCATTACTACTTATAATTATTTACATGGGCCAAATGCCAAGTAATATGGTTTATCTACATCATCTCATATAAGCTTCATAACTTGCCTAGAAAAGAAATATTATTATTACCCCTATTCTATAGTTGATGACATTTAAGCTAAAAAATTTAAAGTACTTGTTGAACTAAATAGTTTGTAAGGGTTGGAGCTAGATACAAACCTAGAAATACTGAACTCTAAAGTCCATGCTTCTCTTCTGACTTTCCAAAGTAATTCAGAAGATCTTGATTCTAGTCTCAAGGAAAAACTGGAGATGATGTACTTTACTATAGATATATGACAAGTGCTGAAACATTTCTCTCCTACTCTATAGGAATACCTTGACCTAATGGAAAATTTTAAAGTCAACAATATTCTACATATCTACTAGAAAAAGCTTTTATATAAAATATAAATATTAGGCAAAATTTGAATATTATGAGGCTGATTTCATTTAGTTTTTTCATGTTATGATATATAACAAGTGCCTAATGTCAATTTTGTAAAAGGATAGGCACTTAACACTTGAATAGGCAATAGTTTTCTGGGGAACTGGCAGGTTTTCCTTTATACACACTCTGTCTAAACTTGCTTATTTTTCTTCTATAAGACACATGAAAGCATTCTAAAGTGTGGAATACATTAACCTCTAACACATTCATGTATACAATAGTTATTATTTTTAAACAAAATAAAATTCATGTATGGAAGAGTAAGGATTATATTAAAAAGTAGTCCCACTATACAGTTGAAGAAATAGGATTTGGGGTAGAATAGACCCCCCAAACTTATGTAATATTTTGTACCACTTTGTACTCTAAAAGAATGACTAATATCCTACCTGTTGTTGGCTCTGTGAATAAAGCCATAGTAAGTAGACACCGTATCAGAGAACTCAGATCCCCATGTGTGACAGATGTAGAGACAGGCTACTTAGATCTCCTTTCAAGATGAGTATGGCAGGAGAGTGGTTGGCTGATAGCCTTATCAGCTAGCTATTTTAAAGATTCACTGCAGCACTAGAGCTATGATCATTCTCTTAGAGAAGATTCAAGTCCATGACCAAGCAAGGCAAAAAGGGTTTACCTATTTTCACCCAGTATAGCATTATTCTAGTAGAAAATTTTTTGCTCTATAGGTCTCCATTGGGCAGACAGAAATTTTATAAGGTCAGCATTGTGGTCTGACAGCTCCTTCTGACCAATTGTACTTTCTTCCTTTTTCTTTCAGTGTCACTTCCAAATAATTCTCTTGCACTTTTAAATCATTCTCAGAGGCAGCTAGCTTTTCAGTGAATCTAGTTGGAATTAAATATCATAAAATGTGCTTCTTTAATGTAAGTTTGAATTCAGTTAGGAATAGAATTTGAACTTAGGTCTACTGACCTTGATTACTATGCTTTTCTTAATATATCATGTTATCTCCCTCGCACCCCAATTCCCAACTATTTGCCTTTAATTTTCAACCCCCAATCATGTACTCCTCTTCAGTATTAAAATAATTTTTAATTTTAAATAAATAAATAATAAATAATTTTTAAGTTTAAATATGATAAAAATAAGTTGACTTTGTGTGAAATTTTTGAAACAACAGGAAAAAGTAAAGGGAATACATCTTAGATTGAGTGCCTGTACTCTTTCCAGCGTAATGACTCCAAATTTGCTTTGGATTTAATTGTTTCTCCTTATTCCTATAGACTGTTCTTCTATTTTCTAGTATTCCATAATCTCTTGCTTCCTATGGGTGGTTCAAATTGGCCTATGGGTATAGGAAGCTATTTTCATTCAATAATATAATGATGATTTAACCAAGAGAAGCTAATCAGGGTTTCTGGGGCATGGAGGGAATTCAAATATATGCTGTTTGAAAAACCATATCAAATATTATGATTGCTTTGTTTTTACTTATAACATATTTATTTTAAAATGAAAAATAAACAGAATGTGAATGAATTTTTATGTTTCTTCAAAGGGGCAAGAGTTTAACAAGATTGAACAAGGCTGTTTGTTGTATCAAGTTTCCTGTGATCCTGCCCCTCCTCAAGACATTGCTGTTTTTTTGCTTTTTGGAAAAGCAATCAATGTTCATTGTTCCATTTTCCTAAACCCATTTATTTTCCACCCACTATTGTACCTCCTACTCCTATAATCTCTACAACACCTCTTAAAAAGTCTAATATTCTAATTTCTATTCTAATGGCCAGAATGGGACATTATTTTGTCCAATGTCAACTTAATTTTACCTATCTTGAAATACTTTTTTTATTCCTAGTTATCATAGATTTAAAAATTCATTTATTTTTTATGCAACATATTTATTAATGTACTTAATATATACATGCTTTGTTTAAATTGCTCAGAATAAGATGATTAGAAATTTAAGTCTGGTTCCTGATACGATCGTGCTCATAATTAACAGCAGAGATTACAAACAGAAGAGGAATAGATGTATATGGTCTAGCCCATACAGTATTTATAAATAGAAATTTGAATTAATAACTTACATTTAAATATCAGGAAAATTCACAAAATTTCTCTGTAGTTTTGCATAATGCAAGTCTACATTGCTACATGTAAATGAGTAGCTAAAGCTAAACAGTGATTGATCCCTTCACATGGTACATAAGTTCTTTAACTTGCCAGGGTGTCCATGACTTCTTATACCTCAGAAACATTGGAGCAACACCTGACTGAGACTTGGGTGGCATTAAGAAAATGGTGCTGTCAATGTATGAATTAAAAGGTACAACATCCTATTAACTTTTTCTTGAGAACATGTTAACTTTAAAAGAAATTATGAAATATTTGTTTGCTAAAAAAATGTGAACATTAAAAATTTGAATGATTGCTCTAATTTATGTCCTCTAGCTTCTTAAAGACAGAAATTCACATTAAACAGTATTTAAAAATCACCATTAACTAAAAATTTTAGTTGGTATATACAAAATAGAATCTTTTTTTGGCTTTAGGGTTTTTTCCCCCTATTCAAAAAATTTCTTATTACTCTCTTGACAAATTTCCATTGGAGGAAAAATACAATCTTTAATCAAGAAACTTTATTTGTACAAATAAAAAGGCAATTTGGATTTTAAAAGATCAATTTAAGTTAATGAATCTTTTAATATCTCCTCTACATCTGTAGTTCTCAACTGGGGCAATTTTGCCTTCCAGGGACAATATCTGTAGATATTTTGGTTGTCACATCTGGGAATGAGTATAGTGACTAATGTCATTTATGGGAAAGAGACTAGAGATGCTGCTATAACGTTTCGTAATGCACAGAATAACTTCCCACAAGAAAGAATTATCCAATCTGAAATGTCCATAGTTCCACAGCTGAAGAACTTTGGTCCAAATAGAGCATTGAGAAGCTATGAAATACTCATTCCTCATCTTGGATTTTAGAAAAGCTGAAGAAAAGCATCAACTTTGTAATCAGATACATGTGTTAAGGAGGCAAAATTGAATCGGGATAAAGAATACAGTGATTTCCAGGCTGCAAATTGAAATTAATGAAAAATATAGAGTTTTGTGATAGGCATAGTTATGTAGAAAAAGAATGGGGTCCAGTGAATGAAGTAGTCATAGATTTGAATTGGATTTTTCCCCTTCCATTCTCTTCCCCTTGTAATAATAACATAAAAATGACTTCTAAATGATTGGAATTAGTAAGAGAATAAATGATCATCATCACTCAGTATCTGTTTTTATCACATGAAATACTAAAGAAAAAGCTCATGTATCAAAGTGATGCTTTTCATCCACTAAAGAAATTTTGTTAAATGCTTTAGCAGTGTATTGAGTAAGAGGCACTTGTGAGGTTAAATTAGATAATCTAATAGGCTTATTTGTTTCATTAGTAGTCATATTTAAGACCTTCCAAACTATATTAAGTCTCACTTTATCCCCTTAAAGTCTTGAGTTTCATTTTAGGAGTACACAGTATCCAAAGTACAATAATAAGTATTTAGAATTCTTCTGGAGAAGAGCTGAGAGTAACCTCTTTTTCTTCTTCATCAGATTTTAGTACATGGAAATGTGTTGTATCATAGGTGGGTCAAATTTGGTGAATTTATATATTTAAATATCTAATTTTCACGGAACCAAGTATTACAAAACTGGCAGGATATTTAAAGGATTCCTATGAAGAAAACACACATTACATAGATTACTAATAATGATAAATGAAGCAAAGAAAAATATCATAGCTGGCATATTTTTCCCTATTCTGAGTTTTTGTAAGTCAAATTTACAATTGTATCCTATCTTAAATAACCTTGTCAAAAAGGATGTTTGAAATATGGATTTATTTTCAAAAACCATATTTTGCCTTGAGCTATTTATTAACTAAAAATTTTTTCTTCCAATATATAATTTATGAAAAAATATATGCATTTTGGGGTACTAATGTGATAGTAACATGATAAAACATGTTTGGAGGCAATTAGTCCTAGAATAGATTTCACTTTTTTTTTTTTTTTTTTTTTTTGATGGTACTAAGATTACTTGTTCTCATCTCTTTAGAATGTAATAATCCAGAAGTCATGGCCCATTTCTTTTTATTTTTCTTTGTAAAACAACTGACATATTAGTCTCCAATAAATGTTTGTTGAAATTAATGCTCAACATAAGAGTTAATTTTTATTTGGTACATACCATGTGCTAGATATTTTGCAAAGTTGTACATGTTTTGTTCTTTTTAAAATAAACAATGTATAAAGTCCCTGGTTCATTTCCTGGCACTTCCACACATAAAACAAAACTTCTAAACTCACCTAAAAAAATAGATAGTTTTATTTGCTCCATTTCAAAGATGAGAAAATTGAAGAGTAGAGGGAAAGATCAACTTGAATAAAAATGCACACAGTTAATAAGTCTCAGAACTGAGATATGAACACATGTAGTTTAGCTTTTAAGTTGACAGTCATTCTTAAGATACACAGTATCAATAAAATATTGTTTGTACTGCTTTTTGGATATTTACTAATTTCCAAAAGTATTCATCAAAGATCTTTTATAAGTTCTACCAAATAAGCAAAGAAAAATACTTAGTCCCAATGCCCAAAGTTCACAGACCACCTTTTGAAGTAATGCAAACAAATCCTCGTAAGTGCTGTAATAAAAGATAATGTAAACTTATAATTGGAATCCAAAATTAAGTGCAATAAAATCTGTCTGGGAGTTCAAGAAGGCTTAAGAAGGCTCAATTTATCTTGGTTTCAAATAAGTAATAATTTTATGCTGAGAAAAAAATAAAAAAAATCCTTTAGCAGAACAAATTACCTGAACAAAAACGAAGTGTGAACGTGCTTGGCCTAAAGAATGGCATAATCTAAAATAGTACTGTTCAAACTTTAGCCTGTAAACCCATAAATTGATATTTTTTTTTTAAAAAGTGCATTCTGGTTGTGAGGTTTAATTTTGGGCCTTCTTGACTAAGCTAAGGGATGCTCAGATCACTGGTAATACAATTCTGATTGTGTCTTTGAGAGTGTTTCTGGAAGAGGTTAACATTTGCATTGGTAGACTGAGTAAAGAAGAGCATGCTTGCCAACATGGGTAGGCCTTATCAAAACTATTGAACAAAACAAAATGGTAGAGGGAAGATGATACTCTTGGTTCTCAGGCTTTTGGGCTCAGATTGAGAATTACACCTTCAGCTTCCCTTGTTCTCAAGTCATCAGACTTAGTCTGAATCATACTGAATCATTCCACCATAGTTCCTGTTTCTCTAGTTTATACAAGGAAGTCATAGAACTTATTTGTCTGTAATCATGAATCATCATGTGAGCCATATCTTAAAATAAACCTGTCTCTTGATAGATGTATGTATGGATGGATGGATGAATGGATGAATGAATGGAGAATTAGGTGTATTATTATTAGCTTGAGCATATTATTATTCTACTGGTTAAGCTTCTTTGGAAAAGTCTGACTATCACACTGGTTGAATAATTTGGGGAGAGTCTACATTTCTAAAATCTGTTTGTTGAGGTGTATTCCACTGATTCTCTGACCCCCTTTTTAGTTTTGAGTTTTGAACAGTGATCTTCAAAATGTACGCTTAGACTGCTTACATCAAAATTGCCTGAATTTTTTAAATTTTAGATTTCCAGAACATCATTGGTGTATCAAATTACATTGATAATAGGAAAATGTCCATGTTCACCACATAATTACAATATGGTTCTCATGCATATTAAAATGAAAATCATTAGGGTTGGAAGATCAGAGACTGCAGGAAATGTCTAGGGAGTGATTCCACCAGAATGATGAATTAAAAGATCTTGAGTCCCTTATTCAGGAGTTTGAATTTAATTTTATAGGCAATTGGTGACAATATCAAGTTTTAAGCAGAGCACTGACATTATAAATTTATATCTTACACAGATCATTCTGTAAGCAATGTAAAAGTAGATGTCAGATGTCAGCAAGACAGAACATCGCATACAAACTTTTCCTACTGACAAGGTATCTACAGAACAAATGTATGATACAGCAGTTCTCAGGCACTGAACAACATGAACAAAGAACCATGATCTGTGAGAGAAGAGAAAGATACAAGGTGCAACCCAAAGTATATCATGACTGTCTTGGCTTTCCATCTGATATATTTCACTGACACAGAGCATAAGATGGAAGGACACAGAACATAAGATTTCACACTTAATAGTGGAGATCATAGTTCTGATATTATGAAATGGCTATGATTTGCAGTACTGGATAACTGATAAGAAGAAAAAAAAAAAACTGCATAGAGAAAGGATTGCAGAAGTCTTTAGGGAGATTCACCATGGGTCTTTGACTTGAGCTTCACAGGCAAAGAGAAAGGCTATGATCTAGAAGAGATCATGTAATTTATAGCTCAAAGGTGAATGGTAATGATACTGGAGGTCAGGCAGGACTGAGATTTGGGGGTCCTAGTCAGTCAGAATGGTGAGATTTCACTGAGTAATTTGAGCATTCAGGTGAGATACAATAAAGTCATGTATTAGGTAGGAATAAGGAGCATGTTCAGAAGTGAAGATAATGTCCCAGAAAAAGTATGCCAAGGGGCTAAGTTAAAAACTAAAGACTCATTTTAATAAAAATTCAATCTAGGGTGAGTAGATTGCATGTATTCTGCAAATGTGCAACCACATACAAAAATCAATATAATAAATAAATAAATAAATAAATAAATAACTCAACATCCTTTAAAGGAAGATGATATAATGAACATTATCAGTAACAGAGTACATTTGTCTGGTATACAATAAAATTAATAAATGAAGCAGAACAATGTGATTTTTAGTCAATTTTAAAAGCATTCAACAGAAAAAAAATCCTAAATTAACCCATGTGTGGAAAAAAACAAGCATTTAAATTAGTCACTGAAATTATTATTTAAATAAATAAATTTAAAGAAAAAATATGAAGGGAAAGTGGAGAGAATTGGCTATAAAAGGTCAAGTGGAAACTTTTGGGCATCATAGAAATATTCTCTATCATGATTGTGATAATGGTTATATAATTAGGTACTTTTTTAAAAGTTATCAATTATATACTTAAAATTGTAAATTTTAATGTGTATATACTATACCTCAGTAAACATAAATCCTGTAAAAACAATCCAACAAATGGAAACAAAACAAAAAGTACTAACCATCCACATGGCATTAAAATACTAATATCTGTTCCACTCTTATTAAAGTGAGCAGAGGTAATACCACTGGTTAAAAAAAAAAAAATCCAAATGTGAGGCAGACCTAGCATGTCACAGTATACAATGAAAAGAGGTATTGATGTGACTACCAAAAAGTGGTGAGAGTTACATTATTCATTTTGAGTGCTATGAACAAAGTTCAACTGCAATATTTTGAAAAATCTAAAGAATGTGTTAAGGTCTGCTCTGTAAGCATCAAAAACATTAAGACCAAAATAAGACAGGCTAATAAACACCTTTTCATTAAAGGTTATAGAAATAAGAACACTAAAAATGCATAATTCTGGATGGAATCCTAGGCCAGACCAAACAAGAAAAAAAAGTACAAATCATGCAATTGAGACAATTGGTCAAATTTGAATTTCGTCTAGAGATGGTAGTATCCCATGAATTTTACATTTTCTGATTGTATATATTGGAGTTATATTAGTGACTTGTTCTTAGTAAATAAAGTTTAAAGTAATTAGTAGAAACAGGGTGGCATGCTATCTTCAATTACTTTCAAATGGCTCAGGAAAAGAATAGAAAAATAATGGAAATGAGACAAAACGTAAACAATTAGTTAACCTGGATAATGCATATAAGGAGTTTCTTGCAGCACTGTTAAATTCTTTTAAGTTTGAAATAATGTTAAAATAAAAATTCATTAGAAATTTTTCAGGAAAGGGAGCTAGTAAAATGATTAAAATACTTATTGCAATAGTTCAGTCAAGGAAAAATTAGAGCTACATTTAATGCAATAGTAGGGTATTTTATGTCATTTTGTATTTAGAGTGAATGGTAACTTTAATTTGTTGTTTATGAATGCTAAGGAATAAGCAGAGTGATCAAGCATTTTATTATGGTCTTTTAAGATGCTTTGCCTACTTTGTTTCCTAAGAATCTAAATTCATGTAAACTTGCTATGAAAAAGTTGTAGTTCATGTACCCTTCTGTAAAATATAAGGGAACATAAGAAATAGAGCAAAAAGAACTCTAAAACTGGAAATTTAAATGATAAACAGGCACAAGAAATATATTCTCTAAAGATGATAACTCTAAATCATTTAGAACCTAGTTGTAAGCTAGTGTCATGCTAAATCTTAGCAAAATGAACCAATACAGAAAGAATTTCTCAGACATCATACACAAAATTCATGGTTTCACAAAATGCCTTGGTTATCCATCATCAGCTTCCCTTTCCTCAGAGTTTTTTTAGTTTCACCTCTGGCCTTTTAGCTGAAAAGTCAACATAGGTTGCTATTTCATACATTTTGAACTCAGCCTCCATTTGAGTTTAGGAGTAACGAGTATTAGAGACTATTCAGCACTTAACATTGGCTTTCACCCATAAGGAATCAGAATGGATGAGGCATTGATTTGGTATAAAAAGAGATCACCAGTTTTAGAGTATTTGCACTGTGAATCATAGGAATATATGAAGTGAATCATGGAAAATTGTGGCCCTCTTCCCACACAGTGATAAACTCTCAAGAGATTAGGAAGCATATAGGAAAGAGGGTTCCCAATATAAGCAAGTAGCTGCCCCACTTCCCACACCCTGCAGACACAAAAGTGAAACAAAATCCTGCCACAGATTCACATGAAATTGAGAAAGAACCAAATATAGAATATAACAATGAAAGGTTAGAAATTGAATCAACTATGCTATATTCTAAACACTAATCTGATATTATCTATATATCTAATTCTAATGTTTAATTCTTTTGTCTGCAAAATAAATTCCAATATACATCCCACAAATTTATTTCAATAGCTAAAGAAATAACATAAGCAGTATATTTAGCTCATAAGAACAGATAAGCACAAATTGTTACTATGATTAGAGAATCATAATTTATTTTAAATAATTTTTATATCACATAAATTTATATTTATGATAACCTCAATGGGAATTCCAATACCAAATATCCCACTTAGTACAATTCATTTTCATATTTATTTTTCTATCTGGTATTGAGATTTTGTTGGAACAGAGCCCAATGAGAGGAAACAAACAACTAAAGCAAAAGTAAAAAGAAAAAACAAAAACAAAAACAAACAAACAAAAAACTAAAGGGAGCTCTAGAGACACTTTGTTAAGGAAATCTTTCAGGAAAGGAATACAGCTTCGATCATCCTCAAATGCAACCTCATCTCTCTCTGCACATAGGTAGCGTGGCATCCTGGTGAGGAGCTCTGGTGTGGGAACTAGATGGTCTGGTCTTAGACCCTGGCTAACCACTAGCAAACCATGAACCCGTGGAGGAAATAATTGTATTGACTTGCAGAGTTCTTCTGAGAATGAAATGGGTTAAACACAGACAGCCTTAAAAGTAATATGTGTCTAGTATATAGAGGTTATTTACTCAAAAAAGAATAAAGAAGTCAATTTGGTAATGTGATGCCTCTGTCACTCTAAAAGTTTTCCATGTTTAATATTTGCTCCTCCTTCCAAAACACAGTCTATAAATAACCACCATCTTTGGCTCTAATACAGTATTTATGGGAATGAAAATGTCATACCTTGTAAACTGCCAAATGCAACGCTGTAAATCCATTTCTTGTCAGTCGAGATGGGCGGAGCCCTTTTAACATAAGTGTTCGAATATGTGACTTATTGCCTTTGAGAGAAAAATAAAGACTGAATCATGGGGGTGGACTAAGTTGCTTTAAAATCTCTCTTTGACTTAATGATAAATGCCACTATGATGAATGAAAATGTCAGGCTGCTGTTCATAGGCTATTCATGAAGTTTTCTATTAATTGACAGCTTTACTTAAAAGTGAATATTTCTAATACACTTTAAAACTTTTCAAATTTGTACATTTGTATAGCTTTATATTAATGCTATGACTCGATGCATTTTTTTAATCTAGTGCTTTCATCATTAGATGGCTTTAAAATATAACATCAGGAACAAATGTGTCTTCATAACTAGTAAGAAAGCTTGGATGAAAATCTAAAGGATTCCTCAGAGCATCATTACTCCTAGAGCTTATTTAGATCAAGAAAATACAGAGGGTATGACCATGCTTGGGTAGGCATGTTTAAATTTGTGAGGATAATCTACTAAGTAGACACTGTTTAGTTTGTTAGAGAGGAATGGTTGGAATATGGTTAGATTTGATGCTTATACGTTATTTTTCTATTTAACAAGTCTGATTTTAATAAATTTAGTTTGGGTTAACAAAGTAATTATTCAGTATTCATTTGTCATTTCAATAAATTTATTGACTGACTACCATATGCCAGATACCATTCTAGGTATGTGGGATACATCAATAAAATAGAATATAAACTAAATTAAATCCTAATCTTCATTTTGACCAATCTTTTCTTTTAGAGATATCTTGGACATTTGTTAATTTCCACATACTTTAGTTGCTTATTGATAAGCAACTACTTGATGATATTTTGGGAAATATTTTGGGTACTTCTGAATTTAACCTAACTCCGGACTGGCAGGCCCAATTTTTAAAAGTGCTTTATGATTGTCAAGCAAACTAAGTGACTTGGTTTAGGGTTAGGAGAATATTGAAACTTAAAGTCAGAGTTAAATTAAACTGCCTGGTATCTAGTGCTTCCATCAAAGGTTATCAGCGTTGGAGGGGAGGCAAAGCTAAAGGGAACACTGAATATAAATAGAATTTTCTTGTAGTCTATTAGGCAGCTCAAATTACTGATTGTATATACATATAGCCAAGTTAAAAAGTAGCAAGTTTCAAGTACTCACCCCCACAAATGCAGCATAAATGTAGTAGAGACAACCCATTTTCAGTGCGGTAATTTAAATTGACTTTATTGAAGGCTTCATCAGAGCTGAAAAAATATGTTATAGATTATTACAAAATTCATCTTTTAGTATTTTTTATTTCACTTGAAAATTGTAAAAAGTAATCCTGTTATTATAAATTCAGGATAATATTTTTCCAAAATTATTTCATATCTAGAGAAAGAATTCTAAACTATATGAGGAATTAAAATTGAGAGAAAATGATATTGAAAGTTCAAGACATCAAGTCTACTTAAACATTCTCATGCACAGTTCTCTGTTCTATGTATAATTTAAACTTTTCAGGGCAAATTGATAGATAAAAAATTATGTATAAATTGAAAATGTAGATATCTGGAAGTAAACTTATTTCTCCCACACTCAAGATTTCACATTATATTTGCAGAGAAAAACTAGGAAAATAAATAAATAAATTAGAAGAAAGAAAGAAATAGAAAGGAAAGGAGGGAGGAAAGAAAAGAGAAGAAAAAGTAGTACTTAGTGTTTGATAAGAAATTTAAGAAAATGATGTAATTCAAATGTATTACAACTTTTGCCTGGAGCAAAATTTTCTTGAACTCTGACTGGATCAGATTCCATAGATAAAGAAGGTCTAAACTCTGGTAACTACTGTGATAGAGTGTCAGGTGAGAAGAGCAATGATTTCATTAATGAATTCCTCCTTTTGTCTGAACAAAGACTATTGCCCCAGGAGGGCCCTGGAGAGCCAAGGGTAGCTTTTCAAAAGGAATGTAAAACTACAATTCTTGACCTCTTGAGGTCATTGGTACTCCCAGGACAATTTTCAGTAGAAATGAGATCATATCCTTGGCCTCACAGGTCAATTTCAAGCTGCCTTCTACCTATTCAAATCTCCAACAGCTTTAGAGAGACAGCACAGTCTTTGGTGAAGGACCCCAGGACTCTCATCATTTGTAAGGTACTTATACATGAAAGGTACTATAAATTCAGAACATTATCATCAAGGCACCCAGTTAGGAACATCAAAAGCTATTGGAATTTTAAAATAGAAAAGAGAAAAGTGTTATTCTCCAGAATACCGCTTAAAAAAAAAGAAAGAAAGGGGAGAGACAGAGAGAGAAAGCCTCCAATCTAAGGTTATTGAAGGACCTTAGTGAAATGCTTTAATTATCAATGGCAAACCCAGTGATTTGTTTTCATAAGACATGGTTAATATTCTTCCTCCCTCCCTGCTTTCCATGTTTAACTTCCCAGCAGCAAAGTCCACAGACTTGCTTATTTATATCGAAAAACACTGGAAATGCAATTCAGCTCATGGAGGCCTGAGGTTATGACTTCAAATAGTACAGGTGTTCTGTAGACCTGAACTCTACTCTTCAAGATAAGCAGACTGGAGTTTTCTCTTTGAGTTTGTTGAAAATCAGTGTCCATAAATACAAAAAGAAAGAAAACTGTCCGGTCACTGAGGATATTGATGGACAAAGATTCAGGGGCTCTTAGCTGCTCTGGCATTTCTTTCTTGGTCCTTCTGTTATCCATCAAATGAAACATGCAACAAGCTCACACAAGACAGGAAACAAATTGCTGGGGTGGGGAAGAGAGGGAGACCTCTTTTAAGGTAAAGAACTATATAACCTGCAACCTAAGAGCAAAATAGGAAAGGATGCCCTTTATTTTGAGTTGGCCATAATGAACTTAATGACAAATACTGAAAGAATAAAAAGCTTTGGATCTCCTGTGTAGGGAAAAAAAAAAAAAAAAAAAAAAAAAAAAAGAATCCTGAAAAAGTCAGTTTTTCAATGTGTAGCAACCTTATATGGCAATACATGCCATTTTTTGTTTTTTTTTCAAATTGCAAAGAAAGTTCATGTCAGTGATGTTAGATAATATTTCAAGGCTTGGTCCTCATAGTTATTTTACAGGCTGGTGCCTTCCAAGAAACTGAGGCAGCACAAAGACCCCACCCATACTTCAAACCCCAATTCTTGCCATTAAGTCAGAAAGATTTCAGACATTAAATCAGAGTAACAGGTAAAAATTTATTGAAGGGAGAGCAAAAGCAAGAGGGGACACTCTCAAGGGAAAGGGTGAGTCCTCTCAAAGAAGAGAGGGACTGTGTGCCTTTCCTGTACTCCGGTATTATTGGGGAGTCCAGAGAAGTTTCCAGAGAGTCCCAGTGAGAGAAATAGAACGTCTGGTGGTTCATTTTCAGAATATAGCCTTAATTGGATCCAATTATAGCTATTTTAATTATGGCCCTTCCCTTTGCCTGGCCCTATTTTAAAATTAGCCATTTGTGTAGATTATACCCTTGAGCTCCTCCAATCAGGGTAAAGGGCAGCACTGTGTTAGGGATATAAGCAGCAAATTCCTCCTTTAAAACCCTCTGCTCCCCATGATGGGCAGAATCACAGCCTCTGGTATGGGAGTCCCCTGTATTTCTCCTTTGCTAGCAAAACAATAAAAAACTTTTTCCTGTTTCTCAAAACTGTGTCCTCATTATTGTATTGGCTTTGGGGACAAGGACTGAGTTTTCAGTAACATCATTGACATTATTTCAGACCTGCATTTCTCCTGCAGATAACAGGTAGTTTGCTAAGGAATGTGAAATATCCTGTTCACATAAGCCAGGCAGGGCTGCAGGTGAAATGCTTCTTGGAAAAGAAAGTATATGGGGGTCAGCACAGTGGGCCTATTTTTATAGAACTATTTTGTTAGCCTTATGTTCCCACCAGTCTCATCTGTCTGTCCCCTGGATTCTAATCCTATCCTGATTTGTTTTTACAATTTGGACAAGTTATTTAACCTCTCTAAGCCATATTTTCTTCAATTATAGAATAAGTAAAATGACACATAATGATATTGTGTTGTTGTAAAGAATAAATGAGACTAAGTGTTTACTACAGTGTCTGGCATATGATATGTAATAAAAAATGATTAGTGTATTGGTGAGACTATTATTATCAGTTTCACTGTGAATGTACAATTTTAGTTTTGAAAAAATCTCAGAAGTCTTTTACCACAAATTTTTATACCAATCTGACCTTCATATTTGACCTTTCCCACTTAACAATTTATAAAATTTTTCTCAATCACTTCTATAGATATAAGTATTTTTTGCTCACAGTGACTCTTAGGCTCCTAAAAAATTTCTGATTTTGACTTTTTTAAAAAACAGCCACTGAGTTCACTATTGTTGCATCCAGCACCTGTCAGTAATTCAGGGGCAACTTTTGGAATCACAGTGTTGTAATACAAATTCAGAAACCTCATTCAGAAAATGTGGTATATATACACAATGGAATATTACTCACCCATAAAGGAGAATGAATTTATGGCTTTTGCTGGTAAGTGGACGGAATTGGAGGCTATCCTACTAAATGAAATAAGCCAATCCCCAAAAAGCAAAGGCTGAATGGTCTCTCTGATATGCAGATGCTAACACACAATAAGGGGGGAGGGGATAGAAATTCATTGGATTAGACAAAGGGAAATAAAGGGAAGGGGGGGTGATGGAAATAGGAAAAACAGAATAAATCAGAATATATGTTCTATGTTCATATATGAATACACAACCAGTGTAACTCCACATCATGTATAACCACAGAATAGGAAGTTATACTCCATGTACGTATAAGATGTCAAAATACACTCTACTGTCATGTATATCTAAAAAGAACAAATAAAAAATATTTTGACTGGAAAAAATGTAATACTTGTTAGGAATAAGTTGACATAGGTAACACCATTTTTAAACATATCCTCCAACCTAGAACAAGAGTCACCTCATAATCACTTTGATTCAGCCTGATCTAAACCCCAGACAATACTCCATCATCATTCAAAGAAACCACAAATAATATTCCAGCATCAAAGGAAAGGAAATTTCCCTCTGGGACTGAAATCCTGAAAACTCCTAGTCCCAAAGAAGGTGACATTGCAAGGACCCTTCCCTGACAACCTCCCAGCAACTGCCTAACTGAAAAATTTGCCCCCCTCATCCCCTCTATCTACCCTAGACTCTAATAAGGGTCTCAATCTCCACTGGGCCCCCCTCCACAGGTTTGTCCTGAATTCTGTAGCCCTGTGTTATTGTTGAGCTGCCTCTCCTCTTTATTTTCTACATTTTGTTCCTTCCTTACAATACCATTTTCAATACTGGACATATTCAAAGAACAAAAATATCTAGGAGGGGTAAGAGAGGTTGAAATGAAAATAGCATTATTCAAGAAGATAGACTCCATGCGGCCAGATCCAGGTCAGTCCACTGACCTCTGCTTGAGTGCGGACAGGCTCAGGTCAGTCCCACCAACCTCTGGCCTAGCACAGGAGACACAAGGACAGGCCCGCTCTACTTTGCTTGGGTGCAGGCGGGCCAAGGACAGCCCTGAGGACCTCCACTTGAGTGCAGCCAGGCCCAGGTCAGTCCTGTTGACCTCTGCCCTAGCACAGCCAGGCCCAGGTCAGTCCCACTGACCTCCGCTTGAGTGTGGCCAGGCTCAGGTCAGTAACATAGACCTCCACCTGAGCACAGGCAATGCAATGACAGCCCCGTTGACCTCTGCTTGAGTACAGGTGGGCCAAGGACAGCCCCCAGGACCTCCTCTTGAGTGCAGCCAGACCCAGGTAAGTCCTGCCAACCTTTGCCTGAGCTCAGGCAGGCCCAGGTCAGCCCAGTCAACACCCACAGAGCTCAGGCAGTCCTAGGACAGCTTCACTAACATCCATTTAGAGGACCGCCTCTTCCAACCAGCAGACCACCACAGGAGCTCAGATTCAAGGAGTTGGACCCACACAAATATGTGTAGGACCCAGCGCCAGGGTAGGTCCAGAGTCCACTACCCCACCCCCACCTTGGACCACAAGCCTAATCCACTTCCATCTCGAGACACTGCAGACATAGCCATAGCCTTCCCCACGCAGTAGCCCCTACCTTTTGACAACAGACAGTGTCTAAAAGCAGCCGCATCTCAGAGCAGGCATCCTAAAGACAGTATAAGGCCCACCCTTTCAGCCCCATTGCTGGAAAACATTGCATTCATCTTGGGGCACCTTCACTATTATCTCAAGTTACCTCTGCTACTGCCAACACAAACTTAAGTTGCAGTAGTGTACATCGAAGGACACCTGCAGGGTCTGAAAGCCCAACATTAAGGTGAGGCACAGACAATCTGCATGTATATTACAAGAATATAGGGTAGAAACTTTAATATCTCAGATCTACACTACAAGAAAGGAAGGCAAATAGACAACATGAGAAAACAAGGGAGGAAAGTATCCCAAACAAATCAGGATACTACAATAACAGAACCCATGCTCAGTGAGGTTGATGAAATGTCAGAGAAGGAATTCAGAAGGTTCATAATTAAAATGATCTGTGAATTACAGAATGACCTAAATGAGCAAATACAGGCAAAAATTGATCATTACAACAAAGATATAAGAGAACAAATACACGTAGCAAAAGATTACTTCAAAAAAGAGATAGAAACTCTGAAACAAAACCAGTCAGAAATCCTTGAAATGAAGGAAACAATTAACCAAATAAAAAACACAATAGAAAACATCACCAACAAACTAGATCAAGTGGAAGAAAGAACTTCAGATAATGAAAACAAAGTATATAATCTTGAAAATAAAGTTGACCACACAGTGAAGATAGTAAGAAACCATGAACAGAACATCCAAGAATTATGGGACAGCAGCAAAAGACCAAATCTAAGAGTAATTGGGATAGAGGAAGGCACAGTTTTAAACCAAAGGAATGCACAATCTCTTCAATGAGATAATATCAGAATATTTCCCAAGCATGAAGAATGAATTGAAAAACCAAATACAGGAGGCTTATAGGACACCAAATGTACAAAATTACAACAGATCTATACCAAGACACATTATAATGAAAATGCCTAGCACATAGAATAAGGATAGACTCTTACAGGCCACAAGAGAGAGGAACCAGATCACATATAAGGAGACCAATTAGTTTCATGGCAGATTTTTCAACTCATAAACTCAAAACCAGGAGATCATGGAACAACATATACCAAGCTCTGAAAGAAAAGGGATGCCAACCAAGAATCTTATACCCAGCAAAATTAAGCTTTAGATTTGAGGATGAAATAAAAAACTTCCATGATAAACAAAAGTTAAAAGAATTTAAAACTAGAAAGCCAACACTACAGAACATCCTCAGCAAAATATTCCATGAAGAGGAAATGAAAAAAATGATGAAAATCAGCAGAGAGGTATTAAACTAAAGGAAAAACCAATCAGAGGAGAAACCATGTCAAGTTAAACACCAAAAACAAATAAAAATGGCTGGGAATACAAATCATGTCTCAATAATAACTTTGAATGTTAATGGCCTAAACTCACCAATCAAAAGACATAGACTAACAGATTGGATCAAAAAAACAAAAACAAAAACAAAAGCCGGGCGCGGTGGTGCATGCCTGTAATCCCAGCACTTTGGGAGGCTGAGGCAGGAGGATTGCGAGTTCAAAGCCAGCCTCAGCAATGGCGAGGCACTTAGCAACTCAGTGAGACCCTGTCTCCAAATAAAATACTAAAAGGGCTGGGGATATGGCCCAGTGGTCAAGTGCCCCTGAGTTCAATCCCCGGTACCACAAAAAAAAAAAAAAAAAAAAAAAAAAAAAAAAAAAAAAAAACAGACACAAAAATATGCTGCCTCCAAGAAACTCATCTTATAGGAAAAACATCCACAGGATGAAGGTGAAGGTTGGGAGAAATCTTACCACTAACATGGACTAAGGAAACAAGAAGGGGTTTCCATCTTCATATCAAATAAAGTACACTTCAAGCTGAAGACAATCAAAAGGGATAAAGAAGGACATTACATATTGCTCAAGGGAACCATACACCAACAAGACTTAACAATTATAAATATATATGCCCCAAACAATGGAGCATCCATGTTCATCAAACAAACTCTTCTCAAGTTCAAGAGTCAAACTGACCACAACACAATTATTCTTAGAAACTTTAACACACCCCTTTCAACAAATAAATGACTTAACATTACATCTCAAAGCTCTAGAAAAAGAAGAACAATCCAACACCAAAAGTGGTAGAAGACAAGAAATAATTAAAATCAGAGCTGAAATCAATGAAATTGAAACAAAAGAAACAATTGACAAAACTGACAAAACAAAAAGTTGGTTCTTTGAAAAAATAAATAAAATGGACAGACCCTTAGCCAGGCTAACAAAGAGAAGGTGAGAGAAAACTCAAATTACTAATATACGTGATGAAAAAGGAAATATCACAACAGACACTATGGAAACACAGGAGATAATAAAAAATTATTTTGAAAACTTTCATTCCAATAAAATACAAAACATTGAAGGCAGCGACAAATTTCTAGAGTCCTATGATTTGCCCAAATTGAAGCAGGATGATATACACAATTTAAACAGAGGAATTTCAAGCAATGAAATAGAAGATGCCATCAGAAGCCTACCAACCAAGAAAAGCCCAGGACCAGATGGACACACAGCTGAGTTCTACAAGACCTTTAAAGATGAACTAATACCAATACTCTTCAATTTATTTCAGGAAATAGAAAAACTGGGAGCATTTCCAAAATCATTCTGTGAGGCCAATATCACCCTGATCCCCAAAACAGGCAAAGACACATCAAAGAAAGAAAACTTCAGACCAATATCTCTAATGAACATAGATGCAAAAATTCTCAATAAAATTCTGACAAAACGGATACAAAAACATATCAAAAATATAGTAAACCAAGATCAAGTGGGGTTCATCCCAAGGATGCAAGGATGGTTCAACATATGGAAATCAATAAATGTAATTCATTATATCAATAGACTTAAGAATAAGAACCATATTATTATCTCAATAGATGCAGAAAAAGCATTCTACAAAATACAGCACCCCTTCATGTTCAAAACTGTAGAAAAAATAGGGATAAGAGGAATATGTCTCAACATCATAAAACCTATCTATGCTAAGCCCCAGGCCAACATAATTCTAAATGGAGAAAAATTGAAAGCATTCCCTCTAAAAACTGGAACAAGACAGGGATGCCCTCTTTCACCACTTCTATTTAACATAGTAATTGAAATGCTGGCCAGAGCAATAAGACAGACAAAAGAAATTAAAGGGATACAGATAGGAAAAGAAGAACTCAAATTAGCACTATTTGCTTATGATTATGATTCTATACCTAGAAGACCCAAAGAATTCCACCAGAAAACCTTTAGAACTCATAAATGAATTCAGCAAAGTAGCAGGATACAAAATCAACACCCGTAAATCTAAGGCATTTCTATACATCAGTGACAAATCCTCTAAAAGGGAAATGAGGAAAACTATCCCATTTACAATAGCATAAAAAAAAAAATACTTGAGAATCAACTTAACCAAAGATGTGAAAGACCTCTATAATGAAAACTACACAACACTAAAGAAAGAAATTATAGAAGACCTTAGAAGATGGAAAGATCTACATTGCTCTTGGATAGGAAGAATTAATATTGTCAAAATGACCATATTAGTAAAAGCACTATACAGATTTAATGCAATGCCAATCAAAATCACAATGACATTCCTCATAGAAATAGAAAAAGCAGTCATGAAATTCATATGGAAAAATAAGAGACCCAGAATAGCTAAAGCAATCCTTAGCAAGAAGAGTCAAGCAGTTGGCATCACTATACTAGACCTTAAATTATACTAAAGAGCAATAGTAACAAAAATAGCATGGTATTGGCACCAAAATAGACTGGTAGACAAATGGTACAGAATAAAGGACACAGATACTAACACATATAATTTCAGTTATCTTATATTAGACAAAGGTGCCAAAAATGTATATTGGAGAAAAGATAGCCTCTTCAACAAATGGTGCTGGGGAAACTGGAAATCTATATGCAACAAAATGAAAGTAAACTCCTATCTCTCACCATGCACAAAATTCAACTCAAAGTGGATGAAGGATTTAGGAATTAGACCAGAGACACTATGCCTAATAGAAGAAAAGTAAGCTCTAATCTCCAACATGTCAGATTAGGCCCCAAGTTCCTTAATAAGATTCCTGTAGTGAAAGAATTAAAACAAAGACTCAATAAATGGGATAGATTCAAACTAAAAAGCTTCCTCTCAGCAAAAGAAACAATTAGTGAGGTGAATAGAGAGCCTACTAATTGGAAACAAATTTTTACCACATGCACTTCAGATAGAGCACTAATCTCTAAAATATATAAAGAACTCAAAAATCATAACACCAAAAAAACAAATAACCCAATCAATAAATGGGCCAAGGAACTGAACAGACACTTCTCAGAAGAAGATATACAATCAATCAACAAATACATGAAAATATGCTCAACCTCTCTGGCAATTAGAGAAATGCAAATCAAAACCACTCTAAGATTTCATCTCACAACAGTCAGAATGGCAGCTATTAAGAACACAAACAACAATAAATGTTGGCGAGGATGTGGAGAAAAAGGCACACTCATACATTGCTAGTGGGGCTGCAAAATGGTGCAGCCAATCTGGAAAGCAGTATGGAGATTCCTTGGAAAACTGGGAATGGAACCACCATTTAACCCAGCTATTGCACTCCTTGGTCTATACCCAAAGGACTTAAATACAGCATACTGCAGGGACACAGCCACATCAATGTTTATAGCAGCTCAATTCACAGTAACTAAACTGTGCAATCAACCTAGATGCCCTTCAGTAGATGAATGGATAAAGAAAATGTGGTATATATACACAATGGAGTATTACTCAGCAATAAAAGAGAATAAAATCATGTCATTTGCAGGTGAATGGATGAAGTTGGAGAATATAACGCTAAGTGAATTTAGCCAATCTCAAAAAGCCAAATGCTGAATGTTTTCTCTGATATAAGGAGGCCAATTCACAGTGGGGTTGGGACAGGGAGCATAGGAGGATTAGAGGAACACTAGAATGGCCAATGGGGAGGGAGGGTAGAATGAGATGGATATCATTACAATAAGTGCATGTATGAAGACACTAATGGTGTGAATATACTTTGTAAATAACCAGGGGTGTATAAAAATGTGCTCTATAAGTATAATATTAAATATAATGCATTCTGCTGTCATTTATAACTATGTAGAATAAAATAAATCAAAATGAATAAGCAATTAAAAAAATAAATAAAAGAATAAATGAAGAAAAGAAAAATAGCCCCACTTACAAAGAAGAAAAAGAAGAAGAAGGAGGAGGAGGAGGAGGAGGAGGAGGAAAAGGAGGAGGAGGAGGACTCTATTGCTTTCTTATTTCATTATCTAACTTTGATGATCCATTCAACAAGTCTGGCACATCACCTACTGAACACTTTTTAAGTGGTTCACCTCGGCTTTCAATCCTCATTTCAGGTTGTGAACAGTGATATGAGGTACTCACTAATTCCTGGGTCCTTTAAATGCATCAGTCCTTAGAATATTCATGCTAGATAGAATCCTGCCACTCTGTAGCATTAGCAATGATCTCTAAAATCCTGATCAGTTTTCAAAAACAAAAAAGCAAAGAAAAATCCCAAACATAAAATGAAAAGAAAATGTGAGATGCCAATGTCCATTTCTTTATTTAAAGGCGATAATAAACTAAATGAATGCCTACTGTTTTCATAAATAAAACTGAAATCATGGTTACATTAGTGACTTCTTATGCAACGATTATTGTAAAGAATAATTCACTGAATATTGAAATGGCCTGTCATTCATAATCAACTCAGTACAGAATCTTACAGAGTTCCCTGTTTAAAATTGAGCTGCTATTTGTTGCTTTTGTACTTCCCTTCGATCCTCCTTAAACTCATGCAACTTCTATTCATGTCAACAACATGAATCAACAAAGAATAGACTTTTGCAATGCTTGGAATTCAAGAATGATTTTTATATCACAATTTTCAGCTTAAATTTAATAAATATAATGAAAATTTAAAATAAAAAACAAACAATAAGAGTTACTTCCTGGGCTGGGAACATGGCTCAGTGGCAGAGCACCTGCCTAGCATTTGCAAGGCCCTGGTTTGATCCCCAGCACCGGGGAAGGGGGGGTGGCAGAGGGAGGCGATTTATATGTGTGTATGTGTGTGTGTGTGTGTGTGTGTGTATGAATTTCTTCCTAAATTTGAATTATAATTCCTATTTCCCAGCAATTTCTAGTCAAACATTTCTGTTTTGATACATTAGGTTAAAATATTTAAGATTTCAAAGCAACTATTCCTAGGAAAGAAATTGGGCTTTCTCTTCTTTCTTCTCCTAAAGTAGCTGTGTGTGTATACGTCATTTATGTAATCTAATAACGTAGACTCAATGTGCTTTAGTTTGTCCTTACATTTTTCATCACCTGTTATGCATACTCTAACTTAACATATCCTGATGAGTTCATAGTGCTTGTTGGGGCATAGATAAAATTCCTAATTAAAATGAAGTAACAATTATGAAAATAACACCAATAGTTAATTCTGTCTTTAATTGCTAAAAATGGTAGTTTTGTACCTGAAGTTTACTTTTATTGTAGCATAATGAACTCTTTTTTCTTGGCCTTTATCTTTTACCCAGATAACATGCAGTTTTGTGATCCAATTAATCTTCTGTCTCATGACCTCATCCTTTTAAGAAGATACCTGACATGACCAAGAATGGAAACTTATTAAAATACAACATTTGTACACTTGGTCCAAAAATGACACATTGCCGTACCAAGTATACAGAGAGGTGATAGATTTTTTTAAAAAATTAATTTACTAACTGAAATTAAGGGAAAAGCCAAGAAGGTTGAAAGAAAATAAGTGTTTGTTATGGATAGTCTACAGTTTCCCGAATCAATCATTTCAGTTTCAAATGACTAGTTGTAACTTTTTATGTAGTTCCTTGTAGATTTTTCCCATAAAACAATATAAACAAAAATTAACAAGATCTTTTCCTAACATATACCCTCAAGAAATATCCAGAAACATATTTGTTCAATATCACCCAGATCAAATATACAAACTTACAATATGAATTTCATTCATTTATTCATTAATTCACATAATAACTATTGAGATATAGTGACAGTAAGAGTAGAAAAATATAAAATTCGGTTAATAACTAGTTATCATAAGATTTATGTGAAGTTTAAATAAGTTATACATTATAATACTTTCATAGATATTAGCTGCTAGATAATTTACACTAAAACATTGGTATGGATTATTTTTCTTTTTTATTGCTTTGGTTTTTGAGAAGGTAGACAGGGAAAAAATGTAAGAGATGGTATGGGAAGGAAAGGAGGAAGAAAAGAAGGACAAAAGAAGGGAAATGAAAGCCAATAAGACACAAACATTTAAGGTAAGAAAGATAGAGGGAAGTGAGACAGAGAGAGGAGAGAGATTAAGTTTTACTTGTACAAACAAAAAAAAAAAAATCATAGAGGCTGGCTTTGGTTAATGTGAATTTTACTCCAAGTCTTTTTGTTTGTGATGATGCTTTTTGTCTTGTTCTATTTCATTGCTACTTGTCATAATATACTACCCAACCATGCCAAATAGTATTTTCATTCTATTTTAATTATAACATGACACTTACCCCCTAATATCCTACTAAGCACCTTGATATAAAATTTCTACTCTTCTTAAATAAGGTCAGCCTGAAACAGTTTTGAAGCTATTCATTTTGTAATAGGTAAATTACATAGTTGGCTATAATTTAGCAACTGGTTTGTAGAAGATGTGTCATTTGAAGGATGTGTATGGTGGAATGTAGCTGGGCCCAGAGAACCTGTTCAGGGAGAAAATGAACAGGAAGGTAATTGTCAGAAAGCATCCTTCATCATCACCACCACCACCACCTTCTTCTTTCTTCTTCTTTCTTTCTTTCTTTCTTTCTTTCTTTCTTTCTTTCTTTCTTTCTTTCTTTCTTCCTTCCTTCCTTCCTTCCTTTTCTTCTTCTTCTTCTTCTTCTTCTTCTTCTTCTTCTTCTTCTTCTTCTAATGTCCTCAGACTATTGTGATGGCTTCTTTCATGAAACAGAACATTTTTGACCATTTTGTACACTTAATAAACCTAATCAATTTCAAAGTATGATATTATCATCATTCACCAAGGCACTCTCCCCCCCACTCTCGTTCTTTTTGCTTGGAATTTCTTTGGTTATTCTGGGTATTTTGTGCTTCCATGTGAATTTTAGGATTGTTTTTCTAGTTCTAGAACCAAGGCATAGCTATTCAGTACCAAAACATATTAAAAATGAGAAAATATACATTGTTTTTAGACTGTGTTAATAAGAATCATGGTATTGAAAAACTACAACTCCTCTTAAATCTTCTCATATAGTTTTAAATTTCATATTAAATACTAAGCAGATAAAAAGCAGGCTTGACAAAGAAATTGGCAAACAGATTTAAAGTCTTTTATGACTTAATTTACCAGAAAAATGTAATTTAATTGGGAGCCTTTTAAAAGTAACATATGAAGAACCACGTGAATGGTTTCAAAAATCTTGGGAAGTTAACAAGTATTGCCTGGATGGAGGATGGGGGGAATTTTTTAAAAGTATATTCTTCTTCTAGCTTCCCCAAGGAAAGTTCTAATGGATAGCACATAGAAAAATTGGAAAATACTATGAGGAAAATAAAAAATTTTCAAAGATAATTCTGATCCATTTCTATTTCCCTCTTCTAGGTTGAGAACCAAGATTATGAAGCTCATACTTTTTAAAATAGAGATGAATGAAACTCCAGTTCAACTATACAATTGTGTAACCTAGTTCAAACCAGCTTAATTTGATTAGTTTCATTATCTTCAGGTATAAAATGGAAATTTCAATACCTATTTCAGAAGATTGTTAATATAAACCATAATGATTAGTTTTTAACTACGCTAGACATTATGACACTTTCATAATTAACTGCTGTAATAATTTTTACTAAACCCTTGATATGAATTATTTTCACTTTTTATTGTTTTGTTCTTTTCTAGAAGACAGGGGAAGAGATAGAAGAGTCTCTTTTAATGAAAAGAATTAACATCTACCCATACTTGATTTGGGAGTGAGAATGAAGGCAGAGGGAGAATGAAAGCTAGTATGATAAAACTGCCGAGTTTTACTGTGTGCTAGATTGCTAGATAGTGTGCACTTTATACATACACGGTGAGGATTATACGAGCTTATGCTAATGCACATAAAAGTACTTGGCAGCATGCTTGGTATATGGTAAGCACTAACTTATTAGTTTGTTTTCCTTTGACTGCTATATATGTATATAGTTATCATAAATAAATGCAAATATAAATAAGGTTATGGAATTCAAAGAACCACTTTTGGTGAACACAGAGTATGAGGGTCTGAAGAGACAGACCTATAAGAGGACAAAGACAATATCATATAAGAAGTGGTGTTTTATGATAAACATAAAGATGAGAGGCAGCACAGAACAGGAAATGATAATTGTACCATAACATATCACTTCTTTCTTTTTTTCCTTTTTTCTATTTCTTCTTCTTTATCTCTTTGTCACCCATTCATTACTTTAACAAATATCCAAAGTTATGAGTGAATGCCACATTATGGCAGAAGATGAAAGAGCATTCCATTTACATTCCCCTTGTTTCCCACATCAAATTCTCATTCCAAAGCTGCTATAAATTGACATAAGGAAGATAATGATGTAGAACTTTTTGTCTGAATTAAGTTTAGTGTTACACTGCTTTTTTTTGTTGTTATATTGTGGGTAAAATCTATGCTAGGAAGATTGTATGTTTGATCTGACAGAGCAATAGTACATTATGTAGTGTAAAGTCACTTTTAATGAACAGAATTAGTATACCCAGAATGCCATAACTTTGTGAGCAAATCAACAAATAAAACCAAATAGACCTGGGTTTACAGAAGAGAGTCTCCACCAGTGACTCTGGTGTGCACCTTTTTGAATATTATGTATAATTTTCTTGCTATCTACATTTTTAGGAAAGGCTGATATCAAGTAGCTGTCTGTAATGAGTACTGTTTGCATTGTATAAGCCATGATTAAAGATGAGAAATAGAGATTCTGATATTTATTTAGCATCTAGATATTCAAATGTGATTTCATATAATATTCTATTTAATTTTCCTAATTACTCATAAAATTTGGTGCATGAGCTGATGAGTAACACTTTATATTTTTGGCTTTCCTTGTCATCCATCATTTTATTCTAGAGAAAACAACATTTTCAGAACACTGATCTATAAAAGTTGAGTTTCTTTTCATGTGGTGCTACCTTCCAGGATGGAGTCAGGTAAGTATAGTACTATATTTGTGTGTGTGTGTGTGTGTGTGTGTGTGTGTGTGTGTGTGTGTGTCTGTGTCTGTAACACTCCTGACTTTCTACTCACTATCCCAGTTAATTTGTTTTCTAGTCTGATGTCCTTCATCCCTCTTACCAATATTACCCCAGGCAAAGATTTTTCATCACAACTGGAATATCTTTCTATAGTTTTTGAAGGTTAGCAGAAGTATCCTTTTTACCAAGTATAAATATTACCTGAAGAGCATGTTAATAAATCAGATTCTTAGATGTCATCCCCACAGATTCTGATTCAGTCACAAAATCTATAATTGTAGCAAACACAACAGGCTCCTTTAACTTGGGACGTCTTCAGCCCCTGAGAAATATGACTCTAGAGTGTGGATAATTCTCTCCCTAGCATTATTATCATCACTTCTGGCTCATAGGACATTTCTACAGCTTCCTTCATGGCTTCAGCACCAAGCTAGTAATCTTCCTTTACAAATTGCCCTATCATTATTCTCAAGGAATTTGACATCCATTTTGATGAACTTGCCAATACTCATGTCTTGAAATTCTTCAAAAATCAATGACAATCTTTAAGAACTTTATTTCAGATTTTGGTATAATCCTGAATTGTTTCAACATTTTACAATTTTAGTTTTGAAAATATTCCCTTCACATGAAAACATTTTATCTTAACTTTTTTCACTTTCTTTTAATAAGCTATGTTATTACCATTTCATAATAAGTTTCTCTGTCCTTTATTCTCTCCTTATTTAGCTAATAATAGAAACCTACAATTTTTCAATTCCTACTATGCGTTAGAACCTATTTTTAGCATTTATTTCACTCCATTTTGCAAATATCCTGTTAGGTAGCTATCATCCATTCTGCAAATATCCTGTTAGGTAGCTATCATCAATCTCATTTTACAGATTCAAATGAGATCCAGGGGATTAAGAAACATATCAAAGGGTATCCAGTTTTTATATAAGAACCCAGATTTAAAACCATTTTTCTATGACCCAAACCATTACACTGAGTGGCAGGGCTTTCTTACTCAACTTAGATCATTTGGTCAAAAAATTATTTTTACCTACTTCTCCCAGACTTCCTCTGGCACTCATGCATTCTTGCTAGATACCTTTACTTAACTATGCCCTTTATCTCTGATGCTTTTTAAAATCAACAAATAAATCAAAACCCATTATAGCATTTATATATTCTATATATAAATAACCCTCATTGAAGACAGTCACAGCCTATGATTTTATTTATATGTATATATATGTATATATATATATATATATATATATATATATATATCACTCTTTACTGCATTTATTAGTAAATTCCTGAAGAAGCATTGTATGGTAAGGAGGATTGTATATATGGAGCCAGGTAGATCTTTTAAGTCACATTTCAGCATTGACTGACCTTGTGATCTCAACAAGCCACATGTCTTGTCCTTAGTTTATTATACACCAAAATCAATATTATCCATCATACAGGCTTATAGTGAAGATTAAATAATTCCTTACATTTGATACTTATAGAATAGCGCTTTAAACATAGCTGATAGTGAACAAATTCTGGACTGTAAATTTCTTAACACTGATTTCTGCTTCTCATCCTTAGTACTAACCATCAAAAATCATTTCATTTAGTGCATCTGTAAGAAATGTCAGCTATAGGAGGAACTGTTAAGACAGCTGGGAGCTGATATGGTACCACCACCACCAACAACAACAAACACTATATCTCAAAGGGATTAAGTTCAGCCTAATCATCAAAAGGTTATACTTATTGTTAGCTAAACTTATCATACTTGCCCAATACTTCCTAAATTGAAAATAAATAAATGAGTCTTTGACTTCACAAAGTTGAGAAATATCTCTTCAGCATCCCATTTCATTCAGTATATTTATTTTTGTTAATAAAAGCTAGAATGTTCTGATTAAGTTCTACATGCATGTCCCTTTTCCAACAAAATAAATATGTATGTCTAAATATTCTCTACCAAAGTGTCAATCACCTCTCTACAAGAATGTCAAATGTTCTCCTACACCACAGAATGATGTGATTCTACTAGCAAAAGTGGTATTCCACTGGTATCTCATCACAAATGTCCATTTTGGGTGCATGTTTGGGGCCAGAGAGAATCAACTGTTTCTCAAACAATAAACTGAATATTTGTGAAGACCTTATTAATTTTACTGACAAATTTCATATAAACTACAGGATTCATAGATGATTTTATTTGCTAGTTATGTGAGATTTACAATATACTTACTATATCTGAATTTCTTTTGAAAAATCTGAGATCATTTCACCATTGCTTTATAGTTGTTCTCTAATTAAAATAGAGTTCTTTGCCATGAGAGCATTATATGAATAATACACCTGGAAGTGGGCATATTTAATCGTCCATGTTTAAGTTTTTCTCAGTCAGGTAGCTAACTAAAGTGCATCTAGTTTCTCCTCCTTTCTGAACATTCTCTGTGATGCTATCCCAGATTATTTTACTCTTGTTATTATAAACAAACCCTAGGAAAGGCTTGAAGTCAATATTTCATGTTGTTATATGATTGTTTGGGCACAGAATTATACTCATTTTCATTAAGGGACTGCCTTTCAATGTCCAGAGACAAGAGGGTTAAATGGAATTGGATTTACAATAGTAGTCCAAACAGGGTAATGTGGTTAATATATTGCCTCCATAGGAAAAGAAGATTGTTTAGACCATAACAATTTGGGTTCAAAGGCTAGCCCTTATGTTTCATTCTTTAAAACTTTAGTGAGGAGAGAATGCAAGTCCTACTAAGGAGGTAAGATAGTTGCACATTGAGAGGCATACAAGAAGAGATAACCTGACACTCTGAGGCTTAGAACATAACTGGCTATATCTAAGGCTTTATGTATATATATTCTCTTTCTATCTTTCTATCTCTCTCCTTCTCTCTCTCCCTCTTTCCCCCTCAAACTCACACACAGTAAAAGGATACATCTAAAACAACATCACTAATGAAGACCCTTCTACAAAGAAGTTTGTCTCTGAGAACTTTACCCAAATATATTCCTTAGTTCTGTAAATTCTTTTTCCTTGATCTGCAGGTCATCTTCTAATCTTCCTATTATAATAACATAAGATTCACTGACTTTCTTCTTCCATTCATCTAGCAAAGAAAAACAAATGAGATTGATTCATGGTTGTGTTTTGAAAAATGTAGACACAGATCATAACATACAAGTAATCAAAACCCTGTTTTTTATTCTGCATTCTACAATACTTAATTTAAATTACTGATTGTGAGTTTAAAATGCAAATGTTTATATTTAAAATGCAATTATATTGAATTGTAGTAATTAAGAATCCATTTGATATTGGATAATATATTTACATAGAAGAATATATTTGACTTATTTCATTTGATTTTATTGCATTTTAATTATAGCAATCTCTAGCTGTTAGAGTTTTTAGGTTTTAAATACTAGATACTTAAAGATATAATTCTAAAATCTCTACATTCAACAGTATTCTAATTTTTTTCTATAACATTATACCAAGGAATTAAAATAATATTTTATAAGAAATTTTCTGTTTTCTGTAAATATCTTTCAGAGAAAAAAAATAGTAAGTTCAGATAAACTTCCGGACACTTTCACATAATGCATTGTAATATCTTCTGTATACAAATTAACACATATTCCAATGAGTTATTAGTTATCTGTAACTATAATTGAACTGTAAGAACAATTACCAGTACAAGTTTGGGTTGGTCTAGATTTATAATTCCCCATTTGTTAGAAGTTTTTCCTTTTCTCCAATGCAGTTCTTCAGGTCACAAGATACCAAGTTCAAGTGCAGTGACAGTCCAGTTGAAAAATACTTTGATAGTCTGGCTAAAAATAAGCAAGCTGCCAAAGAGAATGTCATGCAATGATGACAAAGAACAAAACTGTGTGTGCCTTCAAGGGTGGAATTATGAAGGGAAGTAATCAGTCTGTTTAAAAGAGCTGTACAAACTATAAATAGCAAATGCTTCAATAGGATTATTTGCATTTATGAACTGAAATACCCACACATACCTCGACTGTCCATCTAGTATGTTAATCTAAAAAGTGGTTCAGTGACATATGAGCTTCACAAAAATGCTATTAAATGACCTAAGTCTTCTTTCAGGATCCTTTTTCTCCTCAGTCAAGATAATGGCTGTTGGAAAAGTATTTGGTGATATAATTTGTTTACATAAATTATTAATGGACTGATAATGTAATTATGGCATATAATCTATGGCATATAATTAATAAAAATGAATATAAGTTTTGCCTACATAAGAGCTACAAAATTATACTTGTGGGAAGAAATTCTCAAAATAAATCATGATTCGCTTATACTAATTGATTATTCTGACCATAACTATTAAAAATAAGAATCTAAGACATTGAGATTTATAAACAGTGATTCACAAAATAATAAGAACAATAAGAGTAAGGATAAAGAGCTTGTTTGCTCTCCCTGTGTCCTGTTCTTCAGTTCGTTGCTTGGATGTTGGCTGCCTGCCAGATACCAATCTAAAAGCCTTACATCCATTTTGTTATTATATCTATTCCTATAGGATAGATATTCACATTTTATGAATTAGATAATCTAGAGTTGATAATAGTTGGTAGAATCAGAAATCATTTCTGGGATTACTTGACTCTAATATCAGAGCTGGACAGTATTATTGTTAGGTCTCTTATATTCCTCCTTCATTCATCTATCTTTATTTCATGGGGCATTACTTTTCTTTGTATGCATATTTTTCTATTGATATAAATGAGCCTAGGGTATGAAGCAGAATAAATGAAAACCATAGAAAGAAAATTGATCAGATTTTAAAATTACATAGTTCTTCTAAATAATATTATACCTAGAAAATGTAACTTCAATCTTGAAGTTCACCTGCAGACAATATACTTTTAATTTAACAGGTATGGATATTTACTATTTTGTGCAACATTCCAACACCATTTTCTATGCAAAGATAATCTAAGTTCCTAAGGTACAAGTTCCCATATTGTCAAGAAAAAGTTGAAGTAGAATTTGGCTCACAGGCATCTCTATTCTTGCCTGATTATAACCTTCTTGTCTTTCCTTATTAATACATGCTGTCATTACTCTTTATAACTGCCATGATGCAGAAACCTCTTGTTTCTTGGTCTACACATTCTTAATTCTCCTTGTTTGAATGCCAGAATCTTCATGAGGGAGATATTCAGTCAGGGCAAGTGAGGAGCAGGGGGCAGGGGCAGAGCAAAGGAGCATGGAGAGTGTCTTCTGATTAGGTCAACTTCCTGGTTGATGAAAGTGCTGGGTCACCAATCAATAGGTGAAGAGAGTGTGTACAGGGGAGGAGATAAGGAAAGGAGGAGATTCCAGAGACCACAAAAAGAACAAGCCAAAATTCCCCCAACAGATTACCAGTTCTGGGGCCCCTTCTATTTGGAGAAGTCTAGCTCTGAATCTCTGTTGCTTTTGCAAAAAAACCTACTTTTTGTTTGCTCTCTCTGTATCCTGTTCTTCAATTCTTTTCTAACAGAGGCAACAAATCCAGTACCCCAAGACAGTCATAGTCAGTTCAACAAACTTTCTCTTAGCACTGTGTGATCCCCATTCCCTACTTTTGAAAGTCTTTGCTTTCCCCCAGATATGCTGTCCTTGGGTCTATTAGCCAAGGAACTGGACTTCCTTAATGCATCTCAATCTTTTAATTAATTAATTAATTAATTGATGGTTTATACAGGGAATTGAACCCAACAGCTCTAAACCACTGAGCTACTTCCCCAGTCCTCTTTATTTATTTATTGTTTTAAATTTGAGACAGGGTCTCACTAAGTTGCTTAGGGCCTCTATAAATTGTTGAGACTGGCTTTGAGTTTGGGATCATCCAGCCTCAGCCTCACAAGTCTCTGGGATTACAAACTTTACTGGGATTACAAATTTATGCCACCAGGCTGGGCTAATGCTTTTCAATCTTAGAGACTGTATTGCACAGTGTTCCTTTTTTGTTTATTTTTTCCTCTTTTCAAATTTTGTATTTATGCATTATAGTTGTATATAATGATGAATTTGTTGTTACACATTTGTACATACACACAAAATAACAATATAATTTGGCTAATATCACTCCTCAGTACTTCCCCACCTCCCACCCCCTGCTCCCTTTCCTCTACTGATCTCCCTTTGATTTTCATGAGATCCATTCCCCAACATACACACACCTTTATTTTCCCTTTTCCTCTCTAGCTTTCACTTATGAGAGAATACATATAACCATCTTTGAGTCTGGCTTATTTCACTTAACTTAGTGGTCCCTAGTTCCATCCATTATCCTGTAAATGACATAATTTCATTTTTTCTATGGCTGAATAAAACTCCATTGTGTATATAAGCCACATTTTGGCTTATGCATTTATCTGTTGATGGACACCTAGGCTAGTTTCATAGTTTGGCTATTGTAAATTGTGCTTCTATAGACATTGGCTCTGCATGATGTTCTTTAAGAGGCTTGCAATCTCTCAGGACTAATTCTTGGGAAAGAGTACACTAGGTCTCTCTCCTCTCAGATATCTCTAAAACAATCCATGCCTTCTATACCATGAATCCATAGGAACAGGTAGGAGCACAACTCTAGGACTTTTTGAGAAAATTTAATTCTATTTCAGTTCCTTTTTTCCTCTCTCTACCATCTCAGATCTTCTATCAGTGTGTATGTGTGTGCATGTGTGTTCAAGTGTTTATCTCCCCTACTTATAAAGGAAAAACTAGTTCTTCACTTGTATTGTTTCCAGTTTCTTATAAGAGAAACAAATTTGATTCACTACCTTTTAGGATATTTTTTCTTTTAATTTTCATATTTTTAGTTTTTTCAGAAAGTCTGGAACTTATTATTTTTGTTTTGAGTTTGCAATCCAATCAGCAATTTAGTTGAATTTTCCCATATCCCAATGCAATGAATTTTATTGAAAAGAAAAAGAAATGGTAGGATAGGAACATAGAAAGTACAAGAAATGATAATCTCAATAATTGCCTGAAAGTTTGACTTAATTGTAATAAAACAATTTCTATAAGTCCTTTTTAAGAATGTTAGTGTAGGTAATGAAGGCAGTGGAGTAATTCTACTGGGGACCTTCAGCAGGGTGAAGAAAAAGCTGGAACAAGTAAATGATTTAGGTACAATACTCCTGCTTTTCTTTCCAAAATAATGCTAGAGGATAGCAATATAGATCTAGGAAATATTTTCTCACTACTCAGTGTTTTTTCATAAAAATTAGATTTTTCTAGTTTGGCTTGTCTACATACTCTAGATTGAACCCTACTCTTCCCAGTAATGAGAGTATAAGAATTGCAGAAAGCATATTATGTTATATATTATCAAAAATATAACAGAATTATAAAAGTGGTCATCTTCTTAAACTTTATTGAGACTAGATACCACAAGAGGAGCTTTGTAAAAGAATATAAACGTAGCTTCCATTTCTAGAAATTCTGTTTCAGTTGATCAAGAGCAGAGCCCAGGGATCTGAATTTTAACAGGCACTTTAATGATTCTAATATAGATGTTATTTAGAACATCCTTTAAGAATCATTATTGTAAGGTCTAGAGATGCCTACTTACTGGAAGATTTTTTTGGTCCTTGAGTTCCATGGAAGAGAAAGAAGAAGGGACAAATGGAAAAAAGAGAAAAGAAAGAAGATTTTTTCAGATTCTCATTAATTCCATTTTCTATGGTAATCTTTGGGGCAGTAGATGCTTTGGATATGCATGTCTAAATTTTAAAAGTGATTCACAAAAAATGTGGAATCAGCCAAAATAACCTATCATAGGTGAATGGATAAACAAACTGGTATATCCATAAAAAAGAATATTATTCAGAGATCAAAGAAAGGAGCTACCAAGCCATGAAAAGTTATTGAGATACTTTGAATGCATATTGCTAAGTGAAAAAAGCCAGCCTGATGAGGCCATACTATACATTTCCAATTCTATGATATTGTGAAAAAGGCAAAACTATAAAGAAGTAAAAGATCAGTGGTTCCCAGGGATAGGAATGAGGGGGAAAGTGATGAAAAGGTAGATTACAAAGGTGTGTTAGGACAGGAAAATTATTCTGTATGATCCTGTAATGATGGAGGTGTGCCATCACACATTTGGGAAAATCCAGAGAAATCTGTAACACTAACGTGAATAATGGACTTCAGTTAATCATTATGTACCAATATTGGTTCATTAAGGGTAACAAATATGCTAAGGCCATGTTATATGTTAATAATAAGAAAAACAGTATGGGAGAAGTGAGTATATAGGAAATCATACTTGCTACTTAATTTATTTGTAAACTTAAAGCTAGAATAGCAAAAACATTTATCAATCTTAAAAATTAAGGAAAAATATGACACAAATAAATGAGGTCCCCAAAATAGTAATTTTTTAAGACAACCAGTTGAGGTTTTCAAGGAAAGTTCATAACTTATAAATAAAAACCTACTCTAAGGACTGCATGGTTAATAGTATTTTTTTCTTTTATACTTGCTTGGGTTTTTTTTATTCAAAAATGTCAAGGTGGATTTAGTAAATACCTTATTTCTTCCACTATTCCTTTTTAACTAAGCTTCATGTTCTATTGAATTGCCTGAATCCAGCATTAATTCCTCCATCTTCTCAACTGATTTATCAGGCCACTTCCTTACAGAAATAGATATGTTCTAATACTCCTTCAATGTGCCTATTTGCATTGTTTCTGAATTCCTTTGAGTTCGTATGATTTATTTATCCCAGTCTACCCTTATTCATGTGCTATTTATATTTTATACTGGTTTCTTCATAAATATTTAAAAGGATGCTTTCCCGATGAAAAGACAAAAATTAACCTCGACATTTCTACTTTTATGGTCCCAACAGAAAAATTATAAAGAAATGTGTACTCCACAAAATCAAACTGATGGCCTGGAATAATTCTTATCATATTTAGAAATATATTTAAAATCTAAATTTTAATTTAAAATCTTAATTAAATTAATTAATTAAATTAATCTAAATTTTAAATCTAGATTTATATTTAAAATCTAGATCACTTTTTCATTGTATAAATTCTTATTAATATATTCCTAAGTATTGGAGAAGTCTAGATTTTTTATGTGTCCTATCTGGTTGACAAGCAAGTAAGAGAACCATTGCTTCAAATGTAAGAAACCAGAATTGTTAATTGTTAATTTCAATTTTTTCAAATAAGCATTAGATAATTTGTGCTGAAACAAAATCATTTAAATGAGATAGTGACCATTGCCTTAAACTGGTTGCAACTATTCTAGTCTACAAAAATTAATTATTTTAAAAATATTTTTTCATCTACACAAACAAAATTCACAAAATTCTTGTTTTTTCAATCTATTTTCCACTAGAATTTTTGAATTTATTTTATAGAACTATAAATTACATCATAAATCTGAACATTATTGAGGTCATATTCAGATTAATCCTCAAAAAACAAATAGGACTTGAAAATATATTATAATTAAAATAAATAAGATATTGCTATCACAGTGATTTAAACAGGTATTCTATCTCTGTGAGAGTATACTAAAGAAATGTAAAAACAGCATTGATATTTTCATTTCCAGTGGCAAATACAAAGAATTTAATCTTTTTTGTGCCTTCCTTTGTTGGTAAGTGAGCATGAAGTAATGTGTGTTAAAGGATATAAATTCACTAGATGCAATGGTGCACACCTGTAACCCCAACACTCTGGGAGGCTGAGGCAGTACAATCACAAGTTTGAGGCCAGTCTGAGCAACTTAGTGAGAACTTGTCTCAAAAAATAAAAAAATGCTGGGAATGTAGCTCAGGGTTAAAAACCCCTGGCTAAATCCCCATATACTTGTTAGGGGACAGATAGGATGGTGGGAACACAAGGTTAAGAGAATAATTCTATAAAACGGGTTCACTGTGCTGACCCCTACATGCTTTCTTTGCCAAAAAGCAGTTTGCATGCAGCCCTGCCTGGCCTAAGTGGAGAGAATATGTCAAATTCCTCAGCACACTACCCATTATCTGCAAGAAAATGCAGGCAGGAAATAACATTGATAAGAGGAACCCAAGTTACTTTGAAGGGAGGGACTTTTGTGATCCTTTCCCCAGACCAGATTCTGGAAGTTAAGGATAGTTCCTCCTCACCATAAAATAAGAATGTATGATTAAGAATCCAATTAGACTCTCTATTCACCTCACTGATTGTTTATTTTGCTGAGAAGAAGCTTTTTAGTTTGAATCTGTCCCAATTAGAACCAGTTAGCATTGGCCAAGGTAACCTAGGGTTGCCATGGCAGTTGGGACTTAAAAGTCTGATGTCACCCTGCTGTCAGTTAAAAGTCAAGAGGTGAACCTGGGTGAGACTGTATGGAAATTTTCTGAGATCCTTAATAAAACACAATCCCTCTCCTCTCTGAGAGGACTTATTCTCTCCCCTTGAGAATGTCCCCTTTCCCTTTTCCTATCCCGTCAATATTACCCCTTCCTGTTACTCTGAGGAACATGCCTGAAATCTTTCTGGCTTCTTTGCAAAAACCAGGATTTGAATGGGGGTCTTTACATTGCTTCAGTTTCTTGGAAGGCCCCTGCTCTGTAACACCTCACCCCACCAAAAAGGACTGGGGGGATGTTATTCAGTGGTAGAGTGCCCCTAGTTTCAGTCCCCAGTTCTGGGGGTAGGAGGGATATAAATTCTACAAGAATAAGAGTCACATTTCTGTTGCTGCATAAAGCTTTCTTTTCCAAATTCATAGTACTTCTTTCAATTGTCAGGTTAGCTCTTCACTGATAGATTCATTCAGTTACTCAAGAAGTATGTATTGTACCAATTATTCCAAAGAGATTCTGGGGGTCAAGTATGGGCAAGTGAACAGGAAATAGCAACACAGCATTTGTCTTATGATATAGATACACATGATAGTTGCATCTGATAAAGCCTGGATTCCAATCAGAAAAAGTTTCTTTGATATATCAAACATTTAGAGTAACAATAACTTAATAATATAGTTAGGCCCCTACCTTGCCTTTTTCATCCTTTCTTTTCTTCTCCCAAGAGTCAATTTGCTGAGGAAATGACACTGTGGTATAATTGTAGTTCAATTAATGACTAATTATTGTTTTGGGCAAATAACATTTCCATGCCTGAAGTTCATCATTCGTAAAACAGAGTGGAGGATAAAAACAAAAATAATTAGTTCTACTTATATTGAGTTAGTTTTGTTTTCAATTAACAATTATCCATCCATGGCTCTCCCTCAAAGTGAAAAAAAAGCAAATTTGATGTAGGGTGCACAAATTATTTCAAGGTTAAAAAGTGGGACTATATAATGTGGTTTTTAGAGAATCCATAGACATGTAGTTAACTATAATGTAGCTGATTTGATGAAGAGATTCTGTTGGGACCCACATGTGATTATTTCAGTGACTGTTTCATTATTGTTTGCTGCAGCAATCTCCAGGGAAAGACAAAAAGTTGGATCTGCTAAAGTGTCCTGTGGTTTCAAAAGTTTGAGAAGTCATTCCCAGCAAACTTCAACTTTGGGGGGAATTCTATGCCTGCTTTTCTCAAATGTTGAAGACCATGAAACCAAAGTGTATTATTATCTAAGTACCATGTTTCTGGGACAATTTAATCCTATATGCTCCTGGAGTTAGCCTGCTGAGTGTTTTTAGAGAGAAAGATTAAAGCAAGCCATATGACCAATTTCTTAGTTTCCTTCCAACAGAGACAATCTTAATCAACAGTCTGTTCAAGCATTAGTTACCATTATTATTTGTCACATCTAATTAGGGCTTTCCTAAAAAAGGTCTTCTCAATGGCAGAATGGTAATGGTGGTTATCATGCCATATCCTTTTCTTTTCTGAACCCACCGTCTTTATCCTACTTATCACTCAATACCATAACCATTTCACATGTGCTCAAAGGTTTGGCTAACCCTTGCATCACAATGTCATGCACTTCAGCACCCCAAATACAATCATACACATTATACATTTTATACTTCAGTTGTGGAACTAGGCTGGCTTCTTTCACTGCTGAAATTTCACACATATAATGTTGAACATTTGGAATAAATATTTAAGGGAGTATAAGGAGTTAGTGTAATGCTGTTGGAGGCAGAGTAAGTCAGTTTTTGCCCATAATTCCATTAATGAGCCACTACATTTGGCTGGGTTTAGAGTCAGACAGTGTTCTGACTTGGTTTTGAAGGGAATATTATCTCTAAAGCTAAATATTTAGGGGACTTGCTGTAGCAAGTAATTTATTTTTTCAATTAGAATTGGTAAAAGGGAAGGGAGGGAGCAAGGGGGGAGGGAGGGGGAGAAAAGAAAAAAAAAAAAAAAAAGAAAAGGTGGTTGAATGAGACGGATATCATTATCCTAAATGCATGATTGAAGACCTGAATGGTACAAATATACTTTGTATACAAACAGTATGTAAAAAGATGCGATATATGTGCACTATGAATTGTAATTATTACAAATAAAAAATAAATAAAAAAAAGATTTGGTAAGAACACAGCCATGATAAACTAAATAAAAAGAGTGTGGGGTTAAGCTCTTGAATTAGGAATAAATATAGCAAAACTCCAAAAAGTGTTTGGAACACAGCTTATACACATAAGACATACAAGGCAGAGTCCATGCCTGTAGAGTTTGCAACCTAATTTGATACTTGAGAATCTAACTTACTCTACAAAATCATTTTGTTGAGACTCAAATGATTGATAAAAAAATATATATAATATATAAGTTAATAAGAGGAAAGAGTTAAATTGGACTGGCTGCAGGAAAATTTTTCAACGTGGGATGACTTGAAATAGGTCTTGCTACTTGTGGAATTTTCAAAATCTTAGAGGAAAAGGAAATAACTATTTAATCTCTAGCATATGATAAATTGAGAGCTTGGACACAATTTAGATCATTATATCACTTCAGAGGATTCACAGAAATTATTAAGATGATGTTCATTAAAATCCCTATTATTGCTCTACACAGTAAAACAAATTAAACAAAACTGATGGGACCAAAGTAATTTAAATTTCATCTTGGATATTTTTTGAGACTAAAAATTGATGAGGCTAAATTAGGCAAAGTCATAAATACCAAATGACAAAAATTATACATAAAGTAGCAGCAGTGATGGAAAATATGAATAGGAAAGATAAAATAGTTTCAAAAGGAAAAAAATGTTAAACCAATAGAGCTTAGAAAAGCTAAGAAAACCATAATTATTGGAGGAGAAAAGGATCTGAGGAGTTGCATAAGCCAGTATTCTATGAATGAGGGAAATAGGCAAACTATATCTAAATTCATCGTAAATTGAGGAAAGTGAGTATTTAAAACAGAGCAGCCATTTTATAAAGAATATAAAAATTTTGCTGGATGCATGTCTACTGGATTACATTTGAAATGTAATGTTCAATGTTGGACACCTACCTTATTACCATACAAGAAAAAAAAGATCAAGGAAAGAAAATTTTTCTTGAAAATGAAGAAATGGATTATGAAATATATTTGTTTTTGCTTAAAAAGAATAATTGTATATATTCTCCAAATGTTCATTTAATAATTACATCAGTTTCCTACTCAGCAATTGGTGGGTAGCATATTTTCACCATTTGGAGAGGTTTTCTTTTTTTCTTTCAATTTCAAAACAATTTCTAATAACTTTTATCTAACCATCTCAGACTCACATTACTCTGTCCCCTTGGCGCTTGTATATCTTGACTTTTGGTTTAAAGTAGATCACAGTATGTTAATAATATAGCTGAGAACAGAGCAAAAATGTTGCCCAATTTTTATACCTTGCCTTTGTTGAGCTTTTTGCTTAACTAGAAATTTATTTTTGTTTTCATTCACTGAGAAACTTTGAAGATTATTTTATTGTTTACCTAATGTCTGATTATGGGCTATAAAATACGCATTTATGTAAGTATTTTGTTTGTTACTGATGTTATTTTTCTGTAAAGGCTATGAAAGAAAAGTTTTATGAAGTGGAGCTAAATATATAAACACATTCCTTTTGCTTTTTAAACCACACTGACATAATAATGTCATATGGGACGTCATCTCTGTATCATTAAAAAGGCCACTTGAATACTGGATTTTTAGTTCAGCACAGATGATGATAAACTTGTAAAGACAAAATGTAATTATTCATGTTTAAACAAAACATTTTTCCAGAAATACACATTTTAAGGAGAATATAAAATACAGGATTAATCGCAAAGGTTTTGAAATCTAAATTCTTTTTTTAGGTTCAAAGTAAATAAACTTCAGTACAATGTTTGTACTATATCAATCACTCATGAAGTTTCTGTTTTCCAGTTCTCTCTTGATTCACTTGTTCACAGTTCAATTTGCACAGCTTATGGCTAAGCAAATCTATCACATGAATCACCACTTTCCTTTAATTGATAGTGTTTATAAGGAAGTGATGTGTGGGGAGCTGCTGGATTTTTTTTCACCCCTATTTCTTAATGTTCACCAAAGTCTAGAGTCAACTTTGTCATTTGACATCCAAATACTGAAACTGGTATTTCCATCACACACACATGTAACTTCCTCTGTTATTTTCTCCTCTTCTCTGAAAGGGATTATTGATCTTAATTAGTTTTAATTTCTAAGAAGTTATCATACTTTTGGTAAAAGATTATAAATTAATCTAAAATTTAGACAGTTTTCAGTCCACTCTTAATGTTATGGTTTGTATATGAAGTGTTTCCCAAAAGCTCATGTGTGAGACAATGCAAGGTTTGGAGGAGAAATGATTGGGCTACAGCCTTAACCTAATCAATGAATTAATCCTTAATGGAATTAACTGAGTAGTAATTGGAAGCAGGTGGGGTAAGACTGGAGGAAGTGGTTCATTGGGGGCGTGGCTACGGGGTATTTTGTATCTGGAGAATGGAGTCTCTCTCTCTCTCTCTCTCTCTCTCTCTCTCTCTCTCTCTCTCTCTGCTTTCTGATTGTCATGTGAGCTGCTTTCCTCTGTCACACTCTTCTGCCATGATGTTCAGCCTCACCTCAAGCTCGGAGGAATGGACCTGGCTTTCTAGGGACTAAGACCTCTGAAACCCTGAACACTCAAAAAAACTTTTCCTCCTCTATGATTGTTCTGGTCAAATATTTTATTCACAGTGGCAAAAAAGTTGACTAAAACACTCACTTTCATACACTACCCTTAGATTGGTCTTCTTTTATAACCTACTATGTACAAGGCATTCTTGCTTTCCAAAGTACGGAAGTGCTACTCCTGCTGCCAAAATATACTCTCCTTCTCACCCTCTCTCTTCCAACCTCACACAGAAACAAACAAAAATAGGATAATTCCTATTCCTTCTTCAGGTCTCAAGGATATTTCCTGATTGGTAGCTTTTGTTAGTGCCTTCTGCTGAGTGTACTAATGATATCCTCTATTTTCTTTATTGTAGCTCTGGTCAGAGTTATGACATTTTTCCCCCCAATTAACTATACTGGAAGAACTCTGAAATACTTTTAGTTCTTATCAAAGTCTCTGGCACATAATTAATACTTGGTATATATTTGATCATTTGAAGTTAGAAAGGGTGGTATATCTAATTTATCTATTTTAAATGATGACCTTACTTTTGAAGGAATTATTTCGATTTTCTATTTCAAAAGATATACATTAAACAAACATTTGGACAGTTTATGTTTAGTCTGACTTTCTCTATAAAATATTTAAAGTAATTTATCATCTCTATATGAGGCATATGCTAGGTACTGGGTTGTCCACCCTTATCATGTAGTTTATTTGACATGGACTTAAAGGGTTGAGGATAGAGACATTTACCTTATTCTTTTTTCTTTTCTTTCATGATCTTTACATTCCATGATCATAACATCATTACAAAAATACACCATTTAGTACTACTATCCCCTTCATTAATATACCAACTCTTCTACTAACAAAAATATACCATCACTAGGAAAAATATTGAATAGTAAGTCAATAAATAATAGAATTATAGTTGATTTTTCATATAAATGAGAATGATGGACTGATTTTTATATATTAGCAAAATAAAACATAAAATCATAATCACAGAGACATAAAAGAACTAAAAACAATAAGGCTGTGTACACTTAAGAAAAAACTTGAATTCAGATATATAAGTGGAATATGGGGTAAGTTTTTGTACTAATGCATTTGCCAAAAGCAAAGAGTAGGACTTAGGTTCTGAGAAATCAGAGGTTGGCCCAGGGCTTTTTGAGGTTGAGAATTCTCAAAGGGGAACTTTCACATATTCAGCTGGAACTCTCTAAAAAATATGCCTTCAGGTAAGGATCAACTAGATATAAACCTGTCATGCATTATTGCAAACTGAAAGGATTATGGATTAGGCTGCCTAAGTGTTGAGCACAGCAGAAGAAAGAAATAAGAAAGTAAAACCAGGTTCCTGAGAAATTAGGGCCATAAGTATGCTCAATTTGGATTTACTCCTGGGTATGCAGAGTCTGCTTGAACTTATTCTAAGGTTGCTTCCAAATTACAACATCTCTCCTGTTTCCTCTAGAAGCAAATACAGTGATCTTAGGTCATGAGGAACGTCTAGAAGATGCTTTATCATGGACAATAACAAATAAACATATTAATGAGACTTACAGAACATGGCAACATGAGCTGAAAAACAAGCACAAGAAATGGTCCCTTAGCCCAGCATGGTGGCGCATGCCTGTAACCCCAGCAGCTCAGGAGTCTGAGGCAGGAGGATCTCAAGTTAAAGCCAGCCTCATCAAAAGTGAGGTGCTAAGCAACTCAGTGAGGCCCTGTCTCTAAATAAAATACAAAATAGGGCTGGGGATGTTTAATCCCAGTACCCCAACTCACCCCCCAAAAAAGAGTGGTCCCTTACTGACTTCAGATATTTGGATCTGGAATGTCAGTGCAGTGATGTTCAGAGGTGAGTCTTTTGGGAAGTGACTGGATTGAGAGCTCTGGCCTCACCAGTGAATTAATCCACTGATGGCTGAGTGGACTACTGGGAGGTGATGAAAACTGTAGGCAGTGGGGCAAGACTGGAGGAAGTAGGTCACTGAAGGTATAGCTTGGAGGGAACATTTTTGTCTCTTGACTTCTCTCTCCTGCTTTTTTTTTTCCCCGTTTTCCAACTGTCATGAACTGAGAGCTTTCTTCTACCCTGCCCTTCCACCATGATTTCTGCCTTACCTCAGGTCCAGAGCAATGGAGTCAGCCAACCATGGACTTTTGAAACCTCTGACACAATACATCAAAATAAATTTTTCCTTCTTTAAATTGTTTATGTCAGATATTTTTGACATAGTGATGAAAATATGGTTAATATAGCAGAATTATCAGATACAGTTTATAAAATCACTATCTTAGGTACCACATTTAAAGGCATAAAAAGTGAGATGGATATCAGTAATAAATATGTATTCAGAGGAGAAACTCTATAAAGCACAAACTATGAATTAAAATTTTTTAAAAATCAGAAATTATCATTTCATGTCTTCTGAAATATGTTCATGAAAATTTTAAATGATTCAGTTATGTTTTGATTTTAAATCTGTATACACAATTTTAAACTGAAGTGAAAAATATCAGAGCCTCAAAAATATTGATCAACTTAATAAATTAAAATGATTAACACTTTGTTATACATTTGAATTCTAAAAGACTAATTATTTAAAAAATTGTCTGCAAATTTAAGCTCTTCTTTCCAAAGCCATAGTTTTTATTGCTGAAATCTCCTTATTTCAGATTTCTGATATTTCAGAAACTAATAAATACAACTGTATTGATTTTACTATAATTCTCAAATATACATAGAATCAAGGTTCAATGCAAACTACAATTAAGATTGGACACCTGTTATTCCTTTATTCTTTTCTTAACTAAACTTATTAGAAATATGTGCTGTGATGATGGTATATTTTGTGCACTTCTTGGAATAAATAATGTACATAAATCATTCAAATGCATATTCAGTGGGAAGCCATCTGGCTTCATGTGAATTTATGAATATTTTAGTCTGTTCAGCTAGTCAAAAGTAAAATCTGGCACTAGGGATTATCATGTAGAGTTGTGAGAGTATTATAAAAATTTTGCTTCTATAAATCAATGATTGACACATCTACTACATTTTCTTTCTTTCATTATAGATCGAGTCTACTTAAAATATATACAATATTGCATGATTAGTTTGAAAGTCATCATAATTTATCTTGAATTAGAACGTACATATTTCATTAAAAGAGTTTTATGTAAAAAGGGAATCTTGGCATGGTTTGGACTTTGTAAGTTATTGTGGTGGACACTATGATGTGGCACCCAGATCCTTCTTCAATAACAGACTTGATGCTTGAGCTACTGGGAATGATATTAGTATAGGGCCTTCACGTGTTAGCCCCATTCACAGATTACCTTACTCACAAAGAGCTAACTTGCCAAAGGTACCTACGGATACCTACATCCAATAATGATGTGCCATGTAAATCCTGGCCACACAAGTTAAATTTAGGACAATATTGAAGTGTCCTTCTATCACCAAAGTTCTTTTATGGATCAGTCAATTGAAGCTGTTGCTGGGCTTGCATCCCAGCTTGACTTCTCTCTTTTGTCCAATCTTGATCAATATTATTTTCAAGGACACTCCTTAACAACTCTGTTGCTATATTCTGAACTCCATCTCAGATTCCACTCTCTAGGAAATCTGACCTGTAGCCATGCTATAATCCTACTTCTTATTTAAAACAAGAACTGCCTAGGTAATTACTCTTGGTAATTGTCTTTCAGCACTTTGTATTTGTATTATTGGACAAAATTCTTATAATTATATGTATATATATATATTTTTTTTTTTTCTTCCTTGTATAAAACCCACTTCATTATGCTACTGGTTTCCTAATTAACTAAATAAAATTTTGACACATGCTCACAACTTATAGGAGTATATTTTTACCCTTTTCAAGGGATACAGTTTAGTAATGAGGAATAAAGATTTGAGAAATCATGGCACATATGAGCTATGAGAATAGATCTCTGAGAAGTGAATGTGTATGTAGAAATCCAAACACAAAGACCTCTTTCCTTCTAGTGATAGGAGACATAAGGATCACGATAAGGAAACAGTTTAAAGAGACTTAAAAAGAATGGCCAATGACTTGGGAAAAGAACCAGTAGTTGTGGGGGAACTTGAAGTCAACTAAAGAATATAGGTCAAAGAAGGAGTAGTAATTAGTTGAAATAATGGTGATGAAAGGGCAAGAAGATGTGAATGAGAATGACCACTGCTTTCAGCAAATGGAAGCCCTGAGAATGTTCAGAACAAGTCCAGGAGAGCTGTGGTAGTAGAGGAGTGGGGCTAAAAGCCTATTTTGGGTTGAAGAATAAATGGCACAATTTATTCCATGGATTTTAGTGTAAAGGGAGCAGAAAACTATAGCTGAAGGAAGTAGAGTCAATAAAGAGGTGTTTTGTTGTTATTTAACTGGAAAAATATAAGCATATTTGTGTCCTGATAAGAATGATTCAGTAGAGAGGGGAAACCCATGATATAAGAAAAGAAGGGAGGCTGAAGCAGGAGGATCTTGAGCTCAAATCCAGCCTCAGTAACTTAGCGAGACCCTAAGCAACTCAGTGAGACCGTCTCTAAACAAAATACAAAAAAGGGCTGGGGATGTGGCTCAGTGGTTAGGTGCCTGGGTTCAACCCCAGTACCCCTCTCCTCCTCCCCCCCCCCAAAAAAAAGAATCACTAGAATGGTGTCCTCATTCATAAGAATGTTACAAATAAATTGCCCCATTTTATTGAATATTATTGTTAAATTACAGTGTTTCAGAACACTCAAAATACACGCTTCACATTTGAAGATAGGTAAACTCAGGAATTATCAAGTTTATTTCTAGATTTCATTTTAGAAGTTGTAGCCTGGCTGAAGTCAATGCTTTACTATAACAAAGACAAGAGATAAGATTATACAGCTTTATGGCATATTCTTTTATCACAGGAATAGGCAATGAAGTGCCATAAACTTAGTTGATATCAGTAAGCTTCTATAGGTTTTATAAACTAAAATTCTCCTAACATAACTATTCATAGTATTTGTGAAGTTTAGCATAAGGTCCTTCCATCTCTATAAGAATTATCATCCCATAATAAGCAGCAGAGGTTAATATCTAGAAAGGATTGTAATAATATGTGGCCAACCACTAATAACAAGAGTACTTTTTCATTGTAGTAGAATTACTTATACTCAACTTTCAAATTAAAGAAAGCACTGTATAACAGGGTGGTAACCTTCTATGGAAAGTGGATATTGGTAATGAAAAAGTTCTTCAGTTCTGTTGAGTATCTGATGTGTCTGAATATGTGAAGATCAGCGTAGTGTTTGGAATAGGGTTGTCAGAGGGCAAAACTGGGCACCCTATTAGAATGAGAAACATAATATTCAAGTTCCTAGAGATAATGTGTACACAATTGGTATCATAGTGAGGGAGAAGGGTTGGTCAAGGAAAAAGAGTTGTCAAAGAGGTAATTTTGAATTACAATAAAACAGCAAGTGAAGAAATTCTTGGTGATGATGGCAAAGGATTTCTAAGAACAGTTATTATGATACACTGTTGTGTTTTCATTGCTCTGATACATATCCTTTTTTCTCCTACCACCTTTTTTTGTAGCCACAATTATTCAGAGAAATCTACTACACACAATATGTGTGAGAAGGGATTTTTTTTTCTTTTCTGAAGAGGATGCTAATGTAGTAAGTACAGGAAAGAGAAAAAGTTTAAGACTCACATAATGAAAAAATGTGGCTAGTTTTTTATGTTATAGTTAATTATGGCATGTTTCTAGTCTAGAGATATGTAGATAGATGGCAATATAAAGAAACATGAACAACTTCACAAATTGTTATCTTTTCTTACTGAACTCATGGCAAATATTTTTCTATTTAAGCATTACCAATTGTAACAAGTAAAAAAAGAATTTCACTAAAACTCCATTTTCTCCCTTTCTTACCACGGGCTAGTTTCCATAAACAGTTCTTGATTCGACTGGATAATAGTTAATTAGGAATTCTATTTAATTTCAACGAGTGACTTTTAAAGCTGAATTTCATTAAAAATTGGTGCCAATGATACATAATTACTGAGTTTTATAAGCTAATTGATATCCTTGTCAGTGTTCCTGTACACTTAATATTTGCACCTAGTTATTATGATCATAATTATTTTTTGTGTAAAGTTTTCTAGGTTTAGGTTTTGCTAAAAATATTTGAAACTTCTCTGAGGAATAGCATATTGGTGGATATAATTTACTTCCTCAAAGCCCAAGGCCAAAAATAATAGGAAAGAAACCAATCCTGTAAAACTTCATTGAACAGTGCAACATTTCTCAACCTGCAAATGAAATGAACACTTACTCGATTTCAACAGAGTTGTGTTTTAAAAGATTTTGCCTCAAGTGTAAATGCTTTAATTCTTGCCTGGGTAAATGTGACACTTTCTTACAAGGCAGTGGTAAATTAAAACTAACTTGAACTATCTGACTCTTCTGCATAGTGAAAAGAGTGAATACTGATGAATAAAAAATCACTCATATGTGGAGTTTACTTAGCCACAAAGTGTTGGTTGTAGCAAAGCCTTTAAGGAGGCTGGAGATTCATCAAGCAGATCTGTAACACATCATAAAATAGTGCCCAAAGAATATAGACGTTAGAGTTTAGATTGTTTCAGCAATCCATTGAAGGATAATTACGGCACAGATAGCTGGGAAATGACACTAGCAGATGGATTGCACCAGTCTGCCGCAATCAGGAATGAATTGCTGTGTTTGAATGGTTGAAATTTATAAGTTGGATGGCTAAGAGATCCTTGCAGCCAGAAGCTTCAGAAGGATAGACTATTTATTCAACTACCCAGAAGGAAACATTAACTCTCTTTGTTTCAATTGCTTACTTGCATAGGAAATAAGACCATTGGGATGAATGTCTTTAGAAACAAATATCAAGTCAAGTTGCTTTACATGTAGATGATAATAGTTACTCTTCACAGGTATCTTCCTCAAACTCACAAGTATCAATACAGCAAGTAATCATCATTTTTTATTATTTCTTCATACCAAATTTTAATGTTACCAGAAATGGTAGTCTACTAAACTACAGCCAAATTGTTAAGTTTGAATTCTATGGTAAGTTTGGTTTATCATGGCTCATACAGGTAACTGTGACAGGTAAAAAACTATTAAGTTTTCAATCTGTAAATTGCCTTTTCTTATATACAAAAAATCTATTCAAAAATTCCTGTGTAAACAGATAAATGGGAACATGAAGAACACACTAATATGATAAGAGTTTTGGACACTGATATGGAAAGGGAGAAGAATATGTAATGTGAAATAATCCCTGATGAAGTTAAACAAGTCAATTCTAATAGTATAATTTCATTAAGTATAAACAATAGAAATTGCCCTTTAAACTCAGAGGAACTTGGCTTTGCCTAAACAAAATATTTAAAAAACAGAAATTCAAGTTAACTTAAGTAGATAATAGTTACTCTAATTATTACTTACCCTAAGTAAATTCAAGCTTTTTCTTTAATAATTCTTGGCATAAATGAAGACTTGGTTTTATTCAACTGAACAATATCAAGAAGAGAATTTGAAAATGAATAACTTAGCATATTAATAACATTTTGTCCTTTTTTTCCTCCATCTTATTTCTGCTTGCCTAGATTAAGGTGCCTTTCTTTAATTTTAAAAATTTTGTTCTAATTAGTTATACATGAAAGTAGAATACATTTTGACACATCATACATAAATGGAGTATAGCTTCTCATTCTTCTGATTGTACATGTTGTAGAATCACACTGGTTGTGTAATCATATATATACACAGGGTAACAATGTCTAATTCATTCTAATGTCCTTCCTATCCCTATACCCCCTCCCCTCCCTTCAACTATTTCTGCATCTACAAGTTATTGAAGTCCAGAGTGCATCATGGTATGAATGTGAATGGTGTCTCTGATTTTGCTGTATAACCACACACACATTTTGCTACAGGTGAAGTTTGATTTGGGTTCTATTGTTGAATTTGGTAGTCTTTATGTAACATTGGAAGGTCTCAGATGATGGTCAGCCAACTCCATCACTCTGGGCTTAAGGTGAGGCAGAATATTGTAGCAGAAGGGTACGGAGGAAGAAAGCTGCTTAAACCCATGGCAGCCAGGAAACACAGTAAGGAGCCAGGGACAAAAATATAATTCCCAAGGACATGCCCCCAATGACCTATTTCCTACAGCCATACCCCAATTGCTGTCCACACACAGTAGTCCACTCAAATTATTAAACCAAATGGATTAATCCATGATGAGGACACAGTTCTAATAATCTAATCATTTCACTTTTGAATATTTCTACATTGCCTAAAACTTGAGCTTGGGGGATATCTATCTCCAAACGATAAGTCATTATTAATCATTAGCTCATCAACAAGTTTATGGAATACAATTAGTTACAAGCAATAGCATCTCTTTAACCTGAGAGTGTATAATTTAAGTGCTGCACTTTTATGAAATTAAAATTATAAATCAAGAGGAAATGTATAATTTCATTCTTATATATGTAGGCCTTGATTTTTTATTGCTGATAAAATTCAGAAAACAAAAACTACGAATCTTTTTTGAAAGGCTAAATAGAAAGTAAAAAAAAAAAAAAAAAAAAAAAAAAAAAAGTGTCACAAAATTGAGTCGCTTATCCAAAAAAGGTCCCCCCTAATCATCACAGGTTTTGAATTTAAGAGTAACTTACTTTTTGAAGGCCTTTTAGACAAAACATAGACTAAAGTTCAAATCATTTCCTAATTCATCTTTTTTTCTCCACATTTCAATATGTAGAGTGTATCATAGAATTGATAGTGTTTTAAAACAACTATTAGGTTGCAATAGGAATGGAGTTTCTTGTCATGTGAACTTAGTCACAGTTGTGGGTGTGACTGTTACTTCATTTGAGTTGGGTACAGTGTTGGTACATGTGTGGTTCTGATACCACACACCAAACAATACATCTCAAGACACAACTTTTGAACAGATAACATTTTAACATGTGTTGTGCAGGATTATGATAAAATTAAGATTAGGCAAATCATAATATTAAGCATTTAATGAATGGTAAACATTAATTTCTGAAAGTTAATCAATACATGTTTAAAATTAGTTACCACATTTTCTCCACAGGAAGAACTTTAGAAACACACACACACACACACACACACACACATACACACACACACACAATACTTGAGGCAGACAAGTCATTTATGGTTACCAATTATTTTTGTAACTGACATCAATTTGCTAGAAACCTCTTGCTGACTTTGAATTGAGGCCACCTATTTTTTAGGGACATGATTAAACTTTAGAAAAAATGAAACTTCATTTGTTAAGCAGTAAAGCATCAGCATCAGAACTTGCGGACCAGGTGCACAGTATCTGCAACTTGGTGTACAATCTAGACAAAAGCATAGTAAGGCACTGCTAGAAATATGAAGCTCTACCAATCACTTTGATGACACAGAAGATAGTTCTTGGTGGAAATAAGGGTATAAACAATTGTGAATTGAAAACATTTTAGTAGAATTTGGTTCTGTTAAACTGCAGAAATGTCTTGGTGAAATCTCCATATTTCACTTTTTGTTCCTTTATATGTACACTCAAAAGGTTAAATTATAAAAGTTTATGTTTGAATGTATTGAAGAGATCTCCAATAAACATAAAAAAATTATCTAAGACAGTAATATGTCATGTTATTGGTAGTGTTTTCTCTCTTAGTAAAACAGAAAACAATAGCAATTCTCATAATTAATAGACTTTTAAATTAGGTAAAATTATAGTTTTGAGCCTTTAATTAACAAAAATAAAATTCTCTGAAAGCTCTGTAAGTAAATCAAAATGTTAATAACCACTATACATTTTATTTTCTCCTTGGAAAGAACCTTGAAAAGAGAAAAATATGTCCATATATATATATATATATATATATATATATATATTATTTTAAATAATTAAGGGTTTTGGACAAGTCATTTACAGTTTACCAATTATTTTTATATTGATGTAATATATAAATAAAACTGGCACAGACTAGTTCTTATTCCAATTGGATTTATAACACAAAACTCTTGACACATCATGTTTGTAATTATTTATTAGAATTTGGTATGAATACATTTCACTTATGTGCTTATACCAAAATAGGAATATATAACCTGGGATTCTAGCCAATTTTAGCTACTTGAAGCTATTTATCATCTGTGTACTATCACGGTTTTTCTGTTCTTTTGCTTTGCTCCTGATGTCTACCTTTTGGCCAATTATTCTTTCTCAGCATTGCCACTAATATGTGGACAGAAAATAAAAATGGAAAGTAAAATTGGTCTACCTGGCAATTTAGCAGTTTTTTGTTTTTTTGTGGTGCTGGGGATTGAACCCAGGGCCTTGTTCATACAAGGCAAGCACTCTACCAACTGAGCTATATCTCCAGCCCCCCGCAACAGTAAGGGAGTGTTAGGAGAATGTCTATGGTAAAACTGTATACTTGTCAGTGAACCTCAATTATTCCTACCAGCTTCCCCACAGATAATTGATTTTTATGTATGTATACGTGCATGTGAGCATGCATTTTCCTGCAGAATAGAACTTCAGATAAAAGGTATAAGATATACCAATACATGTTCAAGTATGAAAGGATAAAATAATATTTACTTTTGTTTCATTTTGATAAGATCAATAAGACACAATTTCTTATCAATTTTAGAATAATTTGTATCTAGTTATTTATCAGTTAAAATAATCTCAATATATTAAGCATTGATTTAATCTGGATTTGTCAGCTATGGATTTGTTTCTAAAAAAGTATTCGTACAGTATTTGGAAGACCCTGTAACACGTCATTTTTATTAGTTTATAAAAATAGGACTATTTGGAGAGAGAATTGCCAATAACACTTAGACTTTATTAGAACCAAAGTCCAAAAGAAGATGGAAAAGTTCTAAACAGACTAGTGTTTAAAATTTTCTTTAAAACTAGTATTCATGATGTAAACAAGAGTGTTCCACATATACATCCATCCTTATTAAAAAGAAAATTACAGTAATCAAAAACATCAAAAGTATTTCTTTTCTGAAGTCAGTCTTGAAATATTCTCCAATAAAAAAATGGTTTATCTGTATTTTATTGCTAAAATACTATAGCAATTAATACCATTTTCACTAATTTGTTTTACTAAATCTTCCCAAAAATGTCTACATACAATGACTGTATTTGTAATCTTGTTCAGAGAAGGGCAAATTATACAATATTTATGGTATCTCTAAATCAGACTGCTTTTTATTTATATTTATTTCCAGAAAAATTTGTTCCCTATATGCTATCATGTCTTCTACATCTTTGTAGGCAAGCATTTCTTCAATTGAAAACAACTTATAGCTATGCAGGCTGAATGGTGAATTGTTCTTTACAGCATTTAACATCTTTAGAGATGTTATGACGGATTCACTCAAAGAAGAACAAACTGGGAAAATGCGCGCAGTCCACAGACTCAGATTTGTCTTATTTCCAGAGAACAGTTCTTCTGTAATTTTAAGATTCCAAATATCTAAGCACGACAGAAAAGAGACTCCAAAGAACTGAAGTAACTTTACATCTAACAATGTTTTAACATTATTTTTCAAGTTGTCTCGCATTCCGAATGCCATAGTTGAATACTCTAAGTGTCCATTTATCTTCAAGCTTAAGGAACACACAAAAGAATATGCAGGCAGCACAGCTTTTGTTATGATATAAGAATTGCTAATAAAACAGTTTTCCCCAACAAATACATCAGGCTCCAATCTGGAATACTCTACAACTGAGCCAGGTGCCACAGAACATCTTAAATCCAATATACTTTGAATGATACAGGATGCCTTACCTGAGCATTCTAGAATATTTGGAAGGATGCTACAAGCTACAGACTGGAAGCCAAGCTCTGACTTTAAACTGCTATCTGAAGTAAAATGAAACAAATATTCTTCAGTTGTTCCAATGTGATAAAATTTGGAGTTATTAAGAACAACAACACTTAGTGATGTTCCTTTAAGAAGATGAAATATTCTCTGTCTCATATCTACCAATTCTGATTCTTCTTTAGTGACATTTGATGTGTTTCTGGTGTATTCTATAGTTGCTCCAGGTCCTAGGGCCTGCAGAAAGTCACCATAGGCATCTATTTCACAGTTCAGTGTGCCTATTTCTTCATAAAAAGCAAGTAATTTTTTTGCTGATTTATGATCCATATAAAATACACTATCTGTATAGACATACTCAGAGTCTAATTGGAGATAGGCTGTGTCACCACTAGCAAACTTCTGTTGACAAAAATTTTCAGGTCTATACACAGCATTAAATTGATGCATCTCTTCTATGGTAGGCTTATGAAGAAAACGGTGGCAACATCTGTATTCAAGGTCTCTATGTTTTAAAGAATTAAAAGGATCTAAGACGAATACTCCATGTGTTGTACCTACCTTCACACTAGAAGGATGAGCTAAAGCAGTAAAGCCAGGCTTATCAAACTTAATATGCTCAAATTCTCCAATACTGTAAAGTTCAATATCATCTGCACAGGTAATGAGAATTCCAGGATTCATATGTTGGGGAAAGTCAATGTACATGGCTAGTTTTAATTCCAACATCTGATAAATGGGGTTACCAAGTGGTAAGGCAGTAAAAATTTTCCCCAGAGCACTTGCACTTGGAAGGCGCTGACTGTAGCCACCTATAAAATTTTAAAAGAATAAACATTTAAAAATGTATTAATATTTATGAAATTTTCAAAACTCAGGGACATCTAGTATAACTCAAATATCTCTAAATATATTTAATATATTCCATGTGTTACTATAATTCTGGAAAGGATAATGAAATCCAGATTAAAAATGAAAGAGCAATTCTCCTGTAGCCATTTTACATAATACAATTTTAAAGATTTTAGGTTAGTCAGAATTCTAATATATTATAAAGCCTGTAAATTGTTTTGACTCAATTGTATAACAAGTGAAAAGGACTGTGGGCTAAAATTTGATCCTGTATCTACATTTAAACAATAAATTTCAATCATCCTTAAATTTACACATTAAAAATTTACTTCATAGAAAAAATTATATAAAAAACACAATGTAACAATTCCAAAACATAATTCTCTAGTAAACTTATTTTCAGATGCACTTTCTTCAAATTATATACACTTTAAAGAATAAAAGGTGAATTTATTAAAAACATTTAAAAATTTATACTTACTTTTCATTTAAACAGGCCTTTTCCTTCTAAGATGAGCATCATAATTTCTTAATTCATTGAAAAGTGTTTTCTAAGGTACTTTAAATATCATACATCATTTTTATGCAAATAATTACAATGAGAGGTAGCTTACCTTAGTAGAAAGATAAAAATAAGTTCAAACCTGGTTCACCACTTTTAAGCTTTTTATCTTTGGACTTACTCCAAATCGGCAAAAGTGGAATAACACTTGCCTTATCATGTTTCGTGAAATCAATAATACAGATAAAGCACTTGGCACATAGTACACTCTTCAACAAATGAAAGCTAATTATATAACTTTTTATTGTTCCTTTTTCTAAGACTAGCCAATCTATAGCTGTCCCTTAGAATTCACAGAAATTGGATTAAGACCCAGGAGGATATCAACATCCATATATGCTTAAGTCCCTTATATAAAATGACACAGTATTTGCACGCAGTTTCCTCTTGTGTACTTTAAATCATCTCTAATAAATTGTAATATAAAGTAAACAGTTATTAAAATGATATATTAAAGAGTTGTTATACTGTATTATTTAGAGAATAATGACAAGAGAAATGTGTGCAAATGTTTAGTACAGACTCAATTATTTTTTCTCAAATATTTTCTATTCATGGTTGGTTGAGTTTACAGATGTAGAACCCATGGACACAGAGGGCCCACTGTATTTCTAATTGTGTATTTTCTGGTGTCTAATTAAAATTTCCACTAAATTGGTAATAGTCACAGTTACTTTTCTAGACTAAAACTATAAATTGAATTGTTTTACATTTAATTAGTCTAGAAACCAGAACTTGGTCGCATTTTGTTCACATCATCTTTAAAAAGAATCATGATCCTATACATGAATCATAAGAAATGAAAAGGGCCTTAGAAGCCATGTAGATGAATGCTTTTAAAATATATGTCTCTGGACCAGAGCCAGTCCATGACAAAGTTTTCTTAGTCTCCTAGCATATAATAAAAAAAAAAAAAAACAGAGGTTTTCATGTAACCACAATTTTTACACAATAAAGTGTATTCAAACTATGTTTTGTGTAAATGTAAAGAAACAAACAAAAAAAAAACTACCCTTTATTCTGAAATTATATTCTTTCAATTTTCTGTTTTAAAATTTCCTTATCTCTGTATTTCCCCCTTGGTATATTTACTAGACAACTCCATGTCTTGTCATTTTTTCTTTATGTTTTAAAACCCTAAGGATTATAGCCTTTGGCTAACAATAATCAGACAAAAGTGCTAGACTGAAAGTTTTAGCAGAAGTCTAGTAACAATAGTGCTAAATTGGCCTCTTCCTCACAGCAAAAATCTCTTTCAAAGGACTCTTGAGAAATGATCATATTTTGATGAGTTCCATTTAAGGAAGAATAATTTTCTACATGCACAGGAAAGACAAAACAATATCCATGAAAAGATGATGATGTATGAGATGAACAACTTTAAGAATAAATTTTGTGAAAATCATTATTACCTAAAATAGCAAGAAAATATGAAATATTTGTTTTCAAAGCAAAATAATTTCAAAGCATAAATAAATGTAGAGAAAAGGGAGAAGGAATTCCCTAAGGTAACAAAGGTAGAATAATTCAAAAGAAAATAAAAATTAATAAAGTTATCACTTTACCAGAGTGAATTAAAAGGATAGTAAAAGAATTCCATTTATCTCCATATAGCTTTTCCAAACATCGAAGTGCACAAAGTGTCGATCCTCCATTTCCTTTAAAATAAATAAAAAGGAAAATGTGTTTCATAGAAACCTAATAAAATTAAGGTTACAATTTTAAGGGTATGTTTATTTTAAGGATAAGGATAAGATTATGGCTTTGGCTAAAATTGACAGCAAAGGTACTGGCAAAAAATAAATACTTGCCATAGCAAATAAATAAATGAATATTAGTAAAGAAACCTAGAAAGCAGTCCTCAGTAACAAAAGATTTGCTAATATTCTCCCCAAAACAGTAATAAAAAAAGAAATGCTAAATTAGACAATGTTTAACACAGAAAGACTGTGACATATAAACACATGGAGTTACAAATCATAAAATTTATTTTACTGATTCATAGTTCAATAATTCTATGTGACATAATCAAATTCACAAGTTAAGATTTTCTTTCTTAAAAGATTTTTAGGACTTTGTTTCCTAAAAGCCATCCTAAACATAACCACCACAATAGTTATAACTACCAACTAGGCAAGATCTGTACCTTAGATTCGTAACTATACAATAGGAATAATTCAAGTACGGTCCTCATTGTTGCGGGGATTAAGACAACACTGGCTAATAAGATCAAAGCTAGAATCACACACATACATGCGATCCCTGGTAGCAAGGGGCTTTGCTTTAAGCGTCATATGGAAAACAGCCTTCAGGAAAACAGCATTTACTTTATTTGCAAAGGAAAGAAGGAAGGTCAAAGAACAAAGCTGACCTAAATTGGAATTTTCAAGTAAAAACTTCTATGATACTTAAACCACAAGACTGTGTTCTTTACAGTCTGTGGTGTGTTTCCAAGTTACCATCTATATATGATGTATGTATGTTGTGCACTGTATTTTGTATTCTGCATTGTGTTCCCAAGTGGCCATGATGTAGTATGTATCTATTTAATTTTGTTTTTCTGATTTGCTTTCTTCATGTAAGTTTCTGAAAAAACAGTGGGATTGGGAGGCACCGTAAAAACTCTACTGATAATGTCCCAAGGAATATTAACCACTTAGTAAATTTCCTTAAAACTAATAAGATACTCTTTCAAATACATTGTGGAAATTTTCCACTGTAAGTCATAAGGGGTTAAGAACAGTTGTTATGCCTTTTATCTGTCTACAAAAAGAGTTGATTTAAATTCAAATTTTAAAGTTTGTAAAGGCCAAAGGTGGAGCTTATAAACTGTAAAGCACAGAAAAGCTTTTCTTCAATTATTATGCTGCCCAGAATCTTGTGTTATAAACCTGTTCATAAAATGCGTACCAATTTTGGCTCCAGCAGGATCAACAAAAACATGATATTGAACTCCAAGGGGTAATTCGTTTCTTTTCAGCTTTTTTGACAGCTGTTGCCTATAAGCAAGTTCCTGCTTTTCATCAGCTGCTGTTATTGCAACTATGTCCCAGAATTCTCCAGCTGCCACAGGTTTGCCTATTTGGAAAAATCAAGAAAATGGTAACAAATATTATCAGAATTCTCTGGCTGTTAGGAGTTTGCCTCTCTTAAAAGAAGGGAGGAGAAAAGATACTTTCATAATTCTCTTCAAAAATGCATCTTCTGCTTTTGAAAATTAGGGAATAATTAGTGTCCTCTTTTTATGATTAAAATAGTTCTAGTGAGGATTGCTCAAAAAAATTTTCCCCTTTTAGGATCTACATTTTATTTTTTAAGAAATTCTAAAAAGATTTAATATTTCTTGATTAAGTGAGGTTCTTTTCATTTTCCAAATACTATTATTTCAATTCTCAGATAAAAATAAAGCACAAAGAACCAATTAATTGAGTATCCTGCTTTAAAAATCAATTTTCATCTATCAGAGAGCCACTTAGGGCTTGTTGGCTAAGAAACATTCAATCCAAAGATCTATTCCTTCAATATTGCTGTTTATTACTTCATTTTTTTTTATTACCTTAATATGAGTCATCAAAGTTTAGATTGGCTATTAGAATATGACACCAGGTTCTGCATAACAGAAAAGGTCCCAATTCCCAGATGAACTCCTTAAAATACAGACTGCACTTTTGGTAAACAGTTTGGGTCACTTCTTTATCAATAAAAAGGATGAACGAGGGTTTTTATTAGCTAACAAACAAGACCTGTAAGCTAGGGTTTAATAGTGGAGAATATTTTACTACTATCCAAATACTAGTATTTTTTAGGCAATCATTGGAAATAAAACCACTTTTATTAGATAGTTGTACAAGGAATGATAAGTGGCACAGCCTGTTTTTAAATACCGAACTTCCACTTAAAAATTTTAAGCCATAATTCCTCCATGTTCTATTTTGTTTCCCCTCTCAGTAAGCATTTGAATTAGAGAAAGAATCGGTGAAGGGTAGCAGGTTGGGAGTAAGGGCAAAATCAAATTCACTTATAAGGGTCAAAACACCGTGCTCCAGATCTTTCAGATTCATTAACATGATTTCTACTAATGAACTAAACAATGCATAACTTCGATATAAATCTTCACTAGTCAGATTATTTTTTTTCTCCTTCCTCCTCCTTTATTTGGATACCTACACCACCAGGAATAAAGTTAAAAAGGCAACAAGCATAACTTAAAGAAAGGACGGTGACAAAAACTCGAGAGGAGTATTAGTCATTCCTGGGTCAGTAACTGCAGGTGAGATGCACACAGGAAGTGACAGTCCACGGAAGGCACCCTCCCTCTTCATTGCCCAGGAGATCTCGGTTCCTCCTTCAGTACCTCTCAGTTTTGAAAATCTCCGCAATTTTCGTTGGGTGGCTTCTCTCAGAGTTATGTCAAGACGGACCCTAGCGCTGGCCATGACCCCACCTTTCCAGAGCCCGCGCTACGCAGCACGCATGTGTGGTGGGACGCGACGCGTTCCCTGACCCGGTCACCGCTGCCCCGCCCCTTCCGTGCGTCCCTCACGTAACTATGCCCGGAGTGCTTTCGTCTCCACCCGGAAGGCGATGATGGGCTGAGCTGGATCCTTGCCAGTTTCCTTAGCAACGGGCTCTGTAGCAGATGGCCGGCTAGCAATTTGTTGTACTGTGCAGGATCTGGCCACTTTACCCCAGCTCATAAGTTCTTACGGCCCGTTTGACCCGGTGAGTAGTTAGGTTGGGTGACTCAGTTGTTGGAACCAACCCGCTAAAGAGAAAACGCAAGTGCAACCTAGATTCAAACTCTCTCGCCCCAGTGATTTGTCCTACCTGTAGGTTTGTTTCAGTCAAAAGCAGTTCCCTAACATCTTGTCAGATAAATTCAACCCCCGAGTCATCTGGAGCCATCTGTCCCCGACCCCGTGGCGATACAATAGCTGAGTAAAGTCGGTATTCTCTTCAGGAACTGTAGGTTTGTGACTTCTTTGCGTTTGCAGCTCCTAGAGAGCGAGCCACACCACCTCTGTTTTGAGTTTGCTTTCTGGGTACATATGACAGTCTCCCTGATGTGGTCTTTGAAGTTGTATAAAATTCAGGCCTCTGATATTCCGATATTTGTTACTTTTTGTTTGTTTGTTTGTTTCGGTGTTCTTTTGCGTGTGTATTAATTTAGAACATTTGGTAACATTACTGGGGAAAAGTCAGCCTTAGTTGTATTTTTTGTTGGTTATATGTTTCTTTTGTGAAGCGCCAAGTTTATGATGATGAGTTCTACAGATGATGCTCTTCATCTTTTAATACACAAGAAAAAACTGAATCAGGGAATAATGACTTAGTCAAGGTATCAAAATTAGTAAATAACAATATTTGAGAACTATATTTCAATCCCAAACCCAGAATTTGTGGCACTCCACCGTATGTTTTGATTTATTTGAGAAGCCTCTCTTCACTAAAGTCTTCATTAGGAGCTTAGGCAGTCAAGGCCCTAGAAACTTACATAGATTGTAAGTTAACTTAGTTTTTCTTCTAAAGGTGGTGAACCTTGGTATTTAATTCTGTACTTAATAGTGAAAGCATTTGGGTAAAAGGGCATATTACTGTTTTGTTGTTTCTGTTTTATTTTGTGATGCTGGAGATTGAACCCAGGGCCTTTGCACTAACTGAACTACAACCCCAGTTGCTCTTTCAGTTTTGTCTTTTAAAACTTTTCTTTTTGTTTATAAAAAAAACTACATTATTTTTAAAGGATATTTAGAGAATGCAGATTGACTGAATTGAGCATGAGCAAAACAGAAAGTAGCAAGATAAAGTCAGACAGGGAGAGGCCATAGAAAGGATTTTGGTTTTTACTCCTGAGTAAAACAAACCATTCCAGAGTTTTGATGTGATTTGCTTTATGTTTAAAAGGATCACTCAGAACTGTGAGAACAGATTATAGTGAGGGATGAGTAAAGATAGAAACAGGAAGATTTGTTTGGGGGTAACTGAAATAATGCATAAGTGAGAGTTAGCCAAGATTGTAAAAGTGAAGATTGTGAGAAATTGGTCAGGTTCTGGATATATTTTGGAGGCAAAACCAATAAAATTTGTTGATAGAATGGGTGTGGATTATTAGAAAGTGAAGTGAAAGATGACTGCCTGAGGATGGAGTGGTCATCAATTGAGATGGAGAAAGTTAAGAATGGGGAAGCTTGGTTGGGTGGAGAACATAATTTGATTTTGGACATGTGGAATAAACATGTATGCATATATAGTGGAAGTTTGTTTATGTGTCTGTGTGCACTATATATGTGAGCTTGGAGTTTAGGAGAGAGGGCTTCGCCAGAGTTACAGTTTTGTGAGTTGTCAACATATAGGTGGAATTAATTTTTAACTATGATACTAGATTGAGCTCCTAAGGAAATTAATGGGTCCTATATATTCAGGTTCTGTACATTCTAATAAAGTGAAGTGAACAATAAAGAGCAAAGAAATAAAATATCAGAGCATAAAGAACTGTAATGATAATACTTTGTCAGAGCATTTCTTGAATCTATGAAGGAGACCATAGAAATGGATATTATTTATCCCAAATATGACTACATTGTTCACATAAAATATTCTGAAAGTGAATATGCCACATTATCACCTATGGTTTTTGTCCTCCTATTTTTCTTATTTTTTATGACACTTTCATTAAATTTTAAATGAAATTTTAAAAAATTCAGTACACTATCTGAGCGGGAATAAATTTCTTTGGCAGTAATTATAGTAAGAAAAAAGTTTTAAGTCTATAATATAATTCAATGTAATCACACAGTGTAATGTTATAGTTTAAACAGTTAAACTATTAAAGTATTATTATTTTTACTGGAGCATTTACCACAAAGAATGTACCAGGTATTTTCCAGAGTCTCATTTTACCAGAGTAAAATACACCAATCCAGCTAAGTAGTAAGCTTATTAATTATGCACAAAGCAGACACTGGAAACAATCTGAGTCTTAGATTCCATATTTTAATAAAGACATTGAGCAAATTAGAGTATAATCAATTGAAAAATAATGTTCTGTGAAGGCATTTGTGCCTCTCTTGGAGGAAAGTATCTGGAGAGTTGCCATAGAGATTTACATTAAAAAACAACAACAACACAGCTTTCTTAAGTTATCCTTTCATGCCATTAATTTAATCTGATTTAAGTGAACAATTTAATATTTTTTATTTATAGATAATGCTAGTTAGATTTTTTAAATTACTATAGGCATAAATATGACTATTGAATGGAAGTTTTAGAGAAGCACATTTTAATCCCCCCATTCCTATTCATATGAAGAAGTTGAAACCAAATGAAGAGGGTCATGGATCCTGAGTCATGGAGTTCATGGGTGCATGACACAGCCAGGCCATGCTGCAGCTCTGCTTGCTTCCAGTACTTTTACTTATCTAACTATTGCTTCCTTCTATTCTTCATAACATGCAGCAACTGCAACTCTTTTTTTTTTTTTTATTATTCTAAGTTGTTAGAAATGACAGCAGAATGTATTACATTTCATATTATACTTGTAGAGCACATTTTTACATATCTCTGGTTGTATACAAAGTATATTCACACCATTCTTGACTTCACACATGCACTTAGGGTAATGATATCCATCTCATTCTACCATCTTTTTTTTTTTCCTTGACACTTTTCCCCCCTCCTTTCCTCTCCCTCCCCATTGGCCATTCTAGTGTTCCTCTAATACTCTTATGCTCCCCATCCCAACCCGACTGTGAATCGGCCTCCTTATATCAGAGAAAACTCTTTTTATAGTTATTTTTATTTGAATTTGTTTACTCAGCTAGCCTTTTTTCAACTTTATTTTTAAATATTGTTCCCCAATGAACCCTTTTGAAGGAACCCTCTCACCTTGTTAAGGGGAGAAAGGAATATTCTTTCAGAGAAGAATTCTCCACCTTCCTCCTGTTTCCAAACTTCTGTTTTTACCTTCTTCTTCAAGTGAAATATCCAGAAAGTATAATCATAGTGTACCTTGTCCAGATATTAGCATGAGGGTTTTTTTTTTTTTTTTTTTTTTTTTTTTTTTTTTTTTGGTGAAGAGGTAGGGATAGTGGTTAAAGAATTAAACTAGTAATGAAATAAATTTCAATTAGTTTAGTACAATGTTTGTTGCTTTTAATAGAAATATACCAGTGGTCCATCTTTAGGAGATAAAAATATATGTTTTATGAATGCCAATCAAGTACTATTTGGGCTAGAAGAATGAACTTATTTGCTGTGCTAGATAAATTTTTTAAGACGTTAGAATTCCGTGTAGATGTTTTTATATGGATCTTTTGATTAGATTTGATTGTTTTATGTTCATTGTATGGTTTACCACCTTTGATTTTGGGGAGCTTTTGATTTTGTAGTCTTCAAGAGTGGAATAAAAACAAAATCTTCAGAGATAATAAAGTGGTTTTTGTTATAAGTCAGTAGATTTTGGAGTGATTTGTTACATTGCATAAATAATGGAAACATACATGTCTTCAAAATTTTTGCAAGAGATTGAATGTTGTTTGTGAATTCAACATAAAGAATTCAAGGAATTAACAATAGATTTCTACTAAATGACAGTTTATCCTTTGTACTTAGTAGTCTTTCACATGTTCTCACCTGAAAGTTTTCTTTTTCTCAAGGGAAAGGAAAAGACAGCAAGATATATCTGTGTATACTAATAGTATTGAAATCTGATTCAGAACTCTAGGTCTTTTATTAAAAATTTTTAAAAGTTAGCTAAACAGAACAAGTTTCCTGTTATCAGAGAACATATAATAATTTTGTGGGAAACAGGACATTTAAATTTCTTAAATTGGAGATGTGGGAATGGAACAGAGATTTACATCATATAAAAGTCAGCTAGACAATGATTTTCCAGAGGATCATAATAAAAATAAAAATGGCTGCATAATTATACAAAAAGAGCAAAAATCTTACTCTGAGCCTTAAGAGATTTTACTGACAACAATAAACTGCCATGTAGAATAATGGGAGGGACTGAATTCACAATAGGGAGGGAAGGGAGGGAACTGTTTGCCAGAATCTAACACTACCTTGCAAGGTTTAAGCAATATCAGCTTGGGAAGTTTACTTTTGACCCAGATATTCAATAAGCTTAGAACATTTACAAACATTACTCTTATTTTCTAAACATTGGACCTGATAAAAGCTGAAGCCCATTTTCCTTCAATGGAATACTGAGCCTATGATCCCAATTAACAAATTATTCCACACCAGGCTAAAACTGTTGTTGCTTTTATCTTAGTCTTTTTTATGATTTCTCAGTTTGTAAGAGGATCACACCAAGACAGAGAAGTGTGACATCCTGTAAAGGCAGAGTTCAACTATTTCAATAGCTAAGAATTAGTGTTGTTAATTGTTTAGAATTTTAATAATGGAAAAAAATAGATAAAAACTAATATTTCAATACTATTTATTTTTGTTTACCACATAGATAATTCAGTTTTCCCCCAATATATTGCTTTAGAACTTTTTTTTAAGAATCAAGAAAATTTGTTTTCATAAAAAAAACTTAAGCCATGAAACCTGAGTCTGCTTAATCATACTAGTATTTAGTTCTTACTGTTTTTGCTTATAATAGAAATCTTTTTGATTAAAGATAAAAGTAGGCAGTTGTACAAAATGGAAAGAAAGGGCACTGAATTAAGGAATATGCTGATTATCTCAAATTTAGATTGAATAGCACGTTAATCACACTGGCTTTTAATTCTTACAGGTTTTTTTTTTTTTAATTGTAGTAGACATCTTTTTGATGAAATCTAAAAAAAAGTTGTATGAATGAAAGTAAAGGAATTGTATTACATAATATAAAAATTACCTGAAATTCAGATATAACTCAGTAATTCTTGTCTTTGTCAGACTATATGTTTTATTGGCAAGAAGTTTTCAATTGAGTGAAGAATGCCAATCAAATTAGTTCTCTTACCATACATTCATTCTAATGTAGATAATATGAATATATTTAACATTTTGCTGGGGAGGATACGACATTTTGAAGACTATTATAATTGTATTAGTAAACTTCACAAAGCTAATAAGGTTATTAATCTAATAGATATATTTGAATGCTTCACATAACTGCAGAACCTCTCATTTCATAAAATTGTCTAGAATGTCTGAGATCAGTATAGAAAACAGAAAAGAATTCAGCTTTTTTTTTTTTTTTTTTTGTTACCAGGAATTGAATTCAGGGGCACTCGACCACTGTGCCACATCCCCAGCCCATTTTTGTATTTTACTAGACAGAGTCTCACTGAGTTGCTAAGTGCCTTGCCATTGCTGAGGCTGGCTTTGAATTTGCGATCCTCCTTCCTCAGCCTCCCAAGTGCTGAGAGTATAGGCTTGTGCCACCACGCCCAAGAATTCAGCTTTTGAGTAATGCTACTGGTAGATCATTGACATATTCAGATGACATACAGCATTCATTCAGAAAATTTAGTGAAGCAAATCAATGAAAATCATATTGACATAATCACTGTAGTATGATATTAATAAAACAAAATACAGGGAAACCATTTTTGATGGAAGAAAATTTAAAATAAAAATTTCATTGTTAAGTAATGAGTCTACAGACATTAATAACTATACTCAGTAAATACCACTTTTTCTAATGTCTGGAAATAAATGCCAGGGTAAATATTATACCTTGTAGAAATAAGTTTCAAAATAGATTATTAGAGATATAATGATCTAAGTGAGAAATAAACATTAACTATATAATTTTGTGTATGTGTATATATTGTTGGAATGCAGTAATGAAAAGTATAAAATCACTTTCATCTTTATGAGGAAATAGGATCTGTAATACTTCATGTTTGATGGGTGTTGGTTGTCCAAAAGTTTTTTAAATGAATTTTTGAGGTAAAATATAAAGGGACAATTAAGAAAATGAAAAGGCAAGACATAGTCTGGGAAAAAAAATATTTGCAAAACACATATTTGATAAAGGACTGGCATCCAAAATAGTGCAAGAATCTCAAACTCAAAAATAAGAAATCAGTGCAATCAAAAAATGGACAAAAGATATTGATATCTCACAGAAAATGCAGGTAGCAAATAAGCATATAGAAAGTTGTTCAAGATCATATGTCGTTGGTAATTGCAAATTAAAACAATGAGATGCCATTACACCTATTAGAATGATCAGAATGCAAAATACTGACACCAAATATTGGTGAGGATGTAGAGCAACAATTCCTCTCATTCCTTGCATAGCAGATGCAAACTAGGGCGATGACTTTGGAAAACAGACATTTTCTCATAAAATAAAATATACTATATGATCTACTATGTAAACTGCTGATATTTACCCAATGATTTGAAAACTCATGTCCACACAAAACCTAAACACAAATGCTTATAGAAACTTATGCATAATTGTCCAAACTTGGAATCCAACAAGGTATCTTCAGTACATGAATGGATTAATAAACCATTGTACATTCAGTGCTTCAAGAAGGAGCATTTAGAAAAAAAAGATATTAAGGAAACATAAATGCACATTACTAAGTGAAAGAGACAAATCTAGAAAGTCTATACATTGTATGCTTCCTACTGTATATCTCCAACTATATGACATTCTGGAAAGTCGGAACTATGGAGACATTAAAAAGATCAATGGTTGTAAGTGGCTTGAGAGGAGGTTAGGAGGTGAAGTCCAGAGGACTTCTAGGGTATGAAATAATAATGATTCTACATGATACAGTAATGATAGAGACATATCATTATACATTTTTTGATACCCATAGGCATGTAACAACAAAGAGTACAGTCCAAAACATGGACTTTCGTTAATAATAATGTACTAATATTGGTTCATCCTTTTAAAGAAATGTATCACATTAATGCAATATATTAATAATAGAGATCTACAGAGGTTAGGGGGTTAATGAGAGAGTATATAGGAATTCTGTACTTTTTACTCAATTTTTCTGTTGACATAAAATAGCTTCCCCCCTTCCAAAAAAGGTTTTTAAAGTCACACATGACCATAAAATAAACAACACACTTCTTTGGTATGTGATTCTAACTTTGCAGATTTCTTGGAGAATAGTTACTGCTTTCAAAAAGTGGATGCTATAGCTGAAACTTTTGAGCCACCCCATTGTCTTATTTTGAAACATGCTCATATGTACCTATATAGTTAGTCTCTCTTAAGCTCTTGTCATAAACTGTTCTGGAGCTAGTCTATCTTCAGATGACAATAGAAAAGTAGTACTTTGAAAGGAGACTCTGAGGAAGGACTAACAATATTTTCTGTTTAGAAAAGGAGTGCAAATGATAAGGGTGCACTGTAAATATTGCCTTACATATCAGGGCCTCTAGAGCTTGGTGAATTTTTTAAGAGCTTGTGTCTGTTTGTACTGTTTTGCTCTTTGATTTTGGAAGGCTGGTTTACTTTTAGTTTAGACTGAACTTTCTCAAGATATCCATGAATTTCCCACTTAAATAGATTGCTGCATCCTTAACCCAGATATTCTGATACAATAGATATAAAGGTGGAGCTCAGAAATCTATCTGCCTTTTAATTAATTCCATAGATGATGCTCTGAGAATTGGAGGGTTATAGATTTTGGCCTTAGGAGATAAAAAATAGTCAATGTCTTGATATTGTATGAGTTTATCTGTATTTTTACATTCTCATTTGAATTTTTGTTAACTTGAGTTTACCTGCACATCATAAAAACTGAACTGATTCCTTCAGTCAGGAAGGTGGTTGATCTTGTGAGAAGCCCCAGATAAACCACTTGTGCTCATACATTCTCTTCTAAACTATCACTGATTAATTACCTTTTATCAAAACTAAAATTACCCATACTAAGCATAAATTCACATGTATGAGATATGCCATATAAGATTATACAATAAAGTATAGATCCAAAAGCTCTAGATAAATTTAATTAGTCAAATTTTAAAGCTTTTTGAATTCTGAATCCTAATTGTCTAATTGAATTGAACATAAAAATCCATAATGTGATAGTAAGATTTTCTTTAAGATATGAATATTATTGATAACAATTGAAAATTGGTGTTACACTTAGATTTTCTCTGACAGCATTTTTCAGCCTCTGTGCAGATTATCACTCTCCTAACTTGTTAACTATTCAGTGATTTTATTTTTATTTTAACATTCTTAAACCAAAATTATTATACTAGCTATATTAAGGCATAATTTTGTTTTTTGTTACTTGTCTGATCTAGAAGTGACAACTTTATTCCATATTCTCCATTCTATGAAAAAGAAAATTTTTCTTCCTTTCACTGGTTTGTTTTTGGTAAGTGCAAGATATTTAACATACTTCAGGATCAAAGATTCTATGGGAATTAGATATTCCTTTTTAAAATTTTTGTCTTTTCTATTCATTTTAATTCTCACTATATCTTAGCAAATATTGTGTTTTGTTTTCAGGTACATTTTTAAAAGTTGAAAAATTTTCTCTTTTTCCCAGATGTTTCATGGAACAATCACAGAAGAACTAACTAGTCATGAAGAATGGAGTCATTATAATGAAAATATAATAGAAGATCAAAAAGATTTTGTTTTTGTGAAGTTCAGTGGCCTTTATTTAAAATCTATGGAATATTTGCAATCTTATATCTCTCTTAAAGTATGCATTTTCTCAAATAATTTTATTACAGATATTCATCCACTTCAAAATTGTATAAAATTAATTAAACTTGATCTTCATGGAAATCAGGTAAGCAATATTCATTTAAAATGTTTGAATATAAACAAAATTTAAATGTAATGAACTTATGTTATCTACCCACAATATTGTTTCCAGGTAATCTGTTATCTAAAATATAAATATAAAATTGAAAATAAATTTTAAAATAAAATATATATTAATACAAAATTAAAAATGCAATAAAATTTTTAAACCAAGTACATAAACAATGGTTGATTTGGTATATTTTACTTCTTAAATTTGTAGTCCAGATTAAGAATACTTCTTGACTCCAATTCTTTATATAAGGAAAGTATTTTTGAAAATTTAGATTCAGCTGTTACCAAGTATTTTCACTGAATAAAATATACATGGTTATTCATTTACTTATAACAATAATGACAGTTTGTTACAAATACCCAGTGTATTATGTTTTTTCCCAGAAATCATTTAAATACTTGGAAATATTTATCTTGATTATTAATTAGAAACTTGCAAGATACTGAATTTTAGAAGATGTTTAATGTTTTGCTATTTTTTCATGTGATGTTTAGAAGAGTAATATTTGAGCTAAATTTACTTTTGATAATATTTTAGATCAAGATTCTACCAGATACAAAATTTTGGAGTGGATTAAAACACCTAAAACTCCTCTATCTTCATGACAATGCATTTGCAAAGTTAAAGAATATATGTGTATTGTCTGCCTGTCGAAGCCTCATTGCTCTCACACTCTTTGATTGTCCGGTAAGCCTTAAGAAAGGATATAGACATGTTCTTGTTAACAGTATATGGTCTCTCAAAGCACTTGATCATCATGTGATTTCTGATGAAGAAATAATTCAGAACTGGCATCTTCCTGAAAGATTCAAAGCATATAACCAGCAACTTTTCTTCAATTTCTGCCCTGCTTTGAGAAAGGTAATTGGCTTCATTAGGATTTCATTTGAAATAATTTTTTAAAGAAGTAGAATTTTAGCTTCTAAATTCTATACTTAAATTTTATTAACTTTTTAATAGTTTTTATCTATTATATATAATAAATCAATGAATGTATTAGTAACAGCTATCTGAACATTCATAAAGGCTTATATGCTTCTTGCATGAAGACATTGATCCTAAAATCGTGAAGTTGTAGAAAAATATATTTTTGCTTTTTAATTGAAAATAGAGCTCTGATTTGTTTTTGTTTGGTATATAAATGACTCCTTTGAGAAATATTTGGTATTTTTAGAAAGTCTTAAATTACAGTTTATATTATTTTTGGAAAAGCATAAAATATTCAATTCTCAAACAATGAACTTGGTGATATTAGCATAATCAAACCATCATTATATGTTGATTTATAAAATATTGAAGAATGATTGGAAAATCTTGATTCCTAGAATTTGCATAATGCTGGATATACAAAAATTAAAACATTCTTCATAGAATATCAATGTTAGAGCAAATAAATAAAAGTTCAAAAGCTACACAACATGTCAAAATCTCTGAGACACTATCGAGTCAGGGCTAAGAAGAAAGTTCATTGTGTTAAGCTCATTCATTATAAGAATACAAAATAGCTAAATACATAATATGACATTACATCTCTAAGCTCTAGAAAAAGAAGATCAAATCAACACTAAAAGCATAGAAGACAAGAAATAATTAAAATCAGGGCTTAAATGAATGAGGTTGAAACAAAACAAACAATTCCAAAAATAGACAAAAGTTGGTTCTTTGAAAAATAAATAAAATTGATAAACCCTTAGCCATTTTAATGAACAGAATGAGAAAATTCAAATTACTAAAATTCATGATGAAAAAGGAAATATCATGTCAGATACTACTAAAATACTGATGATAATCAGAATCTATTTTGAAAATTTTACTCCAATGAAATAGAAAATCTTAAAAGACATTGACAAATTTCTAGTGACATATGACCTACCTAAACTGAATCAGGAGGACATACACAATTTGAACAGATTAATTTCAAGCAATGAAATAGAAGATGCCATCAAAAGCCTACAACTAAGAAAAGCCCAGGCCCAAATGGATTCTCAGCTGAGATTTACCTGACCTTCAAAGAAGAATTAACACCAATACTCTTAAAATTATTCCATGAAATAAAAAAGGAGGAAATCCTTCCAAATTCATTCTGTGAGGCTAGTAGCACCCTCATGCCTGATACCAAAAATGGAATATTACACCAAGGAATGAAAACTTTAGACTGATATTCTTGATGAACATAGATGCAAAAATTCGAAATAAAATTATGGCAAATTGCACACAAAAACATATTAAAAGGATAGTGCACCATGATCAAGTGGGGTTCATTTCAGGGATGTAATGAATAGTTCAACATACGGAAATCAATAAATGTAAGACATCACATCAATATGCTTAAAAACAAGAATCATATGATCGTCTCAATAGTTGCATGTTGGGACTATGTCTGCCAAGGGACAGGGTTTTGGCTGCTTACCATGCCCTAAAAGACCGGGGCTAAACAAAGGGGTGTGGCTGTGATGTAGCGTGAGAGACCGGACCGCCCTGCTGGCTGATTGGCTAGTTCTAGGCCTATTTAAGTTCAGTGCCTTGCCAATAAATCTGAGTTTCTGGATTCTCGCTTGCTATACAGAACTCCCTGGGTGTGGCGTTGTTTTCTGCTCATCAGGCAGAGGTAGGCACCTTGCTATTTTTGCCCTTAAGCTCATTCTCACCGAGTAAGTTATATTTTCCTCTGCGGGCAGAGGGGAAACTTCCTTTTAGGGCCCAAAAGGAAGATAGCTTAGAACTCGGCCCCATTCATAACTCAGCAACCCCAGCAGTTGCAGAAAAAGCATTTGACAAAATATAGCAACTCTTTATGTTCAAAACAGTAGAAAAAATAGGGATGGTGGGAACATACCTCAACATTGTAAAAGCTATCTATGCTAAGCCCATCATTCTAAATGGAGCAAAATTGAAAGCATTCCCTCTAAAAATTAGAACAAGACAGGGATGCCCTTTTTCACCACTTTTATCCAAAATTTTCTTTGAAACCCTAGCCAGAGCAATTAGACAGAAGAAAGAAATTAAGGGGATATGAATAGGAAAATAAGAACTCAAATTATTGTCATTTGCTGATGACATGATTCTATATTAAGAATACCCAGGAAATTCCACCAGAAAACTTTCAGAATTCATAAATGAATTCAAAGTAGTAGAATGTAAAATTAACAACACATAAATCAATTGCATTCCTATACATCATGATGAATCCACTAGAGAAATTAGGAAATCTATCCCATTCACAATAGTCTCAAAAGATAAAATACTTAGGAATCAATCTGACAAAAGACCTCTACAATGGAAACTACAGAACACTGAAGAAAGGAATGGAAATAAACCTTAGACGATGGAAAGAGCCTACATGCTCTTAAATAGGCAGAATTAACATTGTCAAAATGGCTATATTACTAAAAGGATTATACAGACTTAATACAATTCCTATTAAAATCCCTATAACATTCTTCACATAAATAGAAAAACAGTCATGAAATTTATTTGGAAAAATAAGTGCCCAGAATAGCCAAAGCAAATCTTAGTGAGAAAACGAAGCAAGAGGCATCCCAATACCAGACTTAAATTACACTACAGAGCTATAGCAACAACAACAAGGCATGGAATGGGCACCAAAATAGACATGTAGACCAATGAATGGAAGAGAATAGAAGACAGAGACAAACCCACATAAATGCAGTTATCTCATACAACACAAAGAGTCCAAAAGCAAACATTGGAGAAAACATAACCTTTTCAACAAATGGTGCTGGGAAAACCAGAAATCCATATGTAGTGGAATGAAATTGAACTTCTCTCTCTCTCTCTGCACAAAACTCAACTCACAGTGGATCAAGGATCTAGGCATTAGACCAGAGACCCTGCATCTAACAGAAGAAAAATTAGGCCCAAATCTACATCATGTTGGCTTAGGAACTGCCTTCCTTAACAAGACTCTTAATGTACAAGAAATAAAATCAAGAACCAACAAACTAAAAGCTTACTCACAGCAAAGAAAAAAATCAATAATGTGAAGAGAGAGCCTACAGAATGGGAGAAAATTTTTGCCACCTGAACCTCAGATAGAGCACTAATCTCTAGGATATATAATTAACTCAAAAAACTTAACACCAAAACAAACAAGCAAACAAACAAACACCTCAATCAATAAATGGGCTAAGGATCTGAACAACCACTTCACAGAAGAAGAAATAAAAATGGTCAAAAAATTCTCAAAAATATATTCAACATCTCTAGCAATTAGAGAAATGCAAATTAAAACTACACTGAGCTTTCATCTCACTCCAGTCAGAACAGCAATTATAAAGAATACAAGCAAAAATAAATATTGGCAAGTTGTGGGGAAAAGCTTTCACTCAGGCATTTCTGGTGGGACTGCAAATTGGTGCAAATATTATGGAAAGCAGTGTGGATATTCCTCAGAATATTTGAAATGGAACACAATTTAAGCCAATTATCCCACTCCTCAATGTACACCCAAAAGGATTAAAATCAGCATACTACAGTGACACAGCCATATCAATGTTTAACCAACTAAACTATGAAACCAACCTAGATGCCCTTCAACAGATGAATGGATAATGAAACTGGTATACACACACAATGGAATATTACTTTGTCATAACAAAAAATGAAATTATGACATTTGCTGGTAAATCCATGTAACTGGAGAATAACATGCTAAGTGGAATAAGCCAACCAAAAAAGCCAAAGGCTGAAAGTTTCCTCTGATGTGTGGATGCCAACTCATAATAAGGGTGTGGGGATAGGGAAGAATGGAAGTATTTTGGATTATACAAATGGGAATGAAGGGATGGGAGGGGTAATGGAAATAGGAAAGACAATAGAATGAATTGAATATTACTATTGTGTATACATTTGTGATTACGTGACTAATGTAATTCTACATCATGTATAACTAGAGGAATGAGAAGTTATACTCCATATGTGTCAAAATACATTATACTATCTTGTACAACTAATTATAGTGATGTAGCCACATCAATGTTTATATAAAGCAGCACAATTCACAATAGCTAAATTGTGGAACCAACCTAGATGCCCTTCAGTAGATGAATGGATAAAGAAACTGTGGTGTATATATGTATATATACACAATGGAATATTACTCAGCATTAAAAGAGAATAAAATCATGGCATTGGCAGGTAATGGATGGAGTTGGAGAATATTATGCTAAGTGGAATAAACCAATCCCAAAAAACCAAATGCCAAATGTTTTCTCTGATATGAGGTTGCTGATCCATAATGGGTATGATGGGGAGCATGGGAGGAATGGAAGCACTTTAGATAGGGCAAAGGGGAGGGAGAGGACGGGAAGGGGCGGGGGGGTAGGAAAGATGGTGGGATGAGATGGACATCATTACTTTAGGTACATGTATGAAGACACAAATTGTATAATTCTGCTTTGTGTACAACCAGAGACATGAAAAATTGTGCTCTGTATGTGTACTATAAATTGACATGCTTTCTGCTCTCATATATAACAGAATAAATAAATTTTAAAAAAATTTAAAAATCTTTAAAAAAGGATCAAGTGGGATTTATCTCTGATATTTGAGGTTGGATTATTATATGCCAGTCAATCAATGTGATGTATCACATTGTTAAGTATCACATTAAAAGACTAATAAACAAGAATCATATGATCATGTCAGTTGACCCAGAAAAAGCATTCAAAATAGTTCAACATCCATACTTGATAAAAACTCAACAGTTTCATTATAGAATGTCTTGTCCACATAACAAAGGTCATTTATGAAAAAAACCCACAGCTAATATCATAGTCAATTAGAAGAAAATGGAGGCTTTTCTTCTAACATTTGGTACAAGGTAAGAATCCCCACATTTACTACTTTTATTCAACATAGTAGTGGAAGTCCTAGGCAAAGCAGTAAGGCAAGAGAAAGAAAGTATATCTCAATTGTAAAGGAGGAATCAAATTGCCACTGTTTATAGATGACATGATCTTGCCTTAAGAAAATCCCCAAAGACTCCACCAAAAAGCTGTTAGAATTAATAAATAAATTCAAATTTGTAGGATACATAATTAACACACAGAAATTCATGGCATTTTTACCCACATAAAATGAATGACCTGGATGAAAAATAAATCAATAAAACAATCATATTTATGTTAGCTTCAAAAATTAGTCTGCTTAGTAATAAATTTAGCTAAGGAGACAAGTGATCTGTATATTGAAAACTCTAAAACAAAGATGAAAGAAATTGAAGATGACACAAATAAATGAAAAGTCATGGTCATGGGTCAGAAGAACTAATATTGTTAAAATATACATAACAACTCGAGGCAATAAACCCAGTGCACTCTATCAAAATACCAATGGCATTCTTTGCTGAAATAGAAAAATCAATACCCCTAAAATTCATATGTAACCACAAAAGACCCAAAATATATGGAGTAATTTTGAGAAAGAAAACAGACTTGGAAGAACCATACATTCTGATTTAAAATTTTATTACAAACCTCTAGCAATCAAAATTGCTTGATACCAGCATAAAAATAGTTATACAGATCAGAGAACAAAATAAACATTCCAAACATATAGAATCAAATAATTGATCAAATATAGAGTCAATTAATTTTCAACAAGGAAACCAAGATGATACAATGAGAAAGAATATTCTCTTCAATAAATAGTGTTAGAAAAACTGAGTTTCTATATTCAAGAGTGAAATTGGACTCCTATCTCATGCCATAAATAAAAGTCAAATTAAAATGGACAAAGGATCACAACCTAAGCCAGAAACTATAAGTCTCATAGAAATAAACATAGGAGAAAAGCTCCTTGATATTAATTTTGGCAATGATTTTTTTTTTCCGTGTATCACCCCTCAGGCAACAAAAACAATGAACAAATAAATAAATGAGTATATGGAATTACATCAAACTAAAAAAACTTCTGTACAGAAAAGGAAATTATGAACAAAGGGAAAAGTCCAGCAATGGGTTAATGTTCCAAATTTATGTAAAACACATACCACCCTGTTTGATTTCCATGAAATTATTTGAGTATAGATATATCAGTAATATCACTTATTTTATTGATGGTTGATAATTTACTGCCTAAACATATTCTTTGCCAAGATTACAGTAGTTTTTTTTGTTGAATTGAAAACTTTAGTAATAATTGTTTTTTATAATTAATTTATTGATTTCATAATTTTATATTATGTTAGTTTCTGTAAATTGTTTTTAAGATACCTCCCTTTATGTTAATTTTTTTAATTTCAACAAGTTATATGGAAGTTAAATGGTAAGTTATATGGAAGTCCTTTGAAAAATCTAAAACACTATATAATTTTAAGTAATTCTATAAAACTGTTGATAGATAATGTTTGGATGCTTGAAATGGTCCAGCTATTATTTTGAATGCTTTGTAAATATTATTTCATAACAAACAATTGAGATGGTACCAGTTTTACCTGCATTTTACAAGTGATGAAAACAGGGAATCAATGGGCTGTTTATGCTAGATTGCACAGCTGACGTGGTAGAATTGGAATTTAACCTAGTCAGATTTTATATGGAACCATCACTTCTGTGGTGGAGGAAATGCAATACTTTCCCTTAGAAATAGTTTACTTCCATTTGCCTTTAGATATCAAATGGTTTATGGCATTTGTACAAGTTTACAGTGTGAAATCTTTATTGGCATTTTACAATATAATTATTTTAGGACGTTGAAAAGCTTAAGTATTGTCTGGCATTTACTTTTCCCCTAGAAGGTCCATTAACACTGCCCATAGTTGATGATTATTCTGCATATCCCTTTAAAGAGAAGGGATTATTTATGAGTCATTGGGAAGCAGGCCTCTGCTGTAAACAATGGTAGCTTAATGGTTCTTTGCCGATATGAATTGCATCTGACCAGTAGTAGTTGAGTTTAGTCATCGAAATCCCCTCCTGTGTTCTTTCCCCTCACTTCTTTCTCAACTATGCACTTTTATATACTTAACTGTGACCTCCCCCACTTTTCCTAAGCCACACATAAACACCATAAGCTCAAATAGAAAGAAACTTGAAGATTTGTGGGAATAACCTCTATACTAAAACCAGTCAAGGATTATATTTTTCATAAAAGATTAATTCTGAGAGGTACTTTCTAGATATAGTGTAAGATTATTTTCAAAGACAATAAAGATGAGACTTGCAATGGTCTGAAATGTTTAGCCCTCCCTCAAAATGAATTTATTTCCCAGTGTGGTATTTTTTGGAGATAGGAACTTGAAAGATGATTAGACCATGAAAGTAAGATTAATAACTTTATACAGGAGGTCTTGGAGAGATCCCTTCCACTTTTTACCATGTGAGAACACAGTGGGTGGACATCATCTATAAACCAGGAAGTGAGCCTTCATCAGGCAGATACTAGATCTGTCAGTGCCTTTATTTTGGACTTCCAGCCTCCAGAACTGTGAGGAATACTTTTATTGTTGCTTATTAGCTAGGAAGTTTATGATATTTTGTTTAATAGCTGAATGGACTAAAAAAGAAGATTAAATTAAAGGAAGAAGCTAGGGCATCCCAACTTTAAGCTATTTTTCCTGATAAGCATAATGAAATGCCATGAACTAGAGGAAACTGCAAATTACATTTGAGGCAAGTAATGATGGGCCAAATGATAAGATCCATTGCTATGGATTACAGAGTATATATCATGGGCAGGCCCAAGTATAGGCATAATTACAATAAATAGCAAAAACACTGGTATATGTCAGGATTCATCTGTGATAGAGCAGTTGGGAACTCCAAAAAGGAGCATAAAAAACTCAGCCACATAACTGGAGTAATAGACAAGCTAAATAGAATTTTAATATAAGAAACTAAGAAGGCTGAGGCAGGAGGTTGACAAAAACTCAATATAAGAAGGTCAGAAGTTTGAGGTCAGCCTCAAACTGTGAGACTCTGTGAGACTCTTTCTCAAAAAATAAAAAGGGTTGGGAAGTAGTTTAGTAGCAAAGCACCCTTGGTTCAATACCCACTACTACCAAATAAATGGATGAATGAATAAATTAAATTAAATAGAAGTCACAATGGAGAAAATTAAAACAATCAAAGGTGAAGAAATATTTAAAGAAATAATGAAAAAATATTATGGACCTGAGTATTAGCAAAAATTTTTCAAATTTGATATCTCTAATAAAAAAATGAAAAAGAAAAGCATAAGTATTTATATTTCAGGTTAGTTTTTTGACTATAAGAAATTTCTAAGAAAATTGAGGTATTGGCATGACTGTTGAGCAAGTCAAGCAGCATGGAAATCATTTGAAAGGGTTGACAAATTCAAGTGACAAAAAGTGCTTTATTGTTCTAGGAATTCAGAGGACAAACTTGTGCATGTGAAGTAATATTGGAAACAAAAACAGGATTAAAATAGTGTTTTAGTCAGATTTTTTGCTGCTGTGACTAAATGACCAGACAAGCACAATTATAGAGAAGGAAAAGTTTATTTGCGAGCTCACGATTTCAGAGGTCTCAGTCCATAGACAGCCAACTCCATTCCTGTGAGCTCAAGGTGAGGCAGAACATCATGGCAGAAGAATGTGAAGAGGGAAGCAGCTTCATGATGATCAGGAAGCAGAGAGTTTCACCACCTGCCAGATACAAATACATAACCCAAAGCCATGCCCCAATTCCCACCTCCTCCAGTTACACCATACCACTTCAATCACCACTCAGTTATTCCCTATCAGGGGATTAATGCACTATTTGGGTTAAGGCTCTTGTAACCCAATCATTTTTTTAATTTGAAGTTTCTTGCATTGTCTCACACATGAGCTTTTGGGGGACTCCTCACATCCAAACCATAACATGGGGTTTTAGTGAGCAGTCTATTAAACACTTTGGGCCTACTTTATAAGGAATGATTTAATAAATTGGTACAGGGTATATGGAGTACAGAAGACTGATTGAAGAGATATTTATTTGATAGAATTAAGTGATTTGTTGGATGTAAAGGAGTGAAGGAGAAAGAGGACTGTGGGTTTAACAACAGTTGTAAGATGAATAATTTTAATGACTACATAGTTGATACTGTATTGATTTAAATAAGGGAAATACTTTTTTCAGTTTTGATAGGTAAGTAGAGAAATGGAACTGAAAATTCATTTTGTAGGTCTGTAATTTCAGAGATAATTTCTGACAGAAAATTCTGATTTGTAGATAATCTGCAAATGTGAGGCAATAAGATGTAATTTGGAAGGTAGCAAATAGAGATAAATAAAAGAATGTCTAAGTTCTAACACTGTTCAAATGGCTTGCAGAAAAGTAAGAAGAAATACAGATGGAGAAATAAAAATTAAAAAGGTAGAAACATTAAAAGAGTGATGTGATTGCAGCTCAATAAAAGAATTGAGTTATAAGAATTGATTGACATTACCAAATCTACCTTGAATATCAATAATGCTGATTACTTAGTGATTTAATAATCAACTGATGACCAAATGCCAATTATAAACCAAAAATTAACTTAGTCCTAGATATATAGGATAAAAATATGTTGAATTTGCTGAGGTTATGTGGTAAAGATAGACCAATTGTTTTATGTTTTATGGCATAAACTTGTCAAGTTAAACAAACAAAGCAGAACTTGATAAGGAGGAGTAAGGGACAGGGACTTTTGCCATAGGCAGAGAGAGACTATTGTAGTAGAATTCTATTACCATAAGATCTGCAAAGGACTTAAGGGTTAGCCAAAAGGTTTTTTTTCTTTAAAAGAGAGAAGTAAGCAAGCCTGGAAAGAGTTTGGTGAAAGGAATTGACATAAAGGGAAATGGTTTGATCTGAGAGTAAGATCAGAGAATATTTGACTCTGATCCTAGTCCATAATCAAGAGGGGTATAAGCAGATACAGTATGTTGGCTTGGGCTGAAGGAGGACCAAAATTCACAGGCCTAGGGATGGGAAGAATCGTAACCAACATTTGGCACAGAGGGGGGGGGGGGGGGGGGGGGGGGGGGGGGGGGGGGGGGGGGGGGGGGGGGGGAAATATAAGCATTTTATTCCAATAGCTCAATGGAGACAAAAACTGATCACCTAATCATTAACAGGTAAAGAATAAGAGTTTGGAAGATTTGTGTCAGACGTTACATAGGTAGAGAAGAGGGGAATCCATGAATATTATTCAAATCAGTCATAAGAGGAAGGGTGCTTCTTTGTACTAAACTGAAACAAAGGGATGAAGAAATCTCTTAGCTTTCACTGTTTTCCAAGATTATAAAACTCAGGTAAAATTCAACAGTGTCAAGTGTGACAGATGAGTTATCACACAGGATAATATTGTAAAAGGATGTCATTTTCAGATCAATATCAATAATAACTTCTTAGAGGAAGAAATTGAGTCTCCAAAAAAACTAAGATATTGAGACAAATTGTTGAGAGAGTAATTCAAGAAAGTGGAATGGAATGTGTAAAAAAATCATTGAAAGTTTGATCAACAGATGATTTACAGTGATTTAAGTGGTTAGATATTACAAGTGTAGAAGTTATTATATATAAGGCAAAGGGAGATAGGAGAGTGAAAATATTAGATCCTGAAGGCCCTTTGCTGCCAAATCAAGAAATTTGGAATTGATCTTTCAGTGGTGTCAAAGAAATATGTTAAATATGCACTTTAGAATATTTATTCGAGCAATAGTGCAAATTCATATTATGATTTGGAGAAAATAGGGAATAGGAATTGATTTAGATATTATTTAGGAGGATTTTAATACTGTTGGAAATGGAAGCAAGCCAAGGTCAAGTAAATAACTTGCTAATCAACAATGAATGTTTGCAAGAATAAATCTGAAGTAATACCAATCTACAATGCTTTGTGATTTTTTTTCAAGCAGCACATAAATGATTGAGTGTACATGAGAAGATATATATTTTGAATATTATATGGTTTATAATCTCATGATAGGTGCTTTAAAACAATGTAAATGCCATCTTTTAAATATATTCTTCTATATTGAAAAAACAAAGTGACTTTATTAGTAAACATTCAAGTGATCAGTGAGAAATAGTGAGTAAGTAATCCCATACCTAAAGACTTGCAGGAAATATCTTCCTTAAAATTGATATAGGACATTGGATTGCCCACTATCTGCCAGCATATCACCTGCCATTTCAGTGCAGATTGCTTGCTGACCTCTGCCTATTGTCCATCGCTTGGCCATTTGCCCACTTCTTGCCTGTCCATCACCATTCTTTCACCTACCCATCACCTGCCACCCATTGATTGCCTACCATTAGCTCGCAGACCACCAGCAGATTGCCTGCTGCCCACTGCTGCCTGGAAGTCCATTGTCAGAGTACTATCAGGTTGTTTACATGTAGCTAATGCCATCTTGGGACACCAGCCAGGGCCTGGGAGTCCTGGGCCAAGGGGCCTGCAGGTTTGCAGCCACTACCACTGTCATATTTGGGTACAGCCACCTCCATATGGGGACACCTGCCAGGACCTGGATATATATTGCCAGGGTATCTGCAGGTCCAGTTGCACCTGTGGTCTTCCTGCTGGATGTGCTAGTGGCTACTATCTGGCTGTCTCTTTGCAGGATCACTCTTTTCTGTAAGCACATCCATGTTGTTCCCTTTGCATGTTGAAAAGACATTGAGATCCTGAGACTGCAGCAAGGAAGAGCCTAGGGAATATGAAGCTCAGGTCTGTCAGATTGCAGCTGTGTCTGTTTGGGTCAATCTTGGATTACCAACCGTGTGGAAAGCCAGAGACTGGGGGCAATTCCCTGGTGGGAGCACAGGTTGGAGAAACTGTAGAAAACCAGGCTGTCTCCAACTAAGTATGTCCTGAATTGCATGGGGATAGAAGGAGCTGACTACAAGTGGGAAGACTGGAAGAGGGTGTGAGAGCATCTTGCTATTGGCTTGCTTAGCCAAATGGCCCAGCACCTATGGGACTGGAGCTATCATCAACCTCCAGACTACTCTGCCTATTGGCAGAGAAGGGAAGTTGAGAAAATATTTGAAAGCCAACAGATGTAATCATTCAATTTTACATTGAGACTTTCCTCTTTTTTCTTTTTTCTTTTTTGTCCTCTTTCTCACATCTTTACCATCTTTGAATCCAAATATTGTTCATGCATCAATTTATTGAGGAATGGGATGTCTGAATAGTTTGTTACAGTTTTGTTGTATATTCTTTATTTTTACTTATATATTTTCTTTCCTCTCACCTATCTGGATTATCTTTCCCACTTCTCTCATGTAAAAGTCAACCTCTATTAATTCTTCCTTTGCTCTTATTATAAAATTTTCCCTCTATCTTCTCTCCTTTTCCCTCATAAACATCACATCTTACAGTACTTCAGTATCCTCATTGTCCATCATTTGAAACAGTAAACCTGTTTAGCAAACTTACTGTTTATATTGTAGACAATAATGGAGCACATCATTTCTGTTTATTGTGACAAAACTCCAGACACCTTAGTAGAAGCTATTTGGTTTAAGGTTGTATATTGTTTGCATTGGGTGCTGTTATTATGGGTCTCCCCCTTAAAAGCGAGGTATTAGAACCCTGCAGGGACACTATAAAAGTACAGAGTAGAAAATTTACTACCTCAGATTCATACTGTTAGATGGGAAGGTACACAAACAACATGAAAAAACAAGGGAACAAAGCACCTCAAACAAACCTAGATGTTCTGAAAATAGAATTAAGGAGGAGTTTAGAAGGTACATGATTAGACTGATCTTCAAAATAAAGGATGATATCAGAGAGAAAATACAGGAAGTGAAAGATCACTTCAACAAAGAGGCAGATATTATAAAAATGAATCAAGCAGAAATCCTCAAAATGAAGGAAACTAAACCAGATTAAAAATTCAATGGAAACTATCACCAACAAGCTACACCACTTAGAAGACAGAACCTTAGGCATTGAAGAAAAAATATATACTCTTGAAAATAAAGTCAACTATATAGAGAAGATGATAAGAAACCATACACAGAGCTTCCAAAAAATAAGGGATAACATGAAAAGACAAAATTTAAGATTTATTGGAATAGGTAAAGGTGTGGAGATATAAACCAAAGGAATGTACAATCTTTTCAATGACATAATATCAGAAAATTTCCCAAATCTAAAGAATGAAATGGAAAATCAACGAGAGACTTACAAGACCCCCAAATTATATCAGACTCACATCAAGGCTCATTATAATGAAAAATGATGAACATACAGAATAAGGATAGAATTTTAAAGGCTGTGAGAGAAAAACAAAACAAATTACATATGGGGAAACCAATTCAGATTTCAGGTGATTTCTCAACCCAGACCCTCAATGCCAGGAAGTCCTGGAATAACATATATCAAGCACTGAAACAAAATGGATTCAAACTGAGAATTAAGCTTTACATTTGAATATAAAATAAAAACCTTCTATGGTAAACAACAGTTAAAAGAATTCACAACTAGAAAGCTTGTACTGCAAAATATTCTCAACAAAATATCCCATGAGGAGAAAAGGAAAAAAAAAATATAACCAGCAAAGTGAGGAACTACACTAAAAGAAAAGTCAATCAAAGGAGAAAGTCAAGTTAAAAGAAATAAACCAAAATTACCAGGAATACAAATTTTATCTCAATAATAACCCTGGCCTAAACTCATCAAAAGTTATAGACTGGCAGATTGGATTTAAAAACAAGACCTAACCATATGCTGCCTCCAAGAGACTCAGCTCATAGGCAAAGACATCCATAGACTGAAGGTAAAGAATGGGAAAAAATATATCATTCAGATGGATCTCATAAACAAGCAGAGGTTTCTATACTCATATCAGACAAAGTGGACATCAGGCCAAAGTTGATCAGAAGGGACAAAGAAGACCATTTCATACTGCTTAAAGGAATTATACATCTTCAGGACATAACAATCATAAATATTTATGCCCCAAACAATGGGACATCTATATACATCAAGTAAATCTTTCTCAATTTCATGAATCAAACAGACCACAGCACAATAACACTGGGTGACTTTAACACACCTCTCTCAATACTGGATAGATTTTCCAAACAAAAACTAAACTCTTCAAAATATTCCATGAGGTGGAAAAGGAGGGAACCCTTCCAAACTCATTCTGTGAGGCTAGTATCACCCTCGCCCTGATACCAAATCTGGAAAAAGGCATATCTAGGAAAGAAAACTTCAGACTGATATTCCTGATGAACATAGAGGCAAAAATTTGAAATAAAATTCTGGCAAATTGCATACAAAAACATACTAAAAGGATAATGTACCATGATTAAGTGGGGTTCATTTCAGGGATGCAAGGATAGTTCAACATGGAAATCAATAAATATAAGACATCACATCATTATGCTTAAAAACAAGAATCATACGATCATTTCAATAGATGCAGAAAAGGCATTTGACAAAATACAGCACTTCTTCATGTTCAAAACACTAGGACAAATAGGGATGGTGGGAACATACTTCAATATTGTAAAAGCTGTCTATGCTGAGCCCAAGGCCAACATTCTAAATGGAGAAAAATTGAAAGCATTCCCTCTAAAAACTGAACAAGATAGGTATGCCCTTTTTCACCACTTTTATTCAAAATTGTCTTTGAAACTCTAGCCAGAGCAATTAGACAGAAGAAAGAATTTAAGGAGATGTGAATAGGAAAAGAAGAACTCAAATTATCACTATTTGAAGATGACATGATTATATATTTGGAAGATATAAAAAAATTCCACCAGAAAACTTCTAGAACTCATAAATAAATTCATCAAAGTATTAGCATGTAAAATCAATACCCATAAATCAAATGCATTTCTTTGTATCAGTGATGAAGCCTCTGAAAGAGAAATTAGGAAAACTACCCAATTCAAAATAGCCTCAAAAATATATTTGGGAATTAACAAAACAGGTGAAAGACTCTACAATGAAAACTACAGAACACTAAAGAAAGAAATTGAAGAATACCTTAGAAGATGGAAAAATCTCCCATGCTTTTGGATAGACATAATTAATATTGTCAAAATAGCCATACTAACAGAAGCGCTATACAGATTCAATGTGATTCCAATTAAAATCCCCATGCCATTCCTTATAGAAATAGAAAAAGCAATCATGAAATTCATTTGGAAAAATAAGAGACCCAGAATAGCCAAAGCAATCTTTAGCAAGAAGAGTGAAGCAGTAGCATTACAACACCAGATATTAAACTATAATAGAGCAATGGTAACAAAAAAGGCATGGTATTGGCACCAAAATAGACATGTAGACCAATGGTACAAAATAGAAGACAGAGACAAACCCACATAAATACAATTATCTCATACTAGACAAAGGCACCAAAAACATACATTAGAGAAAAGACAGCGTATTCATCCAATGGTGCTGGGAAAACTGGAAATCCAAATGTAGCAAAATGAAATTGAACCACTATCTCTCTCCCTATACAAAACTCAACTGAAAGTGGATCAAGGACCTAGGAATTATATCAGAGACCCTGCACCTAATAGAAGAAAAAAGTAGGCTTAAATCCTCACCATGTTGGCTTAGGAACTGACTTCCTTAACAAAACTCCTAACACACAAGAGGTAAAAGTAAGAATCAATAAATGGTATGGATTCAAACTAAAAAGCTTATTAACAGCAAAGAAAACAATCAATAACGTGATGAAAGAGCCTACAGAATGGGAGAAAAATTTTGACACCTGCACCTCAGATAGAGTGCTAATCTCCGGGGTATATAAAGAACTCAAAAAACTTAACACCAAAAGAAACAATTAACCCAATTAATAAATGGACTAAGGAAATGAACAAACACTTCACAGAAGAATACAGTGTATCGACAAACATGAAAAAATGCTCAACATCTCTAGAAATTAGAGAAATGCAAATCACAACTACTCTAAGATTTCATCTTACTCTAGTCAGAATGGCAATTTTCAAGAATACAAGCAACACTAAGTTCTGGTGAGGATGTGGATAAAAAGGTTCACTTAATACATTTCCGGTGAGACTGCAAATTGTGCAAACACTATGGAAAGCAGTATGGAAATTTCTCAGAAAACTCAGAATGGAACCACCATTTAAGCCAGTTATTCCACTCCTCGACATATACCCAAAGGACTTAAAATCAGCATACTACAGTGGTGCAGCCACATCAATTTTTATAGCAGCTCAATTCACAATAGCTAAATTATGGAACCAATCTAGATGCCTTTCAACAGATTAGTGGATAAAGAAAATGTGGTACATATACATAATGGATATTATTCAGCCTTTAAGGATGAAATTATGGCTTTTGTAGGTAAATGGAAGGAACTAGAGGATATCATGCTAAGTGAAATAAGCCAATCCCAAATAACCAAAGGCTGAATGTTTTCACTGATTATCAGATGCTGATCTATAATGAGAGATGTGGTAGGGAAGAATGAAGGAACTCTTGATTGTGCAGAGGGGAGTGAGGGAAGGGGAGGAGCTCAGGATGGGAAGGATGGTGGAATGAGACAAACATTACTACTGTATATTCCTGTATGATTACACTACTGGTGTAACTCTGAAATGTACATCCTGAAGAAAGACAAGTTTCGATCCATTTGTATACAATGTGTCAAAATGCATTCTACTATCATGTATAACTAATTAGAACAAATTTTTAAAAAGTCTTATAGTATAGCCTTCTCAAAGGAATGTGCTGTGTTCCAAAAAAAAAAGAACAAAAATAATAATAAAGCATCTAACATCCTTGATAAGCTTAACAAAATTTTTAACTACTATAAATTTTTTTATGAATTCAACACATCAGTTTTCTTTGTGGTGATACACAGACTGAGAGTTTCATTGAACACCAGTTTATAACACTTATCGTTCAGAAAACAGGGTGACTATCGTCAAAATTTTACCTGTGTTAACACATTGAAAGACAAATCTTGAATGAAGAAGCTTATCAATAATCTTGCGTGTGTGCACAGTATGGAAATTATTTGATGCTTCTAATTTTTGATACTTTTTAAAAAAAACATGATTTTTTTATTTCCTCATTTTTGGTGCCTTATAGTTGTACATATTGATGGGATTTATTGTTATGTATTTCTACATACACATAATATAACAATATAATTTGGCCCATATCGCTCCCCAGCATTTCCCTCCTCCCTCCTTACCTCCTGCCCCTTAATCCCTTTTTTTCTACTGAATTTTAGGAGATCCACTCCCACCTTTATTTTCCTTTTTCTTCTCTAGCTTCTGCATATGAGAGAAAACACAGGACCTTAACCTTCTGAGTTTGACTTATTGATGGTCTCTAGTTCCATTTATTTTCCTGCAGATGCCATAATTTTATTTTTCTTTATGGTTGAATAAAACTCCATTGTGTTCAAAAATTACTTTTTAAATATTATGCCTATAAGATACCTATGAATATTTTATGGGTTTATTTATACCATTAGATTACCAAGTATAAAATACCTTCTGGAAAAACTTTCATGAAAGATAAAATTATTGAATATCTTTTCTTCATACAGGGAACCACCTATGAGGATGAGCTTAATAATATTAAATATGTTATTTCAAGAATTAATAAAATTTTGGCTCATAATTCACCAGTTTTGATTGTTCAAAGATGGATACGTGGTTTTTTAGTTAGAAAAAAATTAAGGTATGTTTTATTTTCATTTCCATTTGAATATTCAAATATGATAATTAGAAAATTCATGATAAAAATTCTCTAATTTTTTTTAGTTACATTTTTGAATTCTCTCTCCTTAAAATAATATTTATACACTATTTGACACAAGTTAAAGAAAATACCAAAGACTTTGTAGTGATGTATTATAATATTTAGAATTATCAAATTTTGATACATTATTTTTTATTTTAAATTAACTATAAAGTAGCTAATCAATAGTTTTTATAAGCATTGTTTGAATAATTCTGACAGTGTTTAAAGTTAACCTTAAAAGTATAAATCAAAAACACATTGGAATTCTGTAATGTAATGAGATATAATAGAAATAGAAGCCATGAACTATATGATGTAACATAACAGAAATATTGTTGCCGCCTTAGGCAACGATACCGCGGGAAAAGAAATCGGAGGCAGACTGGGAATGAGTAGTTCCTTTATTGTTGCTTCTTCTTCTTCTCTATCTTCTCCCTTCTGTCCCCTCTGATTCCCACACAGTCTCTTTAAACACTCTTTACCTTAAAGCATACACGTGTCACAAGCTCAACTTACAGGTGCGGTACGCAGTGCCCATAGGCACAGAAAGATTCTGAATCAGTTACATTAAGGTCAGGTGTAAACAAGTAAACGCCTCCTCTTGGCTCTCAGCCAGCTGCCATCTTAGCTACTTCCTCATTAAAGGCGCTTACAAAATATAAACCATTAAAATATGTATGAAGATTTTAAGTTTTGTATGAATCTGATGACAATTTTGCTGAGATATCTGCTAACACCTCAATCTATGTTATCCTTAATTAGTTGTCCTTTCCTCTCTGGAACTGATCTTTGCAAATAAAGGAAAATCTTTCTTACTAGAATCTCTTCACATTGTACTTGGAGAAGTAAAATAGGATACTTTGTCATCAATTTGTATGTATTTATTCATGCCAAATATCAAATTTGTTAAAAATAAATGAACATTTTCATATAGTTTATTTTCAGTTGTGTAAAGATAATGAAGTGCAAATTATCTTCAATATATAAGTAGAATTAAGATAGGTACAGATTAGAACAGTGAATGTTTCCTGAGAAAGCAAGATTAGGGATTTTCACCAAAATGAGATTCAGCATTCTATGAATGTTTTCCTTTCTCAGCCCACATGTGCTAAATCATACTTGTTGATAGTCTTGATAAAGAGAGACAGGTATTAAGGACAAGTAGCAAAGCTGACAGTAACACAGTGTCTGCAAGTTCTGAGGACTGATTCCATGTACTTTTCAAACCAAGGTCAAGTTATAAGGGAGATGTGTTCAGAAAATGTGAATATGTGAAAACTTTGGAATAAAGGATATGGAAAAAGATCAGGTGGTTGCTGGCAGGTGCATCTTTATTTAACTATTATTTCAGTCTCATATGTTTTCATATGTTCCATTTAAATTTAATATGCACTTTAAATGAAGCATCCAATTCAAGGAAATTGGGTTTAGTTTATTCCCCAGGATTGAGTTTTCTCTTTTATATCAAGGCACCTTCTGATTCTCATGTAATGTGAGATAAAAATCTTTCTTCATGGGAACAATCTCTGAAAATGCCACATGTATGAGTAGTTTGAATGAGTTTTGTGGGGAGAGAAATTAGTAATAATAATACATCACAGTGGTTCAAGACAGACTGTTGGAAATGCTTTCTTTCTTTAAAGTTCTGTTCTATTAAGAACACATTACTTAACTACCCTGACCATGAATTTCCTCATCTGTAAAAATTGTAGAGCAGGGGCTAATAGCAGTACTTATTTCTGTATTTGCTTGTGGGAATTTAAAACCATGAATATAATGCACATAGCACCTACAGAGGTGGATATTACGTTCTCATTAGCTGCTGTTTAAAAAATATCATCATTGTTGTTGCTATATTTGGGATTGTCTGCATTATTTGACTCTGAGGGGTAAGTTTCTTGGATTTCTTGCTCCTTTTCAATTATATTGTCCACATTATGCATAAAGTGATCTTTCAAAAATAGATGTCTGATCATTTATTCACTTACTTAAAATTCTGCAAGTTGCATCACCCACTTTTGTTATTACAAACACCATACAGTGCTGCAGTTGTCTATATAATTATATGTATCACCAGATACAATGTATGCTCTGTGAGGTGCAGAGACTCCATTTCTACTTGTCTTCCCTTCTTTGTCTGTAGTATATAACAGAGTACTTGACACATATTTAGTGCTCAAGAATGTTTGTGGAGTTGGTGAATACATTAATAAATGAGAAGAGTACAGGAGCTGTAATCAGAAGAATATCTCTTAATTCATCTATAGGAAAGTGAAATCCAGAACTGGGGACACAAAATGCTGCCCTAGAGGCTCCTCAGAGTATGGGACCCAAGTGATTTGTCCTCTTATTTTTAGCCTTGATAAATACCCCTCCACACTCAAATATTTTTTAATCTTGCTTGAACATTTTTCTTAAACTGCTTGAAATATTGTATGTAGCCTAAATTTAAAGTTATGATTAATGCTATTATATTTTAGAATGGAAACATTTTTAATATGGATGATAGGATATAAGGGGAGTACATTTTCATTCTTAGAATAAAATACTATAATCAAATTGGCAGCCCCCTAAATGTAGTTGGCAACTATGTTGAGGTCATAGAGAAATTGTTGGTTGGGTTGATGAGCTGTGAAAGAAGTAAAAAACGGAAAATGGGGGGAAAATCATTTATTATGTGTACAGTTTATGTAAAGAACTATGTTAATCCACTTTATACCATTTAGTCCACAGAGTTTTTGAGTTTGTCTCGTATTTTCTGTTCATAAATAAAACATTAAGAATTTAAACTTGGTGGAGAGTTTAAGATATTTATTGATTGTCAGCAGCTATTTCATGTTGGTCATTTGTTGTTAGTTATAAGGAGACAAAATTTTGTGTATTAAATCTGTAAATATCAGGCTCTGTTTCATGAGTTCCAAATTCTGGGCTCCTTTTGCTATCTGAAGCACTGTAATTAATTATTTCCAGAGAGCTCTGGTCTTTTTAGTGGGGGTTGATATTTAGAAACTGTAACCTTGGGAGCTAAATGTGTTAATTGCTATTGGGGTGTCATGGTTCCTAGGCCATTTCAGCAGACAGAATATAAATTGATTGTTTTTTACATTTTGATTTTATATTGATTCCTTAAATACTAATCCAACACAGAGGGTTCTTAACTGCTTTCATTCAACATTATACTTTCTTTCTACTATGAGAATTCTGATTATCAACATTATCTGTATTTTCACGTTAGCATAACTTTATAATACAAAATACTTTTAGAATTATTGTATATCTATCAATAACATGTTTAATAAAACTCCAGATATATCTGGTGATTTTTTTTTTCAGTATACTGGAGATATATAAATACTCTCTGAATAGTTTTTTGCTTTATTTAGCAAAGTGATATTAGTTATTTAATGATTTTATTTCATTTTAATTTAAAGAATTCCATATTTTAATATTTCATTTCCTAGAGCATTTTATATCATGTTTATTTGTAATTATTCTTCTTCCAGTCCATTCTTTCTAAAATGAGTTTTTAAGTATTGATTCTTTTTCTAAGTCCTATCACTATTTCTAAATTTTTCTAATTCTAGTTCATGTTACTTTTGTAATTTTATATGATTTTCTTGCTTTTAGTTCATTTTGAGATAATAAGTTATAGCTTTTTTTTTTTTAACATAGGCTTTATTCTCTGGCTTTCTTTCAAAGTTGTTTATTTTTTTATTTTGAGAGTTCAGCAGAATCTGAATATCAAAACCTGACAAGAACATTTCAAGAAAGAAAATTCTCATACATATAGATGTAAAAATCTTGAATAACGTTAGAAAACCACATCTAGTCATACATAAGAAAGAATTACACCCCATAAAACAATAGGTTTATTCCAAGAACACAAGGTTACTTTAATATTAGAAAAGAAATCGCATCAATTGACTAACAAGGAAGAAAAAAAGAACCACCATGAGTGTTCTTCAGTTTACAGATTATGATGTTAACTCAAACTTGTGCAAGCTCTATAAATCTTTGTGCAGCTGATATTTGATCTCCTTTCACATGGGCTAGGCAGAATTCCAAGGTGGTCCACATGACCTTTGCTTCCTGGTGTTTCTCCCATAATTATGTTTTTTTGAAGGCAAAATGAATTTTGAAGCTACTTATTAACCAGTTGACCTTAAAGTAGAACACTTGAATGGTTCTAACCTACTCATGTGAGATCTTAAAAAAGCACAGGATTTTATCTGGTTATTGATAGAATAGAACTTCAGAGACACTTGAATTTCAGAAAGAATTTGGCTTGCTGCTGCTTTCCTGATGACATAGGGAGAAAGATTTGAGTGTAATCTTTACAAGCTGGGAGTGACTCCCTACTAATAGCCAACAAGAAAACAGGAACCTTGCCCCTACCCAAATAACAGGATTCTGCCAACAACCTGAATGAGGTTGGAAATGTATTTTTCCTTCAACCTCCAGATAAGAGCAAAAAATAATATACTTGATTTTATTTCTTATGCTTTAGGTGTCTTGTTATGGAAGTCAGGGCCTAATTCGACATGATGAAGATTTGGGCCTACTTTTTCCTCTATTAAGTGTCTCTGGACTAATTTCTCAGTCCTTGATTCACTTTGAGCTGAGTTTTGTGTACGGAGAGAGAAAGGGATTTATTTTCATTTTGTTGCACATGGATTTCCAGTTCTCTGACATCATTTGTTGAAGAGGCTATCTTTTCTCCACACTATGTTTTTCGTGCCTTTGTCTAATATGAGAAAATTGTTGTATTTATGTGGGTTTGCCTCTTTGTCTTCTATTTTGTACCATTGGTCTACATGTCTATTTTGGTGCCAATGCAATGCCTTTTTTGTTACCATTGCTCTCTATTATAGTTTAATATCTGGTATTGTGATGCCTCCTGCTTCACTCTTCTTGCTAAGGATTGCTTTGGCTATTCTGGGTCTCTTATTTTTCCAAATGAATTTCATGATTGATTTTTCTATTTCTATAAGGAATGACATGGGAATTAGAATCACATTGAATCTGTATAGCACTTGGGTTAGTATGGCCATTTTGACAATATTAATTATGTCTATCCAAAAGCATGGGAGATTTTTCCATCTTCTAAGGTATTCTTCAATTTCTTTCTTTAGTGTTCTGTAGTTTTCATTGTAGAGTCTTTCACCTTGTTTGTTAAGTTAATTCCCAAATAATATTTTAGAGGCTATTGTGAATGGGGTAGTTTTCCTAATTTCTCTTTCAGAGGATTCATCACTGATATAAAGAAATGCATTTGATTTATGGGTATTGATTTTACATGCTAATACTTTGATGAATTTATTTATGAGTTCTAGAAGTTTTCTGGTGGAATTTTTTATATCTTCCAAATATAGAATCATGTTATCTTCAAATAGTGATTGTTTGAGTTCTTCTTTTCCTATCTGTATCCTTTTAATTTCTTTCATCTGTCTAATTGCTCTGGCTAGAGTTTCAAGGACTATGTTGAATAGAAGTGGTAAAAGAGTGTTGTTCCAGTTTTTAGAAAGAAAACAAACAACCCAATCAATAAATGGATTAAGGAGCTGAACAGACCCTTCTCAGAAGAAGGTATACAGTTGATCAACAAATATATGAAAAAATGGTCAACATCTCTAGTAATTAGAGAAATGCAAATCAAAATTACTCTAAGATTTTATCTCACACCAGTCAGAATGGCAACTATCAAGAATACAGTCAACAATAAATATTGTTGAGGGGGAATATCCACAATGATACATTGTTTGTGGGGCTGCAAATTGGTGCAACCAATCTGGGAAGCAGTATGGAGTTTCCTTAGAAAACTTGGAATGGAACCACCATTGGACCCATTATTCCACTCCTAGGTCTAAACTCAAAGGACTTAAAATCATCATAACATAGTAATGCAGCCATGTCAAAGTTCATAGCAACTCAATTTTAATAGCTAAACTATGGAAGCAATCTATATGCCCTTCTATAGATGAATGGATAAAGAAACTGTGGTATATATACACAATGGAATATTATACACCATTAAAAGAGAATAAAATCATGGCATTTGTAGGTAAATGGATGGAGATGCAGAATATCATGCTAAGCAAAGTAAGCCAATCCCAAGAAACCAAAGGCTGAATGTTTTTCATGATAAGTGGATGCTGATCCACAACAGGGAGTGGGGAGGTATGGGAAAAGTGGAGGAACTTTGATTGGGCAAAGGGGAGGGAAGGTACGAGGGGTGTATGTGGGCAGGAAAGATGGTGGATTGAGATGGACATCATTACCCTAGGTACATGTATGACTGCACATATGGTGTGATGGTACATCATGTATAACCATGGAAATGTGAAGTTGTGCTACGATTGTGTATGATGAATCAAAATGCATTCTGCTGTCATATATACCTAATTAAAATAAATAAATAAAAAATACTGCTGTACTGTATAAAATGATGAATAGTTCCTGCATACACAAGGACTGTCATGAACACAGTATCTTCTAAATTGAGGTCTGTATGTATCTAATCATTTAACTGTTTGCACAAAAATCAGTTGGTGAAATTCAAAACCTTTTCAAAATTAAAATAAAGGTTAGCAAACTGGAATTTAAAATAACTTAAAGTTAGATATCTTCTAGTACATTTATTAACACTTATAGGTGAAATGTTGAAATTGCTCTCCCTGAGATCAGGAAACAAACACATATATCAACTATTAGTACTCTGTCTTAACATTGTCATGGAGAAGAATTAGTGCAACTAAATAAGAAAAAATACAATAAAGTAAAATAAAAATAAAAGAGAATAAAATAATGGCATTCACAAGTAAATAGATGAAGTCGGAGAATATAATGCTAAGTAAAGTTAGCCAATCTCAAAAATCCAAATGCTGAATGTTTTCTCTGATATAAGGAGGCTGATTCACAGTGGGGTTGGGTTGGGGAGCATAGGAGGATTAGAGGAACACTAGAAAGGTCAATGGGGAGGGAAGGGAAGGGAGAGGGCAAGGGGCTATAAAGGCAAAAAAAAAAAAAAAAAAAAAAAAAAAGATGGTAGAATAAGATGGATATCATTACCCTAAATGCATGTTTGAAGACATGAATAGTATGAATATACATTGTGTACAAACAGTGATATGTAAAAATGTGATCTATATGTGTATTACAAATTATATATATACAACAACTTCAAATTAAAAAAAAAAAAACAAAGCTAAAGGATTAGAAAGGAAGAAATAAAACTTTAATTACTTACCAATGTCATAATTTTGTGTGTAGGAATGCAAAGTCTTAATGGAAAAATAAATTCCATTAAAATGTATTTAAATAAACATTAAAATTGGCACTTAGAGAATGAGAAGCTACTTTTGATAATGATATGAAAAACACCATTTTGTTGATTTAATCTTTGAGAGTTAGGAAAACAATATTAGGTGTGCAAATGATATGTTGAGGAAATTCCTTTGATGAACAAAAGGGAAGATATAGGAATAGGCAGGGAGAGTCTTTGGTAACATATGAATCTGATATTTATGAAGGCAGAGAGAAAAAAGTATTGGACAAGAAGAGTCTCAGAGAGTGCCATAATTAAAAAAAAAAAAAAAAAAAATTAACCAAGCCCATTGGGAATTCCTGCACAGGGTCGTACATTAGAGAAATCCATTATCAGGATAAATGGGCCATCATGATTACTTTTGATTTGCTCAGTCATTGGTTGGGAAAAAGTATTGGTACAAATATAGAGGTAGTTTCAAAGTAGCAGTAGCTAGGCAGGAGTCAGTCAACTACGTCCCCCATAGTAGGTTCTAAGAGAATATGTGATCATCACACTTCCATGGACACCATATACCATAAGTTTAGGACACATGTTAGGAAAGATATGAGTTTCTTTTTCAAATAAATTACGAAGTCTTCCTGATACAGCAAAACCACAATGAATATAGGATATATCACTTTTGTAGTAGTAGATGAATTCATGTAGTAAAATATGCCAAATTTTCCCAATCGATCTATAACTACAATATATTCCTTATCCAAACTGTAGGAATATTTCTTCATTTGAAAAATTATATTATGTTGGAAATTCAGGTTGATCTATACTCATTCTCAAATTACCACTAAAGAGACAGCAAACCTCCCCTCCCCCCAAAAACAAACAAACAAAAAAACACAAAACCCACCAACATAGAAAGATGGAGGACAAGAAAAGTACAAAGAGAAAGAGATCAACAAAATTCTGGAAATGGAAAGCAGATGGATTTTTGTAGGTACTTTGAAGACCTTGGAAACCTATAACCTAGGTGTGAAGGTTTAGATATGAAATGTCCCCCAAAAGCTGATGTGTGAGATAATGCAAGAATTTTCAGAGGTGTAACCTGATTAAGTGGATTAATCAACTGATTTAGTTTAACTGGGCACTAACTCTAGGCAAGTAGGGTGTAGCTGGAGGAAGTAGGTACCAGAGGGTGTGTCTTTGGGGGTTTATATTTTGTCCCTGCTGGGTGGAGTGTTCTTTCTTTCTCTCTGCTTTCTGATAGCCATGCCCCAAGCTGCTTTCTTCTGCCATGCCCTTTTACCATTATGTTTTGTTTCATCTTGGATCCAGAGTTATGGAGTTAGCTGCCTGTAGACTAAAACTCTGAAAATGTAAACCAAAATAAACATTTTCTTCTCTACGTTGTCCTCGTCAGCTCTTTTGGTCACAGCAAAACAAAGCCAACTGAAATACAAATTGGTACTAAGAAGAGTGGTCATTGCTATAACTAATCTAACCATATAGTTCAGAAAGTTTTTGGAGTTAGGGGGAGGGATTTTGAAAAAAATTAAAAATGCAAGCTGGAAACATTTTAGATCATTGTAAGCAGAGCTTACTGAGAGATTGGTGAGAGCTCAGGAGACCAGAATGTTGATAGGGCTGTAGACAGTAAAGACTGTGTGCTCATCAGGTTTCAGAGGAGAAGAAAACTTTATTGGAAATTGGACTAATGGCCATTTATATTATGTTCTGCAAAGAAGTTGTCTAAATATTACCAATGTCCTTACACTTTCTGTGAGACTGAATTTAAAGGTAATGGAGTAATTAATGTGGCAGAAGAAATTTCAATGCAGCATAGCCTTCAAAGAGTTTATTCTAGCCAAGTTTATTATACTAATGAGAAACAGAAAGCAAAGCAGAAAGTCTTGTAAAACTTGCAGTTTGGCCATAAAACTGCTAATAAAATTATGGCTAAAGAATGTGAGTTTGTTAAAGATATTACAGCCACTAGATAAATGCTAAATATTTTACCCAGAGATAATAAGAAAGAGGCTTGAAGGAATCTCCAGAATTTGCAAGCTCACACCTATCTCAGACTCAAGGATATAAAAGCAAAAATTCCTTTGAGAAGAGACCAGAGGGTACCTGGCTTACACAGCAGGGGCTAGGAAGTTGTTTCACAAAATGCAGCCACACAGGCATTCAAAGGTTGATGCAGCCATTGTCCCTGGAAACTTGGCTAGTGATTAAGATGGTGGCAGACTTTGGCAGAAACCACAAGGTGCTGGTTCTGCAGATATGCAGGGTGCTTGAGTTAGGGGGTCATGGAGATTTCCATAAAGATTTCAAAGGAAGACCTGGAAGACCACCACCAAAATGCAGTGAGGTTGGAGTACCTGTAGGCTGCCCCTGACATGGTTATCCATGGAGATATCAAAAGGAAGCCCAAGCTGCAGTGGAGATCCAGGAGATTAAGAAATGCCCAAAGTGTCAAACTCTTCCCTAGCAAAGTTGCAGGAATCTACAAGAGACAAACAAGGAAGGGGCCAAGTGGACTGCAACCAGTAAGGCCATAGGGGCAGAGCTATACAAGCACTTTGGAGAGAACATCACATTGTCTTGTGCCCCAAATGCTGGACAAGTAGCTGCAGAATTTGTTTGCCCAGCTGGATTTTGAACTTGCTTTTGTCTTATACTTTTTTCCTCTGTCCCTTTCACTTTCTTTTGGAATGGAAATGTTTACTATGGGCCTTTATAAATTGGACATATATAACTTGCTTTTGATTTTTAGAGGGACTAGTGCTGAGAGTTTGCCTTGAGTCTTAATGGAGACTTAGAATTTGTTGTTTGGCAGTGCTAAAACTGTTAAAGACTATGGGGATTTATGGAAATGAACTAAATGTGTTTTGCATTGTGAGATGGGCATGAGGTTTGCAGGACCAGGGGTAAAATGTTATGGTTTGGATGTGAGGTATTTCCCAAAGCCTTAATACTAATTTTAGAAATCAGGAATAGATCCTTGTTCCCCAGTGTTGAAGATTAAACACCCAAGGAATGCTTAGGCAAGCATAGAAAACAAGTTTTATTGAAGAAAGTGATAAAGTCAGACTTCTCTGAAGTGCAGGAGCCTTTGGAGCCAACTGGTGGGGTTACATCTTGCTCTTTTATAGACCCTAGAACTCCCCATTTTAATTATTGTCTTCTCTTTCTTCCTGGTATATGTGACCAAGGGCAGAGACACAGAGGTTAATTGTTACCAATCCACAGCATGCCCAGGAGCACTATGGTGGAGGGTAACAATCTACTGTGCTCTCTTTGATAACCAGTTGTCATCCTCTCTCAACCCCCATCATTCATTACCTACACAGCCTGCCTGACATTTTCCCCTTCCTCAGTTTGCTGAGGAATGTGACATATCATGTCTACTTAGGCCAGGCAGGGCTGTAGGTGGATTATTTTTTGGCAAAGAAAGTATATGGAGGTCAGCACAGTGGGTTTATTTTATAGAATTATTCTCTTAACCTTGTGTTTCCACCATTCTTATCTATCTGTCCCTTTACATGTTCATGTATGAAAAAAAAATGCAAGAAAGTTTAGAAGTGAAATAATTGGGTTATGACAGCCTTAACCTAATCAGTATATTAATAAACTTGAATGGATTAATGAGATGGTAACTACAGACAGTTAGGGTGGCTGGAGGAGGTATGTCTTTGGGGTATGCCTTTGTGGTATATATTTTGTCCCTGGTGAGCAGAACTTGCTCTGCTTTCTGGTTGCCATATCCTGAGCTGTTTCCTTCCTCCTTACTCTTCTGCCATGATGTTCTTCCTCACCTTGGGTCTAGACCAAAGGAGCTAACAGTCTATGGACTGACACCTTTGAAACTGTGAGCCCCAAGTAAACTTTTTCTCCAAAAATTGTTCTTGTTAGGTTTTTTTGTCACAGTGATGAAAAAGCTGATTAAACCACAAGCAATTCTTTTTTTTATCAATAATGCATGCATTTTTAATTAATATTTAAAAGATCTTTTACCTAATTGTCTAGATAATGTGTTAGGTACTTGAAAACTTTTCTGAAATGATTAGTGTTTTTGACAAAATCATTATTATTTATTATCATTGTCATATTAGCATCACATATTATTATTATCAAATCTCAAATTATCTTGATTTGTGTAGTACTTTAAATTTTTTTTTATCATCGGTGACTATAATCTTTAATGACTGATCAAATAAATTAATACTTCTAAATAATAAAAAATCTTCAAATGAAGAATTTTTTAGAATTTTTTTGTTATCTATACAGTGAGAAGCATGGAAAGCTAGAGTTTGTATCAAATAAAATTTCTTTTTTAAATTTTTTATAAGTAACTTTTATAAAGAACTATTCGCCTTCTTTTTCATTTATTAGAAAATAAAAAACTCTTTTGGTATAATCAAGTATCCTTAACTATTTTGAACTTTTTGGTGTTATCCAAAGTTGGCAGTGGATTAAAATCAGAAAACATGTATCAAGTTCTGGCTTTGCATTGCATGCCAGGCATTTTATGTTATCCTTCTCATTTAATCCTATAGGAAATATTATAAATAACTTTTCTGAGGTTACAAAGCTCATAATTTACAGAACAAAACATACGTTTACATCTTATAGATTCTAAGCAACTAAAACATTCTTCTTATCTGCTACCATTTACAACATCCTGGGAAAATAATGTGCCCTTATGAATTATTTTTGGTGAAGTTATAAAATTATGCAAAAGTGCCCTACCTGTCTCATAGTCATAATATAATGTAGGATATACAATTGCTAATTTTCATTGTTTCATTCTAGACACATTTATTGAGTTCCTACTATAGGGTAGGCACTTTCTAGGTCCCAAACATACAACAATGAACAGAACATTGAAAGCTATTGCCTTCACTAAGCTTATGTTTAATGGAATCATTATTTTCACATAATGGTATATAATTGAATATATATAACAGTACACTAACTTTATATATTACTTTATATTATATAAATAACTTATAAGTACTGATTACTACTAAATTATTCTTACTGAAATGTACTTTTCTTATGTTTAAACTTTTAAATACAGTTATATTTATTATCTCACTCAGTTCTTATAACACCTCTCTATAAGATAAATATAATTACTTCATGTAATATAGAGAAAACTTGAAGACTCATAAAAAATGCAATCTAAAAGTAAGAGAAATAGGGACTTGGGTTATAGCTTAGTAGTAGAGCAACTCCCTAGTATGTGCAAGGCTCTGAGTTCAATTCCTTAATCCTCAGCACCAAAAGAAAGGAAGAAAAAAGAACTACACTTAGATATTTAATATCAATATAATTAAGGAAAATCTAAGTAATTTATTATATTTTAATAGTGGAATTCATCTCCAAACTCTTTTCAAAGTCATAGTAGGTCTAGAAAAGAGCATCACACTCAGGACTTATGTTACTAGTGATTTTCTAATTGTGTGATAATGAATAGTTTATGAGTTTACTTTCACAAAATTATTAAAACATGTACTTTTCTTATACATTCTACACAAGTTTGGAAAATTAGTACTGCTATGGTTTGAATGTATTTCCATGTGCTGGGAACTTAATCTCTAGTGCAACAATGTTGGGAAGTGGCACAGAGTAGGATGTATTTATGTCATGAGGACTCCACTCTTGTGTATGAATTAAACTCTATTTAGAAAAAGGACTTGAGGCTGCAAGTTGAATCTCTAGCATCCTTTTTGGTTATTTGATAACTTCTACCACGCTATGACACAGTAAAAAGGCCCTCATCAAATGCATCCCTCCAGTCTTAGACTTCCCAGACTTCAGAACTAAATGTTTGTTTTTCATAAAGTATCCAATTTGTGGTATTCTGCTATAGCAGCACAAAGTAAGAAAATGATAAAATAGAACAATTATAAAAATAGAGTGTAATAAAATTTCCAACATCACTACTTTTTCACTTTAGGCCATTATGAAGTAAAATTAGGGGTACTTGGACACAAACCCTGGCAAACCATGATAGTTGATACGATTAATAAGATGACTATCAAATGACTAAAAGGTGGTTAGCATACAGTCATCTCATTGTATGAGTATACTTGTTTCAATAGATACTAAAATTCATGGATGCACAAGTTTCTTATAAGAAGTGGTATGGTATTAGCTTATAAACTCTGAATACCATAACTTAATAACAATGTAGATACTATGTAAACTATTATTATATTATTTAAAGAATAATGACAAGAAAGAAATATGTACATATTCAACACAGATGCAATTTAAAAAATATTTTCTGTGTTGGTTCAATGTATGGATGTGGAACCTATGAGCAGAAAGGACTGACTATATAGCATGAATAGGCTAGACAATATTTCATATCCCAGGCAGAATGGAGCTAGAAGGCACAGATTTCATCATGCTATTCCAAATGGCATGCAATTTAAAACTTTTAAATTGTTTATTTCTGGTCAACTGTTGTTGGCCACTGGTAACTACAGAAACAAATTAATGGTTAATGGGGTACCAATGTATTTGGTATGAATATATACTCAGGCAAGGAGAAATAAACTTAATTTCATGGTCATGGGAAAACAATTCTGTGTATGATTTCAGTCCTTTGACTTTTATTGGTATTTACTTTTCACAATTGTTTGAAAAAAAATAATGTGGACTTTTATATGTGTTTTATATGTGTATATTTTTATTATGTAATTGGTTAGTACCATTCAAATCTTCTATTCTTTACTGATATTTGCTATTCTATCAATTACTGAGATACATGTTAAAATTTTTAACTTTGATTTTACATTTATATCTATTTCATTATAATCAGGTCAAATTATGTTTGATATATTTTGAGCTAGGTTGTTAACATGACAAATTTCAAATTTTTATATCACTCTTTTAATTGAAGCTTTTGTCTTTGTGAAATGATCCTCACTTTATCTAATAATTATCTTTATTTTTATGACTTAAGAGTTTACTTTATGAGATATTATATCTACATTAGCTTGTATTTGGTTTAGTTTTTATTTTGTATTTATTTTATTTTTATGATATATATGTATATATATATATATATATATATATATATATATATATATCACAAGCACACACACACACACACACACACACACACAGATTTTAAAAGGGAGAAAACGTGATATTGAAAGGAGGGATCATATCAAAGCAAGACTGAAACCCGGCATGGCTAACATTAAATCATGTCCAGCATTCAGGGCACATTGTGGTAGGTTATGGCTCCCAAAGTTTTGGACAAACCTGCCTCACAGACTTGTTGACCTCACTCAGTAGGTTTTGCATGTTGCCTGCAGTTTCCTTTGGAAGGGATCCCATATACTTGGCTTTTCTTCCTTCCTGGAGTCTCCATTACAGCTTTAGGTTTACTCTTACAGCTTTACACATCACCCTGTCAGTGCCTAGTTGGCAGGTACTTCGACCTGTAACATACTACCTGTCCTCCCAAGCTTTCTTTTTGAGATATTAGTGGAAGTCAATATTGCTCGAAAGCAAGCTTCAGCTGGGGGGATCTCCTATCTAAAATATCTTCCCTAAAAAGTTTTTGAGACGATTCTTTTACTTCTGCATGTCTGAGATCATAATGGCTGTGGCCTTGCTGATTTCTGAGATTCTTTCCAGATATCATTCCTACTGTCTAGTACAAATCACTGGGCTTCTTTTTGTCAGAAGTAATAACTACATCCTCCTTTGCAGCACCTTTAAACATGCTGTTTTTCTGGCCATACTACAAATGTTTCAAATTTTTTCTGCTCTCATCATCTTTGCTCCTGATTCTCACCAAAAATTCGGCTAATATCAGTCAATAATACCATGCTGCTGTCTGAATGCTATGTTGCCTTGAAATTTTCTCTGTCAAATAAACTAGTCCCTCACCTTTAAGTTCAGTTCCCCACAAAGGCTGAGTGAGGACAAAATGCATAAAATTTCATTTTTATGGTGTAATAAGGGTGTCATCTAGTCCAAATGCAAATAAAGTCCCCATTTTCATCTGGCATGTCATCAGTATTGCCTTTACTGTTCATATTACCATCAGAATTCTGGTCCTGTAAGCTCTCACTAGAATAACCCATTAAACTCCACTTATACCACTTTAAGATTTCTCTTTCCCATTTCTCCAAACCTTTTTGAAACTCCATCTGCAGATTAATTTCAAAAGATCTTTTGCCTCATCAAGTATATATTAATAGCAGTGACCTAATTTCTCGGAACCATTTCTGTGTCAGCCAATGTTCTGTCACTGTGAATCAACTTACAAAGAATAGAGGTTTAGTTTGGATCACAATTTTGGAGGTTTCAGTCTATGATTGGTTGACCCCACTGCTGTTAGATCTCCAGTGAGGGAGCAGCATATAATGGCAGGAACATGTGACCATTCATGTCATGACTGGGATACAAAAGATAGCAAGGAAGAGTCCCACAATTTCTTTAAGGCATTCAGCCTTAGTGAATAGTTTGAATGTGTTTTGTGGGGAAAGAAATCAGTAATAATAATACATCACAGTGGTTCAAGGCAGACTGGTTGGAAATGTTTTCTTTCTTTAAAGTTCTGTTCTATTTAAGAGTACATTACTTAACTACTCTGAACATGAATTTCCTCATCTGCAAAATTGTAAAGAGCAGGGGCTAATAGCAGTACTTATTTCTGTATTTGCTTGTGGGAATTGAAACCATGAATATAATGCACATAGCACCTAGCAAAGGTGGATATTACATTCTCATTAGCTGCTATTTAAAAATACATCATCATTATTGTTGCTGTATTTGGTGTTGTCTGCTTTATTTGAATCTGAGGGATAAGTTCCTTGGATTTCTTGCTCCTTTTCAATTTTCTTTTCCACAGCATGCACAAAGTGATCTTTCAAAGATAGATGTCTGATTATTTTATTCGCTTACTTAAAATCCTGCAAGTGACATCACACATTTTGTTATCACAAACACTTACCATATAATGCTGCAGTTGTCTATGTCTATAATTATATGTATCACCAGGTACAATGTAAGCTCTGTGAGGTGCAGAGACTCCATTTCCACCACCTCCAAATAGCAATAGGCTGAAGACTAAGTCTTTAATACATGGACCTTTGGTGGACACTTAAGATCAAGTAATATCAACATGTAATGTTATTTTATCTCTGAATCACATCAGATATTGGTATTTTTGTTTTTTTATGCAATCAATATTCATGTCAAAAATATTTCCATTTATTAAAGAAAATGAAAATAAAAAGGGTACTATTAGAGTAGGAGAAGAGGTTCAGGTGGAGAGGGTGGACATGATGAAAGCCAGTTATATACATGTATGGAAATGTCACAATGTAATTCATTAATTTTTGCAATTAATATTCACTAATAATCATAACGCAAAGTTAGAAAAATTCTTTCTTATAGATAGGAACAAGCCATTATAAAAGTTTAAGCAAATATGAGATAATTATCAGATGTCACTCTATAAGTTAGCTGGAGTGAAAATTGTAACAAGGGAAGACTATAAACAGCAAGTTTCAGTTACTAAAAGAGTTTAGATGAGTCATAAGCGTCTGGATTGGATACTAATTCATAATAAGGGGGTGGTAAGGGATGAATAGAGGTACTTTGGATTAGACAGAGGGGAGTGAAGGGAATGAAATTGGGGGAAGGAAGGATAGTAGAATGAATCAAGACATTATTACCTATGTGCATATATGATTAAATAACCGGTGTAATTCTACATCATGTACAACCATATACTCCATTTATGTATGATGTTAAAAATGCATTCTACTGTCGTGCATAACTTATTAGAACAAATAAAAATTTATATTAAAAATGAGTGAATATGTAAATGAATGTATCTGAGAAGCTCAAATGTGAGCCTAAGTAAGTAGGACTCCATGGTCAGTTGTTACATTCTTCCTGCTGCCTGCCTATATATAGAGTGGGCCCTCTATATCCATGGGTTCTATATCCCCAAATTCAACAACCACAGGACAAAAATTTAGAAAAACATACATCTGTATTGAACACTTACATACTTTTTTCTTGTCATTATTCCCAAGCAACAGTTTAAAATCTATTTACAGAGGAAAAAAAAAAAAGACTGAATGAAATGTATTTATGCGTACAATAAAGGGAGAAGTTGATGAGCAATTGGGTAGCAGTGGTTTTGATAGTAATAAAGGACTACTTAGTGGATGTCAGTAAAATTTTTGATTTATAAGACTGCATGGAGAGTGGCCACTCCTTATTTCTTTTCTCCTTTTATTTCTTCCCTTTGCCTTCCCATTCTTCTTCCTTCCTTCATTTATATATAAAATTTTATAGTCCTTACAAAGTTGCTGGTTTTATATGATATCTGCTGTAGGAATTTAGTAAGTAAGCTACTTTGTTTGGTTGATAATTTAACTACAAGAACTGTTGTGAATAAGATGGAAAAATACAAAATTTTAAACAGAAGATGCTTTTCCTTATAGTTATACTAGATATATGGTCTATTAGATATACGTGATTTTTATCCATATATATCTCCTATTCCTTAGGAGCTGTCATTTGGAAACAAAAGCAAATATGAATGCAAAACAGACATAAATATTACATTAAAAATAATTTTGTTGGGGGGTGCCAGGGATTGAACTCAGGAGCGTTCGACCACTGAACTCCCATTTTGTATTTTATTTAGAGACAGGGTTGCTTAGCACTTCACTTTTGCTGAGGTTGGCTTTGAACTTGCCATCCTCCTACTTCAGCCTCCCAAGCTGCTGGATTACAGGCATGTGCCACCGCACCTGGCCTGAATAATTCTTAATATTTTTTAAGTAAGGGAAGCAAACTTTATTAGTTTGTAATGAGAAAGTAAACGAAGAATCAGATTGAGGATCAAAAATAAGATGCTAAATATTTCTTATTCCAACAGCTTTTGGTTTGTGTTAAAAAGTATGAAAATGAACAAAAATATTTTCCCCTTTTATCTTTGACAATTTCTGCTGAAGGATGTTAAAGAGAGGGAATAAAATGAAGGATGTTAGAGTTTTTGTTTTTACAGTCAGGAAATACAAGGACTAATAACAGTTTTCCCAATATGCCTTTCAGAAATTGGAATAATCAAAATAAAATGATATTGTGAGCAATGTGTAGGAGGTATTTATAACTCATTATTGCTCAAAATAAGGAATAATACCAACCACATAACCAGAAATCCTAAGGAATATTTGCTGTTTCTAAATGTATATATGTGTGTGTGTGTATATACATATATATGTGTGTGTATACATATATATAGCTGCTTCTAAATATATGTATATGTTATATATACATATGTTATATGCATACATATATACACATATATATGTGTATATATATATATGTTATATATATATATGTTATAAGATTTATTTATGGTTCACGGATGCCTGTAGGATTAATTTTTCTTGATATTACTAATAAGAGGCCTACTATAATGCCAGAAAGTTCCTCTGGAAAGGTTCTCACTTGCTGAGCCACCAAAATCCAGTGAAGCTACCATCTAGGAGGCTGGCAAAATATTTTGGCCTTACAAAATGAATTGGGAAATATTCTATTTTACATTTATGGAAAGGAATATAAAGGATAGGTATTTTTTCTTCTTTGAATATTTGGCAAACTCACCAATGAAGTTATCTTGGTTAAAACTTTCCTTTATAGTAATATTTTAAATTATAAATTTATTTCCTCTTCTTATTACAGAACTAGTTAGATTTTCTTCTTGTGTTAATTTTGTTTATTTCTGACTTTTGAGTAATTTGTCTTTTCCAGTTTATTGGGATAATTATATTTTTAAAAAATTTTCTTAGGATACTTTCTCAGGATATTAAAAGTATCCTGAGAAAATAAGTGATTAATTAATCATTAATTAATGTTGTCCTTTAGTAATTTATGACTTCTTTTTTTTTTTCTTGATAAGCCTACCTAGAGATTTGACACTTTTGTTTATATTTTTAAGGAATCAATTACTTCACTATTTTTTGTATTATTTCTTTGGTTTTTCATATCAATAATTTTCTCTTTATTCCTTTCATTTTGCTTGATGTTAATTTGCTCTACTCTTTTGTTTTTCCTCACAAGTATCTCAAATAGAAGCTTAAAAAATTGATATGAGGTCTTTCTTCTAGCATGATCATTTCCAGCTATAATTTTCCATCCAAGCATTCTTTTGGATATAGCTCACAAATTTTGATATTTTGTGTTTTTATTCAACTAAAAAATTTTCTACCCTTATGATTTCTTCTTCAGCTCATGAATTATTGAAAAGCAATTATTTAATTTCTGACTATATTTGATTTTCTTAAATTCACCTCATTTTTAATTTCACATTTAATTTCATCATGATCATAGGACATATTTTACTGATATCAGTTTTTTTAATTTGTTGATACTTATTTTTTAACATTGTTTATATGATATATCCTAAAGAATGTCTCATGTGATTGAGAAGAAATCTTATTCTGTGGTTGGGTGGACTATTCTATAAATATCAGTTATACAAAGGTGATCCATAGTGTTCTTATAATATTCTATATGTTTGTTGATTTACTCTGGAGTTATTCCACATACTATTGCAAGTGTGACATTTAAGTCTACAACTTTTCTTGTTGAATTGTCTACTTTTTTCTTTAGTTGTATTAACTTTTCATCATGTACTTTGGAGCATTGTTGTTAGGTATGTGTTTTCATTTGTTAAGTATAATGGATATATTGATCCTTTCATCAATATAACATTTTGCTTTTATTTCCAATAACATTTTTAAACTTAATGTCTCTTTTGTCTGATATTAGTATAGTATATAGTTACTCTTTTTATGGAATATTTTTCTCAATTCTTTTACTTGAAAGTGTCAGGGTATAGATATCTAGCCCAGTGGAATAGTGCTTGTCTGGCAATCAACAAACAAAACAAAAGTTTAAACTTTCTCTTGTATATTTCTCATAGTTAGAACTTATCTTTTATTGTTTTTAATTTAGTGTGAAAGTGTCTGTCTTTTCATTGCAATAAGTGTTTATTTCCTGAAAAGACTAATGACATGGATAGGCCCAGTCCAGTAAATATATGTAAGAAAACTAATAAGAAGTGACCTATATCCATAGTTAAAAATAAGTTTAAAATCATGTAAATCACTAGTATGTGAAATTATCAACATTTAAAATCTAGAGTAAAACTTTTTACCACTTCACTGTGCCATATTGATAATTTCCATAAATGGTAATGGGTAAGCAGCCAGGTTAGGCCTGAGGTAGCCATAAGTCCCTGAGCCTTTTGGCATGTCACTTCCAGATATAAGTTGCTTTGTTTTCAGTAGTAAACAAAAATATAATTTTCTTTGCTTTCCATAACATAAAATAAAGATCTACCAACAACTAAAAAATATTAAAAAAAATTTATGGCACCTCTTTACCAGAATGACTATAATATCTGAGCAAATACAACTATTAAATTGATCCAAAACGAATTTAATAGCTCTATAGACCAATGAACAAACAATAGAATTAAAAGCTATCATTGAAAAACAGCACACTTTCTAGATTGTTTTATTATTAAATTCTGTTTAATTCTTAATACACAGTTTATAATAGTGTTTAAACTAGTCTTATCAGAAAAGGTTTTAAAACACCATTTTATAAGGTTTAAACAATTTTAATTCTAACATGGTAATGAAAATGAAAATTTTTATCCTGTATTAGGAAAATGTATAGATTCAAAATTAAACATTAATAAATCATAATGCCATGTGTGTAAAGAGATTTCAAAGTGATACGAGAATTTTAATTTTATGGGGAAAGTATTGTTTATTTCATAATTGTTGTTGGCAAAATTGTTTATCTTTATGAACAAAATTTTTTTTTTGCTGCTATATACCATGTACCAAGAAAGATCTTTCAAATAGGTTCAAGCATTAAATATAAAATTTTAGAAAATAATTGTGATAAATATTTTTGTAACCTTATTGTGAGAGATACCTTTCATAGCTTTATAAGCTATAAATACAGAAGTTATTTAAGTATATTAAAAAGAATATGCCAATAGAAATTAAAGAATTTTAACATATAAAAAGCTTATATTAATTCATCAAGCAAAACAAGTTAAATAGAAAAACAAATGATATGAACAGACACTTCAGAGAAGAAGAAAAAAGTTACACACATGCTTATGAAAATATCTTTAACTAGATCAATAGTCAAGGTATGCAAATTAAAGCAGTAATGAGATTCAACTTTTCCTTAAGAAAATGAAAAATATTTTAAATTGTGAATATAATTCTCGGGAATATTTAAGGAAAGGGGAATTATACCACCAGTGAGAATTGTTACAGATATTTAAAGGAGAAAAATGGCAGTTTTTTAAAATTTAAGTTAATAAAAAAATTACATTATTTGGGATAGTTTATTTTATGTGTCAGCTTAGCTAAGTAATGCTGTTAAACTGTTTGGTCAAATCCCAGTCTAGATGTTCTTGTGAAGGTAGTTTTTAGGTGTGATTAACATTTAAATCCATAGACTTTGAGTGAAGCAAATTACATTGCATAATGTGAGTGGGCTTCGTCCAATCAGCAGCAAATACTAAGATTTTTTGAAGATGTATTTCTGCCAAAATACTGCAACATAGAATCCCTGCTTGAGTTCTCAAATTGCAGATTTTGCCTTAAGACTGCAACATCAATTCTTCCCTGTTGGCCTGCTCTGTGGATTTCACACTTGCCAGCTTCCACAATTGTGTGAGCCAATTCCTTAAAACAAATCTCCCTTTCTATGTATATCTATTTCATTTTGATTCTGTTTCTCTGGAGAATCTTGACTAATATACTCTTACACCATCAATAACACTTCCTGAAATTTATACTACAAAGATAAAGTGTGTGTGTGTGTGTGTGTGTGTGTGTGTGTGTGTGTGTGACAGAGAGAAGTGGGGGCAAAGGGAGAGAGAGAGAAAAATATATAGATACCTTTATTTTTAGTTTTGAAAACCTTATGTGTCCATCATTGAAACTTTATTACAAAAAGACAATATGAAATATTTTGCAGTTAAAAATAATGATTTATTTCTAAAATCTGTTTAATTTAAAAAATTTCAGTAATGTAGTAAGTTAAAATAATTATAAAGAAAAAAATGTAACAAAATACCATGTGTATACCAGCAAAAGCAAAAATGTATATACATATGAGCAAGATAAAAATATGGAACTGAATGTATGGGGGGGTAGTTTGGCAATATTCATAAGAAGAATGAATAATAATGATTGAAAATTGTGTATATATACACATTTTTAAATAAGTGCATATATACATGTATATGTTTATATATATGCTTATATATGTATATATATATATATCATTTTTTTACAAAAGATTATACCTGCTATTCTCTAATAGGTTTGTTTCTATTTTTGTGTAGTATTAAATATTATGTTCAAAGATAATTTTAAGTAACTGCACGCATTCTTTCAAATGGGTATATTCTATTTAGGTAAGCTCTCCCATCTTTTTGAACAATAATATTATTTCTATTTTCTCCAAATTATAAAAAAAATGGAGATACCTCTTCAATTAATATATGTATGCATAACATTTTTGGAACAATTTCTAGAATTTTAATTGCCAAGTTAATTGGTATATAGAATTATGTTTCTTATAATTATATTACTATTAGAAGTAATTGACAATTACATTGTATATTACTAATATTATGAAGACAGTATGTTTTCTATTATTTCTACTAGTAGTAATGCTATTATTAATATATCTTTTAAAATAGGACCTTATGAAAATTTGCTTACATTTTTTCATAGTTTCTGGAGGAGACAGTTGTCATTAAGTTTTTAGTGGAATGAGACACAGGGTAAATGCATTTGAAGGTAGAATTTAAAGGCAATGTTGAAAACTAATATATCTAATTGTATTATATCTGTATGTATTTTTACTTTGCAACTACTTTCAAAGTTACCCCCCAAATTATAATCTTTTGCATGTTTCTGGGTTAAACTCTGTTAAAAATCTTTTGAGATGCATGTTCTAAAGATGATGATAATTTTTGCTTACTGATTATTTTTTCAATAATTTGTTTTTCTTTGTTTTACAGTAGAAAAGCACTGAAAGCACTACATGAAAACTAATAATTTTTAATGGACAAATAGAGCCACAGTCTAATTCTATAATAGGGCAACTGTATTCCCTTAAAATAATAACTATTCGAATTATAGGTCTTTTTTTTCCAAGTGTATGCAGTTTATGATTTATTAATGGAACATTACATATTATCATAAAATCTTAATACTTGCACAATGACTTCAAATTTTTTTACCAGTATCTAAATTTAATGCTCTTTGCAGCTAATTTTTGTAGACATTTTGAAATCATGCTGAATGCCAGCAAAAGCAAAAATTTATATACATTGAAAACTTACTATGATCAACATTTCCTTTGAATTTTTAGCTCATTTCCCAGTAATTTTCTATTGAACTTAGGTAATTGACTGTAAACTTGAGATTGCGAGCTTTTAAAACTATTCAATATTATTAATAATATCTGTGTATTCAATTATATGTAATAGTTAAACGAATAATTTATTGTGTTATTTAATCTGACAGAGAAGACTTTTACTTTTTTTCTAAATTGCCTAAGTTATTACTTGGCCCTCCAATATGTTCAGTGGGGAGGAGCATTAGATTTGATTAATTTATGTCTTTATTTTAGAGGACTATTTCTGGTCTATTATCATCTTATTTATGCATCTTTCTAGTCTCTAATTTCAAGCTATGATAGTATTCTTTAATATATTATCTCACTTTTCCAGAGTAATAACAGACTGAACAAAACCTTATTTAATATTAGTGGTGCAAGAGCTCCAGGTAAAGGGTAGTGTTCTAAGTTTTTTTTTTTTTTTTTTTTTTTTTGTCATCTCTGTAATTCCAAATTTCTCTAATACTGAGTGCTATCTACAGTGAAACAAATTCCTATCTTGGAGAATTCATCTGTTTTCTTGTTTCAAGTTATACAGTTTTTTGAGTTTGTTATCAATATATTTTGATTTTAAAGATGCTATATCATTTTGGGCTTAGATTTACTTGAATTGTGTCTGTCCTGATTTATGTTGTATTGATTTTCTATTTTACATTTTATTTATTTATTTTTTATAATTTATTTATTTATTTATTTTTACATTTCATATTATACTTGTAGAGCACATTTTTAATATCTCTGGTTGTATACATAGTATATATTCACACCATTCATGACTTCAAACATGCACTTAGGGTAAGGATATCCATCTCATTCTACCATCTTTTTTTTCTATTTTACATTTTAAATGTTCAAGACTTGCTTTATCTTGACCTTTTAATTTTTGTTTATTTTGATTTTTCTGTAACTTTTTGGGGTGGTTACAGACTGCTTTAAGAATAATAAAATCTACGGGTATTATTTCTGTATAACCTATACATGTGCATTCAAATAAAAGTTTACAAATGTACTGAATTCATCATTTCCAAATTAATCTCTGATTTGTACCATAGCTTTAACATTTTTTCTTTTGTGGCCTATGTTCTTGGAATATTAAAAACAATCTAAATAATTTCATGGAAGATCCAAGACTCCCCTTTCCCACTCCAGTTTCTTTGGTCTTGAGATGTCTAGGCTGACTTACATTGTTCAGAAGGATATTAAAAGATTAAGTCATTTGTCAAAGGCAGAACAAACTTGTACAACCATCCCCATGTTTTTTTTTTTTCCCAAATTTATGAGCTATATATTATTTTATAATGAGAGTTTTAATTGTTAAGGCTAGCAGATAACTCAGATTGTTTGGCCAGTAGTATATTAAAAAGCCAATTTAAAATATTGCTTGGGGAGCCTCAAGTAAATTTGAGATGGAAATATAAAGAAAATATTTTGACATAAAATAATTTATTTCTTTAAAATTTTATTTTTAAAAATAATTCATGTTAATAAGAGAATAAAATCTTCCAGGAGAAGTTCATCCAATGTTAAGACCCCTAAAGCACAAGAATTAAAACCAAGAATTAATAAATGGGATGGATTCAAACTAAAAAGCTTCCTCTCAGCAAAAGAAACAATCAGTGAGGTGAACAGAGATCCTATAGAATGGGAGCAAATCTTTATCTCAAGCACATCAGACAGAGCATTAACTTCAAGAATATATAAAGCTCTTGAAAACCTTTACACACAAAAAACAAACAACCCAATCACTAAATGGGCTAAGGAACTGAAAAGACACTTCTTAGAAGAGGATATACAATCAATCAACAAATACATGAAAAAAATGTTCAACATCTCTAGCAGTTAGAGAAATGCAAATAAAAACTACTCTAAGATTTCATCTCATGCCAGTCAGAATGGCAGCTATCAAAAACACAAACAACAATAAATGTTGGTGAGGATGTGGGGAAAAGGGCACACTCATACATTGCTGGTGGAGCTGCAAATTGGTGTAGCCAATCTGGAAAGCAGTATGGAGATTTCTAGGAAAATTTGGAATGGAACCACCATTTGACCCAGCTATCCCACTCCTTGGTCTATACCCAAAGGACTCAAAAACAGCTTACTACAGGGACACAGCCACATCAATGTTTATAGCAGCACAATTCACAGTAGCTAGATTGTGGAACCAACCCCAATGCCCATCAATAGATGAATGGATAGGGAAACTTTGGTATACATACATAATAGAACACTACTCAGCATTAAAAGAGAATAAAATCATGGCATTCACAGGTAAATGGATGGAGTTGGAGGAAATAAATGCTAAGTGAAGTTAGCCAATCCCAGAAAACCAAAGGTGGAATGATTCCTTTGCTATGACCATACTGAATTATAATGGCAAGGGAGGGGGGGGAATGAGAGGAATGAAAGAATGTTAAATAGAACAAAGGGAAGAGAGGGGAAGGGAGGTGGCAAGGGGATAGGAAAAATGGCAGAATGAGTTAGACATCAATACACTAAGTACATATATAAAAAACACAAATTGTGTGAAAATACTTAATGTATAATCAATGACTTGAAAAACTGCTCTTTTTATGCAATATAAAAGGAATTGTACTCTGCAAGCATGTATAACAAATTAAAATAAATAAATAATTTAAAATTTAAAAAAAAGACCACTAACTTTAGATTTTTAATTAACATATCCCCACAGTCTGATGCAAAGTATTTCAATGAATGAACGTTGGAACAATTAATAGAAAAGCAATTGAATAAATAATTTCACTAAAAGGAAAATTAATTTTTAACATTTACAGATTGGTGAATGGTTTGGACCTGTTTTGATTGTTTGGCTTTACCTTCTATCAGCCATTATAAAAATAAATCATTATGCAAATCAGTGTATTTTAAAAAAATTAAAATTAAAGTAGAAATTATGTAAAGTTTATTTAAAATATCAGCCTTGTTAAATTAATAATAGAAGATACTAAGCATATAAGAAAATTAGAAATTAACCTAAATATTAACATCAGTCACACAAGTCTCATAGGTTTTGTTCCTCTCTTTCCTGATTTTGTTTCACTAGTAAATATTTTATAGTGTAACATTTAAATTCCTTTAATGATGTTTTAATTGTAATTTTTAATCATTTTCTTGGTACTTTGTCCAGGTCTGAACATTTTCATCTTAACTTACAAGATCTACTTCAGACTTGCATGATTTCTTTATGCTGTTTTGTGCTACTAATATTATAACATTAACATATTAATGTTATACCTATTACATTTGTATATATTTTAACATTAACATATTAATGTTATACCTATTACATTTGTATATATTTTAAACTCAATAGTTCATTATTATGACTATCACATTATAAAATTTTATATCCTTTTGAAGAAAGGAAATAATATATATATATATTCACATAGTTTGTTATATTAATGGTCCTATTTATTATTCTTTTTTTTTTTTCCATTTGTTTCTGTAAATTTGAGTCATCTTTGCCATCACCTGTCTCTCATACTGTTACTGTATATGATGGTAGAGATCCAAGTATACAAAATGTTTAAATTAGTTAAGAAAGAAAATATGTATGAATTTATTGCATTTAAAAATTATATAATTATGTTTACCAAGTATTTTCACATCAGTTCAAATTAATGTCAGACATGATTTCCTTCAGCCTTTAAAAAACTTCCTTTAACATTTCTTGTAAGGCTTCTCTGATAGAAGTAAATTTCTCAGTATTTATTGATTAGGGAAAACTTTTATTTCATGTTCAGTTTTTAAAGCGTTTTACCAGATTGAAGATTCTGGTTGAGATTCTTGTTTTTGTTTTTGCTTTTTATCCTTGTAGCCCTTTCATTATGTCAGACTACTGTCTCCTGGACTCTTTTGTGCCTTATCAAAAGTCAGTAATCTCATGGTGACTCCTGTGTATATGACTAGTCAATTTTTCCTTGATGTTTTCTGTTTCTCTTCATATTTTAATAGTTTTATTATGATGTGTCTGCATGTGACTTTAAAAAATCCTATTTTGAGTTCATAGATTTTTTTGTGTGTTTGTTTTTCATCAAGTTTCAGAAATTTTTATCATTATTTCTTCTGATATTTTCTCTACCTTTTCCCATCTTTTCTGTCCTCTGTATTCCCATTACTCTTGTTGGTGAACTTAATGATGTTCAATAATTAACTGTTTGTGGGTTGGTCCATATGTCTTAATTTTTTTTTCAAATTTCATAATTTTCATCAGTCTTTTTAAGTTTTCAATACTTTCTTATTCCACTTTATATCTACTATTGAGCTAATTTAGTTTTCATTTTTTTTCTTTTTTTTCAGTTGTAGAATTTCTGTTTGATTCTTGTTTTAATATTTGTTTTTAATGATAGTCTGTATTTCAAAAAAGCATTTTCATCACACCTTTGTGCTTGATTTCCTTTAAACATAACACCTGCTTTGAAGTCTTTGTTAAGTTTGTCATCTGGCTTCTTTCATAGGCAATTTTGATTGCCTACTCATCTATAATTTACATTTTTTGTTTCTTTGCCTGTCTCATAACTTTTGGTTGAAAACTGAACATTTTAGATTACAAATCAAATAAACCAGTATACTCTGCACCTCCATTCAGGATTTTTGTTGTTACTCATTTATTTGTTAATTGAATGATTTGGCTGGATTATTTTAGTGAAAATGTATGTTCCCTGAACTGTGCAGCTTCTGAGAGTGCTCATTAATTAGAGGGCTCATGTTTGGCTCATGCATTTACTCCAGGATTGACCCTGGTTTTAACAGGGCCTGGGCTTCTTATTCTTTCTCCCCCCCCCCCCCCCCCGATTTCTCTGTTAAATTCTCTGGTCTCCTCTGTTACCTTACCCAGAGTAAGCCTCTACTAACTGCCACTCTATTGAACAATTGTTTCTGACATTGCTCTGGGACATAAATTGCTCCATAGTTTGCTATATTCTAAATTGGGCACCATTACTGGGTAACTTTGAAGCCAGTTTTTGCAGTTTGTTCTGACCCTGGAAGGGCTCTTAGTTCTATCTCTTTGCCTGGTTCTTTTTGGTAAACTTCAAACTAGTCAACTGTTTCCTTTCTCTTCTCAGAGAGCCACCACCTCCTCTTAATTGCACAATTTTCATTATTTTAATAATGTTTTTAGGCTTGAACTTCCCCTGATTTTCTGGTCCATGAAGGTAGTTCTCTTTTTGAGGTCAGAGTTGCCCCAGATATGCTGCATATATTCATGAGGAGACCCTCTTTGTCACTTGTGTAAAGCAGGGGGAGGGTCAATGGTACAGTTCTCTCAGTGACATCCTTGTTTCATAAAAAAAAAAGTGCTGAACTGTGACAATTTCATGTGACTTGGAATCTCCACCCTACAAGTGAGTTGTGGTAAGAGCAATCAAAGTTTCTGTATTCTGTACTTATTGCACCTAGGTTAGAGCTTTTGTTCTGAGTGGGAACTGAAGGGGGGAAAGAAAGTTTCAGACATCAACTATTCTTGCCTGGCATAATGCCTCTGAAACATGGAGTTAGGGGAAAGGTGTGATAACTGCTGGTGCCTTTCTCTTTTTGGTGAGATGCTTTAGCTCTCATCTGGGTCCTGGTGGAAGAGGGATTCTGTGTTCCAGCCTGTACCTACTCACAATAGAACTTGTGTTGGGCTGAACTGGGGGTGAAAAGAAAGGAAGGGAAGAAGAGAGAGCAAGTTGTGGTTTAAATGGTAAAAATTCTCATTGTTATGAGACTTATATATTTTCTTGATATATTAAGAAAGTGAAAATATTAAGATAATGGGAATAGATTTTCTTGAATAAGTATTTATTCATTTTGTGGTACTTTCTTTGGAGAAATTCCAGACATCTTTAAATTTTCAAAAAAATAATTTTCACTGGTTATGGTTGTTTCATCAAGGATAGTTTCCACAGAATTATTTATATCTCCATTCCAGAGTGCCTCTTCCAAGTGTGATCTTTTCAAAGCCACTTTTATGTTTAAAGTTCTGCAATGAATTCCCATCTGAGTGACTTTCCTCCTGTTCTTCAGACATGCCATGTGTGGTCTTGCCTAACCAAGTATACACCATCTTGGACTTTTGCACTAGATATTTGCTCTAGATAGAATGTTTTCCTGAAATGCTTACTATATCTTGTCTCAGCAATATTATCTCTGATTAGCATTTATAAAAAGTAATTCATTTAATATATATTTCATGTTTTATTTCTTCATGATCTTTCTCTATTTATTAGTTTTCTTCAAAGAGTACATTTTGGACATTTGCAGGATACTATGTTTTGCCTGAAAATCCATTAGTTTCTTTACTTTTGGAAGTTGACTGAACAGTAGAGATTATCTTAAAAATTTCTCTTGTGCTAGGTATGTTTATCTGATTACATTTTTTGTTACATTTGCAAGTGAGCATGAGTAAAGAGTACAGTTTCTGCTTTACTTGCTTGAATGATTATTATGTTTCACTTGTTTTTATGTATTTCCTTTGTAATGTGCTGGAATACTGATGCCTAGTGTCCTTGGGTGTGGTGAAATAAGATTGAATGAATTTATGAGACAGCACTACCTTACAAACTTAGTTCAGCATGAGAGAAATAAACTTCTGATTTGTTTAAATCATTAAAATTTTTATTCTCTAATAATCTTGAAAGTAGTTTGAATGAAGAAATAGTGCCCACTTAAGACATATGAGAAGTAGAAATTGCTTTCCTTAGATAGTTTTTGTTGTACTTCTGCTATTAAGGAATAATGGTAACAATAAATTTACCTGGTTCATCATTTGAATTTACATTACTTTGCTATTTTGTCACATTGAGTGAATGTCATTGATATTTGGTAACCTGTTTCCATGATAGGGGTGTGGTTTAATTTGATGCTTTCTTACAAAGACTGTTAAATAAAGATTGCTTGAAAATTTTTATCTAATGCTTTTTCAGCACCTATTTATATAACCATACATTTTTTTCTCCATTAATTTGTTGATACAATGGTTTTTGCAATGCATGAGCATAGTGTTCTTATACTTTGCTTACCTTGATAGATTCTTTTTTCTATTATCCAAAAAATTTGCATCTGTATTCAAAGGTGAGTGATTCTGTGTGTTTCTTCCTATTGCCTTACTTGACACTAGTTCTAGTGCAATATTAATTAAGTGTGATAAAAGGGTATATCCCTCCTTTGATTTTGAACTTAGAGGGTAAAACATTCAGCATTTTACCATTAAGTATGATGTTTGTAAATTTTATTCACTGGGTAATATTTTGGACATATTGTGGTAAAGCATAGTATCAAAATTAACCTCAATTATTTCTTTTTATCATTTTTTATTCTGTACATTAGTAAATTTAGAATTATATTGTGACTTATGTTCTGTTGGCTAGTACTGATCAAGAGTACTAGTATAATGTAGTACAAATATAATTTTTGTGTTGTGGTAAGTACTTATACCACAATAAAAATGACTTCTTTACTGGAGGAAAAAAGTCAGACTTCACACTGGTTGTCTTATGTTCCTGTTGATAGTTTAGTTATGTTCTTCCTGCCATTATATTTTAAAAATCATAGACAGATATAAGTACAAAATCATTTGTACATTCATAATAGCAGAAATTTCTCACACTCATTTATCCCTTGATGCATATTGGCAAACATCCTTAGTCCCTAGATAGAATGCTATAATAATAAGGAAAAACAAATACTCTATTGAATTTATCACCATACTATCTAAAATGTAGTAAATTTATGAGTAATTTTTGCTTGTTTTCTGGCAAAAATCTAATGGATTTTTTTTTCTTCCCTTATAATAAGTCCTTTCTTCTTGTGTAAAAGACACCGAGAAAAAATTTTTAGAGAATATGAAGCAAAATGGATTTACATAACCAAAGGATCTGAGGATGGGTTTCTGAAGGATATCATTTTCAAGGATGAAACTAATATAAAAGGAGAACTTACACATTGGAAACATGTAAGTATAGTTAGCTTATTATTTTGAGATATTTTTATTTATTACACTAGAGTTCTAAATTACAAAGCATTAGTAAGAATTTCTTGAATCTTAAATATCTTCCATTGTATTGTTAATATTATTTATACCATGAGAAAATTCATATAATTAATTACTACATTATAATATAGTACATTAATAACATCATCATTTAATAATATGTGCTTTGATATATTAATCTATTTAATTATTGAAATAATAATAATGATTTAGAACTCAGTTGAAAACAAAAAAAAAGTATAGCTTATTAAGGTATAGTATAATATTCATTCAATATTTTATAATAAATCACAAATTGCTTTGAGGATGCATGGAAATTGAAAGAAATTTACTTACATTAGTTGAATGCCTACTCTGTACAAGGAACTGTGCTAGGTATTGTGCATGTGGTATGCAGTTTATTATTCACAACAATATGATATAGCTATTTTTATCTAATCTTATGAGTAAAGAAACTAAAGTTCAGCAATGTTAATTAACTTATAAAAAGTCACATAGTTAAGTGATATAGCTTGCTTTTGACTATAGGTCTCTGACACCAAAGTTTGTGCTTTTCTCTCTGTAGGGCTTTGTTTTGATTTGTACATTATGTAATGGTAGAAATGAAGACTTAACATTATAGTAGAATTAACTAGAGTAAAAAATTTCATAATCCCTTTCTTTCTTTTTTTACCAGGGATTGAACCCAGGGTACTTAACCAATGAGTCATCCCCAGCCCTTTTTATCTTTTATTTTGAGACACTATCTCAATAAATTGCTTAGCGCCTTGCTAAATTGCTGAAGCTGTCTTAGAACTAGTGATCCTCCTGCTTCAGCCTCCTTAACCACTGGTATTATAGGCGTGGGCCACCACACCCAGCTAATTTTTAAATTTCTAATGTGTTTGTGATAAAGTCCTTCATACATGAACTTATTCCTGAGTAGAGTGAGCTACAAACATTTTCATTACATTAGCATAACAATAAGTGACTGCAAAATGTCCAGACTACCAATAGTTTGATTTCAAATAAATAAGAACTTGTGTTCTAGATGTATAGCACAGGAATGTTCACAAGTCCTCAAATCTCACAAAAAGTTATCTTTTGATTGATAACACAGGTGTAAAAGGCAAATATTCCATTCAAAACCTTTTTCACATTGGTACTCAGTGGCAACTATATTATTTTTCTCCAGTTGATAGTGTACTCTGTGAAATTATAAAGTTCATATTGTTTCTCATGACCCTCTGTGTAGAATAGAAGCTCATTATTTCAGAGCATGCTACTTGATTTTTTTGCATGCTTTATACAGAGGATATTTTCAGTAAGTGTTGTATATTGATAACCAAATTATTGTATACTAATAACTTATTTGGATATACTTATATGTATGTATAAGTACATATAGTAAATGACTATTTTAGGAACATAAATCAGAATAAAATATTTTCAAAGATTATTATATGTGAAGTTACATAGAATATGACATAGAGCTTTGTAAATATTTAGAACTTTATGAAAATTTTGGTAAAATATATTTATTATAACAAATTTTCTAAATCTAAGTTAGACTATTGATGATTTTGCTAAAATGCCACTGTTAATGTCACTTTGAAAGAATTCTTCTTTCATAGTCTATACATATTTATATATATATTTTTTTTTTTTTTAAATATTTTCATTTGCTCTAGTTAGTTAGATATGACAGAAGAATGCACTTGATTCATTGTACACAAATGGAGCACAATTTTAACATATCACTGGTTGTACACGGAGTCACACCAGTAGTGCAATCATACATGTATTTATATTAACTTATGCTTTTTTGTTGTCTATAGACTCCATTTGCAGAACATTATAGATTTTTTTTTAGCTCAATTTCTTAATTAAAATGATCCTTAAATGTAATATTCATTTTTGGTAAATTATTTTTTCTTCTATATAAAATTGGCCTTCCATCTTGTTCCGGCTAAATTTGTAGTCTCCTGTTCACCTCACTTAGTTGATATATTATTCTTTTATTTATTTTTTACTACTCAACTACATAGTTTTTTGCGCACTGGAGTCTAGTTTATTAGAAACTATAATAAGAACAATTGATTCCAGTGGATGCCTAATAAAACCTATAACCTAAGGAATAGTGAAAAGGTGAAGGAGTAAGGAAAGGGGTGGAGAGCAGGAAAACTTCAGCATTTAATACAAAGAGTTCATTAAAAAATTACTGTGAGCAAAACAACAGAAAGGATTAGGAAAAAGTGGAATTAAAGATTCAGTAATTAGATGAAGTATTCAGCAGATTCTCTTATTTTGGAGATGAAAAGTTCTTGATGCAAAGGGCTTAAATTTTCTTTTGTTTTTGGTGACTTAAAGCAAAAAAAAGCCATAGGAGTGTTTCACTTAGGAAATGCCATGCTTCAAAGCCAGATGTCCTAATATACATCTTTACTGCTTCAAAGCCAGATGTCCTAAGTTTATAGAGAAAGACTTAGTAGTAAATGACATACAGAAACAAAGTCAAAGACCATGAGAAAGGTACCTGATGAAACTGGGGTGAGAATAGAAGAAATTGAATGTATGGAATAATAGGGAAATAAATTATCCCTGGCTTACAGGATTAATCAGAGGTTTGTTTGCTGCTTGTGCAAATTTGGCTGACTTAAATATAAGATTATAATGGTTCATTTAGATCAAGTTTTAAGGAAACATGAATACTATTATGATAAATTTTAGGTAAATATGGATATTACTATTATGGGTTTTTCTGGGGCACTTGCATATTTAAAATCTGCTTTGGTTAAAGTCAAGCTTTTTCCTCTGAGGCTATTGAGGAAAACATATTTATAGGGAGTAGTAGCACACACAGAAATTCTTTACTGATGCTTTGTGAAGTTATAGTAACATAAGCTTGACTATGGGATAGTTTCTCTGTTCTTTCATTTGTTTCCTATATTTCAAACATGAATTTTAGAAGACAAAGCCACACTGAAAAGAGAATCAGTAGGAAGGGGAAGTAGAGAGCATTTTACCATAATATTGGTGTAAGAGGTAGCCTAACTTACCTCTTTTCCTCTGCCTCCTCCCAAATCAGAGGAGACTAAGCTTAAGATGGCTTAGTCTCCATATGTTGTTAAAAAGAAAATATCCATGAGGTAAGAAAATGATAGCCAGACATCTTTACTGCTTCAATTGCATGGAAAAAAAAGAAAGAACAATTCTAAGAGTTGTAGATTTCTCTCTTCTTTGACAATTCACTTTCTAAAATCATGGTTTAATATTTTTCTTAGAACTCAAGCAATACCCACCCCCCTTAGGCATGAAGGTTGGAATTCCACATCCTTTGTCTTGCTTATCTTCTGGAGAAGGTGCTTGATTCTCCTTAAAAGAGAAAAATGATCCATATGATAATCTAATATAACTTCTCTAGAAGGGATCTCTTACCTTGTGATCACTTCTGACTGAACGCTCATATCTTGTACTCTTGTGGCACTGCATAGGTCCAGTATAACATAATCTAATGTGACATTCACCTATAGTAAAGTAAGATTGTTGTTGCTGATTTGGTGTCATTTTAAAATATTTTCATTCTAAAATACTTTAGTGATTATTGCTTTGCTTCCAAAGGTTATTTTTCCCACATATAATACTGGTGGAATTATATACATGCCATGTTGAATATAATCTCTATTAAATAAAATAGTGTTCTCAAATTGAACCCTCTCTATTAATTATTATTCAATATATTCTAAAGATTTATGTATTTCAATTTGCTTTTATAAACTTGAGGAAGTATTTATATAAAAACATAAATGATTACTTTTTAATTATACAACAAAAATATGTTGAAGTATACTTGTCAAGATGTTAACAGTATTTATTAAAATAGAAAATTTTAGGTGATTATTCCTTTCTAACAGCTGATGTATTTTTTTTAAATCAAATATTATGTTTGATTTTCAAAATAAAATAAATTTTAATTTTGCATAAAAATTACTCATACTTTTTATAAATAAATATAGAAATACTGCCTTCAGAAATTTCTAATTATTTTTATAATATGCCACACTCATTAATTATCTCCCTTTTAATTAATAAACTTAATTTTTAAAAAATTTTAACTTCACAACAAAATTGAGAAGGAAATATAGATAGTGTGCATATATTTATTGTCCTGCCAAACTCATAATCTCCCCCAGTATAGACATCTGACTCCAAAATATTACATTTGTTACAATTAATGAAATTATAATAAAAAATCATCACCCAGTGTCTGAAATTCACTTTGATTTCACTCTTGGCATTTTTTATTTATGTGTTTTGATAAATATATAGTTGCATGTATTCATTATTATAGTATCATATTGAATTTTTTCTCTGTCCTAAAAATCCTTTTCATCCTTCCTTTTCCACATAGCCCCTGACAACAACTGATTTTTTAGTCTCCACAGTTTGCCTTTTCCTGAATATCACATAGTTGGAAGCACACAGTACAAAGCTAACTTTGGCACCTTTCACTTGGCAATATGCATTTAAGTTTCCTCCATACCTTTCATGACTTGATAGCTTATTTTTCAAAAAGAAGTAAGTAATATTCTATTATCTGGAAATTTATCCATTGACCTACTGAAGGACATCTTGGTTGCTTCCAAGTTGTGGCAATTGTGAATAAAATTGCTATAAATTTCCATGTATGTTTTTGTGCAGATATAAGTTTTCAGTACATTTGGATAAATATCAAGAAGCATGATTGCTGAGTTGTATGGTAAGAGTATATTTAGTTTTGTAAAAAATTGCCAGTCTTCTAAAGTAGTTGTTACATTTTATATTCTCAGTGACAATGAATAATAGTTCTCATTGCTGTATGTCTTCACCACTTTTTGGTGTTCTCAGTGTTTTGGAGTTTGGCCATTTAGTAGGTATGAAGTATTACCCTTTTTTGCTTGAGTGCATAGTTCCTTTAATGACATATAAGGATGAAAATCTTTTTATATGCTTACTTTTCATTATTTTATCATCTGCAGTGAGACATACTTCTCTTTTTAGTATTAGAAAACCTAGATTATTTATTGTATGGCCTATGTGAGTAAGAGAGAAAAAAGGAGGATTCACCTTTCTCAGGACTTCTACAAGGCAGAGTTCAGGACTTCATTGACATCACAAATTATACAGATGGGATTCCATAGAAATATTCAGAACATAGCTGGCAAGTCAGACTGAGATTACATAACTTTATACATCCAAGAACTAATCATATTTTATTGTTTTTAGAATTTTATATATACTTTAAATTCAGGCAAATATGGAGAGAAGAGGCAAAGAATAATAAGTTCCATAACATTATAAACCAAGAAATATTGAATCTACAGCATACCTTCTTCTTCATTTGTTATTTTTAAGAGGAAATGATTAAGAAAATATTGAGGAGATTGAGCCCATATCAAATTTAGGAAATGTGGAATTGGTCACCTCATTCTAATATATGAGTATTTTAAAAACTTATGGTTATTTTAATTTAATTTAATTTAATTTTTTGTGAAGTGTTTCATTATACTGGAAAGTGACTCTTTTACTTTGGGTAGGGTACTGGGGATTGAACTCAGGAGCACCCAAACACTGAGCCACATCCCCAGTCCTATTTTGTATTTTATTTAGAGACAGGGTCTCACTAAATTACTTAGCACCTCATCATGGCTGAAGCTGGCTTTGAACTTGTTATTCTCCTGTCTCAGCATCCGAGCCACTGGGATTATAAATATGTGCCACCGTGCCCTGCTGGAAAGTGACTATAAAATTAACGAGCTGCTGTAATGTTGCCCTAGCTAAGAAATAAGTTTTACAATCACATTCTTATAACTTATCTAAAAACTGCCCTTTGTTATTGACTTAGTCATTTTTAGGCCTCACCAGAAATAATTTCAAGTGGTATTGTTTTTACTTACAATGTCTCTAGCACTGTATAAACTGTAAGGTCTTAAAAGTTGGAATTATGCAAGTTTTATATTGAAACTAGTAAGGGATGGTATGCAGCTAAGAAAAACTCACTGGACAGTGACTGATTTTATAGTATGGAATTGAGAGGGTTGTACCGATTCAAAACCAGTTTAGTTACATCTTATAAGTTTAATTTAAGGAGTTGTAGTTGTAGTTAAGTATTAAGTCTTTTGGGAAGTAGAGGCTTTTTCTGTCAGGTAGAAAAATATGATGTTTATCAAACAACTTAAAGGACAGATATTAGGGCTACCAAAGGGTAAAGATAATTAAAGTTTACTTCAGGTGTTTTTTTTTTTTTTCTTTTGAGAGCCAAAATTAACATTTTATAAGGCAGCCTTTATTTAATGACTCTGCCAGCACATTGGTGGCTAAATTTAACAATTTAATAAAGATTTGCAGTTATTTATTACATGCATTATAGGTATCAAGTCCTCTGCTAGTCACTGAAAGTAAAAAGAAAACAAGACATATTGCTTTTACACAAAGATTTTATGAACTAAAGGGAGAAGACTGGAATTTTCTTCTTTTGTAAGACTAGGACGGAGGCATGCAAAGATAATATTAAATACCATTTGTTGCTGCTCAGGTGCAAGGAGTATGGTTAGCTTTTAGTTCCAACTGTTAGTTTTCTTAGTGTTCACTTCTGCTTTCAAGGCAATGTTCTATTATTATCTAGGTAGAATCCAGACAGTTATTAAGGGAACTTTATAAGGATCTGGTCATTTTTGCTTAGTGCAGGCCTGTAACTTTCAAACAGGTAGACTTGCTCTATACTTCTGTCTTGGGCTGGCAGAGACTGGTTTTCCCAACTTAATCCTGCCTACTTCATTTTTCCTTTAACAAGTATTACTTCCCAAGGAATCTTTTGCATATGTAGTTTTGTTTTGGCATCCATTTCTTTGCTGAAGACATCAATGACACCAATTATTATGCCTAGCTCCATAGATGTGAATAAGAAAGATTTGAAACGAAGTAGTCACAGGATTATTTTTGAAAAGCAGGAAGTAGATGCTAGATTAATACATAAATTGATATTCAAAGCTGTAAGGGTTGCCACAGTCAATTGACAGATCACTAGAAAATGAAAGTTGAACAGAGACTTTACCTAATGCCTTCATCATCCTTGAAAAGGGAAAGAGATAGAAAGTAGAAAATTCTTATAGTACTGCTCAACAAACACTTTGTGCATGGGAGTGAGTGATAGAAAATTAAGTAATTTAACTTGAGATAGCAATCAGGGATAATGTAAATTTTAAAGTATTAGTTATAAAGAAGATCCTATAATTTATCCCAAGTGGTAAGATTACTGGCTTCTTTGAACATATTACTTAAAAAAAAATCTATCTATAAGTCAGTAAATGCCTATAAGTCTTAATATAAAAAATGCATAAATATATCATCTCCTAAGACTTGCAAGGCAAATATAAATGCAAATGTAAATATTAATTCCTTTCTTCTTAATATTCTTCAATAAGGTGGGTGTGTTTTCCTTCCTTGAAAATACTATTGATACTTCATAACTGATTTTCAGCTTTGATTCACACAGAACACTCACATATCTGCATGCCTTGACCTTCTGGAGCATGTTAGGAAACACTGACAGGGTAGTGCTAGAGCATTTGATAAGCACACAACTTGAAAGTAATCATTTGTTCTGTATGTAAAAGTACTCTGTCCATGAACTATAGCAATATCCTTGCCTGAATTCATGCATGGAGAGGGTAGAAACCTACCTAACCCCCTTTAACTTAGTTCCCATCAGTACTCAATATTTTTCTCTTTATTGGTGCAACTAACTGGAAGTGGATGGCTAATTTTATATGAAGCAAACAAATGGCTCACATATATACATTTCTATTGTTATTTACCTAATTTTCCTGACTTCATACTTAAAACTCACTCTTTCTTATTTAAAGACAGATTTTCTGACATTGTGATGGTCTTCATTCTGTACTTCTGATACCATATACTTATTGCATATTTCCAGATATTTCTCACTTTTATTCCCCTTATCCATGAATAGAAATGAACTTAATTTGTTATAGGCTCCTTTTCTAATAAATCCTTTCCTATTACCATACTGTTTACTTCCACTATGACCCAACAATTAATTGTCCATTTAAAATCTCAGGGGTCATTTTTTTTTCTCTCTTTTTTCACAGTTCAATTTTTAAATAGTTCTAAGACTTAAATAAGTATTTCTAAAACTTAAATATATTTGAGGATATATTTCCTTTGGTAATGCCTAAACTAACAAACAAAAGGATTTTTACCAGGAGCATGAAGATTAAACTTATAGCAATCTGAACACTAGTAAAGGTATTTTTTAAATATTGTTCTTTTTTATTTCTTCTTGTGTGACTTGTCTTTGTCTATTTTTTTGTTGTTGTTCATTTATAAACTTTGATCATTGGTCTATTGATGTGGAGTTGCTATGTAGGGTTTTATTCCACTTAATTTGGAAAGCATAATTTCAGCTAAATTTGCCTTCATCATAGATGTCCTTTGCTATTAAGATAATTTTAATTTTAATATGATCCAGTCAGTGAGTAATTTGGTTCTTTTATTTTATATATTGATTTTAAAAGTTCTCCCCAACCAGCTGGGCACGGTGGTGCACGCCTGTAATCCCAGCACTTTGGGAGGCTGAGGCAGGAGGATCGCGAGTTCAAAGCCAGCCTCAGCAATAGTGAGGCATTTAATAACTCAGTGAGACCCTGTCTCTAATAAAATACAAAAAAGGGCTGGGGATGTGTCCCAGTGGTCGAGTGCCCCTGAGTAGTTCAATCCCTGGTAAAAAAAAAAAAAAAAAAAAAAAAAAAAAAAAAAGTTCTCCCCAACCTTAGGATTAGTAAAAGATGAAATCTTTTATTTTAACACTTTTTTTTGTTTTAATTTTTTACTTTTAAAACCTTATGAAATGGATATCAGTACCCTAAGTACATGGATGAAGTCACAAATGGTGTGAATATACTTTGTATACAACCAGAGATATGTAAAAATGTGGTCTACAAGTATAATATGAAATGTAATACATTCTGCTGTCATTTCTAACAACTTAAGAATAAAAAAAATAAAACCTTATTCTATTTGAAAGTTATTTTAACTTTGGATTGTGGTAAGGATAAAATTATATATTTTTGTATACAGTAATTAAGTTATGCCAACATCATTTGTTCTTTTATATATATTTTTAAATAATACCTTTATAACTTAAGATATTCTTATATTTAGTTGAAAACAGCATCATTTTAAAATTCTAATTTTATGATGTTCATTTTTAATAAGGCTAGTCACTTCATTATTATTGTCTAATCTTGTACTCTATATCTTCAAATAAAATTTAAAATCAATTAGTACTTTTGAATTTAAAATCTTTATGTGAGAATAGTTTTGACAAATTGAGTCATACCTAAAGAATAATGATATATGTGTACTTCAGTTCACTGATTTATTCTTTGGATTTCACTATGATGTCAAGTATTATTGACATAGTTTCTGTATTGTCTATTTTTTTTTTTGTTGTTGTTGTTGTTACTACAAATGATTTTGGTCTGTGTTGAGAATTGAAAATATTTTAAATTATAATTTTAGACTAGTTATTAATGAAAAAGTGTATCAGTTTTTCAAATTGGTAACTTATAAATAAAATTATTTTCAGTTGGTTCTGCTTTATTTTCAAAGTATGCATTAGAAAATGAATATTTTCTCTTCCTTTTCCAAAATCATACTTTCTTTTTAAAAAAAATTTGTTCTTTTTAGGTGTACATAACTGCAGAGTATTTTGACATATTTTGCATACATGGAATATAACTTACACTAATTAGGATCCCATTCTGGTGGTTGTATATGATGTGGAGTTTCACTGTTTGTGTATTCACACAGAAACATAGGAAAATTAAGTTGTATTCATTATACTGTCTTTGCTATTCCCATCTTCCTCCCTTCTCTTCATTCCCCTTTGTCTAATACAATAAACTTCTATTCTTCCCTCCCCTGTCTTTATTATGTATTAGCATCCATATATCACAGAGAATATTTGGCCTTTGGTTTTTTGAAATGGGCTTATTTCACTTAGCATGAAAGTCTCTAGTACCATCTGTTTACCTACTGCCATCGTTTTGTTCTTCATAGCTAAGTAATATTCCATTGTGTATATGTACCACGTTTTTTTATCCATTCATTTGTTGAATGGAACCTAGGCTGGTTCCCTAGATAGCTATTGTGAATGGAGCTACTAGAAATATTGATGTGGCTGAATCACTGAAGTATGCTGATTTTAAGTCCTTTGAGTATATACTGAGGAGTGGAATAACTGGCTCAAATGGTGGTTCCATTCCAATTTATCTAAGGAATCTCCATACTGCTTTCTATAGTGGTTACACCAACTTGTAGTCCCACCCAGCAATGTATGAGTGAATTTTCCCCCATATCCTCACCAACATTTATTACTACTTATATTCATTTTTTAAAAATATTTATTTATTTGTTTTAGTTGTACATAATGCCTTTATTCTTACATGGTGCTGAGGATCGAACCCGGGCTGTGCACATGCTAGGCAAGCGCTCTACCTCTGAGCCACAATCCCAGCCCAGTTATTACTTATATTCTTGATAATTGCAATTCTCATTTTCTCATCAGCATATTCAGAGGCTACATGACATGTGATATAAGAGGTTGAGCATATATACAGATATGAAAATATCTGTTGTTTATTAAGCTAGACACTAAATAGATTCTGAACAATGTAGAATAATCCCACCATTTTTCTCATTTTTTAAAAATGTTATTATTTTATAAAGATGCAATTTATGTGAATATTGAATGCATTTATTGCTATATTAAATAAATTGATAAGTATTTAAAATGTTATATTTTCAATTTCCAATATTGTACATATTGAAAGAATAAAACAGACAGATAATGTTTTGTGGCTTTACAACTTTTGAGAGTATAAAGGATTCTGTTGACAAAAAAATTTGAGAACTTCTACTAAGCCTCTACTCCATTAGATATTATCTTTTTAAATGTGACTTTATAATGATAAAATAAGAATAAATTAGGGATAGTTTGTATAAATATATCACTTAATGATAATAACCTAAATGTATTTGTAGTTTTTGTTTACTGTGCCTTATGCAAATCTGGTGTATTTACACATGGCTACAATTTTACTGTATAAAAATATTCAATGTTGAATATGCTGTCTACACAATGAAGAGTCCTTGTTCATTGGCTAGAAGACCTGTGTTTGATATCAGTTCATGAGATGTATATAGCTATCATGCATTTAACACATTTCTTCTATCTCTCTTAGTTAAAATACTTAACATATACACCTTTAAATAATTGCACCAATGTTATATTTTAAAGACAAAACTCTGTTACACATGTCATGGATATGATCCAAAGACAACTGAAAATAAAAAATGAGTAGTTCTGTGAGAAATACAAAAGAAAAGGGAATGCATTGATTAGGATTGGGAATTATTACCCTGAATGGCATTGATATACACAAAACAGATTTATTTTTTCTTTTATAAAAAGGAGATAAACAATGCTTAGCTGGTATAGCAACTGTACATCATAATGTTGTCAAGAGTTCTTCACTCTTTCTTCTATTGAATCAAGGTGTTGACAATGCTATCCTTCCAGAGGCTCCAGGATAGAACTATTTTCTTGCCTATTTAGCTTCTGGAAGCTGCCTACCTTATATGTCTTGTGATCCCTACCTCATATCACTCCACTTCTAATTTCTATTGTCCCATTTCCTATTTCTTTCTAAATGACCTCTTTCCCTCTTACAAGGACTTCTATTATTAGATCTAACCCTTCCCAATAATCAACCCATCTCAAGGAACACAGGTGTTTTGGGGAGAGATTTTAATTAATTTATTTTTTATTCTAAGTTGTTAGAAATGACAGTAGAATGCATAGAGCATATTTTTACATATCTCTGGTGGTAGACAAAGTATATTCACACCATTCATGACTTCATACATGCACATAGGGTAATGATATCCACCTCATTCTACCATCTTTTCTTTTTTTGTTGTTCTTCACCCTTTTGCTCTCTCCCTTTCCCTCCCTCCTCATTGGCCATTCTAGTGTTCCTCTAATCCTCACATGCTCCCCATCCCACCCCCCACTGTGAATCAGCTTCCTTTATATCAGAGAAAACATTCAGTATTTGGCTTTTTGGGATTGGCTAACTTCACTTAGCATTATATTCTCTAACTTCATCAATTTACCTGCAAATGCCATGATTTTATTCTCTTTTATTGCTGAGTAATACTCCATTGTGTATATATACCACATTTTCTTTATCCATTCATCTACTGAAGGGCATCTAGGTTGGTTCCACAGTTTAGCTATTGTAAATTGTGCTGCTATAAACATTGATGTGGCTGTGTTGTTGTAATATACTGCTTTTAAGTCCTTTAGGTATAGACCCAGGAATGGGATAGCTGGGTCATAAGGTGGTTCCATTTCCAGTTTTCCAAGGAATATCCATACTGCTTTCCATGATGGCTACACCAATTTGCAGTCCCACCAGCAATGTGTGAGTGTTGCCCTTTTCCCCACATCCTCTCCAACATTTATTGTCGTTTGTGTTCTTAATAGCTGCCATTCTGACCGGTGTGAGATGAAATCTTAAGAGTGGTTTTGATTTGCATTTCTCTAATTGCCAGTGATGTTAAACATTTTTTCATGTATTTGTTGATTGATTGCATATCTTCTTCTGAGAAGTGTCTTTTTAGTTCCTTGACCCATTTTTTGATTGGGTTATTTGTATTTTTGGTGTTAAGATTTTTGAGTTCTTTATATATTCTAGAGATTAGTGCTCTATCTGAAGCGCATGCGGTAAATATTTGTTCCCAATTAGTATGTACTCTATTTACCTCACTGATTGTTTCTTTTGCTGTGAAGAAGCTTTTTAGTTTGAATCTATTCCATTTATTGATTATTGATGTTAATTCTTGCACTACAGGATTCTTATTAAGGAACTTGGGGCCTAATCCAACATGTTGGAGATTAGAGCTTACTTTTTCTTCTATTAGGCATAGTGTCTCTGGTCTAATGACTAGATCCTTGATCCACTTTAAGTTGAGTTTTGTGCATGGTGAGAGATAAGGGTTTAATTTCATTTTGTTGCATATGGATTTCCAGTTTTCCCAGCACCATTTGTTGAAGAGGCTTTCTCCAATGTACATTTTTGACACCTTTGTCTAATATAAGATAACTGAAATTATATGCGTTAGTCTCTATGTCCTTTATTCTGTACCATTGGTCTACCAGTCTATTTTGGTGCCAATACCATGCTGTTTTTGTTACTATTGCTCTGTAGTATAATTTAAGGAAGTATAGTGATGCTACCTGCTTCACTCTTCTTCCTAAGGATTGCTTTAGCTATTCTGGGTCTCTTATTTTTCCAGATGAATTTCATGACTGCTCTTTCTATTTGTATGAGGAATGTCACTGGGATTTTGATTGGAATTGCATTAAATATGTATAGTGCTTTTGGTAGTATGGTCATTTTGGCCCATCCAAGAGCAAGGTAGATCTTTCCACCTTCTAAGGTCTTCCATAATTTATTTCTTTAGTGTTCTGTAGTTTTCATTATAGAGGTCTTTTACATCTTGGGTTAAATTGATTCCCAAGTATTTTATTTTTGGGGATGCTATTGTAAACGGGGTAGTTTTCCTCATTTCCCTTTCAGAGTATTTGTCACTGATATATAGAAATAACTTAGATTTATGGGTGTTGATTTTGTATCCTGCTACTTTGCTGAATTCATTTATGAGTTCCAGAAGTTTTCTGGTGGAATTTTTGGTCTTCTAGGTATAAAATCATATCATCAGCAAATAGTGATAATTTGAGTTCTACTTTACCTATCTGTATTCCTTTAATTTCTTTTGTCTGTCTTATTGCTCTGGCCAGCATTTCAGTTACTATGTTAAATGGAAGTGGTGAAAGAGGGCATCCCTGTCTTGTTCCAGTTTTTAGAGGGAATGCTTTCAATTTTTCTCCATTTAGAATAATGTTGACCTGGGGCTTAGCATAGATAGCTTTTATGATGTTGAGATATGTTCCTGTTATTCCTAGTTTCTCTAGTGTTTTGAACATGAAGGGTGGTATATTTTGTCGAATGCTTTTTCTGCATCTATTGAGATAATAATATGGTTCTTATATTTAAGTCTATTGATGTAACGAATTACATTTATTGATTTCCGTATGTTGAACCACCCTTGCATCCCTGGAATGAACCCTACTTAATCTTGGTGTACTATATTTTTGATGTTTCTGTATCCGTTTTGCCAGAATTTTATTGAGAATTTTTGCATCTATGTTCATTAGAGATATTGGTCTGAAGTTTTCTCTTTTTGATGTGTCTTTGCCTGATTTTGGGATCAGGGTGATATTGGCCTCATAGAATGAGTTTGGAAGTACTTCCTCTTTTTCAGTTTTCCTGAAATAAATTGAAGAGTATTGGTATCGGTTCTTCTTTAAAGGTCTTGTAGAACTCATCTGTGTATCTATCTGGTCCTGGGCTTTTCTTTGTTTGTAGGCTTCTGATGGCATCTTCTATTTCATCACTTGAAATTGGTCTTTTTAAATTGTGTATATCATTCTGCTTTGATTTAGGCAGATCATATGACTCTGGAAATTTGTTGATGCCATTGGTGTTTTGCATTTTATCAGGGTACAAGTTTTCAAAATAATTTCAAATTATTTCCTGTATTTCCGTAGAGTCTGTTGTGATATTTGCTTTTTTATTGTGTTTGTTAGTAATTTGAGTTCTCTCTCTCCTTCTCATTGTTAGCCTGGCTAAGGATTTGTAAATTTAATTTATTTTTTTAAAGATCCAACTTTTTGTTTTGTCAATTTTTTCAATTGTTTCTTTTGTTTCGATTTTATTGATTTCAGCTGTGATTTTAATTATTTCCTGTCTTCTACTGCTTTTGGTGTTGTATTGTTCTTCTTTTTGTAGAGCTTTGAGATGTAATGTTAAGTCATTTATTTGTTGACTTTTTCTTCTTTTGAGGAATTAACTCAATGCAGTGAACATTCGTCTTAGAACTGCCTTCATAGTGTCCCAGAGATTTCGATATGTTGTGTCTGTGTTCTCATGCACCTCTAAGAATTTTTTAGTCTCCTCTTTGATGTCATCTGCAACCCATTGTTCATTCAGTAGCATATTATTTAGTCTCCAGGTGTTGGAGTAGCTTTTATTTCTTATTTTACCATTGATTTCTAATTTCATTCCATTATGGTCTGATAATGGAATGGAATCAGGGTAGTATCTCTATAGTTTTATATTTGCTAAGAGTTGTTTTGTGGCATAATGTATGTTCTCTTTTAGAGAAGGATCCATGTGCTATTGAGAAGAAAGTATATTTGCTTGTTTGAAGATGAAATATTCTATATAAGTCAGTTAAGTCTAAGTTGTTTATTGTATTTTTGAGTTCTGTAGTTTCTTTGTTCAGCTTTTGTTTGGAAGAGCTATCCAGTGATGAAAGGTGTGTGTTAAAGTCTCCTAGGATTATTGTGTTGTGGTCAGTTGGACTCTTGAACTTGAGAAGAGTTTGTTTGATAAACATGGATGCTCCATTGTTTGGGGCATACATATTTATAATTGTTAAGTCTTGTTGGTGTATGGTTCCCTTGAGCAGTACGTAGTGTCCTTCTTTATCCCTTTTGATTGACTTTAGCTTGAAGTGTACTTTATTTGATAAGAGGATGGAAACCCTTGCTTGTTTCCTCAGTCCATGTGAGTGGTAGAATTTCTCCCAAATTTCACCCTGAGCCTGTGGATACCTTTTCCTATGAGATGAGTCTCTTGGAGGTAGTATATTGTTGGGCCTGGTTTTTTTTTTTTTTTTTTTTTTGGTCCAATCTGCTAGTCTATGTCTTTTGATTGGTGCGTTTAGGCCACTAACATTTAGAGTTATTATTGAGACATTTTTTGTATTCTCAGCCATTTTTGTTTATTTTTGGTATTTAACTTGACATGGTTTCTCCTCTGATTGGTTTTTCCTTTAGTATAATACCTCCCTCTGCTGATTTTCATCATTGTTTTTCATTTCCTCTTCATGGAATATTTTGCCTAGGATGTTCTGTAGTGCTGGCTTCCTAGTTGTAAATTTTTTTAGCTTTTGTTTATCACGGAAGTTTTTTTATTTCATCCTTAAATCTAAAGCTTAATTTTGCTTGGTGTAAGATTATTGGTTGGCATCCTTTTTCTTTCAGCTTGGTATATGTTGTTCCATGATCTTCTAGCTTTGATTGTCTGAGTTGAAAAATCTGCCATGATATGAATTGGTCTCCCCCTATATGTGATCTGATTACTTTCTCTTGCAGCCTTTAAAATTCTATACTTATTCTGTATGCTAGGCATTTTCATTATAATGTGTCTTGGTGTAGATCTATTGTAATTTTGTACATTTGGTGTCCTATAAGCCTCTTGTATTTGGTTTTCCAATTCATTCTTCATGCTTGGGAAATCTTCTGATACTATCTCATTGAAGAGATTGTGCATTCCTTTGGTTTAAAACTGTGCCTTCCTCTATCCCAATTACTCTTAGATTTGGTCTTTTGCTGCTGTCCCATAATTCTTGGATGTTCTGTTCATGTTTCTTACTATCTTCACTGTGTAGTCAACTTTATTTTCAAGATTATATACTCTGTCTTCATTATCTGAAGTTCTTTCTTCCAGTTGATCTAGTCTGTTGGTGATGCTTTCTATTGTGTTTTATATTGGTTAATTGTTTCCTTCATTTCAAGGATTTCTGACAGGTTTGTTTTCAGAGTTTCTATCTTTTTTTCGAAGTAATCTTTTGCCACCTGTATTTGCTCTCTTATATCTTTGTTGTAGTGATCAATTTTTGCCTGTATTTGCTCATTTAGGTCATTTTTAAATTCACAGATCATTCTAATTATGAACCTTCTAAACTCCTTCTCTGACATTTCATCAATGTCACTGAGCATGGGTTCTGTTATTGTAGTATCCTGGTTTGTTTGGGGTACTTTCCTCACTTATTTTTTTTAATATTTTCTATTTATTTGCCTTTCTTTCTTGCAGTGTAGATCTGAGATATTATAGTTTCTACTCTATATTCTTGTAATATCCGTGCAGGTTGTCTGTGCCTCCCCTTAATGTTGGGCTTTCAGAACCTGCTGCTGTCCGTTGTCATGGGGCTGGTGTGGGCTAAACTGGTTGAATCTGAGTCCCTGCAGTGGTTTGCTGGTTGGAAGAGGTGGTCCTCTGAGTGGAGATCAGTAAAGCTGTCCTAGGCCTGCCTGAGTTCCATGGGTGTGGACTGGGCTGACTTAGGACTGCTTGTGCTCAGGCAGAGGTTGGTGGAACTGCCCTGAGCCTGGCCACACTCAGGCGGATGTCAACAGGACTGACCTGGGGCAGGCCGTGCTAGGGTGGAGGTTAGCAGGACTGACCTGGGCCTGGCTGCACTCCAGTGTAAGTCCCAGGGACTGTCCTTGGCCCACCTGTACTCAAACATAGTTGGGTGGGTCTGTCCTTGTGTCTCCCGCTCTGGGGCGGAGGTCAGCAGAACTAACTGGAGCCTGGTCACACACGAGGGGAGGTCAGTGGGACTGACCTGACCCTGGCCATGCTAGGGTGAAGTTCAGTGGGACTGACCTGGGGCTGGCCATACTCCAGTGTAGGTCCCCGAGCAAGATTTTAATTTAAATGACGTATATTTCACTTAAAAACTTGGTAGATTATTAATCACACTTTCAAAGTCCTTTGCGCCATACAATGTGTTAGGGCTTGAATATTTGTATTCCCACAAATTTTATATTTTGAAGCCCTATCTTCCAGTCTGATATATTTGGAGATCAATTATCTAAAGAAGCAATTAAGTTTAAACAAAGTCATAGGATGGGATTCTGATCTGATGACATTAGCATTCTTACAAAAACAGACTATCCTGCCCTATGTGAACATAATAATAAGGTTGCCATCTACAATCCAGTAACAACCCTCACCAAAATTTCTATTAGCCAGAATCTTAATGTTAAGACTTCTAACTTCCATACATGTAAAAAAAAAATATATGTTTGTGTTTCAGTCACTAATCTATGATAACTTCTGAAAACCCAAAAAACAAAAACTAACATAAAATGTGAGATTCACAAGGTTCTAGGTTTTATGATGTAGAAATCATGGCAGCCCTTTATTTAGCATACCATAGCATGTCATCAGTGAAAGTATTGTTTTGTAGATTCGGGGAAATTTCTCCAAAAAAGAAATTTTTCTCTTCTTTTGCCTTCCTCCATCCTGTTGCTGGTATGTCATGGCCAGAACTCTTAGACTATAAGAGAATGAAAGCCACACTGAGGGTGGTGATTAAAGAAGATTGTGAGATTGTCCTACTAGTCCTAGACATCCTACAATTGGATGTTCATGTGAAATGGAAATAAACTTCTATCTTGATGTTTTACTCAGCTTTTATTGTTGTAGTTGTGTGACCAAAAGAACTGGCAATAACAATATAGAAGGGGAAAAGTTTATTTGGGTCTCATCGTTTCAGAAGTCTTTTTTCACATATGGCCAACTCCATTCTCTGGGCCAGAGGTGAGGCAGAACATCAGGGCATGGTAGAGGAAAGCAGCTCAAAACATGATAAAAATGAAGCAGAAGGAGAGCTCTGTTTACCAGGGACAAAATATAAACCCTAAAGGCATATTCCCAGTGACCTACTTCCTTCAGCCATAACCTACTTGCCTACTTACAACCCAAGTTAATCCATATCAGTGGATTAATCCACTGATTAGGTTAAGATTCTTGTGAGCTGATAATTTCACTTCTGAACCTTCTTTTATTATCATACACATCTAATTTTAGGGGATACCTAATGTCTAAACCATAATACTTGAATATGTCACTACATGTAGCCAAACTTAAATTTGAATACGTATTCTAATAGATTATCCAGTCTTACTTAAGTGAGATGTAATACCTCATGGTCTAGCAATCTACAAGTTAAAATATAAGGTGTCTACATCCAGCATATAAGATGACATAGAAACTGGATAATCATAATAAAAACTCCCTTTAGGAAAGAACGATAGTGGGAATAACTCTACCACTCTTCCATAGCAATTACCAAATCTATCTGTTAGGAATGATGAACACTCCTTTCTTTTGAAATAGAGTTGTTTTAAGATCTGGACCATCTCCTACATCTTCCATTTGAAATATTTTACTTATTATTATCTCCATGTAAGAAGTAGACATTAGCAAATTGGTTCTTCTTGGGACATACACACTTTCATAGCCTTAAGAGATTTTGGGACTTCTGGATTGCTTTAGAAAAATATGAGGAACACACAATGGCTTGGGAGGCTAAGGCACAAGGACAGTAAATTCTAAGACAGCTTCGGCAACTTAGAGAGGCCCTAATAAACTTAGACCCTGTCTCTAAATAAAATATAAAAAAGGCTGGGGATGTGGCTCAGTGGTAAGCACCCCTGGGTTCAAACCTTGGTACAAAATAAATTAAATAAATTAATTAAATTAAATAAAAAAGAAAAGATATATAGGAAACACAGCTATTTTCAGGATGGACTTTAGGATTTTAGTTTATTTGATAATACATTTTCTTAAAAAAACCTAGTAGCCTCCAAATTTATTTGATCTCCCTGGGTTCTATGGTTAAATAACTATAAAGATCTTATCTAGACATAGTTCATTATCCAGAAGACCTTGATTTTTTACTTACAAAATTCCTTTTATTCCTGTTTCAATTTAATTATAGCTCCACAAGTAAATTCTCTGAATCAGTGGACCATAGAGGGAAGGCAAAATTCTTTATATCTATTAATTTCACTAGTTTGGGTCTTGTGTACTCTTCACTGTATTTTTAAAATTTGTGGGAATTCTGGCCTGTAAAATGAAAATACTTTCCTCTAAATAATATTTTAATTTCCTACTGCTAGGAATTAGGGATCACTTGCCAATATTGAACCACATAAAATTTCAGATCTTGAGGTTAATTATAAACTTTTCATTCTACATTTGATGTTAAGGTTGATTATACTCTGTGTTACAAGTATTGTATTACTCTTAGATTTCCAGTTTAATGTGTGCAGGGTACTCTCCGGGTAATTTTGGCTTTGATTTTTGACTCCTGAGATTTTGAGTCACCAGTGCTATAGTCCAGTTTTTAACATGTTTCTTTCTCACCTGCAAGTTTTTTTTTTTGTTTGTTTGTTTTTAGAACTAAAGCATCTGAGTGCTTACTTCTCTGCCTTATAATAAATTTTAACCTGAAAAATCTGGTCTTGATATTGTTCCCTGATTTTCAAAGGACTTTGAAAACGTGTTTTTTTACCCAGATTTTTATGATATTCAGTGCACAATTACATTTTACCAATTTAGATGTGGATGCCTCTACTATCCAAATTTTATTTCTCTTATTCAGTGACTTTCTGTTACTAGATTTTTGTTCTCTTATTAAATAATACAGATTTTTTTTAACCTTATAGATATCCTCTTCTTTTAAGAGTGTATTGGAGACTAAAATCTGACTATTTTGTGTTGATTATAAGATCAAATGTTAATAATACCTCATGATTGTATCTTATCCCTACTACTACCATCAATTGTGTATATGTTGTACATTATTTCTCGAGATCCTAAACTGATCTTTGACAAATATGAGCCTCCAGATGTCAGTATTCTTCTCTTCCAAATGAACTACAAAATAATTTTAACTTAGTTTTATTTTTCAATGAGTTTATAAATACTTATATGTAATCTAGCTTGAAACCTGATTCATTATGACTCCATAGATATCACAAAAATATAGTCATATTCAATAGGAGAAAAAGAACGTACAAAGATACTATTAGTAAATTCAAATGAAAGGTATGGGAGTGTTATAATTAATAATGATGTGTTGTTTTCTTCATTTCAGTTTTAGCAAATGGTAAAATAATAGTTTAGAAAAATGAATATCCACTTGACTTTTTGTTCACATCATTGAATTTTTGTGAGAAACACCAAATAATGTTATAATTTTGATTACTTGAACTCTAGATTAAATAAAAAATTTAATTATTTTTCTTTAATCTTTAAGTATTTTTGATATCTTGTTTGTGACATTCCATTATAAGTTTAACTTACTGAAACTATTTTGTCAACTTCACATTTTTAAAAAATATGTACACTGAGACACAACATATAGAAATAGACACTATGTATACATACTGTCTTAGAAGAAAACTGGAACTAAAAGACTGGACAGATTGATAGCAACTTGGGAAATGTCAAAGCACAAGAGAACAGGAAATTTTCAAAGGCAGAAAAATATGAGGCTCAAATTGAGTGAGAAACCTAAATATCAGCATGATTAGTTAGGCTATGAGCAAAGGTAAATTAATAAGGAGTTCTAAGTATTTGTCTGCAGGTTTAGTTATCTCTTATTGTAGGTCATTAGGAGAGGAGGTTTGTATGTTGAAGATTTAGTAACTCCAAAGGAATAAAAGAATGAAACAGAAAAAGAACATATTTATATCAGAAGCTTTTCCCTCAAAAGAGATCCATACCTGCATATCATGAGAGATTCTAGTACTAGAATTTAAATTTGTTAGAATTAACCATATTTGACCTTGACTCCTGTGAATCAGATGGCCATTTATTGAGAATAGTCTCTTCATTGTCATATAGGCCTAATGTAGAAAAGCATCACTTTGTGTTCTCTTCCACCTCACCTCTGTTCTACCACATTGCCTTTATCCTACAGTTATGATTATAAAACAGTTGTCATCTCAAAGTAGGTACTAACATGCCTTCACTTGTTCACCTGAAGTTCTTGGCTCCAAGGTCAAAATCCCCTTTCTGGCACCTATTCTTCCTTCCATTTATTTAGAAATATGAATATTTCCAGAATGTACCTCTTTGTCTATTTTCCTTTGCACTTTAGCTTGCAGCATTAAATAAAACTATGTATTTCCTGAAGTAAACTGGAACAAAGATTTGATTTTTTTTAAATTAAGTCCTCTTTTACTACTAAGGGAAACTAGTTTCTCTGACTTAACTGAAATATTGCTATTAATTTCTATCCTATGCATGTGTCTTTTAAAGTTCAATTACACCCTACTTTCTTCAAAGATGACTATTTTATGTCAATATCTTTAAGAAAATAAAGCACTTTACCTACCACAGTGATACGCACATAGGAGGCAATCAACAAATATTTGTTTGAAATACTGTCTGTTGCATTTAAAAGAAGTATAATCCAAATTCTATGTAAATTATTTTGGGTTATAACTTATGACCCAGAGTCATTTGTGTATATTTTCTGAGAATATCAATCCACTGTGCTACAATGAAAATAGTATTTAACAGAAAGTCATCACTGATGTCTTTATGTCAATAGGAAGAATAAAGGACATCATTGAAAAAAAGATAGTTTAAGATAAGATGCAAGTCAAAACAATGATATAAATTTATGAATTATGGAAATAAAACCAATTTTCTTGCTGGTCCTGTTAGACTAGAACTTAGATACACTTCAAAGACAAAGGAGATGAAGCATTCATTGCATTCTGTGGTCTTTATAGTAAAGCTTATTATTCTAGAAATTCTACAGGCTGATTATATTAACAGACTGAAATTAAATTGTATAGTTAAATTACTATGTAGTAGATCCTTAAGGATTACTAGAGAAAACAAAAGTGTTTTGGTGCATAATCTTAAATTTTCGTATCTTGTTCCTTTTACTACTCTTAGAGGTAAGAAACTTGGTATTGGAGCAATTGATCTGAATCAGCATTCTGTCATTTTCCCCAATATTTAGGATTGTGGTATAATCTTGAAAATACTAGTTTAGATATATCGATAGACTTTATGCAAGATCCACACCTTTTGTTGCATATTCATCTTGTGGGAAATAAGTATTTATTTTCAACTAGTAAAATTTCTAAGAAATATACACATTTATTTCACAGGAAAAATCTTAAGGGACAGTAGAGATAGAATATTGTAAAAACATGCTTTTCTTTTGAACTTTAGCTTTTGATCTTATTGAAATGTTAAAATTCAATTTTAGATATTTTGCTATCATTTAGAGAGCCAAAATATTTAGAATTAATGAGTACCTCAAAACAAAGCTTGAGCTCAATGTCCTAAGGCAAAATGTAATGTTTGCGGACTGTTGTTACTAATGGTTCACCTGAAGAGTTAAACATTTTTTTTTTTTTCCATTTTAAACTTTATTACTGTATTTTTCTTCAGGATAAAACAAAATTATGGGTCAATTTTCACTGAAGTGGGCTGGATGTGTGTATTCACCTTTCATCAATGTCAAAAGGAATTGTGCACATCATTGCCTGGACAACAGGATGAAAATCTGTCTCTGACTCGACACTAGGGATATCAGCTGTACACACAAGATAAGTGTAAAGTTGAAAAGAGAAATACACGTAGTAATTCATCCATGTCAGCATATTTTAAGAAACTAAAACTTACATACAAATGTTCATGAAATCATTTACTTCCTCATACAAGCAAACTGATTACCATTTTAAAATTGAATGAAATATATGATCATACAAATATTGTGTTGCAAAGACTGCTAATGCACAACTTTTAAGCTGTCCATCGTCTTCTAATAGACAAGATTACAAAATTAATAAAAGAACCATTCTTTACCATTTACTTAGGATGGATTTTGATTTATTCAAACTAAACTTTTTTCATGATTTCAGTGTATTTCAATATTGAGCTAAGCTTTTAATGGGATTATTCTTGTTTCATGGTAAATCTATACATAAACATCACTAAATTTTCATAAAATATACTCAGCCAGTATGATTTAAGATGAAAATGTTAACTATTGAAACACATTGATGCTTCTCTGTAGGTTACTTTAGGTAATTTGCAAAATATTCCATCTAAACATGGGTTTTGATGAAAATATTCACCTAGAAAGCCTGTTGAGATTCATAGTAAACAGTTGGGATTCCTTTATATTTAAATATTGGTTAATATACATTATTCTGACAATGCTGATTTCTATAGTTTATGAAACCCTAAATAAACCTGTTTGTATTTTTGCAATTTTTTTCGATTATACTTTAGTTTTAATAGTTAATTTTATTTTATACTGGTACATAAAAATATAAGAATTGCACATGTTGTTGGGAAACAGATGATGCTTCAATACTTCAATACATGTATGCACTGGGTAATGTTTAAAACATATTAATTATTCCTATCTTCTCAAACATTTATCATTACTTTATAGTGAAAACTTTTTGATCCTATCTAACTACAACTTAGTACCCATTTATCAATTTTTCCCTATCCTTTAACCTTCCCCACTCTCCCTGGTCTTTGGTAATCCCCTTTTTACTCTCAACTTCTGTGACCAACTATTTTAGATTCAACATCTGAGTGAGATCATACAGTACTTGTCTTTCTATGTCTGACTTATTTTATTTAACATAATGATCTCTACTTTCCACTAATGTTGTAACAATGAATGAATAGTATTAATGGCCAAACAGTATTTCATTCTATATATGTACCGCCTTTTCTTTATCCTTTCATCATTTGATGGACACTTATACTGGTTCTATGTCTTGGGAATTGTGAATAGTACTGCAGTGAATGTATGTAGATGTCTCTTTGACATGTGGATATCATTTCCAGAGAATGTGTACCCAAGAGTCTGATTGCTGCCTCATATGGTAGTTCTTTTTTTTTTCTCTTAATATTTTATTAGTTATAGGTGGGCACAATACCCTGATTTTATTTATGTGGTGCTGAGGATCAAACCCAGGGCCTCACAACATGTGAGACAAGTGCTCTACCACTGAGCCATAGCCCCAGCCCCTCATATGGTAGTTCTAATTTTAATTTTCGAGAAACCTCCATAGAGTTTTCCATGATAGCTATACTCATTTATACTTTTACCAACAGGGTGGGAAGCTTTCTTTCTTTTAACATCCTCACCAGCACTTGTTATCTTTTGTCTTTTTGAAAATAACGAATTTTATTGGGGTGAGGTGATATCTCATTATGGTTTTGATTTGCATTTACTTGGTGATTAATGATGTTGAACATTCTTTCATATACCTTGTGGCCATTTATATGTTGTCTTTTGAGAAATATTTATTAGAGTCTATTGCCCATTTTAAAAACAGATTGTCTTATTTTATTTATTCTAATTTGTTATATATGACAGCAGAACGCAATTCAGTTTATGTTACACAAATAGAGTATAATTTTCCATGTCTCTGATTGTACACAAAGTAGAGTCACACCATTTGTATCTTCATACATGTACTTAGGGTAATTATGTCTATTTCATTCCACCATCTTTCTTACCCCTGTGCCCCCTCCTTCCCCTCCCTCCCCCCCTTTGCCCTAACTAAAGTTCATCTATTCCTCCCATGCTCCCCTTCCCATCCATATTATGAATCGGCATTCTTGTATCAGAGAAAACATTTGGCATTTGGATTTTGGGGTTTGGCTTACTTCACTTAGCATTATATTCTCCAACTCCATCCATTTAACTCCAAATGCCATGATTTTATCCTCTTTTAATACTGAGTAATATTCCATTGTGTATATATATCACATTTTCTTTATCTATTCATCTACTGAAGGGAATCTAGGTTGGTTCCATAATTTAGCTATTGTAAATTGTGCTGCTATAAACATTGATGTGGTCATTGATTGATTGTATATCATTTTCTGAGAAGTGTTTGTTCAGTTCCTTGGCCCATTTATTGATTGGGTTATTTTTTTTTTTTTTTTTATGTTAAGATTTTTGAGTCCTAGAGATTAGTGCTGTTTCTGATTTGTATGTGGTAAAATTTGCTCCCATCTGTAGGCTCTCTATTCACTTCAGTATTTCTTTTCTGAGAAGATGCTTTTTAGTTTGAATCCATCCCATTTATTGATTCTTGATTTTAATTCTTGCTCTATAGGAGTCTTATTAAGGAAGTTGGGGCCTAATCTGACATGATGGAGATTTGGGCCTACTTTTTCTTCTATTTGTCTTTTTGAAAATAACGAATCAGGCTCTCTGATTTAATTCCTGAGAGATAGGGGTTTAATTTCATTTTGTTGCATATGGATTTCCAGTTTTCCCAGCACCATTTGTTGAAGAGGCTATCTTTTCTCCAATATATGTTTTTGGTGCCTTTGTCTAATGTAAGATAACTGTATTTATGTGGGTTGTATATTCTGTACCGTTGGTCTACAAGTCTATTTTGATGCCAATAACATGCCGTTTTTGTTGTTATTGCACTGCAGTATATTTTAAAGTCTGGTATAGTGATGCCACCTGCTTCACTCTTCATCCAGAAATGTCAGTGGGAGTTTGGTTGGAATTGAATTAAATCTGTATAGTGCTTTTGGTGGTATGGTTATTTTGACAATATTAATCCTGCCTATCTAAGAATAAGGGAGATCTTTCCATCTTCTAAGTTTTTCTTTAATTTTTTTAAATTTAGAGTTCTTTAGTTTTCATTGCAGAGGTCTTTTACCTCTTTCATTAAGTTGATTCCCAAGTTTATTTATTTTTTTAATGGTATGGTAAATAGGGTAGTTTTCCTTGTTTCTCTTTCAGATGATTTGTCACTGACATACGGAAAGGCCTTTGATATATGGGTGTTGATATTTTATCCTGCTAGTTTGCTTGCTTTAGATAGATGGATATTTTAATTCTATATTTGATTCTTAAAATGCACGAACGTGAGGTATATTTCTCTGGTTCTCCTTAATTAATGTTTTATAACTTTCATTACAGTTAGCTTTCAACTCATCAGTTAAATTTATTCTTAGGCATTTTATTTGTTTTTGTTATTATTCTAAATTGGATTTCTTTCTTGATTTCTACTTAAGAGAATTTGATATTGGCCCATAGCAGTACTGCTGATTTTTGGATGTTTATTTTTTATTCCGCAAACTTATTTAGTAGTTCTAATAGTCTTTTTGTTGTAGTCTTTGAGATTATCAACTTATAAGATGAAGTTTTACACAAACAGTGTCAGTTTGAACCATTCTTTCCCAATTTAGATACCATTTCTTTCTTTCTTCTGCTTGATTGCCTGATTGCCCTGGTTAGGACTTTCAGTCCTATGTTGAAGTGATGAAAGTGGGCATCCTTGACTTGTTCCAGATCTTGGAAATCTTTCATCTTTTCCCCATTCTATATAATTTTAGCCACTGGCTTATTATAAATAGCCTTTACTATGTTGAGGTACAATCCTTCTATACCTACTTGGCTCAGCATTTTTATAAAGGAGGCATGTTGAATTTATCAAATGACTTTTCTGCATCTATTGAGATGATCATATGATTTTTGTCTGACCTGTTGATGTAGTACATCTTGTTTATTGATTTGCATATGTTCAACCATCCTTGCATTCTTAAGATAAATCTCACTTGATCATGGCATATAAGCTTTCTGATATGTTGTTGGATTTGCCTTGCTCCTAGTTTTTGAGGATTTTTGTATGTACATGAAATTGACTTATAATTTTCTATTTTGGATTATATTTTTATCAGGGTAATTATTTGTAAAAATTCCTTCCTTTTCTCCTTTTTGGAATATCTTAAAAATTCATGATATTAGTTCTTTAAATGTTTGGTAAAGTTCTGCAGTAAATTCATCTGGTCCTGTTCTTTTCTTTGATTGAGATAGATACTTTTCACCACTGATTGAATCCATTAAGTGTTATTGGTTTGTTCAGCTTTTCTATTTATTCTAAGTTTAGTCTTGGCTATTAGTGTGTATCTAGGAATTTGTGAAATTCTTCTAGGTTATCCAATCTGTTGGCATGTATTTGTTCATAAAAATCTCTAATGATAGCCGGGCGCGGTGGCGCACGCCTGTAATCCCAGCACTTTGGGAGGCTGAGGCAGGAGGATCGCGAGTTCAAAGTCAGCCTCAGCAATGGCAAGGCACTTAGCAACTCAGTGGGACCCTGTCTCTAAATAAAATACAAAAAAAGGTCTGGGGATGTGACCCAGTGGTCGAGTGCCCCTGAGTTCAATCCCCGGTACCACAAAAAAAAAAAAAAAAAAAAAAAAAAAAATCTCTAATGATTTTATTTCTGTTGTGTCATTTGTAATGTCTCCCTTTTTATTTATGATTTTATATAAGACTTCCATTTTTCTTAAATTTTTTAGGTAAAGGTTTGTCTATTTTGCTTAGAGTTCTATAGAACTAGCATTTTGTTTCATCAACATTTTGCATTGTATTTTAAAGGTGATGAAGGCAACTCCTTCCCTCCTGACTACTTTGGTATATCTTTTCTTTTTGTTATTCTAAAAGCAGGCACCAGGATCTCTCGCCTAATATCCAAACCTCTTGTGAAAGTTGTTTGGTATGGGTATAGCTGTTCAAGTTGGTGTGTCTGTTTGAAGATGGTTAGTTGCTAGAGGATCTTACTCAGCTGACATTTTATTCTGCTACCAACTATATTTTTGAGTCATTTTATCTAGTTACAGGGATATTGGACTGCATGTAACTAACTTACATATGGGCATTTGCTGAAATATTTCTTACGTGAATTGTATGCCTGAGGCTGTTAAAGAAATTGTGGTGAATAAACTGTGATGTTGGAAAGATTGAGATTTGCACTGAAACTGATAAACTTGAAAATGTATACCTGCGGTCACTGAACTCTTTACTGAGCCTTAGGGATTTCTCACACACACACACACACACACACACACACACACACACAAGCACACATACACAGTTTGTGTGTCTCTATTTCACATTTTTATGTAATCTACCTTTAGATCAAAAGAGTTCCTGGAGTTCCTGGGATACATGTGATATTTAGGGGGAAGAATCATAATTACACAACATTTGAAGCAATCTTTTTAAAATAGTATTTTAGGCCTTAATATTGTAATAAAAGCAATGTGAAGAAGCATTTACATATATTTCAAACTTCCAAAATGAGTATATTATTCCAAGTTGCAGGATTATAAAACCTCAATTTTAGAAAATATGAGTCAATTTGGTAGTTTATCAATAATGCAGTTCTAAAGCATATTCAAGGAGCTTGTAACATGCTTTACTTTGGAAACATAATTATGTATATGGATACCATGTTAATTCATTGAGATGTTTTCCTTATGGATAATATGAACCCTTCCTGAGATTCAAACTTCAGTTTAAAAGCCTATAAGCTCTAAAGTGCTGGATTTTCTTAAAGAGTTTGGGTTAAAGAAAAACAACCTAAACATCATCAAAATGTTGGCAGCCCCAAACTGCTGTTCTTTTCTCCCATTTTCATAAATAAAGACATTTTTCAAATATACCTTAAGATACAGTCTCTCAAGCTACATATTTTGTTTTTAAGGAAAATATTTTTTTTCTTCACCTGAAAATTCTGTTTTATTACACATCATTAAATTTTATATCACCCTATGAACTTGTCTTATTTGAAGATTCCTTAGCAACGTTAAGTTATATTTTTCATTTCACTTCAAAATTATTCTAACCAAATGTGCTAAAATATGAGGGTTAATAAAATGCTTGCTTTTATCAGGAGTTTTGTTACCACTTAGTACACTTTCTACTGTTTTTCTCAATTTCAATACTTTTTTCATTTCATGCTTTCCACATCTACATTAAGAATTGAATTTAAATCTTCAACAAGCTTTGTACCTAGGCCTTAGAATTGTGCCATGTAGATAGTTGGCACTTGATACATCTTCTTTGAATAAATAATCAGATTTTTCATCCTGTCTTGTTATTTTTGAGTTTATATTACGACAGAGGATGAAGAATTCAATCAAACTGTTAAAGGGATATTGAGATAATTAGGCCATAGTCTCAATCCTCAAAATTTGTTCTATGGGTGAAAAATATACAATTGACATAAGGCTGGATGTGCTGGGGGCCAGCCCCAGTCAGGGGGTACAACGTGAGCGCTCAGCGAAGTATGGAGGCAGAGAAGCAGCGATGGGGAAAATAACACAGCGACACACGAGTCAGGCTGTGGAATCTTCTACTGGTTTATTTTCAGTTTGTACAAGTATATAAGCAACATTTCTTGGCATTATACATTCTTTTACATCATAAAACTTAGGAAAGAGGTTGAATCATTTACTGATTACATATCAGACATACATGTTTCATACAGATGGAGAGTTACAAGAACTGTACGTAACTATCTGTGCGTATGTTATAATTTTTACCTCATATCTCTTTATAATTTTTACCTCATATTCTTTCGGTATACTGTTGGAACTTGTTTGATAAAAGTCAACTCTCTCTATCTGGGATTCCAAAGCACTATTGTTTTTCTTTTATAGCAGTTGTTTGTAAAACCTAGAAGCAGGGCAAGGCTGAATGTTAGCTCATGGAAGACTTTTTGCTCTAAGGGATTTATATCTACTTTAAAAGTAAGAGAAATTTATTTTTAATCACAAAAAGACTCTTAAAACTTATTAACTAGAAATTAAGTACTTATAGAAAAAGGTTTGTGTTACTATTTTTAAGAAAAGATAAATGTACAGAGTTAGTCTGGATCTAAATAATTGAAATAGCAATACCTGGTGGCCATATATGTGAATAAAGAACTAAACAGCAAGTAGAAGTCAAAGTTAACTCTTTCAACACCATGATATCTTTCATGAAAAAGGAGAGGGCTTTATAGAAAATGCCACAACATGGATGCAATAAATACTTTGAAAGATGAAATAAATACTTTGCAATAAATACTTGGAATAAGTCTCAGTTACTTCAGAGGTTTGAGTATCCTTGATCTGAAATCCAAATTCCAAAATATTCCAAAGTTCAAAACTTTTTGAGCATCTGCAGGATGCCATAAGTATAATTACACACCTGACCTCTTGTATATGGGTTGTAGTCAAAATTCAATTGCACTGAAAATATTGTATAAAATTAACTTTAGGGTATTCATTGAAAAATAGATGTTTTGTGTTCAGACTTATTCAATAAGATAGCTTTTTACATATATGCAAATATTTCAAAATGTGAAACACTTCTGGTTCCAGGCATTTCAGACAAGGTTGCAGCCTGTATACAGTATATGGGCTATTAGAAAATGTATTGAATGTATCAGAAAAAAATTAAGAATTGTAAATGGAATTGAATTCCATATATATAAATATAATCCAATGCCTTTCTGGAGAGATTTTCAAAAAAACCTGTTTTCAATAAAACTCAAACACTCTAAAATTACCTCTATCTTTTTTTTTAACTTATTCTACATGATAGCAATTATTATACATTCACAAACTAGCATTAATTGTTCTCAACTTGAAATTATATTTGGAAATATCAGCACCTTTATTTACTGGGTTCTACATCTGCTACCACTGAGCATGTACTATAGTATAGAAAAGAGTGACTACAGTGATGTACATATTGGTACTTGTAATATTGGTAATGATGGTCCTTAGATTTTAAACATTCTTGAGCTGAGGAGGCATAAGCTTTCTATGATTCTCTTTTTCCTCATGTGTTCTTAAACTGGACATTTATGGAAAACATTAGTTGGGAAACCTCATTTCTCTTGACCAATTTTTGTATAGAAATAAAGTGTCACATTTCTCTTTATATCTAGGTCATCCTTTGTGAATTCTCTTCCTCATACATTGAGAGTGTTATAAATTCTAGTCTACTTTGTTAAGATAAATTAAGATTAGGGTGAAATGCAAGGTAGTAACAATTTTCCAAGTCAGTTAAATCTGCCAAATTACTTAAAGGGTAATATCTTCAAAAGTAATTATTTCTCATAGAACATTATTTTAAATCATGTCCCCCCCCCCTTTTTTTTTTTTTTCCTTTTTCCTGTTAACCAGCATTGACTCTTGAAAGTAGGGTACAAATGCCACCATACAAATTAGCCACTTTGAGGAAAATTCTATCTTCTTGTCGTAAGTTTATTACTCACTATACATTAGCCTTCTTTATATTGAAAGCTTTGCTTTCTAATTTCATTAAAGACTGATGCCAAACAGTAGAGCTAAAAATTTCACTGAGACAAATAAAACAAACAGTTTAATTTGTGTTTTACTCCCAAAGTTATCTCTTTGAGTATTATCTGGAAAACCAAAGATCTGGATTAGCACTTAAATTAAAAAAAAAAAAAAAAAAAAAGATGTATTGCCTAAAAATAGGAAAGAGAGAAAAAAGCAGGAAATAGGATGCCAAATGACTGGTGAATTACTGTGATTCTTTTTTTTTTTTTTTTTCTCTCTTTATTTTAGGTTATATTTTATTTTTAATGGTTTATTTTATTTGTTTTTATTTTAGATATACATGATAATAGAGTGTATTTGACATTTTGTACATACATGGAGTATAAATTGTTCTAATTAGGAAAGACTTGAACTGGACATAACTTTCCTATGTTCACATATGAATACATCACCAGTGAAACTCCACATCATGTACAAGAATGGGATCCTAATTGATTCTAAAGAGGTTCCTGAGATGATCTTTGAAATACAGACTATTTGTAATGAGAAATGTATAATGTTTACAAAGCAGATGCTTGTTTAGGCATAGAATAGTACAGATAGTGCAGGAATAGGATAACAGTGGTTCTTTGTTAAATGTCTTTGATCAAACAGTTGTAATTTAAACTGAAAGGGATCTGATTTGCATAACGCAAAATGTGGAAGCAAAAACTACAATGTTAAGGAATACTAATGTTAGGGTCACTTCACACAATGGATTTCTTATTAGGATAAGTTGGTAAACAAAGCATGAAGAGTTGAAATATATCTTGAGTTTCAGAGATAGAAGAGTTCAGTATAAAATATTTACTCTTGGTCTAGAAAGAAGATAGAGGGAATTGTTACACTGTCATCTGCTCTCAGATTTTAAATAATAAATCATCATCTTTCTTAGGGGAAAAATATCTGGTACAAGCATCCATTGGATTTTTTTTTTTTTTTTTACAACCAGGTACATATGTAGTTTGTCAATTACATGGAACACTGTTAATCCTCAGTTAATCTATTCCAATTTTAAGCAATGTCTAAAGTTTTTTTCTTATTACAATTCGATGAGATTTATTAATATATGCATGTCTCTCCCACTTCCAAACATTTTATAGATAATTTTTTTCTTAGCTTCTCCACTCTAAACCATGTAAGAAGAACTCTTCATTACTATTTTGGTTCTTTGGCTTATTATGATATAGAATCAACAGAATGGGTAGAGATATGTGTCTGAAAAAGATAAAATTATTTCTACCAGATGGTTATGTTTATGCTTTTGTGTGCATGTGACAAATTCAGGAATTGGTAAAGTGGAAGAGATCCTACAAAATTCCAGCAAGTCTAAGTTGATGTACATGATAAAGAGCTTAGAAGAAAAATGTGAGAGTTGTGAAGAGTTGCTAAGTGAAAAGCTTTGGAGTAAATGTAAGGTGTGAAATAATTCAGAAATAAAAGAATCGTGAAAATGTCATAGGGATAAAGTCATGTAAAAATAAAAGCTATAAATTTATTTTAAAATTATTTCTCATTTTTGGTTTTTCTACAAAACATGGTGGTCCATTTCGTATCATATTAAAGTAAAGTTTCTAAACCTCCACCCCTTCTTTGTTGTATTTCTCATTGGCGCTGTTCATTCAGAATTTGATAAATAATTATTATTTGATGAATGCTATAGACCATTTTCAGTACTGAGTAAACAGTTCATCCTTGTAAACGAGATTCTAGGGGAAAAAATGTAACCCAAGCAAACTAGTAAATAACATTTTGATAAATTTTATAATCAAAACAAATAGGGTGCGTGCGCCCTGGCGCATGCCGGTAATCCCAGCAGCTTGGGATGCTGAAATAGGAGGATCGGGAGTTCATAGCCAGCCTCAGCAAAAAGCGAGGCACTAAACAACTCAGTAAGACCATGTCTCTAAATAAAATATAAAATAGGGGACTAGTGATGTGGCTCAGTGGTCAAGTGCCCCTGAATTCAACCCCCCGGTACCCTCACTCCCCCAAATAAGAAAAAAAAAATAGGATATTGAATAGAGAATAATAGGAGGGAGATTATTTTTCATAAGGTTGTTATAGGATTTTCTGAGGAGATAATATTTAAATTTCAGACCAGAAGAATAGGAGCTAACCATGTGAAGTATGGTAAGGAGAGTGTTCCAGCCAGGGGGAAGAGTTTGCATAAAGACTAGAGGCATGCAATAGCTTCTTTTGTTTGGGATTCCTTCAGTTGATTGAATGAGATCCAGAGTGGCAGGAGTATAATGAACTAAGTCAAGACTACTATGAGATAAATGAGTGATAAGGTCAGAGGCCACATTTTACTGAGATTTTGTACCTCATAGAAAAGCTTAGCACTTTTAAACAACATTTAAGCTAAAAAGAAATATGATCAGTTTTATAAGTTGACCCATGTAAATGTATCTTGTGTATACTAAAGGAAAATATTTGTGATTGACCTTGACTGGGAAGAGATGATTGTAACTTTAGAGAAATGAAACAAGTTGAACAGATTTGAAACCTATTTTGGAGGTAGAATTGCCAAGAATGTTCATGGCTTATATATACAGTTTTATAAAAGAGTTATAGAAGTTTTGCTTGTTTGAACAGGAGAATGGTATTTTCCAAGATAGGGAAGATGTATGTCATAAGAAAGTGGAGCCCAAATCTCTCTTATATTTTCTTTACTTTAGACTCAAACATGACTCATATACGGCTTAGTTTCACAATAATTTAGGGGGTAGACTTCTTTCTTTTCATGTTCTGGGTTTTCTATAATCTTTAAGCATGTTTCTCTGTCCTGACACAATATACCAACTGTTGTTCTGATCAGAAGTGATAGGATAAGACTACCATTTTTTCCCTTTCTAAAGGAAATACTAATATAGATTAGGGTCACATTGTACGAAGGATTTCTAATTAGTTTACTCTTAAATACTTTGGGTCTCTTATCACATTTATGCTTTAAATCATGTCATGTATTCAACTAATTAAGTATTTTTTCCCAAATGTAATATATCTTCTTATTTAACTTCACCTATTTAATTTGACCCACTGCTCCAGTCTTTGGCTATGCCATGTTTTAGACTGCTGTCTGGTATTCAATGATTTTGTTCCTTTACCATCTCCTCTGAAAATTTGATAAGTATTTCTTTTATATTTTGAGTCAAATCATACATATACATATTGTTCAAGATGTGGTTGAGAACAGATCTGTTTATAATGAATTTAGAGATGTTTTCAGAGTGATATCATTTTGTTAATTCTCACTTTTTTCTATGTGATCACTCAAGCGCTCTACTTAATCATATTGTCATTTTATAATTAAGAAAGACATATCAAACATACTGCTGAATTTAGGTTTACCATACCACAGATATTTGAACTGAATTACCTTGATCCTTTTAAAAATTAAATTATATCTGATGCAATTAATTTGTTGTCAACTTATAATGTCAAATGCTACCAAATATTCTTAAAATAGTTTCTAAAATTATTGAAGACCAGTGTGAGGATTAGGGTGCTACAGAGAATAGAATATGCTTTGCTATTGAAAACAAAATGTTTAGTAGATCATTCTTAGTCTTCTGATAACTTTTCTTTCTCCATCATCTCAGAAATCAATCAATAAATCGTCACATTATTTCTTTTTCTTCTTGAAATATATAGAACAGAAAAGTACATTTTCCTTACATTGGTAGCTTGTGCAAGTGTTAATTTAGAGACTTTTTTTTGCTCTGGTAGCTTGTGTAAGTCAGTTTATTTAGAGATCTAGATTGGTTATCTTACTACAGATTTATTCCACTATAAAATATGAAATCTTTGTAGTAAATTTTTCTTTTCTAAAAGTTAACAAAGAAATTATTTTAAATTATGGCAAACAATGATGTTTGGATACGTGATAAAGTATAAGTGGGAGAACTAAAGAAATGATATTTGGAAAAGTAATTTGCTAGCTACTTATTTAATTTCTGGGGTAATTAAATTTCATGGTTCTATAAATTAACTGTGATAGAGATAATGAATCTCAGATTTGACATAGTGTTTTTTTTTTTCTTTATCATTTTGAGGCAAAATAAAGGAATAAATGATTGTGAAAACAGAATTGTTGAGAACATGCATTATTTTCTCATGGGTAGGATAAAAATGTGGTATCTAAAAGACAATTTCTATGGTTCAGATGGAGTTTTAAGTGATTTTTTCACATATGATGAATTGTATTGTTAGCAAGAAAAGACAGGGAAGTTATTAAAGTAGAGCAAAATTCACAGAAGTAGGAAGATAAAAGAATCATGCTGTAACTTAATAGGGATGTATAGAAAATTTGAGGTGGAAAAGGATTTGGAATTTTTTTTTGTTACGGATTTAATTGCAATATAGTATTCTATGCTTTTTTGTCATATTTAATATTAAAAAAGAAATTTAAATGAAAACAGACTCAACATTACCTAAAATCACATCACATTTTGGTATTATGAATTATAATCATTCTTGGCAACCTTAAAAAAATTTCTAAATATATAAAGTATTAAGACCATTATTGAGCTTTAAAGTACCCTGCTTATTTGTAATCTAGCAAAAACTAGTGATTTTATCATGTAAAGACTAAAAAGAAATCATCTTAGAGTTGATGACTGAAAGCTATTTCACTGAAGAATAAATTCATGAACAGATGATACTTAGTACCTGCAATTAACAGTAAAACACCTTAGCATTCTGAGTCATTGCAGAGACAAATTGTTTTCAATATGATAAATTAGAGAAGACCATGTTACAATTTAAAAGATAGAAATTCTAGAAATTTAATTAAATATATCTATATTGTGTGGCACAGATAGAAAACATATCCGAGTGTCTTTTTTTTTTTAAATGTAGAATAAAAGAATAAAGGAGGTTTGAATCAGTGGACAAGTAAAAATACTGATGAAAATGTGAAAATGAATTCTCTATTTGAAATCTTCTCCTATAAAAGGGATGGTATGACTTTAATTTTCTTTAATTCTCATAGACATAAAATGTGTACAAGAGGAGAGCTTTCAGGGTAAAAAAGCTCACCTCCTTTTTTTTTTTTTTTTTTTTTTTGAGTACTAAATAAGCTAATATCTGTAAAGAGCTTAGAATAATGGCAGATGGTAAACTCTATGTAAGTGCTATATAAACAAATATGCAAAAGCAAACATCTCAGATCTAGCTGCAGGTGAATATTTGCTAAGCCTTTAGAATTTAGATCAGTGTTTCTCATCAAGGAAAGTATGTTATCCTGCAAAAGTCTTTCAATGTACAAACATATTCATCATTTTATGGTTTTGTCTTTTCTATCTGTGACAGAGATTATTATTTGCTTATTGTTATCTGTCCTTTGTTCCACCTTCCCTTCTTCTTAATAAGAGGCCCTCCTTTTTTCCTAGCATAAATGCCATATTCCTTACCCTCTCCTTTGTAACCATGAGTGGTCAATGATATCTTAATAGAAGTTATTAGGAGAATATCTGAGAAAAGATAAGACACACGACTGTGCCCTTTTAAAATTTCCTCTTCCTCCATCTTCCAGACTGAAATATAGACAAGATGTTTGAAGCTCTAGTATCTCTCTGGAATGATGAGAAAACTTTGAGGTTAGAAGCAATGCAGATGCAATAAAATAGAGATGATTCCCTCATGACCTGAAAAAACTTCTGGAATAGTCCTGGTTGAACTCTGAAGAGAAAAAGAAAACAGTGTTAATAAAACATTATAATACAGTCATTATACAGTTTACATTAGACAATGCCTCCATTCTTGATGAAACTCCTTTTCAACTTGTTCTCCGCAACCATATCTGATCCACTTGTATTTTTAAGACTTGTAATTATGCTGACCACCCTACCATGTTCTTCTTGTGTTACTGTTCCTCCTTTTCCAGCTTACATTACTGTCTTCATTGTTCTGTGAAATAGATTTTCTTTTTCTGAACCTTCCTTTAGACTTTCTGGGCAAACACTATATTCTGTTTCTTTGTTGACTCCTTATGGCATTCTTCTAACAGGTCTCCCTTATCCTCCATCTCCTTCATAGCTTTATCTAAGGTGTATTATTATAGAAGGGCAGTTTATCAAAATAATACAGAAGGGAGCTTTTTAAATTTTTTCTTAACTCTGCCTACTTCCCAGATTTTTTTAAAATTAAAGTCAATTGTAATATTATATATTGCATATAAAAGCTCTTATGAGATGCTGTCAATGCTTTCATTTTATTTTCACAGAATATCTATTCTTCTGTTGATCTTAAAAAAGCTAGTGGACAGAGAAAAAATGTTTCTCCCATTTTATACAGTTTAAAAACAAAAGATATTGGCAGGAAATCAAAAAAATCAAGACATCTCTTTCAAAAAGGTAAGTTGTATAAATTTTAATTATATTTAAAGAATATATTTTGATGACTAAATAAAGCATTGCCCATTGGGAATAATAAGCTTGAACCATAAATAAATAGAAGAGTCCATGAAATATGCACATTCAGAAATTCCATGAATTTCAAGAACCTAATTTTGGAAAGTGGGTGAATTGGATAGCAAGAATCACACTGAACTGATTGTTTTGTTATTGTATGGTATTGTCAGTGCTATACCTTCTTTGAGAAATCTGTGAAGTATTTGATTAGTCATAAATTTTGAAATTAAAAAATGATATTAAATTTACTTCAACTTTGTAATTATTTTTGTTATATAAATGAATATTATTAATTTTGGTTGTTAATATGCATACTTTTATTTTTACTGAAAAAAATGTTATAAGATAAACATTCTTTTCTCTATCACCATTTTTCACAGAAAAATTATAAAGCCTTTTTTGTAAAATAATTTGAAAATCAATTTTCTCAAGGGATCCTCTTTAATTCTCAAATACTTAATTCTTTCTATTTTAAATAACCCATGCTGGTGTCCTTATTTTGGTTATTTTCTCTTCTTGCATGTCAAACTCATCACTGCCAGATCCACATTTGTTAGTGACTTGTTGCTTATTTCATCAATCATTATTATTTTCACATACTTCATAAAGCTCTTTTATTTAAATGTACTTTTATTTTTATATGACTTTTAAACCCTTAGGCTTATAAACCAAAATGTAATAGAAGAAAAAATAGTGGTCCCATGCTCCATACGCCTCCACTCATTCCTTTTACTACTACAAGGCAGTTTAATTCAATAATTTTATTATATTGAAATTAAAAGTAAATAATTTGGACTTAATCAGAAAATCTCTTTTTCAAATTTAGATTTAATCTATAAATTTCTACTATGAAAGATTGAGATTTTATTATCTTATAAATTTTCCCTAACACATATACTTACTCTTCTCCCAATAGAATTATAACATCACTATTTGGGGTTAACTAATGTTACATGTTGTATTTATTTTGACTAAGTAAATACTGCTCACAGCTGAGCCACATTATTTTAGGAATATATTTGTTTTCTTGTAATGTTTCTTGTTAAAAATGTGTTTTAAAATCTCTTACACCATTCAAACCACTGCCAATTCAAATATACCCACATTTTTAAAAAAAGAGAATCCTGCTGGATCCCATCTTTTTAGTCTTTTAATTATTTTATTCCTGTACTTGCTCTGACAGCTGTTATCTTGGCACTTCTCTTCAACTGTGATCTTGAGAATTTTTATGTCTCTCTCATCTATTGAAACCCTTGTTTCTATATCATATTCTTTCTCGGTTTATTTTCTTCTTTTAATGACAGGCCTTCTCTATTACTGAGAATGTATGCATAGAGGTTAATTTTTTTAAAACTTAAAAGCCTAAGCATGTCTTTATGCCACACTTAATTTGGTTGATTATGTGATTAACTGCAATTAATTACAGAATGTTTTCGATTTTCTTTCTTTTTTCTTTTTGGAATTGCTTCCTTGCTTTCTGTATACCGGGTGTTACTTTTGGCATCCATTTCCATTTAGTTCTTGATCTGATGTGTGTGAACTTCCATTTGTTATTGATTGTCACCTTTCATTGTAAATAAGCAGTTTTTGTGTCAGGTATTCAACTATTTCATAAGTGATTTGTCTCAATTTTGGTTTGATTCGCTGGGTTTTCTCTCTATTCAGTTTATTGTGCCTTTTCAATCTGAAAAATTTTATCCTTCAGTTTGGGCATTTTTCTTATGTCATTTTTGTCTTAAACATCCATAGCACAAATGTTAACTGGACAGTTTGGTAATATTAAATCCCTTTATATTGTTTTGCAACAATCATAATCATACATCTATGTCCAGAACTTTTCCATCTTCCTCAATTGAAGCTCCATAGTCATTATACATTTACTCTGATTATCCTCTGCATCCCACCTCCTGGCACCACCATCTACTTTTCTTCTCTGGAATTTGATTACTCTAGTTATCTTATTCAGGAGACTCCATGCAATATTTGTTCTTGTGTAATTGACTTTTGTCACTTAAGCATTATGTTTTCAACCTTCATCTGTGCTTCATCATTTATCAGGATTTCCCTCTTTTTTAAGGCTGAATAAAATTCTTATGTGTGTATATTTTGCTTATCTATTCATTCATCAATAGACACTTGGTTTCTTTCATGTTTTAGCTATTGTGAATAATATTACTATGAATATGAGTGTGAAATATCTCTTTGAACCCTGCTTTTGGGGGGAGATCTTTTTCTCTCTTTCTCTCTCTCTCTCTCTCTCTCTGTATATATATATTTATATATATTTATCTTGAGGTAGAATTTGTGAATCTATCTTCTTTCTTTCTTTCTTCCTTCCCTCTCTTCTTTCCCTCCCTTCCTCCCTCCCTTCCTTCTTTCTTTCCTTTTTGATATGGGAATCATACTATGGTGTCCAGGACGTTCTAAACTTCCTAGGCTCAAGGGATCCTCCAACCTCAGCTTCCCAAGTAACTGGGACTATAGGTACTTGCCACTGCTACAGCTTTGATAATTCTATTTTTATTTTTTTTCAGGAAATATTTTCCATAGCAGATTTACCATTTTATGTTCCCACCAGCCAGTGTATAAAGGTACAAATTGGTCCACATTCCTGGTCAACACTTGTAACTATCTCATTCATTTATTTATTTTTTATTTTGATACAAATTCTAAGTTACCAAACCTGGCCTCCGACTTGCAATTCTCTTGCCTCGACTTCCTGAGTTGCCAGTATTACAGGCATTTGCCAACACAGCAAGTAACAATCTTCTTATTTGATTGTTTATTTTAAATGTGGCTAATAGTAGGATTTCTTAAATATATTTTGGATACCAATCTGTTATCAAGTAAATGACTTGAAAATGATTTCCTTCCACTGTGTGAACTGCCTTTTCATTCTGTTAGTAGTGTCTGTAACTTACAAAAGCACTTTTAGATTCTATGTCCAAATTATTTACTTTTAATTTTATTTCCTGTGCTTTTTGTGTCATATCTAAGAAATCACTGAAACACCAGTCTCTTGAAGCTTTTTCTCTATTCTATGAGTTTTATGATTTTTTTGGTGTGTGTGTGGGGGGGGGAGGTCAGGAATTGAACCCAGGGGAACTAAACCACTGAGCCACATTCTCAGACCTTTTTAAATATTTTATTTAGAGACAGGGTCTTTCTGAGTTGCTTAGGGCCTCCCTAAGTTTCTGAGGCTGGCTTTGAACTCAAATCCTGCCTTAGCCTCCCCAGCCACTGAGATTATAGGCATGAGCCATTGCACCCAGTGAGTTTTACAATTTTAATTCAATGTTTAGGTTCTTCATTCACTTTGGATTGATTTTTTAATGTAAAATAAGAGTTCAAACTCACTTTTTCAATGTGGATATACAGTTTTCAAAGCACTAGTTGAGAAAAAAGACTGCCTTCTACCCACTGAGTGGTCTTAAAACATTTTTGAAAATCATTTGACTATATATGAAAATAGTTTATATCTAGTCATTCTATTCTATTCTATTGGTATAAATGTCTTTTGTTATTCCATATGTTGTTTTTTTAAATATATTCATTTTAAATTTATGTATAAAACATAAAATTGTGCATATAAAAGGGATATCATGTAATGTTTTAATATATATGTATAGTATAATATTTAAATTAAACATATCTATCTTCTCAAACATTATTTTTTCATGTTGAATACTTTCAATATCCTTTCTTTTAGCTTTTTGAAATGTGAAGTACATTATTGTTATCATTGTACAATAACACCAGAATTTCTTGTTTCTATCTGACTAGAATTATGTACCCATTGATCAATCTTTCTCCTTCCCTTCTCCTATCACACTCTCCTTGTACCCCTCAATCTAGTCTCATCTTTTAATAAGTTCAACTTGTTTAGATGCCACCTCTGAGTGAGATCATGCAGTGCTTGTTTTTGTGCACCTCCTTTATTTCACTTCATATAATGATCTTCATTTCCATCCATGTTATTGTAAATAACAGGATTTAATTCTTTTGTGACTGAATAGTATTCCATCATATAAATGCACCAAGTTGTCTTTATCCATTTATCAGGTGATGGACACATATATTCTTTCTATTTCCTGGCTATTGTGATTAATGATGCAATGAATTTGGCAGTATAGATATCTCCTCAGCTTACTAATTCACTTCCATTGGATATATATCCATGAGTGGGATTGCTAAATCTTAATAATTCTATTTTTAATTCTTTGAAGAAACCTTCTTTCTATTTCCCATAATAACTGTACTAATTTACATTCCCAACAACAGTGTCTAATGATTCCCTTTTCTCCACATACTTGCCAGTATTTGTTATCTGTAAACTTTTTGAAAAATAGCTATTCTTATTGGGGTAGACTTATATCTCATTATAGTTTTGATTTGCATTTCCATGATAATTAGTAATGTTGAGCAAATTTTATATACATGTATACAGAGGCTGTTATATTGGGTATACACATTGAAAATTATTATTTTCTCTTGCTGAATTGACCCCTGTATCATTACATATTGATATGCATCTCTTTTTACTGATTGTCATTTTGGGTTAATTCTATACAAGTATGGTTACTCTTATTTTCCTTTGGATTCAGTTTGCATGGAATATCTTATTTCATCCATTCACTTTTAATCTATGTGCGTCATTAGAGGTGCAGTGTTTTTTTTGTAAGCAACATAAAGTTGAGTCTTATTTTTTAATCTATTCAATTACTCTATGCCTTTTGAATTTTAGAATATAATCCATTTATACCCAAGGTGATTATCTATAGATTACTAATACCACTACTGTGTAACTTGTTTTCTATTTTTTTGTAGTTTATTTTTATTTCTCTCTTTTATAGATCTCCTTTGCATTAAACTGATCTGCTTTAGTAGTTTGCTTTGATTACTTACTTATTTTTAGTTTGCCTGTTATAGATTTTTGTTTTGTGGTTATCATGAGTCTTACAAAAACATTCTTGATTACATAAAGCTATTTTGAAATGATACCATTATAAGATAACATTATAACATTATAAGATAACATTATCTTGAAGATAAGAACAGAAACAAACAAGAATAAATGAAACTACACAAGAAAGCTATACCTTCATTCCATTTCTCTCCATATTTAAAATTTCTGATATCCAATTTTACATCTTTTTAATGTATTAATTGTCATTATTAATACAATTATTATTTTGTCTTATTGTTTGGACTTTATACTAGAGAAATCAATGATTAATGCACCAGTTTCAAAATATCAGCACATTATGAATTTGTGTAATTAATTTACCAGAGAGTTTTATATCTTGTATTTTTTTTTTTCTTATTCCTTAGCTTCTCTTTCTGTTTGAAGCACTGCCTTTGATGTTCTTGTAGAACAGGTTTGCCAGAGGTGCTTATTCTCAGCTTTTTTTTTTTTTTTTTTTTTTTTTCAATCTGGGAACATCTTTATCTCTTTTTCATTTCTGAAGGATAGCTTTGCTGGGTACATTGTTCTTAGCTGACAGATTTTTTTTTTTCTTCAGTACTTAGAAAATCTTAGGACACTTTCTCCTGGCCTGTCAGGTTTCTGCAGAGAAGTCTGCTGTAAGGTGAATTGGGATACCATTCTGTGTTGTTTCTTTTCTCATGTAGCCTTGAGAATCTTTTATTTCACCTTTGAGAGCGTTATTTTGTAAGATGTCATGGGATAGACTTGGCTGAGTTAAAATTGGTGATCTTTGACCTTCCTGTTCTGGATATATGTTATCTTTCTCTAGATTTGGGAAGATTTTTTATTATTTCTTTGAATAAACTTTCTACCTTCTTGACATTCTCAAGTCCTTTTTATACCTCAATAAGCCAAATATTTGTTCTTTTAGCATACTTTCTTTATTTCTCATCATTCTTTTTCCATTTTTCTCGTCCAACTCTGTATTTTAATTAGCCTGTCATCAAGTACACTAATTCTTCTGTTTCATCTATTGTTATTTACAACTTCTATCATATTTTTAATTTTCTCGAGTGTATTTTCCAGCTTAAGAATTTCTGTTTGATTTTTTAAATTGCTTCCATGTCTTTGTAAAATTTACAAGGTTATTGAGTTGTTTCTCTGTGTGTTATTTAAGCTTGTTGAATTTCTTTTTTAAACAGCTGTTATAAATCCTCTGAACATTTTGTCATACTGATTACTCTCTGGTCATTTTCTGGCACATTATTTTACTAGGTGAGATCATGGTTTCCTGAATGTTTCTGATGCTTGTTGACATGCAATATCATTTGGACATTGAAGGATTTTAATCTTCTTAGTGTGTGTGTGTGTGTGTGTGTGTGTGTGTGTGTATACCTGTCTCTCCAGAAATTCTGACCATGCTGCTGATTCTCTCTCAGCTCATTTTCCCTTCTTCTCCTTCAGCACTGGATGTGCAAATTTGCCAGGAGTTGCTCTTGGTGTGTTGTCCTTATTTCAGTACTAGAGACAAATTTAAGCCTACTTTTATCCTCAATACACTTTTTGGTGTATTGTCCAGAATGAACCAGGAAAGAACATAGTAAGAGTAGTCTGTTCTCACAAGCTTTCTCCCTGGGACTTGGATAGGTCTCCTCTATAATCAGTTTGAGGTCAGACATTGGCGATTCTGCCCAACATTGTCTGGGCAGAGTCATCATAAATGACCAGTTTCAGCTCCTATATAATACCTGTGGTCACCATTGCAAACAGTGTTATACCCTGATCCCATAGCCTATGAATACCAGAACAAAATAGGCTAGGCTCAAGGCTCACACTGCTATCTATGGGATGCCTATTTCTCAGACTCGTGTATGTCTCAAAACTACTGCAACCAGAAACAGATGATGCTAATTCAACTACAAATCTCATAGACTAGGGCCATGCATGTGTCTTACTCTGGCACTAGAGTAGAGATGTGTCAGGGGAACCTAGGGATGGTCCATTACAATTCTCCCAGTGTTAAGTTTTACCAAACTACCATTAAGTTCCAGAACAAAATCTTGTGCTTTCTATCATATCCCAGTGAATGGGGTCTTTCACCACACTGTTCTGTTCAAGGTTGAGGGATGGATGGTAGAGACATTCCCTTAGCTACCAAGTCTCATGTAAAACTGGGTTACTTACAAGTCTCACAGCTTTTAGAACAATGCACAGTCTTGGAAGGAGGGCACATATACCTAAGAATTAGCAATGATTCAGGCAAGAACTTGATTCTCTCCTACTGGTATATACGTCACCAGGTGACCTGTTCTAGACTCTGACTGTGGGCTCTGGCCTACATACAGGTCTTCACTTTATAGTGAATACTGGTTCTCGCCATGGCTGGCTTGGCACTGAGCTCTGAAACAAAGGCCTATGTTTGCTTTTGTGCATTGCTCAAGAGCAGACGGAGTCTTATTTTCTGTTCTGCCTCCTGAAGTTGGACGTTTGGAGAATGGAAGGAGGCAACAGTCACTTGGCCTATAGTAATTCCAGCTCAGACCATGGGAATTGGCCTGGCAGCAAGGCTAATGAAATTTGTCTGGCATTGGGAATCACCACAGCAAATCTGGCACTTGGTGTCAAATCTAAGGCCTGGACTTAATGCTTTCTCCCTTCTCCAAGCAGAGATGTCTCTCTCTCTCTCTGCTGGATTATTAGAACTGGGGGAAGAATAACTCTAGCAACTCTTCTTTCTGCCTTCTTCAAGACCTCTCTTTATTTTGTTATACTAAAAGTAGACACTATGGTCTCTCACCTAATTTTCTTGCCTCCTGTGAAGGTAGTTGGTGTGTAGTTAACTGTTCACCTTATCAGCTAGTGGGGAAGCTATCAGTGGAGAATTTTACTTCCATCCTCTTTTGCCTGTACCATAAATTATTTTGATTACCATAGTTTTGAAGTAAGTTTTGAAACCAGATTCTGTGAGATCAGAAACTTCGATCTTTATATATATGTGTGTGTGTGTGTGTGTGTATACATATACGTGTGTATATATTTATACATATACATAAAGAAATATATATTTTATTAATATATATATACATATATAAAGATGTAATACATCTATTTTATTCTGGGGTTGCTTGACATTTGGTTTGGATTTTAGGATGTTTTTCTATTTCCACTAAAAATGCCATTGGGAGTTTGATAAGGATTGCATTCGGTTTGTAGATCCATTGGGTAGTATTTAACAATTTCAAGTTTCCAATTCATGGCCATGAGATGTCTTTTTCATTTATTTGTGTCTCTTTAACTTCTTTTAATAAAGTATTATAGTTTTGAGTGTATAGCTCTTTCACCTTTTTGGTTAAATTATTGTCAAGCTTTTATTTATATTTTTGACCCTAAATGGAATTTGTTTCATAATTTTGGTTTTTTGAATTGTTTCTATAGAAACGAATTGGTATTTGTGGGTTGGTCTTATATCCTACAACTTCACTAATTCAAGATTATTTATTCTGTGTGTATACTTTATATGTGTGTATGCCTGTGAATGTGAAATCATTATGAGTTTTCAACAAAGATCATGTTGTTTGTGAACAGATGATTTTACTTCTTCACTTTTCCAATTTGTTTGTTTTATTTCTTTTTACATTTCTCTGGCTAGGACTTAGTACTATATTACAAAAATGTGGTAAAAATAGACATCCTTGTCCTATTCCTACACTTAAAGGAAAAAAAGGCAATTTGTTATTTTATTATTGAATATAATGCTAGCTGTGGGTTTTTCTTATGTGGCATTTATTATGTTGAAGTAATTCCCTTCCATTTCTAGATTTTGAGTGGTTTTCTCATAAATATTTATTGAATTTTTGTGGATGGCTCTTCTACATATAGTATTCTCCTTCCAAGTTACTTTTTTATTAGAGTATTTTCAATAATGCTGATGATCCTTATTTGTTCACCCATATTTAAGAATAAGTTCATGAAATAATCTTTGGAAACTCTGTTTATATATGTATAGTTTTCTTAAAAAACTTTTGATTTTTTAAAAATATATTTTAGTTGTTCATAGACCTTTATTTTATTTATTTATATGCATTGCTGAGAATTGAACCCTGTGCCCCACACATGCCAGGCAAGTGCACTACCACTGAGCCACAGCCCCAGCCCCCAAACTTTTGATCTTTAATGTATGATAATTAAGTGGTGTCTAGACTTCCGATTCTGTGAGCAGAAATATCAGTGATTTTTCCAGAAGAAATTTCTGATATTCTGCCTATGACACATGAGAAATCATCCAGTTCTTAGAAAATTGGTAGAGGATTTTCATTTTATCTATTTTTTTTGGATACCTTATTCCCCATCCTTAACAATTTAAATTTAAATTTTCTGTTTATTTGATTTTACCTTTAAAAACACTTTAAAGCAAATACAAACCTTTTTAATTCATTTGATCAAGTTTTTTTCAGATCCTTTGCAACATGTCAGAGATTTTTTTCAAATGTTTTTAATGTGAGGTTGTAGTAGGAAACTTTCTCACTGTTATCTCCCCAAACTACTTTTGTTTATTCTCACATTTGAACCATAATTTGGCTAAATTTTTTAAGCCTATGGGCAAAGTATTTTCCTTTAATACTTAAAAACATTTTTGCACCTTTTTGGTTAAAATTTGCAGTAAGTATTGCTCTTGAAAAATCTAATGCTATTTGATTCATCTTTCTTTAGAAGATTTTAATATTATCTTTCAAAATTTCAGTGTGCATGCATATGAGTAAATGTCGGTGTGAATATTTTATCTTACTCTCTTTTATTTGTCAAACATTTACTTATTTCCTCACGTATGTTCTCCACTTCATATTTATTTTTCTATCCCTCTGGGATATGTACTATGTACTCTTACTTCTATCTTCCATGTCTTTCAACAATTTTCTTATATTTTGTATCTCTCTATCTTTTCCAGGATTATTCTGGGATAGTTCCTCAATTTGATCTTCAGATTCTGTAACAGAATCCAGTTTACTGTTTGTATTCTCTGCCTACCTAAGATTGATTTTTTTTTTAATTTACTATTATTTCTTGTTGTTAGTTCATATTGTTTTTTCTTCCCTTTCCTTTCTCTATACATTCAATATAATTATTTTAAATTCTTAATCTAATGTTGAAGTCAATTGTTTTTGTTATGAAAGTTGTTTAATTTTAGCTTATGAGGTCATATTCTTGGAGTTATTGGTTTCTGTTTTTGATAATGTGTATTATGAAATTGCAAATAACCAGACTCCAATCTATACCTGTCTGACAAATTCATAAAGAGGAAAAGAGATATATTTTAAGCCAAAGGCCACACTCTACAAAAAACTCATTTCCACTTGGTGTTATCATACCAAACATTTTTTTGGATCAGGTACACTCTCAAACTTTAGAAAGATATGTACCTAGATTATGATCCACCATCAATCAACATATTATATTCTCATCCTAATAATTTTTTCTTGCCTACAGTTACTACCAACTAAGCTTCTAATTACCAATACATCATTTCAAAAACATATATCAGATTATATTATTTCCTTGCATTGAAACTTTAAAATAAAATAATCAATGTTTACAGAACAGTTTTTTAGCATAGCTTTCTACCACTTGATGTGTACTCGGGCTGTTTTCCAGACACATATCTCAGTATATCTCCTTTAAAATATTATGTTATGGTGCTACTTATATGTCACAGCCCAGGTGACGTTTAATTAGTTTCTGAAACATGGCAGTGAAAGGATTGGAAATAAGACAAACAAACACACATATAGAGAAAGTGGGACTTGGTGGCCCAACCAAACTCCTAATGGGAAAGAGACAGGCCACGCAGGCTCTGCATGTTTGTTATATATGTTTAAATATCAAAAGCATTTATTGTGAGAAAGCTACTTTAAGATAGACAAAAACCAGGTTGAGAGCCAAACAGTCTAATTGGGCCTTTTCAGCTTGTACCCATATCTCTTTTTACTTCCAGGCTGCTGGCATTTGAACTCAAAGCTGTTGAACTAATAAATTCTGTGACAGGTGCAGAATTTCTCCTCTTAACAGGGACCACCTCAAATGGGCAGTTTTTTTTTTTTTTTTTTTTTTTTTTTTTTTGTCACCTTCACACCATAAATTCCCAAGGAAGGTGTCACCACTGTCTAGGACAGCTCAAATCAATGATTCATTCATATACTGCTCCAGAAACATGTAATTAAAAGAACATACAACTATTGCTATATGTTTGATTTTCCTCTCTATGTGGGATTGCATTCATTGTTGCCTGTTGAAAATTATTTCATGCCATAATTATATTCATCTTCTCCATTTTACTTAGTTTCCCTCATAATCCAAATAAATGCCTTGTTTTTATTCATCCCCTAATACCTTATTTGTTCCTTTTGCTATGATTACTTTTGGCAAATTTCCCTGTGCCAAAATGTGAATTCCTTGAAAACAGTGATTGTTTTTTTTTTTTTGCCTCTTTTGTCTTGTAATATTTGAGAGTGCATTGTGTCCTAAGTATTTGTAAATGATCTTCAATAAATTAATCCTAAATTATATTTAGAAAATGTACATTGCATGACAACAAGTAAGCATGTGGTTTGTAGTAATATTTTATTCCTTGTTCTGAAACACAACTTTTGTGGATTTATTAATTTTTTTCTATAACTAATCATTGAGTAGCTATATGCACTCAAGACACAGTCATGCCCAAGGCACATACCCATTCAGCAAACCTATATAGCTGTGTTTCTGAACCTTTCTAAAATAAGAATACTTGTTAAAAATAATAAAATCTGTATGACACACTAAGGGAAACCGAATGATTTTGGAGAGCATCTGTACAAGACTTACAAGAAAATCATTTATTATATTAATTGTGACAAGCAAAATAAAATATAGTATATTAGGAAATATGTATGTGGAATTAATGTACACATAAATACATATGTATTTATGTATTTTATTTCTTACATAAAATTTTTCCAATATTTTTAATGAAAACTGAAGTTTCTGTGAATTTTTTTATTGTTATTTTTATTTTCATTAAATTTTTGAAGCATATTATTTTATTATTTTTTTATTGGGTTTGGTTTTGTATGACACTGGAGATCAAACCTATGTCCTTGGATATGCTAAGCATGTATTTTATCACTGAACCTCATCCCCTGCCCCTATGTCAAATTTTATGCTTAAAAATAACTATATACTATTTCTGATAGACTTCTTAGTTTTGATCTTTTATTTTGATCTTATGTTGAGAAAATTTATTTTAATTTTGTGATTTATGATACTTGAATTATAAAAATACATACATGTACTAATTTAATAAAATTAATTTTAAAAGAATGGACTATTCAACTCAATTGAATAAAAACTGAAAAGTCTTAGAATATGAGAACAAAATAGTGTTTGTTGAATTTGAAACATAGAAACCAATGGTGACCTTTATAAGAGAAAAAATCAGTAGTGACAAGACAGGAGCCATGTTGGAGAAGGTTAATTATGAATGGAAGTAAAGAAGTAAAAACATTGTCAATATTTACTGTCTTGAGTTTTAAAATCTATAGTCTTCATTTTATTTTTTTTTTTTTTTTTTTTTTTTTTTGGTACCAGAGATTGAACTCAGGGGCACTCAACCCCTGGACCACATTCCCAGCCCTTTTTTTGTATTTTATTAGAGACAAGGTCTCACTGAATTGCTAGGTGCCTCGCCATTGCTGAGGCTGGCTTTGAACTCGCAATCCTCCTGCCTCAGCCTCCCAAGTGCTAGGATTACAGGCATGTGCCACCGCGCCCGGCTTTATAATCTTCATGTTCTTAATAACCTAATGCACTGAAAGAAAGAAAACCTTTTGAATAAAAGATATGATAAATTATGATCCAAACTTATTATGTTATGAATATTTTACTAATTTATACTTTGAAAATGTATTATATGTAAAGAATGAAAGAACATTATGATTATAATATTTTAATAACAAAAACTTGTGCCTAAGTTAATTCTGAATATCCTATAAGATGTAGAATGGTAAATAAGCCAGGGAGGGGAAGTCTTATAAAGATGGTTGGTCAAGCAATTACTATTCCCTTATTCTTAGGTTATGGTAATTTGGATGGCTATTGGTTAATATTTTTCAAAATGGTATATTTGTTAATAGGCACCTTCTTCCAAATAGAGCAGAAATCTGTATGTTAATCAGAGCATGAATGTGAGCAATTATTGCCTCATAATATAGGTCATCTCTCATAGGAGCTATCCTCTAGATACTCTTTCTCTTGAGCACTGATTCATATTTTCTTTGCTTCTTTGGTCACATATACATACATAAATGAAGAAATTTAAGTATCTGATAAAAATTTCAACCTCTCCCACTGCTGAAAATGCACATATGACCACAAAGTAATTTCATTTGTAGTTGTGAGGGGTTCATGGACTCTTCCAAGTCCTATCTGAGGTGCTTAAATCAGTTGACAAAATCAGGAATCACATATAGAAGATTCTGTGCTCCTTTATGAATCTCTAAGATGTGTAGGTAATGTTTTTGTATCATCAATTATACATATTGTTTTTATGTTTCACTTAAGACATTTGAGGTACTCAATGTTTCTAACAATCTATAAATTAGTCTGAGTGCTATTCATATCTCCTGTTGCTATCATTCCAACTTTAAGATATAATTATTAAATACTTACATTTCTGCAGATATGTGTAATGTGAATAAACGATCAATAGCAGTAATATGTTATTTTTTAATATTTACTTGAAAATAGCATATTGACCCTTATATTGTTATATAAGATCATCCATAATAATTCACATATCACTGAATACTGCAGTTCCTTCATGAAAATATACTTTGTCATTCATTTTCTTCCTTGAACATTCAAATTTGGCAGAAATTTTTAAACCTTTATTCACATAAATAAATAAACTAATGAGTGAAAGACTCATGGCTATTTGTAACATGAATACTGTGCCCCAGTTTTGCCCTGGAAAGGTCTGTTACTATCTGTTGTCCTGGTGTGTAAAAGTGTATTTCAACTTGAACATGTCCCACTTTGAATAATATATGGTAATACAAGTGTGAGACATCCTCATTATCTCACATTCATAGGTCATTTTAACATGATTGAATTGTAAAATTAGATTCAGACAATTGGAAATCTTACTCTAGTGTCAAACCTTTACTAATTTTAAGGATACAATCAAGAGACTTGAATGAAGCAGATAGAGAACTGGGATATAAAGTGTGGTTCTATAGATTTTCTCTTTCCTTGAAGAATGTACGTACGGCCCAGAAAAATTCCAGTGAGTTTTATATGTTACCTCACAAAGAGATAGGTGTTTACATTATACAACATTTCTATTACATATTCCCGAGTATTGTTCAATGTATATGACATTCTTCAGGAAATGTACCTCACAGACTCTGATTTTTTTTATTATTTTTTAAAATATATTTTGTTTAGTTGTTGATAGACCTTTGTTATTTATTTATTTATATGCAGTGCTAAGAATCGAACCCAGTTCCTCACACATGCCAGGCAAGTGCTGTACCACTAAGCCCCAGCCCCAGACCCCTGGTTTTGTTTAATATGAGCAATTCTTTAGCCAAGAACCATCCTGCCTGCAAGCATTTGGTAGAAAAATTTTCTCTTCCTCTTAGGAAATGTTATTTGTCTAATTTTTTTTGGAGTTCCAGTTGATATGGAGATTTGGTAAGATCACTTGCCTTTTTTGCTTTCACCTAGGTCATCTACTTTATAAATAAAATCAGTGCATCATTGTCCAGGTACTTTAACTCTGCCTTCCCACACATCCAGCAGATTTTTGACATTTGAGAATATTTTATTACACTTAGTTTTAACTTTATTACATTTTAAATTATTACTATATAAATATTTTTTATCAGTGCTAGGCATTTAAAAATCCACAGTAAAATTAGCCATAAAACCCCTACCTTTATGGTGCTAGTATGATTGAATAAGGATGGTATTATATGTTTTAGTAAAAATAAGTAAGAATTTGAGGTTAAAAAAAAATCTCCATGTACCTACTTGTAATTTGCAAATAAGAATAGGTATTATAGTATTTATATTAATAAACAAATCAAATAATTGAACTACATATGACATTTTAGATGCTAATTTCTTTTATTGGAAATAGTATCCAACATTCCTGTTTTATTAATTACATATTAATTAATAGATATACTTTAATCTTCTTTATCTTAAGCCAAAACTATTATTACTTCTAGTTTTTATTTTATATTACCCAAGAATTAATTTAATTTAGCTTTTTAAAAACTATATATCAGTGTGTGTTAGAGGTTCTAAAGTAATATTATACTCCATGGAGACCTATGCTATTTTATAAATAAGAGACTTTTAGTATTATAAATTAAATGTAAAATTTCTTGATTTATACTGAGAGAATATGGCATACCAGATTGACAACTAGAACCCTGACAATGTACACTATGTTAATTTTTTTAATCCTTTATTGTAAGTATAGCTGGAGGATAGGCCAAAATTCCACAGTTATTTCAGAACACCATTTATGTTTCAGATATAGTTATAAAGAAGCAAATTCAAATCTTTTACAGAAAGTGCCCGCTGCTACAAAAAAAGAAGACATTTCTGAGAACATTTTCTATTCTGAATATAAGGTCAAAGGGTTAATTATTTGAGGGTCATTATATCAAAGTGTCTGTGATCAGATTTATACAATCTTCAGTTATTTTCCTCCATTACATACTTTGTCTTGCTCCCAATCCACTTTCGAATCTGAAATGAAGACTCTAAAGGAGACTTTATGGTTTCCAGTGAAACACATTACATTTTCTGCCTCCAACATTTTTCTTCCAAATTCATCCAATTTATCATATCTTGCTGAATGCAACCCACTTGTCTCTATGATATTTTAACAGAGCTTTTTCTTTTTCTATTCTTCTAAAATGTTTGCTGAAATTAGACTGAATTTTAGTTTAGCATAAAAATAGAATCAACTAAGTTACTTCAGATGAACAATTAGAGTATACTTATGCATTTAAAATGACATCTTGGCTACAAGATTTAAAATTAAAAGCACCACACGTGTGTATATGTATATGTGTATATATGTGTGTGTGTATTGTTTATACAATTGTTCAAATTGCTTTAATTTTAATCTTTACTACCAAGAAGAGAAAGAATAAGGCAAAATTCAAATTATATATATTTGGATTTATTTGGTGATTTTAAGCACTAATCCCTCATACTCCATGTGTTTCCCTGTGTTTCCCAACTTCTTGTACAGTTAAGTAGGAATTATGAGCAATCTCTCCAATTGACTCTGAGCAAAAGCAAAACTTATCACTTCAGAATAAAAGCAATTAAGAGACTCATTCTATTACCCTGCTTTATAGAACTTGAAGGATATATGTTCCATTAATATAACTGCAAGATCCTCCTCACCCACATTAGTTTTTAGATGAAAAGCAGATAAATCTTCACTATGTTAAACTATTTACATTTCAGGTTTCATCTGTGATGGAAGATACAACAAATTATTCTGATAAATATAGAATTAGCACCATAGCAACAACAATAACAGGAATAAAACATTTTAATATGGTCACATCTATGTAATCAGTTGTATGAGGTGAGAAAAATATACCAGACTGAAAAAATGGCAATCCAATGCTTTTTAGTAGCAAAACATTTTTTCTATGATAACTTGGAAGGTAATCTGTGTGTGTAAAAATTTGTGGCTCTAGAGAAAGAAGTTGGAAGATGGAGTAGCGATTCTGTGTGTTAGTTGGATTTTGACTATATTTGGCAGGTTACCTTATGGAATAAAGAAGAGATCAGGAAAATAACTGCTTTGCAAGGCAAACTAAAAGAGAATGGAATGTTCTAAATCAAGGCCTTGCACATTTGAAAAAGCTGTCTCCTTCTCAATCCTAAATAATAAGTCATTAAATTTAATAAAACTTTGAGACAAAAGCCTAAACCTCTTAATTGAAAATAATGACTAAAGTCAGAGTTTAGATTAAGTGTGTGGACTTGCCACATATTGTTCCAGATAGCTTTGCAGTAACTTTCATTAAATTGTTAGTAAGTTATGGGAAGAAATCAAGGAAAAATAAAAGGCTCAAGTCCTATTTATGATTTCAAAAGAATTTGTGGTTAATGTCATATGGAACTGGCAAGAAAATAGATCAAATATTTACAATTATAAGGGAAGTGTGTTAGCAGAGCATCATAAGTCTCAAATACCTTGACCATTCAAAACTTGCATACATACTAGAGTTTGTATTCTTCCAAAGTAAGAAGTACAGAGAGAAAAAGCTTTTGAAGCTTCCAAAGTAGGCAATTTCCTAATCTCCCACCTGAGATAAGGAAGGTAATGAAAAAGCAAGAAACTGCAGGAGAAAGAATTGCTCAGAACAGTCAGGGATTCATCCATGAGTCATTTCTATTTGAAGGTAGGCATAGCCTATTCATCTATTGTTCTTCCCATTTTAGTTGGGTTTTCCTTATTCTGACTTTATATGTTCAATATGTATATGGTTAGGTGGGGCAGGAGGCAGATGACTTGTCTTTTAATTTATGTTTCTATACTAAAATTGTATCCAGACTTCATTGAGATATACTGCATACATCTAGAGATTCTGGCTTTGGTGTGATTTCAGATGACTTTTTTTGAGGACCTTTGGTGATGAGTTTGTGTGTACTAGATACTTCACTTGTTTCACTACATTTCCCAGCTATCCTCAAGTTTGGTTGGGTTCAAATAATTTTTTTGGTACTTGGGATTGAACTCAGGACCATTCAACCACTAAGCCATATCCCTAGCCCTATTTTGTATTTTATTTAGAGACAGAGTCTCACTGAGTTGCTTAGTGCCTTACTTTTGCTGAGGCTGGCTTTGAAATTGTGATCCTCCTGCCTCAGGCTCCCAAGCCGCTGGGATTACAGGTGTGCACCACTGTGCCTGGCTTCAAATAATTTATTTCTCGTCAATAGATTGTGATTCAAAATAAGCATGTTACTTCTTGGCTAAGGTCATTTACACTCTTATTCTCTCACAGGCATAAAACAGAACATTGTAGATGCCATATAATATGTGAAGATGGCATTGCTGTTTTTAGCATGTATAAGTTAACTATTTTATTCTAATTGGTTAATATTTTAAAATACTTATAATTTATAATGTGGTATGTATCATAGATATCTTTACACACAAAAACAGTTCTTTGATGTTCTTGATAATTGTTAAAGGTTATACAAGGTTCTTACAACCAAGTAGTTGAGAACTACTGATCTAGGTGCTTTGAATACAGAATCAGACTCCCTGCTTTCATGAAATTTACATTCCTAAGCACAGCTAAACAACAAACTAATGAACAAAGTAATTTTAAATGGTAGTAAGTACTATAAATAAACCATAGAAATAAAAAGTATAGAGAAGTATTATGTGGTATTTTAGATAACATGACCTTTATAACTGGCTTTTTACTTTATATAGGTAAGTCCATATATAAATAAATAGTATTTATTCTACAATGAAAAAGAATGATCCACATGAAGATGGTAGGGAAGAGTAAAGGAAAGGCAAAGGAAACAACAAAAGTCACAATTTGAGAATAAGCTTCAGATGCTTGAGAAGAAATATGAAATATTTCAAATGTAGAAAACAGTGTGTTATGAAGGGCAAATTTGAAAAAAACAGAAAGAAACTTTTAAAAAAAGCAATCCAACAGCCGGGCGCGGTGGCGCATGCCTGTAATCCCAGCACTTTGGGAGGCTGAGGCAGGAGAATCGCGAGTTCAAAGCCAGCCTCAGCAATGGCGAGGCACTTAGCAACTCAGTGAGACCCTGTCTCTAATAAAAACACAAAAAAGGGCTGGGGATGTGGCCCAGTGGTTGAGTGCCCCTGAGTTCAATCCCCAGTACCACAAAAAAAAAAAAAAAAAAAAAAAAAAAAAAAAATCCAACATATCAAAGATCAAGTGTACAATGTGGTACTCCTTTTTATTCAAAAATATTGGTAATTTAAGTATAATTCTTTCATTCAGATTCAAATAAAAAGATTTTTTTTCATATCTCCAAAAATAAAGATAGTATTATTGAAATCAGTATGATAAAAATAATTCATCATGTACAACAGAAACTCAATGAATTTAATAGCTTCATCAGAAATAAAGGAGGTTTAATGTATTGAAAACATAGAGACAAGGCGACCTGCCCAGCTGCGACCAGAACAAGAGGTAGGCACCCGCCTGGAAGGAGAGACCCAGCCGCCAGTTTGCCTGGCCTCCAGGGCCCAGAGTAGCAGCTCCCTGCTGCTGCACGCAGGGCTGGACCTGAGGAAAAGCCCCCTCCCCTTCTGGGGGAAGTGCAACCAGCCCAGCTGCAACCTGAACAAGAGGTCTGCGGAACTGCTGTTGAGTCCGAGGAGAATACCGCCATATTTGAGGAAAGAAGTGGCTGACCGGGACAAAGAAACAAAGAAGAAAAGAAAAGTAGTTGCAGACATCCAGGGATCCGCCAGCCCTCTGAGAACAGTGCACACCTGGGTGAGACTCTGCAACCAGCAGGGGAGGGCATGTCTGAGGCTAGCACAGTGGCCCCAAGAAGGTACAACTGTGGGTGTGCTTGGGGAAAGGGTGCCTTCTGGGGGGTCCTTTTCCTGGTGCCATTCAGCTGCTGACACACAATCCCCCTGAGCCACTCTTCCGCTGTGCCATTCTGCAACTAGCCAAAGATACAACTTGACTCCACTAACAGGATCGCTGACTGGACATGATGCAGGTCAATTGGCTTAAACTGGAAGGGAAAAAAGAAGGGCTTCCCAGGGTCCATTTTGTTTGAGACATGTTCCTGGGTTCAACTTTTTGTTTGTTTGTTTTGTTGTTTTGGGGTTTTTTTGTTTGTTTTTGTTTTGTTTTGCTTTGTTTTTGTTTTTTGGTTTTTTTTTTTTCTTTTTTTTTTAATTTTTAATATGTACAACTCATAGTGCATATATTTAGTATCTTTTTACATACAACTGTTTGTATACAAAGTATAATCGTACAATTCAGGTCTTCAATCATGCAATAAGGAAAATGATATCCGTCTCATTCAACCACCTTCTTTTTTTTTTTCTTCTTTTCTCCCTCTCCCTCCCCTCTTGCTCCCTTGTTTTTGTTTTGATTGACAGTGTGTTTGTTTGCTTGCTTCTGCTCCTCTTTTCTTTCATTCCTTTCTTCCTTCTCACTTTTGTATCTTTTCTTCTTCCTTCATCTTCCCTATTTACACCCTGCCATTGCATACTCAACAGAGGCAAAAACAAGTTATACACAGAAATTGGGATTTCTAGAACGGGTGCAATTGAAATATATAGCAAAGTGGTGTTATATATAGTTTATTCTCTATTTTCCTGACTCTCTCTCTCCTCTCTCTTACACTAATTTCTACTCCTTTGTCATTTTTTTTCTTTTCCATCTTTCTTTATCTCTTCATTCAACCCCTGCATAAGTTAGGTTTATATATAAATCGGTCTTTCCACCTAATCATTCACTCCATTCTCTTTCCTCTTTTGTCTGCTGATACTAAACCACTTCCATAGAACTCTCTTTTCATACTTTCTAAGAAAGAACAATTCAATACACTCACTTCCTTCTTCCTAAACATATCACCTCTGTGTTCAATACTTGAAACTATAAAACCCCATCAGAAGCATACAGAATAAACTGGAAACAATATCTGGGTTAACTGAATCTGTACATTGTGATAAAACTGGGATTTTCTGAATAGAAAAGTGTTTGATTTTAAAGTGTAAAGGAAATATAAGGGGATCTGATAGCATTGTACTACAAGAGGTCAAGGTCCCACAGTGCAGGAAGAAAAGACACACAAGTAATATGAAGAAATAAGGGAAGAAAATGACACAAACAAATCAATATACCTCCTCAGTAGATTCCATGGCAAGCACAGTTGGTCAAGTGCCAGAGATGGAATTTAGAAATTACATATTCCAAATGTTTGCAGAACTTAAGAATGAACTCAAAAATGACATGAGGGAGCAAATACAGGAGGTAAAAGATTATTTTGACAAAGAACTCCATAAACAAATACAGGAAGTAAAAGATTACTTCAATAGGGAGATAGAGGCTCTAAAGAGAAACCAAACAGAAATTCCGGAAATAAAAGAAGCAATAAACCAAAATAAAAGCTCAATCGAAAGTATCACCAACAGAATAGATTACTTGGAAGAAAGAACCTCAGACAATGAAGACAAAATATATATCCTAGAGAAAAATCTAGTTTACACAGCAAAAATGGTAAGAAACCAAGAACAGAACATTCAAGAATTATGGGACAACATAAAAAGAACAAACTTAAGAGTGATTGGGGTAGCGGAGGGGGCAGAGTTTCTAGCCAAAGGAATGAGTAATTTATTTAATGAAATAATTACAGAAAATTTTCCAAACTTGAGGAATGAATGGGAAAACCAAGTTCAAGAGGCTTACTGAACACCAAACATACAAAATCACAACAGATCCACACCAAGGCACATTATAATGAAAATGCATAATATACTGAGCAAAGAGAGAATATTAAAAGCCACAAGAGAAAGGAAGCAGATTACATATAGGGGGTAACCAATCAGACTATATTCAGATTTTTCAACCAGGACTTTAAAAGCAAGAAGATCCTGGAATAGCATATTTCAAGCTCTGAAAGAAAAGGGATGTCAACCAAGAATGTTATATCCAGCAAAATTGAGCTTTAGATTCGAAGATGAAATAAAAACCTTCCACGACAAGCAAAAGTTAAAAGATTTTGCAACACAAAAGCCAGCACTACTGAACATCCTGGGCAACATTTTTCATGAAGAAGAAGAGAAAAATAACAACGAAAATTAACAAAGAGAGATATTAAACTAAGGGAAATACCAACCAGAAGAGAAACCAAATCAAGCTAAAGACCATAATACCAATAATAATGGATGGGAATAAATATCACATCTCAATAATAACCCTGAATAACTTGCCATTCAAAAGACACAGATTATCAGAATGGATTAAAAGAAATGACCCAACAATTTGCTGTCTCCAAGAAACACAACTCTTAGAAAAAGACATCAATAGACTGAAGGTGAAAGGCTGGGAAAAGTCTTATCACTCACATGGCCTGTGGAAGCAAGCAGGGGTTTCCATTCTCATATCAAATAAGGTAGACTTCAAACCAAAGCTAATCAAAAGGGACAAAGATGGATATTTCTTACTACTTAAGGGAACCATTCATCAACAGGATATAACAATCATAAATCTATATGCCCCAAATAATGGAGCACCTACATTCATCAAACAAACTCTTCTAAAGTTCAAGAGTAAAATAGACCACAACACAATTATTCTAGGGGACTTCAACACACCTCTCTCACCAATGGATAGATCATCCAAACAAAAGCTAAACAAAGAAACTTTAGGCCTCCTTAAAACAATTAATAATTTAGACCTAACAGACATATATAGACTATTTCTTCCCTCAGTAAACGAATACACTTTTTTTCTCAGCAGCACATGGCTTCTTCTCCAAAATAGACCATATATTATGTCACAAGGCAACTCTCAGCAAATATAAAAAAATAGAGATACTTCCCTGCATTCTATCAGACCATAAAGGGATGAAATTGGAAATCAATGACAAAACAAGAAATAAAAAAAACTACTCCAACAACTGGAAGCTAAACAACATGCTACTGAATAAACAAGGGGTTGAAGAAGACATCAAAGAGGAGATCAAAAAATTCCTAGAGGTAAATGAGAACACAGATACATCATATAGAAATCTCTGGGACACTATGAAGGCAGTAGTAAGAGGAAAATTCATTGCACTGAGTTCATTCCTTAAAAGGAAAAATACCCAACAAATAAATGACTTAACATCACACCTCAAAGCACTAGAAAATGAAGAATAGATCAATACCAAGATCAGTAGAAGACAGGAAATAATTAAAATCAGAACAGAAATTAATGAAATTGAGACTAAGGAAACAATTCAAAGAATTGACAAACCTAAAAGTTGGTTCTTTGAAAAAATAAACAAAATTGACAGACCCTTAGCGATGGTAACAAAAAGAAGAGAAAAAACTCAAACTACTAACATTCGTGATGAAAAAGGGAATATCACAACAAACACCTCAGATATACAAAAGATAATTAGAAATTACTTTGAAAACTTGTACTCTAAAAATAGAAAATACTGAAAGCATTGACAGATTTCTAGATTCGTATGAGTTGCCTAAACTGTGTCTGGAGGTTATACACAATTTAAACAGATTAATTACAAGCGAAGAAATAGAAGATGTCACCAAAAAGCTACCAACAAGGACCTGATGGGTTTACAGCCGAGTTCTACAAGACTTTTAAAGAAGAACTAATACCAATGTTCTTCAAACTTTTTCAAGAAATAGAAAAAGAGGGAGCTCTTCCAGACTCTTTATATGAGGCCAGTATTACATTAATTACAAAGCCAGGCAAAGACACATCCAAAAAAGAAAACTTCAGGCCAATATCTTTAATGAACATAGATTCAAAAATCCTCAACAAAATTCTTCCAAATTGGATACAAAAACATATCGAAAAAATAGTGCACCACAATCAAGTGGGGTTTATTCCAGGGATACAAGGCTGGTTCAACATTCGGAAATCAATAAACATAATACATCACATCAATAGACTTAAAGATAAAAATCATATGATTATCTCAATAGATGCAGAAAAAGCATTTGACAAAATACAACACCCCTTTATGTTCAAAAAACACTGGAAAAACTAGGAATATCAGAAACATATCTCAACATTATAAAAGCTATTTATGCAAGGCCCAGAGCTAACATTATGTTAAGTGGAGAAAAATTGAAAGCATTCCCTCTAAAAACTGGAACGAGACAGGGATGCCCCCTTTCACCAATGCTATTTAACATAGTACTGGAAACTCTGGCCAGAGCAATTAGACGAAAGAAATTAAAGGGATCCAGAGAGGAAAAGAAGAGCTCAAATTAGCACTATTTGCTGATGACATGATAATCTACCTAGAAGACCCAAAAAACTCTACCAGAAAACTTTTACAACAGGTAAATGAATTTGGCAAAGTTGCAGGATACAAAATCAATACCCATAAGTCAAAGGCATTTTTGTACATCAGTGACAAAGCCTCTGAAAGGGAAATGATGAAAACTACCCCATTTACAATAGCATCAAAAAAATAAAAATAAAATACCTGGTAATCAGTTTAATGAAAGAGGTGAAAGACCTCTATAACAAAAATTATAGAACACTAAAGAAAGAAGTTATAGAAGAACTCAAAAGATGGAAAGATCTACCTTGCTCTTGGATAGGTAGAATTAATATTGTCAAAATGTCCATACTACCAAAAGTATTATACAGATTTAATGCAATTCCAATCAAAATCCCAATGTCATTCTTCAAAGAAATAGAAAAAGCAGTCATGAAATTCATCTGGAAAAATAAGAGACCCAGAATAGCTAAAGCAATCCTGAGCAAGAAAAGTGAAGCAGGTGGTATCACCATACCAGACTTTAAATTATACTATAGAGCAATAGTAACAAAAACTGCATGGTATTGGCACCCAAACAGACTCGTGGACCAATGGTACAGAATTGAGGACACAGAGACTAATACAGGTAATTTCAGCTATCTTATATTAGACAAAGGCACCAAAAATGTACAGTGGAAAAAGGATAGCCTCTTCAACAAATGGTGCTAGGAAAACTGGAAATACATATGCAACAAAATGAAATTAAACCCTTATCTCTCACCATGCACAAAACTCAATTCAAAGTGGATCAAGGACCTAGGAATTTTACCAGAGACAATATGCCTAATAGAAGAAAAAGTAAGCTCCAATTTTCAAAATGTCGGATTAGGCCCCAAGTTCCTTAATAAGAATCCTGTAGCACAAGAATTATTACCAAGAATTAATGAATGGGATAGATTTAAACTAAAAAGCTTCTCTCAGCAAAAGAAACAATCATTGAGGTGAATAGAGAGCCAACTAATTGGGAACAAATATTTAATACATGCATATCAGATAGAGCACTAAATTCTAGAATATATAAAGAACTCAAAAAACTTAACTCGAACAATAACAAATAACCCAATCAATAAATGGGCTAAGGAATTGAGAAGACACTTCTCAGAAGAAGATACACAATTAATCAACAAAGACATGAAAAAATGCTCAACATCACTGGCAATTAGAGAAATGCAAATCAAAACTACTCTAAGATTTCATTTCACTCCAGTCAGAATGGCAGCTATCAAGAACACAAACAACAATAAATGTTGGAGAGGATGTGGGGGAAAAGGCACATTCATACAATGCTGGTGGGACTGCCAAATGGTGCAACCACTATGGAAAGCAGTATGGAGATTTCTTGGAAAACTGGGAATGGAACCACCCTTTGACCCAGCTATCCCACTCCTGGGTCTATTCCCAAAGGACTTAAAAACAGCATATTACAGTGCCACAGCCACTTCAATGTTTATAGCAGCACAATTCGCAATAGGTAGGTTGTGGAACCAACCTAGATGTCCCTCAGTAGATGAGTGGATAAAGAAAATGTGGTATATATACAAAATCGAATTTTACTCAGCAATAATAGAGAATAAAATAATGGCATTTGCAGGTAAATGGATGAAGTTGGAGAATATAATGCTAAGTGAAATTAGTCAATCTCAAAAATCCAAATACGGAATGTTTTCTCTGATACAAGGAGGCTAGTTCACAGTGTTGTTGTATGGGGGTACATAGGAGGATTAGAGGAACAGTAGAATGGTCAAAGGAAAGGGAGGGTAAAGGAGGGAGCAAGGGAGGAGAGAGTGTGGGAAAAAATTGGTTGTTGAATGAGATGGATATCATTTTCCTAAATGCATGATTGAAGATCTGAATGGTACTTATATACTTTGTATACCAACAGTTGTATGTAAAAAGATGCTATATATGTGCATTATGAATTGTAATGCATAGTAATATTATAAATAAAAAAGAAAAAGAATAAAATATATAATTTTTTAAAATAATAAATTAAAAAAAACAGAGACAAAAATGTATTGTTTGGTTTTTAATATCTAGACTTTTTAGACATAGATATACATAGGAATTTATTAATATATAGATATTTAAATATGTATACAATATAGACATTTTAGAGACAGGATATAAACACTATTGTTTGGTTAAGTTAATAAACATTATAAGCATACCGTTTATTATATATGCATAAATTGGGGAATAACAAATTTTTTACATTTCACTAGAATTAATGTTAGTATAAATCTGAAGTTGATTTTGTCAAGTTAACATGTATTTATTGCAAGCTCTAGAATAACCATAGAGAAAATATTAAGCATATAATTAAAAGTTATTAAAAGGATTAAAATGGCACCAAAGAAAATAATTATTTAATATAAAACAAAGGTAATAAAGAATGAAAGGAAGTGAAATGCCATGAGATTTACAAGAAACAAAAGTAAAATAACAGATTAAATCTAACCATATCAAAATAAATTAAATATGTATTGGTATACAGTCTAATCAAAAGGCAAAGATTGCCATGTTGGAGTTATAAACCTCAATATCTACCTATATATTTTCTGAAACACACACACAATTTAGATTTAAAGTTTTATATGTCAAAAGTAAAATGATAGGAAAAGATGCTGTGTAAACAGCAACCATGCAGAACTGAAATGAGTATATTAATATCAGTCAAAAATAAATTTTATAATAAAAATGTTGCTAGAAATAAAGAAGTGTATTTCTTGATAATAAAAATTCAAACATTTTAGGAATATAAACATATATTAACCTCACTGTAGAAAACCTCAAATGACAGAAAACAAAATATGACCAAACTGAAAGGATAAGTAGACAATACAACCATAATAATTGGAAACTTCCTTACTCCAATTTCAACAAAGGATAAAACAACTAAGCAGTATATCTATATGAAAGAAGTCTTGAGCAACACTTTAACACAAGAGCTAATCAACCACTGTACAACACGAGAATACATATAATTTTCAAATGAACATAGAACATCTAGAACAGACCTTAGTATTAGAATGAAACAAAATTTAAGGAATTTAAAAAGAATTTTACATAAAGCCTGTTCTTTTACCACAATGCAATTATATTAGAAATCAATAATAGAAGGAAATTTATGAAATTCAAAAATATGTGGAAATTAACTAATGACAAATAGGTAAAAGAAATAAACTACTGAAACTTAAGAGGAAATAGAAAATCCAAGAAAACATGTTAAAAAAGAAATAAATGGTATTAATCATTTAGAATTTTTTTTCCATAGAGAAAAATCCAGCCACACATGGCACATTAATTTTCCACAGCATGGATAAAAATTATCACAAACTTGGTGGTGGATTAAAACAACAGAATATTATTCTCTCACAGTTCTGGTGAAGCACTAATTCCACATAACTGTTATTAGTATGAAACAAAATTGTCTTTATGCTCACATTCTTTCTAGAACATCTGCAGGAATCTGTTTCTTGACTCAGCTTGACAGCTGCCACTATTCCTGTGCTTGAGAATGCCTCAGCGCTTTCTCTACTTACATCTTAACACTACTTTCTCATTTTTATAAAAGTATTTATAGCTGGTTGTGATGGTGCACACCTGTAATCCCAGTGGCTCAAAAGGATAAAGCAGGAGGATTGTGAGTTCAAAGCCAGCCTCAGGAATGGCAAGACGCTAAGCAACTCAGTGAGATCCTGTCTCTAAATAAAATACAAAATTGGGCTGAGAATATGGCTCAGTATTGGAGTACCCGTGAGTTCAATTCCCAATCGGGCGGCACTCCCCCCAGCCCCCACCCCCCAAGTAAAGAACATTTATGGTGGATTTTAGGACACTTTCAGGTAATTCAGGAATTCTGTTATCTCAAGGTCATTAACATCACACTTGCAAAAGAAACTATTTCTAAATAAGGTAACATTAACATGTCCCAGTGATGAGAACCTGGTATTTTTGATGTTAAGTCACCTACAGATAGTTTTACTGAGTTATACCAAACATTTAAAAAATTATGCCAATTCTTTGCAAATTTTCATAAAAATGAGGAGGAAAAGGTGGAATACTATCTAACTCATTCTATGATGCTGGCATAATTTCAATATGAAAATCGTACAACAAATCTAAAGACTAATATCTATTAATACAGACACAAAAAATCATCAAAAACAATACTAGGAGCTGGGGTCGGAGCTGGGGTTATAGAGTGCTTGCTTTGCACATGTGAGGCACTAGTTATGATCCTCAACACCACATAAATAAATAAAATAAAGGTATTATGTCTATCTACTAAAAACAATTAAAAACAATACGAGTGAGCTAAATCCAACAATATAATAAAGTATTATAGGTATGATGAAGTTGATTTGTAACAGGAATGAAAGGTTAATTTAACATCCAAAATTAACTAATGTAATATGCCATATTAAATGAATAAAGGACAACATTTAATGAATCTTAATTGATGCAGAAAAGAAATAGGTGATGAATTTCAAAACCTCTTCATGATCAACAAACTCAGAATAAGAGAAGGTGCTTCAATCTCATAGAGCATCTACAAAAAAACTACAGCTAACTTTATGCTTAATATTGAACAACGAAATGCCTTTTCTCAAAGTTACTTGACAGGTATATTCATTCATGCCACTTCTATTCAACATTTTACTGGAGAGTGTTGATAGGGCATGTAAGCAAGAAAAATAAAATAAAACATAACCTAATTGCTAGGAGAAAAGTAAAATTCTATTTGCAGATGTCATAGTAGTCTATATATAAAATCTAAGGAAGCTAGAACTAAAAATTATTAGAACTAACAAACAAGTTTAGCAAACTTTCAGGATATAAGATCAATATTCAAAAATCAATTGAATTTCTATATATTATCATCCAACAACTAAACATTTTTTAAGAATACAATTTTATTTATAATAGAACCAAACAATAAAAATACTTAGGTATAAATTTAACAAAGAAGTGGAAAACATACAATATATGATTTTTTTTAAATTGCTGTAAGAATTTAAAGAGGATCTAAGTAAATGGAAAGACATTCATTTTCTTGAATTAGTTGACTTAAAATTGCTAAGATGTTAATACTACTCAAAACAATCTAGAGAGTCAAACAATCCCTATCAAATTCCTAGTGATTTTTTATCAGAGGTGGAAAAACTTGTCCTAAAATATATATATATATATATATATATATATATATATATATATATATAAATGCAATGGACTCCAAATAACCAAAACAAACAAACAAACAAAAACTTTGTAATGAACACCAAAATTGGAGAACTCAAACTTCCTGATATATAAACTTACTAAAAATTATAGGAATTGTTATGGCAATGTGAAATTGGCATAAGGGTAGACATTTAGATTAACATAGGAGTATTTATTTTTCTGACAGGAATGCCAAAACAGTTCAATGAAGGAAGAAGAGTCTTTACCAAATAAGCTGCCAGTGTAGTGAATTCTTATAATTTTATGTTGCCTTGGCATCCATTTTGAATACAATTTTAACTTGTTTATACAAGAAACAGAGCTCAGTCACCCTTAACATAGGTTCTGGTTCTATACCACATCCAAATAGCTCAAGTCATTAGCCAAAGATAAAATTTTAGAGAAGTCTTTCCTGCCTAATCAAATGGGCTCCTTGATTTCCTGGGCTTCCTTTCAATTGATCATTTCAGCATTTACCTGTGAACTTAGAGCAACACAAACCTATTTTCCTATATACGCACTGCTCATTGCATATATTCTCTCTCTCTCTGACTTGTCATTCCTTCCTTGCTTGACCCAGGAAGAGAGGCCTGCTGTCAACTTATTGTACCCTCCTTGCCTGAGATCTGTAGGTTAAAATATTTGAATTTGTTTCGTATTATGGTGGCATATTAAACTAATACCTTCTATCCAAAGAATCAGGGCTTCTCTAGCCTGGGTTTTCCCTGGGACATGGAAGAGAAAACAAGGATGGGTTCCCAGCATTAGAGTGATGGTCAGGCACAGATGAAGTGGATATGGGCACAGATAAAGATCCACAAGGGCATTTTGTGCTAAAATCAAGTTTCCTATGTGAGAGATTCTCTTGTTCATGGGTTGGACAATGAAGCATTAGGCTTCGTACTTGGTAAAAGAATTATATCATGAAAGCCTCAGTATAAACACTGATATCCAGTTCCCCTTAATTTTCTGTTAGGGTAGGATTGATAAATCTATGGTACTGAAACCCCAAATTATAGCTGGGGATTCTTAAAACATCCAGGATAATGCAATGTCTACATTCAAAAGAATGATGTTGGATCCCTACTCACATAACACACCAAATGCCAAAATTTTAAACAGATCATAATCCTAAATATAGGCATTAAATTGTAAATCCTTTAGACTAAAAATTACAATTATTAATTCTTTCTAATTTTTTATAAAAATTGAGTATGAAATTTTATAAAAATTGGTACTTCTTTCTGTAAATTTTAGAGTTGATTTGTTCTTGTTTGTCTAAGATCTTTAGATACATCATTAACTTATTCATTTGTAATACAAATACTTTGTATTTCCCTGATTGCTAAAGATGTTGAACATTTTATTGTTCCACTTATGTGCAATATCCAGGTCAAGAAATGCATGAAGAAAAAGAAGGGTTGTTATTGTCAAGTACTGGGAAGAAGAGATAACAATAAGTGACTACTAATGAGCACCTAATTTCTTTTGAAGCGGAGATGATGAAAGTGTTCTTAAATTAGTCATGATGATTACATTGTGTGATGAAAAGCCACTGAATTTATGATTTTTATATTGTTACCTTTTTTGCAATTAATTTATATTTTTGAGCTATTTTTTGTTCATGGCAAAATTGGACAGAAAGTACAGAGTTCCCTTATACCCCTGTCCCACTCATATATAACCTTCCCTCCATTGTCCATATCCCACAACACAGTGGTACATGTGTCACAGTAGATGAACCTATACTGACAGTCATCACTAGAACCCACATTTACATTTGGATTCACTCTTGTTGTACACTTTATGGGTTTTGTCAAATGTATAATGTCCTATATTCATCATTACATCATTATTAAAGAATCATTTCAGTATCAAAAAAATCCTTTGTGAGTCAGGCATGGTGGCACATGACGATAGTTCCAGCTACTCTGGAGACTGAGGTCGGAGGATCACTTGAGCCCACAAGTCTGAGGCTACGCTGGGCAATATATGAAGACCATATCTTGGGGAAAAAACAAAAACCAGAAAACCAAACCCTGTGCTATGCCTATTCATTCTTCCTTCTTCCTTAACTCTCAGCAACCACTTATCTATTGTCTCCAGAATTTTACCTTTTCTAGAATGTCCTATATTTGTCCTTACATACTAAGGTTCATTTTAAGATTGGCTTTTTTCACTTAGTAATATGATTTTAAGTTTCCTTCATGTCTTGTCATGATGTATTAGCTCCTCTCTTTTTTAAATTTTTTTTTTTTTTATTCTAAGTTGTTAGAAATGACAGCAGAATGTATTACATTTCATATTATACTTGTAGAGAACATTTTTACATATCTCTGGTTGTATACAAAGTATATTCATATCATTCGTGACTTCATACATGCACTTAGGGTAATGATATCCATCTCATTCTACCATCTTTTTTTTTTTCTTTAAATCCTTTCTTCTATATTGAATAATATTCCATTCTCTGGATATACACAAGTTTATCTGTTTACTTACTGAAGTAATTTTTTTCAAGTTTTGGAAATTTTGAATAAAGCTGCTATATAGATATCCATATGTGTATTTTTGCATATATATTGGTTTTCAATTTGTTTGGATAAATACCAAGAAGCACAATTGGTGGATGTTATCATGAGAATATTTTGTAAAAAGCTACCAAATTGTCTTCCAAACTAGATGTGCTATTTTGCATTTCACCAGAAGTAAATGAGAGGTCTTATTATTCCACATCCTCACCAGTATTTGGTGGTGTTAGCATTTGGGATTTTGGCCATTTTAATAGGTATGTGTTGATATCTCTTTAAATTTGAATTTCTATAAGATGTGAAATATCTTTTCATATGCTTACTTGACATTAGTACATCTTTTTCATAAGGTATCTGTAGGGATTCTGTCCATGGAAATGTAAATGGAAGCATTCCCCTGGTGAGCAAATTCCCAGGGAATAACAGGCACCCTGTTTCCAACCCTTAGAATGCCTTGTTATCTCTCGTAGGGTCTAATAATATACCTATATATGTGCAATGTCTAGGTGGTATGGAAATGCCTGAGAAGCCTCTGCGTTAGAGCCTTATCAAGCCTTGACCTTGATTGCAGGCACATAGCTCCTGAGAATAAAAGAACTTGTTTGCTAGATAACTACAGTGTTTCATCAAGCTCTAGTGCTCCTGGATCTGCCCGCCTAACAGTAACTTGAACAATGGACTTTCTTGAGAACTGCACAAAGCTCCTAACATTACATATTATAACTGTAGAATGTAACTGCAGAATAAGCAACCTTACTGATACTCTAAACAATAATGTAGTTATGGTACTGATGACCTGATGTAACCTATTGCTATAAATAAAGCAGCTTGGCCTCTTAGCCACTCTGCCACCTTCCCTGTCTCTGTACCTTGTCTCTTGTGTCTCCTTTGTTATTATTCTTTACAGGTATCTGTTCAAATCTTTTGCCCATTTTGTAATAAGATTGTTCATTTTATTATTCTTGAGCTTTTTGTTTGTTTTATTGGTGAATTATACATATTAGTAGGCTTCATGGTGATGCATTCATACTAGCATACAGTATCATTTGATCTAATTCATTTCCCAATAACTCCCCTTTCCTTTCCCCTTCTTCCTCCTGTAGCCTCCTATCCTTTGCTGGTCTCCTTTCTATTTTCATCAGATCTCCTTTCTCCCCTTTTTCTCTTTAGCTTCCATATATAAAAGAAATCATGTAACCCTTGACTTTCTGATTCTGGTTTATTTCACTCAGCATGATGTTCTCCCTTCCATCCATTTTCCTGCAAGTAAAATTTTGTTGTTTAGAATTGGGTAAAACTCCATCATGTATATATGCAACGTTTTCTTTACCCATTCATCTTTTGAACACCTATATGAATTGTACTGCCATGAACACAGGCATACATGTATCACTAAATTATGCCAACTTTAATTCTTTTTGACAAATACCAAGTAATGGCATAGCTTGGTCATATGATGTTCCATTTCTATTCATTTGAGAAACTGATTTCCATAGTGGTGGACTAATTTATACTCCCATCAACAGTATTTAAGTTTTCCTTTTTCTCACACATTCACCAGTATTTATTAATATTTGAGTATTTGATGATTACCATTCTCACTGGAGTGGGATGAAATCTTGGTATAGTTTTACTTTGTATTTCCCTGATTGCTAAAGATGTTGAACATTTTTTCTGTATGTTAGTTGGATAATTAAATTTATTTTTTTGAGAGATGAATGTTTACTTCATTTGTCCATTAATTAATTTGCTTTTTTTTTCTTCTGAATTTAATAGTTTGTTTTTGCAGTACTGGGGATGAAACCCAGGGCTGCATACATTCTAGGCAAATGTTCTATCACTGAGCTACATCCCCAGCCTGTTAAGTTTTTTGAATTCTTTATATATTCTGGATATTAATCCTTTGTCAGAAGAATAACTGACACAGATTTTCTTTCAATCTTTAGGCTCTCTCTTCACACTTCGAACTATTTCCTTTGTTCTTCAGAAACTTTTAAGTTTGCTTTCATCTCATTTATTAAATTTTGGTTTTATTTCCCAAATTTTAGAAGTCTTCTTGAAGAAGTTGATACCTCTGTCAATATGTTGGAGTGTTGGCCCTCTTTTCTTTAGAAGTTGCAACATTTCTGGTCTAATTTCTAGGTCTTTGATAACTTTCATTTGACTTATATGTAGGATGAAAGACAAAGATCTTGTCTCGTTCTTTTACACATGGATATATAGCTTTCCCAGCAACATTTCTTTAAAAGACTTTCCTTTCTCCAATGTGTTTTGTACACCTTTGTCAAGAATCAGATGGCTATATCTGTATGTGCTTGTATATGGGTGTTCTATTCAACTGCACAGTGTCTCTTAATTAGTGCCATGGTGTCTTTGTTAGTATTTTGTTAATCTGTGGTGTAATTTGAAGTTGAATATTGTGATAACTCATGCATTGCTCTTGTTGCTTAGAATTGCTTTGGCTATTCTGGATCTCTTATTCTCCCATATAAATTTTAGGCCTATTATTTTTAGTACTGTGGAGAGTGTCATTGGTATTTTGATGAGGATTACATTGAATCTATAGATTGCTTTTGATAATATGTCTATTTAAAAATATTTCTGCCTATCCAAGAGCATGGAATGTCTTTCCATCTTCTGATGTCACCTTCAATTTATTTCTTCAGTTTTCTATAATTTTTATTGTGAAGGTATTCCCTCTCCTTGTTTAGATTTATTACCAGATATTTTATTTATTTCTGTTTTGAGCTATTGTGAATGGGATTATTTTCTTGGTCACTTTTTCAGCATATTCATTATAGGGGTATAGAAAAGCTACTGATTTTTACATGTTGATTTTGAATCTTGCTACTTTGCTGAATTTGTTTATCAGTTCTAGAAGGCTTCTGGTGGAATTTTTGGGTCTTCTAATTATAGGTTCATATCTGCAAATAATGATAATTTGATTTCTCCCTTTCCTGTTTGAATTTTTTATTTTCTTCTCTTGTTTAATTGAATTGGCTAAAATTTCAAGTACTATATTTCTATTAAATAATAGTAATGGTGAAGGTGAATATCTTGTCTGGTTTCTGTTGATCTGTTTACATTTGCTATATCCTGTTGGTTCAATTTTGGTTAGTCATATGCATCTAGAAATTTGTCAACTTATTCTGTATTTTTCACTTTATTGTTATATAAGTTTTCAAAATAGTCTGTAATGGTCCTCTGAAATTCATATATGTCTATGTCAAAATCTCCCTTTTTGTCTCTTATTTATTAATTTGGGTCTTTTTCTTTCTTTTGGTTAGTTTGGCTAAAGGTCTATCAAACTTGCTTGTGTTTTCAAAGAATCAATATTTTGTTTTATTGATTCTTCATACTCTTTTTCATTGTGTATTTCATTAATTTTGACATTAATCTTAATTGGTACTTCTTTCTATAAGTTTTAGAGTTGATATGTTCTTGTCTAAGGTCTGTAGATACATCATTAACTTATTCATTTGGAATATTTCTGATTTTTTAAAATATATACAGTCATAGCTATAAGTTTTTCTCATAAAACCACCTTTATAGTATCCCAGAGATTTTGATATGTTGTATCTCTATTCTCAATTAATTATAGGAATTTTAAAATTTCTCTCCTCTATTCAACTCTTGATCCTTGATTATTCAAAACTGTGTTACTCAATCTTCATGTGTTTATGAAGTTTCTATATATTTTCTTCCTGTTAATTTCTGATTGTATTCCATTATGCTCCAATAAGATGTAACAGATTATATTTATATTTTGTATTTGTTATGAATTGCTTTGTTGTAGGAGCCCTAATTAAGGAGATGGCTAAGATTGCGGTTGGCTGTGAGCCATAGAGATATTCAAGCATTGCCACCTTCCATGGTCTCGCGGGACTTGGCTTGGGACATTGCAGACAGGGTCATCGCCATTTTGTGGCTGAGCAACAACGCCACGGGAATAAGTTCAGAGGCGGACTGGAAACAAACAGGCTCTTTATTCTGATAGCTTCTCACTCTGGCTCCAACAACAACTCCAGCATGCCATCCACACTCCTCCAACCACACCACAAAATGGCGTTGACCCCGTCTGCAATGTTCCGGGCCAACTCCCGCGAGATCATGCAAATGGCGCCGACCCAATCCACAATGTCCCGGGCCAAGTCCCGCGAGACCATGGAAGGTGGCAATGCTTGAATATCTCTATGGCTCACAGCCAACCGCAATCTTAGCCATCTCCGTAATTAGGGCTCCTACACTTTGTAACTAGAAGTATGATCTATGTAGCTAAGACAAAAGTGAATTTGGCCCTTGGATAGAATATTCTATAGGTGTCCTTAAGTCTATTTTTTATTTATCGTAGCTTTTAAATCTGAAGAGTCTTTACTGAATTTATGTTTGACCTTTTAATGAAAGATATGTTTTGAAATTATCTAGTAATATTATACTGGGGTCTGAGTTTTTATGTTGAATAGTGTTGGAGCTGTCTTTCATCATTAAGGAAATGAGAATAAATAAATAAATTCAAAATGAAATTGACCACTGATATATTTTAAAATGCTAGCATTTAAAAATTCTTCTTGTGAACCAAATCTTTCTCATTCTATCTTCATTTTTATAGCAAACCTATAACGTATGCATTCCCCTATTTTATAGACAAATTCATGGTGTCATTGTGAAGCTAAACTTTCTTAATGACACTTTTTTGAAATGCTAGAATGTGGAATTTCAGAGATCCATGTGAGTTACCTCCTGGTATTTTACACATAATCACTATCCAACAGTCCCTGACTAATTTTCAGAAATAGGTTAATGATATTGAGTAGGGGAGATAATTTCTCTGCATCTCTGTAACTTCATATCCTATTGTAATCAATCCCCAACATAGCTGTCACATGTAAAATGTGATTTTTGGTAAACTTTCTTGTGATAACTTTGGATCATGCCTTAGATGATCTACTTGTACCACAGTATGAATTCATATGTAATGGACTTGGGAGAAGAACTCACTCAAACACTTTTGGGTTGTCACTAATAGGAAGAAAATGGGAACTGTTATCATTATAATGTCAATGACATTTTTATGTCTAACAAATCAAATAAAACTCACGACATGATAGAAGTTGATGGCACTGCTTGCTTTCTTATATTTCCTTTCATTTTCCTCCCGCCAACCTTCTATTCTTTGCTTCACTTGAACTCAAAGCTACCTTGAAGTCTATGTACTGCACAAGGTCATTCACTTATTTTCAGATGTTGGGCAAGTTATTGAGGACTGTAGCTACTTCAAACCCATTTCTGAACATTCAGATCATAGCTACACTGATTTTAAATAGGCTTAGACAATTTTCTTCTTCACAGATGGTTCACAAGTCTGTAATACATTTAGAAGAACCAAATAAGCTCTGTTGACCACAAATGATACTGATTTCTGTGTTCCTCTGAGTTCTGAAACATCCATGTGACAGTTAAAACTATATGTGGAGAAAAGTGTGAATAAATTGACTATGATGTGATCCAGTTGTTTTGATCTCAAATAGAGAAGTATGTGAAGTACAAATATAAGGAAAATTGTTTTTTTAGCAAACAATTATTTCTGTAGGAAATCTATATTCAAATAAAGTTATTGTGTTGTCTTACTTTAAAAATATCAGTTTGTGGAAACTATGTGTGAGAAATGAGAATTTGTACCTCAAATTTTATATGGTAATATTAAAAAGTAGACAAAGGTGTTGATCTCCTTATTTATGCCACACAATTTATCAGCAGGCCCCCTGACTGAATCTGTAAATTGGTCCAAGTTTTTCTCCGTCTCTTCAATTTCATTGCTATTTTTTTGGCTCTACCTATGATTATGCCTCGCCTGATTTATTATTAGCAGTCTCTTGAGCAGTTTCATTCACATACTTGTGGTCCACATTCAAATCCATTTTCTTCGTGGTAGAAATATATCATATAACTTCCCTATTGAAAGGGCTCCAAATATCACAATAAAATCTCAACTTTTTTTTTCCTATGAGCTACAATGTCCCACAGAATCTAGCTGCTACCTTAACTCTCTGACTACATCTAATACCACCTTCTTGATTTCCTTACTACTTATTCTTTCTTGTATTTCTAATCCAAAATTGAATCAAATTTTCCTTAAAAGTCCTTTCTTTCCACCCAAATTCCTAGACCCTCTCACTGCCATATTTTTTCTGATTAACATTCATCACAGCATCTATCCTGTAAACACATTTTGTTTATGATTTTGTAATCTTTTTTTCCCCCACTAGAATAGAGATTTATGAGACTTGGGACCATACCTTTCTTAGTAAAGAACTTACCTTCCTCATCTGGAACAGTGCCCAACACATTGAAAAAGTTCAATATTATATATACACTTTTCACAAGTATAATATATATTTTTTTTTATGTAGAGAATTGGCTTAATTTATTAAGGAAGAGCCATGAGTTAGCAAGTGTGGCCTAGACTATCATTCTATATTCTTTAGCTGCCTTCTTTTTTTTTTAAATTCAAAGTTGTTGTATTTATAATAGTAGCATGCATTATAATTCATAATACACATATAGAGAATCTTTTTACATAACACTGTTTGTATACAAAGTATATTCGTACTATTCAAGTCTTCAATCATGCATTTAGGATAATGATATTCATCTTATTGTACCACCTTCTTTTTTTTTTTCCCCTCTCCATACCTCATTACTCCCTCCCTTCCCCTCCCTCCCCTTTGACCTTTCTAGTGTTCCTTTAATCCTCCTATGTACCCCTACACCCAACACTACTGTGAATCAGCCTCCTTATATCAGAGAAAACATTCAGCATTTGGATTTTTGAGACTGACTAACTTCACTTAGCATTATATTCTCCAACTTCATCCATTTACCTGCAAATGCCATTATTTTATTCTTTTTTAATGCTGAGTAAAATTCCATTGTATATGTATATACCACATTTTCCTTATCCACTCATCTACTGAGGGGCATCTAGGTTGGTTCCACAACCTAGCTATTGTGAACTGTGCTTCTATAAACATTGAAGTGGCTGTGTCACTGTAATATGCTGCTTTTAAGTCCTTTGGGAATAGACCCAGGAGTGGGATGGCTGGGTCATAAGGTGGTCCCATTCCCACTTTTCCAAGGAATCTCCATACTGCTTTCTACAACGGCTGCAAATATTTTCTATAAAATTATATTTAGCAAAAAAATGTTTGATGAAAGAGAGATTAGTGATATGTATAGAAAACAAATGATTATCAGACCAAAGTAAAAACAAAATTCTAGAAAAAACTATGAACTAGAAAGATATTGAATAAATAATATTTATATGGGAAATCATTAAGTATAACTTTACTTTGCAAACTACTGCAAATATTAATGGATTATTAGAAGGATAAATGATAAATTGATGAATGAATCAAAATTATTTTAGAATGCTAGATGCTATTTAGTTCTTCATTGAGGCAGTATGTAATTTTAAGTAGCTTCCACTGGAAGATGTTGTCTATATAAAACACTAAAATTAGATTTGAAACTAAAGGATACATAAATGTTCACACAGTTTGGAATATAGTAGGATTATCTAAAAAGAAATTAAAATAGAATCATTAACATATTTGGGTGAAATAGAAATAGAAATAATAATTCAGAAGTGTGGAAAAGAGAAAAATAAATTCTGAATAAGTATAACTCACAATTAAGAATCCTAAATATCTGTTGTATTATTGACTGTTTATAGTCTCTGAAGGTTCTGTGAGACTTTTGACACTTATATTTATTTCTACTTTGGAATCCTTATCATTGGGATTTGTCAAAAAAATTGAGGCTTTTAGATGTTGACTTTTTAAATATTCCTTATAGGGACTTATTTAAAAATATTCAAGACTATAGCTATTCTCGTCACTTTGTAATAGCTGCCAAACCAAAAAAAAAAAAAAAAAAAAAAAAAAAAAAAAAGCTTCAGAGCATCTTTTGTTTTCTGTGAATTTCTTTTTCTTATATTATTTATGCTAACTTGTTATACAGACAGAAGAATGCAATTCAATTCATATTACACACATACAGCACAATTTTTCATGTCTCTTGTTGTACACAAAGTAGAGTCACACCATTCATGTCTTCATACATGTACTTAGAGTAATGATGTTCATCTCATTCCACTGTCTTTCCTAACCCCCATGCCCCCTCCCTTTTTCTCCTTCCCCTTTGCCCTATCTAAAGTTTGTCTATTCCTCACAATGCTTCCCTCCCTCATCTCCATTATGAATCAGCATCCTTATAACAGAGAAAACATTCAGCATTTGATTTTTTGGGATAGGCTAACTCCACTTAGCATTATATTCTCCAATTCCATCCATTTAACTGCAAATGCCATGATTTTATTCTTTTTTAAAAAATTCTGAGTAATCTTCCACTGTGTGTATATATACCACATTTTCTTTATTCATTCATCTATTGAAGGACGAATAGGTTGGTTCCATAATTTAACTATTGTGAATTGAGCTTCTATAAAATTGATGTGGCTGTGTCCCTCTAGTATGCTGTTTTTAAGTCCTTTGGGTATAAACAGAGGAGTAGGATAGCTGGATCAAATGGTGGTTCCATTCCCAGTTTTCTGAAGACTCTCCATACTGCTTTCTATTGGTTGCAACAATTTGCAGTCCCACCAGCAATGTTTGATTGTGCCTTTTTTCCCACATCCTCACCAACACTTACTGTTGTTTGTATTCTTAATAGCTGCCAATCTGACTGGAGTAAGATGAAATCTTAGAGTAGTTTTGATTTGCATTTCTCTAATTGATAGAGATTTTGAACATTTTTTCATATATTTGTTGACTGACTGTACATCATCTTCTGAGAAGTGTCTGTTCAGTTCCTTGGCCCATTTATTGATTGGTTTGTTTATTTATTTATTTATTCATTCATTTTATGTTAAGATTTTTTTAGTTTTTATATATCCTAGAGATTAGTTCTTTATCTGAGGTGAGTATGGTAAAAATTTACTCTCATTGTGTAGGCTCTCTATTCACTTCACTGATTGTTTCTTTTGCTGAAAGAAGCTTTTTAGTTTGAAACCATCCCATTTATTGATTCTTGATTTTAATTCTTGTGCATACGAGTCTTTTTTAAGAAAATTGAGGCCTAATTCGACATAATGGAGATTTGGGCCTACTTTGTCTTATATTAGGTGCAGGGCCTATAGTTTAATTCCAAGGTACTTGATCCACTTTGAGTTGAGTTTTGAGCATGGTGAGAGATGGGGACTTAATTTCATTTTGTTGCATATGGAGTTCCAGTTCTCCCAGCACCATATGTTGAAGAGGCTATCTTTTCTCCAAAGTATGTTTTTGGCACCTTTGTCTAATATTAGATAATTGTAATTTTGTGTGCTGTCCTCTATTCTGCACCATTGGACTTTTATTTATTTTTTCAAAGAACCAACTTTTTTTCTTGTCAACTTTTTCACTTGTTTTGTTTCTCCAATATAAAATTTTGGCACCTTTGTCTAATATGAGATAACTGTATTTCTGTAGGTTTTTTTCTCTGTCGTCTATTCTATATCATTGGACTATAAGTCTATTTTAGTGCCAATACAATGCTGTTTTTGTTAATATTGCTCTGTAGTATAGTTTAAGGTCTGGTATAGTGATGCCACCTGCTTTACTCTTGATAAGGATTGCTTTATCTATTTTGGGATAAAAAAATATTTTTCCAGATGAATTTCATGACTTCTTTTTCTATTTCTATGAGGTATGTTATTGGGATTTTGATGGAATTGCACTAAATCTGTATAGTGCTTTTGGTAGTATGGTCATTTTGACAATATAATTTTTTCTATCCAAGAGTATGGGAGATCTTTCCATCTTCTAAAGTCTTCTTTAATTTATTTCTTTAGCATTCTGTAGTTTTCCTTGTAGATATCTTTAACCTCTTTTGTTATGTTTATTTTCAAGTATTTTATTTGATTTTACTTTATTTTTGAGGCTACTATAAATGGGGTGGATTTCCTAGTTTCTCTTTGAGAGGATTTGTCACTGATATACCAAATTGCCTTTGACTTGTGGGTGTTGATTTTATATCCTGCTAGTCTGATGAATTCATTTATTCTAGAAGTTTTCTGGTGGAATTTTTTGGGTCTTCTAGATATACAGTCATATCATTGGCAAATAGTGCTAATTTGAGTTCTTTTCCTATTGATAGCCCTTTAATTTTTTTCATCTGTCTAACTTCTCTGACTAGTGTTTCAAGAACTATGTTATATAGAAGTGTTGAAAGAGGGCATCTATGTCTTGTTCTCATTTTTAGAGGGAATGCTTTCAATATTTCTCTATTTAGAATGATATTGGCCTGGGTCTTTGCCTAGATAGCTTTTACAATGTTGAGATATGTTTATGTTATCCCCTAGTTTTTCTAGGGCTTGAAAGTGAAGTGGTGCTGTATTTCATTGAATGCTTTTTCTGCATCTATTGAGATGGTCATATGATTCTTATCTTTAAGTCTATTGATGTGATGAATTACATTTATTGATTTCTGTATGTCAAACCAACCTTGCATTCCTGGGATGAACCCCACTTGATCATGGTGCACTATCTTTTCCTATGTTTTTGTATTTAATTTGCCAAATTTTTCAATAAAACTTTTGCATCTATGTTCATTTGAAATATTGGTTTGAAGTTTTCTTTCTTTGATGTGTCTCTGTCTGGTTTTGGAATCAGGGTGATATTGGCCTCATAGAATGAATTTGGAAGTATTCCCTCTTTTTCTATCTCATGAGATAATTTGAGGAGTATTGGTATTAGTTCTTTTAAGGTCTTGTAGAACTTAGCTGTGTATCCATCTGGTCTTGGGCCTTTCTTATTTAGTAGGCTTCTGATGGTATCTCCTATTTCATTGCTTAAAATTGAACTGTTTAAATTATGTATATCATTCTGATTCAGTTTGGTCAAATCATATGACTAGAAATTTGTTGATGCCTTCAATATTTTCTATTTTATTGGAGTAAAAATTTTCAAACTAATTTCTAATTATCATCTGTATTTCTGTAGTGTCTGTCATGATATTTCCTTTTTCATCAGAGGTGTTATTGATTTGAGTTTTCTCTCTCCTCTTTGTTAGCATGGCTAAGGGTTTATCAATTTTATTTATTTTTTCAAAGAACTTTTTGTTCTGTCAATTTTTCACTTGTTTTATTTCTTTCAATTTCATTTATTTCAGCTCTGATTTTCATTATTTCTTGTCTTCTACTGCTTTGGGTGTTGATTTGTTCTTTTTTTAGGGCTTTGAGATATAATGTTAGGTCATTTATTTTTTTGACTTTTTCTTCTTTTAAGGAATGAACTCCATGCAATGAACTTTCCTCTTACTAGTGCCTTCATAGTGTCCCAGAGATTCTGATATGTTTTATCAGTGTCCTCATTTACCTTTAAGAATTTTTTAATCTCCTCTTTGATGTCCTCTTTGATGTCTTTTGCAACCCATTGTTCATTCAATAGTATACCATTTAGTCTTCAGGTATGGGAGTAGGTTTTATTTTTCATTTTATCATTTATTTCTAATTTCATTCATTATGGTCTGATAGAATGCAGGGTAGTATCTCTACTTTTTTGTATTTGCTAAGAGTTGCTTTGTGGCATAATATATGGTCTATTTTAGAGAAGGATCTGTGTGCTGCTGAGAAGAAAGTATATTCACTTATTGATGGATGAAATATTATATGTATGACAGTGAAGTCTAAGTTATTGACTGTATTATTGAGTTCTATAGTTTCTTTGTTCAGCTTTTGTTTGGAAGATCTATCTAGTGGTGAAAGAGGTGTATTAAAGTCACCCAGAATTATTATGTTGTCTCTTGAACTCGAGAAGAATTTGTTTGATGAATGTATATGCTCCATTGTTTGGGGCATACATATTTAAAATTGTTCTGTCTTGTTGATGTATGGTTCTCTTGAGCAGTATGAAATGTCCTTCTTTATCCCTTTTGATTAACTTTGGCTTGAAGTCTACTTTATTTGATATGAGGATGGAGATTGCTGCTTATTTCCACATCCATGTGAGTGGTATGTTTTTTTTTGCCAACCTTTAACCTTCAGTCTGTGGATATCTTTTCCTATGAGATGAGTCTCTTGGAGGCAACATATTGTGGGGTCTTTTTTAAAAATCCAATCTTCCAGCTTGTCTTTTGATTGATGAGTTTAGGCCATTAACATTCAGGGTTATTATTGAGACATGATGTGTATTCCTGGCCATTTTTGCTTATTTTTGGTATTTAACTTGATTTGGTTTCTCCTTTGGTATACCTCCCTCTGCTGATTTTCATTGTTGTTTTTCATTTCCTCCTCATGGAATATTTTGCCAAGGATGCTATGTAGTGCAGGTTTTCTAGTTGTAAATTCTTTTACTTTTTTTTTATCATGGAAATTTTTAAATTTTATCATCAAATCTAAAGCTTAATTTTGCTGGATATGATTCTTGGTTGACATCCATTTTCTTTCAGAGCTTGGTATATGTTGTTTCAAGATCTTCTAGCTTTCGGGGCCTGGGTTGAAAAATCTGCAGATATCCTAATTGGTTTCCCCCTATATGTAATCTGATTTCTTTCTCTCATGGCTTCTAATATTCTCTCCTTATCCTGTATGCTAAGCATTTTCATTATAATGTGACTTGGTATGGATCTGTTGTGATTTTATACATTTGGCATCCTGTATGCCTCTTGTGTTTGGTTTTCTGTTCATTTTTCATGTTTGGATCATTTTCTCATATTATTCCATTGAATAGATTGTTCATTCCTTTGGTTTGGAACTCTATCCCAATAACTCTTAAATTTGGCTTTTTTATGTTATCCCATATTTCTTGAATATTCTGCTCATGGTTTCTTACCATCTTCACTGTGTGGTCTACATTCTTTTCAAGATTGTATAGTTTGTCTTCCATATCTGAGGTCCTGTCTTCCAAGTGGTCTAATCTGTTGGTAATGCTTTCTTAATTCTTTCTATTGAGTTATTGAGTTTTTAATTTGGTTTATTGTTTCTTTCACTTCAAGGACTTTTTTTTTTTTTTTTTTTTTTTGTCAGAACCTCTATCTCCTTATTGAAGTAATCTTTTGATTCCTGTATTTGCTTATGTAGCTCTTTATCGAAATGATCTTTTGCTTCCTGTATTTGCTCTTTTATATCATCATTTAATTCACAGAGCATTTTAATTATGTACAGCCTGAATGCCTTCTCTGTCATTTCTTCTGTTGTGCTAGCCATGGATTCTAATAGTGTAATATCTTGATTTGTTTGGGGCAATTTTTTCCCTTGTTCTTTTTCATGTTGTTCATGTGTCTTCCCTTTTGTTACTATGGATCCAAGATATTACTGTTTTTATGCTATAGGCTTATAGTGCTCTTACAGGGTTCCAATACCTCTCCTTTGAGGGGAAGAACAATGTTAACAGACCCAAGTACAAGCAATATGCAACCTTAAACCAAATAGTTGCTATTAATATGTTTAGAGGCTGCACACCTGTCTTGGAGAGCTGTTTTGCATTTGGCAGTCCCTGTGCTGGATTATCAGCTGCCGGTGAGAGGGAGGGCAAGTAGGGTACTATTGGTACCTGCCCAGCTGGTGCTCTAAGCTGGGAATTGCCCCAACTAAAGATGGTCATGAAGGTGTCCCAAGATAGAGGCAGCTGCTTTCTGCAGTGGAGTGCCTGGTTAGGTGTGTGTGGGGGTAGGATGGTGATTGTATTGGGCAATGTGGTCAAAGATGCAGCTCTGATACAGGCAGTGTTGTGGCTGTCAGCTGTCTTTGTATACAGTGCATTACTCTGTGGGTGTCAGTGGGGCTGTCCTGGGCCTGACTGGGCTCCTTGGGGTTCGGCAGGGCTCTGTGTTTTTCAATTGAATAGAAAAACCCAAAAAAAAGTTGGGGTGAAAGTAGAGAGTGAGAAAATAAATCTCTCATTATTATTTGCATTTTTAACACTTTAGATTCAGGAAGGAGGGGTGTATTTTGTGACCTAGCCCAACTTTGTACTTTTAAAATAAGTGTTGAGTTAGAAATTTTAAGACACTATCACAGAGGCCTACCAAATATTGTTGTAATGTCCCTTTGTTACCTGCCAAAATAGTATTAAAGAACATTTCATCATTTTGTTTTTATGTGTACTGTTGTTAGTCCTCTTTTTAAGAAATATAAAAACGAAAAAGAAAACCAAAGAAACAAAAAAATCTTCTGAGCATATTTAAATACTGCACTATTTTTTTGTTTTTTTTTAGGGGCAAGAAAATGTTAGATACCAAAGGTTTCCTTGCAATGTAGCTTCTATTTCCAAGCATGAAAGGTTTTAGGTTCTTTTCTAACATATTTGGCATAGAACTCATTGAAAGGCATGACATTCATTCACAGCTTCATTATTTTACTTAAGGAGAGTTTAATCAGCAGATTTCTTCCTATCTGGGGCGGGGGTAGGAGCATTAAAAAACAAGCTAGCATAGGTTTTGCATGGGGAGTTTTCACATTTTATGTTATTTCTTTAACAGCTTTAATTTGGTAAATATCATTTTTATAGCCAGAAAGCAGTAAAAATCATTAATTTTATGGTGAATGTAGAGGACTCTTGTCTATTAAGATTTTAAACAAGGGTTCCTGAGAACATGTATGTGTTTAACCAATTTTCCTTTGTGATTTTAAACCCCTACTATGGTCTTTCAGCCTATTGTAACTCAAAACTATTTTAAAATCTTATTTTCATACAATGTTAGAACTTAGAACTCTAAGTCATTGATTGGCTAATATTTATCCTTCATAAGCCTACAATTCAAAAAGCTAATTCTATTTTTTTTTTTTTTTTTTGGTACCGGGGATTGAACTCAGGGGCACTTGACCACTGGGCCACATCCCCAGCCTTTTTTTTTTTTTTTTTTTTTTTTTTGTATTTTATTAGAAGCAGGGTCTCACTGAGTTACTAAGTGCCTCACCATTGCTGAGGCTGGCTTTGAACTCGCGATCCTCCTGCCTCAGCCTCCCAAAGTGCTGGGATTACAGGCGTGCGCCACCGCGCCCGGCTCCTATTTTTTTTTTTTATTTTTTTGAGAACTGAAAAATGTCATATAGAAGAATGTTAACTACAATTATATACGTCTTTGTCTCACATGACTCAGAAAGTTAGGTAAAAGACTATTACCACAGCAGTTTTGAGAATTTGTTTTGAAAACATGCATTATTATATTTCTAGACATTTTTCTACAGTACTGCAGAACCAAAATGACCTCATGTCACTTCTTTCTTTTTCTGTTTGACATGACATGACAGTTTGCATTACTTTATGTCAATGCCCTTCATATATAAAGGTGATGCCCCTGATAGTATTGCTTGCTTCGTATACATAGACAGTTGACCTTTATATGTATATTAAAACATTATACTGTATTAAATGTACATATTAAAATGAATAAAATTGTAATTTTAGCATAAGTATTCATATCTATTAAATAGCTGAAATTTTAAATTGCATACCAAAAAATACAAAACACTGTTCTGGTTGTAGAGGATAAAAATACATAAGATATATTTCTTATCTTTCCAAACCTGAAATTTACTCAGGGAGTTAAGATCAGCTTCAATATAAACCTTCAATGTATACCTTCAATATAAACAGAATTCTCTATAAACACTGAGTGATTTTCTTTTTCTCTGCTATGAAATAGTGCTTTCAAACTCACTCATTCATGGCACATATTAATAATGTTATTTTCAGAATATCCAGAATTAAAATTTGAGGAAGTTTATAATTAGTATATATGTATGTGTTTGTGTAGATAGATAGATATAAACACACTTATATTCTAGATATATTATTCACTTGCAGTAATAAAGGTAGAATATGAATTTTAAATAAAATAGAAAATATGAATTTATATAAAACTTCTAAATAAAGTATAATTATTTTATTGACTAGCTTGAACTTGGTTTCCATGAATGTAAATGTTTTATATCAGGTATAGTAATTTAAAATATCTCCATGCAGCCTTCAACATTTCTCTTTAAAAGGTGGAGTCAAATTCTTTTTTCAGAGTGTGGGATACACATAGTGGCTTACATATATCAAAATATGGCAAAAGAAAAGATTTGTGACTCATAAGACTAGATCATAAAAGGCATTGTGTCCCGGTGTAGGCTTGCTTTGAAGGAAGTAAGCTGCCATCTTATGAGGACACTCAAGAAATCCTTTTGAAAGGGTCATGTGGCAGGGAAATGAAGCCACCTATCAACAGCCAGTAAGAAACTTGAAGTTTCTATAAATAGTCATGTGATGAACCATCATGGAATGGGATCTTTCAGCTCTAGTCTTGCCTTCAGATGATTGTGACTCTGTCATCTTGTTTGCAAAGTCATAGAAAACTCTGAGCCACAACTACCCAGCCACGCTACTCCTGAATTCTGGCCCCAAAATTAACTATGTAATAATAAATTTTACTATTTTAAAGTCTTTATGGTTTAGAGTAATTTATTAATTAGCAATAAGTAACTGATGTTTCAGGTTTCAATGTTAATTTCTTTTTTAATTCTTCATTGTCTACACAACAAATAACTTTGGCAGAGTAAACATAAAAAAACAGTTTTTAGGGGTTGGGGTTGTGGCTCAGTGGTAGAGTGCTTGCCTAACATATGTGAGGCACTGGGTTCAATTCTCAGCACCACATATAAATAAATAAATAAATAAAATAAAGGTCCATTAACATCTAAAAATATTTTTAAATTTTTTTATGATCATTTGGACATTCCCAACAGTTGATATTTTTCCATTTTTTACAATTTTTTATTTATTTTAATTTGTTATGCATAACAGTAGAATGCATTTATGCACTGTGATTTATCATACATAGAGGGGATATAATTTCTCATTTTTCTAAGTGTACATGTTGCAGAATCATATTGGTCATGTAGACACATATAAGCATACAGTAATAATGACTGTTTCATTCCACTGTCTTTCCCATCACTTCCTTCTACCTAATCTAAGGTAACACTATTTTTCCCTAGTGGCCCCCGCCTTATTGTGAATTAGCATCTGAATATTAGAGAAAACATTAGGCCTTTGGTTTTGTAGGATTGGCTTATTTCGCTTAGCATTATATTATCCAACTCCAACCACTTACTGGCAAGTACCATAATTTCACTCTGCTTTAAAGCTGAGTAATATTCCATTGAGTATATATACCACATTTTCTTTATCCATGCATTTATTGAGGGACACCTAGGTTGGTTCCATAGTCTAGCTATTGTGAATTGAGCTGCTATAAACATTGATGTGGCTTCCTCACTATAATATGCTGATTTTAAGTCCTTTGAGTATAAACCAAGGAGTCGGATAGCTGGGTAAAATGGTAGTTCCATTCCCAGTTTTCTGAGGAACGTCCATACTGCTTTCCATAGTGGTTGCACCAATTTGCAGTCCCACTAACAAAGTATGAGTGTACGCTTTTACCCACATCCTCGCCAACATTTATTGTTGCCTATATTCTTGATAATTGCCATTCTGACAGGAGTGAGATGAAATCATTGAGTAGTTGACCAGTGTAACATTGATTTTGTATATGTGTGAAAATAGCTAATTGAATATTTATATCATTCCATATTTCAAAAGAATGATAAAATGCAAATGTATAGAAAAGCAGTTATCCAGCAGGTAGGTAGAATAAAAAATTTTATCAACCAAAAATGGATAAAAAAAATCATAAATAAATAAATATATAATATGTGTGTGTGTGTGTGTGTGTGTGTGTGTGTGTGTGTGTGTATGGTGGATTTTGGAGTACCCACCTAAGATTAGCTATATTTTGGAATATGTGCCATGTTTCTGAAGCACCTACTTTATGAGTCTCTTGTCTATAGTAGACAACACCCACTGTAACTCACTGCTTAACTACATTTTCAAGTGATAGAGTCCCCATCCTCTTCTGTTGTCTTGACTACAAGACAGCGTACTGGACTCCACTTGAAGTTTAAAGATAAAATTTATAGCAAATAGAATCTTAGATACTACAGCAATCCTATTTCTTACTAGGGTGTTTAAAGTCTTTGGGCATTTCTCTTATCAGTTAATAGCATACTAGTGTGCCATGGTACACCAGTCTCAAAAATGCTTAGAAGTTCAGAAGAAGGGAAGTTCTTTTGTATCTGTGCTCAAACTGCCAAAAGAAAACAACACAGACTGGGTAGTTTAAGCAACAGAAATTTATTTTTTCCCAGTTATGGAGTCTGGAAGTCTGAGATCAAGGGCTATCTGTTTTATAGAATGTCACCATCTATTTACACAAAAACAGAAAATGAATTCTGTTTTTTCTTCTTATAAGGACACTAACTCTACTGGATCAATGGCCTACCCTATGATATCACTTAACCTTAATTACTTTTTAGCCACTCTAGAGGTTGGAACATTTAATTCATTCAATTAGCTATAACATAATACCATAAGTTCAGTACTATATAAATAACAGATATTTATTTCTTTTTTTTTAATTCTAATTTGTTATGCATGTTTACAGAGTACATTTCATTTCATATTACATATAAAGAGCACAATTTCTCAAGTTGCTAGTTTTATATAAAGTATTTTTACAACAATTGTGTCTTCATACATGTATTTAGGGTAGTCATGGATAACTCAGTCTGCCATTATTCCTATCCCCTTGCCCCCTCCACCCTCCCCACATTTGTTCTATTTAAAGTTTTTTCATTCCTCTCATCCCTACTCCCTTGACTTTAAAAGATATTTATTTCTTATAGTACTATAATATCAAGGTTAAGGACCCAGCAGATTTAGTGATTGCAATGAATTCACTTTCGTATTCTGTGCCTTCTGGGTTAGGATCACATAGTGGAAGGGGCAAGAGATCTCTCTCAGGCCTGTTTCATAAGAGCACTATTCTCATATAAGACCTCCATCTTCATGACATAATCCTTTCTCAAAAGCCCCACCTCCTAATACCATCATCTTGGAGGTTAAGATTTGAACATACAACTTTGAGAGGGATACATAGATATTCAGTTTCTAACATCTTAAGTGACAGAAGGAGGTTTTGTGAAAAGGGAAAAATATTAATTTAGAATTATAGAAACAAAAAAGATATAACTAATATAATGGTCAAATGGAGTAGGATAGGAATCATAACTTTTCCTTCTATTCCCTGTTAGAATTTGGACAATTTGATTTCTATAAGAATTTAAAGCTACAAGTACTACTTACTGTAGCTTCATTCCTCCAATTTCAGTGTATTGCATTTCCTCTTTTTTTTCCTCTATTTTTTAAAGCTCATTTAAATATTTTTTTAAATGCACCTTGATTTATCTTTTGGATTTTTAACTGAAACTATTTGAATCATATATTTAGTTTATATAGGATATACAATATAAATCCTTCACTTTCTTTAACCTACTTACTGTTAGTTTTATACATTTCAAATAAAATATGGCAATCAGAAAACATGTAGGCCATTTAGCCACCTACACTTACCTTTCTTTATGATGTAATTTCATTAATATTACATTTTTTGTATTATATTTTGGGTACCATAAATATTATGTTGTTATACTCTGAATTCGGTTATAAGAGTGTAGATATTTTGTTTTGGCAGTCCATTAACATATACTTGTTCTTGTGCATTCTTCACTATCCTCAAATATTTATTTGGATTTTGTTTAATTCTTGTAAGATGTTAGCCAAATATTAGTATCTTATCCCAGTGTGACAGCTATTTGACCTAGGTAAGCCTATTTTTTTCCTGAAAATGGTCAATAATATCTAATTTGCAAGTTATAATATTTAAAATAAATGGTAACATTAATGTGAAGAATGTATCTTAGTGCTTACCAAATGGTAAGGGTTAGCCCTTACAACATTCATGTTTTTTAAGATAAATAATTTTATTTTAGATGGTGATGCAAATGAGACTTTTTTAATGAATATGAAAAGCCAAGAATAAGAAGTAGAAGTATCTATACCCAAAGGATTTACAAACAGCATAATACTGGGACACAGCCACATCAATGTTTATAGCAGCACAATTCACAATAGCCAAACTGTGGAACCAACCTAGATATCCTTTAGTAGATGAATGGATAAGGAAAATGTGTTATATATATACAATGGGATATTATTCAGCATTCAAAGAGAATAAAATCATGGCATTTGAAGTTAAATGGATGGAGTTGGATAATATAATGCTAAGTGAAGTAAGCCAATCCCCAAAAAACAAATGCTGAATGTTTTCTCTAATATAAAAATGCTGATTCAAAATGGGGTTGGGGGTGTGGGGCATGGGAGGATTAGATGAACTCTAGATAGGACATAGGGATAGGAGGGGAAGGGGGTGGAAAGGGGGTAGGAAAGACGGTGGAATGAGATGGACATCACTACCCTAAGTACAACCATGATGACACAAATGTTGTGACTCTACTTTGTGTACAACCAGAAATATGAAAAATTGTGCTCTATGTGTATAATATGAATTGTAATTCATTCTACTGTCATATATAACAAATTAAAACTTAAACAATAAATTGAAAAAAGAAGTAGAAGTATCTAAATATAATTCAGAAGTAGTGACTATTACATTTGAATTTGTCTAGCTGTCTTCAAAGAAAAAGTTAATTAAGCACATAGTTATTGAAAGGCTATCATGTACCACATGTTTTTCTAAGTAACTGGCATGCAGTGGTGAGTAAGCAGACACAATATCAACTATCATAAAGACTTTTAGATCTAATCCTAAATTGAAAAAAAAAAAAGCACTTATTAAGTAACTACTAAGTCTTAGACAGTCTATTAGGATCTTTAACCTAAAAAAATACAAATAACACAATGTTACTCTCCGATTTTTATTGTATTTATTCATCTGTGTCCTTGGAGCTAAGGTGACTATATGATTTGTCTTCCAAACTAGGCCCCTTCTAAGACTGAAAGCAGTTGCTGTTAATACACATTAGCAGTGTCGTAAGCATAAGCTAAGACTTTCCACGGCAAAATGAAGTGTGTACATATACCAATTACCTTTGCAAATAGTAATTTATTTAGAAACTTACACATTGAAGCAATGATCCTAGATTTTGTTTCTTTTTCATGTTTTTTTAATCTAGTATACTTAAATTGACTATTGATTTACCCCAAATTTTCATCCTTAGCTCACTGCGTCCACTGTCCTAATCCACTGACCTCTATGTTTTATCACATTGGCCTGTCTTTAGTAAGAATTTTGTGGGCAACAATTCTTGTAGACGTGATGATTTCTCTTAGTAATTTGTCATCTATTGATCCGAATCTTTTTGATGGCTATAAGTCATTATTTGTCCTTGTTATATTCAGAGGTAAACTTAATCTCTTTCCCCTTCTGTATAATATCTCTGTATAGAGCCTTACCAATAATAGGGATATGCAGTAGGTTTTTTGTTTGTTTGATTGTTTGTTGTTGTTATATTGATTCCACAAAATTCTTTCTGATGAAAGTCCAGGGTGATAAGATACAGAGTTTGGAGGATAAGGAATTTTATGACAGATAAGCTGAATCAGCAGAATTCTTCCTAAAACTAGACTGAACAGACCCAGGTCAGAGCCCAAGATGAGGAATTAGGAAAACTCAGAGGACCCTGATGCAGGTTTAGTAAAATAATCTTTGTCAACATTCTCTGGAATATTTTTTGTCCCAAATCACTTATTTTGACTGAAATAAGATAATCTTTCTTATATGCCTGCAAGATTTCCTTGTTTGTATTTTAAAATTTTTCACAAATATTTTGAAGTTATAGGCTTTGTCTCCTTCACTAGACTGTAACACTCATGACAAACACTACTATTTTCATTTTTTGAAGACCTTAACTGAAATTAGATACAATTTTTCAGCCATGTCAAATTAAGCTTTTCACTTTTAAAGCTTTAGTCAAAGAAATTGACCTTATTTTTGTCATTTATAGCCCTAAACTCCAATAATTTTGCCTCGTAATTACCCCCAGAACTGATTTATTTCTTGGGCATAGAATAATAAATGTGGTCATAAATAGTCAGAAATTTATATTTGATCATTAAACCAATGCAAAAGCATATGAACTTTGTATACAATGACAAGGAGTTTGAATTTTATCATCAGGGCATTTAAAGACAGTTTAAAGGGATCACTGTGTAAAAAATAACATTTTTATGTGTTGGAAAATTGTGATAGATAAAATAGGAGCTGGTAAAGGCCTGGAGTAGGGGATAGGAGATGGAAAAAGATGAATTAATTTGAGTTACATTTGGAGGGAAATATATACTGGACTTATTAATAATACTTATGTGGGGAACTAAATTATTATGTATCATTTACTGAGATAAAGAAGACAGATTTTAGAGGGAATAGATTTCTGGAAGCAAACGAAGCTTGTTTTTTAATGTAGCATGCTTAAAATATACCTAAAAGAAATGCAAATGGAAAAGATGAATTTGAGAGTTTAGCTATGAGGATAATTCAGATAAGGAAAGAATGTGGATAGAAATGGGAAGGAGGCCTAGTAACGAGTCCTCAAGAAGTCCAACATGAAGTGATTTGGCAGAAAAGAAAGTGTCTGCAAACAAAACTAGGAAGAAGCAATAAGAATAAAATAGGAGAGGTTATTATTACAGAATCTGGAAAAAAGGGAGGAGAAATGCATAAGTATGTTAAATTGCCATTGAGATTTCAGGAAATATTAGAACAAAAAGGTACCCTTTGCATTTATTTTTCATAAAAGCCTTTGATAGGAAGACTTTCAAAAATTTGGTGGGCAGAATAAGAGGTGAAATACATATCTGAGTTAAATTGTTACTACAGGTGAATAATAAGACTATGGCAGTACACAGAGACAATCTTATCCATAGTTTTTTAGTATAATGTTTAATGGAAAAAATGGAATGGTATTAAGAACGGAGGGGACATGGTTGTGCTTGCGATGGTAGTCCTGCTGGATATGGAGATTTAAACATTCATATGACTGGTCTAGTACAGAAGGAATGGTAAAAGAGAAAGGCAGGATAGTGGTAGTAATGAAAGTAAAAGGGGATGAATATCAAATATATATAAAGAATTTGATCTCTGTTGAAAGGGGTCATTTTATCAGAGAACACACAGACATGTTTGTTAGTTTGGTATAGTAAGATGAAAGCATTTCCAATGGTGGGTTCACATTTAACAAGAAGAAGGAAAGATATTATCAAGTCTTGGAACAAAATATGCCTAACAAGAATGCTTTTCTGTATATTTTGTTCTTCATTTTCTACTGGAGGTTGAGGAGTATGACAAAAGTGCTTTACAGTATTTTCTCCACTTATTACTACATTATGTGACTCTTTTAACACCATGGTATTGATGGAATTAAAGAGACAAAATAAGCCCTTTATTATCCATACCAAAGATAAAGGTATAGATAATAACAATTAACCCATATATCTTTTTCTTTGTTGAAAACTATTCTAATACTTAGGTAGCATTCTTTGTTGACATTTTATATTTTATTAACTCACTTTACTCTATAAGAACCAATCAGGTATTATAATATCTGTCTTACAGTGAAGAATCAGACCCAAAGAATAAAATAACTTGCCTAGACCACATAGTGGTAAAAGTAGGATTGAACTCAGTTAAATTGGCTCCAAATTCAAAACTTTTAACCACTTTGAGTGATATTACTCTTGAGCAACAGATTTACTCTTCTATTTGTCTAATCGTCCATCCAACAAAGTACTTATCAGACATATACTGTTTAATTAACTCAAAGTCCCATAAAACAAATCCTGTGCAAAGTAGTAGGTTGGAGACCTACATTTATAAGATCAAAGAGGATTCCTACTCTTAAGAAGTTTTACATCTAGTTTGGTATTATAGCTAAGAACTGCTGTATAGAGCTTTAATATAAGTGGAATTCGATAAATTGTATAAGGAAGGACTTGATATGAAAATTCTAAAAATTCAATTTTTGCTTGAATAATAAAAAAGATAATGTGCAAAGGCCTCAAAAGTGAATAGAATTTGAGCATATAATAGGGAAAACAATATACAGGACAACTTGTAAAATAACACATGTAAAGATCTAATCATTGGAAGATAGATATGGTGTATATATGAGGAAAATTTAAAAAAAAAGAAAAGAAAAGAAACAACTGAGGTTCTTTTCCTACATATATGACCCAGTCTAAAACATGACACTATCCTATGTCTTATGGATAGAAACCACGAACATTGTGTTTTTCTTTGTGTAGATATAAGCCATGATACAACTTCTCACTTTAGGAAGATACATACCCCTTTACAGCAGTTAGTGATTTTTCAAAACAGAGATTTTCAGATGTAGAGAAAATTAGAGAATTTCAAAACTGATAGTGGGATTATATTCAATCAACTCATGAAAGACTGACTTTTGTCCTTCTAGTTTTCCAGAGTCTTGCTTCAGATCCAAATTTTTAATACCTATTTTTGGACACTTTGCTTTGGTATTCTGGTAAACTGCCATTTTTACTTTCTAGGCTTTATTTCCTACTTTGTTGTAGACTACTTATTTTTCTAATGCAGATTCTCATTTGGCCCTTATAAAAAAACTTGCATATTGACTTCCTTACTGCTATTTCTCTTCTTCCTTCCTACTTCCACAGGCCCTTCCCTTCTTCATGGCCATCTCCACTTCCATGAAGTCACCACTATCAGCTTTATCATTTTGACATATAAAGACATTATATGAATCTTCTATTAAAGAATAAAAAATCCTTATAGAATTGGTAGGTATGTAATTTCAATAGGTAGAGAAAATCAGTCAAACATGAAACATTTAAGCTTGACTGCTATGCCTCTTTTTGCTGCTTGATCCTGAATTCATCAATGCTTGTCAAAAAATAGATATGTGAGCAACAATGTGATTAAAGTTGTATTAGTTACAATGGGTATAGTAACAAATATACCCAAACATATATCTTATTTTAAGCATAATTATCATTTATTTAAGGTTCCATAAGAGTCCAAATTAGCTTATCTTCTTTTGGGATTATTTTTTCAATCAGGAACCACAAGATTGAAGAAACGTTTCTTCAATCTTGTGGTTCCACCATCACTCATGTCTGCAGTGGTCAGAAGTAAAAAAGAAAAGAAAGGAGGCTTGTTTATTTTTTTAAAGGCCTTGTATAACAAATGATGCATCACACTTCTATTTACATCCCACTGGAAAGGATTAGCTCATACACAAAATAGCAAAGGAAACTGAGAAGTTTAGTTTCTTTGTCTATCCAAAGAGGGAAAAAACAGTCTTAATGGAAGGTATTGGTTTCCCCCAGATTTAAGAAAAATAAGGTAAAACTAATTACAGTGTGTGTCATTGGAAAATATGAGATAATAGTAGTTTGTTAAATGAAATTAAGTTTAACTTGAATCTGCTTCCATACCTTGATCATATATCAACTTCAAGCTAACTTCATATGTAAAAAAACTAGAAGCCTAACTTTGGAGAATATTTTTTGTAACAAATAGCTAAGTCACAGAAAATTATAGCAACTGAACTTTAGTTAATCATAGACAACCAACTCATCAGACTATTTCCAAATAAAGCAAAGCATTGAGACATAAGCAATCAAACTGTTTCTGTGTATGTCACTTCCACATTGTGTCTATAAATAATCCTTGCCCATATTTTGGAATGGTGCTGTCAGAACCTCCACTCTACTAGGCACTGCCCAATTCATGAATTGATTTTGCTCAGTTAAACTCTGTTTAACTTGTCTAAGGTTTGTATTTCAGCAAAATAAATGAAAAAATACTATTTATAAGTGCTAAGGATAAGATAAGATGCTGTTGTTGACTCGGTCCAAGTTAAATAATTGTGAGAAATAACCATGAAAACAGGAATCAGATTCAGTTTGTTTCTGTTAGAATATTTTTATAGTCATTTTTTCTTTCCAAAATCACAAAATGGAAAGCAATTTGGGGACAATGCTTCTTAGTGAAGTAAATAGTGTGTTCTTATCAACTTTATTAATATAGCCTTCAAAACAATTTGAACAGAAAATAAGTTTAGCTTTTGTTGTAATATATATATTTGTCTGCTGTATGATGTAGGTCAGAAGGAGTCTGGAGATGAAAATGAGGATGAAGAATTGGATACCAGTTTTAGGATATCAGCATTCAAACTACCCTTATATACTTCAAGTTCATTGAAGTATGCTGCAGTATTGAAACAGAAAAAAGAAGATTATTTTCCTATACATACCCATCTAGTTCCTACCACCCATCCAAAACCAATAATTAAAAAAGGCACACTACTTGAGACAAATTTAAAACAGTTTCTTAAAACACAGAGAGCCGGTATAAAACTCCAAACAATTAAAGATATTGACAGATATTATGCAGAACAAAAGAAGCAGGAGCGCCATGAAGAAAAAATAACAGCTGTATCCAGGGCACAAGTTGACAAAAAAAGAGTTGGCTTAACTGTTCATGAAAGCAAAAAGAAGAAAAAAAATATTGCAAAAACACTAATTGAAAGAGATCATGATGCTATTCAGAAAGATTTACAGCAACTTTGGCAAGAAAAATTAAAATACCTTATGAAAGTTAGAGAGAGAAGAATTCTGTTTCTAGAAGGAAAAAAACAAAAGGCTGAAGAACATTTATTAATTCAAACCCTAAATAATGAGCGCACTTTTCTGACCAAAGGAATGATTAAAATTGACAGATTGAAGAGGAATGAGGCTATCCTAAAACAAAAATGGCTGAGTGTTCAGAAAAAACTAGAAGAAGAAAAATACCAAAAGCATTTACTCAACCAAATGAAGGAACAGAGGTAGGTACAGTTTAATAGGACAGAAGCTTTGAAGTCAATTACATATAAATACTTCATACTAAATGCTGAATTCTGGTAAGTAGTATTTTGTTTATAGCATTCTACTTTAGAAACTGGAAACAAAAAGACAATTATGTATTCATATATTATCATAGATTAGATAATACAACAACTGTTTTCCCTACCTCTCAACCTCAGACAATAAAACCTGATTAACTTATATGCGTAATAAACAGCATTTTTTATCAGTCTCTTAACTAGTGCTAAAAACTAGTCTTATAACTTAGTCTCCCTGTCAACATCTAATGTTTTCCTATTCTTTTTACTCTGAAAGAAGTCTCAACTAGATCTTTTTCATTCCCAAATCTCATAATCACCCTAATAATTCATATTATTCTTCCAATTGAGATTGCCATTCCCATTCTCCATTTTTTTTCTTTGACTTGTGTCTTTTTGCTAGCCTACAAAACTTGCTTAATTTATAATTTTCATAAATAGTATTCACTGCCAACATCTACTCTGTGTGTGTGTGTGTGTGTGTGTGTGTGTGTGTGTGTGTTTGGTACTAGGGATTGAACTCTACCACTGAGTCACATCCCCAGCCCTATTTTGTATTTTATTTAGAGACAGGGTCTCACTGAATTGCTTAACACCTTGCCCTTGCTGAGGCCGTTTTTGAATTCTCAATCCTCCTGCCCCAGCCTCTAATGTGTTTTAAAAATAAAGTTCTGGTTAGGTCTGTTTAAGTTTGTGGCTTTCAATTGCCCAAATAATGAAATTTAATCTTTTCTGGCATTTAAAAAATAGGCTCTGCTTTAATCTAGAGTCATATCACACTAAATTTTCTACTAGAGTGTCCATCCTCTGCTCCTAATAGCATTGTTTTCCCTCTAGACAGATGCATTCTCCATTCCCTACACGACTTTGCACTTTTTTATTCCAATGACTTTTCTCAGTGTTACTATATGTTATTATGTAACAAAAGTATCTTTGTTATTGTGAAAATCAGAATGCTTTGGGTGTTTCAAATTAATGGTGAGATGATTTCTGTATGGGATGCAAAATATACTCTTTCCTCTAAGGAAACATCCCAAGTGGTTGATGCTTAGCTGTATGTGGCTTTCCCTCTCCCTCTCTGTCGCTGCCTGAAGCGGAAGTCGCTTGGAGCAGCGAACGCCACAGGAAAATTCGGAGGCAGGATGAAAATGAAAAAAGGTCTTTTATTCTTCTCCTCTCTCCAGCTCCAGCAATCACTCCAAATGCTCTAACTCCAACCACCACCTTCTTCTTCCCCCACACACACTAACGAACCTCACCCAGTTATGTACATATAGCTTTAACAAGGACACGTGCTTACAGCTCGAGCTTACAGGTGCGTCATGCAGTGTTCACGGGCATACAAAGATTCTTTGAATAATGTATTAATATCAGGTGGAAACTAGAACATCTTTTATGGCTCTCAGCTAACCGCAATCTTTAGCTATCTCCTTGATTATAGGCTCCTTCATTTCCCCCTTTTAGTTTTAAAAGAGGGGATGTTCTAGGACGTCCATGTGCAACCGACATTCTTACCCGTCATGGGAGTCTAGGCTGTCCTGACTCCTGGCTTAGGTTGACATGCCGGCCACATTAGACTGTCCCGTGCGACTGTGCCGTGTCTTAGGTTGTCCCCTTCTGGAGATCTTACCCGTCATAGGCTAACCAGCCATCCAATAGAGCCCTTCAGGATCGACTGTGTGTTGACTAACAGCCGTCCAATTTTTAGGAGATGCTGCGGCTTTAAGGCGGTAAGCCTACTGCTGACGAGCCAAGTTTCCATAGCGTATCAAGTTCTTTAAGCGAATCAGCTGCCCTTAGTTTCATCAAGTAACGCACTGAGTTCTCTTAGACAAATACCCGCAAGGCATTGTCCCGTAATGTCCCAAAATAATGGAAAATCAAAATGTCCATAAGTTATAACACATAGATTCAGGAGGCCCCATGCATGCAGAGCAGAGGCCACACTGCTGGTGAGGTTGTTGATGCTTGAGCAGCAGGGATGCTTGCAGCGACCGCGGTCCCTGCAGTTGTAGCAGCAGCCGTCTTTTTTATGTCCAGACATTTCCACCGGCAAATCTTCAGGGCCCGCTACCTAAAAACTCAAGCATCCATTATTAAGGGAAAGGCAGTGCTATTCCAGCACTGAGATCAAAAGGTGAGCTGTCAAACTAAAAAAAAAAGAACTATTAGAGTAGAAAATAAAAGTTGATCTCTGCTCACACACATTGCTGCTCAAGCTCCCACAAACATAAGCTGGCAAAATATCACATTCAGAAATAATCAAAGAGAAACTGAGGGTGTTTACTGCATTAAAGATAAAGAAAAGCTAAAGGCATTTTGGAAAAATAATTTGTTAGCTGGAATCCTCGAGTCTCTATATACACAGCAATCCTATACCTGTTGAAATAATTCAAATTAATCAGCTACTAAACAAATGAAGTCAATAACAAATAAATGATCCTCTGTCGGAACACCAGAATATCAGGTTATACAACATTAAACATATTCACAGCTGAAGAGAAGTCCCGGAGACAACTATAAATCAAAATTGATTATCATTATAATTGATTATCTAAAAATATTCTGAACTTATATAAATATCTATTTATCTATCTATCTATTGATTATCAAATTAGAATATTCTAAGCTTAAATGAATTAACGTTATTTGTTATTTGGATCTGTATCTATCTACCATTTTTTTTTTTTTTAAGCGCTTAATTATTTGTGACGTCACACTAGACAGACGCACATATAAACATATTTGTGACATCACATTAACATGAAATTTAGACAAATGCACAGACATAAAGACATATATAAAAGAGAAAAAAAAATTACAATTGTGTATATACTGAAGAGAGATCTTCTTGTCCCGGCCGGGAAGAATGAAATTTAAGTTGTAAATTTAATGGAGAACTCTTTTAAGGGAATCACTCCATACCTTCATTTTGGTCCTCTTGACCTTGCACTTGTTTATTCAATCTAGACTCCTCAATAACTTTGTCTTGATCCCTTTGACTTTGTACCTGCTTTATCAATCTAGATGGTATCCATATTGGAGAGGATTCGTGCTTTGGAAAAACACAAACAGATCCTCTCCCCCAAATTAATACTGGGTCTGGACCCTTCCATGTACCTGAGAGAACATCCTTCCAGTAAACCAAAGGTTTATGTTGTTGGTGTGGGTTCCAGTGTCTATCTCCAGCCGAATGTCCATTAGAATCTAAAGTTAAGAAATTTAGGGTAAACAGGGCAACTGCCAATCTGTCCTTAGGATTTTTCCAGTCCATCTTTTTGCTTTAGTAACATATTTTTAAGTGTCCGATTTGCTCTTTCAATTATTCCTTGTCCCTGAGGATTATAAGCAATACCTGTTTTGTGGATAATACTGAACTTTGTACAAAATTGTTTGAAGGATGTGGATGTATATGCAGGGCCATTATCTGTTTTAAGCATTTTGGGGATGCCCAATGCAGCAAAAGCTTGCAGACAATGAGATATAGTATCTTTAACTTTTTCTCCGGAATGTAAAGAAGCAAAAATCATGCCTGAGCATGTATCTATGGTGACATGAATAAATCGTAATTTTCCAGAACTTGGCTCGTGTGTGACATCCATCTGCCACAAATGATTGGGCATCAAACCTCGTGGGTTAACCCCATAATGTGGATTGGGCAAGAGTGTTACACAAGATGGACATTCTTTTACAATTCTACGAGCTTGTTCTTTTGTGATTTTAAATTTTTGTCTTAAGGTAGTGCTGTTAACGTGGAACTGGGAATGAAATAAAGTAGCTTGTTGTACTGTAGTAAATATAAATATTGTTTTAGTGAGGGCGTCAGCTTTTTGATTACCTTCATGGAGAGGACCAGGCAGATTAGTGTGAGCTCTTATGTGACCTATAAATAAAGGTTCTTTTCGTTGCCATAGGAGATTTTGGATTTGAGAAAACAATTTAAAAGCTGGAGTATGTGGTGCTATTGGACCTGCTAGCTCCAATTTTGGGACAGCATGTACAATATAATGGCTGTCTGAAAAAATATTCATAGGCTGTTCTTTAAAATTTTCCAGAGCTATTATTATAGCTTCGAGTTCCACTAATTGAGCTGATTTTTGATTAGTGATATGAATCATTTTTTCATTTTGAGTGACTACTGCAGCAGTACCGTTAGAGGATCCATCTGTAAATACATTAAATGCTTTAGGAATGGGTTGAGTTTTTATTACCTGTGGGAATATGATAGGATGATTGATACAAAAGGACAGTATAGGAGATTTAGGAATATGATTGTCAAAATTTGCAGAAGTAGAGCATCTAGCTATAGCCCAATCATTATCATTGAAGCACAAATATTCAACCTGTGACGATGAATAAGGAGTAATAATAGTAGCGGGATGAATTCCAAATATTTTAGTAGAGGTTTTAAGTCCTTGAAGAATAAGTTTAGCCACCATGGAGGTATAAGACTCAATTGTACTTTTAGGAGAGACAGGCAAATGTATCCATAATATAGGTCCCTGTTGCCAAAATACTCCTGTTGGAGTATATTGTGAAGGAATAATAATCAATATTAGTGGTTGTGCAAAATCAAATCTATCGCAATGGGATCTTTCAATGGCCTGTTCTACTAATTTTAGAGCTCTCCTGGCCTCAGGAGTTAATGTTCGAGGTGAGGATGGGTCAGGGTTCCCACGAAGGATGTCAAATAAGGGTTTTAATTGTCCAGTAGTGAGGCTTAGTGTAGGGCGAAGCCAATTAATGTCACCCAGTAATTTTTGGAAATTATTGAGGGTGGTCAAATGTTCTTTACTTATTAGAATTTTTTGGGGGTTTAACAAAAGTATCCATGATTTTAAAGCCTAAATATAGTATAGGTGATCTGCTTTGAACTTTTTCTTCTGCTATATATAATCCATATTTTTTTAGATTTTTTGTTATTTCACTAAATATATTAAATAAGATTTGTTGATTAGGGTGAGCTATTAAAACATCGTCCATGTAGTGTAGACACATAAGGTCTTGATATTTGTTTTTAATGGGCTGTATAGCTCTGTCCACATATAGTTGGCACAGTGTAGGGCTATTTGCCATTCCCTGCGGCAATACTTTCCATTGATATCTTTTATCAGGGCCATTATTATTAATAGAAGGAATTGAAAAAGCAAACCTGGGGGCATCCAGAGGATGTAGGGGAATGGAAAAGAAACAGTCCTTTATATCAAGGGTTATAAGGTAATAGTTTTTTGGAATAGCTACAGGATTAGGAAGTCCAGGTTGAGTAGGGCCCATAATTTGCATTGTTTTGTTAATTTGTCTTAGATCTTGTAATAGTCTCCATTTTCCTGATTTTTTCTTAATTACAAATATGGGAGAATTCCAGGGAGAGGTGGAAGGCTCTATGTGTCCTGCTTCTAATTGTTCTTTAATTAATTGATGGGCCGCTTGCAATTTTTCTTTGGATAGGGGCCACTGAGGGACCCAAACTGGCTTATTAGAGAGCCATGGTATTTTTAAAATTGTTTTCTCAGTGGCCCCTAGAAAAAATGTCCTTTGCCTTTTTTATTATGAGTAGGATTTTTATTCTTAACACCTGCAGGCTTGGTCGCTAGGTGTAGCCCCATTTGATGTAAGATATCTCTTCCCCATAGGGTAACTGGCAAGCTGTTTAAAACATAGGGTTTGAATGTTCCTGTATGGCCTTCATTGTCTTGCCAATTTAAGATTACAGCACTTTGAGCTGGGGTATTACTGTATCCCAAGCCTCTTAAACTGGTTGAGGCTTTCTGTAGAGGCCAGTGCTTAGGCCATTGTTGTAGATTTATGATGGAAGAGTCAGCTCCTGTATCAATCAGCCCCTCCATCTCTATACCTTGAATTTTTAATTTGCACATAGGCCTCCGTGAACAGTCCTGGACCCAGAAAGCCATAGGTCCTGAACCAGTGGAACCGAATGCTCTGCTATTTCTATTTTGTGGCATGCTTTTAAAAGAATTATGGAGACTGGGAATGAGGAGCAGCTGTGCGATTCTGTCTCCTTGATTTACGGAGATGATGCCCCTGTGTGTACTTAGCATTATTTTAATCTCTCCATTATAATCTGAATCAATAACCCCTGGTATAACATTAAAGCCTAATAAACTTTTGGAACTACGCCCAAGGATTAGTCCCACAGTTCCTGAAGGGAGAGGTCCCCTGATTCCCGTAGGAATCAGCTGAACCCCCATTTCAGGTGTCAGGACCATCCGGGCAGTAGAACAGAGATCTAATCCTGCACTTCCTCTTGTCCCTCTGATAAGGGAGTTAATGGGTAGGAGGGACTGTGACGAGGAATCATTTGAATCTGAGGGCCTTCCTCCTCTAGTGCCTCGTACATTTGTGGGCCCCGGGGCATTGGGCCCCGTGTCCCGTTTTTTGAAATCCTTGATAAATCATTTCCATATATATCATATCTAGAATGGCATTGATTGGCCCAATGTATACCTTTTTTGCATCTGGGGCATCGGCCTGGAGCACGGTATGAATTTGATTTTATTACCCTTGGGGGATATTGCTTAGCATATCTTGGTTGATTATAATAATTTTGTCTGGAATATCCTGTTCTAGGTTGAATCCTTTGGGAATTTTGAGGGGAGGAATTTTTCATCACTGCAGCAATTACGTTGCCTGTGATAACAGCCTCGTTAATGTCTTTGCACAGTCTGATATAAATTGATAAGTCTTTTTTACTTCTCCATGGCCTTATTGCATCCTGGCAATATTTATTAGCATTCTCGTATGCTAATTGGATAACTAGGGGCATAGCTTGCTCGACTTCTCCAAAAACTCTAGATGTTGTTTTTAAGAGCCTATCTACAAAATCAGCGTAAGGTTCGTTAGGCCCTTGTATAACTTTTGATAGGCTGCCTTGCAGATCCCCTGTGCCTGAGATTGTCTTCCAGGCTTTCACAGCTGCAGTGTGTATCTGGGCATACACACCTGGATCGTATTGTAGCTGATTTTGTAGTTCGGCGAACTCACCCTCCCCTGTGAGCATATCTATATTGCGTTGAGGGAAACCTGCTGCAGCATTTCTCTTTGCTATTTCTGAACAAAGTTCCTGGAATTGAGTTTTCCAGATTAGGTATTGTCCCCCACTTAGTACCGCTCTGCATAGACTTTTCCAATCTGAGGGGGCTAAGGTTAGGGTGTTAAGTGACTCTATCATACTTAATGTGAACGGAGCTTGAGGCCCATAGGTCATTACCGCCTCTTTAAAATTCTTTATTGTTTTAAAGTCTAGGAACTCGTGATATCTTTGTCCCTGTTCATTTTGAAATACTGGCAGTTCTAGGTGCTCCTGCGGTCTATGTTGTTCGAGAGCGTATAAGCGCTCTGAAAGGCCGCCAATTTCTACCTCAAGGGCACGTACACTCTGATCAATACTCTTTATTGTTTCTGTTAGGGATTCTATCCATGAAGGAGCAGAGGGCGCTAGTGGTTCCTCTATTTGACGGTCTTTTCTCTTTTTTAATTTCTTTTTGTTCTTTTTATTGGAGACTGTGCTCTCCGAATCGCTTTTTGATTCCTCTTCACTACTAGCTTCATAATTCCTAACCGGCTCAGTAGAGGAGACTGTACTCTCATGGTTTGGCTCCTTGTTACTATTATTACTTTCACTAGTATCCTGAGTTTCAGTTTCTAAGGAGAGTACATACTCCTCAGCTAATTTTATTAAGCTTCTGATGGCTTTTGCAGATCTTACTTTTGAATTTACATTCCTACTCTCCTTGCTGGTCTCCACTGAGTCAGAGGATATGCTTTCTTGTTCACTTTTCTCACTATCCTCTGAGTTCTCAATATCAAAAATTTCATTCATGGCTTTTATAAACCGACTTTTTGTTATATTTGCTCCCATCTTTTTAAATTTTCTTTTTTCTTACCTTGCCGCCGAATTCCCCGTACAGGCCACCACCTGTCGCTGCCTGAAGCGGAAGTCGCTTGGAGCAGCGAACGCCACAGGAAAATTCGGAGGCAGGATGAAAATGAAAAAAAGGTCTTTTATTCTTCTCCTCTCTCCAGCTCCAGCAATCACTCCAAATGCTCTAACTCCAACCACCACCTTCTTCTTCCCCACACACACTAACGAACCTCACCCAGTTATGTACATATAGCTTTAACAAGGACACGTGCTTACAGCTCGAGCTTACAGGTGCGTCACGCAGTGTTCACGGGCATACAAAGATTCTTTGAATAATGTATTAATATCAGGTGGAAACTAGAACATCTTTTATGGCTCTCAGCTAACCGCAATCTTTAGCTATCTCCTTGATTATAGGCTCCTTCACCTCTCCTTTTTTCTCCCTCTCCCGACTCTCCCCCTTCCTCTGTCTCTCTCCCCCTCTCTCCCTCTCCCTCCTTCCATCCCTCTTTCTCCCTCTCACCCTCTCCTTCTCCCCCCTCCTTCCATCATGTAATACATGAGCTGAACAACCAATGGCAAAACTCATTCTTTTATTTTCCACCCTTTAGCAGCCAATTAAAATGGTATTTTAACTTCTCTTCAACTAAATGAGTCTAAATTGGTCCTTTTAATATTTTGGTGATTCTATAACACTTTATTTAAGTGTCAATTCTAGCAGTTGTCATAGTGAACTGGTGAAATCCTTTATAAAATAATTTGGCCCATCTTTCCATTTCTGTGTGTGATATAGTGCTTAGTTAACAAATTTATTCAATAAATACTTATTGAATAAGTATTGAATAGATATGAATCCCAATTATCAGTGATTATATATTTCTCCATTTAAGTGAGATAATTGCCTCTGAGAAGTCTGAGTGTTTTTATGTATTTTCTTCAGTACTTAAGCCATTGAGATGAGAAATAATAATAATTCTTCCAAATGTTTATCTAATAAAGATATGTAATCAGAATTGTTTCCAGTGCTGGAGATCAAACTCAGGGCCTCTGGCATACTAGAAAAACACTCTATTACTGAGCTAAATCTAAGCCTAAATTTTTAAATGAATTGTAAAAATATAATTAAGCTGTGAAAATAGCTTTGCTATTAATTAGAATAGGTATCTATCTTAGCACAAGTGCTTATTTTGTGGCAATAAATTTATACACTTTTATTTTCTTTCCCTCATTAATCATTCCTTTGTATTTTTATCAATTGGTACTTATCTTCAGTTCAAATTCTTCAAGTTGTGATTCATTTTTAGCTCTCATAGATTCCTATCACAGACAGTGTGGGGACATACAAGTCATTTGGCCTAAAAAACTGAAAATCTATATAGGTAGTAAGCCAATAAAGGCAATAAGACTACTAGAATTAAATAATAATACAAGAAATAATACAAGTACTATTAAGAGACGGAATGAAAATTTATGGTAGATAAAATGTAGGAGGCAGTAATATAGAAAACTGGAGGACAGGAGATATTACACCTTACCTATCAGAGTATTCAGGACTAACACTTGTATAACAGAACAGGTTACCTAGAGAAAAACATAAAAACCTTACTGAACTGAAAGTTACATGACATGGGAACATCCATAAATGAAGAATCAGAGGCCCAGGAAAAACAGTATTTTTATGCCTAGGGCTGATGAAGAGTGCACAGTTGTGCAGAGGTAGGAGATATGACCTAAATAGTAATGAACTGAGGGGAACTTGTTGAGACCTGTGTATTCAGATTATTCTTGTCCTCTCCATGTAATGTTCCTTCCCTCCAGGTAAGTTCTTCAAAGGAGAGGGGGCAAGAGAACTTCACAGAGACCTTTCTGCTTCTACAGTTTTTTCAATTTCCTTCAGCTTAAAATACTCAGTATGCTAAGCTGCCGTATTTTGGGTATCATTTCCCACATCCCATCAAAATCTTCAAAATTAATGTCTAACTAAATATCAAAGTGTTATTTCACTTCAATTCTCCTCTACTCTGCCATACAAAGAGGAATTAAGATATTCTTGATTCTCTAAGAGCTCATAGTTCAGTGATAAACATAAGCATATATTTGAATTCTTACAAAAAAGCAGAAGAAAAATTATGATTATTTATTAGAATTTGGAAAAATCAGAGGATAAGGGGAGACCATTATTAGCAGGACTCCTTGCTAAGACAATGAACAAAGTTGGAAAGTTCAGAATAGATAAAATTAGAAGAGACAACTGCGGTAGAGAATACATTTTAAATATGCATTTTACACAAAACCTTCTTTTCAAGAAACAGATTGAATGTGATCCCAGAAGAGATTTTTGACAAATCTGTTTCAACAACAACAACAACAAAAAGTAAATTGTCTTGCCATAAAGACTTTTTCATTTTTCTTTAAATTTTGAGGTGTCGGAGCTCTGAGAATTAATATTGAGTCAAAATATTTTAATCTATGTATAGTAAATTTAAATTTCAGTAGTTGTCAAAGGATGCAAAAATTTATTTAACACAATGATGAAGAAGAGACAGTAAAAAGTTACAGTTAAAATGAGAATGCAAGAAGTGTGCATATATATACACATATATATGCATATATATATATGTAAGCAAACAGGAATGCTAAAACAAATGTATAAATACATGTAAAACTAGCCAATATCCACTGGGAAATAATCATGCTACACACAATTTATTTATGTTTGTATAAACAAGAAACATTTGCCTTACTAATTGTATCTTGTAGAGTTATAAAATAAATCAAAAGAGATTGAAAGATACAGAAAACACTGAAGGGTACACTAGACAGAAGCCACGCAAATTTCTTTTCACCTTTCAAAATATTTCACATTTTTTCCTGATATATTGAAGCTTATCAGCCACGGTTTTAGCTTAGTGATATTTTAAGTGGCTAAACTATATATATATATATATGTATGTATTTAAAAGTTTGAATAACAATATGTAAAGATCTTAATAGCTGCCAATTTCTTTAAAAATTTTAAATACTATGATTAAAAATAGTTTGTACTATAATCAGCATTATATTCTCCAATTTTATCCATTTACCTGTGAATGCCATTATTTTATTCTCTTTTATTGCTGAGTAATATTCCATTGTGTATATATACCACATTTTCTTTATCTATTCATCTACTGAGGGGCATCTTGGTTGGTTCCATAACCTAGCTATTGCGAATTGTGCTGCTATAAACATTGATGTGGCTGTGTCCCTATAGTATTCTGTTTTTAAGTCCTTTGGGAATAGACCCAGTAATGAGATGGCTGGGTCATAAGGTGGTTTCATTCCCAGTTTTCCAAGGAATCTCCATACTGCTTTCCATATTGGCTGCATCATTTTGCAGTCCCACCAGCAACAACTTCAAATAAAAAAGAAAAAAAATTGTTTGTACTAGAAGAGTTGTAGATAAGAAGAAAACATTTGCCTTTTCCTAGCTATAAGCAATTTTATGCTATTTACTAAGGGACTTTATATAATATCTCCTTATGTATGAAAAATATTTTATGTTTTTCTCTCCCCAAATGTAAAATCCTTTACCTTAATGTGTGGTTTGTGTGTGTGTTTAATTTTTGAAAATAATTTTCTATAATTTTTTATTAAAAATACATCTTGAAAAAGACAATGAAATCTAGTTTGTTACATCAAAATATGTTTGGTGAAAATTAACAATGAATAAATTTAATAAGCCTAGTTTTTAATCACAGTAAATTGAATGTCTGACCATACTTAATTCAAAGAAGATACAGACTCAAATGAGCTTTGTAATGAATCTTAACTGAATTATCTTCTAAGTCTGAAAAGATATCCTTGAAAGCACACAAAAATAAGGCAAAGTGTAAATAAGGCAAAGTGTTGGTTATGCCAGTAGTATTTTCTCCCCTACCAAAATTTTGAGTTTTACTGTTTTTCTTTTAAAAAATTGAGTATTAATAAGCAGAAAGGAACTGTGACTCAAAAAATAAAACTAAAAAATAAAGTCTGTCTAGAGACTTCAGAAGTTTTTCAATCCTGATACATTTTTTGCTGTTAATTCTTCATTAATGTATCAGTATCAATCACTTGACTTAGAAAGCGAAGTGAATCTCAATAATTAGTGAAGTTGTTGTTACTGGGAATGTAGCTTCCTGATCCTGCAATGTGAAATAAAGGGGAAAAAACAACAGGGAAAAAGAAAATTCTCATTTAGGAAGTTCATAAAATATCCACAGAAGTACGTAAGTGTGAATTAAAGAAGTTTGAAATGAATTTATCTGATAAAAGCTAGTAGTGGGTTTTCCCAACATGTTTTTGTCTACACTCTGATAGAGTGTTGATAATACTCAGGGCAGAAAGAATACTCCTTTTGAAGTAGAGCATCAGCATGAAAGATCTAGCAAATAAGGTAGTTTATCCAATAATATTATATTTACTTGTCCTTATTTGAACACCAGTTGACCTACTATTACCCCTTTATTCACTATTTTTTAAAAGATTTTTTAGTTGTCAATGGACCTTTATTTACTTTTATGTGGTGCTGAGAATCAACCCCAGTGCCTCACACATGCTAGGCAAGTGCTCTACCACTAAGCCATAACCCCAGCCCATTCACTAAATCCTGAATCATAAAGCTTTTCCCCAACCAACCACTGCCAAAATCATGGTTAACTTCCAAATTACTTAAAACAAACAATTACCTAACATCAAAAATTACCTAACCTAACATTAACCATTTTGGATTCCAACAATCCTTATCATACTTCATATTAATAAACTTAAATCTATAGATACATAAAGAATCTCTCATCACTGCCCCACTACTGAAATTTTAGACTCCTGTATATTTATTTTTCTGTGTCTACAATCTATCTTTTCAATTTTTCCTTTACTTTCACCACACACATTTTTCAAATATATAATTTTAAATATATATGGATATAGATATATTTAAAATATATCATCAATTCTTATGTGGGAACAATCAAATTATCTATCTCCATTTCTTGAAGTTAGGCCAAAATTGGTAGAGGAAATAACTGACCTATAGATTTATTCCAATGTTAATTTTATGACCTCTGACTTTAGCTGCTCCCTTAGTTGCTTGTTCTTTAATCCACTAGCTACAAGAGCAATTTCTAACCATCACCCTGTCCAACACCACTTCTGATCTACTTCTCAGCAAGCCACTTTATCACAAAGAAAATTATTTTCCAAAAAAATTTTAGGCCTTCCAGCTTGAATTCATTCACTTTAGTATATCCATATCTATAAAATTCTATATATTATGGATTTATCCTACCTTTTCCCCCCTGCTATCTCAGGATTAGCTTTCTAATTTCTGTTAGAAGCTAATAACCTTTCTACTTATATTCTTGTAATCTGTAAAATTATATAATGTATATCTCTCCATTAATCAGAACCATGGCCCCCAAGAAGATGAATACCCTGCTCTTATCTCCAGGGCTATGAATAAGTTGAGATACCACACCTGTAAATGTGCTAGTAAAGGGGACCCTGCACATATAATTAAGAATGTTAATTAGCCCACATTAAAATAGATTATACTGGATTATTCAGGTGGACCCAATGAAATTATATTAGCCTTTAAATTCAGGGCAAAAAAGGAAGTCAGAGGGATTAAATGAGAAGGATTTGACATGACACTGGTAAATTAAAGATGGAGGGAGAAACATAAAAGTACATGAGAAGAAAATGAGACATGACATGCCTGGATTTCTAACTCATGAAAACTATGAGATAATATAAGGATGTTATTGTAAGTCAACCTATTCATGGATGTAAAATAGAAATTCCAACTTTGTTCTCCTTTCTATAAGATTGCTTTGATTGTCTGAGGACCTTCGAATTTCCATAAAAAGTTTTAAAAATTTTAAAAATTAAATTTAATGCATTAAAAATAAATTAATTGAATCTAACATATATTCAAAACAAATTTAAACTATAATTTCTACCCCAAATAATCTTGGCATATAAACTGAAATTATATTGATTCTATATAACAGTTTGGAAGAGAATTGACAGCTTATACCAATCCTTGAACCTGGCATAACTCTCCATTAACTTAGGTCTTCTTCAATTTCTTTCAGCAATATTTTATTATTTTCAAGTATAAGTCTTGCCTACCTTTTATCAAACTTATGTTTAAGTATCTTATGTTTTTCTGATCATATTTTAAGTGAAATCATTTTTTTATTTCATTTTCCAATTGTTTGATTATGGTATACATATAAATAATTGATCATTTTGTGTTTCCTACTCTTCAATTATTTTAAATTCTGTTTGTACATTTTCCACATAGTTTTTATCTGCTAAGATGGTTATTTCAATTTGTTTCTTAATTAGTACCCTTAATTTTATGCATAAAATCTTTTTGGACATGAATTTTACTATATTGTGCATCCATATATGACTATTTGAACTCCAGAGTCAAAATAGTAGGAACTGTCTTTCACTGAATAATTATTAAATTACAGGAAGTCATTTAAGGATTTTATGTGTATCAGTTTACTTGCTTCTTACTAAACATATGAGTTGGATTGCCCAACTTCAAAAAGATGAAGAAAATAGGCAGAAAGTTTAAATAATTCATTAAAAATTACATAATCCTTAAGTTTCAGTGCTGGATTTTAAACCCAAAAAGAATGATTTTACTACCTGTATTCTTATGACAAGCCATTGTTTCTCTATATTCAGCTCCTTGGAAGTCATGACAAGGATAGCAAGGTTCTTGAAAATCAATGTTAACAAAACAAAATTTTTCTCATCTTTTTGCTCTTCCTACATTTCTTAGTCTGATGAAAACCGCTATTATTCATCCAGAAAACATAATTATTTAATGTCAGGAATTCTTGTATAAATTTTTAATGTAATTTTAAATGTAATTTTTAATGTAATTTTAATGTAATTTTTAGTAATCTCTATGAGTTGGATTATCCCTTTGTAAAAGATGAAGAAACTTGGGTAGAGAGAATTTTAAAAATTCACCCCAAATCATTTATTTTTTTTTTTTGGTACTAAGAATTGAACTGAATAGAATTTAACCTCTGAATTACATCCCAGCCCTTTTATATTATTAATTTTGAGATGGGGTCTTGCTAAGTTGCTAAGGTTGGCCTTGAATTGTGATCCTCCTGCCTCAGCCTCCTGAACCCCTGGGATTACAGGCATGTACCACTGCACCAGGCTCTAAATGGAGTTCTGTTTCCCATTTGTATGTCTGTTTGAAGCCATCTAATTATTATTAGTAACAACCTAATAGTTATTGTCTTAATAACCTAAAACTATCACATTTTATAATCTTTTCTTTTTCCTTTTAGGGCTCAAGAAATACACAAAAATCACTGTGCAGAAAAGTTTGTTATGGATATGATTACCTTTCAAAAAGACATTGAGAGATATCAAGATGCTAAATCAAAAGTTGCACTTGTGAAAACAAATTTTGTCTTTGATATTCCCAATGGAATGACAAAATGAACCAATGGCAGATCACATTCTATGATCATCTTAAGTTTAGTCCATTACTTTTACCTAAAAGACTTTGAAATGATACTCTGAAAGAAATGCTCTGTGTCACAAGATGGATTTATATGTAGATCTTCTAAAAATATAAAGAATAGACTGTTTCTTGTATTGATCATAATTTAACTTAAATCAAGTTGACTTAGAAGCACTAAAAATTTCCTTATATATCCAGATTCCCAAGGAACAATTAAAACAGATTTGCTTTATTTCAGGAAATATTGAAAAGACACTGTGTATATTCTCGTTCATATCCTCTCTGAGTATAGCCATATGTAAGCTATTTTCAGTTTCTCTGGCAAGGTTAGCATAGTAATTTTTGCCCCTACTGCTGACTTTATTAGGAAACTGCTTACTTTGACTTCTTTCATTACTTACTTTCATATATTTAATTATATTTCCTGTTTATTTTATTAAAACAATTTCTGGATTTATTTTTTCAAAGTAGGGTTTCAGCATTGCATCAGTGATTCGTACTTTCATAAAAATTTAGATATAAATGATTAAAAATAAACAATCTTATTGCCTTCCTTGGAGGGTATAAGATTTTGGTGTACTTACTTTTGATGTGTTTGTCTTTTTTTGCAGATATGTGGAGGCAGGGAAGAGAAATAAAGGTAGAAAAAGAGAACCAGTAAAGAATACATATACTTATCTAATTGAGATCATAAAGTGTATGGAAATGATATAGATTAATTTTAAATCTGCTTAATTGCCGGGACTGCTGAGTTATAAATGGGGCCGAGGTCTAAAGCTACCCCCCTTTTTGGGCCCTAGAAGGGGTTTCTTTCTGCCTGCAGAAAGAATGTAACTTACCTGGCGAAGATGGGCTTAACGGGCAAAAATAGCTGAGTGCCTCCCATCCGCCTGCTGGACGGATTCCACGCCACACCCAGGGAGTTTTGTAGAGAGCAAGAAGCCAAAAACTCAAATTTATTGGCAAGGTGCTGAACTTAAATAGGTCTAGAACTAACCAATCAACCAGCAGAGCGGTTCAGACTCTCACGCTACGTCATAGCCATATCCCTTTGCTTAGCCCCGGTCCTCCAAAGGGCGTGGTAAGCAGCCAAAGTCCTTCCCCTTGGCAGACATAAGTCCCAACACTTAATGTTGATGGTAGAAAATTTGAAAAACAAAAGAAAAACATTAAAAAGATAAAAAATCCATTTTAATTTTTTATCAATTTTTTATGTGTTTTCATATATCTAAGGAAGATAAATTTATCACTATAATTATATGTGACATCACTTAATACAATATAACTAATAATACAATTTCTCTTTTATATTAATAATTAGATACATATATTTTAAGCCTGAATTGCTTTTAAAATTCTCTAATTTTATCAATCTATAGTAAATTTCCAATATCAAATGCTGGTAGTATTTTCTTAATTTTCAGTAAAATAATAGCTGTCTAATTAAATCTATCACACCAGCTCTAATTTTCCTATTAATTAGCATATAACTAAACAAGTCATATTGGTATTTCTAATTATTCTGCAAAAAGAACAAAGGGAGATATCATGGAGTGGTGGGGTGGTAGAAAGTATAACAGATATTAAGTTTACTATAGCAAGTTAGCTAATCCAGTTTTCTGTTCCATTTTTTGAAATAATGAATATGTTTAGGGGCTTTAATGAAAATAATAATCCATTTCAGATAGCATTATTATGAGACTTAAATGAAGATAGACCCGTATAAATAAAGCAGCACAGTATTTTCAATGAAGTAAGCATTTAATAAAGGTTAAGTGTGTAGAGTGGAAGCAGAAATCATCCTTTCTCTATAGTTATAGGAGGATTCATTAACTATTTATGTGAGACTTAAGGGAAACCACCAAGGTACAGGGAGCTTATTTGTGTGATATATTTGGAATATGTCATTTAATCCAGGCATTTGCTGAGTGTTTGTTGCTCCCTTATTCTATTCTTCCATTCCATACTGTGAATCTTCTAGCTTTTATCACACAACAGGCAATCAACAGTTTTTTGGACTATTTCCAGCCAATTGTGAGCTTCTTGAAGGCAAAGGATAATTTATTCATCTCTTTGTCTCTATTACTTTTAGTGAGTCAAATATGTTACATACTACACTTTTAATGTTTATAGCTCTCTTATTTATGTAATGTCCCAAATCAATTTCATGAAATTTTACTGCCACTTAGTGCTTGTTTTGAATAATCCAAATTCTGTACCTCTGGATTGTATCTCAGTCCTGATATGCATCCTATAGTGCCAAAATGCATGCCAAACAACTCTACTTTGAAGCCTGACATTTTTTAACAAATTGTACATTATAGTGGAATTCATTTATATGTTCATACTATTTTCTAATTCTCCCAAATTTTGCTTCTCCTTCTGTATTTTCCAGCACTCTTAGATATGTAGCCATCTACATGGATTCACTTAGAAGATATTTTTGAGTATTTTATTATTCCATCACATCTTATTAAATATTATACCTAATCAAATCTAACTATAAAAGTTTTCTATGGTGGAAAGTGGCTAACTTTTGAACAATTTTATTTTCACTTTCTTCATGGCACAACTAGTCTTTATTTTGCAGCCTGTCTTGCAATTAACTGAAGAACATGGTTGAGTTTTTTTTTTTTTTTTTTTTTTTTTTTTACTAAATAATTTTTAAACACAATGTGTTTTACAATAAATATGGGTCAAACTGATGTTGCAATAAAATCTTATTTACAAAACAGGATGACAGGACAGATTTGATCCATGGGTAATAGTTCTGATTCTGTGCATTGATAGATGAACTTGCATATTTTTAAATCTTATTCCTGAATGGTGATGCATTCCCTCTTCCAATTTTATGGAAACCTTAAAATATAACAAATTTCTCAAATAAATGACTACTAAGACTTTCCTTATACTAATAAAATCCCCTAAAGAGTAATTATAGATTAATATAAATTTATTTACACATAAGAATAATACTGAAGTATTTTAAAATAACTCATCATGAAAGCAACATATAATTATCAGGACAAAATGGGCTTACAAAAGAAAGGTGACATCCTTAAGCCAAAGTTAAAAGAAGGAAATAGTGGCAAGTTAGACTAAAAAATAAAGTTATCGAAAAAAATATTAGAACCAGATAGAAGACATACTGTGACCCCTCTTCCTTTGAAGAGTGAGATATTGGTACAAGAAAAGTGTCCTTTTACCTCTTCCTAGAGTGTCCTTAGGTGAAGCAGTAGCCACTACAGTACTAAACCAGCTTCCAGAGATTACAGGAGCAGCATCTCCGAAGGAAACTAAAACAGGTTAATTATCAACATTCTCTTCCTTTTCTGTCCTTTGAACCCAAAGTAAATCTTATTTGGTGTCCAGTAATCAATCTATTAGTCCAAATTGTGTAGTTTATATTAATAGAAAGCAATGCTTAAAAGCTTAGGCTCTGGAATAAAAAAAGAACTGGGTTTGAATCCTTTGCCACTTTACTGATTGTATGACTTTGGGAAAGCCAAAGAGAATCTTTTTCATTTATAAATGACATAACTATGTAAAACCTGTTGTGCATTACTATGTCATGGTGAGAAAAAATTCAGTTTGTGATAGTGATACCTAGGGAGGAAGGCAGAAGAGATTTCTTCAGTTTTAAAGAAATGACCCTTGGTTTTAAATCGTTCCTGGTGTTTTGATACCTTTGGCTTTGTAGTCTACTTTGAAGATAATGTTTTCTAAAGTCACATATTTATCTTTCAAGAGGAGCAGGTCTTGGAATTGCAGAAAATATCGTTGTATACCTAAAACGTCTACTTACTAGGTTGAGGTGGTATTTCATGGTGTTTTGTTTTGTTTGCATTTCCTGATGATTTGTGGTGTTCAGCATTTTATCATGTAATCTGTTGGCCGTTTCTACATCTTCTTTTGAGAATTGTCTGTTTAGGTTTACTATCCATTTAAAAAAGAGGATTGGATTTGATTTTTCTTTTTATTATCTTTTAAAAAATTTGTGCACTATAGTTAGTTATACATTAAAGTAGAATTCATTGTGATATGTTCATACATGTGCATGACATAATTTCATTACTTTCATTCTGTTTTTTTCTCCCCTCCCATCCTCCCTCCCTCTTCTTCATTCCTTTTTCTCTACTCCACTGTTCTTTTATTTTTATGATATCCCTCACCTTTTCTTAATTTTTTATTTATCTCTGGCTTCTGCATATAATAAAAAAAAAAAATGGCCCTTTACTTTCTGAGTCTTGCTTATTTCACTCAGCATGGTATTCTCCAGTTGTATCCGTTTACCAGCAATAGCATCATTTCATTCTTTATGATTTAGTAAAACCACATTGTGCATATATGCCACATTTTTTTTATTTAGTCATGTATTGTGGAAAACCTAGCCTGCATGTAACTCTATACTATGATTATTTTAGTTCTTTTGGAAAATACTGTGGGGTGGGGTAAAGGGGTCATATGGTCATTCCATTTCTAGTCTTGATGAAGAATCTCCATACTGCTTTCCAAAGTGATTTTACTAATTTTCAGTCCAATCAACAATGCATAAGTGTACATTTGTCCTCACATCTTCTTCAGCATTTATTGTTATTTATATTTTTGATGATTACTATTCTAAATGGAGTGAGACAAAAACTCAGTGTAGCTTTGATTTTCATGTCTGGTTGCTAAAAATATTGAACTTTTAAAATATATTTGTTGGCTATTTACATTTCTTCTTTTGAGAAGTGTCTGTTTAGTTTATTTGCCCATTCATTGATAGGGCTATTTGGTATTTTTGGTGTTAAGTGTTTTGAGTTTTATATATTTTCTGTATATCAACTTTCTCCTGGAGGAGTAGCTGGAAAAGGTTTTCTCTCATTCTATAGGTTCTCTCTTCACACACTTGTTTCCTTTGCTGTTATGAATAATCTTTCAACATACTCTGGGATTTTTTGAGTATTTTTTTGCTATGTTCTTCAAGGATATCAGCCTTTAGATTTATTTCGTGTGTGTAAGAGAGTGTGTGTGTGTGTGTGTGTGTGCATGCGCACGCGTGCGTGTGTCTTTTTCTGATTTTGGTATAAGAATGATGGTGGTCTCACAGAAAGAGTTTGGGTGAATTCCCTCCTACCCAATTTTGTGGAAGAATTTTAGATGAACTAGAACTAGTTCTTTAAATATTTGATAGACTTCAACAATAAAGACATCTGGCCCTGATTTTTCACTGATGGAGACTATTTCCTACTGATTTAATCATGTTACCTATCAGTCTATTCAGGTTTTGTATTTCTTCATGATATAATTTTTGGTAAGGTATATGTGTTCAGGAATTTGTCCATTTCTTCTAAGTTATCAAATTTGTTGGCATATATTTATTCACAGTAATCTCCATTGATCATTTTGTATTTCTGTTATTAGTTATTATTTTTTATCTCTGATTTAATTTACATCAGTCTTCAATCTTTTTTTTACTTACTCTAGTGAAAAGTTTGCTTATTTTGTTTATCAGTTTGAAGAAGCAGGTCTTTGTTATCCCTCTTTTAGAGTCATCTTCTGTGGTTAACTGATTTGCTCTCATAGTGTGTTTTCAATCCTTGCTTATTATTTTTAATGTGTGTATTATAAATTTTGCTAAGTGGTTACTATTAGGTTTATGAAAACATTTTTTGTTTATCAAAAGTTATTCTGATACCAACTTATTGTTGATTTTAAAGATAGAAAAGAAACAAAAAAAAAAAAGAAGAGCAAAATACTCAAAAAATTCACACTTCTCTTCCAGGCACAGTGACATATGCCTGTAGTTCCAGTGACTAGATAGGTTGAGACAGAGTATCACAAGTTTCAGGTGAGCCTGGGACACTTAGTGAGACCCTTTTTCAAAATAAAAGACATAAAGCGTTTGAGATGTAGCTCAGTGGTAAAGCACCCTGGGTTCAATAATCAGTACCAAATTTTTTTTTAAATTTATGTTTATATCCCATTGCTTATCATATTTTGATTTTTTTCCCCCAGTTATGCTGCCTCAGTCTCCTACATTGCTGGGATTATAGGCCACATTTTGAATTTTTGTACATCTGTCTGCATTGCTTATCTCTTATCATTTCAATATAGTATTAATTTTTTAATGATTTTGGATTTTAACCTTCATAACAATATTATAAATCATTTGTGCATTGTGTTTGACTACTCTGAATAGTAGAACATTCTGAATCTGAATTTGTCCATGTATTTGCTCTTACTACAAGTTTTATACCTTCCAATGTCTTCTTCATAATCACTAGCATTTCTTTTATCAGTTTCAAGAATCCCCTTTAGCATTTCTTTTCTTTCTTCTTCTTCTTGTTTTTTTTTTTTTGTGTTTTTTTTTTTTTTTTGGGGGGGGGGAGGGGGGGCGGTTTACCAGGGATTGAACTCAGGGGCACTTGACTAATGAACCACATCTTCAGCCCCATTTTGTATTTTAGTTAGAGAAAGGGTCTTACTGCATTGCTTAGAGACTTGCTTATGCTGATGCTGGCTTTGAACTTGAGATCCTCCTTCCTCAGCCTCCTGAGCCCCTGGAATTACAGGCATGCACCACTGGGCCTGGCATAGGACAGGTCTGGTGGAGATGTATTCCCTCAGCTTTTGTCAGGGAGTAGCTTTATTTATCTACTTCTGAAAGATAGCTTTGCAAGGTACAATAGTCTTAGTTTACAGCTTTTCTTTACTTTTTAAAAAGCATCACTACTAAGAAAATCTCATGCCACTCTATTCTGGCTTTTCAGGATTCTGAGAAGAAGTTAACTGCAAAACAAATTCAGACACCCTTGTGAATTATTTGTTTTTCTTGCAGCCTTGGGAATTTTACCTTTATCTTTTATCTGTGAGAGCTTGATTATGTCTTGAGGTAGATTATGTTGAGTTTAATCTGATGTAAACTCTGACTTTCATATTCCTGAATATTTGTATCATTCTCTGGGTTTAGGGAGTTTTCTGTTATTTTCTCTTTGAATAAGCTTTGTATTAGTACTCTTTGTCACCTATATTTCATTCAAATATATCACCAATGGTTCTCAAAATCAATACGATTATCTGCCTTCCTCCATGACTCTGGTATTTCTCACTTTCAGCTGGTATGTTTCAGCAATGTCTCCTGCAAATTTTTGAAAGAAATATATTTTGAATAAAGTTTCCAATCAGATATATTCTGTACCTACTTCTGAGCCACTATGATGTTTAAAATTTTGCATTTCAATTATTAAAATAATGTATTTAAAAAATAGAAAAATATTATAATTCTAAACTGGTAGTAATATCAATGAAAAGCATATGGTTCTTAGATAACCACTGTTAACATTTTGAGTTGTTTATTTTCAGATTTAGTTGTGTGCATGTATGTGTGTTGTCTTGCTCACTATTTTTTCCCCTGTTCTTCTACTTAGTCCTGTCTCTGGGTCCCTGACACACACACAACTTTTAATTGGGGTCTTGTCTTTGACTCCACCCTTAACTCTAACACTCATATATAAAACACACTAGGCTAATATAGTCACCATCCTTGACATCCAAACATTCATATTTTGAGCCAATTTCTTTATTAAAATTAATATAATGGATAAATATGCATACAGTGACTCAGCATAATTCTAGATAGTACAAATAGCAACACACAAAAGTAATGTGAAACAGAGATCCCATTTTTATGCTGGTATGGATTTTGAGTTTGAACCAGGATGCAGCAGTGGATAGGAGCAGATTCAATTTCTTCTCACCTTATTTTAGGCAAGTGGATTTCTCCATTTGAAAATGAAAAGTATTAGTAAGCTTTGCAGACTTTTAAGAAAGAAAGACATTCATCTTCCACAATACGGACTAAAAGGGTGAAATATTTCCTCTCCTATTCTGTCAGCTAGTGTTAGGACACTTGCCTGAGTATTTATTCTTGCTCAGGACTCTCAATTTTGAAGAAGTATTGCTTAGAGAGGGGGATAGTTGATGAATTATTTACTACCAGTGTAGCATCAACATTCCAGAAACAGCAGCCACTATATTTCTGTGGCAGCAATACCACAACTTCTTAGAAGATTCTTCCTATAATATAATCTCAATTTTCCTCATGTTGCATAGACTCTCTAAATTCCTGTTCATATTTTAATCTGAGAATTTTTAGGCTTCCTTTTACCAATATGTTTCTGACTATCAAGGAAATAAAATGGTCAAGATGCAATAATAGTATGGAGTAGTAGAGATAAATCTCCAGCCATTTCTGAAACATCTTCTCATACTTCCAGGACTAGAATTTAAGTTAATAGGAAAGTGCATGTAGCACTCTACAAGAAAGAACTATTGTTTTTCAGGAATGATTATTATTAAGGTAAACATACAAGGTAAAATTTCTATTTTTAGTGAAGTTTTGGCTGATGACAATGAGTAGTGGGTGGAAGAGGAAGAAGTTAAATATTTTAACTAAGTCCTTGTTAATATATGCAGAAATAAAGATTACAACCTCATTCATTTAGCCATCATGTTGTGTCATAAATATCTTTGTATGATTTTTTATTTGTTCTTCTTAGTTATACATGAAAGTAGAATGTATTTTGACCTGTCATACATATATGGAGTATAACTTCCCACTCTTGTGGTTGTACATAATGTGGAATTACACAAGTCATGTATGCATATATGAATAGGAAAGTTATGTCTCATTTATTCTATGGTTTTTTCCATTCCCATCTCCCATGTCTTCCCCCCACTCCACCCTGTTCAATCCCATGGACCTCCCCTCCTCCCCTCTTTCTGCCTATTGTGAATCAGCATCCACATATGAGACAGAACATTTGGCTTTTGTTTTTTTGGATTGGCTTACTTGACTTAGCATGATAGTCTCCAATTCCATCCATTCACCAGCAAATGCCATAATTTTATCCTTTTTTATGGCTGACTAAAACTCCATTATGTATATGTACCACATTTTCTTTATCCATTTATCTGTTGAAGGATACCTAGGCTGGTTCCATATCTTAGCTATTGTCAATTGAGCTTCTATAAACTTTGATGTGCCCACGTCACTATCTTATGCTGATTTTAAGTCCTTTGGGTATAAACAGAGGTGTGGGATAACTGGCTCAAATGGTGGTTCCATTCAAAGTCTTCTGAGAAATCTCCATACTGCTTTCCATAGTGGTTGCACCAACTTGCAGTTCCACCAGCAACGTATGAGTGTATCTTTTCCCCCACATCCTCACCAACATTTATTGTTACTTGTATTCTTGATAACTGCTGTTTTGATGGCAGTGAGATGTAATTACAGTATAGTTTTAATTTGCATTTCTCTAATTGCTAGAGATGTTGAACATTTTTTCATATATTTGCTAACTGATCATATTTCTTCTTCTGTGAAGTGTCTGTTCAGTACCTTTGACCATTTATTGGTTGGGTTAATTTTTTATGTGTGTTGAGTTTTTTGAGTTTGTTTTGATTTGGATGTGAGGTGTCCCCCAAAAGCTCATGTGTGAGACAATGCCAGAAGGTTCACAAGAGAAAGGATTGGGTTGTAAGAATCTTAACCCAATTAGTGAATTAATCCCCGATAGGGATTAACTGAGTGGTAACTGAAGTGGTAGGGTGTGGCTGGGGGAGGTAGAAATGGGGCGTGGCTATGGGGTATATATTTTTTGTCTTGGGAACGGAGATTCTCTATCTCTCTTCTTCCTCATATTCATGTGAACTACTTCCTTCTGCCATAGTCTTCCACCATGATGTTCTGCCTCACCTTGAGCACCGAGGAATGGAGCTGGCCTTCGATGGACTAAAACCTGTGAAACCATGAACCCCCAAATAAACTTTTCCTCCCCTATAGTTGTTCTGGTTGGATTTTTTATTCAGAGCCACAAAAAAATCTAACTAAAATATAGTTCTTTGTATATCCTGGAGATTAATGCTCTACCTGAGGTGCAGGTAGCAAAGATATTCTCCCTTTCTGTAGGCACTCTCTTTAGGTTCTTGCTTGTTTCCCTTGCTGTGAAGAAACTTTTTAATTTGATACCATCCCATGTATTAATTGAATTTTACTTCTTGTGCTTTAGGTGTCTTATTGAGGAATTTAGTTCCTAAGCCAATGTGATGGAGAGTTGGACCTACTTTTTCTTCTAGTGGGCACAGGGTCTCTTATCTAATGCTTAGGTCCTTGATCCACTTTGAGTTGCATTTTGTGCAGGGTGAGAGATAGGGGTCTAATTTCATTTTGTTACAGATGGATTTATAGTTTTCCCAGAACCATTTGTTGAAGAAGCTATCTTTTCTGCAATGTATGTTTGTGGTGACTTTGTCTAGTATGAGATGACTGTATTTATGTGTGTTTGTCTCTGTGTCTTCAATTCTGTACCATTGGTCTTCATGTCTGTTTTGGTGCCAATACCATGCCATTTTTGATACATAGGTCTGTAGTATAATTTAAGATCTGGTATTGTGAAGCCTCCTGCTTCACTTTTCTTACTGAGGGTTGTTTTTGTCGGGGCATTTAGAACACGTCAGCTGAGGGGATGGAAAGCTCTGGTTCTCTGGCTGCTTTCCATGCCCTGTTATGGACATGACCTGAGCAGGGGGAGCGTTGCTCTGACGTATTGTGAGAACCGAAACCGCCCTAAAGATAGGGCAGGGGATTCTGCCAATGTCTTTACCTGTTTCTATAATCTCCTTACTGATTGGCTCATGTCCACTATTAACGTTGTCCACCTTCTTCAATAAACAAGTTCCAGTGCTGACCAGGCTCCCTGGTATGTTCCTGTGTCTTCTGAAGGCAGGGGAGGAAATACCAGCAGCCTCTACTTTCCCAGTCTAGTCTCATCGTTGAGGTAGGCCCTTCTAGCTTACTTTGCTGGACAAAGGAGGCTCACCCCGGGTCACGAAGGGTTAAAGACCTCAACCACTACCATAATTTCACTACAAGTGGCGCCAAGCGCGGGGCAGAACTTCAGCAGATTGGGTAATAGTTCGAGTCAGATATGGCCTTTCTAGTAGAGGCATCCTTTAGAAAATGAGGCAAGCATACATCTCTCTCTCTCTTTCTCACCCACTTTTTCTCTCTTTCTTCCTCTCCCTTTTCTGGAACCTCTGCTCAGGTAAACCTGCAATTTTCGTATGTGCCTGGTGGGGGAGAACGGAAAGATGTCCAGGAAAAGCGCGTTCGCTGACGGGCGTGCCAGCCTGGCTGCGGGAAAAACTCAGAGTGGGCCCAAACTCAAGAACAAAGAACGGCTGCCCTCCCCAGTGCCATGTGGGTGGCGGCCACATGGGGTCGCTAGTGGTGTGCAGAGGGTGGGCTACAGCGCCGCCACGTGGCCCTGGGCTTCTGTCCCAGGTGCCTGGCTGGTGCCATCCGCGGGACTTGCGGTTCCATGGCTCAGCGAAAAGAAAAAAGTGCACCACTTCATGGCCCGGGCTTGTGTCTCAACTGTCTGGTGTGCAGCCTGTGTCCAAACTGCCGGGGGCTGGCAAGCTATGCACCGTTGGGGAGGGGCCCACGTTCGCCTCACCAGAGTGAAGCTCATGCCAAGCAAGAGAGGGGAAAAAACGGGTGCGAAAGCCTCGCCATGAGACGCAGCTGGGGCGATCCACAGGGCCCCTCCCACCAGCTGTGCGCTGCCTGTGTCCTTTGTCTCAGATCCTCTCACTGAAGCGCCAGCGTGAACAAACTTCTGTCTCCTTAAGTCTCAGCCAAGACTTACATAAACTGTTTTTTTAACTTGTGGTTCACATTACCTGCTAATCATAATCCTATGCACCTAAGTTAAGGTTGTTTTGATGGTGTTGCGTGTATTTATGTGTTTATATGTGTATATTAAAATTGGCAAATATGAACTGAGCGCTCTTGAAAGATTAATTTAAAAAATATGGATACAAATAAATTAGATAAAATAAAGGTACCTTTTTTTTAAAAATAAAACTAAAAACTCACATGTCTCTCTAGATGATCAAATAACTAATATAAGCTTACTTTAATTTGAAGTTAACAAATGTTTTTGTTCCCTTCTGCCTGTCCTGTCTTCTATGTATGTCTTTTCTGGTGTAAATGTAAAAAAACCTATATACTAAGTTTTGTTTTTTTGAGCAAATGATCTAAAAAAAGGTTAGAAATTATACAGCTATAGTTAAACAACAACTATTATTTTAAAATATTATAAGGTTATTTCTTTAAGAGCTAAACTTGATTAATATAAAAACATCAATGTAATTATGGTGGAATAATACTCTTAGCTTCTTAAATTCCATTGGATGGCATTATTGGTTGCTTTCATAAATTGATAAATTAAAAAAGAGATTTTAAGGTTGCTTTGTCATGATAGGGGGTTTGCCTAGAATAATAATACTCTTATTTGTATATTAAATATGTTCATATATTTCAGGTATATAAGCCCTGAGGTAAAAGCTCTAAAAGAACATTATATGAAGTTGGTGCTCTCCAAACTAGAATTATATGGTAATCTTAGGCTTATAAAGGTAATACATTAGAGATTTAAAATGTTTTTTTGCTCTTATAAATTTTATTTTGTACTTTCCTTGTAAACTGTCTAAAAGTTGCCTATTAATGTTTTGCAAAGATATAGCTTTAATGACACAACCTAGATTTATTTAAGATAATAAGCAATCACCTAAGATGGTACAAACCCCAATTAATAGAAAGGGTAAATGACAATGAGGTTATAGACATTAAAGTAAAGCTCAATGTTCTTAATTTAAGACTAAGTAGCTTGACTACCATCTTATCAAGATAGACATCTAATCTGTAAAATTAAAAGTTAAATGTTGTGTTTACATTCCTGATAACTGTGCATGTTAAAGATTTATATTCCCAAACAAAGGCCATGTCCACTCCTGCCTTATTATTGGGGATAACTTCTCAGCCCTCACACCTCCTGGTTAGAAATTATTGACAATAGATCTTGTTTTATGAGCAAATCATTACAAAAATGTTTCCAAAGATGGCACATTAAACATACCACAGGGATCCCATATAACCCAAAAGGACAAGCTATCACAGAGAGACACAATAAAACCCTAAAGGACCTATTAATAAAACAAAATGGGGAAAGCAGCCCCCATGATCAGTTAAAAACAGCTATGCTTACTTTAAATATTTAAAAATTTTTCCAAGCATCAGCCTCTGACCGCATTTCAAAGACATTGGTCCATCCAAACACCTTACCTAAGGACCCACTAACTGGGTGTTGGCGCAGCCCTGATCCGCTCATAAGCGCTGACAGAGGTTTTGGATGTGTCTTTCCAATTGGAGAACCAAGCCCTATTTGGGTACCTGCCAGGGACCTCAAATATTGCCAATCAGAACAAAATGACTACCCAAGAGCACATGCTCTTGAGGGGTGATTTTTTCCTTTTTTCCACAGGAATGAAAAAACCATGATGGATGTCCTGTCTCGTTACAATTGAACTTCTCATAACCTCCATTCTAAGATTCATCGGGAACACTGTCTTGGACCCCCCCCCCCCTTTTGTCAGTATTTCAACTCTCTGCGGCGAGAGAAGAGGGACTATGCCTATTCCTGAGAGAAGAGTGTTATTCCTGTGCCAACTGTCCGGACTTTGTCCTAGACAGCTTCCTTTGGACTGGACTAAACGGGTGGCTCCCCTACCTTCTCCCTTTTTGTGAGATCCCTGACTGTCATTGTCCTTGTGTTCACTTTTGGGTCCTATGTAATCAACAAGCTTGTTCAAATCCTTTATGACAGAACCAAGTTGGTACAACTTGGTGGTCTGCCAATAATATGCTGCCTTCAGTGATGCTGAGCGAGAGCCCTGCAAACTTGGCCATGGTCCTTAACAGGATGTGGAAGTCTAAGCCAACCATCCTTGGAAAGCTTTCCCAAAGGCGACTATTCTGTCCCATGTCCTTCCCCTGGCCACCTGCTGGCCCTGGGTGTGTCCACCTGAAGTGCTATGGTGGTAGCCAAAGACAGGTAAGATTTCCAGAGGGAAACGACCTAAGACAGGCCCACTCTCGAGTAAGGTGGACCCCCATTTTGAAAAAAACAAAACGTGGAAATGTCGGGGCATTTAGAACATGTCAGCCGTGGGGATGGAAAGCTCTGGTTCTCTGGCTGCTTTCCACGTCCTGTTACAGACATGACCTGAGCAGGGGGGCGTTGCTCTGACATATCATGAGAACTGAAACTGCCCTAAAGATAGGGCAGAGTTTTCTGCCAATGAGATGTGCCCGTGCTCTTTACCTGTTTCTATAATCTGCTTCCTGATTTGTTCATGTCCACTATAAATGTTGTCCACCTTCTTCAATAAATGAGTTCCAACACTGACTGGGCTCCCTGGTATGTTTCTGTGTCTTCTGAAGGGGGTGAGGGAATACCAGTGGCCTCTACTTTCCCAGTCTAGTCTCATCATTGAGGTAGGCCCTTCTAGCTTATTTTGCTGGACAAAGGAGGCTCGCCCCGGGTCATGAAGGGTTAAAGACCTCAACCACTACCATAATTTCACTACAGTTTTGGCTTTTCTGGGTCTCTTATTTTTCTAAATAAATTCATGCATGCATCTTCTATTTCTATGAAGAATATCATTGGAATTTTAATAGGAATTTTTTTAAATATGTATGATGCTTTGGGTAGTATGGCCATTTTGACAATATTGATTCTGCTTATACAAGAAGATGGGAGATCTTTCCATCTTCTAAGGTCTTCTTCAATTTCCTTCTTTAATGTTCTGTAATTTTCATTGTAGAGATCGTTTACTTCTTTTGTTATATTGGTTCCCAAATATTTTACTTTCTTTTTGAGGCTATTTTGAATGGGATAGTTTTTCTAATTTCTCTTTTATTTGATTCATCACTGATGTATAGGAATGCAATTGATTTATGAGTATAAATTTTGTATCCTGCTACTTTGATGAATTCTGTTATGAGTTCTAAAAGTATTCATTTGGAATTTTTGGTTCTTCTAAATATAGAATCATGTCATCAGGAAATAGGAATAGTTTGAGCTCTTCTTTTCCTATCCATATTCCTTTAATTGTTTTCTTCTAATTTTTCTTTCTAGAGTATCAAGGATGATGTTGAATAAAAGTGGTGAAAAAGAGCATCCTTGTCTTATTCCAGTTTTTTGAGGGAATGTTTTCAATTTTTCTCCATCAAGAATGATATTGGCTTTGGGTTTAGTATATACAGCTTTTACAATGTTGAATTATGTTTCTACTATCCTTAGTTTTTCTAGTGTTTTAAACATGAATGGATGCTCTATTTTGTCAAATGCTTTTTCTGCATGTATTGAGATGATCATGATTCTTCTCTTTAAGCCTACTGATGTGATGAATTACATTTATTAATTTCTGTATATTGAACCAAGCATCCCTCTGATGAACCCCATTTGATCATGGTGCAATCTCTAAACTCAGTGTTTCCTGCCCCTCTCCTTTTTAATTCCTGGCCAGGTACATCTCTCCCTGCAAGCAGCCAGATTAGAGGGGAAGGGGGAAAGCTGGGTGGGTTTCTATGACCAGTTCCTCCCTGTGTAAACCTCTCTCCATGTTTTATTTTGTCCTAGATAGTTAGGCACATTCTATGTTTTGCAGTGTGGGTTTGTCAGGCCTGCATTTCAGGCCACTCTTGGGTTTTCCTGGGACTCAGCTCCCTTAGCTGCTGGTTCCAGTGCTGTGGCTGCAAAATAGTTCCTTCTTTTGTTCTTTGAACACCACAGTTGCTTTCCCATACAAGGCAGTGTGCCTTTCAGTTTACTTGGTCAGTGTTTTTCATCTCTAAACTCTCTGTACCTAGACATACCTCATACCCCCTAAAAATGCGGGTTCATTTAATTTCCTATCTCTCCACTGTACTCATGGAGGGACTGCTCTGGGTGGTGCCTCCAGCTGCAACTACAGTTGTGGTGCTGGAGGTTTCTTCCTTATTTTATTATACTCAACCTCCTGAGTCCCTGATCTACTTTGATTGTACAGTATTAAATTCCAGTAAAGCCCCCCCACCTTTTATTTTTCATTCACCCACCTTGCTGAGAAGTTGCTTGTCTGCTTTCTTTGTTTCACATCATGGAGCAGCCAGGAAAGTGACCTGCTCTATTCTGCTATCTTGAAACATCTCCTGTTTGTATAATTTTGCTGATATCTTTTTCCTTCCTCTCCATATTCCATTTCTTATCTATATGATATTAGTGTAAAATTGTAACTGAATTAAATACTAATATGTATCATCCAGGTTGCAGTTGGATTTAGTAACTAAAGAGACTTTGAATTATTTCCATTAGGAAGATAGATGTATGGTTTTTTATGTTTGTGAAAAGAATATTTGTGCTAAGATTGAGATGCCTCTTAGGGATAGTGAGAGGAGTTAGTATAAAACAAAAAGAAGTACATGGAGACTTTTCAGATTCTTCTTGTTTTGCTATATTTTATTTTTTAAATCATCAGAATGTCCTCTTTGGAGATAATATTCTTTGGCCAAGTCATATTTAGATCAATGATTCATGTCCTAACAAACCTTTAGAGGAATCAAATAATTTTCACCCAAATTTCTGGCATACAGAATCAGTCATTTGATGCTCATGATAGCATTTTTAATTATAAAGGAATAACTCCAAGACTAAGAACAATTGAATTATTTACTATGATATTGGGTCCAATAGTGGCAGTAACAAACGTCTGGTGATTACAGTCTAAGACATGATCATTACTGTGGTATTGTCCTTCCTGAGCTTGTGCGACATAGTCTCCTTTTGTGTTTTCTCATATTCTGAGTTTGGTCTTCAAGATTTCTTCCCTTTGATTCATGACTTACCAACTATCTTTTTATTGAGTACAGGAGTTCCTCCTGTCCACAATTTCACTTTCTGGGGTTTCAGTTATCCAGGATCAAGTACAGTCCAAACTATTAAATGTAAAATTCCAGGAACAAAAATCTCATAAGTTTTAAATTGCATGCCATTCTGAGTAGCATAATAAAATCTTGTGCCTACCTGCTCTGTCCTGTCAGGTATGTGAATCACCCCCTTTTCAGTGTTTCCATGATATATTTACTCATCCATACTACTAGGTAACTACCTAGTAGCTATCTCAGTTATCACAGAAATTTGCATGGAATTTCAGTATAGCAATGCTTGTGTTCATGTAACCCTTGCTCAGTTATCACAGAAATTTGCATGGAATTTCAGTATAGCAATGCTTGTGTTCATGTAACCCTTGCTTTACTTAGGAGTGACCTTAGAGTATGCAAGTAGTGATGGTGTCAATTCAGTTATGTCAAAGAAAAGTTGTAAATTGTTGCCTTTAAGCAAAAAAATAAAAGTACAATAAATTATTATTTTGCTGTTATTGTTATTATTATTACAAGTTACTGGGGATAATGGCCAGGGTCTCACACATACGAGGCAACCACTGAGCTACATATCCATCCCTATAATAAATTATTTGGGAAGAGATACAATTCAAATAAATTTTATTACAGTGTATTATTATAATTTTACTATTTCATTATTAATTATTATTGTCAAGCTCTTATTCTGCCTAATTTATAAACTAAACTTTATCATAATGTGTATATGTCAGTATAAACATAGTATAAATAGTATTTGGGACTTTCTTTGGCTTCAGGAAACCACTTGGCCATATGCTCTCTATACCTTTATTTTTCTCACTGGCAATGGTCTCAGTTGAATACAAGAATAAGAATTGTAATATATTTTATTCATCTCAATAAACATTATATTTCACATGTGAAAGATTTTTCTGAGTTTCACACAGTAGACTTATGTTTTTATCATCTGCCAAATGTAACAATATTAATCACAAATTTTTAGATGTTAGTGAATATAATGTACCCATAACAGTGCTAGGGAAATAATATGTGCTAGATATATGTTTGCTATTATTATTAATCATTTTCTTTGCTGTGATTTTTTTTTCTTCTGTAGGGAAGACTGGAAGGAAATGCATCAGACACTGCTAATCTAAAGGTACATTGAATTTAGGTCAGTTTTGATTGTGAGTGTACAGCCTGTGGGGCTCACCTTACCCTATTTTTCATTCTACACATCTATCTGATTAACCACCACAGTTATGTTATAAAATCCTTACGGTCAGGAAATGTGTTTTAACAACACTTTTTTAGTGGTCTTTTCAGGCAGTGTCCTATACAGCATAGCGATCCTCAAAGAAAATGTACTGCTGTTTCTCTTGGCTGTGATTTAGTTAGTAGCTAAATGAGAAGATTTTTCTTAGCATCTATATCCCAAAAGAACAGAAAAAAAAAACTATTTTTTTTCATTTTTACCATAAATGCACATATTGAAATTCTTGAATTATTATGTCTTTCATGTAGTTTTCTCTCATTTGTTACCTTCATTGATTCCTGCTCAGCTAAATGCACACTTTCTCAGGTCACTCAAATCTTCAGTATACAAACATTTTATCTTATGTTTTACCCATAGGCCCTATAAGTCAGACTTCTGTTCTATCTTATGGCATAGCAATAAAACACCTTGAACAGAATCACTAATAACCTCCTACTTGCTAAATGAAACTTCTTTGCCCTTCTTTTTCCAGAATTGTCAGATGTATTTGATCCTATTCATTTTCCTCTCTTCGACACATTTTCTACCTTAATTTCCATGATATCACATGCTCTTTTTTATTTTTCCTTACCCTTCTGACATTTTTTTTTTTTGGTCCCTGTTATTTTTTTCCTTAAATCTTAGTGTTATGTTTTTCAGAAAGGAGGAGCCCTCATGAATGAGATTAGTATCCTTGTAAAAGAAGCCCCAGGTACTTCCATCACTCCTTCTGTCATGTGAGGACACAGCAAGGAGATAGCCATCTATGAACAAGGAAGCAGACCTTCACCAGACACCAAATCTGCCATCACCTTGGTTAGGGGCTTTTAAGTCTTCAGAACTATGGAATTTCTCCTAAGGCAGCCTAAAATGACTACTACACCATTCTTCCACATACAACCTACTTTTAAATCTGTACGTGTTTCCAGGTTTATGGTATGCAGGGCTTCAATTTTTGATATCACATGTATAGTAGTAAGTCCTAACAGCATCTCTTGAGTTCCAGATACATTTGTTAAAATCCCCAACACATGTTCACTTCCATGTCCCACATGACACCCAAATTCAATATATTACAAAATAAATTCATGATTTTTCTTTTCAGAACCTGGCTTATAATCATAATCTCTAGCCTCTATGTTTCATTCCTTAGATAACCATATATTGCCCATCCTCTTATCATATCATTTTCCAAACTCTTCTACTCTGAATATCCAGTGACAAAATCTAGTTCAACTATTGCTATTTTTCCTCAAATCTCTCCTGAATATCCTTCTAAAATACAAATCTACTCTTTGATAGTATCCCCACTTCCATGGGTTAAAGTCAAAACCCTATTCACTTGTCAGAAAAGAAACTCTTATGATCTTGTCACTTCCTATATTTCTAGTTCCTTTTTCCATCAGAACTCTCAAACCACATATTCTACTATCAGACTCTTCACAGTTCTCAGATTCCTTTCTCATGTGCCCTCATTCCCTTTTTGCTTGGAGAACCTCCCATTGATGTGCTAGAGTTCACAGGTTGTGCCCTGTGAGTGTTTTCTCATGATTCTTCTGTTCCCATGAAAGTACTTACTACATGCATTACAGCAATTGGATTATACTTTACTCATTTGATTGTTTATTCACTGTATTTTGTTGATTTTAGTATCCCCAGTTCTTGACAAGTCAAGGAAAGGGGATATTTAAAATTTTCTGTGTATGGTATTTAGCCCTTAAAGTGGTTTCAAGAACAAAGGATTACCCATTAAATATTTAATTGAATTTATTAAAATGTCATGTTTTGTGTAGAGGCAAAAATTGATGAATATCTTTTACAAGTTGATGAAACTGAGACATAAACATCCAGTGTCACTAAAATTTCAAGAAAGAAACTTCCTCCTGCCTTATTCTTTGAATAACTCTCTCAACTGTTCCTCAACTGCTAAGGAATCAATTTTTAGATTAAAAGCCCCATTTATAGTGATTTCAAAAACCTCCTACTCTCCTTTATTTCCCTACATTTTGAAGGGAGAAAAAAACTTGAAAGCTGACTTTTTTTTTTTTAAATAGAATTTTACTTCTAAAAGTGTGGTTCTTTAGATAAAGAAAAAGAGTGATTATGAGAGTTAAATAAAGAATGAAGTACTTTATCATTGCTTTAGAAAGAGTTCCAACACACTACCTGCATGCATAATTTTTAGCCAGACTCTTCCTGGCCTGCTTCCTCCCCTCCTGTTGCCTTCCTCCTAGCCCAACAGGGCACTCAGGATCCCTCCCATTCTACAACTCTCATGACACAAGAAGAAGCAATCTACCTGATAATCATACAGATGACATTGGTTTTCTTATATTGAGGGAACAGTTCTAGCTTAAAAAAATAAAAAAAAATCCATCAGCACAGGCAGAAATAGTTTAGCTTATTTTTCTAAAGCATAATATGCAGCTTTTGAACCATGCCTCATGAAAATGGATGGTCTGTGTAGAAGCATGTGTAGGTTTGTAGAAACTACCTTCTTCATCTGATGTATGGTAAAGGTCTCTATTGCAATGTCATCTTACTATCTGAAAAATAAAACAAAACAAAAACTAAAACATAAAATGTGCCTCTGTATGTGCTTGAAAGTCTCTCTGTATGTGTGCATGTGTTTTCATGAATATGAAGGTGATAGTTTGCATATGCAAATGACAACTAGTAAAAATGACTGTAGCTAACAAAAGCAAGGGCTAAAACAAAGGATTCAACTCTTTGGCCTAATAACCTAAAGTGGAAAAATATGCGTGATCATTTCCCATGCCATAAGAAGAGGCTTTTCAGAGTTAACTTTTTTTCAGTTGTTTTGCTTACTCATGGTACTAGGGATTTAATCCAGGGCCACTTTACCACTAAGCTACATTGCCAGTCCATTTTTATTTTTTATTTTGAGATAAGGTATAGCTAAGTTGCTCAGACTGATTTTAAGCTTGTGATCCTCCTGACTCAGCCTCCAGTCTCACTGGCATTTCATGAGTATGCCACCATGATTGGCTCACATAGTTTGCTTTTGAGATACATAACTGAGAGAAATAGAAAAAATAAGACATAGTTCCAGATAAAATGCAGTGATATGAAAGAAAAATTACGTCTGGATCAAGTTTCTTGTGGGGCCTGAAGCTTGTTCAACTATGAGGATCTTTTCAAATTAATACAAAATTTAAAATGTCAAGTTAGGTAGAAGACATGGGATGGGCCCCATAAAATAATGAGTACTGAAGTTGAAGCCTCAGTATCTTCACAAAAATGCCTGATCAGAATAAACCTGGAAATCTCTTAAAGAGAAAGGAAAAAGTTTAAGAGCTGTACAACCTTTTATCATCTTATCATAACTAAAGGTAGGCACTAACCAGGCAAGAACTGAATGTTTATATTTGTATAACATGCAGTACTTTGACAAGCATAGTTTCTAGAAGTCAGGGAATATTTAAAGTGATCTAACCTCTACATTTCATATCAACACTTCCTCCATTCTTTCAGGAAAATCATATTAAGTTTATCTGCCTGAAATAATCAGGCTAGGATAACAGACATTAAAATCTTAGCCCAACATACTTCATTTCTCATTGAGATTACATATTCAGTGTGAATGAGGAAGGCTCCACTGTTTTATACTTTCAACGTCTGTTCCACATGGCCTATAGTGTTGCTATGGCCTTTAAAGAAGGCACAGTAGAAAGGAGATAGCCTAACAGTCCTGGGATGCCTGGGTTGTAAAATGGCATATGTCAAATCTGCTTAAAGCTGTTTGCCCAGAACTTTTCACTTGGTTCACCTAACACAAAGTCTTTGAGAAATGTAGGGGAACAGATAAAACAGCCAAACTCACCTGTGATATAGAGAGCATTTGGGCATAATCTTTGACCAATCATAATAAAACTTCTTTTCAAATTTGCTGCATATGTTAAATAAATATATATATATATATATATATATATATATATATACACACACAGATATATACACATATATTACACATATATGCTTTAAAATATATATGCCTATTGTATATTATGTATATTAAATATATGTTTGAAATATTCTGGTATTTCATATATATGTTTATTATGTACATAGCAATTTAAGATCTGCACCATCTTTAATAATTAGTATAGTGATTGGCATATAGTAAGCATTTGAGAATGTCTTTTGAGGAAATAAGTACAGGAACAAATAAATGAATTAATACAGACCATCAAAAAACAAAAAAACAAAACAACTCCAATTTCAACACAGAAAAAAAAAGAAAGAAGTTAAGTTTTCCTAAAGCACCCAGCAAGAAAGACCTAGTACTAAATCTAACTCTGCTTTTTTCTCCTATATCTCTTTACAGATCTGATCTATTATGGCTCTTACTAAATAAAACTATTTCCATTTACAAAGACTTAAAATCTGACAGATAAGCTAAATTCAACAAAGAACTTGAACTCAGAATTCCATTAGATTTGATATATTTGTAAACAACCAAAAAAAAATGAACTTGAGACATTAAATGTAAAGAAAAGTAAGATTAGGCCCCAGGAGAGTACCAACTGAGCAGGAGAGCTGAAAACATAGAAGCTAAAACATTATTATTTATATTTTCTTAAGTCTAAGATCCTAAAATTTTCTTTAACAAGAAAAATTATCTAATTCTAATGAGAAATTTCATAATTATTTTTATTGATTTTTGGGGCTTATATATAAATTTATTCACTGCTTTAGTTATTTTTCAGATATACATCCCCATTATATTTTTTATTTGTAATATTATCTATATTATTTTTTGTCATGAAATTTTATGAGTTATCAACATTTAAAATGAGTTTATTTCAACTGAAATATATTTTGTAACAGTGAGCTGTATGATAGAGCTTCTTTCATTAAAACACTGAGCAATTTTAAATATTTTATATTTCACTCATTGAGGTCTGGCACTATCTTAAAATGTTGTACGTATTTTTCTGTCCTCCATTTCTTATGTTGCTTTCCAGAGAAGTGAAAGTTTCAGTTTACCTGATTTTTTATTTTCCCTGTCTCCTATAAATTACAGGCAATATTCTTATTCTCAATTACAGGATTTTTCTTTAGTTTTGATACCAGGGGTTGAAATGAGGGGCACTTAACCACTGAGCCACATCCCAGCTCTTTTTTTATATTTTATTAGAGACAAAGTCTCACTGAGTTGCTTAGGGCCTTGCTAAGTTGCTGAGGCTGGCTTTGAACTCATGATCCTCCTGCCACTTCCAGAGTCGCTAGGATTATAGGCATGTGCCACCATGCTGGCTTACGTTTTTCTTTGAAAAGAGTAGCTTGAACACTTATATCATGGTGTCTGAGCTCATCACCCAAGAACATCCTTGGGGAACCATTTTGGCTAGTGGACTCTGCACTCACCATTGCAGTAAATTTCACCCTTGTGGTCAGAAAGAGTTAATGCCCTTTGTTACCAGGGTATGGACATAGACACTGGGGAGAAGGTGAAACCTCTTGCTTTCCAAACTGGACATGTCATTAACAATTTTATCTTACAGAAGTTTTTTGTTTGTTTGTTTGTTCATTTTTTTTTTTTAGTTCTCTGTCCCTTCCTTTTTTTCCCCCTTCCCCTTCTTCATTCCTTTCCTCTTCTTTTCCTCTCTCTTGTTTCTTAATTTCTTTCTTTGTCTCCAAAACTTTATACTTATACAATATGCAACCATTGCTCTTTGGAAAGGCCATTTCAACAGATTTTATTTTCTTACTTTTGTGTGTGTGTGTGTGTGTGTGTGTGTGTGTGTGTGTGTATGTGTGCCTTTCAAACAACTTGACGAGTTGCTTCATTAATCTCTTGGTCTCCCTGCCTTTTCTCCATCTGGCATCACTAGCAGATGGAAGCAGAATTGCTCAGATATAAAGACACAGTCTCCAACTACAAATATATCATAAAGATAGCAAAAAAAATTATTTGTGATTATTAGACAGCAAAATTATACAAACTCCATCTATTATTTCATGGAGCTGCTGTTAAATATGGGCTTTTGCAATTTAATTTGGTATATAAACTATGACTTAGTGATTGTGATTCATAGAGTTATTCAACATATATTTGTTGAATATATACTATGTACCATGAAAGTGGTTTGTGATAAAATGAGGATTAAATAAGCCACAATATTTGTTCTCAAAATATACATAAATAATGATTTCTAAGATGCCAAGTATTTAGGGTATATGTTAGAAATATTTAGGTTACAGATTTTTGATAAGCCTACTACCTTCCACCCTTTTCAAATAAAACCTTTGTGAATCCCTCTCAGGTGAATATTATCCAACTTTACTTTGTAGGTTTTAGGGTCAATCATTATAAATCAATCTGTTTGTGAAGTAGCAAATCCTTACTGAGCATTGACTAAGTAATATATTATTCTTGGCCTGTGTGAATTCAAAGAATCATAATGAAACACCATTATTATCTCAAGAAATTACTAAAGAAAAAATCTTTCAGATTAAAATGTACATGAAATGGTAAAAGAGAATATGCGATACATCTCAATAAATCTCACAGAAATATCTTCTGGGCATCTCCATTTGAAAGCTTTGTAGGTCACTCAAGCTATAACCAAATTCACCATCATCTCATCCTCTATCCCACCAATAACGTTCTTCAGTGTCCCACCACACAAGGCAGACACTGAAACATTATCCTGGATGCCACTGCTCATTTGTACTTCATCTAAACAATCTACCATCTATTTCCTTTTAAAATCTGTTACACAAACCAAAGTAATTTCTTCCTTCACTAGTTAAGACCCTCTTATTTCACTTGAGTATACTTCAAAACAATCTCTTATTTCCTCTCCTTTCAGCTTTTCTGTCTTCACACCTAGACACATGGATCTTTCTAAAATACAAATATGTAACAGCCACTATTTACCCCAAAACAATACAAAAAAATAGCATGCTTTTGCACATAAAAGAATCCTTTAAATCTCCCTATTGGATTCAGATTAAAGTCTGAGCAATTTGGCATCAAAAAGAAAGCCCTATAAAACTCAATTTCTCCCTCTGCCTTCAGCCTCATCTCCACCTAAAATATATTTGAGTGTTCCCATTACAACAACTATCTGGAATGTTAACCTCTGGAATGTTAACCTCCACTAACTACTGGTATTGGCTTAATCATGGTCATAACTAAAATCCTAGCAAATCAAATTCAAGAGCATATTCAAAAATTCATTTATCATAATCAAGTGGCATTGCATATCAGATATGCAAAGATGGATCAACACATGCAAAAACTGTCGCCACCTGCAGCAATTGCCGCTTGCAGCAACGATACCGCGGGAGAAAACTCGGAGGCAGACTGGAAATGAAAAAGTTATTTTATTCTTCTTTCTTCTAACTTCTCTCTCTGGCTCCAACAACCTCTCCAACTCCAACCACACCTCTAACTTACCTCAACCGGTTAAATACATTTTGCCTTAACAAGGACAAGTGCTAACAGCTCGAGCTTACAGGTGTGTCACACAGTGTTCACGGGCACAAAAATATTCTTAGGTAAATGCATGAATATCAGGTGAAAATACTTGAACACTTTTATGGCTCTCAGCTAACCGCCATCTTAGCTATCCTCAATTAGGGCTCTTACGAAAAACAAACAATATAATGTACTACCTCAATAGAATGGACAAAAACATGATCATCTCAACAGATATGGAAGAGACATTTAATTAAATTTGGTATCCTTTAATGATAAAAATTCTAAACAAATTAGTGTAAAAGAAATGTATGTGAATATAACAAGTCCATTGCAAATGTTATACAGATGAAGGGAAAGATAAAAGTAACCTTTATCTGTAAGATCTAGAACAAGACAAGGATATACACTTTTACCGTTTTTATTCAATGTGATATTAGAAGTCATAGCGAGTGCAATCTGGCAAGAGAAAGAAATGAAGACACCTAAATTGGAAAGGAGATAGTCAAAGCATTACTGTTTGCACATGACATGACCTTATACAGAAAACCACAAAAACTCCACCAAAATAATTAATAATTGAATAATGAATAAATGAACTCAACAAAGTTGCAGGATAAAAAAGTCAACATGCAAAAATGAGTAGCATTGCTATATGTTAATGTGAGTTATCTGATATAGCCATCAAAAAAGCAAGCCCATATATAATAGCTACAAAACCCTTAAAGTACCTATGAACAAACTTAATAAAACATAAAAGATCTTTACAATAAAAATTATTAAATGATGAAAGAAATTGAATAAAAAAAAAAACAGAGAAAAAAAGGAGAAAGGAAAGACACCCTGTGTTCACTAGAAAAATCAATATTGTTAAAAAGTCCATATAAAGTGTTCTACAAGTAAAAGAACTCTTACCAAATTACCAATGATATTCTTCAATGAAAAATACATTTTTTATAGAACAATAAAAAGACAAAACAAAACAAATAGCCAAAACCATCTTAAATAAAGAGAACAAAAGGAGGAGACTATAATTACCTGACTTCAAATATTCTATAAAGCAGTAGTTGTCAAAATAGCATAGAATTTTTCTGGCACCAACCCTAAAATCAGAACTACTTCATTGCTGTGGTGGGTATGTGATCAAGGACCAATAACTCGGAAGATGGGAAAGAAGGGTAATTCTCTTTTCCCCTGAGATTTAGGGAGAGGATGATTGGGAGGCAAACATTAGGATAATATTAGGGAGGGAGAAGTGAGAAGAAGAGAAAAAATCATATCAATTTAAGAAATAAGTTACAGTTGTTGAGAAGCAAGGGCTCTATTCAAAGCATGGAATGGATAGCTGTTATACTATCATGAAAAATATAAAACCAAGGGAAATTATTCAGGACATTGGAAAGGGCAAGAATTTATTAGATAAGACTTTAAAAGCATAGGAAACAAAAGCATATAGAGGTAAATAGGATTACATAAAATTTAAAAGCTTCTGCATAGTAACTAATCAACAGAGTGAAGAAGCAACCAACAGAATAAGAGAAAACACCTGCAAGCTATACATCTCACAAAAGGTTGTTATATAGAATACACAAAGAACTGAAAAAATTAATTATAAATTTTTGTATTCACTTTCCTCAATGTATCATAAGTTTTATTATTTTCATTTAATTTGATTTAAAAATGGATAATAAAGATTCAAGATAGTGGATTACAGGAAGGCTGCATTCCTGGTTGATCTGTGACTCAGGATTCAAGCAGTGGGAGTAATGTTTCTCAGCAAGTTGACTGAAAGAGGAATTTCACTAAAATTCAATATTGGACAGTCAGAATGTCTTAGAGACTCATAAATTTAGGTACATTAAACAAAGAAGAAAGAGTACATTGGAACAATGCTAGTTGTGACAGCTGTAGCAGTAACAGCATTGATTCATTGCAGAAGGGAGGGAGAATGCAGAGGGAAACACAATGGACAAATTTGGTATGGAAAAGTCTGTGATCAAAAAAGCAGGCTGAACTTGATAATCCAGAGGCTGCTTTGTGAGCTGGTATTTGAAAAGTGCTCTGTCAACTGGCTACAGAGAGCTGAGGCAGGAATCATCTTTAGTTGGCCATGCTGAAGCTGCTGCTGCAGGAACCAGGAGCTCATACCAAACAATGCCATACTGTCCTGGCATGTACTTACCACAATGTTTAGGGTGTACCTAGCTAAATGTGAGTGAAACAGGCACAGAGAAAATTGTACCCAGGAAGATTCAAGTTGTGAAAATAAAGGGGTCTTTCTGACTTTTTCTTTGACTAGTTCAAGATGGTCAGGAATCTAAATATGTGAGCGTAAACACACTGGGACTAAATCTGGTAAGGTCATATTCAAAGACAGCACAGTATTTGGTGGGTTTTCTCCCCTGACCCACAAGTAGAATTCTCAGGAGTCTCCTGAGATCCAGATTCCCAACAGATATTGACAACTGCCAGTCTCAAGGGGTGTGTTGATTTAATCTCTATGAAGTAGACACCACATAACAAAACCACTGAAATACTGAATTGGATAAAATATTATATAAAGAATTTGAACAAGTCATTATAAAAATGATTAATGAATTTCAAGAGAACACAGAAAATGAATGAATTAAAGAAGTCAGTAAAGGATATGGATAAAAAATTCAATAAGGAGATAGATATACTAAAAAAGAATGATACACAAATCTTGGAAATGAAAGAAAGCAAATAAAATAAAATGTTCAATTGAAAGTTTCTTCAGTAGTGGACCATGCTAGAGACAGAATCTCAGAGTTGGAAGACAAAGTGAAGAGCCTTGAACATTCAAACCATGTTAAAAACAAGGAAATAAGCAAGCATGAATATACAAGAAGTCTGGGGAAAAAATTATGAGATCAAATTTAAGAATCATTGGCATTGAGGAGGGTTGTGAGATGTAGTCTAATGGAAGAATAAACTCTTCAGGAAATAATAACAAAAATTTTTCAAAACCTTGAGAATGAGATGGACATTCAAATATTGTAGGCATTCACAGCCCAAGATCAAACAGGAACCTCTCCACAACACATTATAATTAAAATACCTAACATACAGAACAATAGAATTTTAAAAGCTCAAGATAAAAATGTCTAATCATATTTAAAGGCAAGCCAATCAGAATTATTTCCCATTTTTCATCACCAATTCTAAAAGCCAAAAGGCTTTGGAATGATGTGTTCCAAGTCCTGAAAGAGAATAATTCAACCAAATTTATATCTTCCAAGATAAGAAGAAACTAAAAGAATTCATGATTACTAAACCAGCACTAGAGAATTTAAATATTCCACACAGAAGACATAAAAAAAAAAAAAAATCAAGAGATCACAAATGAGCAAATATCACTTCAAGAGTAGATGAGCAAATGAGAAACAGGACCAAATTAAATATTTCAAGTAAATTAAAATGGCAGGGATTAATAAACATCTTTCTGTAATAGCATGAAATGTAAGTAGTCTCAATTCTCCAATAAAAAGATTTAGATTTGGCAGAATGAGTTAAAAAACAAAACCCAAATATATGTTATTTTCAAGAGATGCACCTTTTGGACAAAGACAGTCACAGGCTGAAAGTGAAAAGATGAAAATTGATATGCCATGAAAATGGAGCCTGAAAACAAGCAGGAGGAGCTACTCTCATATCTGACAAAGCAGACTTCAAACCAAAATTAATCAGCAGAGATGAATAGGGTGACTTCCTCCTGGTAAAAGGAACTCTCCAACAAGAACTTATAACAATAATAAACATTTGTGCCCCAAATGCAAGTGTAACTAATTACATAAAAGAGACGCTACTCAAATTGATGCCTCAGATGGACCACAGTACTATAATATTGGGTGATATCAATACACCTCTCTCAAGATTAGATAGGTCATCTAGATATAAACTAGACACAAACTTGATAAAGACTCTTTGGACCTTAAAAATATTAAAGATCACATGGGCATAATAGATATCTGTAGAATATTTTGTCCAACAACTGCTAAATACACTCTCTTCTCAGGTGCTTGTGGAATCTTCTCTAAAATAGACCATATTTGAAGCCATAAGAAAACTCTAAGCAACACATAAAATATGATATAATTCCTGCATCTTGTCAGAATATAATGGGATAAAATTAGAAAGTAACATAGTAAAAAACTACAGGAAATATATACACACATGAAGATTGAATCACACACTTTTGAATGATGAATGGGTAATAGAAGAAATCAAGGTAGAAATTTAAAAATTCTTAGACTCAAATAGGATTAGTGTTACAACATTCCAGAACCTCTGGTTCACTATGAAGGCAGTTCTAACAGAAAATTTTAGGGCTATCAGTGTCTTAATAAGATCCCAAATAAAAAACCTAACAATGCATCTCAAACCTCTTGAAAAGAAGAATAAACCAATTCTAAAACCAGTAGAAGGAATGAAATAATTAACATCAGAACCAAAATCAATCAACTTGAAATTAAAAAAAGAAATCCAAAGATGGAGAAAACTCCAATGTTCATAGATAGGCAGAATTAATATTGTTAAGGTGACCATAATACCAAAAGCTATATACAGATACAATGCAATCACCTTTAAAATAACAATGGCGTTCTTCAGAGAACTAGAAAAAAACAACCTAAAATCCATTTGGAAGAATAATAGACCAAGAATAGACAAAGCAATTATAAGCCAAAATAGCAATGCCAGAGTCATCACAATACCTGATTTCAAATTATACTACAAAGCTATAGTAACAAAAACTCCATGGTATTGGTATACAAATGAACACATAGGATAATAGTATCAAATAGAAGACACAGAGAAAAACCCACACATCTACATTCATCTGATTCTGGACAATGTTTCCAAAAATCTACATGTAGTAAAAGACAGTATTTTTATCAAATGGTTCTGGGAAAACTAATTATCTACATGTAGAAGAATAAAATTAGTATTTTTGGTGTTTAGCTTTTTTGAGTTCTTTATATACCCTAGAGATTATTGCTCTATTTACTGTGTGAATGGTAAAAATTTCTTCCAAGATGTAGGCTCTTTATTCACCTTACTCATTCCATCTTTTTCCAAGAAGAAGTTTTTTAGTTCGAATCCACCCCATTTATTGATTCTTGATTTTAATTCTTGTGCTATAGGTGTCTTACTAAGGAAGTTGGAGTCTAATCTGACATGATGGATATTTGGTCCTACTTTTTCTTCTAATAGGCACAGTGTCTCTGGTTTAGTTCCTAGGTCCTTGATCCACTTTGATTTGAGTTTTGTGCATGGTGAGAGATAGGGGCTTAATTTCATTTTGTCACATATGGATTTCCAGTTTTCCCAGCACTAGTTGTTGAAAAGGCTATCTTTTCTTCAACATATGTTTTTGGCCTCTTATAGCCCAACCAATAAATGGGCCAAGGAACTGCACAAACACCTCTCAGAAGATGATATACAATCAATCAACAAATATATGAAAAAATGTTCAACATCTCTAGCAATTAGAGAAATGCAAATCAAAACTACTCTTAAGATTTCATCTCACTCCAGTCAGAATGGCAGCTATTAAGAACAAAAACAACAAAAAGTGTTGGTGAGGATGTGGGGAAAAAGGCACACTCATACATTGCTGGTGGAACTGCAAATTGGTGCCTCAACATGAAAAGTGGTATGTAGATTCCTTGGAAAGCTGGGAATAGAACCACCATTTGACCCAGCTATCCCACTCCTTGGTCTATATCCAAAGGACTTAAACACAGCATACTACAGGGACACAGCCACATCAATGTTTATAGCACCACAATTTACAATAGCTAAACTGTGGAACCAACCTAGATGCCCTTCAGTAGATGAATAGATATATATGTGTATAATGTATATATACACAATGGAATAATACTCAGCATTTAAAGAATAAAATCATGTCATTTGCAGGTAAATGGATAAAGTTGGAGAATATAATGCTAAGTGAAGTTAGCAAATCCCCCAAAAAACAAATGCCGAATGTTTTCTCTGATATAAGGAGACTGATTCATAGTGGGGTTGGGAAGGGGGAGCATGGGAGAATTAGAGGAACTCTAGATAGGGCAAAGGGGAGGGAGGATGGGACGGGACATGGGAGTAAAAAGGATAGTGGAATGAGATGGATATAATGATATTCATTCCCCTAAGTACATGTATGAAGATATGAATGATGTGAATATACTTCATATACAACCAGAGATATGAAAAAGTGTACTCTATATGTGTAATATGAATTGTAATGCATTCTACTGTCATATATAAAAAATTAGAGTAAAAAATAAATTTAAAAAATAAATTAAAAAAAAAGAATAAAATTAGACCTTTATCTCTCACTGTACACAAAAATAAAGTCAAAATGTATCAAACACTTAGAAATTAGACCAAGAACTATGACAATCTTAAAAGAAAATGTAGGGTCATCACTCCAGCATATAGGCATAGGCAACAAAATTCCCAATAGGGACCCCTAATGCTTAGGAAATAATGCCAAGAGTTAATAAATGGGATGACACCAAATTAAAAATATTTTAAACAGCAAAGGAAATAATAAGCAATGTGATCAATGGCAGAAAATCTTTTCTAGATACTCTTATGACAGAATATTAATATCTAGAATATATAAAGAGCTCAAAAAACTTTACACAAAAATATCAAATAACCCAATTAATAAATACCAATGAATTAAGCAGACACATCTATAAAGAAGAAATACAAATGGTCAACAAATATATGAAAAAATGTTCAACATCATTGGAAATGCAAAAAAAATTACACTGAGATTTCATCTCTCACACCATTCAAAGTGGAAGTCATCAAGAATATGCTAATAAGTGATGGAGAGGATGGGGAGGAAAAGGAATACTTTTACACTGTTTATGGGACTGTAAATTAGTACAACCATTATTGAAATCAGTACAGAGATTCCTAAAAAGACTAGGAATTGAAATACCATATGACCCACCTATACAATTCCTCAGCATTTATCCTAAAGAATTACAGTAAATATAGTATAGTGACACAAGCCCACCCATGTTTTTAGTAGCACAATTCACAATAGTCAAACTATGGAATGAGTCTAAGTGTACATTAGTGGATGAATGGATAAAGAAAATGTGGCATATATACACAATGGAGTTTGATTCAGCCATAAAGAAAAATGAAATGATGTCATTGGATGGAACTAGAAATATAATACTAAGTGAAATAAGCTAAATTCAGAAGGTTAAGGGTTGTATGTTTTCTCTCTTATGTGGAAGCTAGAAAGGAGAAAGAAATTTGTGTGTATGTGGGGAAATCTCATGAAAATCAAAGGGAGATCAGTAAAGGAAAAGAATGAAGGAATGGGAAGTGTGGAGAGGCATATTGGCCAAATTGTATTGTTATATTGTGTGCATGTACTAATATGTAACAACAAATCCCATCAGTAGGTACAACTATAATGCACCAAAAAAAGGGGGGGATTAAAAATAAAAATGGAAAATAGACTTAAATGGACATTTCTCAAAAGATGATCACAATGGCAAATGGATATAAGAAAACATGCTCAACATCACTAATCATCAGAAAAATGTAAATCAAAACCAAAATTAAATTTCACCATTCCCAATAAGAATAGCTGTTTTAAGTAAAAACGAAAGATAACAAGTGCTGGTGAGGATGTGGAGAAAGGGAAAATTGTTGGTAGTAAGGTAAGTTAGTTATGGGAAACAGTATGGAGGTTACTCCAAAAACTTTAAATGGATCTACTATATGATTTAACAATTCTACTCCTGGTCATATATCCCAAAGTAAGAAAAAAAAATTATATTGAGGAGTCATATACTCTTGCACATTTATTGCAGCACTATTTAAAATAGACAAGAAAGAGAAAAAAACTAAAGTGATATTATTTCAACTGATTAGTGTATTAAAAAAAATATGGCACATATACACAATGAAATGCTACTTAGTCATGAAAAAGTATGAGATTCTGTCATTTACAAAAACATGGAGGGAACTGGAAATCATATGTTAAGTGAAATGTGCCAGGCACAGAAAGAGAAGAAGCATATAGTTTCATTCACATATGTAGACTAAAAATGTTGATTTCATAAAAATTGAGAGAAAAGTGATTTCCAGAGACTAGGTAAAGTAGAAAAGAGAAAGTTATGGGAATACTTGATCTGTGGATACATGTTTGCAGCAAGATAACAGCCAGAAAATTTGGGGTGTTTTTGCACATTAGGGTAATCACAGATAACAACAATGAACTATGCATTTCAGAAAGCGAGAAGAAAGTATTTTCAATACTTTAATTGTAAATAAATTATAAGTATTTCAGAAAATAGAAATGTTCAATTTAAATATTGCACAATGTATACATGCATCAATATATCACATTACCTTGTTAATAATGCTTATGATTTGATGTATCATTTTAAAAACAGAGAAACTGGCTCTATATACCTACTTTTATTCTCCCCTTTCCACTCACATATGAGTCTGGTACCCCTCCAATAGCTGCATATGACCTTAAAACATATCTGTTCTTATTATCACATGGTGATATATTTGCCCACTGACTATTTTTTTTTTTTTTTTTTTTTTTGGTACTGGGGATTGAATTCAGGGGCACTTGGCCACTGGGCCACATCCCCAGCCCTTTTTTGTATTTTATTAGAGACAGGGTCTCACTGAGTTGCTAAGTGCCTCACTGCTGGGGCTGCTGAGTTATGAATGGGTCCGAGTTCTAAGCTACCCCCCTTTTGGGCCCTAAAGGGGGTTTTCTTTCTGCCCACAGAAAGAAAACAACTTACCCGGCGAGGATGGGCTTAAGGACAAACATACGCTGAGTGCCTTCCTCTGCCTGTTGGACAGAAACCACGCCACACCCAGGGAGTTTTGTATAGCAAGCGAGAATGCAAAACTCAAACTTTATTGGCAAGGTGCTGAACTTAAATAGGCCTAGAACTAACCAATCAGCCAGCAGAGCGGTTGGGTCTCTCACGCTACGTCATAGCCACACCCCTTTGCTTAGCCCAGGTCCTACTAGGGCGTGGTAAGCAGCCAAAGTCCTTCCCCTTGGTAGACATGAGTCCCAACAATTCCCCTTTTTTGTTTTATTTAAAATGGGGTCTCTCCATTTATATTTCAAAAATGGGATGTCCCATCTTGTAGGGTGTCCAACTCATTTGAGAGTGTGCCTGTCTAGGTTGAGTTTTCCTCTCTGGGAAAAATCTTACCCATCATTGGCTATCACTCTAGCACTTTAGGTGGACATACCTAGGGCCAGCAAGTGGCCAAGGGGAGCACACGGGACATGACAGTCACCTTTGGGAAGGCTTGACTGGATGGCAAACCTCTGCATCCTGTTAAGGACCATGGCCAAGCCTGTAGGGCTATAGCTCAGCGTGACAGCAGACCACCCAGCTGTATCAATCTGGCTAGTTCTATAGGGCTAAAAGTGCACACAAAGACAATGACAATCAGGGATTTCACCAAAAAGAGAAAGTCCACCCAATTAGCAGGGATTTTATCTAAGGGAGAAAGTCCATCCATTTAGCTTAGTTTAAAGGAAGTCTTTTGGCATAAAGTCCGAGCAATTGTCACAGGAATGGGACTCTTCTCTTAGAGTCCAAAGGAAGCCGTCCAGCACAAAGTCCAGATAATTGTCATAAGATATAGCGCTCTTCTCTCAGAGTCCAAAGGAAGTCGTCTAGCATAAAGTCCAGATAATTGTCACAGGAATGGCCCAGTCCCTCTTCTCTCATCGCAGAGGGTTGAGATACTGACAAAGAAGGAGTCCAAGATAGTGTTTTTGATGAATTTTGGAATGGATGTGATGAGAAGTTTAATCACAGCAGGACAGGAGATTTGTCACGGTGTTTTCATTTCTGTGGAAAAAAGAAAGGATCACTCCTCAAGAGCTTGTGCTCCTGGGTAGTCATTTTGGTCGGATTGGCAGTATTTGAGATCTCTGGCAGGCACCCATATAGGGTTTTGTTCTCCCATTGGGAAGACACATCCAAAACCTCTGCCAGCACTTATTAACGGATCAGGATCTCTCCAGACTCCAGTTAATGGGTCTTTCCATCGGACCTCAACTTTTACATAAGGCATTTGGTTAGACCAGTGTCTTTGAAACGCAGACAGAAGCTGCTGTTTGGAAAAATTTAAAATATTTAAAGTAAGCATAGCTGTTTTCAACTGGTCATGGGGGTTGCTTCCCCCATTTTGTTTTATTAATTGGTCCTTTAGGGTTTTATTATGTCTCTTTATGATGGCTTGTCCTTTTGGGTTATATGTGATCCCTATGGTATGCTTAATATGCCAAGTTTGGAAGAACTTTTGTAATGATTTGCTCACAAAACAGGGTCCATTATCGGTTTTAAACCTGTTTTAGCAATCTAAGAATAGCAAAGCATTGTAAAACGTGACTTTCAGCATGTTTAGCCCTTTCTCCAGAGTGTGCCGTGGCCCAACAAGCATGTGAATAAGTATCTATGGACATAAATATATATTTTAATTTTCCAAATGGCACATAATGGGTTACATCAGTTTTCCAGACAGTGTTGGGCCGTAGGCCTCTGGGATTTACCCCAGGGACTGGAGAGGTGGGACTTGTAAGAAGGGCAAACAGGACTTACATGTTTTTACAATCTTTTTAAAATCTTTTATAGGAACTAAAGGAAATTTATTATGTAGACCTCTCCAATTTAAATGAGTAAGGTCGTGAAGACCTTGGGCTAACTGAAGGTCTTGTTGATATGGGACTGTAACTGTTAATACACCTGTGGTGGCCAAACGGTCAGCGGCCTGATTTCCCTCAGAGAGGGGCCCAGATAAGCCTTGATGTCCCCTAAGATGTTGGAGGAACACAGGTTCATTACGCCCCTTTAACAGAGATCGAACCTGGATCATCAGAGGGGTGATAGGATTATTATCTATCTTTATATATGAGGCATTTAGAGTAGGTAATAGGTTAATTACATATAAACTATCTGAGAAAAGATTCATAGGCTCTTGGGCATGGGTTAAGGCTAATGCAACAGCATATAATTCTTTAAATTGAGCAGAACCAGTAACTGCTTCAAAGTATTGTGTCCTTTGGCCTGAGGATGGGTGAAATACTACAACTGCTGACCCTTCTTTTCCTCCATCTGTGAAGACATTTACTGCCTTGGGGAGTGGCTTGATGGAAAACAGGATGGGGGGAGTCCACTCCAGCTTGGGAAAAGAAGAGGTCCATTTGGTTGACCCGTAATGACAGTCAACTTTTCCTAGAAATCCTTCTAAAGCATAGGAGACTCTAGGGTCGTTTCTCTGTATCCATTCAAAGTCTGACAAACGGTAAGGAATTGTTAAAATATCTGGGTCTTTTCCATAATGCCTCAATGATGTATCGCTCCCTTTTATTATAAGATCTGCTAACTGATCTAATTGGGAATAAACTCGAGGTGCTCCTCCCACAGAGGAATGTATCCATTCTAAGGGATTTCCCATCTGGGTGAGCACAGCTGTAAGGAGCTTAGCACCTGAGAAAATCCACAAATATAAAGGTTGCTTTGGTTGGTATTGAGCCAATTGGGTTGAATTGAGGGCATCTTGGACTTTTTGTAATATTGACAGATGACTTTCTTCTAGTAAAATCACATCAGAGGGGGATTTTCCCTGTAGCACCTCAAAGAGAGGTAATAAATTCTCAGTAGAGATATGAAGCCATGGTCTTAACCAGTTTAGCTCTCCTAATAGCTTTTGTAACTCTGCCAAGGAATAAGATTTTTGAATGACTAGTTGAGGTTTGAGAGGACAAACCGAGTCTAGGCTAAGTTTTGTCCCCAATATTTTAAAGGGAGGAATAGTTTGTATCTTATCATTGGATATGTGTAACCCTCCTTTTTCTAAGAGCTCTCGAAGGGTTAGGTAAGCTGAGTTTAGTTGTTGGACATCAGCAGCTCCCAGGATGATGTCGTCCATATAAACATGTAGGGTGAGCTGTGATTTTTTTCATTAATGGTGACAGAAGACATGAAACATAATATTGACAAAAAGCTGGGCTGTTAGCCATACCTTGAGGGAGAACTATCCATTAATATCGCTCATCTGGTTTCTGAAAATTGACTGAGGGGACCGAGAATACAAACTTTTCATAATCATCTGGATGAGAGGTATTGAAAAATAACAATCTTTAATATCAATAACAATTAAGGTTAAATCTCTTGAGATAGAAGGGATCCAGGGGAGGCCACGCAGAGGTGTGCCAACAAGGAACATCCTATCATTAATTTTTCGGAGGTCTTGTAACATCCTCCATTTCCCTGTGGCCTTTTGTATAACAAAAACAGGACTGTTCCATGGGCTAAGAGAAGGTCTAATGTGTCCTAGGGCTAACTGTTCTTGGACAATTGCCCTCAAATGGTTTAGTTTTTCAGTAGGAAGGGGCCACTGCTCGACCCAGATTGGGGGGCCATCTCACCATTGAATGGCAGGAACTTGGGGAGCAGTGGCCCTTAGGATTGGGGGTGAGACCCTATTTGATGATTGGAAGTTTTTCTCCCCGTATCATTTTGAAGCTCTCTATGGGTTGTAGTAATGTAGGCCTCAGCTTCTCCTAGGATGTCTTGACCTAATAAATTAGAGGTTAATCCAAAAGCCACAAGGGGACGAACTTCTCCTTGATTTCCATCTATATCTTTCCATTTAAGCCAATTTTTGGTCTCTTCTGAGTGAGTGTTTCAACCTACTCCAAGTAACTGGGGCCCTGGAATTAGTTCCCATTGGGGTGGAATCTCTTCCTTTCTTAGTATAGTACGATCTGCCCCAGTATCAATTAGGCAACGAAATTTCTTTCCTGATATATAAATATCCATCTTTGGTCTAATCCCTGGAACAATAGGAACTGTCCAATGGACCTTAGGGGGACTGTGAGTAGGGGAACCTCCTTGGTGTAACGGGGCTGGAGGCTGCCCCCTCAGGAGTTTAAAGGTTTCCCCTGAATATCAAATTTAGACCTGCAATCCTTTTTCCAATGATATCCTCTTTTACATCTAGGACAAAGTGTTCTAGGGGAAGCTGGACTTTGAGTCTGGCCAGGGGAGCATTCTGGAGGCCGACCATGGCCATTGGGGCAGTCTTTTTTAAAATGGCCTTGTCGTCCACACTTAAAACAGGCTCCTTTTCCATTTAAAACTGTTGTTAATACCTCAGTGTGGGCATTAAGGGCAGTGGTCAATATCTGAGATTGGTGAGTTGTCGAACCCACATCTTAGGTGGCAATAATTCATCTCCCCAAAGATCTATCTTTTAACCCAGCACAGGCCAGTTTGTGATCTGTGGTCATTCCTTCCCAAACTAACATTTTGGCAAATTGGTCCCTCATCGCACCAGGTGGAAATTTCCTTTGAAGGCTTTTTTCCACTCTCTCAACAAATGTGGCTAGATCCTCATTAGCTTTTTGAGTGATTCCAGCTATAGGAGGCTCTGTGGGGCCTTCCTCTAGCTTCTTCCATGCTGCCAGCCCTAAAGCTCGCACCTGTTCTCGGTATGGAGCTGGTAATGCTGCTTGTTGAATTCCTGTGGCATATTGGTCACTAGTTCCTGACAGCATCCCAAAGGTTATTGGTATGGGAGGATTTGCAGTTTGGTTCCTCTCAGCCTGCATATGGCATTCATCAGAAAAATATGCACACCATTTAAGGAATAACGGTCCCGGGAGCACAGCTTTTGTTAAATCTTTCCAATCTCTACTCGTACAGGCGTGATGAGCGAGATTTTGTAAAATGCATTCTGCCCATGGCGAGTTTGGACCATCTTCCACTACAGCCTTTTTTAATTCTTTTAATTCTTGAGTCTCCCAGGGATACCAAATTTGAGGTCTGTCTGCTCTCGGATTTAAATTAACTGGAAATGCCATTACAGGTGAAAGCCCACTAGAGGGCGCTAGCGCCTCTTGGTATAGCGGTGGCGCAGAAGGCTCAACAGGGGCTGGCTCATAAAATGGTGGATCCCGCTCACAAAGTGGTGAGCCATGTGGCCGGTGGCCTTTGTCCTCAGGGCATTTGTTAGAGCTCTCTAAAGGAGGGGCTGTAACTTCTAATTCCCTGGAGCGAGATTTCTTTGTTTTTAGGGATTGGTTAGATTTCTCTAAATTCGCGGACCGGGAGGGGCTGTTTAATTCTCTGGACGGGAAAGATTAGATCTTTTTGTTTTTTGTAAGAGCGAGAATGCTTTTAGGGCGGATAAAGCTGGATAAACTCCCGGAGGCGGGACTTCCCCATATTCAATTTCTCTGTCTCTTAAAATTTGTTTCACTTCATCCCACGTTTCCCAAGAATTAAAATCAGACTTTGGGAGCAAGGGAGCCGCCCATATTAACGAATTCCAAATCATTTCCGCTTGGCTATCAGATATTTGGAGACCTTGCTTTCTTAAAATACATCACCATGCCTCGAGGGCTGGGTCTTGAGTTTTTCTAAATGTTAATGCTTGCCCCATAATAGAGGGTATTTTTGCCAGAGAAAGAGACGCTGCGTCTCTAACCATGTTAAGCCCACCGATAATTTTTTCCCGCCCCACATTGAGCACCAACCTGCCGGGGCTGCTGAGTTATGAATGGGGCCGAGTTCTAAGCTACCCCCCTTTTGGGCCCTAAAAGGGGCCTTTCTGCGGGCAGAAAGAAAACAACTTACCCGGCGAGGATGGGCTTAAGGACAAACATACGCTGAGTGCCTTCCTCTGCCTGATGGACAGAAACCACGCCACACCCAGGGAGTTTTGTATAGCAAGCGAGAATGCAGAAACTCAAACTTTATTGGCAAGGTGCTGAACTTAAATAGGCCTAGAACTAACCAATCAGCCAGCAGGGCGGTTGGGTCTCTCATGCTACGTCATAGCCACACCCCTTTGTTTAGCCCCGGTCCTACTAGGGTGTGGTAAGCAGCCAAAGTTCTTCCCCTTGGCAGACATGAGTCCCAACACCTCACCATTGCTGAGGCTGGCTTTGAACTCACAATCCTCCTCCCTCAGCCTCCCAAGTGCTGGGATTACAGGCGTGCACCACCACGCCTGCCCACTGACTTTCTTCCATAAAACACAAGGTCCATTTCATTAGAGAACTGCCCTGTTAAAAGTTTCTGATCAGTAACCCATGCAATATTATATGTATAAGGAAAATTTGTTGAATTGATTCAGTAAATACCATAGAGGCTCTGTGGAGTGAGAAACAATCTTAGATATGATGACTTACTTTGAGAAGCTTCCTGAGGAAAGGAGAAAAGCTTGGACTTTGGAGTTAGAATAATTCATTTTCAATCCCCACTCTGGTATTATTAGCCATACAACTGGAATAAACATTTAGTTTCTCTAAGCCTGATTAACTTCATGTGGAAAATGGAGACAAACCCTATAGGCAGAGTAATTGTGAGGATTAGTTGAGAATGCATGTGAAACTACAGGACTTGACACCTATTAGACAGTCTGTAAAATTAACTGCCACTTTATTTATATAGATGCTTGGGTATTTCATGGCTCTTTTCAAATATATATTTTTTTAATATCATTAGCAATTATATTTTAAGGAATTTTTTTCAATGAAGAAGTAGAGACATCTCAGTATGATAATTTGGCACCTGAGATAAAATATTTGTAAGGGTTTCTTTATTCCATTCTATGGTTCCATGATGGTATTATATGGAATTTCATTAGATTGCAAATTCACTGAGGGGAGAACCAAAGTGTCCATCTCCTCATGTCTTTCCACATTACCTAAGGCTACCTGATACTGTGCACTCTGTTAACTGATTAGTGTTAAGAGCAGCAGCTGTCTCATACTAGCTATAACTTTCCATGTTGGAAATGAAAAAGAATAAATGAATAAACAAACAAATAAATAAAAAATATTTTCCATATTTGAAATGAATTGACCAACTATGAAAAATATCCAGAAGAGATAAATAATATGAAGTAAATTGTGTCAATTCAAGTGTGAAAAGGCAGCACTGTCATAACAAAAATAATTTGCATTGTTCTCTTTTAACCTTAGTTATGATAGAAATTATCACAGGAACATTCTTTAGGTGACTTTGTCCCTCTTTAAATTATAAAAGTATCTATGGAAATTTTAATTTTCAGAAGGTCACAGAGTTACTTTTTACATGGTTGTAAAAAAATCAACAATCTAATTATTAAAAGTAAATCTATAAGCTTAGATAATGATTGGTTTTATGATCTATTGTTTTCTCCCAGGTGTGTGCAAAACTAGATGGTTTCATTTGCCTTGAGTGTTTGGCATATTTGTCCAAATGCCCACAGAGGCATTAGCCCAGAAATCCAAGTGATTTCCAAAAGAAAATATGAACATATAAAAATGTTTAAATGTATTTAAAATGGAAAAACAACAGCACAATGATTTATATAGGTTTAAGATTTTTCTCAAATTTAATGATCTACAAAAAATTTTCTATTAACGAATAATTTAATTGTTTGAACATTGTGCAAAAATAAAGATAGGAAAAGATGCGTATATGGAGCTATGAATCATGAGTGACTAAAATTTTGTAGCCAGTACTACAAAATATTACATCATCCATATAATATAATTCTGTTCCCCTATTGAGTAAATATGGACATATATCAAAGATTCTGTTTTGTTCATTCCTGGTATCTTGAGCTTTAGTCGATTTATTTTAACATCAGCATCTCACCATTGAACCAATAGACTAGAGCTCTTACGAAAGGAATACAACATGAAAACATCAAAAATTCTGCATTGAATCAAATAAATGGGTAGAATAAATAAACAAATAAATAGTACATTAAAAGTACTTAATGAAAAGCAGGATCCAAGATGGTGGGCCAAAGGGAGGAAGCACTCCATGTTGCTCCGTGACCTGAGTCTCAACTAATGAGAATACTGCTTCTCTGAGAGGGATTGAGGACACCTCCACAGCTACTCTCACACAGAAATCATTGCAGCTGTGCTTGTGCACTGGGCTCTGGGCCTCAGAGTTAAAGCAGGTCTCTCGACTTCGGAGGCTACTAACTCACACAGGGCTCCAGAGTGCCTTAACAGGATCACTACATCAGCATCAGCTGAAGAATTCCCAGACACTGCTCCCACGTGGGACACCCAGCTGTTACCCCCAGGAACGCTGGTCACAATACCCCTGTGGACCCCCATCTACAAACGTGGGGCTCCCCGGGTCGCCTCCAATTGTGACTGAGCAGCCACTGTCATAGTTTCCTCCATGCGGTTCCTGGGGTCATTCCACAGGCTTGGAAGGCAGCCAAGGGCCGCAACTCTGTATGCCACTGAGCTCAACTCTGACACATCGCACAATGTCATTGCCTGATCCCCCACCTGACCTGACACCCCAACATTGGAAACGTTGAAAACTGCCTCCATCTTGGGTCACCTTTCTCGCCATCTTTGGAGGGGACAGCTCCCAGATTGGAACTCCAGCTGGACAAGTACACTGTTTCCATTTTTCTCCTACCCCCAGTGGTGGGTAACCCAGTACAATAACTGCCGGACACAATAAAGCTCTCAGTTGGATAGGTGTGCAATGTGACAAGGGTGCCCACTGCCCACTGGAGACCTGGTGAGAGAGATCCCTTAATTGGGAATTAGTAAGGGGCAAAGAGGGTGCAGCAGTTTGGAGACTAACAGAGAGACCAGGAAATGGGAAATCTTCAGGCAAGATAGGGAGATAGGATCTGGAGCTCAAGTCTAGGAGCAGGCCCAAAAAGAGACCCTTGAGGTACACTCTCCCTTCAGAGACTGGTGGGTGCCACACCTCATTTCCAGGTGCTTGGCACCAGAACCAGCCTTCCTATCCTGATTGCCTTCACCATCCTGAGGGCAGAGATAGCAGCTAACAATGGACAACCCACCCATTGGATGAGAAGGGAAGCAGGAAAGATACTGACCTCCAACCAAAACAATCAACAATTCTAGTTTCTTCCTTCAAGTTTTTTTTTTTCTCTTTTTCTTATCCCCCTATATTTTTCCTGCCCTCACATCCCTAATATAAGCAAAACCAAGTACTTTGCATAAATTAGGATTTTGAGGACTGGGATATCTGAATAGTATATTATAGCTGTGTTGTATATTTTATTTCTTTTTTTCCTCCATTTTTTTTACTATCTTAACATCCTTTATTTTTCTTAATATATGTGTGTCTGTTTTATGTACTCTACTATCTCCCCACATACTTGTATACCTAAAATTACTTACTGTTTATTGTCCTGCTACTAATCCCCTTCTTTAGATTTCTCTTTCACTCTTCCTAAGATATGCTAACTCTATATCCTGCCTCCTCAGCATATCATCCTATGCCTCACCCTCGGTTTATTGTCCACTGTCAGAAACTATAAACCCTTTTACAAACCTACTGATTATATTATAGATAATAATCAAATTCAACATTTCTGTACATTGTGACCAAACTGTAAACGCCTTAATAGCAACAAATTGTTTCATAGGTCGTGTATTGTTTATACTGGGATAAGTTAACATTGTTCTTTCCCACAAAGGAGAGTTAGTGGAAGCCTACAAGAGCACTATAAGCTTATAGGGTAAAAATGGTAACCCTTGGACCCATAGTGACAAAAGGGAAGACACAGGAGCAACATGAAAAGACAAGGGATGAATGTGCCCCAAACAAATCAAGATACCACATTACTAGACGCCGTGGCCAGCACAGCAGAAGAAATGGCAGAGAAGGAGTTCAGGATGTACATAGTTAAAATGTTCTATGAATTAAAGGATGATATATGAGAGCAAATACAGACAGCAAAAGATCCTTTTGACAAAGAACTACATAAACAAATACAGGAAGCAATAGATTACTTCAATAGGGACATAGAGGTACTAAAAATAAACCAAACAGATAGCCTTGAAATGAAAGAAACAATAAACCAAATTTAAAGTTCAGTTGAAAGCATCACCAACAAAGTAGACCACTTGAAAGACAGGACCTTGTCGGGACCTTACACTGTCTGCCAAGGGGATGGAAAAGCTCTGGTTTTCTGGCTGCTTGCCACATTACCATGCCCTGTTACAGGACCTAGGCTAAGCAGGGGGTGTGGCTGTGAGAACTGAAACCACCCCAAGGATAGGCCAATGGCTCCGCCAATGGCATCCGCCCATGCTCCTTATGTGTCCCTGTGATCTTTCTGCTGATTGGCCCATGTCCTCTATAAGACCGTCCAACTTCCTCAATAAACCAAGTTCCTGCACTGATCAGTGACCGGGCTCCCTGGTATGTTCCTGGGCCTTCTAAAAGTGGGGGAGGTAATATCAGCGGCCTTTACTTTCCCAATCTAGTCTCATTGTTGGGGTAGGCCTCTCTGGCCACTTTTGCTGAACAAGAGAGGTCCATCCTGGGTACAGGGGGGCTAAAGACCCTAACCCCTTATAATATTCTGACAAAATGGCGCCAAGCACGGGGCAGAACTTCGATGGATTGGGCTAATCGTTTAAGCCAGACAGGGCCTTCTGAGTAGAGGCATCCTCTAGAAAATGAGGCAAACATATATCTTTCTCTCTCTTTCTAGTCCACTTTCTCTCTCTTTCTTCCTCTCCCTTTTCTGGAACCTCTGCGCGAATAAACCTGCAATTTTTGTATGTGCCTGACGGGGGAGAACGGAAAGATGTCCGGGAAAAACGTGCTCACTGAAGGGCGTGCCAGCCTGGGTGCGGAAAAAACTCAGAGCGGGCCCAAACTTAAGAACAAAGGACAGCTGCCCTCTGCAGCACATGTGGGTGGCAACCATATAGGATCGTTAGGGGTGTACAGACGGTGGGCTGCTGCCATTGCCACGTGGCCCTGGGCTTTTGTCCTGGTTGCATGGCTGCCGCCATCACCAGGGCTCGCAGTTCCGCGGTTCGGCGAAAAGAAAAGTGTACTGCTGCATGGCCCGGGCTTGTGTCTCGGCCAGCCTGCTGTGCGGCTTGCAGCTTGTGTTCAAACTGCTAGGGGCGGGGCCAGGCGCGCACAGGGCCTCACAGGCTGGGATGCCGCGGGACAGCCTGGTGCATGGCGGGGCGTGAGGGGGAGGGAAGGCAAAAACGCCGCCGCCCGTAGTCGGAGGCAAATGAAATCCAAACTGGAGTCGCCTGCGGGGCCAAATGCACAGGGGTGCATCTGGTCGTTGCCTGGCAACGGGCTGCCAATGGCGCCTAAAATGGCCACCCAAAAGCGCCACCATGGTCGCACCATTGACATCACCTCCTGCGACCACGCATGGCGGGACACGCCAGCGACGAGCAGCTCAGCACAACCAGTGCGCCCTTCACGTCATGTGCTGGCTCCCGCAGGGTTCCCCGGGGGCAATAGCTGGGGCAACCCAGGGGAGGAGCCAATTCACTATGGCTAAAGCGTCAGCTTTCTCCTGCCCACGCAGCGCGGTCACTCTCAACAGTTGTGAGCAGCCTGCATTCTTTGTCTGAGCCCAACAGCTGCAAACAGCCTGTGTCCTCTAGATCCTCTCACTGGCTGGCTGTAGCATGAACAGACTTCTGTTCCTTGAGCCGAGACTTACGCGCCAAAACAGCTGAGCCAAGGCAATTTGCCTGAGCCCTAAGCCTGGGCAACCTTGCTCAATTCTCCATCACGAGAGGTTTTCCCCTCCCCCCACTCTGGCCACCGTGCCCTGCCTTATGGAGGCAAAGCCCTGGGCTCTTGGGCCCATGGCTTGACGAGGAGTAACAAAAAGATTGTACCAGAAATTAGAAAAAGCGCCTTAAAGTTTGCTCACAATTACAGCTTCCCACCCTTCCAGACCTGAGCCAGGACTTACATTGAAATGCAAATGGAGAAGTAAACTTAAGCCCCAGAGAGGAAAAAAAAAGGGTTACCTCAGCCAGGATTTACCCAGGACTTACACTGAAATGCAAATGGAGAAGTAAGCTTAAGCCCCAAAGGGGAAAACATAAAAAAGGTTAAAATGTCTTTTTACCAGCCTGTCATTTTTCTAACATTTCTTGAGCTCATGGTTCTGATTTTGTACACCCAGATTGATGTTTTGGTTGTGTTGTGTGTACACTTGTGCCCTGTTTGTGTGATTATGTGTGTGTAGACTGAGTGCTCATGAAAATTTAACATATGGATCCAAATACCTTTAACTCACGTGATTTAAAAGTTCTTTAATTCCAAAACCGGACCTTCGCTCTGGAACTCCAGGATAGAATGCCATCATGCGGATGTGCACCCTGGAAGTTCCAAGGCCCAGGATGTGCCTTCTGTCCTTTGGATTACTAGAGTGAACTGCCACATCAAAAAAAAAAAAAAAAAATAATAATAATAATAATAATAATAATTCTTCCTAGTTCTTGCTCCCTTTTGTCTTGTCTTGTATTCTATGGTTTTTCTGCCTTTTTATTGTGTGTCTTCTCTGGGATAAATGTAAAAAAGTAAATTTATAAGTAACTTTCTTTGTTAGACATTAATTTTCAAGGTTAAAATGCTAACTGTTAAATATGCCATCAGATAACTCCTTAAATTCCATTGTGTTAGGTTCTGGGCAGGAGACTGTGCCTCGTAGGTGGAAGGCCAGAGCTCCCAGGTACTTTGTGAAAAGACTACATTTCCCAGGTGCCTCAGCCTGGCCAGCGAACCTGGCTAACAGGTGCCCTGGCCATCACCTTCCCTGCCCTCCATGCCATTTTTGTCCCCTACCACACCACGTGGCACCCCAATAAACCATCCCTTTTCAACATGGCCTTCCAGGGTAACTTCTTGTCCTAACAAATTCTAACACATTGAGTAACATTATTGATTGTTTTCATAAATTGGTCTTTGTCATCAATGAAACAGATTAAAATTTCAACAGGTCTAATTCTATATGCATGAATGTTATGTTCTCATGAAGTGGTTAACAGATGTGCATGATTCTATATAAAGGTTTATAAGAGATTTCTGTATATGCAGAGGCTCAAAGGATTCAGCTATTTCCATTGGGAGTACTGCAAGTAACAACATTTTTATTGAGATAAAAGAGTTACCTAAATTCAAATTATTACAAAAATTATTTAAAATTATGAACAAAAAGGGATTATATAAAAGCTCTGTAAAAGTTGATTAAATAAGTATATAGAACAATCAGGAAAAGCTATTTAAGGTTTTTTCCTAAGGTCAAATGTTAATGTACTGATATAAACCAAAGCTTAATCTATGATAAGAAGACAAAAATTTCTTAAAGCATTAATTTATTGACTGCTACCATGTTCATGGTATACATTGACATGTTCCAGATGCTACAACATTTATTCAGTACTAATGTTCTTTGTTTCTCTTATAAAATCTTCTGTCCTTGATAAATGAAGCCAAAGTCTATTGGGCAGTCAGTATAAATGGGTGATTTTGAGTGAGTCCAGGAAAAAATTGAAACCTGTTGAGAAACTGTCCACTGAAAACCCTTGTGAAAACCCTGCCCCGTCCCAACCTGTTCCAGAAATTGCCCCTTCCAAGAGGAGCTTTAGGACTTTCAATATCACCAGGACCAATTAATAAAACAAAAATGGGGAAGCAGCCCCCATGATCAGTTAAAAACAGTGATGCTTAAATTTTTCCAAACATCAGCCTTTGACTGCCTTTCAGAGACATTGGTCCAACCAGATGCCCTACCTATGTGTCTTTCAAATTGGAGAACCAAGCCCTATTTGGATACCTGCTAGGGACCTCAAATACTGCCAATTAGAACAAAATGACTACCCACGAGCACGTGCTCTTCAGGGGTGATTTTTTCCCTTTTTCCACAGGAATGAAAAAACCATGATGGACCCTCTGTCTTGTTGTGATTGGACTTCTCATCATCTCTATCCTGATGTTCATCAGGAACACTGTTGCCTTGGACTCTCCCTTTGTCACTATTTCAACTCTCTGCGACGAGAGAAGCGGGACTATGCCTATTCCTGGGAGAAAAGTGTTATTGCTGTGCCAACTGTTCGGACTTTGTCCAATACAGCTTCCTTTGGACTAGACTAAATGAGTGCTCCCCCTTCCTTCTCCCCTTTGTGAAATCCCTGTTATTTTCCTTGTGTTCACTTTTGGGCCCTGTGTAATCAACAAACTTGTTCAACTCCTTTATGACTGGACAAAATTGGTACAACTTGGTGGTCTGCCAATAATATGCTGCCTTCAACGATGCTGAGCAAAAGCCCTGCAAACTTGGCCATGGTCCTTAACAGGATGCGGAGGACTAAACCAGCCATCCTTGAAAAGCTTTCCCAAAGGCGACAGTTCTGTCCCATGTCCTTCCCCTGGCCACTTGCTGGCCCTGGGTGTGTCCACCTGAAGTGCTATGGTGGTAGCCAAAGACGGATAAGATTTTCCAGAGGGAAAACAACCTAAGACAGGCACACTCTCGAGTAAGGTGGATACCCCATTTTTAAATAGAAGATGGGATACCCCATTTTTTAAATACAAAATTGGGGAGCCCCATTTTGAAAAAAACAAAACGGGGAAATGTCGGGACCTTACACTGTCTGCCAAGGGGATAGAAAAGCTCTGGCTTTCTGGCTTCTTGCCACATTACCACGCCCTGTTACAGGACCTAGGCTAAGCAGGGGGTGTGGCTGTGAGAACTGAAACCACCCCAAGGATAGGCCAATGGCTCCGCCAATGGCATCCGCCCATGCTCCTTATGTGTCCCTGTGATCTTTCTGCTGATTGGCCCATGTCCTCTATAAGACCGTCCAACTTCCTCAATAAACCAAGTTCCTGCACTGATCAGTGACCGGGCTCCCTGGTATGTTCCTGGGCCTTCTAAAAGTGGGGGAGGTAATATCAGCAGCCTTTACTTTCCCAATCTAGTCTCATTGTTGGGGTAGGCCTCACTGGCCACTTTTGCTGAACAAGAGAGGTCCATCCTGGGTACAGGGGGGCTAAAGACCCCAACCCCTTTTAATATTCCGACAGGACCTCAGACAATGAAGACAAAATATATAATCTTGAAAAGAATGTAGACCACACAGCGAAGATGGTAAGAAACCATGAGCAAAACATTCAAGAAATATGGGACAGCATAAAATGACAAAATTTAAGAGTTACTGGGATAGAGGAATGCATAGAAATCCAAACCAAAGGAATGAACAATCTAGCCAATGAAATAATATCAGAAAGCTTTCCAAAAATGAACAAGGAATTAGAAAACCAAATGCAAGAAGCTTACAGGATGCCAAATGTTTAAAATCACAACAGATCCACACCAAGTCACATTATAATGAAAATGCCCAATATACAGAATAAGGAGAGAATATTAAAAGCCACAAGAGAAAGGAATCAGATTACATATAGGGGGAAACCAATTAGAATAACTGAAGATTTTTCAATCCAGTCCCTGAAAGCTAGAAGATCCTGAAACAACATATATCGAGTTCTGAAAGAGAATGGATGAAATTAAGAATCTTGTATCCAGCAAAATTAAGCTTTATATTTGATGATGAAATAAAAACCTTCTGTGAAAAAAAAAGTTAAAAGAATTTACAGCTAGAAAACTTGCACTACAAAACATCCTTGGCAAAATATTCCACGAAGAAGAAACAAAAAACAACAATGAAAATCAACAGAGGGGGGTTATTACACTAAAGGAAAAACTAACCAAAGGAGAAAGCAAGGTACGTTAAATAACAAAAATAAACAAAAATGGGTGGGAATACAAATTGTGTCTCAATAATAACCCTGAACGTTAATGGCCTAAACTCACCAATCAAAAGACATAATCTAAGCCGGGCGCGGTGGCGCACGCCTGTAATCCCAGCACTTTGGGAGGCTGAGGCAGGAGGATCGCGAGTTCAAAGCCAGCCTCAGCAATGGCGAGGCACTTAGCAACTCAGTGAGACCCTGTCTCTAAATAAAATACAAAAAAGGGCTGGGGATATGACCCAGTGGTCGAACACCCCTGAGTTCAATCCCCGGTACCAAAAAAAAAAAAAAAAAAAAAAGACATAGTCTAGACTGGATTAAAAAAAAAAAAGACCCAATAATATTCTGCCTCCAGAAAACTGATCTGATAGGAAAAGACATACTCAGACTAAAGATGAAAGGTTGGGAAAAATCATACCACCACTCGCACAGACTGCAGAAGCAAGCAGGGGTTTCCATCCTCGTATCAAATAAAGTAGACTTCAATCTGAAGTTAATCAAAAGGGATAACAAAGGACATTTCATACTGCTCAAAGGAACCATACACCAACAAGACATAACAATTATAAATATATATGCCCCAAACAATGGAACATCTATGTTCATCAAATTCTTCTAAAGTTCAAGGGTCAAATTCACCACAACACAATAATCTTGGGTGACTTTAACACACCTCTTTCACCATTGGATAGATCTTCCAAACAAAAGCTGAAAAAAGAAAATATACAGCTCAATAATACAATTAATAACTTAGACTTATCCAACATATACAGAGTATTTCATCCATCAACAAGTGAATACACTTTCTTCTCAGCAGCACATGGATCCTTCTTTAAAATAGACCATATATTATTCCACAAAGCAACTCTTAGTAAATACAAAAAAGCAGAGATACTACCCTGCATTTTATCAGATCATAATGGAATGAAATTAGAAATAAGTTTCAGAATAAAAAATAAAAATTTCTCCAACACCTGGAGATTAATAATATGCTATTGAATAAATAATTGGTTGCAAAAGACATCATGGAGATTAAAAAAGAATTTAGAGGTAAATGAGAACACTGATAAAACATATCAAAATCTCTGGGACAGTATGAAGGCAATAAAGTTCATTACATGGAGTTCATTCCTCAAAAGAAGAAAAAGTCAACAAATAAATGACCTAACATTCCATCTCAAAGCCCTAGACAAAGAACAAATTAACACCAAAAGCAGTAGAAGACAGGAAATAATCAAAATCAGAGCTGAAATCAATGAAATCAAAACAAAAGAAACAATTGAAAAAATTGACAAAACAAAAAGTTGGTTCTTTGAAAAAATAAATAAAATTGACAGACACTAAGAGAGAAAACTCAAATTACTAACATATGATGAAAAGGTAATATCACAATAGACACTACAGAAATACAGATGATAATTAGAAATTACTTTGAAAACTTCTACTCCAATAAAATAGATAATATCGAAGGCATTGACAAATTTCTTGAGTCATAGGATTTTTCCAAATTGAATCAGGGTGATATATACAATCTAAACAGACCAATATCAGTGATGAAATAGAGGATGCCATCAGAAGCCTGCTAACCAAGAAAAGCCCAGGACCGAATGAGTACACAGCTGAGTTCTACAAGACTTTTAAAGAAGAATGAATACCAATACTCTTCAATTTATTTCATACATTGGAGAAAACATAGCCTCTTCAATGAATGGTGCTGGGAAAACTGGAAATACCTACGCAACAAAATGAAATTAACCCCCTAACTCTCACCTTGCACAAAATTCAACTCAAAGTGGATCAAGGACCTAGGAATTAAATCAGAAACCCTGCACCTAATATAAAAAAAGTAGGCCCAAATCTCCATGATGTTGGATTAGGCCCCAACTTTCTTAGTGAGACTCCTATAGGGCAAGAACCAAAATCAAGAATCAATAAATGGGATGGATTCAAACTAAAAAGTTTCTTCTCAGCAAAAGAAACAATCAGTGAGGTGAATAGAGAGCCTACATCATGAGAGCAAATTTTTACCCCTCACACATCAGATAGAGCACTAATCTCTAGGGTATGTAAAGTACTAAAAAAGCTAAGCACCAAAAAACCAGATAAGCCAATGAATAAATGGGCCAAGGACCCGAACAGACACTTCTCAGATGATGATATACAATCAATCAACAAATATATGAAAAAATGTTCAACATCTCTAGCAATTAGAGAAATGCAAATCAAAACTAAGATTTCATCTCACCACAGTCAGAATGGCAGCTATTAAGAATACAAACAACAATAAGTGTTGACGAGGATGTGGGGGAAAATGCACACTCATACATTGCTGGTGGGACTGCAAATTGGTGTAGCCATCATGGAAAGCAGTATGGAGATTCCTAGGAAAACATGGAATGGAACCAACATTTGACCCAGCTGTTGCACTCCTAGGTCTATACCCAAAGGACTTAAACACAGCATACTACAGGGACACAGCCACATCAATGTTTATAGCACCACAATTCACAATAGCTAAACTAAAGATGATATAAATTGAGCCTACTAAATAAGAAAACGTGAAGTGGAAGCTATTTGAAACAGTAGAACTTGAACTTCACAACCTAAAGATGATATAAATTGAGCCTACTGAATAAGAAAACATGAAGTGGAAGCTATTTGAACCAGTAGAACTTGAACTTCATGTTCCTGAATTAATGTCTGTATAATCACATATTGCCCATTAGAAAACCCAGTTCTAAAGAATCTCTGGGAACACTGTTTTCATTTTACTGTAGGATCTGGTCCTAAAAGATGCATTGTGAGGATTCTCTCTCAGATATCATTGTACACCAGAAGCAAGCAAGCTGCACCTTGTTTCATCACTTTCTAGTATTTGGAAACCAGTCAGAGGTAAGCTTGTTACCATTGTTACCAATCTGATTGGTGTTTATCTGTAATTTTGTTTAATATTATCAAGAAAAAAAATATTAAATTTGTAAAAGTCACATAAAAAAGAAAAGAAAATGAAGGTAATTGCTTCTCCAAAAATATTCAGTGTATCAGTACTTCTCTTAGGAAGCAGTGCTTTCTACTTTTCATGATAGTTGTTTCTAAATGACTTAACATTCCTTTATTGTATGATCACATTTTATTATCAAAAGTATGTACAAGTATCATATGGTACCTTACATGAAATATGTTCAATAAGATTCCTTGAGTTGCCCCCATTGACTTTAGAACTGTAGTTCCCCAGAGAATACTTCCCTTTCAGACACTCTCAGTCCCTCAGTTTGTGTTTCCATGCCATAGATTTCACAGTGTTGGCTAATTAATTAATTGTAACATTTACTTAATTTCTCTTTTCCTAACAGATTCTCAAAAGCAATAACTGCATTTGTCTTCTTGTTCTTGAAGATGGTATAGTACCAAAGGTACACACGGGATATTTTATGTACGTCTGGAAATGCTTTATCATTACTGCTTCCTTTCACAGTTAATAGAAACTAAATTTTTATTCCACTGCCCCATAAGATCCATTAATTTATTCTGTGTTTGCATTTCATAATGTATTAGACCTCCATGTGTATATGACTTACACACAGAAAGGACAAACTTTGGCTTGCATTTTACTCAATATAATAATCCCTCCTTCCACTTTCAACCTACACCTACCTTATAAAGAAGTATTTTGAGACTAACATGGTCAATCATTTTCCAGGGTCCTTGTTTCCGTTTCTTTTTTAAAATTAATACTCATGTTTTGATTGTTTATCTGGTCAGTGACATATTAACTTGAGGTGAACTTGCTTTGTGAAATTCATTAGAAGAGGTTTAGACAAGGGAATGATTTGGAGGTTGAGTTATCTTGGTTATATTCTGCACTCTACTGTAGATAATCAAACATTGAGTATACATCTGGGAGAATAATTCCAAATAAATCTCATGTGTTTTTCTAATGACAAACTCAGATTAAATTAAAAGCTAGTAAATGCAACCATAAAAGATATTTGATTCAGTTAGATCAATATTTGTCTGGCTATTGTCGCTCTCTAAAATGAAATGCAATATGTAAGAAACTTTATTTTTTATTGACATTTTACTTTAGTAGTGTATAGATATATAAGATAATAAATTATTCTGATTCTATTAAAATTTACATATTGTTTAGTCATAGAAAATGTTATATTTATTATGTTACCATAAATGAAATCTTTACCCTTTATGTCAAGAATGGAAGAACAGGATCTTTTTCTCCCTATTTACTGACAAAAGCCAATAAGAAAAATGTACCTCTTAGAAAGCTGAGTTCCTTCAAAAGGGAGTTTTTTTTTTTTTTTTTTTTAATCTTTATTTCCTTTCTACACAAGGCATATGATTGGATTGTCCTTAAGCAATCATGTTGTAATTAGTCAGGAATGACAGTAAACAAGGATCCCACTTTCCACCAATAGTTCACTCTTCCAAGGAAGCGATTTTCAGAGTTATTTTAATGCAGTGCTGTCACCATATTAATGACCTCTGTTTGAAACTATGTCAATTCCTTGAGGAGGCCTGTTTTTGATAGGTGTCCTGGAGAATAGGTATAAGGAGAAATATATTAGCTCATAATAATGTTTGATTTCTCTGAAGTCTTCAAAATGGGTATTTTTTTTTTTTGCAGAAATGCACAAAATGTACATCTTTGTACTTCTGCGTTTTGCAAAAATCTTCTGCTAGCTTTTTTTTTTTTTTTTAGTTTGGTTTCATTCTTGAAATCTGGATTAAAGTGTTTTGGAAAGCTATGCAGTTTTATGATCCCAATTTTGCAAGGTAGGGGAATAAGATACTTCAAAAAAATTTTACATTTTTCTATTCAGTAGGGGATATTTGTGTGTTTTTTGTAAAACAAAAGAACTCTATTTTGTGAAGAAAAGTCTCCCTTTCACATTTTAATATCTCAAAACACCTGTTGTATTTCACACATTTTCTTTGAGTGTCACACATTTCTGCGGGTCTAAAGAAAAGCATAGAAGACTGACTTGTGCTGGGAAAACTTACCTCTGAGATAAGTCTGTTTGGAGACTTTAGCAACTAACCCTATTTGGATGGAATCAAACATAAGTGTTTCCTACCTAAATAGTTACTTCTTTGTATTTGATGACTTTAGTAAAATAATCCACTCTATTGAAAGCAATGAAATGCACTCATACAAAATGAGTTTGGAGACAGTTTTATACAGAAGAAAAATACTCATAGCAGCCAAAGAAATATTTCTTCCTTTTAATTTTACTAATTTATCCACCCAGAAGGACATTACTAAATACTAACTATGTGAAAGAGACATAGCTAGGCATTAAGAACAGAATAGTGAGCATGATAACACGTGATGCCAGCCCTAAAGAAATTTAGAGGCCAGCTGGGGAAACACATGGGTGCACACATAATTACAACACAGTGATAAACCATCATAGGAGTTAAGTACTGAATCCTGCAGCAGTACTTGAGGGTAATGGAAAGGGGCACCTAATCTAGCTTTTGGATATCCTAGAAAAGTTTTTGCAAGGATTAAGGGCTCAACTGAGTTAGCCACTTGAGATAAAGGATGAGGTGGAAAGAGTATCCCAGGCTGAAACAAAAGCAGTAGCAATTTCCTGAAGGAGAAAGCAAGGTGAATTTAAAAAACACTGAAATTAATTTAAATAAGGGCTTGAAAGGCATTATCAAAATATGGGACATTATCCTGAGAGTAGTTGTGAGCAAATACAGGGATTTTGAGGAGGGGAGTGGGTGATTTAGAAAGATCATTCTGGGTCTAATGTGGAGAATGCATTTGAGGGAGGTAAGATTGGAGGCAGGAAGCCCATTAGGAGATTGTTAAAATAATCCAGGCAGAAGATGGTGAAGCTTGAATTTAGGTAATGGAACTGAGGATGAAGGAGGTCAACAGTTTAAGAGACATTAGCATTCCAATTTCTACATCTCCACCCCCTGTTTGTGTAATGTGCATTAACCCAGAGGCTTTGCCTACATTTACACTGTGACAGAAATGCCTGGACATCTAGACTCCTTGGGATACTTGATTTTAGAAAGTGATGCTTTGCTAGAGATTTTATGAATAATGGTTGAAACAAATATACCAGCTGCCATAAGGGGAGAATGGGCAGGTGATTTATTTGTGGCTATGAATGAGGTGATATTTTCCTGGCCACTAATGGTAGCAAAATGGAAATCCTAGGGAGGAAGATTTGGTTTTGGAAACTTAAGATAAAAGTTCAAGGACATTATAGCATTAGTATTATGACAGTGGACTAGTGATATGTGTTGTGTTACATCTCCCCAAAATATTCGCTCTCAGCATCTGTGAAAATGATTTTATTTGGAAAGAGGTTCTTCACAGATTATCAATTTAAAATGACATTATTAGGGTGGGTCCTAATTCAACATAACCATATTCTTATGAATAGGAAAATTTGGACACAGAAACTAATTACATAAAGGAAAATACCATCTGAATATTAGAATTATGCTGCCACAAAATAAGGGACTTCCAGAAACTAGGAGGGAGTCTTCAATTAGATCTTTCCCCAGTACCTTTAGAGGGAGCATGGCTCTGCTGACAACTAATTTTGGATTTCTGACTTCTACAACTGTGATACAAAACACTTTTATATTTAAGTCCCTCAGATTGTGGTGCTTTGTTGTGACAGCCCTAGAAAGCTAATATAATCAGAAAAAGAAAAACTTCAACTGGACACAGAAGGAAATATACTAGATGTTAGAAAACTGCAGGAGAGCAAAGACACACTGATATTCCACAGGCAATTATGTCTCAGTGATGACACCATTCTAACCCCACAAAATGCGTCCAAAGATTTAATGCAGTATCTGTTCATATTTAGTGTCTTTCTCATAGTATTTCACTGACTCATGGGAATAAAACTTCACTAAATATGCAGCTACACCCATGATTCTGAAGCAGAGTATTGGCTTGATGGCCTTCTTGGCTTTCCTTCGTAGGACTGCTACATTCAACATTACCTCCTCTTTATTATGCATTCTCCCTTTTTCTAATCCTAGATTCTCAACCTAAGCACTGAGATGTCTTTGTTTGACTGTATTGACCTCTGCCAATAAAGTCTGGGTTTTGTTCTGAGCTCATTCCCCATCCCATTCACACCCCAAATACCTTGTCTGTAGTTCTATTTCTGTTGGTGTCTTGAAACCAGTTGAAGCCAGGTTGGTGTGTGAAACTAGAAGGTGAGGATGTCTTGGAAGCAAATATCTTTCTATTTCCTTATGGTTTAATTGTTGTTATTTGAGATTTGGTGTATATACATATATCTTAATTGCATAGCTTAATAATTTTCACATGTATTTATATTACATATGAATGATTACTCTTGTGTAACTACAGCTCAAATTATGATGATCTGTAACTCACAGAAGTTCTTCAGGCCCTACCTATTTACTACTCCCTTCTGAGGATAACCACTGTTTTGACTTTTATCATTATATATTTATTTTGCCTTTGTTGAATTTTTATATTAATTGGAATTGCATGAGATTTACTCTTTTGTGTCTGACTTTGTTCTTTCAGAATTACTTTATAATGTTCATCCATATTGTTACATCTCAGCTTGTCCTTTCTCATTGTGAAAATACCCATTTGGACTCTTGATGAACCTTGGATTGTTTCCAGTTTTCTCTATTATCCATAAAACTGCTGTGAGTATTCTTGTACATGTCTTTTGTTAAATGTTATTATTGGGTATATACCCAGAAGCAGAATTTTTGAGCATAAGTTATATATACATCTAGCTTAAGTACATATTGCAGACATTTTTCAGAAGTTATTGAACCAAATTATACTCCCACTAGAAATATGTGACGGTTCAAGTTGTGCCACAAGTTAACACTGTAGGTATAATTAGTCTTTTTAGCTTTGCCTCTTTGGTGGCTGTGCAGTGATGTGCTATTGTGGTTTTAATTTGCACTTATCTGACAACATGTCCATATGATTTAGGTCTGTCTCTTCTAAATAGCAAATACATGAATTATTTTACCTGAACACAACATATTTTGTTCAATACTGAACTGAATCCATTCACATTACTGTCAATATTAAAATATTTGGATATTTCTAACATCTGAATTTATGCTTTCAGGAAAAGTCCTAATTTAAAGAAAGAGTATTAATATTAGTATTTCTATACAAGTACTGGTGAAAAATTAACTTTTCCTGAAGAGAAGCCTGAACTTCATCTTGGCTTCTGGGAAGTAGCTTCCAAACCTTCAACATTTTCCAAATAAGTGGAGTATTTTTGTCATCTGTTAGACCATACCTGATGGTCATGCTAATGTAATGACTTGGAAAGGGCACTGGATAGTCCATGTTACTGAGCTGTCTAAAGGTAAGTTTGGCTATTATGGAAAGATAAACCATCTATTTTTATTTCAGCCTGACCTGCAGAAGACAGGAGCAGCTGGAGATTGAATGAGGTACACAATGTTTTAACCAATCATGCTTACATGATTAAGTCCCCATGAGAACTCTGAATGGTGAAACTTCCCTGGTTGCCAATATTATGAATATTGTCACACTTTCGTGCTAGAAAGATGTTGAAAACTTTGTGTTGGGAACCCTTCCAGACTTTATTTATCTCTTCACCATATGCACCTCCTCTAACTTGTAACCTTTTACTATAATAAAACTATAACTGTCAGTATATTACTTTCTTTCACTGAGTCCTGTGAGTCTTTCTGGTGAATTATGGAACCCCAGGGCATTTGATGGAATACTTGAATTGTAACCAACTGGTCAGAAGGACGATGGCCCTGGAAATTCCTGACCCTTAACCTGTAAAGTTTAGCTTACTTTGAGTAGTATTAAATCAATATAGAATTTATGATGAATGAATTATTAGGAATGAAGAGAAAAAATAATATAATTTAAAATAATAAATTTTTAAACAGTCTAGTAAAATAAACTTTAAATATAGGAAGCAAAATCACCTGGAAGAAGAAAAAAATTAATTCATTATTATAGCAGGGAATATTAATGTATTTATATTAATTGATTGGTCAGGCAGAGAAATAAATAATAATGATATATAGTATTTGGACAACCTGTTTACAATTAACGAGTTAGATTGTCTACCCACATAGCACCTAATAACTAAAAAGTGCACATTCTTGAGCACACATGAAACATTAAAAAATGGCTGGGTGCTATTCATAATTGAAAGTCTCAATAATGTTTTATGCGCAATTTATGAAAAATGAACATTGTACACACTTTCATTTGTGTCTCTTTTTGAAGTTAGAGGCATCTGGTGCACCAAATGACATTGCTTAAGGCAGTGGAACCCCCTTCTAATAGAGTGATTATGGAATCTATGGAAGGCCAGGGGGCTGTCAAATTTTGATTCCTAGGGACTGTCAAGTTGATATTGGGGGATCACTGTGAGTGTGTGTGTATGTGTGTGTGTGTGTGTGTGTGTGTGTGTGTGTGTGTATGGTTTACTATCCCAAACTGACTTTACTCTCAATTCCAATGCGGTGGTTTGTATCTTTCCCTTGACTCTCCCTTGACTTTCCTAAAAGGCTGCTGGTGTAGCTGTCTCAGTCATTAATCTTATGGAAAGTCTCATCAATGATGTCAAACAGAAAAATGAATCCCAATATGCACAAATGCGTAATATTAACATATAGCTTGAGGGTATTGTTCTTAATTGTCTTTCTTTAACAGAGATATAATTTGTTTTATAACTGCTTCAATTTATCTTACAGTGATTCAAAATATCTTAATTGCAGGCCGAAGTCCATTTAAAGATTGAAAAATGAAAAATGATTCTGGGACCATGACAGCAATCTTGAGAATTTCCCTTTCTTTGTATTTTTATTTTTGCTTGCTGTGCAATACTTTGTACTAGTGCTTCTCATACAATGTGAATATCTATCACCTAAGGATCTTGCTTATGTGTAGATTCTTTTTAAGTAAGTTTGAAAATAAGCCTGAGATTCTACATTTCTCACAAGCTTCAAGATGACACTGTTACTACTGGCCTGCAGACAACAGTTTGTACATCAAAGCTCTGTACAGTGCTGAACTGTACCATCCTAGTCTACATTATACAGAAATTACATTAGTTCAGATATTTAACCCTAAATCAGTTAAAGTTATTTTAGCAACTAAAATATTCTTTTGTGAAAATATGAGACAAAAAAGTAGTAAATATGGTGGGTCAATAAATAAATTATGTAGAACACAAACATTTGTTGTTAGGTCTGTTGTTTTAGAAGACCATTCTTTCAACAAATGTGTTTACATATTATGTAGACAAAAAAATGTGCAATTTGTTTTGATTTAAGTTTGCAGTATGTGCCAGTAGATGGCACTACATATTCAATCTTATGGGAAGTTAGTGTAATTAAGAGGAGCCCCAACATTTAGAAAGGCGGTCTTTCTGAACTGCTCCCCAAATCCCTAGACAGTCATGGAGCTATCATTTGCAAACACCTTTATTTGATACCAGTTCTAAATATCTTTCTTTATGCAACTTGAATGTTAATAAATGTTTTCATTTCAGTGAATCAAAAAACATACCCAATGAGATCAAATGAGAAAAAAATAAAGTTAGGACTATAGTAGAGAATTTGTTTACATTTGTACATTGTGTGTATGTGAGAGAGGTCAGTTCTCTGTTAATGTAAGTATAAAAACAGATATATAGAATTAGATAAACACTATTCAAAAGGATTATTTTAAAGGAAGGATATGACTGTTGTAATGGGTGAAAGGGGGCTAGTGCAACAGGCTATGAGATTTGCCAGCTTTTAGAATCAACAAAAACAGTTTCTTCTTTGATAGGAAGAAGTAAACAAGGCTATAGAAAAATCCTGGCTTGGAGAAGCGGAATGAAAGGGCAGACAATGGATTGGACAGTAAATCAGAGTGTTTTCCCTTGAGAGGAGACTATTCTTAGGAGGGGCTCTTAAGGGACTATATATTGGCTCACCATGAAGGTGGTTCAAAGATGAGAGGCAGGCCTAGAGGAAAGACATAAGTTTAACCAAAGTTTGCTTAGTAGCATTTTTGTTCTCATTAATCAGTGGGGACAAGCTTCATACGTAAATATTAATGAAGCAAAGAAAGAGAATTTGGAGGATTTTTGCCTGACCTTGTCATAGTGGAATAAGGATAATATCCCTGAGTCTTAAGTACATTACATAGGGAAGGTTGTTTCTTGGTAGTAAGCTATATCCAAAGATTGGGGGGATTTATTTTACGTCATTATTTTCCAGGATCCCTGGGTTCAGGTAAAGTTCAACATCACCTTAGACTAAAAAAAAAAAAAAAAATCTGAATAAAGAATAAAAAATAATTTTATAGTGATTATTGCATTTATTCAATAAACTTTTTTTTTGAAATTCACACAATGGAAAAGTATGAGATCTGATCTTTAAAAGAGTCCCCATGTTATAGTTAAAAAGTGCTGCCCAAGGATCTATGTTTTCAATTTAGGACATTTTACAGTTAGATAGTTAATTTGATAATGTGCTTTGATTTTCACTAAAATATTTATATGCTTAATAAATACTTGCTCAATAAATGAATGAGTACATGTTGTGTATTAAATATACCATTACATGTTTACATACAGTACTCCCCACTTGCTTAACTGCCAGGGATGTGTTCCAAGATGCCCTTGTGGATGTATAAAGCCATCCACATGCTGAACCCTATATATATATATATATATATATATATATATATATATATATATATATATATACATACATACATACATATATACACACTATGATTTTTCCCATGCATTCATACCTACAGTAATTTTAATTTATAAACTAGGCACAGTAATATATTAGTAATAAAATACGATAATCATAACAATATAATGCAATGAGTTATGTGAATTATGGTTTCTATTACAAATGTCAATATTTTTAGATCATAGCTGATCATGGATAACCAAAACCTCAGAAAATAAACCTGCAGATAAGTGAGGATAATTGTACTAGGTTTGTACTAAATGAGACGTGATCTAAGAGTTAAATTTCCTGAAAATTTCATTGTTGTTTATGGCAAAATTTTCCCAGGTGTTTTCTATACAATTTAAGCACTGCTTTTCAAGATGCACATATCTTTTTAGTTTACAAAGTGGAATTATTCCATCTTTCTTGAAATACCATGATGACTTAGACCTTTCTAACTGAGGGGGGAAGAAGAGAGGCATTTAAACTGAGAGAATGAAGGAATATTTAAAGTCCTGCCCTTAATATTAAAATTTCCAAAAGACGTTTTCCCTCCTTCTCATGCTTCTGAAGGGACTGTTGTTTTAGGTAGAGAATGATGGTATGGGGAACGTCATTTCTTTCAAAATATTTAATGTATGTTTTCTCATGTAATGCCCTCAATAACTGTGCAAGGTCCATGTTATAAGATTCTTACAGATACTTTCGCAAGTACACATATTTGTGAAATAAAACAAAAATGTGATAAAGATACAAGTCCATTTAATCAAGATTTTTATGGAAAAATTGTTTTGTACCTGCAACAGAGTATGATATGAGAAGTTGGATGCTTACTGTCTAAGGAAACCAGCTGGTGTAAGTCCCATGGTAACATTTGTCTGAGTGCAGGAGAAGTAACAGATAGGAGTGGTTAATTCTTCTAGGGGAACGGGCTCTCAAAAGTGTCAAAGATGGCAAGAGATCCTCCAGACATTTGAGTCTCTGCTTCCACAGAGTGAAGTGATATCAGTCTTCCCTTCTAATCTATGGTGGACCTGGATCAGGAGCAACAAACAAATTAGTCATTTTAAAGCATTAGAATTTTGAGCTCATTACCACAGTATAACCTAGCCTATCTTTGCTGAAATAATGGCATTTCTGACATTATCAGTGTGATCTTGAAAAATTCATTAAATTGCTTAGAAGTCAAGCCTGCAGTTTGGAAATTAAATGCTGCTTGGAAACTAAATTGTATAATGATTGTGGAAAATACTAGACCAGGAGTCATAAGCTCTGAGTTTTTATATACTTTGCCATTAATCTGTGAAACTTTGGAAATTTATTTATTTTCTCATTTATTTATAAGCTATACATTGAATACATACCATGATGTGTACTAGAAGACAAATATGCAATAAAGTTCTGGTCTGCGTAGGAGTTCACAAGATACATGGAGAGACAGACAGATGGAAATAAATGTGATGAAGTGTGCTGAGTTATAAATAAATATGTATAGGTTATTATGAGAGGCCCAGGGCAGGCAACTTGATAACTGCCCAGGAGAGTATGGGAAGGCACCTCCAAAAAGACACTTCAACTTGAAGCTTTTCATTAGAAGAAGTGGCATTTTTAGCAAAAAAAGAAAACATATGTTACTATTTTAAATAAGGGAGAATCTATTGTTTTTCTCTTCTCACTAACACTCACATATCCAAACTGTGGGTTTTTAATTTCTAGACAGGAGAAAGCTATGGATGGTTCTGATGTTTGTTAGAGTACCTTAATGACCCACTTTTTAAAAATCCAATAATCCTTTGAGCATTATCTGGGACCTAGAAAAGAAGTAAATTAACTCTCCATTAAAATGTTTAGCTCTACATACATCCTGGCCAAGTAAAATAATGCAGGAATTTTGTGTACAGAAAAAAAAATAGTTGCTTTAAAGTGATTTTAGATTTTTATAGACTGTTAATTCCTAATGCCCTTAAAAAGGATTTATGTGTGTTTGTAAGCATGTGCTTCAGTAGTTATTTATCCCAAACTATAGGGAGAAGTCGGAGGCATGTGGTAGCTCACACTGCCATGGAGATCTTAAAGAAGAACACTCATGAAGTGCTTAAGCATTCCTCAGAGTTTTCTGATTGGATTCAATGCCTGGATTCAAATGCTGAAGCAACTAAAAGTTGCTCTACCTGATGGTTCTTCAAGTAGAGAAACTTTCAGTTAAAGGTGGGTTCCAGTCTCCTGGAGTGGGGAGGCAGAAGGGTGTGGCAGTTTCTTACCCTGGATAGTACTGAAGAGAGGGAGAAAGAAGAAGTCCTTCAGGATAGAAACTAAGGAATTAAGAATTCTTTATTCTTGGATACTAGAAACAGTGGTACATAGTATTTAGATTAGTTTTAAACGTATTTTGGTTCTAAATATCAAGACTACAATAAAGGCTATTACTTTATATAAAGCCTTTTGTAGTGGTTCTTGGAGAGACTTGAGGATAGATCCCTAAAGGAAGGAATGGAAATGCCTACATCACCTTCCACAGCAGCTAGCACTGTAGTGGTACCATATGAAGGAACATCAGGTCCTGCCCAGACTTTAAGTAAATGATGACCAGAGTAGAGCTGAGGCACTAGGGAGGGTCACATTTCCCTTGGCAGCAGTAACCAAGGAGATGACTCAGTATCAACATCTGTACTTTCCTCCAAGTATGCTAGAGAAAGGGAGGCTGACATCCTATGTTTACAGTATGAATTGCCTGTCCCATTTAGTGAGAAGTTAGTACTTCTGTGTGGCTTCAGCACAGTTCAGTGGAACGATGAGCAAGGGGCCTTGAATGTAAGAGGGATCACATGATGGACTTGGTCTTAATCCTGCCTGGTAATACAGAACTATTAGAAATTTTAAGCATGATGAGATTTATGTTTGGTAAAACAGTCTCTCATAACTTATTGAAGATGAATCGAAATAAAGAGTGAAAAGGAACCCAATGCAGATACAAACAAAATTTTACTCCTATCTTTTTCTGCTGCATCTGGTGCAAGTGGTGGCTGGTGGAGGTTGCACAGAAATATTGGTGGAATGAAACCATAGAGGCAACGATAAGGACCGGTACCATCTCAGTGTCTGTGGGTCAGGGAGATGTCTAGGACAAAAAGACAGTATCCCTGGGATGAAAAAAAGAGCAATTTTAAAGTGACTCTGATTTCAGGATTGAAAATATTCTCATGGCTTTAGCTGAAAAAAAATGTATTCAAGAAATTAATTTTACCTAGTTGGACTTTTACTTGGCCTAGTTGGAGCTAACTTATTAAAGAAAAAAAAAAACTAAGAATTCTCTAAGTTGTTAAATTTATGATCTGAAGATTCTAAAACCTTTAATAAACTGCTATAAAATTATTTTTGGCAGAAACATTGGCTTCCAATAAGTCAGTATTATATATAATAAGACCCTGTTAGTGCTCATGAAAGAAAAATGATTATTTACAGGTCCTTCCCTGACCTTCTCTTTTTAAATACAATCTAGAATCTTGCCAATTGTTTGTTTGTTCTTAGCATTATACAGCTTGCCTACTTAGCTTATGAATTACTATGAACTCATTTCATGTTGTCCTCTTTTTTTCCTCATACTCTTCTAATTTAAAAAAAATCATTAAGTGCCCTTTTGTGTTTTGATCCTGATTTGAGTTTCATCTGTGTGATATTAACTTTAAATTCTTTATTCTTAGGATATTAGTAGTTCTATCTGTCTTTTCATCATTCAAAACATGCAGGCTTTTTTTTTTTTTTTTTTCCCCCAGTGCTGGGGATTGAACCTGGAGGTGTTTTGCCACTGAGATACATATTAAGCTCTTCTTATTTTTAGTTTTGAGACAGAGTTTCCTAAGTTGTCCAGGCTGGCCTCAAACTTGTGATTCTCTTTCCTCAGCTTTCTGAGTAGCTGGGATTACAGGCATGTGCCACTACACTTGGCACAGTGTTTTCAATCTTAATTACATCTCAGAAACTATATATGTGTATACATATATACATATAAAGTTTATTACTTTTAGAAAACAATAAGCATCTAGAAAATGAAATAATAATTATAAAAATCCTTTCATATTAACAACCAATGTAAAACATTTAAAGGCCAACTTTGATCAAAAATGCATGTGATATTTCAATGAGGGACATAAAAGAATTCTTGAATAAATAAAGCAATGCATCATATTGTGAATAAGACTGAATATGGTTAAAATATTAGTTTGTTTAAACTTCTATTGTAGGTGTAATGTAATTAAAATCAAATTTCAATTAAGATTTTTTAACTTTGATAAAATTGTTTTATAATTCTTCACACCAATACTCAAATAATCAGCAAAGATAATTAAAAGAAAAAAAGAGGAAACATTTTTTTTCCTATTGTAAACATTTTTTTCCAGGATCTTTAGGGTAACAATAATGGAAAAACAAAAGGGACTCAGAAGCACTGTTTTAGAGGAGGTTTAGCTACAAACTGATGTTGGAAAGAGCTCTAGAGTGCAAATTGCACTGAAGTTTATTCAGTCATTTAGGCAAGGGTGCCTCATCTCATCTATTACTGTATATGGGTCTCACTGGAGGAAAAGGGCATAATTCTCAGGCACCTCCTAGTAAGACAACTCCTGTCACCAAAGAACCATTTTGTGGAGGAGGTGGCCTGTAAACCATTAGCAGAGGCATTCATGGCAACTGAGGAATAGGCACACAGGATAGTTCCTGCTGTGGAAGGAAGATATTTGGTAGCCATTATAATCACAAAATACAACAATTTGTGTGGAAACCTACAGAATTCAACAAGTGTTAGAGGTAAGAGAAGAATTATCAAAGTTACTGGATTTAAGATTAATGTATAGAAATAAGTGTTCCTCCAGATGGTTAAGAAACAACTAGAAAAACAGACAAAAGGTAAAATACTATTTCTAAAGAGCAACACAATTCTGAAGTACAAAAACAATTTAACAAATTATACACATAATTTAGGACAAAATATTATATCCTACTAAAGAACAAAAAAAGAAGACCTAGATAAAAGATATTCCTGAGTGCTGTGGTTACCAACCAATAAAAATCCTGTTGAGGTTGGGAAAGTAATTAACAAATAAAATGTCATTTAAAAGCTGGGCATGGTGGTAAGCATGTAGTCCCACAATCCCAGCTTTTAGGGAGGCTGGAGCTAAAGGATCACTTGAGTGCAGGCGTATGAGGCTGACTTGAACACAACATAGTGATGCCACATCTCTTAAAATAAAGAAAAAAAAATAGTCAATTATACCACCACTTAGTATAGCAAAAACCTGAAAAATACTGAATTTCCATCAATAAGAACTGAAAAATAAAGATACAACCGTATAGAATATAAAAAACAAAGAGCTCTATATCGTTGTTATGGTAAGATGTCTAATGCATACTAAGTAAAAAAAATGTGCCAGTTTTAGAATGTGCTTGTGTATTTATGAAAGTAGTATTAGAATCAGGTAGAGATTGGAAGCAATTTGAGGAAGAAGGTAGGGAAAATAAAAAAAAAAAAAAATCACACTGCTTTTAATAAATTTTTGTCGAAAGTATAGAGGTTGAAGACTTTGGTGAGAACTCAGAAAAGACATGAGGGACACACAAACAGGTTTGTGTCTTCTCCTACTTCCTATTCTTTCCCTCCCCTCCTTTTTTTCAGTCTTTGTGTGTTTTGAAGCTTTGGTCAGTTCTCCTTCCTGAGTATCCAATTACGTCTACACTTTGACCATTTCCAAGTCAGTCTCTTATGCTCTGGACCATTCTGCATCAGCTCTAATCACCCTAGGATCAGATACCAGACAACAGGGACAGCCTGTGTACCTCAGAGTCTGAAAAATGTTTCAAATTACCAGATCCACAGGGAGCTCGTGAAACCCATCAAACTCTACTCCACTCGTGGTATATAAACTTTTCTCTAATGCTCCGGCTTGTTGTTAACCTGTCCTCAGTTATAGACCCCGTATGTCTCTACCTGCAGCTTTCTGTTGTTTGGAACTGTAAATAACAGAAAGTTTAGACTATCATTGACCTAAGTATCAGTATATTATATATTACAATCAAAAGAAACTTTTTTGTTTCAGTGCTGGGAATTGAACTCAGGGGTACTTTACCACTGAGCTATGTCACCAGTACTTTAAATCTTTTATTTTGAGATGGGGTCTCACTAAGCTACAGAATGTCTTGCTAAGTTCCTGAGGCTGGGCTTGAACTTTCAATCTGCTTCAGTCTTCTGAGTAACTGGGATTACAGGCATGTGCCACGGTGCCTGACCTTTCTTTTAAATCTTATAAAACCACATATTATTGGAAACCAGAGAAAAGCGAATTGTCCTTATATGGCAGAAAACTCATGAAACCCATCAAACTCTACTCCATTCACTGCATTGTATCCTACACTTGTAAGTGATAAATTTGTGTATTTAATTGATATTTCCAAGCAAAGTGTTGAAGGTGAGGCTCGGTTTATTGTTGCTGCTAATAGTAAAATGTAAGAGAAAGAGATAACTTGAGAGAACAACCACTAAGCAAAAGGAAATCAGTACTTAATGATTTTGGAAACTGTCAATTTATTCAGATTGTAAATGTTACCAAAATTAAGAGATTCACTCTCAGAAAAATGTGCTCTGAAGAAAACCACGAGCCTAACTGGACAACATTTGCTAGTTTCTCAGAAGGAGCGAAAGGTATTCAGTAACACAGGATTCTTTGAGATTAAATGTCTGACTCATAGATCCCCTCAGCTATCTCAGGAAAAGACAACAATAGAAGTGAAATCATCTAGAAAAGACCTGTGGAGAAGCTTCTTGTCTAATGAAGTGAATTCCTGTGACACACACAGAAGACTCATAAGATAGTTGAGAATGTTTTATTAGAAGAAACTGCTAGTTTTTCTCTAAAGAAATACAGGAGATAAAATGAAATTAGGTGACCGGACTCCCAAAATTCTTTAGGTAGAAAGCAGGTTGATAAAACCACTTAGGTACAAACATGTTCTACCCTTCAGGAAAAATTACACGACTCTAAGAATGGAGCTGCTTGCAGAGAGAAACTTAAAGTCACAGAGAGTTATTTTCTACTCTTAAAACAATAACAGTTGACCTTGTTTAATTTCAAAATTACTTAAGATCAGTTACTCCATTCCCAACCCCCCCAACCATTTTGTATGTTATTTGCTATAGCTTTTACTTTTTTAAAAAATTTTTTATTGTTTTGGGTACTGGGGATTAAACTCATGGGCACTCTACTACTGAGTCACATCCTCAGCCCTATTTTATTTTTTATTTAGAGATAGGATCTCACTGAGTTGCTTAGTGCCTCCCTTTTGCTGAGACTAGCTTTGAACTTATGATCCTCCTGCCTCAGCCTCCTGAGCTGCTGGGATTACAAGCATGTGCCACCATGCCCTGCTTACTATAGCTTTTATGCTGTGTCATATTTTGGCAACAGATAACTTGTTTTCTAAGAATTTGTAAGATGTAAACTTGGAAATTTGACCAAAAAATTTTCCAAATTAAGTGTTGAAGGTAAAACTTGGTTTCTTCTTCTTCCTGCTTATAGAAAAATATGAGAGGAAAAAGCAAAGGGATGATAGAAAGGGGAATATTGAAGATGCTGTATTTTAAAGATGGAGGAAGCCACCACAAGGCAAGAAATAAGGACAACACCTAAAAACTAGAAGGGAAAGAAAACAGATTCTCCCTTAGCATTTCTGGCAGGAAAAGTCTTGCCAACATCTTGGCTTTAGTCCACTCAGACCATTTTAGACTTCTGACCTTGAGAACTAAAATAAAACAAATTTTATACTTTAAGACAATAAACTTATAGTAATTTTATGATAACAATGTACATAAACATAGGGGAATAATATTTATATAAAAACATACTTGCATGATGGGTCCTATAATTCACCATTTGCCTTAACATTTTGTATGAATATGCTTGTTTGAATCTAATAAGAGCCTTTACATACAACCTACGTATGTATTTAGGTGTGTATATGTGTATATGTGTATATATTTTTCATAAAAAGAAATGCAAAATTTAGGTTGAATAACTTAAAATAGGATCTAACCCTGGTAACCTCAGGGGATTATGTTTTTAACCACAATATAAAAATGTGATCTGAATTTCTTTTTATTATGGAAACAATGAAGCCTGGAAATATATACAACAAAATATTAGTAGTGTTATTTTGGGGTCTGGAAATAACAAGCATATTTTTTCTTCTCTATACCTTTCTGAATATTCTTTTGTGTGTTATTTCTATCATGTAAAAATAATTTAAAAAAACTTAGTTCCATAGAACTAGTTCTAAAGTAATTTTTTACTTAACTAAAGGGTCTGCTAATGAAATTTTTCAGAATGGCAGAGGATTAGAGTCTCATGTCTAAGATACTCCGAATCAGAGTCTGAAAGCTGATGTACCTAGCAAGATATGGGAACATCTGGGTCAACAAAAAGAGTTTGATAAATTAGAAAATATATTTATCACTGCTTCCTGAAGAATCAAATTACTTTGCTTCAAAATGAGTTAACAGATTATGGTAAGCAAAATTCTGAGGTTGCCTCAAGATTTCTATGTTCTGATATAGACTAACTGCATAAATCCCTCCTATTAAGGTGTGAATCTAAACTTATGATAAGACAATCAATTCCTTAATTGATGCTATAATTTTAATTTCACCATCAAAATTCATGTTGCAATTTAATGTCCATTGTGAGGTAATATCTTAGCTTTTTTTGTACTGTGACCAAAAGACCTGACAAAACAAATAGAGAAGAAAAAGTTTATTTTGTTGCTCATTTTTTCATAGATGGCCTACTCCATTCCTTGGGGCTTGAGGTGAGGCAGAACATCATAGCAGAAGAGTGTGGCAGAGAAAAGTGCCTCAAGACATCACACCAGGAGATGAGAGTGCTAAGCTCGCTCACAAAATATATACCCCAAAGGCACACCCCCAGGGACTCACCTTCTCCGCCCACATTCAACCTGCCTACACTTACCACAAAGTTAGTTCCTTATTGGGATTAATGCACCGATTAGAATAAACCTTTTATTACCCAATCATTTTATTTCTAAATTTTCCTTCATTGTCTCACACTCACACATGAGCTTTTGGGGGATACTACATACTAAACCATAACAGGTAATAAGAAGATGGAAACTTATTCTAGTGGTGGTATTTGGAGGTGGGACCTTGGAAAGGTAATTGAGGTTAAATGGGAAAACAGATCATAATGGTGGGCCCTAATCCAATGGGACTCTGGCTTTGTAAGAAGAAGAGGAGAGACTTGAAGTGGATGCTCTGTCTCATCCTGTTACACACTATATCTTAGGATTCTGCAGAGCATATTTCTACCATGAAAAAGGACCTTGTCAGATGCAGTACTTAACCTTGTAGTGCAAGGCCTTCAGAACTGAACTCAAAAGCCTTTATTATTTATAAATAATACAGTCTGTGTTATTCAGAAATAGCAACAAAACTGCATTAAGACAATTGGGTTGTTATTTAAAACTGTTTGCTGGGAAGAAGGCAGCTTGAATAAGAACTGACAATGTCCTCTACTAGCAGAGAGTGAGCCCCAGCCAAGAGCAAGAAATGGAGGTCTCAGTTTTATAAGTGTGAGAAATGGAATTATTCCAACAATAGAGAAGAACCATGTGCTACAGATAAGAATAGAGCCCCAGCTGATATCTTGGTTATACTTTGGAGAGACTCTGAGTAGAGAACTCAGGTTTGCCACACTTTGGCCTCTGACCCACAGAAACTAGGAAATAATGAATTATTTTTTTAAGTTAGTACAATTGTGGTTGTTTGTTATTCAGTAAGAGAAACTAATATGTGTGATAAACTTAGATAAAATTCCTTCTTTAAAAAAGAGAATTAATGAAAGTAGCTCCACCAGGGTTATGAATCATATTCTACACTGTGAAGTTTCAGATAATTGGGACTGTAGTGAACATACACCCAGGAAATATCCCACTCTCTAAATCTATTTTTCCTTTCCATTCTCTCTGCTATAAAGACTGAGAGAGTGTGGAGGAAGTTGAAGAAAATCTCAAGTGGGTGCCTGCTCTGTTTCAAGAACTATGATATGTGCATGTGTTTTATATCTTTTTCTGGTCTTATCCTTAAAAATCCTTGGGGAGGTATACACTTGAATCCCCATATTTTAAACTAGGAAATAGGTTCAGAGATATTAAGTACCTTTTGCAAATATAACAGTGGTGGCAAAAGGGCCATCACCCAGACACTGCTGACTTTTATTTATTGTCTCCTCTCTGCTTGTTACTGTTACTTCCACACCTCTTAAGCATCCTCCTACAACTCCTCAGCTACACCTAGAACAAATAACAAATATCTATGTGTAGCAGGTAAACTTCCAGCCTAATTTATCCAAAATTATTTTATATTTTTTTAGAATAAAGTGAAAAATAGCACCTTTATTATTCGAATAAATAGTATAAATTATACAGCTTAAAATACCTGAGATATACTTATTTATCTTGTTTGTTTTTATAGGATGAGGATCATACTGTCAGTCATAGTGTGAGCTGGTTCAAAAGTACTTCCAAGCTAGTCATGGTAGTACATAACTGTAACCCCAGGGACATGGGAGGCTGAGGTAGAAGGATCCCAAGTTTCAGACCAGCCTGAGCAACTTAGCAAGACCCTGTCTCAAAATTAAAAATAAGAAGGGCTGAATATGTAGCTCAGTGGTAAAGCACCACCCCTGGGTTCAGTCCCCTGTGCAGGGAAAAAACAAAATCCAAGTATAAAAGTAAAACCCAATATGAAACTTACAGCAGGAAGCAAGGTTATTTCTCAGCCATCATTTTTATTCCCAGTTGCCTTGGGATATTGTACTATTTAGGTCATCTTAGACTACATTTAATGGTTTCCAAGGGTTAATGTTTTCCAAGGTAATTTTTAAAAATTTAAAAAATATTACCTAAAAACGTAACAGTTAACATTTCCAGGAGGCTCAGAGCCATATGAGCATTTGGAATCAAGACAAAAGTTATCAGCCAGAATATAAAAGGCTAAGGGGTCACAGACACTGGCAGCATTTTTTCTTTAGAGAGGCTTCATCTGAACAATAGAGACACTGTTGCCAAGATTCATGAAATTGTTAAATCTGGAATATGACAAAAACTGAATGACTTCTAATGAAGAAGATGGAGGAAAATGTAGCTATTGGCTATTGGCAAATGCTATGTGTTGCTTGATTGGGCATTGTCAGTAGGTTTTATTCTAGGAATGCACATTTTATACATTCACTTTTTCTCTAAATTTTTTAGTTAGCCTTAGGATTAATGTTGTATGTGATATAGACAAGTCTGATTTTTTTTTTGTAATTTATTAGAACAAAGCTTTTGATTTTGTTGTTGTTGTTATGATATTTTGTAGTTTGTGCTTTAATTATCCACCACTTTTCAGGAATTTGTATTAATAATGATATTCATTTTCTGCCTTCACATTTCATATATAAAAGGACTTGAAGGATTATAGAAACTACCACTAAGTCTTTTACCTTTATTATTACCGACCCTAACTATGTCTTTTCAAACTCTACCCAGGTTTGCTATCTGTCTCTAACCTCAGACTCTTATAAAACTTTTAGAGAATACAAGAGACTAATGTACCAGAAACCAGAGACCAGAGACTGTTAGACTTAAGGAGTGGGATGGATCCCAAACAGTAGGCCCCAGGGTTCAGAAGTAATCACATATGTGAATAAGGAAAGACAATATAACCACCAAAATCCCTGAGTGAGAATTGAGAATCAATAGGTCTGAATTTTAATTCTGGTTCTGCAGCAGCATTAGCATTCTAAGCTACTATTTCAAAGAAACTATAAAATACATCGTTGAAACAAGATAAAATTGTTTTCTTCTTTTAATATGTCACAAGTGAATGGTTCAGGGCCAATAGGATGGCTGTGACATTTTCAACATCTGGCTTCCTAAATTGCTCATCATATTACTATATTTAACTTAAAAGAAAGGGAGAAGGAAGAACAGAGGGGGAAAAAAAAGTCTTTTGTGTTTGAAAAATAATCTAACATTGTACACATTATTTCCATTTAGTTCCAATTGGCTAAAATCTGGTTATATAGTATAGTTCTCTCATACCACACAATGTTTAATTGTGTTTTCTTGTACTTGATGTCCCCTGGTGTTGGGTGAAATGGGATGGCAGAATTTTGCCTCCCAAGAGCCTTTGTTATTTTGATATTGTGCCAATGAATATGTTTCACTACATAACAAAAGGATTGTAATTAAGGTTACTATTTCACTGACTTTAAAATTATCCTAGATTATCTGTTTGGGCCCAATAGAACCACAGGAACTCTGAAAGCAAAGCTCTTTCTCTGGTGGTATCAGAGATAGAAGTCAGCAAACAACTCAAAGCATGAAAAGAAATCCACACCACATGCCATTGTTGGCTTGAAGGTGAAGGGGTCACATGTCAAGAAAATAGACTTCAATTTTAACAGCCACAGGAACTAAATATTGCCCATAATCTGAATGAGACTGGGAGAAGATTCTTCCCCAGAGCATCAGCCCAGCTCAGATACTACCTTGATTTTGGCCTTGTGAGATCTTAAATCAATAATCTAGCTGAGTCTACCCCTCTTTATCTGTAAGACTGTGGAATGACAAATGGGTATTATTTTAAATTAATATATTTGTAATAACATACTACAGCATCAAAATAAATCTAACTAAGGAAGTTTTGAAGTAATTCCTAGATATGAAGCTAGATGCCAAGCCAAAATTGAGAAGGTTTTATATCTAAAAAGAAGATGGATAGAATGTGTATTATTGGGGACAATCAGGGGAAAGCACAGCCAGTCTGCATGAGTGTGGCTTTAGATTACTCATCTGAAATCTCTATGATTTAACTTAACCAAAGATCCCTGTGATTCCTTTTCCTGTCATCTGATTTATAGCTACCCTAAAGATACAATAAGTTTTGTCTTTCTATGCAGACAGTTTTGCATAGAATATGTGAGTAGTCATCTCACTTTTTTGTTTGTCCCATCAAGAAACCTTCTCTCTCTGGTCAGCTCAATTCCTCTTCTCCCTTTCCTTCAATATTCCATAAATGTGTATCAGAGAAAAGAAAAAAAAATAAGTATAAAAACAACAATAAAAGTAATGGTAACAAAGAAAACCAAAAGGATGCCTTTCCTGGGCTCAACAGTTTGGCATAATTTCTAGGGACTTAGGGGAGTGAGGGAGAGAGGCAGTCAGAAGGAAGCAGAAGAGAAACAGAGGAAGGGAAGAAGCTGCTTTAGGCTTTGAAGCAATTGTTCTTCTCACAAATAAAAGCAATAGGTAAAAATACTCTGCAAATGTCTAGAAGAGAAAAGTGACAGTACAGTTAGTAAGAGGATCAAGCTCATTCCTTTTTCCCACCCTTTTCAAGCCTGGGCTACAATGTTCATCTCTATCAAAGTCACCCCCATCTTACCAAAAAATCAAAAACAAACAAACAAGCAGAAACAAAGAGTGAAAAAGAGGTTAAATTAAAAACATCAGAGAATAAAAAATATAAAGTAGATCATATTTCTCATTAGGTCTGATTAGATTAATATTTGATTCAGGGCATTTAAGTCATTGATTATTTTCAGACTAGTTACCTCTGCTCTCAAAAGCTGAAACCAGAGGTGTAATGGATCACCAGCCATCTGGCAACAGATGATTAAGAGACAATGTCTGAGGTTATAACCTTCTTCATCACTAACTTTTGATTTTGTTTGTGTTCCATTTGAAATCTTATAAGATCTTAATTTCCTCCAATAAAGGTTTATTTAAGAAATAAAACTCATTAAACTCTAAATGACTCATAAAAATTCACATCTACCTTCCCTCTGAAATGCTAACTAAATTTCAAGTAATGCAAATAAAATAAAATTAAGCCTTTTTGTTTTCAAGTATCCTGGTGGTTGACAGGTTTGGAGTTTAGTCAGTATGTTTGGTTTTTCTCCCCAAGAATGGGATGTCAGGTTTTTAAAGAAAGCATGGCCCTCTACATTTTAAAGGTGAACTCATCGTTTCAGATTTGAAAGGAGCCTGAGTTTTAGGGAAATTTAATTTTGTATTATATTTAATGTTTTTTTTTTCTTTTAAAAAAAATCATATGGGACTTAGTTTGAAGATGGTAGATTAGATAAGACAAAAAAATTCATTCTTCATGTTACTAGAGGTGGGACTGGATATTAGTGTAAAAACCACTGATGAGGCCTGCTATGGGTTCAGCTATGTGTGGCCAAAATATACTGCATTGCCAACCTCCCTGTGAATGTAACCCTTTTTGGAAATAGGATCTTTGCATGTGATCAAGTGAACATGAGGTCATTAGAGTGTGTCTTATTGAAGGTGACTATGTTCTTATAAACATGGAAAATTTGGGCCCAGATGCAGACATGCAGTGAGGGAAGACACAGGAAGAATGCCATCTACAAGCCAAGAAATTCCTGAAGTTTCCAGAAGACAGGGGAGAGGAATGGAACATGTTCACCCTCACAAGAAACCAAACCCTACTGCTTCTTGATTTTGGTCTTCTGGCCTCCAGAACTGTGAGATGATATCTTTCTGTTGTTTCAGTCACCTATTTTATGGTTACTGTGTTAAGAAAACCCTCTGAAATTAATACATGACCCTAGGCACCTTGCCTACAGTAAGGTGTCCTGTCACCCTTTACACATGTCTTTTAACATTGTGGAAATGACCTTCTTCCCAGGTGCCAAGCTTCTTCTCAATTTGAGAGCACCAGTAGAGTTCCTCCTGCAGCACTTCCATTGGGGTGAGCTTTGTTTCTGGTGCTCAAGGAGAACCTGATGTGATATAGTTGGATTTCTTGCCCTCTTTGCCTCTACTCTTCTCTACTCCCTCCATTCTTTTTCTCTTTCTTTTCCACTCACACACATTAGTACAGGACATGCTCAGGCTCCACTGGAATAACATAGTATTTTAAAAATATTTCCTAGTGTTGTGTTGACAACTCTACAGTCTCCTAGAAAGAAATCTATGCTAGATAACAGGGAATCCAACTGACCTCAGTAGAGATTTCTCTGTGTTCAGAAAAATGCAAATATTAAAAGTGGAATGAGGCAGGCGCCATGGAGCACAACTGTAATCCTCAGTGGCTCCGGAGGCTGAGGCAGGAGGATTGCAAGTTCAAAGCCAGCCTCAGCAAAAGCAAGGTGCTAAGTAATTCAGTGAGACCCTGTCTCTAGATAAAATACAAAATAGGGCTGGGGATGTGGCTCAGTAATTGAGTGCCCCTGAATTCAATCCCTGATACTCCTCCCCCCAAAAGTGGAATGAATTCACATGATTTTAAATTGGAAATGCCAAAAATAAATAAATAGTTTCTGTGTTAGTTCATTTATAGCATACATTTTATTTTTCTGGACTTATTAGTTCTAAAAAATTTTATGGAAAAAGAAAAGCTTAGTAAGGACAAATACACAGGGAAACTGAAAAAAGAAGAACCATGTAACAAATTATAAAGAATTTAATGGCTTAACACAACATAGGTCATTTAGTCACAATTTCCGTGGGGTGGAATTTTAGGAATGGAATAACAGTGTTCTTTGCTCAGGTTAGGTGTCTTAGGTTGAAATCAACACATAGGCTGAGTTGTAACATCATCTAGGGCCTCTTCCAGACTTCTTTGAGTTGCTGGCAAAATTCAGTTTCTTGTAGTTGTAGGAAGGAAGTGCCCATTTTCTTGCAGGCTGTGAGCTGGTTGTAGCTTTCTACAACTAAAAATGCCCACATTCCTTGTCATGCGTTTCCCTTCATCTTCAAAACTAGCCACAGAAGATCTTCTCCTGCTTTAACTTCCTTTCTTCAGGAAGAGCCCGGTCCTTCTTAAGGGCTTACCTGAGTAAATCAGGCCCACCTAGGATAATCTCTTATTTAAGATCAACTGGGTCATATAAGGTACCCTAATTAGGAAAGTGATATTCCATCACAACCACAGTTTCCTCTCAGATTCAAAGGGAATTATATAGAAGCATGTGTTACTAGTGGTCATCTTAGAGTTCTGCCTGCCACAAAGCACAAAATTTAACTGCCATACATCTTAGAATGATAGAAATATAGCCACCTAATGAAATGCTATGTAGCGACTGTAAAAATATAAAGGTGCTCTTTATAGAAGCTGATATAGAAAGACACATTATTAAATGCAGAAAAAAGGCAGGAAAAGAATAGCATATGGAGTATCTTTGTGTAAGACTGGCAGGGAAAAATAGCTTAAAATTATTTACCTATATTTTCATATTTTTGCATAATGAAACACTGAAAGGATATCCAAGGAAGTGGTTAGCTGTTAGACATTTTGTGTGGGGGAAAGGGCAGGCAGGCAATGGGCGGATGGAAATTAGGTGTCAGTAAGAGTTCACAATATATACGGATTTTATAGTGTTGGTTTTGAACATTATAAAATTGATGTGTTATCTGTTAAAACTGGAATTTGAGAAAGATTAGTGAGAGAAATATGTATTTATACTAACATGTAGAGTTAGTTCTCTGCTAGGTGGGGAGGAGAACTATAATTAGGCTGAAACTCTTATTCTAAAGATGCAGGCAATGTGTTGGTGGTCAAAAGTGACTAGGGTGACTGAGAGTCCAAGAGGAGAAATATCATGCCACAAGGATAAGCAAGCTGTTTTGCAGGTTCTAATGGAGGAAGTGATTCCAACAAATGCTAGCACAACTGCAGTCTTTGGTTGGAGATTTCCTCCTGACTAGCCAGGCTGTCTGCCAGAAAGGCAGTTTGCAATGCTATCTATTGATCCACTTAATCAGAATTTCTCATTTCAAGAGCAAGGGGAAAAGCATCATATCCCTCAAATCTCATTAGATATCATTGGATCATTGATTTCACATATTGATTAGAAGACGATATATAGTTTAGATGATTTTAAAAATAACTTCTTGCAAACCATTAGTCTGTGTGAAAGTCAGAAAATTGAATGAGCTTACTTCATTTTTGTTTGTATTGCTGCACAAACAAGGGTTGTTGGTAAATAGTAAAAAGACATGCTTATCAGATAATTGGACTCTCCAAACTCTTCTGTTTTTCTTCCTTTCTACATTTTGGACTATCATTACCATACACTGCCATACACTGAATTACTTCTTTAGTTATTTTAAAGTCCCTGTATTCATTCATGTTTTGAGAAATAGCAAGATAGGTATACTGAATTTTCATATGGCTTGCTTCCACATTTCACTCAAAATTCTATTCAAATATCAGCTCCACAGTGAGGGCTTCTCTAAAACAGCCTACCCCAACCCAAAACCTTGCCCCCTTAGCCTATCTTTTTATTTATAGCACTTGATTTTGAAACCATGACACATATATATACACATATATATATTTACTTGTCTATCTCTTCCATTATAATGCAAACTCCATGAACCAAACAGGGGCTTTGTTCTGTTTGCAGTTGTGTCCAGTGTGACTAGAATAATATTTGTCTTGAAAGACATTCAAAAATTGCATATTGATTGAATAAATAGCTTATTTATTGAAGAATAAATTCTATGCACTGTCCTCAAGTGACCTGTGTTAATTCTCACTTTCCCTTCCTTTAAAGAAGTATCTTCTAAGTATTAGAAAGCAAAAGTTCAGTGTATCTGCCTGTTTTGCCAAAAGCTGCCTCTTTTTGGAAGTGGCATGAGGACACATCATCATGTCACTGCCTAGCAAATATCCAAAAGAATTAGGGTGGCAGTTCCCTTTCTAGCAGTATGATATAATAAAAAATAAATATTTTGTCTTTGTCTCTAGTTCCTGGCACAAAACTCCTAAAACCTTTTCAGCTTATTGTCTTTTTAATGCTAATAAAGTGACTTTCTGGGGGTGCTCAAGTGGCTTCAGAAGAGGGGCTGTCCCCAGTAAACCAATCTTGTGATCAAACAGAACTTTCAGTGCTGCCCCTTCTCCACCTCTGGGGATGAGGGAGGAATGGAGATTGAGTCCAATCATGAATGATCAACAATTTAATTAGTCATGCTTATGTAATGGAACCTCCATTTACTATTAACAGTGGGGTAAAAGGGCCTCTGAGGTTGGTGAAGACATAGATGGTGGCGTGTCTAGAGAGAGAGTATAGAAGATCTGTAACCCTCCTCCATGCCTTGCCCTATACATTCCTTCCACTTGGCTTTTTCTGAATTCTATCCTTCATAATAAACTGATATGCATAAGTAAAATGACTTCCTCAGTTTTCTAAATTGTCCTAATAAATTAATGAACCTGGAGAAGGGATTGCAGGAACCCCCTAATTTGTGTTTGGCTAGGCAGAGATGTGGGCAGCTTAGGTACCCCATTCTCAGCTAGCATTTATAGAAAGTACAATCTTAGGGAACTGAGCCCTGAATCTGTGGTGTCAGAATTGAACTGAGTCGATGAAACTCAGATGGTATTGGAGGACTGGAGAATTGATTGTTATTGTAAAGTAAACAGAATTTTGTGTTTGAAAAAGCCACAAATGTACGCATCCTAGGCTCTGGCAGTGGGTTCTACTAGAGCTTCTCCTTGGCAGCCCTGGGAAGTATCCTTCATATCACATTTTTTCTTGAAGTGGGTAACTTCTGTTTAGAAAATTCTTCAAAATTGTTCCTAGGCTTTTACTTGAATAGGTTAGACAGGGTATTTGTGTAGAGATGATAAAGCCCTGAGGACACTTTTAAATTTTATATTGAGTGAACTTTGGCGGTTTAGCTGCAATTCTAAGGCAACAAAAAAGTCCCAATCTCCACTCAGAAATAAATGAATATTTGAACTTCTTTTGGTGCATGTTTGATAGTTTGACTTTTAATTTTACTCAGGAGAATGTTTATATCCATCCTTGGACCAACTAGATTTCTGACTGATATCTGAAAGACCAGCTCTTAGATTATCTTATTTTTGGAATTTTTGTAACTAACCATAATTTTAGTTAAATCTCCATGAAAGATAAATATTAATATTTTTATTACAGTTTTTTAAAATAATTACAAAAATTAAAAAAAAAAAACATGACAGGTTAGTGGTATAACCTAAATTTGAGATTATATAGTAATTCTAACTGAAAATTAAATCAGGCTCTTAGCATTTTGGAAGCAAATGTAAAATAGGTAAGCATACCATGCTATTTAGAATTTTTCAATCTTAATAATAATATGTGTCCTGTTTTATTAGAATTGGCAAATAGCTTTAGAGAAATTTTAGTCTGTTTCCTTTTCTGAAAGACAAGGATGAAAAGATCATCCAATAGCAGTTTCATGAAAGACACAGAACATAATAATAAAAATGTTGTGATAATAGAGTGTTTAATATATTCCAGGCATTTTACAAGATCTTTACATATGTGACCAAATTTGATATTCATACTAACTCTGTAAGGTAGTGGTTATTATTACATGCTTATTACTGCATTTTGCAGAAGTTCACAAAAATTATTCAGATTTTCCAATATCACATGTTTGACATGGACTCAAGAGTAGGTCTTTTTGACTCTATATCCATGATATATATCAGTGATTGTCACAAGCTGTCAGTTATACTGTGCTGGTTCATAAATAACTTTTCACTATTCAATAATGAAACAAGAAAATAAGAAGAGCATTTTGTGTTTTTCAGAAAGTTCAAGTTATTCAATTCAACTCAATTTTCAGGACTGCCTTTTATTTTAAGGTTGTGTCTGTCTTATTATTTGTCTTTATTTTATTTTATTTTTTGGTACTAAGGATTGAACTCAGGGGCACTCAACCACTGAGCCACATCCCCTGCCCTATTTTGTATTTTATTATAGACAGGGTCTCAAAGAGTTTCTTAGTGCCTTGCTGTTGCTGAGGCTGGCTTCAAACTCATGATCCTTCTGTCTCAGCCTCCTGAGCCATTAGGATTACAGGCATGCACCACCATGCCTGGCTGTCTTTATTTTGAGGTATAAAATTATGATAATAATAGATGAAAATTTTTATTTTTTAAAGTGAGTTTAATTAGAAAGAGAATGACAGAAACTTTTAGAGAGTCTCAGAAATGAAGAAACGAGAGTGGGGTAAGAAAGGAAGGGAAGTAGGGAAGGAGAAAGGAAATGTCACTTGTAAAACCCAAATGTCTTGATAGGAAAACTGTATACATTGCCTTTTTGATGGAAATTCTTTGTATTTTATATTGACCTTTCATAAATGATGCTTCCTTTTGATTATCTTTATGCTGTTACATGGTCATCTCATATTTGTCCAGCAAAACTCCAGTCCTGCTTAAATCATCTGTCTGCTTGGTACCTTCTACAGAACTGAACTTAGTTGAAAAAGAAAATAGGAAAAAAAAAAACATAGTATTTTACTTTAAATGCATGTTCACAAAATCCAAATAGATACCCATATTACATGGCAGCCTCATTGCATTACCTTTTCTTCTCTCCAGATGCCTTCCAAAGCTTTGGCTCTTCCCTCAAACTTCCTTCTCCCTTCCTCCATTGTCAGTCTTAAGGAATGATTGTCTCATATGTCATGGAAAAAGAATATACAGAAGCCAGCAGAAAGGAACACCTGTTATTCTGAGGACCAATCTTACCAGCTTGTCTGTGTCTGCTTCATCATCTTTCCCTTTCTCCTGTTACAACAAATAAAGTGGTCTTGTTCCAATCATGGGCTACCCCTTCCCTTCCACATGTGTGCTGGGTCCTGTTGTCTCTCATCTTTTTAAGAATTGCAGTTTTTTTTTTTTTTTTTTTGTTGTTTTTTGTTTTTTTTTTTTTTTTTTGTACTGAGGATTGAACTCAGGGCACTCGACCACTGGGCAACATCCCCAGACCTTTTTTTTTTGTATTTTATTATAGACAGGGTCTCACTGAGTTACTAAGTGCCTCGCCATTGTGAGGCTGGCTTTGAACTCGCGATCCTCCTGCCTCAGCCTCCCAAGTGCTGGGATTACGGGCATGCGCCACCATGCCCAGCTCAAGAATTGCAGTCTTTTTAATCACTTTCTCCTGTGTTACCAATACCAGTACTAACTGAAGCACTATAATTGGCATCAAACATTCCTTCATATCACTAATCTTAACCCTTCTTTGAGGTCACGTCCCATTGACCTATACATTGATTTTGCTGCTCATCTTTTACAACACTCTCTAGTCCTTCACTTTTAGTCCTTACCTCAATTTGCTTTAATCAAATAGTTATGGTTACTTCTGTACTGTAACAATTTATAACATGCTCTCTCTCTTAAAACCAGTACTTGACCAAAGTTCCAGGTCTATCTTTCTCTACTTATTTTACAAGATTTTTGACAATATTTGATAAGATAGATGATTCTTCCTTCCTCCAACCATTTTCTTTTGGTTTCTATGACACTAAATTCTTTTGGCTTTTAAGTTCTCTAACTACTTACTTTTATTTCCTCATCATTGTCTTCAATGCCTTTGCTAAAGCCTCTCAATGTTAGTGTTCTGTGAAATTTATTTCTGGGAATTTTTTTCTTGTTAAATCTGTACTAACTTTATTCAGTTCTATACCTTTAAATCCAATCTCTTTGCTGGCAAATCCTAAATATATTTTTTTCATCTCAGTTTCTTCTCTGAATTCTAAGTTGTGGACCCAACTCTACTTGGAAAAAATTTCTGGACTCTTTAAGTTCAAAATAGAGTTCTTTATCCTCTATCCTAACTTGTTTTCTTGTCTTTTGTATCTGGGAGAAGTTCATCATCATTCAAATCAACCCAAAATATAGGATTCATCTTTACTTCTTTCTTTTTCTCATCTCCAACAACACATGTAAAATGTTAGAGTCCTATAGACTTTCCTTAAAAATGACTTCAAATTGTCTACTCTTTTCACCTATAGTGCTTATATGTAGTTTCACATTGACATCTCAAATAGATTCTAATTTCAGTGTTGCCTTTCTATTATTTCCATTCAACTCTTGCTCCTGGTAAATTAGTCTCTGTATAGTAGTAGGAAATTTTTCAATCACATTCTTTTCACCTCCTTAAGAACCTCCAATAACACACAACTAGCCTTAGAATAACTCCACACTCTTAGCTCACAAAGCCCGACATGTTCACATCCTTGCTCTGACTTCATCTTCTTTTAGCCTCCCCTATACTCAATAACTAGGACTTTGAACAGTCTGTTTTCTCTGCCTTGACTGTTTTTCCTAGATATTTTAAATAACAGGGTATTCCTTAATACTCTAACTTGGTTTAATGTCTCTTCTTCAGAAAAAATATTTTTTTTACTATTTACCTTGAAATAAGTTAATATCATATCACGCTCTTATTTTCATCATCATATTTGTTACTTCCTAATTTTTTCATGTTTGTTTTCCATGTCTACAGTGGAATGTAAACTCTATGAAATGATAAATCACATCAATTTGTCATTTGCTATATTCATAGTGCTCAGAACAATACTTAGAAAATAGTAGGTCCTCAATAGTGTTCAATGAATGAATAAGTAAATGACCAGATGAAGGATAATTATTCATGTATGTTGCAGAAAACAGACAGAACTATTTGAAATAAATGGAAGGTATTTTAGTCAGCTTTTTTGCTGCTATGACTAAAAGACCTGATCAGAACAATTGTAGAAGAGGAAAAGTTTAGTTGGGGGCTCACAGTTTCAGAGGTCTCAGTCCATAAAATGTTGGCTCCATTCCTCAGGGCTCAAGATGAGGCTGAACATCTGGCAGAAGAGTTTGGTGAAGGGAAGCAGCTCAAGTGATGATCAGTAAGCAGAGAGAGACTCCACTGACCAGATACAAAATGTATACACAAAAGCCACACTCCCAATGCTCCTCCAGCCATACCCTACCTGTCTTCAGTTACCACTCAGTTAATCCCATCAAATGATTAATTCACTGATTGGGTTAAAGGTCTCATAATCCAATCATTTCTCTTCTAAACCTCCTTGCATTGTCTCACACATGAGCTTTTTGGGACACCTCACATCTAAACTGTAACTGAAGGATAGCTTGAAATGAAAGTTCAAGTTCAATCTTTTAAAAATTGAACTTCATTCCTTTTAGGTAACCTAACGTAGGTTATCAAGGAATCACATAAAGATTCTGCTAAGGGGCTGGGGTTGTAACTCAGTGGTAGAGCACTTACCAAGAATGTGTGAGGCACTGGGTTCTGTTCTCAGCACCACATATAAATAAATAAAATAAAGGTTCATCGATAAACTAAAAAAAAAAATTATAAAAGTCTGCTAAGGGACATGCTTTAAGAAATAAAAGACAATGAATTACAATTATACTATTGATTGCTTTTAAGTGGAAAAGTTATTCTGAGTGCTCTAAATATTTGAAATAAGAAAAATATTTCCTCTGCAATCATATTTCATACTTTTGTTTGGCTGAAAAAGCTTGACTCTTTTATATTTAAAATTCACAAGGTAAATTTTACCCTAGGCTATGACTGAATAATTACACATTTTTAATTAATAAAGTCTGAAGTAGTGTGATCATGTAGTAAAACAAATTTAAAAATACTTACTATTTAAAAATTATTTTCAAATTTTAAGCTCATTTTCCAGCATGTTTCCCTTCATTTTAAAATGTATTAATCATGGAATGATTAAAAATAGATTTTAAAAGGGTAAACATTAATTGATTTTGAAATACAGCAAGTCTCTAAGATTCAAAACATGGATATATAGTAGTATGCTTTGATACCAATGTGGGATTCTTTTAGTTCATCATCTACTGGTGATGCAATAATTCTTCTAAATCTTAAGAAAGATTTATTAAAATCTTCCAAGTATCTTCCTTCCTGAATCTTTCAACAAATATGTATTTATGACCCATAATGAACCAGGAACTCTGTTGTGATGATGTACATAATCCCAAAGCTTAAAAAGCACACACCTGAGCTGAGGCTGGAGAATAAGTAAACATGCAACAACTGGTTTTATAAAAGCTATAAAAAGCCTAAGTAAAGGTATAATCAAAGGGGCTTCTGACCTGAGGGAAACAAAAGTCACAGACACCTTCCTGGAAGGTATAAATCTGTTTTAAGATTTGAAGGTTAGAGAATAAAGGTTTGACTGGCAACATGGAGGGAGAAGAACAATTTTGACAGATTCAAAGTCAAAGACTTAGAAGTCAGGTGGAACAATATGGAACATTTGGGAAACTCAAGGCAGTTTATCATGGCTGCAGTTATAATATGGGAAAGGTTTTGGCAGTAAATGTCTTTGCAATTCTGAGCAGAGGTCAAATCATCAAGACCCTAAAGTGCATGTCAGGGATGGATTACCATGTGTAAATGTGGGAACTGAGGTTCCAGTTCTGCCTCTATTGATGATGATTTTTGCAATTTATATAATAAAGTGACTCATTTTGTCATGTCTACAACACTATTAGTATAATAGAAACACTCTTCAAAAGTAAGTTAAAGTGAGCAATCATAGAAATTTATATAATTAAGCATTTGATTATAATTTAACTTAAATAAATATTCCTTTTCTAATATGTTAATGAAAAATCAGAAAAAAAATAAATCTTATGCACTATTTTTTTCCATCTTAGTTTATTTAAAATGAGTACCTAGACACTTGTGAAGCACTCTGTCTATGCAATCATTCCCAATTTTATTATGACACTTTATCTTGGCTGTAAAAACACATAGTTGAACAGAAATTCATTTTAAGTTCCTGTCTTAATTAGGTCCCCCAAATATTCTATTTAATGTTTATGGAAAAAAAAAAACTTATTTTTCTTTAGGAATTTCTATCTTATTTGTTTATAAGTTATTTAAATAAATTACATAATTTGAGAACAGGATACCTGAACTTAAAGGTTTGAGATCTATCTAAGCTAATTCTTGGTAGTATTTAAACTTTGGATGGAGAAATGAACCCTCTTCAGCACTCTGTAGAACTAGAGAGTACTCTAAAGCTTTTATGTATTTAGTGTATGATGAGCATTGCTTTTTATGTTCCACAGAGGGGGTAGAGAATGTCACTTAATCTTCAGTGTTCTTTGTATAAAATATATTTAAGAGGGTTCTTTGTAATAGCACCTATCTTATAAAGTTTATGGAAAGGTTTAATGAGATTTCATGAAAACAACTAACAGTGTGCTCCATTCATAGTAAATTTTGAAGACCATATCAGTTTATATTTAGTATTATTTACCTTTTAATAGAAAAAAAAATAAATAATTCTCATTGGTGTTTATTTCTGCTTCACACTATTCCACACTGTACCTCTGTGGAAGTTAGTTAAAATACTCATTGGAAAAGGTGTAGACTTTTAGGCCCATGATTTATAAAAGACTATATATATATGTATATACATATATATATTTTTTTTCTTTTGGGTATTGGGTATTGAACTCAGGGTCATTCAACCACTGAGCCACATCCCCAGCCCTATTTTGTATTTTATTTAGAGACAGGGTCTCACTGAGTTGCTTAGCACCTCGCCATTGCTGGGACTGGCTTTGAACTTGCAATCTTCCTGCCTCAGCCTCCTGAGCTGCTGGGATTACAGGTGTGTGGCACTGTGCCCAGCTCTAGGACTATAGTTTTGTATAAACTAGAAAACATATTCCTTATTTCAGAAGCATCTGGCTTGTGGGTTGTATATCAGCCCCTCTTGTCCTTTTAGCCTTGTGCCTTTGGATGGTAAACAGCAGGCAAAACCATACATTGCAGGCCTGGATCGCAGGCCCAGTTGTTCTGAAAGCAAGACATTCATGTTGCTGTGCATCTCAGGGTTTGTAGACTAAAGTCAGGGTGATATGGCCTCTCCTAATTCCAGAGAGAAAAAACTTTGCTTCCTTCAGATGATCAAATCTATTCTTCTCATTTCACTTCTGCACATCTAGTTTCTAGTTTATGGTTTTCTATCAGCCTATCTACTGGAGGAGCACAGAGATGAGGGACTATCTTTTCTATTTCTACTTTGAGTACAAGGGATGGGGATTAGGAAAGATGCTCTAGTTAAAAAAGAGAACATCCGAGGATCCAAGATGGCGGATTAGAGGAAGACGCACTTCAGGACAGCTCCGTGGAAAGAATCCAACAAAGCAGATAAATTGCCTTTCTTCATATATATATAGGCTGAAAATACCGATCTCCTGGATGGTTTGATTACCACTACCAGAGAGAGAAAGAGACAAGCTGTCTGCAGCGGCTGGAGCCGCGAGGCTCCTGCAAAACCGCCTGGGTGGTGCACAGGCCGTCCGAAACAAAGTCAGTGTGGGGAGACCGCGCTGCGACTGCAACCCCCAGCCAAACTCACGGCACACCAGCGTGAAACCGCGATAAAAACCAGCGATAACAGCCGGCGGGATTGGTGCTGGGGAACCACGGGAGACCGCGGGCCCACAGCACCAGTTCAAATCCACACTCCGCCTGACACGACCCTCAGTAGTGGGGCCCCGGACAGAGTGGCGCAGAGATCAGCTATCAGCAAACAGGGGCAGAGTCGAGCGGGCCACAGTCCAAAGCAGCGCTGTCTGCACCACAGTCACAGGTGTGGCTTCCCGGTGCTACTTCGGCAGGGAGACATCCACCCAACAGTCTTGAAATCAATCGGCGAGGATACGGGAGTCTGAGGAGCTGCTGCTGACTGGAAGGAGAGCACCGCCATCTTTGAAAGCTCCAGACAAAGGGGAGGAGAGAGAGCGACGGCTTCAGCCATCCAGAGACTCTCCAGCTCTCTGAAGACAACGCACAATTGGGTGAGACTCTGGTGGTCAGCAGGGGAAGGCGTTTCTGAGGCTAGCACAGCAGCAACAAGAGGCTGCAACTGTGGGTGGGCTTGGGGAGGGGGTGCCTTCTGGAGGGTCCCCTTCCCGGTGCCATTCATCTGCTGACACACGCAAACCCCCTGGGCCACTCCTTCACTGAACCGTGCAGCCACTGGCCTAAGATGCAGCCTTGATTTCACTGACAGGATCGCAGACTGTCTGGACGTGGTCCAATGGCAATTGGTTTGAACTGGAAAGGAAAAAAAAGAGGGGGGCTTCCCAGGGCCCGTTTTGTCTGAGACTTGGGGTTCCACTTTTTTTTTTTTTTTTTTTCCTTTTCTTTTTGTTGGTTTGCTTGTCTTGTTGGATTGCAGGGAGGTTTTTTTTTTTTGTTTGTTTGTTTGTCTGTTTGTCTGTTTATTTTTCTTTTTCTTTTTTTGGTTTGTTTTGTTCTGCTTTTTTTTTTTTTTTTTTTCCTTCCGCATTGATTGTTAGTGTGTTTGTTTGCTTCCGCTCCTTTTTTCTTTCCTTCTTTTCTTCCTTCTCACTCTTGTATCTTTTCTTCCTCCTTCATCTTTCATGTTTACATCCTGCCAGTGCATACTAAACAGAGGCAAAAACAAGTATACGCAGAACTTGGGATTTCTAGAACCGGTGCAATTGAACTGGGTATCAAAGTGGTGTTATATATAGTTTACTCTCTATTTCCTTGATTCTCTCTCTCCTATCTCTTACACCAAATCCTACTCTTTTATAATTTTTTTTCTTTTCCAACTTACTTTATATATAAATTGATCTTTTCACCTAATTGTCAACCCCATTCTCTTTCTTCCATCGTCTACTGATACTAAACAACTTCCACTAAACCACTTCAATAGATATCTCCTTTCATACTTTCCAAGAAAGAACAATTCAAGACACTTCCTTCTTCCTAAACATAACACCTCTGTATCCAATACTTGAAGCTAAAAAACCCTAACAGAAGCGTACAGAGTAAATTGGAAATAATATCTGGGTTAACAAAATCTGTACATTGTGATCAAACTTGGATTTTCTGAATAGAAAGTGTTAGGTTTTAAAAGTGTAAAGGAATTATAAGGTGATCTGATAGCATTGTACTACAGGAACAACATAAGGCTTTAAGGTAAAATCAAAATAGTCAAAGTCCCACAGTGCAGGAAGAATAGACACACAAGCATCATGAAAAAACAAGGAAAGAAAATGACACAAACAAATCAAGATACCTCATCGGTAGATGTCATGGCAAGCACAGTTGGTCAAATGCCAGAGATGGAATTTAGAAATTACATATGCCAAATGTTTATGGAACTTAAGAATGAACTCAAAAATGAGTTGAGGGAGCAGGTATAGGAGGCAAAAGATCATTTTGACAAAGAACTCCAAAAACAAATACAGGAAGTAAAAGATTACTTCAATAGGGAAATAGAGGCTCTAAAGAGAAACCAAATAGAAATTCCAGAAATGAAAGAAGCAATAAACCAAAATAAAAGTTCAATTGAAAGCATCTCCAACAGAGTAGACCACTTGGAGGAAAGAACCTCAGACAATGAAGACAAAATATATGTCCTAGAGAAGAATTTAGAACATACAGCAAAACTTGTTAGAAATTAAGAACATAACATCCAAGAATTATGGAACAGCATAAAAAGACCAAATGTAAGAGTGATCGGCGTAGAGGAAGGGGCAGAGTTTCAAGCCAAAGGAATGAGTAATCTATTTAACGAAATAATTACAGAAAATTTTCCAAGCTTGAGGAATGAAATGGAAAACCAAGTTCAAGAGGCATACCGAACACCAAACAAACAAAATCTCAACAGATCCACACCTAGACACATTATAATGAAAATGCCTAATACACTGAGCAAGGAGATAATACTAAAAGCCACAAGAGAAAGGAAGCAAATTACATATAGGGGGAAACCAATCAGACTATGTTCAGATTTTTCAACCCAGACCTTAAAAGCAAGAAGATCCTGGAATAACATATTTCAAGCTCTGAAAGAAAAGGGATGTCAACCAAGAATCTTATATCCAGCAAAATTAAGCTTTAGATTCGAAGATGAAATAAAAACCTTCCACGACAAGCAAAAGTTAAAAGATTTCACAACTCGAAAGCCAGCACTTCAGAGCATCCTGGGCAACAATTTTCATGAAGAAGAAGAGAAAGATGATAACGAAAATCACCAAAGGGAGATATTAAACTAAAGGAAATACCAATCAGAAGAGAAACCAAATCAAGCTAAAGACCATAATTCAAATGAAAATGGATGGGAATAAAAATCACATCTCAATAATAACCCTGAATGTTAATGGCCTAAACTCGCCAATCAAAAGACACAGATTATCAGAATGGATTCAAAGAAATGACCCAACAATTTGCTGTCTCCAAGAAACACACCTCATAGAAAATGACATCAACAGACTGAAAGTGAAAGGCTGGGAAAAGTCTTATCACTCACATGGCCAGCGGAAGCAAGCAGGGGTTTCCATTCTCATATCAAATAAGGTAGACTTCAGCTGGGCGCGGTGGTGCACGCCTGTAATCCCAGCACTTTGGGAGGCTGAGGCAGGAGGATCGCGAGTTCAAAGCCAGCCTCAGCAATGGCGAGGCACTTAGCAACTCAGTGAGACCCTGTCTCTAATAAAATACAAAAAAAGGGCTGGGGATGTGGCCCAGTGGTCGAGTGCCCCTGAGTTCAATCCCTGGTACCAAAAAAAAAAAAAAAAAAAAAAAAAGGTAGACTTCAAACCAAAACTAATCAAGAGGGACAAAGATGGATATTTCTTATTACTCAAGGGAACCATCCATCAACAGGATATAACAATCATAAATCTGTACGCCCCAAATAATGGAGCACCTACATTCATCAAACAAACGCTTCTTAAGTTCAAGAGTAAAATAGACCACAACACAGTTATTCTAGGGGACTTCAACACACCTCTCTCACCAATGGATAGATCATCCAAACAAAAGCTAAACAAAGAAACTTTAAGCCTCCTCAAAACAATTAACAATTTAGACCTAACGGACATATATAGAATATTTCATCCCTCAGTACATGAATACACTTTTTTCTCAGCAGCACATGGCTCCTTCTCCAAAATAGACCATATTTTATGTCACAAGGCAACTCTCAGCAAATATAAAAAAATAGAGATACTACCCTGCATGCTATCGTACCATAAAGGGATGAAATTGGAAATCAACGACAAAACAAGGAATAAGATAAACACTCCATCAACTGGAAGCTAAACAACATGCTACTGAATGAACAAGGGGTTGAAGAAGACATCAAAGAGGAGATCAAAAAATTCCTAGAGGTAAATGAGAACACAGATACATCATATAGAAATCTCTGGGACACTATGAAGGCAGTAGTAAGAGGAAAATTCATTGCACTGAGTTCATTCCTTAAGAGGAAAAAAACCCAACAAATAAATGACTTAACATCACACCTCAAAGCATTAGAAAAAGAAGAACAGACCAACACCAAGAGCAGTAGAAGACAGGAAATAATTAAAATCAGAGCAGAAATTAATGAAATTGAGACTAAGGAAACCATTCAAAGAATTGACAAAACTAAAAGTTGGTTCTTTGAAAAAATAAACAAAATTGACAGACCCTTAGCGATGCTAATGAAAAGAAGAAGAGAAAAAACTCAAATTACTAACATTCGTGATGAAAAAGGGAATATCACAACAAACACCTCAGATATACAGAATATAATTAGAAATTACTTTGAAAACTTGTACTCTAATAAAATAGAAAATACTGAATGCATTGACAGATTTCTAGAGTCATATGATTTGCCTAAACTGGATGTGGAGGCTATATACAATTTAAACAGATTGATTACAAGCGAAGAAATAGAAGATGTCATCAAAAAGCTACCAACAAGGAAAAGTCCAGGACCTGATGGGTTTACAGCCGAGTTTTATATAAGACTTTCAAAGAAGAACTAATACCAATGCTCTTCAAACTATTTCAAGAAATAGAAAAAGAGGGAGCTCTTCCAGACTCTTTCTATGAGGCCAATATTACATTAATTCCAAAGCCAGCAAAGACACATCCAAAAAAGAAAACTTCAGGCCCATATCTTTAATGAACATAGATGCAAAAATCCTCAACAAAATCCTGGCAAATCGGATACAAAAACATATCAAAAAGATAGTGCACCACGATCAAGTGGGGTTTATCCCAGGGATGTAAGGCTGGTTCAACATTCGGAAATCAATAAACATAATACATCACATCAATAGACTTAAAGACAAAAATCATATGATCATCTCAATTGACGCAGAAAAAGCATTTGACAAAATACAACACCCCTTTATGTTCAAAACACTGGAAAAACTAGGAATATCAGGAACATATCTTAACATTATAAAAGCTATTTATGCAAGGCCCCGAGCTAACATAATCTTAAATGGAGAAAAATTGAAAGCATTCCCTCTAAAAACTGGAACAAGACAGGGATGCCCCCTTTCACCACTGCTATTTAACATAGTACTGGAAACTCTGGCCAGAGCAATTAGACAGACGAAAGAAATTAAAGGGATCAAGATAGGAAAAGAAGAGCTCAAATTAGCACTATTTGCTGATGACATGATAATCTACCTAGAAGACCCAAAAAACTCTACCAGAAAACTTTTACAACTAATAAACGAATTTGGCAAAGTTGCAGGATACAAAATCAATACACATAAGTCAAAGGCATTTGTGTACATCAGCGACAAAGACTCTGAAAGGGAAATGTTGAAAAATACCCCATTTGCAATAACATCAAAAAAAAATAAAATAAAATACCTGGGAATCAACCTAACGAAAGAGGTGAAAGACCTCTATAATGAAAATTATAGAACACTAAAGAAAGAAATTATAGATGAACTCAGAAGATGGAAAGACCTACCTTGCTCTTGGATAGGTAGAATTAATATTGTCAAAATGTCCATACTACCAAAAGCATTATACAGATTTAATGCAATTCCAATCAAAATCCCAATGTCATTCTTCAAAGAAATTGAAATAGAAGCATGAAATTCATCTGGAAAATAAGAGACCCAGAATAGCCAAAGCAATCCTGAGCAAGAAAAGTGAAGCAGGGGGCATCACCATACCAGACTTTAAATTATACTATAGAGCAATAGTAACAAAAACAGCATGGTATTGGCACCAAAACAGACTGGTGGACCAATGGTACAGAATTGAGGATACAGAGACTAATACATATAATTACAGCTATCTTATATTAGACAAAGTTGCCAAAAATGTACAATGGAGAAAGGATAGCCTCTTCAACAAATGGTGCTGGGAAAACTGGAAATTCATATGCAACAAAATGAAATTAAACCTTTATCTCTCACCATGCACAAAACTCAATTCAAAGTGGATCAAGGACCTAGGAATTAGACCAGAGACAATACACCTAATAGAAGAAAAAGTAAGCTCCAATTTCCAACATGTTGGATTAGGCCCCAAGTTCCTTAATAAGAATCCTGTAGCGCAAGAATTACTACCAAGAATTAATGAATGGGATAGATTTAAACTAAAAAGCTTCTTTTCAGCAAAAGAAACAATCAGTGAGGTGAATAGAGAGCCAACTAATTGGGAACAAATTTTTAATACATGCACATCAGATAGAGCACTAATCTCTAGAATATATAAAGAACTCAAAAAACTTTACACTAAAAAAACAAATAACCCAATCAATAAATGGGCTAAGGAATTGAGAAGACACCTCTCAGAAGAAGATACACGATTAGTCAACAAATACATGAAAAAATGTTCAACATCGCTGGCAATTAGAGAAAAGCAAATCAAAACTACTCTATGATTTCACTTCACTCCAGTCAGAATGGCAGCCATCAGGAACACAAGCAACAATAAATGTTGGAGAGGATGTGGGGAAAAAGGCACACTCATACATTGCTGGTGGGACTGCAAAATGGAGCAACCGTTATGGAAAGCAGTATGGAGATTTCTTGGAAAACTGGGAATGGAACCATCCTATGACCCAGCCATCCCATTCCTGGGTCTATTCCCAAAGGACCTAAAAACAGCATATTACAGTGACACAGCTATCTCAATGTTTGTAGCTGCACAATTCACAATAGCTAGGTTGTGGAACCAACCTAGATGTCCCTCAGTAAATGAGTGGATTAAGAAAATGTGGTATATACGCACAATGGAATTTTACTCAGCAATAAAAGAAAACAAATTAATGGCATTTGCAGGTAAATGGATGAAGTTGGAAGACATAATGCTAAGTGAAGTTAGTCTCAAAAATCCAAGTACCAAATGTTCTCTCTTATATAAGGAGGCTATTTCAAAGTATAGTTGGATGGGGGTACATAGGAGGATTAGAGGAACACTAGAATGGTCAAGGGAAGGGAGGGTAAGGGAGGGAGCAAGAGGGGAGGGAGGGGGAGAAAAAAAAAGGTGTTTGAATGAGACGGATATCATTTTCCTTAATGCATGATTGAAGACCTGAATTGTACGAATATACTTTGTATACAAACAGTTGTATGTAAAAAGATACTAAATATATGCACTATGAGTTGTACATATTAAAAATTATAAAAATAAAAAAAAGAGAACATCCATATGAATGATGAATGATGCTTCTCTTTCAAACAGTAGAATATGAGAGAAAAAAGTGTGGACTAAATATCAGTTGCTCCTATTTCTCTTACTTGGATAGAGAATTGAATAGCTTAATCCTGCACTGCCTTCTTCCATGAGTTTATACACATAACCACGGCAGAATTTGCTTTGGCTTGGGGGAAACTACCCATTCTTTTCAACACGTTTGAATGTCACATATTTTATGAGGTAAAGACATGTAATTTACCTAACAAACTTGGGGATTCAGCCATCCTCTTCCATGGATTTCTTGCTGGCATTCAAGGCAAAATTGCAAAATATCAAATGGGGTATTTTTATTACTTGGAAATAATATACACCTAAAATGACAAATCAGATGAAATTTTGCTTGTGCTAAGATAATTTTTGCCCCTTCTACTTTGAATATTTCCTTCAATTGAAGAGAAACATTTCTTCTGTTAACCCCCATATTGAGTGCATTTGATTCACAATAGGATTCTATTTTCTGAGGCTTATTTATGACCAGGATATGTGAAGAACAGACAGTTGTTTACTCTATAAAATTACCAAGGAATTAGAAGGACTTGCAACAGGTTGACTAAGTCCTGGTGAAAGAATGAGATATGTGGACTCAGAATGGGCTGCCTTGCCTCACTGATTATGGAAAGTTTTTAGATAAGGGGAGGCCATGAGCAAAGGGAAAAGTAACATACAGTTTACTGATGAATGCGGGATTGCTGAAATAATTGAATCAATCACACACACACAAATTTGTATTTTAGCTGGATTAAAAAGATATTTGTAGCAGGGCGTGGTGGCTTATGCCTATAATCCCAATGGCTTGGGAAGCTAAGGCAGGAGGATCACTAGTTCAAAGCCAGCCTCAGCAAAAAGTGAGGCGCTAAGCAACTCAGTGAGACCCTGTCTCTAAATAAAATACAAAGTAGGGCTGAGCATGTGACTCAGTGGTCGAGTGCCCCTGAGTTCAATCCCTGGTACCAAAAAAAAAAAAAAAAAAAAAAAAAAAATGTTATTTGAATTTTTAAAAAACCAAGATAATGTATATTCTGTACATAATTTTCCAGTGTTCACCTTTATCTTGCTTAACACAATTCCAATTTATCCTTACTCAAAATGCCTCCTAATCTGTTTATCCAGAAGTAATAATATCTTGATCCTCTGAATGCTCTCTCATAAAGTATATATGTTTTTCTAGTATAGGTAGGTTAATTTGTCTATGTATCTCAGCTGTCCTACTAAGTTGTAAGGCTCTTGAAGGTAGGGATAGTGCCTTTTAAAAACATTGCCTTCAGAGAATTTTCCACAAAATTTGAAGCATAAATGCATAAATGAATATATCTGCTATGAAACATGATCACAGCATGCTAGACACCAACTCCTTAGTGCTGTGAAGATAAAATGCTCCAGGGCAAGTGTGTCAGATCTGACAAAAAGTCTTAGGAAACCTTAAAACTGTTACTGGGAAAAAAATAAACAGTGATAAACAGATCATAAGGTTTATGTTGAAACAAACAAACAAACAAAAAAACATGATGACAACTGAAATTCATTATGCTCAATGTCAGTATGAAATAACAGAAATTGGGACGGTTCTTTGTTAAGGATTTTGTTATTTTAGCCCCCAAAAGGAAGTAGAACCAAGTAGACAGAGTGTAGGAAAGGACATGAAAATATAGCTGCGATGTAAAGGCAGCAGTTTCACTGTGGTGCACTGAAAGAAAGGGTTAACCTAAGCTTGTTAATACTGTTTTAAAAGGAGTGCATATTTTCATTTAAAATGGAGGGGAGAGAAAGTACCTAAGTCAATTCAGTCATTTATGGGTAGGAATAATCTTATTCCTTGCATGATCAAAATATTGTATTGCCATAATATCATTCCTGCTGCTCAGATAATTTGCATAGGTCAAAGAAATTCTCTCCTTCTATCAGAGCAGCAAATCTACTGTTTTATGTAGGGGACCAAACGGTGGAAAAGCCTGAGTTTTATCCCAGTGAAATCTTTTTAGTAGCAAAAGCAGAAATAAGCTAGTATAAAACAGTGGTGTGTATGAGAGGTGTTCTTGTTAATCTGGACACATGTGTGCCAGATTAACAAGAACCAAATGCAAGAAAGCATACCAGAGACTCCAGAGGGAAGGAAGGAGACAGGAATTGGCAGCTCTAAAGTAGCCACTACCTTGATCCTTTCCTTTTTCTTTCTTCCTCTTTAGCATTCATAGTTTCTCATCTTGGCTTTTCCTTTAAACTCTTCTTGAGTTTTCTTTTCATATTTCTCTAGTGATATTATGGAAGTTGGCTTCCTTTTAGCTACCAAATTTAGATATGCTCAAGTCAGGTTAATCAGCAGAAAGTAGTATTTATCTCTTGTTAACATAATTTTCTGGGAGACAGAATGGTCCAGCTTGGTACATGTGATGTCTAATCAAATAAAACTAGAATATTGGTGTGAGATATGGGATAGATGGAATATTTCCCAGTTTGCAAGATCTGCCACTCTTAATGGCCACTCTTCAAAGATTAGACTATGGTAAAAAATTCTTGAAAGGAAAGTTGTCAGAGATATTGAGACTCAAAATACAAAATGGTGTCCCCAGAGACAACAAGATGATAGAATAGGTAATAATAATTTTTCAGTGCCCTCTCAATTGCAATCAACTCAGGAATTGACCTTAAGGTCTTCTCTTTACTGTTTTCTGAGGTGCTTACTAATCACCTTAGTAAGGAAACCAATTCAGTGTCTCTGAACAATGTAAATCTTTTTTTACTTTTCATTCTGATCACTTTTTCTCAAAATTTTTAGGTAAACTGTATCCAAAATGCATTTGTACACATATATATGCATGTGAACATAGTCACAAATGTGTATTTACATTACATTTTGAAAGATAATAGCTACTATTTATTAGGCCTTGGCTAAATACCAGGCGTTATTATTAGAAGCACATAGATACTATCTCATGTGATCTTTAAAGCTAGATGTTGTTAGGAATATCAATAGGTCCCCATTTCTCAGAGAACAGTTCCCACCCAGGGATGGTGCTATACCCACTGCCCTGCCTTCTCCCACCAATGCTCCCCTCAAGGCCAGTCAAAGCTTCCCTTCCAGGCCAGTCAAACCTCCCCTAAAGGCCAGTTAGAGCTGCACATGCCGCCTAAGCCTATGTGCCTAAACCTAAGTACCTAAAACAGTAAGTGCCTGACGTGCCTAGAACCAATATCTTTAGACCCTCATGGCCTAATTACCATATGACAGATACCCCAAACTGTAGATATAAGCTGAAGCTTGCACGTTCTCTCTCTCTCTCTGTCTCTCTCTGCTGAGGCCCCTGCTTCCTGCTCCCTGCTGCTGCCCCTACTTACAAGATGCTGCCGCTATCTCTACTACTACTGCTCTCCTCCCTGCTCCCGCAGCCCCCTTGCTGCTTCCCAATAAATCTCTTAGCAGTATCTCTGTCTCTCAGTGTGGTTACTCGCCATTCATATGTGAAGTGATCACAATGCAAAAGGATTGAATAACCTACCCAGAGTCACATTGTGAAGTTGTGGCTATGACTGTAGTAGAGGGTAAAAAGGTGATATTTAAAACCATACCTGCATATCATGGATTGGGAGTGACTGTCTGTTTGCACTATTACTGGTGCTGCTACAGCAGCTACTATATTATGTGCTATGGGTTGAATTGTGGCCCCACTAAAGGTATATTTAAGTCCTAATCCCCAGTCCCTCAGAATGGAACTATTTAGAAATAGTGTGGCTGGGGCTGGGATTGTGGCTCAGCAGTAGAGTGTTTGCCTAGCACATGCAAGGCCCTGGGTTTAATCCTCAGTACTACATTAAAAAACAAACAAACACAAAAACAAACAAAAAACAGGTGTTGTGTCCAACAACAACTAAAAAATAAATATTAAAAAAAAGAAATAATGTTTATGCAGATGTAATTGTCTATGATGAAGCCATACCAGAATAGGTCAGGAGCTTAATTCAATACAATTTGTGGTGTTATAAGAAGAGATACAAAGACACAGATACATCTGGGGGGAATGCCATGTGACAACACAGATTAAGATTTAAATGCTTCAGCTTCAAGCTAAGGAATGACTAGGATTGCTAGCAATCCACCAGAAGCTAGAAGAAATGCTAGGACAGTTTCTCTCTGCATGTTTTAGAGGGAGCATGGCATTCCCAACAACTTGATTTTGGTTTCTAGCTTTTGTTCATATAACACAATAAATTTGTGTTGTTCTAAGCCACTAATTTTGTGGCACTTTGTTCCTGACGCACTAGGAAACTAGTGCTACATCTTCTAGAAAAGACCATAGTCCTAGAGTCAATTCTTTCTCTATGTAATCATTCCTTAGCTGTGTATCTTGAAGGGTGGTTTTGGACATATTACTTCTTTTAGTAGACTGATAAGAATTTAGATCAGAAATGACAATCTTGGAAAATGAGGTGAGAAAGTAAGATGAGAATTTGAAGGTAGTGAAAAAAATCAGCAAAATGGTAAGGGGATGGGGATGGAATGGGGGGATGCAAGCTAGAGTGTCCATTTGGAAATTCTAAGTAAGGAGTGTCTAATACGGGTGATCCATTAGTAATGGAAGATTATGCATTCATTAATTTATCTACTTGCCAAGATTCATTTGTAACCTTTACATCAATACTAGTGTTGCTTTTGCAGTCATTTGTAGACATGTGCAGAGCAGGAAAAGAAAAAAATAAAATGGGTCATTTGATGGCCTGGTCCCAGCTTGAGGTCAATGAACAAATCAGTGCTTTGGTTTCTTATTTCAGTCTTCATATTGTAAATAGGTGCCTTTTTGTAGTATTTGAGATATATATATATATATATATATATATATATATATATATATATATATAATATAAAATGAAGGAGCCTATAATCAAGGAGATAGCTAAAGATTGCGGTTAGCTGAGAGCCATAAAAGAAGTTCTAGTTTCCACCTGATAGTAATACATTATCCAAAGAATCTTTGTATGCCCGTGAACACTGTGTGACGCACCTGTAAGCTCGAGCTGTAAGCACGTGTCCTTGTTAAAGCGATATGTATATAACTGGGTGAGTTTAGTTAGTGTGTGTGGGAAGAAGAAGAAGGTGGTGGTTGGAGTTAGAGCATTTGGAGTGATTGCTGGAGCTGGAGAGAGAAGAAGAATAAAAGACCTTTTTTCATTTTCATCCTGCCTCCGAATTTTTCTGCGGCGTTCGTTGCTCCAAGCGGTTTCCGCTTCAGGCAGCAACAAGTGGTGGCCTATACAGGGAATTCGGCGGCAAGGTAAGAAAAAAGAAAATTTAAAAAATATGGGAGCGAATATAACAAAAAGTTGGTTTATAAAAGCCACGAATGAAATTTTTGATAGCAAGAACTCAGAGGATAGTGAGAAAAGTGAACAAGAAAGCATATCCTCTGACTCAGTTGAGACCAGCAAGGAGAGCAGTAACATAAATTCAAAAGTAAGAACTGCAAAAGCCATCAGAAGCTTAATAAAATTAGCTGAGGAGTATGTACTCTCCTTAGAAGCTGAAACTCAGGATACTAGTGAAAGTGATAATAGTAACAAGGAGCCAAACCATGAGAGTACGGTCTCCTCCTCTGAGCCAGTTAGGAATTATGAAGCTAGTAGTGAGGAGGAATCAAAAAGCGATTCAGGGAGCACAGTCTCCAATAAAAAGAACAAAAAGAAATTAAAAAAGAGAAAAGACCGTCAAATAGAGGGACCACTAGTGCCCTCTGCTCCTTCATGGATAGAATACCTAACAGAAACAATAAGGAGTATTGATCAGAATGTAAGTGCCCTTGAGGTAGAAATTGGCGGCCTTTCTGAGCGCTTATACGCTCTCGAACAATATAGACCGCAGGAGCACCTAGAACTGCCAGTATTTCAAAATGAAGAGGGACAAAGATATCACGAGTCCCTAGACTTTAAAACAATAAAGAATTTTAAAGAGGCGGTAATGACCTATGGGCCTCAAGCTCCGTTCACATTAAGTATGATAGAGTCACTTAACACCCTAACCTTAGCCCCCTCAGATTGGAAAAGTCTATGCAGAGCGGTACTAAGTGGGGGACAATACCTAATCTGGAAAACTCAATTCCAGGAACTTTGTTCAGAAATAGCAAAGAGAAATGCTGCAGCAGGTTTCCCTCAACGCAATATAGATATGCTCACAGGGGAGGGTCAGTTCGCCGAACTACAAAATCAGCTACAATACGATCCCGGAGTGTATGCCCAGATACACACTGCAGCTGTGAAAGCCTGGAAGACAATATCAGGCACAGGGGATCTGCAAGGCAGCCTATCAAAAGTTATACAAGGGCCTAACGAACCTTACGCTGATTTTGTAGATAGACTCTTAAAAACAACATCTAGAGTTTTTGGCGAAGTCGAGCAAGCTATGCCTCTAGTTATCCAATTAGCGTATGAGAATGCTAATAAATATTGCCAGGATGCAATAAGGCCGTGGAGAAGTAAAAAAGACTTATCAATTTATATCAGACTGTGCAAAGACATTAACGAGGCTGTTATCACAGGCAACGTAATTGCTGCAGTGATGAAAAATTCCTCCCCTCAAAATTCCCAAAGGTTTCAACCTAGAACAGGATATTCCAGACAAAAGTATTATAATCAACCAAGATATGCTAAGCAATATCCCCCAAGGGTAATAAGATCAAATTCATACCGCGCTCCAGGCCGATGCCCCAGGTGCAAAAAGGGTATACATTGGGCCAATCAATGCCATTCCAGATATGATATATATGGAAATGATTTATCAAGGATTTCAAAAAACGGGGCACGGGGCCCAATGCCCCGGGGCCCACAAATGTACGAGGCACTAGAGGAGGAATGCGCACTAGAGGAGGAATGCGCACTAGAGGAGGAATGCCCTCAGATCCAAATGATTCCTCGTCACAATCCCTCCTACCCATTAACTCCCTTATCAGAGGGAGAAGAGGAAGTGCAGGATTAGATCTCTGTTATACTGCCCGGATGGTCCTGACACCTGAAATGGGGGTTCAGCTGATTCCTACGGGAATCAGGGGACCTCTCCCTTCAGGAACTGTGGGACTAATCCTTGGGCGTAGTTCCAAGAGTTTATTAGGCTTTAATGTTATACCAGGGGTTATTGATTCAGATTATAATGGAGAGATTAAAATAATGCTAAGTACACACAGGGGTATCATCTCCGTAAATCAAGGAGACAGAATCGCACAGCTGCTCCTCATTCCCAGTCTCCATAGTTCTTTTTTAAAAGCATGCCACAAAAGAGAAATAGCAGAGCATTCGGTTCCACTGGTTCAGGACCTATGGCTTTCTGGGTTCAGGATTGTTCACGAAGGCCGATGTGCAAATTAAAAATTCAAGGTATAGAGATGGAGGGGGCTGATTGATACAGGAGCTGACTCTTCCATCATAAATCTACAACAATGGCCTAAGCACTGGCCTCTACAGAAAGCCTCAACCAGTTTAAGAGGCTTGGGATATAGTAATACCCCAGCACAAAGTGCTGTAATCTTAAATTGGCAAGACAATGAAGGCCATACAGGAACATTCCAACCTTATGTTTTAAACAGCTTGCCAGTTACCCTATGGGGAAGAGATATCTTACATCAAATGGGGCTACACCTAGCAACCAAGCCTGCAGGTGTTAAGAATAAAAATCCTAATCATAATAAAAAAGGCAAAGGACATTTTTTCTAGGGGCCACTGAGAAAACAATTTTAAAAATACCATGGCTCTCTAATAAGCCAGTTTGGGTCCCTCAGTGGCCCCTATCCAAAGAAAAATTGCAAGCGGCCCATCAATTAATTAAAGAACAATTAGAAGCAGGACACATAGAGCCTTCCACCTCTCCCTGGAATTCTCCCATATTTGTAATTAAGAAAAAATCGGAAAATGGAGACTATTACAAGACCTAAGACAAATTAATAAAACAATGCAAATTATGGGACCTACCCAACCTGGACTTCCTAATCCTGTGGCTATTCCAAAAAACTATTACCTTATAACTCTTGATATAAAGGACTGTTTCTTTTCCATTCCCCTACATCCTCTGGATGCCCCCAGGTTTGCTTTTTCAATTCCTTCTATCAATAATAATGGCCCAGATAAAAGATATCAATGGAAAGTATTGCCGCAGGGAATGGCAAATAGCCCTACACTGTGCCAACTATATGTGGACAGAGCTATACAGCCCATTAAAAACAAATATCAAGACCTCATGTGTCTACACTACATGGATGATGTTTTATTAGCTCACCCTAATCAACAAATCTTATTTAATATATTTAGTGAAATAACAAAAAATCTTAAAAAATATGGATTATATATAGCAGAAGAAAAAGTTCAAAGCAGATCACCTATACTATATTTAGGCTTTAAAATCATGGATACTTTTGTTAAACCCCCCAAAATTCTAATAAGTAAAGAACATTTGACCACCCTCAATGATTTCCAAAAATTATTGGGAGACATTAATTGGCTTCGCCCTACACTAAGCCTCACTACTGGACAATTAAAACCTTTATTTGACATCATTCGCGGGAACCCTGATCCATCCTCACCGCGAACATTAACTCCTGAGGCCAGGAGAGCTCTAAAATTAGTAGAACAGGCCATTGAAAGATCCCATTGCGATAGATTTGATTTTGCACAACCACTAATATTGATTATTATTCCTTCACAATATACACCAACAGGAGTATTTTGGCAACAGGGACCTATATTATGGATACATTTGCCTGTCTCTCCTAAAAGTACAATTGAGTCTTTTACCTCCATGGTGGCTAAACTTTATTCTTCAAGGACTTAAAACCTCTACTAAAATATTTGGAATTCATCCCGCTACTATTATTACTCCTTATTCATCGTCACAGGTTGAATATTTGTGCTTCAATGATAATGATTGGGCTATAGCTAGATGCTCTACTTCTGCAAATTTTGACAATCATATTCCTAAATCTCCTATACTGTCCTTTTGTATCAATCATCCTATCATATTCCCACAGGTAATAAAAAATCAACCCATTCCTAAAGCATTTAATGTATTTACAGATGGATCCTCTAACGGTACTGCTGCAGTAGTCACTCAAAATGAAAAAATGATTCATATCACTAATCAAAAATCAGCTCAATTAGTGGAACTCGAAGCTATAATAATAGCTCTGGAAAATTTTAAAGAACAGCCTATGAATATTTTTTCAGACAGACACTATATTGTACATGCTGTCCCAAAATTGGAGCTAGCAGGTCCAATAGCACCACATACTCCAGCTTTTAAATTGTTTTCTCAAATCCAAAATCTCCTATGGCAACGAAAAGAACCTTTATTTATAGGTCACATAAGAGCTCACACTAATCTGCCTGGTCCTCTCCATGAAGGTAATCAAAAAGCTGATGCCCTCACTAAAACAATATTTATATTTACTACAGTACAACAAGCTACTTTATTTCATTCCCAGTTCCACGTTAACAGCACTACCTTAAGACAAAAATTTAAAATCACAAAAGAACAAGCTCGTAGAATTGTAAAAGAATGTCCATCTTGTGTAACACTTTTGCCCAATCCACATTATGGGGTTAACCCACGAGGTTTGATGCCTAATCATTTGTGGCAGATGGATGTCACACATGAGCCAAGTTTTGGAAAATTACGATTTATTCATGTCACCATAGATACATGCTCAGGCATGATTTTTGCTTCTTTACATTCCGGAGAAAAAAGTTAAAGATACTATATATCTCATTGTCTGCAAGCTTTTGCCGCATTGGGCATCCCCAAAATGCTTAAAACAGATAATGGCCCTGCATATACATCCACATCCTTCAAACAATTTTGTACAAAGTTCAATATTATCCACAAAACAGGTATCGCTTATAATCCTCAGGGACAAGGAATAATTGAAAGAGCAAATCGGACACTTAAAAATATGTTACTAAAGCAAAAAGATGGAAACTGGAAAAATCCTAAGGACAGATTGGCAGTTGCCCTGTTTACCCTAAATTTCTTAACTTTAGATTCTAATGGACATTCGGCTGGAGATAGACACTGGAACCCACACCAACAACATAAACCTTTGGTTTACTGGAAGGATGTTCTCTCAGGTACATGGAAGGGTCCAGACCCAGTATTAATTTGGGGGAGAGGATCTGTTTGTGTTTTTCCAAAGCACGAATCCTCTCCAATATGGATACCATCTAGATTGATAAAGCAGGTACAAAGTCAAAAGGATCAAGACGAAGTTATTGAGGAGTCTAGATTGAATAAACAAGTACAAAATCAAGAGGACCAAAATGAAGGTATGGAGTGATTCCCTTAAGAGTCCTCCATTAAATTTACAACTTAAATTTCATCTTCCCGGTCGGGACAAGAAGATCTCTCTTCAGTGTATACACAATTGTATTTTTTTTCTTTTATATATGTCTTTATGTCTGTGCATTTGTCTAAATTTCATGTTAATGTGATGTCACAAATATATGTTTATATGTGTGTCTGTCTAGTGTGACGTCACAAATAATTAAGCGCTTATGAAAAAAAATAGGTAGATAGATATAGATTCAAATAATGTTAATTCATTTAAGCTTAGAATATTCTAATTAGATAATCAATAGATAGATAGATAGATAGATATTCATATAAGTTCAGAATATTTTAATTAGATAATCAATTATAATGATAATCAATTTTGATTTATAGTTGTCTCCGGGACTTCTCTTCAGCTGTGAATATGTTTAATGTTGTATAACCTGATATTTTGGTGTTTCCGACATAGGATCGTTTATTTGTTATTAACTTCATTTGTTTAATAGCTGATTAATTTGAATTATTTCAACAGGTATAGGATTGCTGTGTATATAGAGACTCGAGGATTCCAGCTAACAAATTATTTTTCCAAAGTGCCTTTAGCTTTTCTTTATCTTTAATGCAGTAAACACCCTCAGTTTCTCTTTGATTATTTCTGAATGTGATATTTTGCCAGCTTATGTTTGTGGGAGCTTAAGCAGCAATGTGTGTGAGCAGAGATCAACTTTTATTTTCTACTCTAATAATTCTTTTTTTAGTTGGACAGCTCACCTTTTGATCTCAGTGCTGGAATAGCACTGCCTTTCCCTTAATAATGGATGCTTGAGTTTTTAGGTAGCGGGCCCTGAAGATTTGCCGGTGGAAATGTCTAGACATAAAAAAGACGGCTGCTGCTACAACTGCAAGGACCGCGGTCGCTGCAAGCATCCCTGCTGCTCAAGCATCAAACAACCTAACCAGTAGTGTGGCCTCTGCTCTGCATGCATGGGGCCTCCTGAATCTATGTGTTATAACTTATGGACATTTTGATTTTCCATTATTTTGGGACATTACGGGACAATGCCTTGCGGGTATTTGTCTAAGAGAACTCAGTGCGTTACTTGATGAAACTAAGGGCAGCTGATTGGCTTAAAGAACTTGATACGCTATGGAAACTTGGCTCGTCAGCAGTGGACGGCTGTTAGTCAACACACAGTCGATCCTGAAGGGCTCTATTGGATGGCTGGTTAGCCTATGACGGGTAAGATCCCCAGAAGGGGACAACCTAAGACACGGCACAGTCGCACGGGACAGTCTAATGTGGCCGGCATGTCAACCTAAGCCAGGAGTCAGGACAGCCTAGACTCCCATGACGGGTAAGAATGTCGGTTGCACTTGGACGTCCTAGAACATCCCCTCTTTTAAAACTAAAAGGGGGAAATGAAGGAGCCTATAATCAAGGAGATAGCTAAAGATTGCGGTTAGCTGAGAGCCATAAAAGATGTTCTAGTTTCCACCTGATAGTAATACATTATCCAAAGAATCTTTGTATGCCCATGAACACTGCGTGACGCACCTGTAAGCTCGAGCTGTAAGCACGTGTCCTTGTTAAAGCGATATGTATATAACTGGGTGAGTTTAGTTAGTGTGTGTGGGAAGCAGAAGAAGGTGGTGGTTGGAGTTAGAGCATTTGGAGTGATTGCTGGAGCCAGAGAGAGAAGAAGAATAAAAGACCTTTTTTCATTTTCATCCTGCCTCCGAATTTTCCTGTGGCATTCGTTGCTCCAAGTGGTTTCCACTTCAGGCAGCAACATATATATATATATGTATATATATATATATATATATATATATATAAATATATGTATAAAATTTGCTGTTTAAAATGGCCCCCATACATAGTGCTGAAATAATGTCTAGTGTTCCCAATCACAAAAAGGCCTTACAGAAAAAATAAATGACTTATGTAAGTTTAAATAATTCATTAGTTATAGTGTCTTGGCTGTGAGTTCAATGTCAATGAATCAACTATATATTAATTAGGGTGGCTTTAAACAGAAGCACACACAAAACAGTGTTCTTTATCAACTGGGTGCTTATTACATGTTAAAAGGTTGCATCTCAGTAACATCTCAGTAAAATGTGCAATGGCTCACTGAACCTCACCTTCCTTTCTTCCCAGAGCAAGGCATCAGCATTGCTAATTCAGTATGTAGACTTTGCAGAATATTGCTACTGTGAACAACAGGAATCAACAGTATTTATTTAAATTTATTTTCTTAGTGATTTGATGGTGTAATCTCTTCACCATGATTCATAAGATTTCAGAAAAATTACACTGCAACTTGTGCTTGCAGTTTATTTTGTGTTGTGGGGCAGGAGAGCAAGAGGAGGACAAGGCAAAGAGTGTTAGGTTTTTCCAGCTGAGAGAGATAAGAAAGAACAAACTCTCAAGAAAGAAAGCAGAAAAATTAGAACACAAATTCTGAGCTAGCATTTAAATAGGCAAGGCCCCCATTTTGAAGCACATGTGGTCTTCTACAAGGCATTGAATGGGGATTTGAGATGTTTGTTATTACATGTTAATGGGCTGCATCTCAGTAACACAGTACAGATGTGTTTGATTTCCTTTGCCTTGACTCTTAAACATGAAACTTGTTTAAGTTCTAAAAGATTTACTAGTGTCAGTTATGCCAAGAACATTATTTTAATCTGGCCTACTAGAATTAGGACTTAATGTTAAAAGCTTGATTTAGGTTTATAGAAAATGGACTATGAAGATAAGAATGATGAACAAACATGGAATAAGATAAATCCTTAGGAATTTATTTCAGAAAACCAGAAGAAAGATGACAGCTCCTTGGGTTAGGGATATAGCAATGAGGACACTAGAAGACAACCATGGTATTGTATGCACAATCATTTTAAAGATAAAACTAATGGAAATTTCTAATGAATCAAGAATTGAGAGAAATCTTGGGTATAATAAAGAATATGATCATTTTAAAAAAGACATTTTTGTAATGGTGTCGGAGTGAGCAAACAAGAATTCAATAGCTCGTGGTCGCAATGTCTTGTGATTCCCAGGGAGTCAGTCCAGAAAGCCTAAGGTCAGGGTGAGGATCTAAATGATCTAAATCATAGCAGAAATAATTTATTAGATCATTATTTGACTCCAAATAATACTGATTACTATAAACGTTAATTTTACCTGATTACTATAAAGAACATGAGCTGTGATAATGTGCATGATTCTATTTGGCTCTAAGTATCTAGAATAGCCGTGCAATGTTTTGGTATTACTCAGCACTTTATGGGGCATGGAACTCTATATTTGGGGAATCCACAAGTCTGTGTGTTTCTTGTTAGAAATGTTTGACTTTGACTAAAAACCCTTCTTCAAGCTATCAGTGTTAGTCCAATACCACGTGTAAATGAACCTCCTTGCTGGATAATGATCACTACAGGGTAGAAGTGCTTTCTTCAGCCTCAATAGTGTTCTAAAACTTCAATAGTGTTAATGAGCTTCAGGACTGAACTCTCCTGGTGTGAAAGAACCCATAATAATGCTGGGAAATAAAAACTGTTTTTTTTTAATGGTTCAAATGCTCAATCACCAAAACATCTATACTCACTTGTAAGTTCAAGACAATAAAAGTTTTCCCAAAGGGTTTGTTTTAAACTTTTCTGTTTTTTTGTCTTAACTACTTCTTTGTCTCCTCCTTACTCATTCTCATTTTCTTCCCCTTTTTCTATATCCTCTTCTTTCTTCATTTACTAAGTAATTCTCTTTGTTTATAATGTACTAGATGGACCTCAGCTGTGGCTTCCAACTGTGGAATCCAGTATTTAAACCCATCACACATTCCATTGGACTACCCTTTCATATTCCCAATGAGCAAATTGTGCATTTCTACTCTACAAAGAAACTGCTGGCAGCACACACATTCTACTTGTCTCAGGCTTTGGCATAGGCCATTGAGGTTGTTCAGTTTTACTAGTGTCCATATCTAGTCAATTGAGATTTTGCTTTTTTCTGAGTCATGATGTGCTAGCAGCAGGTGGAGAGACTTTAGTGGTGGTGGTGGTGATGAGAGGAGTTATTTTAAAGTCATTAACCTGAAAATGTGTCTCACTGATCATTTGACACCCAATATTTTCCAGAAATATCCACATCTGCATTCTTAATCCTCCACAATAACATATCCAAAGCATGTGGTGTGTTTATCAAGACATACTATATAAAAACAGCATTCCATGCTTAATGTGTTTGGGAAATGCTGGGTTCAATGAGTTTCTTTATTGTGTGAATTACCAAAAGCTAATGTGCTTCTTCATTTTGCAAGTTTCTAAAATTCCCATAAGGAAGATGACCACAAAATATTAAGAAATATCTCCTGGGGTAAGTGTTCTATTCCCTGCTGTTTCACAATTATGAGCTTCCTGTGTCATATGGGAGAACTAACTTTGAGGGCATTCAAAAAAGCAGTTGTGAGATCAATGGAAGCAACTTAACCAACTGATTATTGTCTTCACTGTGGATAAGCACAATGCATTCAAAGTGAAAGTGTCTCCCTGGAGTTACATTCTGCTACTTAAGTCAACTTTTGCACAAAGTTTAACAAGAAGGGGTCCCTACATGGAAAACTTTGACCTTGAGTGAGGACACAGCTTAGGGGAAGTTGACAAATGCCCAAGCTTTGAGCTCTGATTGTTGTTTCTTTTGATTTCGGTCCTGCAATTCTCATACTGCAGGAAAAATGTCTTAATTTCTTAGAGTTCTTTGCACCCCTAATAGGGAAAATTGTTCTTCTTTTAAGTTGAGTATTAAACTATAACTTCACAAGAGGTTGTCCAGAAGCAAAAATTGAAGTATTTGAGCATTAATTAAATTCGTACTGATTGTACACTATAGGTCTTAGCTTATTCTGGTCGCTATTTATTGTGTTATGCCATGAAAGTCCTGGTGCCTGAGGGCCAGCTTCTGATAACACACAGGAACAGAGCCAAATTTATACTACAGCCATGTAAAGAAAGTAAGAATAACTAATAATCTTATTCGATTTTCAACTAGAATTCTTTGTAGAATAAAGCCCTAGGCAAAGGGAAATATAATAATAAGAGATAAAACTGTCATGCAATTGACTTTACAATGATTGCTTGCTCTATAGATCAGCATCTTAGCCTCTGACTCAGGAGACCTATTGGATCTTGGAAGATACCCCAACTTTCCCTTAGTCAATTTACTTTCTCACCCAGAAAAATATAGCTCCCTGTATATAGTCATGTACTTTGTTTGATTTTATGCCAGCCATTATGAGGTTGTCTTGAGACAGTTACATTGACCATCTATAATGTCTGGTAAGAGAGGTGGCTGTGTTCTAGAAATCTCTGATAATTGTGAGTTACCAGAGAAAGCATTTATTTTTAAAATATTCCAACAATATTTATTAGGTTCTCCTTGTGCAGTACTTTTCTAGGTGTTTGACATCCAGAGAAACCAGATATTTCTCAATACAATTGTGCTAGCATGTGTTTACAATAATGTTACTTTCACACTTGTATTTAATCAATAATTGTTAGAAAATGAAGCAGCCATTTCTTGGGTTGTTCAGCCAACTCCCATTCGACTCCTCAGTTACACAAACCTGGTTTACTGATCACAGTTTGTTGATCCAGGGGAAGATATCTGACCCACAGAGCTGTGTCAAGAAAATATGGTGCTCGAGAAAAATGGCCCACAAATCCTTGTCATAATTTTCTCTGGGCTTGTCTGCTTTCTCTTTAGCCCTTCGGCACTTCCTTTTATTATATCAGTGACTTCAGTTTTATTTGGACAAAAAAAAATTTTTTTTTTTACCTTATATACCAGAAGTATTTTCTTCTTAAAACAAGAATGTGTACAAGATCAATAAATGTTTTAGATAGTCGTCCAACCAAACTATAATAGTAAACCAGCTTACTGTAGTCCATACCATTAAGCACAATTTTAACAAAGTTTCCATTCCATTCAGCACTATGTGGGATGCTTCTCATTTAGTTTCTAATGCCTTCTCATTCTCATTACACTGGCAACTTACTGCTGTCTTAGTGCATTGTTTTTGAGCTTGAAGCTGCCTTTTGGACTTTTGGACCAATCCTGCTTTTCTGGGTTGGCCTTGTTCTCTGCGTGATTTTGTTGTAGATTCATTACCGTGACTTCCCCACTCTTGACTGTCTCCTACAGGATCAGCTACTCTATCTTTAGTCTGCTTTGTTTGGAGCAATGAATTAATCTGTCCTGCCTCTCCACAGGTAGAATATGAAGTACATAGTTCAGATAAAGTATGAATAATGATATATTATGGCTTAGGAGTTAGAATTTTGACATGACTTTTCCAGCTTCTCCCAATATACTCCGAGGAGTGTAAAGTATAAAGATGTTCAAATTTATATGTAGTAACTGGACTTGAAATGTGGGGCAGTACAATAACCAAAAACTGAGATTGTGGTAGAATTCTACTTTTACAATTATATAAGCCAAACATAAAAAAGGACAGGATGATTAGTAGTTCATCCTATTCTGCTGTAGTTCAATGTTTTCAAAGAGTAAACATCAGTTCATCTTTAAGACTCTTCTTCAGTGTCTGTGAAGTTTTTTTCTGACTGCTCAGGCAAAATTGCTGGTTCTGTGTCTGGCTCCACTGTACCTGGAGCACACTTCCACATCATCACCTCTGACACATGGCTGAATATGTCCACTGATGTATCTGCTACTCATCCTATGCTAGGAAATATATTTCAGAAGCAGTGGCCTTATCTTGTGTTTTCTTTATTCCCTGAGTCTGACACAAAAATGTGCTTAGTATATTTTAGAAATTTTTGAGCATTTTGGAACCAAAAAATATTTTAAGATTATATTGATCTTTTACTTTCTACCTATCAAATCCTACTTGACTATCAACTCACCTCATTATTATGGAATTTCTGATTTTATTCCATTTTCCATTCATATTGTTTTACAAGTAGGTTTATTTTGGTGTCATAAGATTATATCTGTATAAATCTCTTAATCATCCTAATCTACTCTGTGGATAAAGTTCATGTCTTGGCTGTATATTTAGTATTTTAAGCAAATATCATCATCTTGATAGTAATCCTGAAGAAGATGGTGCTAGAGCTCAGAAGTGAGGTTGAAATAGCTAAAGTAATTGGCTTTTAAGTTTGGAAAACTTTGAACTGACTTGGCTTAGAACAATAATTTCTTTTGTAGTGAGTTTTAAGAGGTGTACTCCTTATATACAAATTAATACAATTAAGAGCATGACTCAAAGATGGAAATATAGTTCCTATAATAGATGCCATGTTTAATAGGCTAAAACCACTAGTTCCAAAAAGAACAGACTTTTTAAGTTTCAATATAGACCTACAGTTTTCACAGTACAATTTGTGGAAGAAAGTATTCCATATGAGTCTGTTAAAATCTGAAAATTTGCTAGGCACCCTGGCACACACCTGTAATCCCAGTGGCTCAGGAGGCTGAAGCAGGAGGATTGTGAGTTCAAAGCCAGCCTCACCACAGTGAGGCACTAAACAACTCACTGAGACCGTGTCTATAACTAAAATAAAAGAAAGGGCTGGGGATGTAGTTCAGTGGTTGAGTGCCCCTCAGTTCAATCCCTGATACCTTCCCCCCAAAATCTGAAAATTTTTATTAATGAAATTGGTAGGAAGATTGATAAATATCTGACATAACTCTAAGCTGGACTTACTCCAACAGTGAAACATAGTTTCAATTCAAGGCCAAGAATTAATTGCCAAAAGAGACCTTCTATAATCTCTTTCTGTTTGTACAATGACAGGTAAATGTGCCAAATAGTGGTTACTCTGTTATCCTGAGTGAGGGTGATGGGGAGTAAAGCTGCTGTTGAATTTGTTATACATGTAATATGAGTGCAAGATTAATGTTTGTGGCTTTAGCCACAGAAACTTGAGGGCTAATTGTTATTGCAGCATAGCTAACCTGATTGATACAACAGGATTGTGTCAATAGGAAAATTTGGGGTGGAAAAGGAAGGGTTGACTTGAATAATTTAGGTCTAAATTATTAAACTATGGAGGCCTCATCAAATCATAGCTTTTTACTAAAAGTGACACCAATGTATGATCAGTTTGTATAATGGGATTTATCCACATTTTAGTTTTAGAGGTCTGTAGTAAACTTACTAAGAAGGATCTGAAGTTGCTCATCCACTTTAGTGTAAGGTGGGAAGAACTTCAGAAACTATTAGATAAAAAAAAAATGAGCACTTAAATTACATATTTCAGCTGTTTGTCTTCCTTTTATAGCATGTACATATTAATTAAATCATAGGGGCAAAGAGATACTTCTTCCTCAGAAAATATTCAAGGAATTTTTCCATGACTTTTAGGCAATAGAATTTCATAAAATGTTTTTAACTTTACTTCTTTGATATTCTTTTCACAAGTAATCTTTTAGTTGATGCTTACTTGTTTTGTTAAATGACAGAGCATGAAGAAACGCTTATTGAGCTCAATAGCAATTTTATCAAAGTAATATCTGTGATCATGTGTGATCATGGATGCCTTGGCTGTGAACATTTTCTAAGAAATGGAGATGTACCAAACTTCCCCAGAGCAGCCATACCCAAACTTTCTCACCTAGTGAGTCTGATCCCAGAATACAGTTTTCTGATTCCCTGTCCAGGACTCTTTAAACTGTTATCATACTTCTTAAGCAGCTATCCACTATTTAATGTGTACTGGGGATACTAAATATCACAGTTCTGAAGAATTTTCCAGGTGTTGTGGTGCATGTCTATAATTCCAGAGGCTCAAGAGGCTGAGGTAGGAGGATTGCAAGTTCAAAGCCAGCCTCAGCAACTTATGAGGCACTAAGCAACTTAATGAAACCCTGTCTTAAAAAAATAAAAAGAGATGGGGACGCTCAGTGGTTAAACTTCCCTGGGTTCAATCTCTGGTACAATAAATAAATAAATAAATAAATAAATAAATAAATAAAAGGCTGAAGAATATAATCAGATAAATAATTTAACAGGAAGATGCAGTACTAATACATATGTTTACAAATCCTTGGCAAGCAGGTAGCACCCAATAGATGTATTACTGAAGAAAAAAGTAAAGTGTTCAATTAGCAGAAAATCAATACATGCTATACAAATGAAAGGAATGTCTAATTACTAAGGTGAAACTATCAGAAAAGTCTTGAAAATAAGAATGAAAAAGAAGTACATATAGAATTTGGGTATTTGGGTATATATGAGAAATGAAGAAGATGGTTCCTTCACACAGAATCCAACATGAGCCATAGCACAGGAACCTTTCGCCTTTAGATTCAGCAAGTATCTGGTGTGGTAGATTGGATTGTAGTAGGAAGTTTCTATATGAGAGTAATAGATGTAGCAATAAGAAGTAGAAATAGAAGAGTGAGAGATGAAAAAGTAATATAGGACTGTATTACTGTACTGTGGAGTATTTTTACATTTAATTTAATGTGGTAGTAAATGTAGAGTTTTGAAAAATTAATTTTTTTAAAAAATTTCTTCGTTTTGGTAAAATCTAATATAGAGTAGGGTTTTTTTTGTTTGTTTGTTTGCTCTTATGAATTCTGGAAATTAAAATCAAAACTTTGTACATGATGAATGGATTGTATTTTCAGACAAATACCTTCAGATTAAGTTTAAGAAACATGGATCTATTTTGTAAAACAAATTTATTGAAGTATAATTTGTGCGGGATGGAGTGCATTCATTTAAAGTGTACAATTTGATGACTTTTAATGAGTTTTAGAATATCATCCCAATAAAGGTATATAACATTTCTATTACAGTGCCAAGATCACAAAATAAACTATGAATTTTTGTTTCGACTTTGCTATTGGTTCACCACTCTTATCCAAACTTTTACTAAGCTGTGCACCAGCTTGTTTAATTCAGGGTTAATGTGTGGGAAAAATTAGACAATGAGATCTTAAATTACTGAAGAGTATGAGTTGCAATGCAAATTTACGCAAGGTCTTGATTATTCTGTTATATACTGTAATTGACTGAGAGGACTTGGAAAATTGGATAGACTCAAAGAGTAATCAGACCTAGAAAACAATCAGTGAAAGTATTGTATTATTACAGGTATAGTGTGATTTACATAGGTGCTAATACTGGGTGCATAGAAATGTGATGAAAGGATATAAAATTTGTAATGGTTAATCTGAATTGTCAACTTGATTGGACTAAGAGATGCCACCTATTAAGAGGATTATGGATGTGTTGATGAGTGTGTGTCTAGGAATGATTGGCATGTGGGATAGCCAACTGAAATGGAAACCCTCCCTAAGAATGGGCAGCACCAACCAATGGGATGATGACTTGGATTGAAAAAAAGTTGGAAGAATAAGGAAGCAGCAGTAGATGCAAGCTCCACTCTTCTTTAATGCATTCTTGCTTTATGCTCTGATGGTCTGAGGATATCAGGCTTTTACTTCTTCACTCTTCCAAAGCAGATTCTCCAGAAGCCTTTGGTCTCAAACTAAGGTAGCCCCATTGATCCCTCTTGTTCTGGGGCTTCAGCCTCTTGGACTATTCAGCTACTGGTTCTTCCAGTTCTCCAACCTGCAGACAGCCATTGTGGCCTAACCAGCTTCTGGTTGGGTAAGCCAACCTAATAAGTCCCCCTTTTATAATTATACTTCCTCTTGATTCTGTTCCTCTAGAGAACCCTGGATAATACAGACTTGGACCATGTTTACTGAAGGATTACAGGTTTTCTTTTAGTTGTTTCTATTCTGTTCTCATGGCATGAGATTTAAGTTCATGCTTCAACAAAATCCCAAATTATTTCAGGTCAGGAATAAGGCTGCTCAAATTAGGTGACAACAACTTGTCCAATCCATGAATGCAGAGAATCAACATATATTAACTCCTGTACTTTGTCCTACTTCCATGAGAATTTTCTAAAACCTAGATTGATCATTTTATCCTCAGAATACTTTTAATGGCTCCCTATTAGATTTAAATCATATCAAACTCCTGAGTGTGATGGACACTTGAAAATGTGAAATCTGCCTCTTTCTTCACATTCCTTTCTTATCATCATCCACCTAACAAGGTATAGCTGGCATCATGACTGTTACTCTATCTTTACTGTGCCTGAAAAGTTTTGGTAATAGAAATGCTACTCCTCATTGAGCCTAAATTCAGCATGGTTCACAGATCATTAGTTAATACCATCAGACTGATCGAAGATGCACAATGTGATGTTTTTGTACAGGCTGCTATAACAAAATACCCTAGGTTACATGGAATAAAACAACATAAGTTTATTTTTCACATTTCTGGAGGTTGAAAGCCTAAGATCAGGGACTGCATAGCTGGTTTCTGGTGAGGCTGCTCCTCTGAGTGTCAAAATGCTGACTTCTTGTAGTCTCATATGACAGGAAGACAGCAGTCTAGCTCTCAGATTTCTTATAAAGGCACCATTCATGAGAGTTCCAACCTTCATTTGCCAAATCACCTCCATATGCCCTACCCCAAATACTGTTACATGGTGCATTAGACTTCAACATTTAAATGCTGTTCAGATGCAAACATTTAATCTATAACATGGACTTTGGAAATGGAAACCTATATCTCTGAATTTTTACCTGCCTTTTCCCTGTGTGTTGCCTCTGCTAAGAAATGTCAATATGTCTCAGTTTTCTAATTATTAAAATGAAAACAGGGGTTGAAAGTATTTACTGCCTGAATTTTCTTTTTATTTAATATTAGGTGAGGTAGCCAAATATTTAAGGGTAAGTACTTTAGACCAAGGCTGCATGTGTCTTTTTTTAGCTTTACCCCTAATGACCTGTAGGATTTTGGGAAAACTTACTTAACTTCACAGTGTCTCAGTTTCTTCACATGTAAAAGAGTGGAGAACCTGAGTCAAAGGATTGTTCTGAAGACTGAATTAATTAACAGATATAAAACAGTGGGAAAATACCCAGAACAGATTGTTCAACAGGTATATTAGAAGAATTACACAACATTGCTTGTGGTCTCATTCTTGGGTAAGGGTTAATCAAGTCAAAGACAATTAGAAGTCTGTCATCTATCCCAGGCCAAATAGACAAGGAAGTCATTTGATCTTCAGAGTCAGCAGGTTAATCTTGACTCCATAGCTAGGATTAACTTCAGACAATTAAATTGTTCTTTTGTCATCTAAACATGATTGAAATCAGCTCAGTCATTTCTAGGCCAGTCAAGGACAAGTGTGCTCTCTGAGCAGAGGGATTGTGTGTACTAAGGTGACCATACATATTTTTTTTCCTCCTATACCAATTCTGGTTTATACATTTTAAAAAGAGTGTACTTCTGAATAGGCCCTTTCTTTGACTTTTTTTTTTAATTCAATGTAGGGACTGAATCCAGAAGTGCTTTGTTACATAGTATCAATTTAATTTTTTAATTTTTATTTATTTATTTGAGTTTTGAGACACGGTCTCACTAAGTTGCTCAGGCTGACCTCAAACTTGCCATCCTCCTGCTTCAGCCTCCCAAGTTTTTGGGTTTATAGGCACGTGTCATATTCCAATCTCTTTAAAATTATAGAATGTGTCACTACTCCAGAATTCAATGGTCACCCTATATGAGGGTCAACATCAGTGATAAGATTAATTAGCTTTCATTATGTGGCAGAATGATTGTCTAAGAGTATGTGAGATCTATTTTCCAAGTCTAGAGTTTTCTGTCTTCTAGATTAGTAAAGAGCCACAAGTGCTGTTCACAAATTTCCTTTTCCTCCAGAACTAACCATCCTCAAGAGTCTTCTTAGCATGAATAAGTGATTAGCATCACAGGCTTACTTGATAAAATTTGCATCAATGGCTGAGAGCATGGGGGCTAATGCATGGAGGCTACAGTGGGAATCATGAATATGGTCTGAAAAATAAGGTAGTTGTGTATGAGATTGATCCTCTTGGTGTGGCCTCCCTCTTGGGAGGCGACCTTCTGTAAAGCTAACAAATAAAGTGATTAAGCCTTTTATGTGTCCGAGTAAAGCTGGAAGCCACTGATATGTCACACAGTTTCTCTGTTGTTAAGGGGAAATCCCCTAAATTCCTTGGTACTATCAGGGAAGGACACCTATTAACTCAACAGTTAAGGAAGGTAGCAGGGGAGAGTAGAAAGTCAAGAGTTTTCCTTGTCATATACTGATATAACTTTTAAGGTTTGGATTCCAGCACTTGATCATAAGAAAAGAGTAACTGGTTTATCTCTAGTCATAAACCTTAAACACCTTGCAATCCCAAAGCCAGTTTCCTTTTTCCCAGAGTCTAATGCCCAAACTATTAATTCCTTGACCTTCAAGAATATAAATTTCATGCATCCAATTTATATGGCTTTTTAAATTTTAGCACAAGAAGACAAAAACTGTCATTTTCCATCTTCCTCTGTATCCCAATATACAAAAGAATGATCATAGCCATTTCTGACATCACTTCTTTCCAACTCCTGAAACCATTATACTATGTATACTGTAACACACAGATATCTGTAGAGAAATCCCCCTGTCCTTATCCTCTTACTTCACATGAAATTTCCATCTCTCTTGAAGACATTGCTTCCTGAAAAGCCGCCTGTGGTGCACCACACTGTTGTACCACTTGGGTAGAAGGAAGCAAAGAGTGTAGATGTCCTCCTTTTTCTCTTAGCCACTTCTGTCCTATTGTTCCTCCCTATTACCTAAGCCCCATCTTTGAATCTTATGCCAAACACAATACTTCCTTGTAGTTGTCATCCTTTAATCCCATCCTTAGACACATTACCATAGTCTCAGTTACTTTCTTCAACACAACCACTGTCATAATTGGGGGTATACATTACCCATGTAGATTGTCATTTCAGTATTTGGGATTTTCAATTCTTTGGATTTTTCTCCTCTAATTGTCTTACTTTCCACCCACCTTAGCTACTTGCTCTATTAATCATGACTTTAATTTCAAGCATTATATTCTTTATTCTTTATTCATTATTTTTTATTCTTTCCATTCATATAATTCTTTTTAGTACCCCAGCTCCAGCAATCATTTTATATCATCTGTACCTATGATTCATTGATTTTATCATATTTTCTTTGTCTCCTGTTCCCTCATGTCTGGACTACCTTCTGTTTCAAATTTAAATATCATGAACAGTTACTATAATCATTCTCTTGCATACACTCCTAAACTTTCTGAACCTTTCTTGCTTCATCATATTCACTGATCAAAATTACAGGCTTCCTTAATTGCACATTGCTCCCTATAACTGAATGCTTCTGAAGCGAAACACCACCACACTGAATGATTTCATTTTAAATGTAGGATCACAATCCTAAAGCAAACCTTGAATACTACCTAACAATTATACTAGAATTTTTTCCTAGTCCATTCACCCTTAAGCTCTCTTAGATCTTAGATTGTTAATCATGTAATTTCCCTTTTCTCAAATTGTTAATGTACACTCCTTCCTCTTCAATCTCTGCTTAAGATCTTCCTTCCTATTTTACTGTGGAAATTTAATCAATCAGTTGAGAACTTCAACAATCTCTGTAGTTGAACTGTCTGTGCTGTGAGAAAAGGCCAACTCCTCTACCTACAGGGCAAGTTACCTTGTGTTCCTTTGGTATAAGTAAGGTGATTGCTTACTTATACTTATATTGCACATTTTCCCTCACCTGCCCTGCCACTCCCCCTTTACTGCATCTTTCTTTTATGGATAGTATCTGTTATTGATCCAATTTAAAAAAAAAAAACACCTCTCTGTTTTAATTCCATTTGTCTCAATTTTCTTCCCTGTTTTTCACCTTCCCTTCATAGAAGACTGTTCATTAGTCTTGTGTACACTCACTGTCCCAGATTTTCCCTTGATCTCATTCATTATTTCTGTTTGTTCCTCCTCTGAAACTGGGTCACCAATGGCCTCGACATTGCTGAATCCAGCATTCATTCAGTTCCAGTCCTCCTCTTACTTGACTCATTAGCAGTATCTGGCATAGCTAGTCACTCCCTTCCCCACGTGGGCTTCCTAGATGGCACATACTATTAGTTTCCTTCTGCTTCATTGGTTGCTTCTTTGTAGTCATGCTTATTATTCACTTTTCATCTTCTGCCCTGTGCACTGGAATGTCCAGTTCTTGAATCTTTTTTTCTATTTATACCAAGTCTTTGGTGACATCCTGGCCCTAAGTGCCAGTGCAGTAAGTTTTGCCCCAACTCACAATATTCAGAGCAGGCATAGTGATTCTATCAAACTGTGACATTGTGTTACCTGTCTATGAAAAACTCTTCTGTCAGTCTGTTTTTTGTTTCTGTTAAAAATAATAATAACACAGCATGGGCATTTTATAACAAACAGTGGTTTATTGGCTCAGAGTTCTGAAGATTGGAATGTCCAAGATCAAGGGGCTTCATTGGCTAAACAACAAGAATAACAAGAGAGAGAACAAGAGGGAAGGAGCCCATTCCCAGGGCAGTAAACACATTAGTATACTCCTGGGGATAAGCTCTGAAAAGTCCCACCTCCAATATGGTTACTATGACCAATAAATATCAACATGAGTTTTGGAGGGGACAAACATTCAAACCCCAGCAGCTTCCCATCTCAGAGCAAATGTCCTGACAAAGCCCTTTGCATAGTCATGATTTGTCTCATCTTCATCTCCTTCTTCATTTTTCCTCCCATGCCTCCTTAGTTCTTCCCCTCTGCATTTATTGTCCCTTCAACTTAGAAAGCTCTTCCTCTAGGTACCACCTCCTTCAGCTCTTTACTCATATGTCACCTCTATAACGAGACAACTCCCTCAACACTATCTAATATATTATACATTTGACATATTCATTATAGCTAGTTTTCTCTGCTAGAACATAAGGACCACAAGGACAGGGTTGTTTGTTTTCTCACAGATGTATTCCCTGGTACCTCTGTGAATGTTTGGTGAAAAAAAATGAATAAATGGGATAGATATGAACTAGAGACTGGTGGCTTAATAATATTACTCATGAGGTTCCTTTTTAATCATAAAAAATTTTATTCAATGTAGACTAGAGAATTACTCACAGTTCTATTATATTGAGATAAAATTGTTTCAGGCTAGTAGTTTATGATTCTTCAGAGTGATGGAAATTATACAATTGTTTAGATGTTAACATTACCAAATGTTGTTTTTTGAAATACTTAGGGAGTTTGGAATGAAGGGATTTGCAAAGAAATTGGAAATTTGTATGGAAGTCAATAGGACAAAAAAATAGTAAAGATCTTTATAACTCAAAGTATAAATGACTATAAGAAATATTTAAGGGCAGTACCTTGGGCCTGTTCTCATCATGGATTTTCTAAAACTCTTCTGAGAAACTTTGGTATGTCATTTAATTTTGATTTGTGTGCATATGGTTTGTTATAAAGCCTGCCTAAAAATATGAAATACAATTTGTATCATGTGGATTTTAATTTTAGTGGAATATTAATGTAATTAATTTTATATTTACATGTTTTTTTCTGGTGTATTCACATTTGGGTGGGTGTGGCAAGGGTGAAAGGAAGGGAATGATTTGGTTTAGAATATATACATTATTATTATTATTATTATTATTTGAAGCAAGAGTGATAGTTGAACTCTAAATTTCTAGGCTCTGAATAGTAATTTCTCATAGAAAATGTAGTACTCAATCCAATTGAGCAGAAAGGAAATTAATATACTTTATGAAATGAGAGATGACTTTCTTCAATACTGTCTAAGCTACTATAAAACCTGAACAAAGAATAAACATCTGTTAATAAAGTGTCATTGAGGAGAGGAAGAGAAATGAACATATATCAAAACAGCAACTAATTCAATACATTTCAAGACCTTCCAAAAGCTCACCTAAAAGATTAGTAAGGTTTATTGGGGACCAAAGAGTTGTGGAGCAGATTAAGTATAAATCTTCTGAAGAGAACAATGGGTGAAGGATACTAATGTTTAGGATGCTCTTATTAAATAATGGTTTTGAAGTAAATTCATTTGGTTTATTCATTGATAATAACTAGTATTATCCTTGATAATAATTTTGTCATCTTTATATTGTGCAAGGATAATAAAATTGCTGCTTTCCCCTTTCAGCTTCCAATCTTTAAAGAATCTTTGTGCTTGGTTCTCTGATCTTGAAGGAAGGGGTATGCAGGAAGAACTGATACTATCCGGGTTATTGCTGCCAGACATTTATCAATACACAGAACATTGGATCCCATGAGGTTCCTGTCTTCTATTTTTAACAGCATTCTTCTTTTGAATAGTCTAACCAAATCCCCTCACATTTTAGGTAGCTGTTGCGGTGTCTGTGCTGCCTTCCTCTTCTTTTCTGGACTGATGTTTTCAACCCTGTCTGTGCTCCCACAGTAACCCAGCTTGTCCTCCATCATGTTATGCTCTAATAGTACATCTTCTCATTTGTATATCTCCAGACTGAAGTCTTTAAAACATCAACTTGTTCACTTTTGGATTCCTAGAGAGAGGCACAATATCCAAGTCATTGTAGAACACGTATCTTCCTTGTACTGCGTGTCTGTTGTGGGGCTAAATGGTCTACAAGTACTTGACTATTGAGAAAACAATTCCCATTATTACGTCCATTTTAAAGATAAAGAAACTGAGGTTTGAAGAGTTTGAGTGACTTACCCAAAGTCACCCACATGCAAAGTGACAAAATCAACACTAGATTTAAAGTATTTTAGAAAGATTTAGGTTGTTCTTAATCACTTTGCTAAATTCAAATGCTTATTGACTGAGTGATTCAATTGTGAATGGAAGAGAATTTCAACCATGTACTATATATACATCTCATTAATGATGAGTCTCTAAATCCAAGGTTACCACTTTGCAAGACTGTATTAAAATTGTGTGCTTTATTGGGAATGTTGGGAAGGTTCTTAGTAATGAATGTCATTTACCAAAATGTCCTCACTCTATAACCAAGTATGTGGAATGGGGGAGAGGAGATCCTAGTAAAGTTACCTACTGCAGGGTGTTCGGAAGAAAAATGATTTCCCTTTTGGAATGAAGAAACCAGTTCTAAAGTAAGAAGGAACAAAAATTTTTATCTATAAGAATTTCAACTTCAGCTTCCAAATACTACTTTCTTGGTGGATAAAAAAGAATGAAAGATAAAGCTATATCTCATGTTTCCAAGTCTTATGTTTAATAAAAATCAAATGAAACTCTGCCAAATGGGTGAGTGGGAGTCAGATGTATAATTAAACCTCCTTCTGGAATATATGCCACTCAGAGATCAAATGGCTAGCATCAAATCGGTCTTTCCAAATATGATCTATTGCCTCATAGAAAGCTATCAATAGTTTTTCACCATGGGAATTTAAAGGAATAGATTTTTTAAGTAAATGTTCTAACTCATTTAAAAATCTAAGCACAAATTTAGAGAAAGAGAAAACTGAATAAAATATTGTAAGTCATACATTATACAAGATGTACCTCTTTCTATGTACATTACATGTTAGGTTTCTTTTAGATTTAATACCACATATGAGCTATTCCTCAGGCTTTCTTTCTAAGACCCCTTCCAGTAATGATTTATAATAAACACATGGACATAGCCATGTGATGAGTGACATTTTATATGAAAACACTGGATATTTGTGTTTGCCTCTTTATGACACCTAAGAAAAAAGAGGAGGGCATTGGAAATATTCACAGCCAGCACAGAGCAGATGAAAATCCAGCATTACCTTTAAATTCCATTCCATACAGATAGCTAACTCTGTTAGGAAAAGGTAAATAGCATTTCAATTACAGGGGAAAAAAATGTTTGCACAAACACTTGCTTCTGCTCCAAAACCCAAAATAGATGCTATTTTATAAGATTGTATCTATGATAATGATTACAATTTATTAGATATCATTAAATAGCTATTCTCAAAATCAATGTACTAAAATGTAGTATTTTAAATGCCACACATGTTTGTGGCATTTTTCTATTCAAAATCTTTTAAAAAGAGATGATTTGCTTGAGTGCAACGAATAGTTACCTTTATCAAAGTGACAGGTTGCAATTGATATTTCCTAGTACGGTTAATGAACAACTGCAGTTTTCATGGGCACCATGAGGAAAAAAGATATTCTATTGTCTGAAATCATATTTGGATGCTTAAAATTTTCATTTTTCTTCATACTTAACAAAGCACAGACACTACTTGATTCTGAGTCTGATTACTAATCTTTGTTGTTCACTTTTTTTTTAGAAAATGAAATCGAATGGTATGTGTGCACCCTGAGTAAAAATAGCCTGGCTCAATGGGTGGTACTCACTTAATGAAATGGTAAATGAACCTCCCATATTAAAGGAAAACTCTTAAGGAGTTTATCGTTCCTTGGGAGTGAATGAACTTAGTTCCCATGTTCTTGGAATCAGGGAAACTTTATTGCCTCTTATTCACTGAGAGCTGCTATCCTGTACCATTGCTCTCACCATAGTAATATAACAAGAGCTAGGCCTCCCTTTGAGTTTTCAACTGGGAGAAGGGCTATTTCTCCTGCTTCATAACCAGTGCAGGACTACTGCATGCTGAGCACATTTGCTACAGTTCTCTCCCTTAAGGTCTATAATGGTTGAAGAGATCTTAGGGCAGAACTTAAACCTCAATTTGGGCATGAGCTCTTTGGGTGTCTTCAGGTCAATGAGTTATGTTTAAGGAAAATTTCATTTCCTCTACTAAGCAATGATCATCAGTGTGTGTGGGGGGGATATTCAGTGGTGGGGTGGATTCATGTTGCTGTGCTCCCTGAATCTAGCCTATGGATAAAAGAAAGACAAGAATGCAGTTGAATAATCAGATTGTGGAACCGAGAATTCATATAGTTCTTCTTTCCACATTAGCATGATTAGGTCAGCCACTGAACTTTACTTAAATAAAATGTAAACGTTCAGAATCTCTTATGAAAGAAAATACATTGTTTTTTCTTTAGTGATTGTTTTATAGTCATAACTTTTCTATTTTCTTCAGTAATTTTTATATTGATATGAAAGGAACTGTAGGATAATATTAAAGAAATTATTGTGGTAGCACAAGATTTTTGTAAATCTACTAGAGTAATTTTAGAAGTGGGACTTATTTTTTTATAGTCAAAAGGGCATATATTGAATGATGATATGAATGATAACTATAGCAATAACAAAAGCAACAACAGAGATTATCAAGAGTTTGGTACACATATTAACTATACATGGACAATTCTACCCAGTCAATGTTGAAAAACTGGGATGTTTGGCACAATGTTTGGAGTTGTGACACAGTTGCAAAAAAGTTAATTCCTTTTGACTTCTGCCAGTTAGTATTAAACTTATGAGGCATGAAATCATCTAATTCTCGATAATAGGTTTTCTACAGAGTTCCCTGTAGAAAACATTTATGCTTGAAACATATGTGCCTAGATCTCACAAACCACAGGCACATTTATTTACAAGGATGCAGGCAGTCTCCTCTCAATGCTTAGAAACAAAATAATTTTTTAGAAAGACAGGGGAAAATGGGCCATAAATTTGCCCATATCTTTTGCAAAGGCCCAACAAATCAACTGAGTTAAAGCCTGAGATATATTACATTTGCATATTTATATATCCAAACTTTTGGCAATTGCTACTTTTCCCTTTTCTCCATTTTACTCTGGTTTTCCTTCTTCCTTTCTTTCTTTTTGTCCATTGGAATGGTATGCTTTATTTTTGTCATCAAGTGGTGAGGTAAAGGATGCCTGATGAGATCAAACTGAGATGAAAAATTATCTCATTTCAAAGTATGAAAGGATCAATTTAAACATATCAAATTTCCTGAAAGGCAGAGGAGATAAATCTGTATTGGACACTGAACTGTCACTAACGTGTTCTCAATCTTATTTTCACCTGATATTTCAGAGTATAGTCAGTCCTTTATGACAAAATTCTGGGCTGAATACATTTAGATTCAAAGGAATATCACTACATTTTAGCCCACATCATGATCTTTTAGAACTTGCTGACCACTTATAGAAATACTTGGGTCTCACTCAGTTTCGTTTCTTTCTTTCTTTCTTTCTTTCTTTCTTTCTTTCTTTCTTTCTTTCTTTTCCTTCCTTCCTTCCTTCCTTTTTTCTTCTTTTCTTTCTTTCTTTCTTTCTTTCTTTCTTTCTTTCTTTCTTTCCTTCCTCCCTCCCTTCCTTCCTTCCTTCCTTCCATTGCTCCCTCCTTCCCTCTCCTTCTCTCTTTCTCAGATTTTTAAAACACACAATTTTCACCTTATTTTTAGAAGTCTAATTTCTGGTTTTGAGAATCTCCATTATATTGCAATTTCCACTCTGGGCATCTGTTTTTGTCTGAATTTCTATGTAATAATGTTTTCTTATTGTATCAGATTGGCGAAGTAGTACATTTACCAAAAATTACAAAGAGTAAAATAAAAAAGCATTTCATATCCTATCATCCAGATATGATCATGATGTGTCTATATCTTTCCCTTTTTATGCATTGTACATTTATGTGTATTATATAGATAATCACTACCATACATATATACATGAAATTAGAACTATGTTGTAAAGTGACATATTTTTCTCTAATATCCTCTATGAAGTAGAGAATGTATCTCTGTAGAACACATTAGAAGCACCCTGAGATATTTTTCAAAAATAAAAATGAGTAAATGAATAAATAAATAAATAAACAAATGATCTGCACTTCAGTCTCAGAAATTTAATTTAATTGATCTGGTTTCATACATAGGTAAATATTCCTGTTTCCCAACAAGGAAAATAAAAGAGAGAGAGAGAATTTATACTATAGAATTCTCTTTTGCCCCAAATGTTTGTATTTGAAAAAAAGTGGGAATTTACACAAACAATAAACTCTGCCCATTTAGCTTTTCTCCTACTTGATCTGTGACTGATGGCTAAGTTCTTCTTTTATGGATTGGATCACAGTGTTCAGTTCTTTACTCTGTCTATATTTAAGAATTATATATCTATCCCCATTTTCAAACGATTTTGCAAAATCTCCATTGTTAGACAAGAAGGAGTGCATACCTCTGAGTTTTTGATATGTTCCTTGCTTTGGCCAGTAAAGCATATGTGGACTTGAAATATGTCTGTGTAGGGATCCAACTTGACATGACTTCCTCCACCTTGGTCCTAACTGCCATTTTGTCACCAGGTGACTTTGGAATGCATTCTAAACCCTATAGCATCAGCAAAGTTATTAAGAGTGAACATAAAGCTTTTATGCCAGCCCCATCTTTCTTAGACATTTGTCCATTTCACAGATTTTGAGAAAGGCCAGGTAAATTCTGGTTTATCATGCCCACCTTTATCTGACCTAGCAAATAAACTACCTCCTTCTGCCTTGAGGTGTAGGGATCCTCCTGTCTGACTGACCCCCAGGACACACTTCTTTCCATAAATATTTGATAATTGCATTTTGTGCAATCCTGTTTCTATTTGCCACCTTCTTTTTTTTCATTCTCTGAACACCTTCTGCTTTTGTCAGCGGCTTCTCCTATACCAAGTCTTTTCGAAACAGCTTGACTTTTCATACTTTTTCCAGGTGCCATGAGAGGAACATTCCTAGTTAGTGGTGTTCTGGGGAGAATAAGAAGATATATGGAGGATACCTAAGCTCCATTTACAAATGGAACCAAGCCCAACTTGCTCAAAACCTTAAGCAGAGCTGCTCTTGCTGATTCATAGACTAATAAGCAAGAAAACTAAATAGTTTGTTGTAAGCTTTGATAGTTTGAAAGTTTTGTTATATAGCACCAATGCAGAAAATTTTGAGTAATCCATTTCTTTTGGCTTTTATTTTTTTATTTTTGGTTTCTATGACAGCAGTTCTCCTTCTCTATTTCTGTGCATTCCTACTTAAGGCCCTTTGCTAGCCTCTCTTATTGTTTAAGTACAAATGTTACTGTAGAACTTCATTCCCAGTCTTGTACATTCTTATTTAGTAAATTTTAAAATAATGGGAATCAGAACTGTGTTGTGTTTTGATTAATACTGCCATAACTTATGGTCTTTATAATTGAATGTGCCATCCAGATTCAAATTCAACCACACAGGAATTTAACTGACTACTTTCTCTCTCCAACCTGGTACTTCCATGAGTTGCCCATACTGGTTAAGACTGTGACCTATAATTCTAGTTCAATTAGAGAGAGAGGGAAGTGGTGGGGAGAGAGAGAGAAAGGGATAATAAAGTTACTTTAGAGTCTTATTTTTTTAAATTGAATTCCCATAGCTAATTGGTCTTTTGACAAACTTCTTTAACCATATCCTTAAGTCTTATTTTATGAAGAGTTTCCTGGCAACTTCTGTACTCCAGAATTTGGAAAGTTTGACCTTTAAAATTAATTTTTGTGTATATATATGTTTATATATATATATATATTCATTTATTTCTGTGAATTCACTTTCTTAAGAGTGTAGGTAGTCTTCATGGTTGATAATCATTGATTCAGTGCTAATACATATAGGTATCCAACAAAGGTTTCCTGAATAAATTATGTCAGAAGGTATCAGAGAATAGGTAAATAATATGCCCTTTTAGAAACTGGCAGTATGACCAAGGACAAATTACTTGGCATTTATATTAAGTTACCATGTCTATCAGTTGGGAATGAACTGTGCTATTTATTCATCTTCAACCAAGAGTTGTTGAAGGATTAACAAAGAGAGTAATTTAAAGCAGAATCAAAGTGCAAGAAAATGACAATGAATTATATTAGATTATAGAACTTGACTCATTTTGTCATTAGTATTCTTTCTGTCTATAGAGATCATCTTGCCAAATGATGACCTAATTATATCTCATTTGCCAGATGGCTAATTGTGGCAAAGAAAAGAGAGAGAGAGAGAGAGAGAGAGAGAGAGAGAGAGAGAGAGAGAGAATGCATTTATTGTACATGTTGTGTTTTGATAGGAATTTTCCAGGATTACTAATTTACATTTTAAAATGATAATTTCCACCATGTGGCTTTGGAAACCTGAGTACTTCTGACTTTAAGAAAGATTCTGAAAACATGGAAAATGGATGATGATTGAAAAAGCATAGTCACTAGCAAATTATCAATGTAATTTAACTAAAGCAATGTGTTTTTCTTTATAATGGTGGGTGCAAATTTTATTCCAAGGAACAGGATGATATGATATCTTCCCAATTGTCTCTTCTGTTTTTCACTGTTAATAGAACTTCAGGCTGTAAGATGGAGGCAGTGCATGTCCAAATCACCAAAACACTTCTATCAACCTTGTGAAGAAAATACTATATAATTCTGGTATTATTTCTTTATTCTTCACATGTGGAGTTTGATTTATACCTCTGAATCGGAGATGGTTCTTGGCTTCCTAAAGGAAAGGCCATATTAAGACTTTAAAGGCATTCAATAACTTATTTTACCTACCTCCCACTCAGCCTGGTGTGATTCAAAACAAAACAACACAAAAATCATCACACATGGGTTAGGACAGTTCAACACAATTTTGATATTTATTGTTATAACCAGTTTTGAACCTTTTATAAAACATAAAATCTTCTCAAAATGATTTTGGTTCTCTGATTTGCTTATTCCCTTAGTAAATATCTTACCTGACTTTGGGTGATCCAGAGGATCTTTGATTTCTCATTATCTGTTTGCTGTATTCTTAGACCTTAGATGATAATTTTGTCACTCTTCAGGCAATTATAAAATAAAAGTAGAACTTTGATTTTAAAATATATGATAAAGTTTATTTTAAAGGGAATATTCATCTATAAAATTATTTGTTATTAAAAAGAAAATGAAGAACAAACAAAAGAACAAAACAACTTTAAAATACGTATTTACTGACTCATACTGTATGCACTGTACTGAGCTTCATATATTTTTACTATCTGAAAAAGTTAGCAATATTTTTTTTTTTTTTTTTTTTTTTTTTTTTTTTTTGTGGTACTGGGGATTGAACTCAGGGGCACTCGACCACTGGGTCACATCCCCAGCCCTTTTTGGTATTTTATTTAGAGACAGGGTCTCACTGAGTTGCTAAGTGCCTCGCCATTGCTGAGGCTGGCTTTGAACTCGCGATCCTCCTGCCTCAGCCTCCCAAAGTGCTGGGATTACAGGCGTGCGCCACCACGCCCGGCTTAGCAATATTTTACATTATTATATATATTTTGGATTTAGGCAAATGTGTTGGCAATCATGTCAGAACTTAAAAATACTAATGATCTGTGATGTTCATTTCTTATTCCTCTCACAGTTCAATAAATTAAAAAATAGTGTTTAGCATGTTAAACTCATTAGGGTCCAGCATTGATCTCATCTGTTCCTTATTATAGTGTTTGCTACCAATCACCTTAATTGTAAAATGAATTGCTTAGTCACATATTTAGTAAATGAGTAGAATTGGCCTTCATAACCACTTCTCTATTGTTATCAATCAGCTATTTACATAATCACAGGGGAAACCATATCATTATTCACTGTGTGAGAGAGTAACAAACATCAAATTTAATTGCCCTACTAGGCTCTGGAGTCATAATCTTTATACAACACTTAATGTTTTCATTACTTATCAATTCACTTATAATTATGCTATACACTCACAAAAGTTAAGCAGCTAGCAAATAGTAGATCTTTCACTGCTGTTTATGCAGAGATAAACAAATAGATGGAAATATGCTGGAGTGAATATATTAACTCAAATGATTATATAGAATGTCAGTTGTTCTAGTTTAACTTTATTAATATTATTGAACTGATAGTGTCAGAAGTGCTTACATTTTGTGGATAAAGGTTTCATATATCTTCATTGACTTTATTTTTCAAATGCCTTTTCCTGAGACTTTTTCAGCTTTTATGCTGCCACTTGCTGACTCCTTTTCCTAATAAAGGGATTCTGGAAGAAAAAACAACTATTAACCTATTATGTCATTCATGTATACATTCATTCATTCATTTATACATTTAAAAAAATCAATAGACCCTGGGAATGTAAAGATGACTAAGAATAGAAATTATGCCACCCAAAGTCTAAAATCTTACAGATGCCCAAGTAAGTTCTAGATTAGAGTACACACAGAGCTTCTGGAATATCTCTAATGAAGAGATAATGAGGGCCTGGGAACATAGTCTCCTGAATACTTGGTATTTATAACATTTTTAAAAAATAATGCAGTTTGCATCTATTCCAATAACTTTCAGATCCTTTTTGTTCACTAATTTTTTTCAAAAGAAATTTCAATTGAAAATTGACAGTTAAAACATAAAATGCATGGGTGTATGCATTGCTGTTTTCTTCAGAGATGGTTCTGCCACAGCCAGAGGTTCCTTGGGATCATTTTCAAAACCATTGTGCTACTCTACCTGTAATTATTTTGTGTAAAATATTTCATATAATTAGCTGGATCGCTTAAGTTTTTCTTCTGCTCTCTACCCAAAAGCCCCTGGAGGTTGGGCCATATTTGTTTTTTCATGGTTTTGTTATCCCATGTGTTGCAATTGAATATACTCATATATATGTGCTTCAAATTAGTACTGTGGTTTAGTTCTTACTGTAGTAAGAACTGTAATATAGTTAAGGACAAAGGAGTGAAGCAAACAGGACAGATATTGAAAGCAGGATAGGAAGGATTAATGAAGGACATATTGAAAGGGCTTCCCAGAATTATTGATAAACCAACATATATTTATCAAATATGCTGTGTTGGAGTACAATGGTGACTAAAAGAAAGGTTATAGATCCTTCTCCCATGAGCTCTATAATCTATCAAGGGGAACAAGAAAGAATGGTTATGAATCTTTTGAAATAGATTAAAGGCATGCAGTAATTGGAAATGGGCATATATTGTTGCATGCTAAATTCTTCCTCATGTGGTGAGCATGTGAGTGATTTCTTTGTGATAAATCATTAAGTTTCCATTCTTATTTTATGTGATTTCCTTCATTTTTTAAATTTCATGAAGAAATTTTAAAAACTGATAATAAAATACATCTCAATATGCTCTGAGATTGGGGCTTTGGAAGGCAGCGATGCCAACCTATGACATAATTAAACAACTAGAGGAAGTAACATTTGAATTAAACTTTGAAGGGAGAGTAGGAAAAAAGTAAGCCAATAGAGTGGGGACAACGGAAAGAGCATTTTAGACTAAGGAGGAACCTGAGCAAAGTCTTAGCAGAAAGGATATTCAACAACTTGAATAAAGACTAGTGTGCTTGGAGAGTGAAGTATGAAAAATGAGCAAGTTGAGGCCTGAATGGCACAGCAGAAAACAGAGAGATCTGTAGACCAGGTTAATGTTATGAGTGACAGGTAGCTATTGGAAAGTTTTGACTGACATTGTTTAGGGGGAGTTGACACAATGAAATTTGCAATTGAAAAGTTAACTCTGGTTGCACTGTGGAGAATGAATACAAAGACCATATTCCAGGGGCCCAGTGAGTAAGTTATTAAAAAAGTGTAAGTGAACATTGACAAATACTGGCCTGTGGTAGAAGAAATGGAGATGGTGAGAAATGGGTAGATATGACAAACAGAAAGCTTTTGAAACCTTTTTGTTGGCAGAATAATGCCTGGTTTATTAACAGCTGCTAAATCCATTTTCTTTCAGAGGATTACAAGCTCCAATGAAGAAAGTAATAACAATAGCATTCAAATTCATTCAATATATTTCCATCATTAATAAAAAACAGTAGAACTGGGATGTAGCTCAGTGATAGAGCTTTTGCCTAGTATGCCCACGACCCTGGGTTAGATCCTAAGGATCACAAAATAAATAAATAAGGAAGCAAACAAACAAATAAGTAAAATAAAATGAATTTTCTAAAACAACAAATATTAGTACTTATGTACATAGCTTGCCTGCCTGGTACAAATTAGAAAAAAAGAAAGGGAGTCTACTTGCCTATATTAGACAAACAAACTTCTGTCAGTAGATGCCCTTTGGACATTATTTTCCCAGCATAATTTTACGTAAGTAAACATTTTTGCCATAGGACTTGCAATAGTTAAAAATGCACATAACCTTGTACATTGTACTTCTCTGATTCCTGTCTCCTTCCCATTTGCTTCCTAAGTCAGGAACATATAGCTTAATACCAAAGGGTCTATTTAATCAATTGCCCATTGTATTGTACAATGAATAGCCCCACCTATTCATTAGTTAGTTAAATTCCATTTGAATATTCATTACTCAGTGAATACTGAGCTCAGAATGGATTCAGTAGTTGTCTGGGATTCAAATCTTTGGGGGTGTACTATCAGCAATATAAGTCAGTCTTCAGTAGAACCGGAATGATTCACTTTTCTCCCCTTTGACTAATTTTTACTTCTTTTATCATTTACTCTGTACAGTGAACAATATCTCTGGCAAGATGATTAAAAATTTAGATATGTTCTGCAATGTAAATGGTTTAGAGTCATATGGCTTGATTACTATAACTTCTGGAGCCCTGGGGCAGCACAGCATAGGTACTAAGTGGAGAAAGGGACAAGTAGGACTGTCAGTTGCATCCATCAGCCTGCTAAAATCAAATCAGCAAAAGTTTTACTAGATTCTAACTCTGACCTGCAGACTTGTCTTCACACTATTCTCCTGATAATTTGCATAAAAAGGCTTTTGTTTGTTGCCCAGAGTCAAAGGAACCATATTGAAGTGGTTAGATTAAGGTAATTTAGCACTACAAAATCCTCCTCAAACAGCAACAGAATCCTGCTGGTTGGATATCCACATTTCACACTAGTTTTTGAAATGAAGTTAGCTATTTGTTCTTTAGATGTGCATTAATATATGAAGCACTGAACATTTATTAAACTCTTTTTCTTTTAAGTTATTGCCGAGTCATTATTCACTATATGAACAAATAGGAAAGGTTAAATAATTCATAAGTGATGCTTTGAGAGATGCATTGTTCAAAAAGAGCAGAACTACTTTTTTTTTTTCACTTCATGTAAAGGATTTCTAAAGTATATGCCTTAAAGAAAATAAAATATTAACAAGAAATACTGTGGGTTACTGAATGCTTTTATTCTAAATCCTCTGATATTTGTCTCCAGAGCTACTTAAAGGTTACTTTGACCAATTCAACAACTTTGTTCTTCTGGTTTTCTTAACTGTTCTCTCTGAGCAGTAGTTTTTCTGGTCAAACTAAAAAAATCCTCTTCACCTTCATTCTTCCTAGTGCTCCTAGTTCATATAGAATCTTGAATTTTCCCCATCTGCTCTGTATTCAAGTTGTCATAAGTGCATTTTGAAAAATATTTTGCTGCTTCGGGTGAATGCATACAATATGCCTTATCAAGGGAAATATTTGCTTCCAATAAGAATCATGGATAGCTTGTTCTTTCTTTTCCAATATCACATACTATGAGAGAAATATATGTTAATACATTGTTCATTATTTGCTGCCCAAAGATATGTAAACTGTTATGATCTGGACACTTCTTCCCACAAGCTTGTTTAAAATCCACTGCTGTGGATATGAAGAAAATCCAACACATTTTTCTGATCAAGACTTTTTATTACTGTTATTGCACACTTACTGATCTACTGTGTTTTGTGATCACTATTCATTTAGCAAAAGTGCTCTTCTAAGTTGAACATCACATGCAAGCCTGTTTAAACTCTATTTGTTTAGATTCCAATGTATCCACATAGTTTTAATTTAGAGCACAGCATCATATTGTTAGTATACTATGCTATACAATTATTGAAATTATCAGCCTCATGTACTGAGTGATATTATTTGTTTTGTAATTAGGGAATCATGGTAGAATATGGTCATTTTCATTCCGGAAATTTTAAGTATCATTCACTTGAAATTTAAAATTCAATAGTTCATTAAAAATTGTGAAATGCAATTTTATTTATTGTTTAAATTCTATATTAACCAGGATGATAGTTTCATTGCTATTGTTTATTTTTTTCCTTTTCTATCTTTACGTATACCTAATTACATAATTATGTATGTTTTGTATTTGTATTTTTGTGGCCTAATATTAAAAATGTAAATTTATTTCAAGTATATAACTCTCTCCCTTCCATCTTTGTTCTTGATTTAAAGGCAGATGACTCAGTCTTGTAAATAAAGCTTACATAATTTATGAACCATGCTATTCCATAAGCTGGAATAGACTTTGGAAATGCAACAATGAAGCTCTACATATTTTCCCAAAGTTGTTTTCCTTTAAAACACAAAAAATTCAGCATTATTTTTACTACTATAAAACTTTCATAGAAACAGTTCATTTTTAAATAAGAGTAATACTGAATATTTTGGATCTGAAATCTCGAATTCAACATTCATCCCTTGAGCTTCTATTTCAATGGGACAAACAGAATCATCAATAATAATTTTGTTCATTTCTTTAAAACCTGCTTCCTTATTCACCATATGCTTGCTAACAGCAAGAGCAATGACACCTGTACTTTTTCTGATTAGCCACAGAGGTGAAAGGAATATGGAGTGTGAGGAAGGAGTGGTTTTAGTGACAGGACACACACTTTCTTCAAAGATGAATTTCAGCCAGGGAGTTAGATTTTTGCTTACATGCTCCAATTTCAGTTTTCTTATTTGAGTTAGTGACCGCCTCATGTTCTCAGCCATACTTTCATTTTTGCCTTTTTGAAATGGAAGGTTCATGGAAAAAGACGCTATATATGGGTGATTTATTATGGCCTTGGAAAGGTAACTTTGGGAATATATTACTAAAATTTGTTATTCTTGATTTGGAAAGGTAACTTTGGGAATATATTACTAAAATTTGTTATTCTTGAGCATGCACCATTTATACTGTTTCAAATAATGTTCAGATAACCATTTAAGAATTTGATTTTTGCAGCTTTTTGAGGAGTACTTATTTCAAAACTTTAATTTCAGCTGATTTGCATACAAATGTTTTGTATTTAAGAATTTTGAATTTTTTCTTAGTTTTAATTTTTGTTTTTGTTCTATCAGTTTGCCAACACTTTTTTTTTTCCCCTGACTACTTGGATTTGAACTTCACAAGCAAGTTATGTGCATCTGATGATTTCTCTGGTTTTCATTTCACACCTCCCACTATTTTATCCTTTCTGAAACTTCTGAATCTAACCAAGACCTTTCATATGATTTCTCTGATAGGCTGTCTCCCATCCTCTTTAGGGAGAAGATGTTAATTTAAATAGAGTCTTTTGTTTATTGTTTCCATCTGAGAGAACACCACTTGTATGAATAATTTGCAAATAGGGACAGTTCCCTCCCTACTCACATTTATCATATCCACAGCTGACACAATTGTACTTTCTTCTTCAATTATTTTAATTATTAACTATTCTTTTATTTTCCCATTGCAAATGACATAATAACCATCACACAAATTAAATTTAGCATGAAATGTAGTTTAAATATGATTTTGGACTAAACAATGCATCAACAGAAATTAGTCATACCAGACACAAATACAGGAGTAGGAAAACAATTTTAAGGGCAAACATGAGTGGCAAGTAGTTAACTCAATACCTTCTGTGCCTTTGTATTATAAAGCATCTATATATGTACTCCAAAATGGTAGAGAGGGTTTTATTAGTCTTGAAAAGCATCATCTAGAATCAAGATTATTTTAAGGGACTAATAACAAGGCATACATTCTAAACACTAAACATACTTTTAAACCCTTTCTATTAGGCATTTGTTCACATGGTTTACTTTTCTCCCCACATCTTGACTTCAAAACAAGGTATAGTAGAGGTAATCTCTCAAATTATATTAGGTGCATCTAGCTGTTACTCTTTAATTTTTGACCACAAATCATCATTCTTAATAACGTTGATTCTTTGTATAAGTTTTACCTAATAAGAAAAAAGCCTTCCAATATGTCTGAGATAGTATGTGTAAAATTTGTTTTCAGGTGACTGGAGAAACACTGAACACATTTCCCCTACATCACAAATAACAATTTGTGGCTGTTGGTCTCTAATGCGTTGGTGAAGAGAGCCCTTTATCCAGACCTAACCCACAGACAAGATGGTCTTGTGCCTCTGCAGTCAAGTAAAAGTGGAATCTCTGTCACTGTGAATCAGACTCACTTCTTACCAATACAGCAGGCTTCAGTCCTTGCTGACAGGTTCCTTCTAAACTACACAGGGGTACCCATGCAGAAAAAGCAAAATCCCACCTTCAGCCAGGGAATTTGTGAATGTAACACAGCCAATTTCTGTGCATTCATATGGATGAACTAAACCAGGAGACAGTGCTTGCTGATTATGAGCATTCTTGTTTAGAGGCCTTGCTTTTCCTGTGCTCATACTCTGCAGAACAAGAAGCCAGGCATTCTCTGGATGAAAATGATTTATGAAGGTTAATTCTTCGGAGGAGGGATGATTCCACAGTGTGTTTTGTGTGAGGTCACCCACCATCCTTTGAAATCTATGTGTGTGTTAATTGCAGCAATTTGAATTATTTTATTTAAATTGCCAATGAAATTGTAGCAATTATAACAGCATGAACTATTTCTGTTTGCTTTTTTCCTCTGCTGCATATGCCATTTTGGACCCTACCAGGTTAACTTTATTAGTGCTGTAATTTACTCCTCAACTTTTATATCTGCAGGTTTTGCAGAGGATTGGTGTCAGCAACATGAGGCTGACTTCTTTTGCACATAATTTAAGCAGTACTACATAAAGCCACAGCTACCTTCCAATGGCACAGACAGTTTTCTTTAAATGATCATGTGTTAATATACCTGTGTTTTATATTTTACATGTTAATGCCTGGCAAAAAAACTTAAGTGGTTAATCCACAGATTTCAAATCTTAAATCTTCATCATGAACAGCCTTGTGTTAGAACAGCCTCTTGTTCTAAATTCTATAAAAGCACCAAGGTAAAAAAAAATGGGTTCATTGGGAGTTTACAATATTTTATACAAAAATAATCATGGACAGTTTTGACCTATAGTCTTCCTCTAATCACATATTTGGAAATAGAAATTAATACAATTATATCACTCTCTCTCCCTTCCCACACTCATTAAGCCCATTACCCTAATCCTAGACTAGAGAGTAAACTCCCTCATCCTATAGCTGTGTGTTTCTATTTGCAGAAAGAGAATAAGAAGGATCTCATTCAAGCATTTCTCTCCAGCTACTTGAAGGGCTAATTTTTCTTTCTCAAGTGTTAAAGTTCTCTTCTAAGCCTAATGAACAAAACTGATGGCTAAAGAAAAATCCAGACAATTTTATTTCCAATAGCTCACTGTTCATACTAGCAAAGTAAAATCTAAATATCCTTCTACTAAATTACAGGGGTCTCTGCATATAAAACCATATAAACCACAGATATTCTTACAATGAAAAGAGATTTATAGTACCACTTGTCTTGGCTTCCCTGTATCCTTTATGACACCTTAAATCTTCCAAATTTTTCTTCACATTCTTCCTTTACTTTTTGGCAAATAGTATCTGTAGGAAATATGTTGCTTTTATTTTAAATTTAAGGGCATATTAAGAATGATCAGAGCATTTAATATTTAAACCTAATAGTACAAAAACTTCTTCTTACCTGTGACCTTTCAAATACTACCCTAAATTGTAAAAGTGATTAATTGACAAATGTGCAAATTATAAATTAATCTGTTAGGCACAGGTGGTCTCCTACCCCTCTCAAGCCTATCTTTCATAGGGTAGTTATAATATCCTATCTATTATAATGTATTTAATCATATAGTTTGCTCAGAATGCTCAGCTCTTCTAGATGTGATATCTTGGTCAAATCTTATTTTGTAAGGAAATCTATATTTAATTTTATGCCAATCTTCCTAATGTCAAGATTGTAATCACCAAGATGTCTACCAAACTTTCTATAGCAACAGGGTAGACACAGTTCTGAGGACCCAATCTGTACAATGTGTCACTATTGCTAATCACAGTCTGAAACTCTAAAGATTAGTTTAGTATGAAAATGAATCTCAGGAGACTGGACCAGACAGAAAATGATTCATTGTTGCAAAATGAATTCACACATTGTTTCAGGGATTGTCATTAACTTTACCATAGTACCAACCATCTACAGCATTTGAGGTTACCTGGTGTGTGGTCATCTTCTACATCTGTGGATTAGTTAGAGGTATAGAGACTCCTTAGTTTCTCATAGAATACACATATGATTAATCTAGAAGGAGAACTTCCTATAAATACAAGTGTCCAGAGCTGCTTTTCTAAATGAAGTGTCTTCTTGGATACAAGGATACTGGCCACCAAAATGTCCATTTTTGCTGCTTGTTAATGACTTTTGTTTACAGTTATGTTCATTTGTTTTCTAATTAACATAAACCTGGTGACACACTGGATTGTGAAGTAGAAATAAAATGGGCCCATGTGAGATATTCTTGCTGCTGCAGATCTCTGAGTAATTAAGATACCTAAGTAATTAAGTATGCTGTGGCCATTTTTCATATGGCACTATTGCTAGATTTGATCCAGTGTGAGCATTAGAGACTAGCAGAGATATTATGCTTTTTTTTTTTTTTTTTTTTTTGGTCTAATAAGAGAAACTGGTGTTTTCTTTACTTCAATGTACACCTTATTTATTGTAATTGGGTTATCTCACCAATATTCTTTTTCCTAATTCTCTCTCTATAGGAAAGTTTGCTTTTTGTGAAATGAGAAATTCTACTGAACCCTAGAAAATAATGACTTTTTCAAACTCCTAAATCCAATAGAAACATTTCACCTCCTTTCCCTTGCCTATATAATACTGATATCTTATTCCTTAAATTTCTTCTTTAAATTGCTAAAGGTTTTATAACTCACAGCACATATTTCACCACTTGATTATACACTGCATGGTTTAGCGGTTTATACATTGATACTTAAAACAAAAAACCAACTCAGAAGACCTTTTCCAATTAGACAAAGCATTGGACTTCTTCCTGAGCCCCTGGTATGCACTTAAAAATAAAACTTGAAGATTTGCAACCCAAACTACTTGCTATTTCTCTGCTTGAAACAGAGACCAAGAATATAATAACACCATTTATTATTATTACAGAACACTTAGAATTGAACACTTAGAAGAATAAAAGAGGCATAGAAGCATTTTTATTTTATATCAGCATTTATAATGTATATAAATATCTAACTAAGTATTATTTGATAAATTGCATAGTCTATTAAATGAGAAAAGGGGAGAATGATTTCATTTTGTGTGTGGAGGTGGTTTCTGACAACAGTTTGAGTTTCTGCTATATGGAGGTTCTATTTTCATTGCTTACTTGAAAAACCAGTCAACCAAAAGGCAAATCCCTTAAGTAATAGGGTTTGGGTTAGGCACAACTGGGTTTAAGTCCCTGGTCAGTTGCTTCTTATCTTTCTGACCTTGGGAAAGTTGTTTATTCTTTGATTGAGCCTCACTCTCTTTTTGTGTAAAGAGAAGAAAATACTGCTCTGCTGCTTAAGATTGCTGAGCAGGTTCACTGGCATATGTAAACGTGTCTCACAGAGTTCAAGGTGTCTGACGGGCCGCTTAGCTTCCTTATTGACTAGAAAATCTTGGGAACACAGAGAAAGAGGAAATTGTCTAAGATATTTCATTGTTTTATGCACTATGGGAGGACCTCACAGTTTTGATGTCATTACATTTTTATTTACACTGTGATATTCTCTTATTATCTTAATTTCCTCAAAGCCTGTTGGATACAGAAAGCTGAGACTACATGAAATTTGCACACAGAAATTCTTAAGACAACTTTCAACTAAACAGAATATAGCAATTTCAAATTTACTAAAAAAAAAATGTTTTCTTTTTGGAAAAAAAGGAAGATGGAAAAGAAAGAAAAAAGAAAAAGAAAGAAATAAGAAGAGAAAACAATATGAATTACTCCCTCATGACACCCTCACTCCATGCTTTAAGTTCAGACTTATTCATATGAATTTAAATGCTTTAAAGGTTCAGTAGTATTTAATTACTTTAAAATTGCATAAATTCCTGGCATTTGAATGAATAAATATTATTTAACATTTACTACAAGAGTCCATACTCCATAATCTATTGAATGTCTGAAGACAATTATCCCACTTTCTCATAAAATAAATCATAAGATTTTCCCCACAAGAAGCTCCTTGGCCTCATTTTTGTGCCTCTGTGTATATTAGTTTCCCTTTCCAACTCAGAAACAGTGCAGAGAGGCCATAGAAATGTCCATGGAGATGCATTTTGTAGTAGGATGTGATGAACAGATGAGTTATTAACAATCATCTTCTTTCACTGCCCAAACCCAGAAAATGCAAAGGGGAACAATATGGTAGAATTTTGATTTAGTACATAATTCCCTACACTTGAAAGATCTTCAATCAGTACCTTCTACTTCTCCATTTTTTTCCAGAAATCCCCAATACTATAGTCTTTGAAAAGATCTAGCTTTATGTCAGAGCTTGGATAAATGAAAGGAAGGAAGCATATTGATGTGAAAAAAATGACCAAGGAAGAATTCAATTTTAATTTGTGTACAGGAAAATATACACATAGCTTTAGATAAATATATTTTATTGTTTAATGTATTTTTACATTTTATCAATATATTTGTATACTTGTATTTGCTTCATTGAACTAGTGATGACATCCTGTAAAATTGAAGACATTCAGACTGATTGGCCATGAGAATGAAGTTCCCAAATAGCTAGGTTCCCTCACTATAATATAGTTCCTTTTTTTAAAAAAAATTATTTATTTCCTTTAGTTGTACACAATGCAATGCATTTATGTTTACGTGGTGCTGAGGATCGAACCCGGGCCACGCACGTGCGAGGCGAGCGCTCTGCCGCTGAGCCACAACCCCAGCCCTAATATAGTTCCTTTTGAAGAGAAAAAATAAACCTGTGAAAAAGCAAACCCTGGTAGTAAAATTTCAGTATCAGAGCAAAACAATTTATTTCTTTAGTTTGAATTTCATATATACTTCATTCTGTGCAGATGATATTTTTTAGTTGATTGGTAATTCTCTACTAAATTACTTCTGGTTTACCTGTATCTTTTTCTTATTAATTGATATAGTATTAAGTTTCATATGTAAGAAGTGTAATAACAATTAAGATAATTTGTATACATTTCAAAGACAAGAAAGAAAGAACAAAATAAAGAAGAAAAGAGAGAAAATAGAAAAGGAAATGGAAGAGACTAGTAAGAGAAGGGGAAGGAAAGAAGGGAAAAAGAAATTTAGATAACTTTATATTCTTGGAATTACTAATGCTTTTTATTGTGTTCCATAAGCATATACTTATAGCTCTGAAAATTTTTAACTTCAAATTTTGAAAGGTCAAAATAATATTAAATATATTTTTGCTACTATGTGAGTCTTTCAGTAACATCACATTTCTGTGTAGTTGTCTACATTGTCCTCCTAACTATCCATTTAGAAACATTGACTGAATATTGGATATCAAATATAGAAATATTATTTAAACAAAATTCCTGACTGGATTACTCACAGTGCAGAGGGGGAAACAGACATGAATTTAAAAAAAAGACATTAAAGAGGTATTTTTTGATTTCAAGTGACCATAGCCAAATTCAATAAGCTTAAAAATCAAAGGTGGTGCATGCCAGTAAAATCTAGAGACAAGATGATTTCTTTATTTAAAATTTGTGCTTTATAGATATACATGAAATTGAAATTCACTGTGGTATATTCATATATGTACATAACATAATTTGGTCAGTTCCATTCTGTCATTGCTTTCTTTTCCCATCCCTCCTGCTCCTCTCAATTTCTTTCCTCTGTTCCACTGATCTCCCTTCTATTTTCATGGGATCCTGTGGCCTCTTTTCCTCTTATTTTCATATAGTTTCCACATATATGAGGAAACATTCCACCTTGACTTTTTGAGTTTGACTTATTCCACTTAACATGATGCTTTTCAGGAACACAGTGAGGGAGAAAGAGGGAGAGGGAAAAGAGAATTCCTGGGAAGGAAGTGAAACGAATTGTATTCCATGCATGTATGATCATATCAAAATGAACCCAAATATTATGTATGACTATAGTACATTAATAAAAGCATAACAAATAATGTATATTTTAAAATAGCTAAAAGAGAGCGTGTTAAATGTTACCACAGGGAATAATTAATATATGAGGTGATAGATATGCTAATTAGCCTGTTTCAATCATTTCACAATATATGTATCTAAACATCACATTATACTCCATAAACTTATATAATTATATGTCAATTAAAAATAAAATAAAGCTTTTAAAATAATAATTAAGCAAACCAAAATAAAAGAGAATTGAAAGTTTGAGGCTAGCCTGGAGAACTTACTGAGACCTTGTCTCAAAATAAAATAAAAAGGGCAGGGAATGTAGATCAGTGGTAGAGCACTCCTAGGGTTTAATCCCCAGTACCTAAATAAATAAATAAAGATAATGATGAGTTGGTTTATAAAACCTTCCAAGTCCATCTTCATAGAGGGGTGATGCTTAATTATACAAAATTCTTAATTACACAAAATGCTTAATTCTCCAAAATGTGGTTTTATTTGCCTCTGTGATATCTTGTTTATTTGACGGAGGAACATTCCAGCTTCACAGAGGCAAGATATTCTCTAGAAGCTATATACTTATCAAGGAAAATAGACCTCTTCTTGCCCTGTATCTATAAAAAAAGACTCCAAAAGCAATGAGATGCTGTCAGTGGCCCGTGGTATCATGCCCATAGTACAAAGGAGTTATTATGTCCAAAACATGTGGACAAAGAAGCAGAAGAAAATTCTCCAGAGGAAAATCATGGTGCTGTTCACACTGGATGGATGGAATACCAGTTCCAGGCAGGGCAAAAATCCTAGATCAAAATATTCCAAGAACAATATAGATGGCATCTCCATTCTGTCTTTGTAATTAGAGACATGGTCCCGAATCTGGGGAAGGGCAGGGGACAAAAAGGTGTACATTAGCTTCAGTGAGAAGACAGTTAACATTTGTTTCTTCTTCTTTGGCTGCACATCCACCTTAGTTGATGCTCCTTTATTGGGAAAGGGCAACAAAATTGATGTTTCAATTTCAAGTAGCCAAGCCCATTGTTGCCTATCTGTTTGAAGACCAACTAATCTCCTGCCAGCAAGTAGCAAAATGATCATAACACATGCACAAACAAGTATTCAGGAATTATTAAAAGTCAGAATCATACCATTTCCCTTTGCATCAATCTGGCAGACTGGTTCACAGTCATTTTATGAAAGTATCTCAAAGGACATGTAAAAGAAGTTTCAGTTCCTGACTTCTTTTTACACAGGTGAAATAGTTCTTTCTCTGGGAATTTATGTGGAAAGAGAAAGGGAGAGAAAGGAATTAGGCATGAAGAAAGAACAAGATTATTGACTCCAGAAAAACTGAAAAGGAATTATGGGGATACTGGTATTATATATATATAGAGAGAGAGAACAGTGAGTGGGAGAAGATATGAACAAAATTATGATGGCTATTGGGAATATTGTGCTCTTATTTCATAATAGCATGAAGACTCTTTTTTGTTGTTGTTGTTGTTGTTGCATACTATGTCAGAAGACTGGAGAAATACATGTAAGGGAGTTATCAGAGTTCTGTGTGTAGGTAACAAGATTACTTGATTTCTTATAGAATTGCTGGATTTGTCTCTTCTAAAAATTGAATGAAATAAGCACTGAAAATACAAAATTGTCACGATAATAAGACATTTTATATTATCAAGCTCATCTGAATAAATGGGTTTCCTTTTCCTGGTATTAGTAGCAGGGTTTATTTATCTTTAATTCCTTTAAGCTCAAAAACATTTATTTGACACTTTTTAAAGGCAACTTTCCAAAATCAGTGCTATAATACTTTTTACCTCCTTCTTTCTTTCTTTTTCTTTTTTTTTTTTTTTTGTGGTACTGGGGATTGAACTCAGGGGCACTCGACCACTGGGTCACATCCTCAGCCCCCCCCCCCCTTTTTTTTTTGTATTTTATTTAGAGACAGGGTCTCACTAAGTTGCTAAGTGCCTCGCCATTGCTGAGGCTGGCTTTGAACTGATGATCCTTCTGCCTTAGGCTCCCAAAGTGCTGGGATTACAGGTGTGCGCCACCGTGCCCAGCTACTTTCTATCTTCTTAAATAAATATAGCAAACATCATGAAAGCTTCCACCCTCTTCTGGAGTCATTCGTGCCATATGTGATTAACCAAGGCCAAAAGTCTAGAGAGCTCATCTCCCAGCCCTCTGGACTTTCTGAATTTTTGTGGCTGATGGTTACAGATTGGTTTCTCCTTTGCCCAGGCCATCAGGCCTCTTTGCATTATTGTTCCTATGTTTGTATAAAATAATGCCCTATTCAAAACACATACAATGTATGAATAAGTGCTAGAAACTGTGAATATCAGGGAAAAAAAAACAAACAACTCTTCCTTCTTACTTACAAACTGAAAAGACTAAAATATCAGTCTATCAAGCTTTTTTAATTGCTAGTAAATTAAAGTTAATATTTCCTGTGCAAGACCAACAACATCCTGAGTGAAAGACTCTTGGAAGTATGATGTATGGGTGCTACAGTCTGAATGTTTGTGTCCTTCTAAAATACACATATTGAAAACCTAATAACCAATGTGATGGTATTAGGAGCTGGGACCTTTGGAATGTGATGAGATTATAAGGGTAGCATACTGATGAAGGGGATTGGAGCCTTCCTAAAAGAGGCCTCAGAGAGTTACATTGCTCTTTCTCTTATGTGAAGACACAACTAGAAGTTACCATCTATGAAGCAGAAAGTAGGCCCTTGCCAGGCATCAAATCTATCAGAGCCTTGATCTTGTATTTCCCAGCTTCCAGAACTGTGAAAAATAAATTTCTGTCATTAGTAAGACTAGTTTGGGGCATTTTGTTATAGTAGTCCCAACAGACCAAGACAAAGTGTTTAATGGTGGGCTACACTTGCCTGCATGTGACACTTTACAAAAAGAACCTCTCTCTGTATGTTGTGTTGTTTTGATACTCAAGACAGTGGTAAGGGCTCCAGGGCACAACTAATATCTCTATTTTAAAGGAGGAAAAACTGAACTCCAGTTAAGTAAATGGCCCCAATTCAGTCAGGTAGTGGTCATTGGCAGAGCTGCAACTGAAACTTCTGCCTTCTTATTCTGTGTTTGGTATTACTCATTACTAGCTTCTATGGCTAGTGTTCTAGGGATCTTAAATACCATGTTTGGGGGTGGTCATGTTCCTAGGTAGATCAACCATGTTTTATTCAAATACTAAAAGGCAAAAATAACAATTACTCAGAAAATCAGAGGAGAATTTCACTCATTTTTTGCCTTCATCCTATTCTGTTTCTTCATTATTTATGGAGTCCTCTTTCTAAGGCAAAGGGATATGTTTGCTTCACTGATATCTGTTGTGTTTTTGGTCAATTGACAGCATTTAGCTCTCTCTGTGAATATTCAAAGGAGAACCTCAAGCAATAGCTTTCCAAAGGAAACTTTGTAATGCACAAAAAGACTCAATCTTCATGTAAACCAGTGGCATCATTTAGCCCCTATTCCAGCTTCCTCTTCCTTTTTGGTCTGTATGAATCTAAAACAATAGAGGTCTTAGCTTTGGAAAAGAGAGAACTTAGAGGCCAGGTATAATTTCTGTTTCTCAATTATCATATTAGAATTAATATAATTCCCCTAATAATTTTTAATGTAATGGTCACTGTGCAGGTTTGGGATGGACTCTCCACACAAAATTTCGTTGAGTTGGGATTTCTGATGCCACCTGCAACATGATATGTAAACATGTACTACTCAAATAATGATGATTTCTGGTGAAAGGAGGAGAATATCCTCAGCAGATCCAAAAATGGCTTCATAGAGCAGGGAGTAGCAACCACGCTTGAGTTTGTATGGTGGGTAAGTGTGGATCTGGGATGAAGGCTTCCTCTCATAAGCTAGGGTTTGCATGTTTCAACTTCTAGCCAGCACCAAAGGAAAAACAATTGATTTCTTATTACTTTGCCCAGATATGGAGATGAAGGAGCAGGGACAGTTGTGGGGTTTGAAACTTGTTGATAATCAAAAAGGCTTCAGACCATTACATCTAATAAATATTTAAGCAGTGGATTGAAAGAAACACTTGCTCTAGTTATCAACTTTATTCATGAGCCCCGTCTTTGTAAAAGGCCCACTTCTTTCATGATGAATGATTCTGGCTCCGGGGGTGCTGGTGGTCTTTAAATGAGAATAATTGCTTTCCCTATATTTCTTCATGAACAATATAAAGCTAACCAATAAACAAAACAAATAGTTGGACAAATATGAACCTACGGCCCAGGAAGAGCTCCTCTGTCAACAGCTCTCTCTTGCATATCAGCTCTTCACAAAGGCTTTTTCTGCTCAGGGGTCCCTGTACACTACACTGTGTGCTGTCGGTGCTCTGTGAAAATTAAACAATAATGGTAAATTGGCGATCTACAGGGAAGGCACACAGCAGAGCAATCTGGCTGCTTCTGAATGACCATCAACAGGATTTGCTTTCTTTCATCTCATTCAGCTGTGTAACGGAGTGCTTGAAGTACCCCCAGGAAGTTCCTTTATCCTTGGCAGAAGGGGTTTGTGAGTCTTGATTTCAATGCCCTTTTATGCTACTCACTGTCAAAGGGGATGCTGTGCAAGGAGTGAATCCGTAACAGAAATGACTGCCATGACAGCCTCACAGAGCCAGCGTCAAAAATATTAGTGAGCAATTTAGTAGGCCATCAAGCACATGAATAGACTGGGCCTTTTGCCATGTACCATCCATCTAAGTGGGAAAATACTGCAGCAGGATCAGAGGGAGGAGGTGGGGGGAAATGGCACACTTTCTGATGTTGGAAGGACCTTGCTGTCTTCTCAAAAGGCTGATCATCACTAGGCCTGATGCAAGGTCATTTTTCACTCTCTAAGAACCTGTGAGGGGCTCCATTGGGAGTCTAAAAAGATGATTTCTATGGACCCTATTGCAGCTTTCACAAATTGTACCAAAGCCTTCTCAATTAAAGAGATCATTTAATCTTAGATGTATAATCTTAGCCCATTTTGATACTAAAGCCCATTTTAATTCCTCTTTTTGTTATTAAACTTGTGTGTTTATATTGATATCTGGTCACAGGTTTTATTGCTGCCCTAATGGAGTAACTGTTATAAAAATATTTTAATACCACAATACTACAATTCTGTTTTCTACCTTTTGAACCTCTTTCAAAGTTAGATCAATTTCTTTAACTATTTATATGACAGAATGCACAGTTTTTCTATTGCTTGCCAGATTAGGTATTCAAAAAAGGACAATCCATTTAGTAGATTAATATTTTTCACTCTTTATGTTCCTGTATGTATATGATATGTATATGTGATTCCTGTATTGTTTTTTGCTCATTCAATTATTGCTACTATCTAAGTCTTAGATGATAAAAGACTCAGGTTGCTGGGAATATTTTATGAAGTCTCCCGCTCGACCCTGAGTTCTATGAGAACAGAAACTCCTTCTAGCTTGCTCCTAGCCTCATTGCTTAGCATACCACACTACTGAGCGCAACACAATGCTGAGTAAACATCTAGTAATGAATGAGTAAGTGAATGCTATAGATCTCCTTTTCTGTGTTATCATTCATTAGAATTGTATGGACTGAATGCTATTTTTTTTTTCTTTTTAACCTTTTCAGTTACCTGTATTTTTTGGTTTTAATAATATTACTTTTACTTCAAACAGTGCTTCCTTTTACTTACAAATCATGGACAGTGCAGATGTGTTTGAGGAAGACATGTTTTCTGATATTTCTTCAGGTGCTAGCCTGATTTTTGTTCCTGAGTGTGTGTGTATGTGTGGTGTATGTGTGTGTGTGTGTGTGCATACACTATGATTAAGTCACCAAACACTGATTGATATTCACATCTACTTTGGCAAATCATGGGCCAATACAACTTAATGTTCACTCTATTCTTTCTAGGAATGTCTTTACAGAATGGTGCTTTTCTCCCATCTTCTTAGTATACAGTGTGTTCAGGGACAAATATTTATAAGTCATTTTCAAAGGAAAGCCATACCCCAGCCGTTTTCTAAAAATATTTATTTATTTCCTTTAGTTGTACACAATGCAATGCATTTATGTTTACATGGTGCTGAGAATCGAACCCGGGCCGCGCACGTGCGAGGCGAGTGCTCTGCCACTAAGCCACAACCCCAGTCCCATACCCCAGCCTTTTAAACACACAATTATTTAGCCTATTGCTTGTTTATTTATTATTTTTGATTCCCAGTTTAGAGATTTCATATCAATTGATATCAAATTGGTCTTAAATTTGGAGTACTATGAGACCTTAATATAATTTCTCATCAATACAAATCTAGTTGTACATGGTACTACTAGTTCAAGCTTTGTTTGCCACAATAGAATATATTTGGAAATTCCTGTAGCACTAAAGATACATGCAAACAGAAATACATCCCCTTTCTTTTTCCTGGAAAAAATGTAGAGAAATTGTTTAATATTCAGATTCTTATGGGAGGAAACATGTGTATGTAAATGAAAATTAAGACCATTGTAAGAAAAAGAGAGTGGTTAGTACCATGCTCTATTGAACAAAAAGTGAATGTCTTGAATAAAGATCATCAAATTCTATTTTTGCAAAAGCTGAGCAAAAAAAAAAAAAAAAAGAAAAGAAAAGAAAGAAAACAAAATACATTCCTGGTCATGTATAGGCTATCCTATACCCATGTATATATCCTATACCCATATATACCATGTATAGGCTATCCACCATACCCACTGATCACAACAGTCTTTAGCTATTTTTTCCTTAAACTTAGAAAGTGGTGTTTGACTTTAGCACAAAGGAAGGTGGATGAGATGAATGCTCTGGCTTCTTCCATTTTCACTTCCATGAGGGAAGTCTGTATTATCCATTCTCCTTTTAATTAATGGTAAATTGAGACCATTATTTTCACAATTATTTGAGGTTTGGGGCATTGGGCTTTTGTAGTCTACCATTCTGCTTCTCTGTAATGTACTGACTACCTGATTATCCCACCATATTTATGGAAGATGTTGTGGCCCAGGTCATATGTGATCATCTTGGGCAACTTGGACAACATGGTGCTAAGCTATCTTTTGAAGTCTCTGAGCTCTGGGACCCCAGACTTACCCATTTTTATCATGATTACTTCCACATCATTTTATCCTTTGAACTTGTAAAGGAAAAACTTCTTGATACCTAATAAACTTGCCATTGCATTTGAGTTGCTTAACAGAGCTGAAGAATTAACAGAATTATGTAGTTTGGTTCTGCTGTGCTTTTAAAACTGTTTTTCAATCTTTCCATGCTTTTCTAAATATGTTTTCTAATTTTTCTCTTTCACTTTATTCTCCCCCCCCCAAAAAAAAACAAAACAAACAAAAACAAAAAAAAAAAAAAACAAAACAAAAACAAAAAACCTTATTTCTCTTTGTCTCTCATAGTCTCATCTTAGGTTCCATAGTAGTTCCTTTCCATTGAACATTCCCTTGCTATTCAGTAAAGCACATACATACACCCCTAAAGAAAGTCTCTATCTCATATCTATTCTAGATGCCATAGTGTTTTCTTTGATTCACAAATTTTTGATGTAGATAGTATACTTTTTCTGTTTCCTTGTTGCAAATTCCTCTTAGAACTTTAATTGTACTGCTGTTTCCAAGGTTGTCATTGTTGATAAATATCAAAAGTTTTGTCTACTTCTTCCTGGACTCTTGGCTACATTTGTCATTGTTGACCTCTCTGTTCAGGAAGAGTATTTTTTTTTTTTTTTTTTTGTCCTTTTATGACTCCAACTCTCTGGGTTTTCTTTTACCATTATAGTAATTTCTTCTCAGTTTCACTTCTTTTCCTATGTTTAGTCCTTAAATTCTAGTTTTAGTGTTATACTCTACTCTCTTTTTTCTACACAGACTTCTTTGGAAATCTCAACCACTTCCATGACTTTTTATTATCAATAGAGTGAAATTTCCCAAAGCTATATTAATCTACATCTTAAACTTTTGCCCTCTACTGCAAGACATCCTATTGCCCTTGAGATACTTAATCTCGACATGCATGAAATTTTGAAAGCATGACCTACTTTCTCCCTTCTTCTTTTCCTGCTCTTCCTTACCCCTGTGAATGGCACCTTCCCTCATCTAGTTGCCCTATGTAGAAATTTGCATCTAATTTTCTCCCTCCATGTATCTTCATACAAACTGAACTTTAAATCTTGCCAATCCTTTTACTTAATATCCATCCATCCAGTCCTTCCAGAGTTATGTAATGGAGAAAAGGTACAAGAAGAGTATATTTTGAAGAAGTCCAACTTACATTCTAGAGTTCATAGAGGGAAATTATATATAAGTTGAACATTAAAGAGTGACCGGGGATTACCCAGACATGGAGAGTAAGAGGAGCAATGGATATGGAGCACTCTAGGAAGAAGGAGTTACATATACAAAGAACTGAGGAGTCTAGGAGGATGAAGGCACAGGTAAGGAACAGAATATAAATAACAAGTGTCAAGGTAAAGAGTTGAATGGGGAAAGAAGTAGCTTGTAGAGAAAATCAAGGCTAATTCACACAGGAATTTGTGTCTTTTATAAAGCATTTTCAGCTCTATCTTAAGAATAAGAGAAAACTACCAATGGGTTCTAAGCAGGAAGGTGACATGATTTGGTAGTATGTCCTATGGTGTCCATACAATTGGGGATGGCTGCTTTTATGGTATCATTTTTGCACACACACACAAATGACTCTATAACTTGAATTCCTTCTCACTTTGCCCTTATATTATTCCTCTATCAACTTTGTTCTCTAAATGACTTACCCATTTCACCAACAAGTAGGATCTGAATGACAGAAATATTCCTAGTAAAACAGTCAATTCTTTCTTGGAAAGAAAATTTTGATTTATTCCATAAGATACATTATTCTAAAAGCTATTATCTGTCTTTATATAATTCACATAGATTGGGTGTAGTTCCTCCACAGGACCATTTTTCACCAACTCACACTATGTGGTATAAGTAGGTGGCTATTTTAAGGTCTGATCACCTCTAATTAAAAGGTTATAAGAAAAATTCTATTAGTCGGTTGGGAATTTCATTTTGATTTGACCAATAATGAATAGTTTTCTTTGATAGCACTTTTTTAGATACAGCTGGGTGAAAAATCAACCACAAAGGGAGATCTATTTTATTTATCATTAATTTTGACATGCTTCCACAGATGTTTTCTGGGAACCATTGTAACCTGCTTAATTTGTCTCTGTATAATGGGAAGCAGATAGCCTCAATTAATGTACTGATTAGTAAGTTCTTTAATGAGTTTCAGTAGTTTTACTCATTATTGCTGATACAGTACACTGAACCCTGGAAGCTGGGATTTGAGAATTATTAGAACATAAAACCTGAACCATTGCGGAATTGCTTTTCTATGGCATATTTGTTGTTTACTGGTTACTTCTCTCTTGTGTGTATATGTAAGTAGGGGAGATATTGAAACCACATGGAAATGAATTCATAGACTTGTGGAGTTTGCAAATTAGTTTTTAGTCTGTGTAAGCCACATATAATGGAGAAGTGGCTGTGGCAACCCCTTGGTGACTACAGAATTATAGTTTATTATAAAGACATGGCTGATACCAAGAACTAAAGTAGGCTGCAGCCTCATTTAGTGTTTTTGATGAATACATCACTATATTGTAAGGAGAGTTCATCAAAGTGTTCCTTCTTATAAGTAGGAACTGAAATAGCTCAACCTTAGGATTTGGATTAACTCTTTCAGGAAGTAGCTTAACCAGAGCAACAAGACTAAGGGAAATGTTTACTCTGAAAAGAGAGTAGTAAACATTCACTGTTCATGCATTACTGAAAAAAAAAAAAAATAGATAAACCTCTTCTGTGGCTTAGTATCTCAGTCTTTTAAACAAGAGGATTTAAGACCTGTGGGACCTTCTAAATAGCATAGGTACTTGGATTGTAATAGCATTTTGTTGTTGTTGTTGCAATAGGAATATAGAAACTGTGGTCAAAGCATCAGGCATTCTCCTATGAAAGTTTATAGCCAATTTTTCTTCTTTTTCTATTAGGGGCATTTATTGTTATAGCAGCAATGTGGCAGATCAAGAGAAGACCAGAGTACTCTGAAAATGCCTTTTAGAGTACTTCTCTTCCTCAGAAAGGTTCTTCCTTGTTGCCACATTTTATGGTAACATAAAGTTTCATGACATTTATGGAATTGTGTGTCATGAAGCAGATGGCTTGTTAGCCTGTTTCAGTAAGCTCATTCATATCCATACAATATTAAAACTTTTCCAAGTTCATGAATTATAAAAGAATACTAGATGCTGTGTAGTCCAAAGTGTACTTTAATTATTAAAATTAGATATGCCAAAAGGATTCAAACCTGAATGGAAATTAAAAATGGGCTTTGAATCAAGATAAGGAAGCTGAATTTGGTTCCTATGAAATTACTTCTCTTCAGGAGGTACTGGATTTCTACTAGTATTACAAGTACTAATTCAGTTTTAGCTCTTATTACTTCCTGACATAAAGCCTTTGTTAGAGCTGAACTTGTATTACAAGGGCTGCTCACTTCCCTAGGATCATGAAACATATTCTCTCAAATGGGTGCTTTGCACGTGTTGTCCTATCTGAGGAACCTTTCTTAACTCCTATGTATCCAGTTCTCAAAAACCTATCTAAATGGCAGGACCCATCTTAAACAGAACTTTCTTTAAGAACACTTCCATGGGCCCTGAAATCACAGATGATTCCTTCATTGTATTGTGTTCACGAATGTGTTCTCTCATCATCCAGCCTCCGTTTTCTTTGTCTCTGAATAGCTCTACATTGCCTGATGGAATGTCTTAAATAAAGCAGTTGGTGCTTAATGGATATTTGTTGAATTTCATTTTTTAAAATTTCCTGTGAAACTTTAACATATTGTTTTAATAGATATCATTCCCCTCTGTTTAAATGATGAAACAATATTATCTGTCTAGCTATTCTTCTTACTTTGGCTCTAAGGAAGTTCTGAACTGTTTTTGCTCATCTGTAATTCCTTCTCTTAGCCTTTCCTTCTGATAACATTTTTCTCTTCCTTTTCCTGCAGTACTTGGAGCTATCTTTTTTATTCTTATTTCCATTGTTATACATTTTATTCTAAGTGCTAGCTACCTCAGATTATCACCCATTTACTTTTCCAAATTTTATCATGTCATACACAGTAGGCCCTGAGCTAGACACTAAAGATGTAAAGATTAACAAGATATGGTTCACACTCTCAAGCAGCATCCAGTTCAATAAATGTGTAGTTTTCATACTTAAACAATTACAACAAGGAAAATAACAAAACCATAACTTTTGCTTTTTCACTCTTTCCTGGAGGTAGTAAGAGGAAATCACTTTTGCCCCAAGATGAATTAGTGCTTTCCGTGGCTTGTTCTCCAGATAGATAGCTCTAGATAGCTTCTTCTTTACTTTTCCTTCCTCAACGATCCTTTTTTTTTTTTTTTTTTTTTTTTTTTAGGCAAATATTATACTTCTAGGCCTCTATTCAAACAGGTTGCCAGGGAAATCCTTGTTAATAGAAAACCTATTCTGCTCTTTGGTATTGCAGAAGTTATATTGCCTTCAGTAGAAATACTTATAACTTAACCTAATTTCTAAGGTAATCTTGAGTAATATTCCTCCACAAATATTGCTTTAGTGTGAAAATCAAAGAACAGCTGTTAGTTTGAACAAAGAGCATCCTGATCTGAGTCTTCTCCCTTGAAGCTTATTTATAATAGAGTCACAGAATGATGTTTATAGCTGAAGGTATAACTGAACATAATACAAAAATGTTATTTTTTTTTACCATATCTTACTATGGGTTCTTAATTTTTAAATAGAGATAGGTTTAAGACATATTTCTGAAATAGTTTAACAAATAGTTCTGTTTCTCTTATTAGTATTATGGAAAGAACATTAACTTAACAGATGGGACGCCAGAGTTCAAATTCTAAAGGGTCAAATACATAGGAAATAAATTTGTGGTTAGGAGGAACCAAGGGTGTGGGGAGAGGAAACAGGGAGATGTAAGTCAAAGGACACCATGTTGAAGATACGTAGGATGAGATTTAAAGTACAAGATGAGGGCTATTAAAATAATATTGCATTGTACACTGGAAATTTTCTAAGAGTTGATTTTAGGTGCTTTTACCTCAAGATTAGTAACTATGCAAGATGATGGCTAAGTCAATTGTAGTAACCATTTCCCTATATGTATCAAAACATTACATTGCACAATTAAAATATATTTAATAAAAAATCGATAAATAAATAAATTATAACTCAGAGTATTTAGCCCCCCAAAATTGGTCATAACACCAAACTTGTCATGCAAACTCATTAGCTCTTGGTTATCTCTTCCAAAAAATGAAGACATTAGATTAGTAATAGTCATAAAGATATTTTCAACTCTCACAGTTTATATTAATGTAAGTTTTAATTCCAGGGGGTCCTGCACAGCAGACATAAATAAATGAATACATACACAAATAAATAAGATTTTTATTCATATAGACAATTGCATTTATGTTCTTTCTCTCTTCCTATTTATAATGAGAGCCTAATTTCATTAAGTTTGCTGCATTAAAAATACAAAGTTTTTCTGAGGATAAATGTTCTATTCCTAAGAACCTTATGACTGTATAAAAGAGAAAACTATGTTTGATCTCTGTATCTTGACAGACAGTAATTAGACAGATCACTTTGAAAATTCGCTGTTGGCCAATTATCTATAGCTAGTCCATTTAAAATATGCATTCTTGGACTAATTTTACGTAAAATTATGTACAAAAAGTCGCGTAATTTAAATCAGATTCCCGTTTGTAAAAGAATGATTTTCTCCCAATTAAAAGCAAGTAAAGTGGAGCATACATTTTCCCCCTTTTACTTCAATCGTTTCTAAAATCAATGTCTGATTACCTATCAACAATTTAAGTAGTTTAAAAAGAGGTGGAAAACCAAAGCCATGCCATCCATGTATGTGTAGTATTCAGGGTCTGTCATGGGAACTTATTTCCAAGCCCCCATCTCTGTCTGTCAAAATTGTAGTAGTCTAGTCCTAGATGAGCTCTCTTAATTAGCAATCATGAAAATTATCATGGCACATTTCTAAATTTTTAAAAAATGTCCTCTGAAACTTGACTGGGAAAGTGACATTGTTCTTTAGTATAAAATCAAAAGGTTGTACAGTCCCCTTCACATCTTGACCTCTCTGAGTCAAAGCAATTACCAGTCAATTTTTGATAATGAGTAATCATAAGATTGGAAGAGACCTTTTGAGGGAGCATGTCTTTCCCTCCCATACCAGCTTGGGTTGCACTGAAATCATCTTAAAAAAATAATGTTCTACCTCCATCCCCCCCCTTTTTTTTACATTTTTAAGGAAAAGTGTCCATAATTTCTGAGGTCCAGTTACAAGTAGTAACTTGTTTTTCACTTCAGTTTTTTTGGCTTCCTTCACTTCCCTTTCTCATTCCCCACTTTCCCATTGATGGTTGCAAGCATCAGCTTCCAAGTGAATCCTAATCTCAATCCTCATCAGTGAAAGTAATTTTAAGATACTCTGCTTATAGCTCTTAATGAGGGATGAAGTCATCGATTAAATGAAATAAAAACATTACAATGATCAAACTAATATTAACCCAAACTTAATCTCCTGATGGGTGTATTGTTACTAAAACCCAGGTTCCAAATTATCCTTCACATAACCTGTTCTGTATACTACCACTATTTCTAAGTATGTATGTGCTTATTGCTTAACTTTCATAATGATAATTGAGGTATCTAAATCAATAATTATGCATTTTAACTATCATCCATAATGCAGCTATATGATCCAGAAATAGCTGGAACCTAATCCTTTATAACATTTTTGGGATGTTGAAAAGCTTTTAAGGACATTTTAGTATATCTGTCAAAACTGTGTTGGAAGTTTTGTCCTAATCTTATTTTACATAGATGTAGATAAATATGGCTTGTAAAAAAAGCATTTTAGCTAAAATCTGTTAGAGCTACATTTTTTTTTAAGTAATGTGCTTAGGGGTCTAAAATGTCAATTATTTAGCTTACATAGTTAATTTAAACATATATCTAGTGCTATTATAATTCAAAATGTTGTTTAGAAATATAATTCTTTGAAATGTCTAGTTTATAGCATTGCTACAGAACCACACACACTCAGCCTCCACTTTTAATCTACATTCTGTACTTCGATAGTTATTTGAAAGATGTTAAAAGGTAAATATAGATCATCATAAAAACATTCAATCACAACCCTCCTAAGAAAGGAGGGTGAATTTAGGAAACCCAAATAAAAATAATATAATTCTAAATGTTTTTCCTTTTAATCTCTTTTTTCATTATTTTGAAGAAATACCAAATGGGTAATACAATTGAATTTTCTTCTTTTTGAGTGGCATCCAGGTATCCAACTGGAATGAAAAGAATATTTTAGCTCTTGAGAGCCCAGTTTTGAGTGGGGTAAGAACAAAGATAACTCAGGGCTACTTTTTGGTGCATTTTTAGTAGGACTTCAAAAGGATTATGATCTCCAGAGAACTGGGTTTGGCAGTAGTCTCAAACCTACTGTATATTGCAGACAGCATTTCAAATCCCTACTTTGAATTATGGCCATTGGACTTAGTTTTCAGATTATGTCTTTTCTAGAAAAGGAAGCCTATTCTTTACTCAATCTGCTTGATCATGGTAGGTATTTTATCCATCTCTTCTTTGTCTCCTTAGTGACAGAGATTTTCCCAATGTACAATTATGGGGATGGATCTAAATACAACAACCAATACTGGAAACATGAGATTGATGGAAGTCACATGTACCCATTGCTCAGTGGAGTTAGGGCCACATGGTGTAGGAGCACATGTGCAATCGAGAGCACAGTGAGAAAGTATTGGTAGGTAGTAATAGGAGATCATCGGGGTGATCCGTGGTTCCTGAGGGAGGATGATATTGTTTTGTCTACATTTCAGAGGCAGGTAAAGAAGTGATACCTGTTAAGCTGAGGATCAAGTAAAGTGTACATAGGAGAAGTGGCTGGGTGGGGAGTTTTCCCATCCTGTGGGAGACACATCCATGAGAAGAAGGGAGCTCACACTCAGGTCTTTAGGCCCTGTGAGGCTTAAAGATGTTAAGGAAGCACATGAAATTTTAGGTCTTATAGTCTACTGGCTTTCATTACTGAAATTGGGGTCCAGTTAGGTTGTTGCCTTTATTATACTGCTCAATGCCTGGGATTCTAAATACAATTATCTTTGTTATTTGGAGGGTTTTCAAGTATACCTTGTTTATACTAAACTTGGAATATTAGTTTAGTTGATTTTCATTACCAGTTTGGATTAAACTTGGTTTCACCTCATTTCTTGTGACCTGGTAGATTTCATGATTCTTTTCAAGGAATGTTGAGCCTCTTAATCTAATTTCTTTAAACTTATTCTTGTATGTTATCATCCATACGGAGCCTCAGCATATATTATGACTGGTTTTGAAATTTCTTACCCAGGTGGATCAATGATCTCTAAGAATTTTTAAATCAAAGATTTAAATCAAACAGGAAACTCATTTTTAATAAAAAGATGATAAAAGATATTTAAAGATACTAGTATTTCATTAGTATGTTCCAGTTGCTTAGCTAACTTCTTTACAAGTATGATCTTGTTTAATTCTTACAATCTTGATTTTCAGGGTATCAGCAAAGACAGAGTTTAAATCTGAATCCATCTTGACTTCAAGAATTTGCTACACCTATTGTAATATTCATAAAAATTATACAATATGATTAAGCATTTAAGAAATTTCAAATGAAGCTATGACTTCATGTAGGTTTGGGAAAGCTTGACACATTTAGAACTCCCTGGGTCTGACCAGGACAAGTGCCCTGTTCCCATAATTCCTGCCAGCATTGGGCTTCTCTTGCCAACCATTATGTCACCAGATAACACCTATGATGCAGGGAAGAGGGCAGAGATCCCTGGGGACCATATTTTAATGTGAGAAGGAGACATTTACTGCAAAAGTAACATCTTTGTGTGAGCAGGTCAGAGACATTAAAAATAACCCTTAGAGTTGTGCATTATGGGAACAATGCCACAGGTTGGAGGGTAGAATGGGGGTGTACCTGTAGCAGCAGTGAAATCTTTCAAGTGCTTTGGAAATTGTACCAATAATTTATATGGTTCAGTGACAGAATATCCCTCCTTTCCTCCTTACTTTTGTGGCAAGTACAATTGTATAAAATGCTGTTTGATATGCCTTCTAATTGTAATTTATCTTACCTTCTTGCTGCATATCAAGTTCAAAGGAGGAAAAAGAAGAGAGACTGATATTCTGAAGTATTTACAGCTTTGGCGTCACCATCTGGGAGGGAGCGTGGTACCTCGTAGACAAAAGAGTAATGGAAATTTTCCATGCTCAGGGTTGATTTTTGAGTTTGCCTATCTGGTCAGTGCCAACTTATTCTGTGGGCAGCATGTGTGAATCCCAAGATATTTTAGTTTTGTTAATCTGATCAGTGCCAGTCCATTTCTGGCTTTCCTGTCCACCTGCTGACTCCCTGGTGTTGGCTTCCTGCTGCTCTGTCCATCTGTTAAGAATTTATTTACAAAATACACTAAAATGCAAACTGCACCAGTGTGGGACTTAGCTTCCCAATGCCCAGGAAATGGCATCATGCCAGAGCACAATTTCCAATTGTTACTAAGCTTGAGTATAAGAAATTGAATGATTCCAGGGACTCTTACTTTCATTTGAAATACTTCAGGCAAAACGGCAATGAAAATATTCTATATTTCAATCCAGGGTAGGTGAAGCTTACACTACATAAAATTTAGAGTATATTTTCAGACTGGTTTGTAGAAAGAACACTATATTAGTAATAAAAAAAAAAACTATGGTCATAATACAAGATCTTTTATCACCTGTTCATATAATTTTAGTTAGAAAGATTTTATCAGTTAATGTCTGAACTTCACTTAAGCACAAATTAGTATTTTTTATTTCCATGTACTTACTCATATATATGTGTGTATATGTGTGTATGTATATATACATACATATCTATATCTATATCTATATCTATATCTATATCTATATCTATATCTATAGCTATAGCTATATCTATATCTATCACATATGGAAATAGATATAAGGCAACTGGAGATTATTCTGGTTTGACTGCTGTGGCACACTGAGGGCAGGATATCATTTTTTTTTTTTTTGGTACCGGGGATTGAACTCAGGGCTACTCGACCACTGAGCCACATCCCCAGCACTTTTTTGTATTTTATTTAGAGACAGGGTCTCACTGAGTTGCTAAGTGCCTTACCATTGCTGAGGTTGGCTTTGAACTTGTGATCCTCCTGCCTCAGTCTCCCAAGTGCTGGGATTACAGGCGTGCACCACTGTGCCTGGTGGTCAGGATATCTTTATGAGGAACAGTTTGCCATGGAGGAAAGGGAGTTTCAAGCTCTTGATTGATGAGGTAGAAAGTATGGGGATGAAAAATAAAACAAGTCCAAGTAATTCAAGAACTATTAAAAGAAAGAGCAGTATATTTGTGCAGGTAAAAAAAAAAAAAAAAAAAAAAAAAAAAAGCAAATGAGAGAGCAAGAATCTACAGGTTTTCAATTTTTCCCTTTTCTAAGGCTCTGCATATATATGTGTGAGTAGCAGAAGTGGAATACTATCAAGAACTGAACATGAAGCTGATATTTAATGAGAATAGTTTGCAACAAAAATTTAGGGGAAATTTTTACAGATAAAATTCTGGGGTCAGTGAGGAAACTAGGATCTCAGCAGAGTCCAGCAGGGAAGCTAGATTATGAGGATGCCCATCTCTTTAGCTATCAAAAATAAGATAAACGAAATTGAAGCTTAGTAATTTATAACACTTTCAGCTTCCATTTGCCACTGACTTAATGGTTATTATAAAACATTTTCTGTTAAGCATCATTAAGATTTACCAAATATTTTGGAAATATCTGTCTGTGTGCCAAATACTCCTGAGCAGGCACATAAATGGCAAGGGTAAACATCACAGTTGTCAAGATTGTTTAAGCTGCTATGACAAAATAGCTTAAACTGAATCATTTATAAACCACGTAAATGTACTGCTTACAGTTTTGGAGGCTGATATGCCCAAGATCAAGGGACCAGCAGGTTGAGTGTCAAGGAAAGTCTAGTTCTCTGCTTTAAAGACAGTACCTTCTTGCTAAGTGTTTACATAGTGGAAGGGGCTCACAAATTCAGCTAGCCTCTTTTATAGTTCCAGTAGTCCCATTCTTGAGGGCAGAGCCCGTATGACATAATTATCTCTCAAAAGCCACACCTGTTGATACTATTGCATTGACAATTAGTGAATGTCAGGGGGTCATAAATATTTGCATAATGGTACCAGTGTAGATATTTTTTGAACCCTTGGTATTTCATGAACATGATAAAATACATCGATATTATATTTTTGGTTTTTACTATTTTACTATCAGTTATTTAGGAAATATTGAGTAGTGATTTTTATGAAGCTTACTAAAGCTTCTTAAAATGGGAGAGAGACACTAAACTGTTAATTTTAGAAACATAAACCTAATCATAATTTTTCAGTACAGTTTAGTTTTTAGGATAGTTTTAAGTTTACAGAAAAATTTTGCAGAAAGAACAGAATTCTCATATGTCCTTTCTTCATTCAACTCAGAATTTCCCATTATTGTGGCTCAGGAGGCTGAGGCTTTAGGATTGCCAGTTCATAGCCAGCTTCAGAAACTGAACAACTCAGCAAGACCCTGTCTAAACAAAATACAAAAAAGGGCTGGAGATGTGGCTCAGTAGTAAAGGGCCCCTGAGTTCAATCCCTAATACAAAAAAAAAAAAAAAAAAAAATCCTATTATTATCATTCTCTGTTAGTGTGGTCCATTGGCTGTAATTAATGAAAACCTGTCACTTACATTAGAGTTTTCTCTATAATGTACAGTTCATGGGTTTGGAAAAAATATATACTGTCATGTTTGTTTATTATAATTTCATACAGAATAAATTCACTTTAAAAATGTCCTATCATTTGTCTTTTTATGACTTTGCCTTCCATTCCAAACCACTTTCACCAATCTTTCTTTTGTGTCTATAACTTTGCTTTTTCCAGAATGTCATACAATTGATATCATGTGCCACATAAACTTTTAGGTTTCTTCTTTCACTTTGCAGTGTGCATTTAAGTTTCCTCCATGTCTTTTCATGTCGCAAGCTCATTTCTTTTAGTGCTGAGCAATAATCCCACTGTCTAGATGTTCCACAGTTTGTTTATACATTCACCTTTTGAAGGACATCTTTGTTGCTTTCAATAATTGATGATTATTAATAAATAAAGCTGATATAAACTTTGGTCTACATGTTTTTGTGTGGTTATAAATTTTCAATTAATTAGAAAAAATGCTATTGCTGGATCATAAGCTTTTATTTTATAAGAAACATTTAAACTGTCTTCTGAAGTGGTTGTATTATTTTGCTTTCCCACCAGTAAAGAATGAGAATTCCTGCTCTCTATTTCCTTACCAGTATTTGGTATTGTCATTAATTTGGATTGTTGTTACTGTAATAAATGTTTAGTGTAACCCATTGCTGTTTTATTTGTAATTCTCTAATGATATGTGATATTGAACATCTTTTCATGTGCTTATTTGTCATTATGTATTTTCTTTTGTTTTCATAGATCATTTGCCTATTTCTTATTGGTTTGTTTGTTTTCTCATTGTTGAATTTTTAGAGTTCTTTGGGTAGTTTGATCTTTGTATGGTATAAGTCTTTTAGCAGATATATGTATATGAAGTGGGTTTCTTTAGGCAATATATTTTTGGTTGTTGCATTTTTATCTACCTTGATAGTTTTTGTCTTTTAGTTGGTGTGTTTAGATTACTCACATTTAAAGTGATTATTGTTATAAATGAATTGATATCTACTTATTTATAATATTTTCTTGTTTAGTTTTCATCTTTTTGCTTTCTCTGGTTTTAATTGAGCATTTATGATTCCATTTTCTCTCACCTGTTAACATATTCATGATCTTTAAAATTATTTACATTTCTTTAAAGTTTGCAATATATGCTTACAAGTAATCCAAGTCTATTGTAAAATAATACGATATGCTTCTTATCATATAGGTACCTTATACTTAATTACGATTTTAATAATTTGACTGTAACAACAGCATATTGTTTTATTGATAGTATTAGGTGCCTTATAGTTAGGTAAGTATAAGCACTAAAAAGTTTTGATAAATGGTAGGTTAGAAAACATTGTATACTTAGACTGTAACAAAGCATAGCATCTCTCATGCATTTTTATATTATGACTTAATCATACTAATTTAATACTAGTGGATATACTAGATAGGATGTTTTATATTGAATTATTGGTCCAACTTTTTTATTGTAAAGTTATAATTACCCTGCATGAATTCATGGTAGATAGTGCTGAGGGACAGTTCCCCATGGATTTCTCATATTTCTTCAGTCTGGACCTTCTTGTCTGTTTGAATAGCAAGCAGCTTTGGAGAGCAGAAGAATTTATCTCTAGAGAGATTCAGAGACTGTTTTAGTCAGCTTTTTCACTGAGGTTACTAAAAGACCTGACTAGAACGATTATAGAGGAGGAAAAGTTTATTTGAGGGCTCACGGTTTCAGAGGTCTTAGTCCATAGAAGGCCAGCTTCATTCCTCAGGGCTTGACGTGAGGCAGAACATCAAGGCAGAGCAGTGTGGCAGAGGAAAGCAGTTCACATGATAATCAGGAAGCAGAGAGAGTCCACTCTCAGGATACAAAATATATTCCCCAAACCATGCCCCTAATGACCTACTTCCTCCTGTCATACCCTACCCACCTTCAGTTACCACTCAATTAATCCCAACAGGGGAATCACTGATTGGATTAAGGCTCTCATAACGCAATCATTTGGCTTCTAAGCTTTTGGGGGACACCTCACATTCAAACCATAACAGAGACATACCTCTGCAATCCATCTTTTTCATTGTCTCTGGGAAGTCTTTAGCTTTTCTTTAGTGGTTGTAATGTCTTTAACAACTGCAACTTCCTTAGTCCCAGTTTTACTCCCACCTTTCAAGTCCAAGTTTTTTGAATCTTTATACTCTGCTTTCTGCTCCTGATTATCACAATAAATATATCTAAAGCTGCCAGCTATATCGATGCCACTGCCTGAATGCTATGTTGCCTGGACATTTCTTCCTCCAGATTAAGAAATACATCACTTTGAAAATCAGACTCACAGAAAGGCTAAGAACACAAGCAAAATGCAGACAGATTCTCAGTCAGAACATAACTCAAATGACCTCTACTCCAATTACCAAAAGTGTCCTCCTTTTCCTCTAAGACTTCTTGAGCCCTGTCTTCACTGTTATTGTTCTATTACTATTATGGTCTTCTGAGCTCTCTCCAGAAATGGCCATTAAGCTTCACATCCAACAATCTAAAGCATTTCCAGGTTGCATTTCAAAATTCCTCCCACCAATTCCACAAAGCTCCAAATGCTTATGAACCACATTGTTGGGTTAGTCACAGTGTTGACCCCACCATTGGTACCAATTTCTGTTTTAGTCAGCCTTTCCATCCTGTGACTAAAAGAACTGACAAGAAAATCATAGAGAAGAAAAGGTTTATTTGGGGGTTCACAGTTTCAAAGGTCTCAGTTCATAGATATCAGGCTCAGTTCCTTGGGGCAAAACACCATGGTGGAAATGTGTAGAAGAGGAAAGTGGATGACATGATGATCAGCAAGCAGGGAGAGACTCTGCTTTCCAGATAAAACAGATATTCACCAAAGCCACTCTTTTAATGACCCACCTCCTCCAGCCACACCCTACCCATCTTTAGGTATCAGTTAATCCCCAAGAGGGGGTTAATTTACTGATTGGGTTAAGGCTCTCATAAACCAATCATTTGGCCTCTAAAAATTCTTGCATTGTCTCACACATGAGATTTTGGGGGACACTTCACATTTAAACCATAACAGAGACATACCTCTCCAGTGATATCCTAAGGTAGTAGTAAATTAAAAGCAACAGATATGAATAACTTAGAGCTAGTGATTTTATTTATTTATTTTTTGGTTGGTTATATTTTATTTTATTATTATTATTATTTTTTTATTCTAATTTGTTATACATGCTTGCAGAGTGCAATTCATTTTGTATTACATATAAAGAGCACAATTTTTCAAGTCACTGGTTTTACATAAAGTATTTTCACACCATTTGTGTTTTCATACATGTACTTAGGGTAATAATGTCTAACTCATTATGCTATTATTCCTATCACTTTGCCCCCACCCTCCGTTTCCCCCCTCCTTTATTCTATTTAACATTCCTTCATTCCTCTCATTCCCCCTCCCCCCTGCCATTATAAGTCAATATCATCATAGCAAAGGAATCATTTGACCTTTGGTTTTTTGGGATTGGCTAACTTCACTTAGCATTATTTTCTCCAAGTCCATCCATTTACCTGCAAATACCATGATTTTATTCTCTTTTAGTGGTAAGTAGTGTTCCATTATGCATATATACCAAATTTTCCCTATCCATTCATCTACTGATGGGCATTGGGGTTGTTTCCACAATCTAGCTATTGTGAATTGTGCTGCTATAAACATTGATGTGGTTGTGTCCCTCTAGTAAGCTGTTCTTAAGTCCTTTGGGTATAGACCAAGGAGTGGGATATTTGGGTTAGATGGTGGCTTCATTCCAAGTTTTCCTAGAAATCTCCATATTGCTTTCCAGATTGGTTGCACCAATTTGCAGTCCCACCAGCAATGTATGAGTGTGACTTTCTCCTCACATCCTTGCCAACATTTATTGTTGTTTGTGTTTTTGATAGCTGCCATTCTGACTTGTGTGAGATGAAATCTTAGAGTGGTTTTGATTTGCATTTCTCTAATTGCTAAAGCTGTTGAACATTTTTTCATATATTTTGTTGATTGATTGTATATCATCATGTGAGAAGTGTCTGTTCAGTTCCTTAGCCCATTTATTGATTGGGTTGTTTGTTTGTTTGTTTTGGGTATTAAGGTTTTTAAGAGCTTTATATATCCTTGAAGTTAATGTTCTGTCTGATGTGCATGTGGTAAAGATTGCTCCTATTCTGTAGGTTCTCTGTTCACCTCACTGATCGTTTCCTTTGCTGAGAAGAACTTTTTAGTTTTAATCCATCCCATTTATTAATTCTTGGTTTTAATTCTTGCACTATAGGGGGTCTTATTGAGGAAGTTGGGGCCTAATCCAACATGATGGAGATTTGGGCCTACTTTTTCTTCTATTAGGTGCAAGGTCTCTGGTTTAATTCCTAGGTCCTTGACCCACTTTGAGTTGAATTTTGTGCATGGAGAGAGATAGAGGTTTAATTTCATTTTATTACCTGAGGATTTGTTGCCGCCTGAAGCGCTTGGAGCAACGGAGCCGCGGGAAAAACTTCAGAGGCGAACTGGAGACAAACAGCTTTTTATTCTGATAACTTTTCTCTCTGGTTCTAACAACAACTAACACACGCCAAACACACCACTACTAAAAATGGCGCTGACCCGATCAGCAATTTTGGCCAAGTCACTCGAGATCCCGCAACAAGTCCCGTGAGACTACGGGTGGCGACAATGGCCAAATCTCCACGGCTCATAGTCAACCGAATTCAAGTCAATCCCCAAACAGGGCTCCTGCATTTCCCCCATTTTGTTTTAAAAGAGGTAATGCTCTAGGACGTCTATGTGCAACCAACATTCTTACCCGTCATCGGATAATCAAGGCTGTGCCCTTGACTCCTGTCTTAGGTTGATATGTCGGCCACATGAGACTGTCCCGTGCGACTGTGCCTGTCTTAGGTTGTCCCCCTCTGGGGATCTTACCCGTCATTGGCTAACCAGCCATCCAATGGAGCCCTTTAGGATCGACTATATATGATGACTAACAGCCGTCCAATTGTGAGGAGATGTTGCGGCTTTAAGGCGACAAGCCTTTTGGTGATGAGCCAAATTGCATAGCATATCAAATTGTTTAAACAAATCAGCTGCCCTAAGTTCCATCAAGTAACACACTGAATTCTCTAGACAAATACCTGCAAGGCATTGTCCCGTAAAGTCCCAAACAATGAAAGATCAAAATGTCCATTTGTTATAACATGTTGATGTAGGAGGCCCCATGCATGTAGAGCAGAGGCCACACTGTTGGTGAGGTTGTTTGATGTTTGAGCAGCAGGGATGCTTGCGGCGGCCGCGATCCCTGCAGCTGTAGCAGCAGACGTCTTTTTTATGTTTAGACAATGCCACCGGCAAATCTTCAGGGCCCGCTACCTAGAAACTCAAGCATCAATTATTAAAGGAAAGGCAGTGCTATTGCAGCACTGAGTCAAGAGGCGAGTTGTCAAACTACAAAATAGAATAATTAGATTAGAAAATTAAAGTTGATTTTTGTTCACATACATCGCTGGTTGAGCTTCTACAAACATAAGTTGGAAAAATGTCATATTTAGAACAAAACAAAGAAAGACTGAGGGTAATTACTGCATTAAAGATAGATTAAAGAAAAGGTAAAGGCACTTGAGAGAAATAATTTGTTAGCTGGAATCCTTGAGTCTCTGTATACAGAGCAATCTTTTACCTGTTGAGATAATTGAAATTAATGAGCTATTAAACAAATGAAGTTAATAACAAATAAACAATCTTAAGTCAAAACACCAAAATATCAGGTTATATAGCACTAGTCATATTGTTTGCTAAAGAGAAGTCCCAGGGACACCTATAAATCAAAATTGAAAGTACCTTCATTTATAAAATTATTTACCTAAATTGAATACTCTTAACCTAAAATGAATTAAAGTTATTTGGATCCATATATATATATATATATATATATATATATATATATATATATACATATATATATATATTTTCTTTTTCATAAGCGCTTTGTTCTTTGTGACGTCACACTGGACAGACGAACAAACATACAAACATATATTTGTGACGTCACATTAACATGAAATGTAGACAAATGTACAGACATAAAGACATGTATAAAAAGGAAAAAAAAATACAATTGTGTGCACACTAAAGAGAGATCTCCTCGTCCCGGCCAGGAGGAATGACACTTAAGTTGTGAAATATTTTGAAGAACTCTTTTGAGGGAATCATTCTATACCTTCATCTTGGTCCTCTTGATTTTGTGCCTTTTTTATTAATCTTGATTCTTCAATAACTTCATCTTGATCATTTTGATGTGGTACCTGTTTTATTAATCTAGATGGTATCCATATTGGAGAGGATTCGTCTTTTGGAAAAACACAAACAGATCCTCTTCCCCAAATTAATACTGGATCTGGACCCTTCCATGTACCTGAAAGAACATCCTTCCAGTAAACCAAGGGTTTATGTTGTTGGTGTGGATTCCAATGTCTGTCTCCAGCAGAATAACCATTAGAGTCTAAAGTTAAAAAATTTAAGGTAAACAGGGCAACTGCCAATCTGTCCTTAGGACTTTTCCAATTTCCTTCTTTTTGTTTTAATAACATAATTTTCAGTGTTCGGTTTGCTCTTTCAATAATGCCCTGACCCTGAGGATTGTATGGGATGCCTGTTTTATGGGATATATTGAATTTTGCGCAAAACTGTTTGAAAGATGAGGACGTATATGCGGGGCCATTATCTGTTTTAAGCATTTTGGGGATGCCCAATGCAGCAAAAGCTTGCAAACAATGAGATGTAACATCTTTAACTTTTTCTCCAGAATGTAAGGAAGCAAAAATCATGCCTGAGCATGTATCTATGGTCACATGAATAAATCGCAATTTTCCAAAACTTGGCTCTTGAGTAACATCCATCTGCCACAAATGATTGGGCATTAATCCTCTAGGGTTAACTCCGAAATGAGGATTGGGCAAATGTGTCATACAAGATTTACAATCTTTTACAATTGTTCTGGCTTGCTCCTTTGTGATTTTAAACCTACGTTGCAAGGTGGTGCTGTTGACATGAAACTGGGAGTGGAATAAAGTAGCTTGTTGTAGCACTGAAAGTATAAATATTGTTTTTGTAAGTTCATCAGCCTTTTGATTACCTTCATGGAGGGGACCAGGCAAATTAGTATGTGCTCTAATATGGCCTACGAATAGAGGTTCTTTTCTTGCCCACAAAAGTTTTTGTATTTGATAAAAAAATTTAAAGCCTGGAGTATGAGGTGCTATTGGTCCTGCTAACTCTAATTTTGGGACGGCTTGTACAATATAGTGGCTATCTGAAAAAATGTTTACGGGCTGGTCCCTAAAATTTTCCAGAGCTCTTACCACAGCTTCCAGTTCCACTAGTTGAGCTGATTTGTGTTCAGTTATGTAAGTCATATTTTCTTTTTTAGTGACTACTGTAGCAGTACCATTTGAGGACCCATCTGTAAATACATTAAATGCCTTAGGAATAGGTTGATTTTTTATTACCTGTGGAAATATAATAGGATGATTAATACAAAAAGATAATATAGGGGACTTAGGAAGATGATTATCAAAATTTGCAGAAGTAGAGCATTTAGCTATAGCCCAATCATTATCACTGAAGCATAAATATTCAATCTGTGATGATGAATAGGGAGTAATAATAGTAGCAGGGTGAATGCCAAATATTTTAGTAGAAGTCTTAAGTCCTTGAAGAATAAGTTTAGCCACCATGGAGGTATAAGATTCAATTATACTTTTAGGAGAGACGGGCAAATGTATCCATAATAAAGGCCCTTGTTGCCAAAATACTCCTGTGGGTGTATATTGTGAAGAAATAATAATCAACATCAGTGGTTGAGTTAAATCAAATCTATCACAATTAGCTCCTTCAATGGCTTTTTCTACTAACTTTAAAGCTTTCCTAGCATCAGGAGTCAATGTTCGCGGTGAAGATGGATCAGGGTCTCCGCGAAAGATGTCAAATAAAGGTTTTAGTTGGCCAGTAGTGAGATTTAGTGTAGGGCGAAGCCAATTAATGTCTCCCAGTAGTTTTTGGAAATCATTGAGGGTGGTCAAATGTTCTTTATTTATTAGAATTTTTTGGGGTCTAACAAAAGTATCCATGATTTTAAATCCTAAATATAATATGGGAGATCTGGTTTGAACTTTTTCTTCTGCTATATATAATCCATATTTTTTTAAATTTTCTACCACATCACTGAATATATTAAACAAGATTTTTTGATTAGGGTGGGCCAATAAAATATCATCCATGTAATGTAGACACATGAGGTTTGGATATTTATTTTTAATGGGTTGGATAGCCTTGTCCACATATATTTGGCATATGGTGGGGCTATTAGCCATTCCCTGTGGTAAAACCTTCCATTGATATCTCTGATCAGGGCCATTATTGTTCATAGAAGGAATGGAAAAAGCAAACCTGGGGGCATCCAGAGGATGTAGGGGAATAGAAAAGAAGCAATCCTTTATATCAAGAGTAATAAGATGGAAATTTTTTGGAATAGCTACGGGACTAGGAAGTCCAGGTTGAGTAGGCCCCATAACTTGCATGGTTTTATTGATTTGTCTAAGATCATGTAACAATCGCCATTTTCCTGACTTTTTCTTGATCACAAATATGGGGGAATTCCAGGGAGAGGTGGAAGGTTCTATATGACCTGCTTCTAATTGTTCCTGAACTAGTAGGTGGGCCGCTTGTAATTTCTCTTTAGATAGGGGCCACTGAGGGACCCACACTGGCTTATCAGAAAGCCATGGTATTTTCAAAATTATTTTCTCAGTGGCCCCGAAAAAAAATATCTTTTTCCTTTATGACAATGATTACTTTTAGGGTTAAGATTACTCAGTACTTTTTGATAATGAGTTCTTTTATGGTTAAGATTACCCTGTAGGTTTTCACATTTAACATCTGCAGGCTTGGTTGCAAGGTGTACTCCCATTTGTTGCAAAATATCTCTTCCCCATAAAGTAACCGGTAGATTAGGTAAAACATAAGGCTGAAATGTTCCTTTATGGCCTTCATCATCCTCCCATTTTAAAATTACTGCACTTTTATCTGGGAGGTTATTATATCCCAAGCCTCTTAAACTGGTTGAAGCTTTTTGCAGAGGCCAGTGCTTGGGCCATTGGCGTAAATTAGTAATGGAAGAGTCAGCTCCAGTATCTATTAATCCCTCCATTTCTATTCCTTGGATTTTTATTTTACACATAGGCCTCCTTGAACAGTCTCGAACCCAGCAAGCCATGGGACTTGAGTCAGTGGAACAAAATCCTCTATTGTTCCCTTCTTGAGGCATACCCATTTTAAATGAATTATGTAAATTGGGAAGGAGAAGCAACTGAGCAATTCTATCTCCTTGATTAACAGAACTTATACTTTGGGGTGAGCTAAGCATTATTTTTATTTCCCCTTTGTAGTCTGAGTTTATTACACCTGGGGTCACTTGCAAACCTAATAAGCTTTTAGGACTACGCCCGATAATAAGTCCTACAGTCCCTGAGGGAAGAGGTCCCCTGACTCCTGTGGGAATCAGTTGAACCCCCATTTCAGGTGTTAACACTATTCGGGCGGTGGAACAGAGGTCTAATCCTGCATTTCCTCTTGTTCCTCTGGCGAGGGAGTGGATGGGTAGTAGGGATTGTGTCGGGGAAGCATCTGAGTGGATGCTTGAGGATACTCCTTCTGCAATGCCCCGTACATTTGTGGGCCCCCGGGGTACTGGGCCCCGTGCCCCGTTTTTTGAATTCCTGAACAAAGGATTTCCATGGATGTCAAATTTTGAATAGCATTTATTGGCCCAATGATTTCCCTTTTTACACCTGGGGCAGCGGCCTGGGGCACGGTATGAGCTTTGTCTTATTTCTCTTTTGGGATTTTGCCTAGAATTGCCTGATTGATTATGATATCTACGTTTAGCCTTTGTGAAATTTCGAGAGGAAGCGCCTCTCATTGAGGCTGCAATCACATTTCCTGTGACAAAGGCACCATTTATATCTTTACATAGTTGTATATATACGGAAAGATCCTTTTTAGTTCTCCATGGCCTGATGGCTGCTTGGCACCATTTATTTGCATTTTCATAAGCTAATTGAACAACTAATGGCATAGCTTGGTCAACATCTGCAAACACACTACCTGCAGTTCTCAAAAGTCGATCAGCAAAGTCGGCATACGGCTCATTAGGTCCTTGAATCACTTTTGACAAGCTACCTTGTAGATCCCCAGGTCCTTGTACAGTTTTCCATGCCTCTAAGGCAGCTGCATTTATCTGAGCATATACATCTGGGTCATAATCTGTTTGAGCCTGTAAGTCTGCGAATTGCCCTTCTCCTGTGAGCATGTCTATGTTATAGTTTTCAAACCCTGCAGCCGCGTTTCTTTTAGCCATTTCTATACAAAGTTCTTGGAATTGCAATCGCCAAACCAAGAATTGCCCCCCGCTTAATGTTGCTTTACATAGACTTTTCCAGTCTGAGGGGGTTAAGCTAAAGGTGTTAAGGGACTCCAGCATACTCAACGTGAAAGGAGCTTGGGGCCCATAAGTCATTACTGCCTCTTTGAGATTTTTTATTGTTTTGAAATCTACTGACTGATGGACACTCTGTCCATTTTTCTTTTCAAATGCTGGCGGTTCCCAATGTATCTGTGAGTTGTCCTCGAGAGCGCATAAGCGATCAGAAAGACTTTTTATTTCTGTTTCTAGGGTATGCAAATGCCTAGTAATACCCTTCATATTTTCTGTAATGGATTCCACCCATGGGGGAGTAGAGGACACAAGTGACTCCTCTACCTGACCGTCCTTTTTCTCGGTCTTTTTTAGTTTCTTTTTCCTCATTTTCTCAGGATCACTTTTACTAGATTCCTCACCACTGCTAATTTCACTGACAGCAATATCCTGAGGCCCAGATTCCAGTGAGAGCAAGTATCCTTCAGCTCTCACCAATAACTCCCGAACAGCTTTAATAGCTTGGATTTTTGTCATTTTTGGGTCTCTTCCAATACTCTCTTTACTGGTCTTAGTTGGCCCAGTGGAATCTACACTTTTTTGATCACTTTCACTTTTGTCTATATACTCCTCACTGAGAACAGAGTCAGGTATATCAAGGAGTCTTTGCATAGCCTCTATCAATTGGGATTCAGTTATATTCGAATCCATCTTTAGAGACCTTTCAGTTCTTACCTGTCCGCTCCGAAGTTCCCCGTACGGGCCGCCACCTGTTGCCGCCTGAAGCGCTTGGAGCAACGGAGCCGCGGGAAAAACTTCAGAAGCAAACTGGAGACAAACAGCTTTTTATTCTGATAACTTTTCTCTCTGGTTCTAACAACAACTAACACACGCCAAACACACCACTACTAAAAATGGCGCTGACCCGATCAGCAATTTCGGCCAAGTCACTCGAGATCCCGCAACAAGTCCCGTGAGACTACGGGTGGCGACAATGGCCAAATCTCCACGGCTCATAGTCAACCGCAATTCAAGTCAATCCCCAAACAGGGCTCCTGCAAGGATTTCCAATTTTCCCAGCACCATTTGTTGAAGAAGCTGTCTTTTTTCCAATGTATGTTTTTGGAATCTTTGTCTAATATAAGATAACTGTAGATTTGTGGGTTAGTCTCTGTGTCTTCTATTCTGTACTATTGGTTTACTGGTCTATTTTGGTGCCAGTACCATGCTGTTTTTATTACTATTGCTTTGTAGTACAATTTAAGGTCTGGAATAGTAATGCCTCCAGTTTCACTCTTCTCGCTAAGAATTGTTTTGGTTATTCTGGGTCTCTTATTTTTACAGATGAATTTCATGATTGCTTTTTCTATTTCTATGAGGAATGATATTGGGATTTTGATTGGGATTGCATTGAAATTGTATACTGCTTTTGGTAGAATAGTCATTTTGACAATATTAGTTCTACCTATCCATGAACAAGGTAGATCTTTCCATCTTCTAAGAACTTCTTTAATTTCTTTCTTTAGCATGCTGTAGTTTTCTGTGTAGAGGTCTTTCATTTCTTTTGTTAAATTAATTTTCAAGTATTTTTTTTTGAGGCTATAGTAAATGGGGTGGTTTTCCTAGTTTCTTTTTCTGAGGATTTTTTGCTGATGTACAGAAATGCCTTTGATTTATGGTTGTTATTTTTTTTATATCCAGCCACTTTGCTGAATTGATTTATTAGTTTTAGAAGATTTCTGGTAGAATTTTGTGGATCTTCTATGTATAGAATCATATCATCTGCAAATAGTGATAATGTGAGTTCTTCTTTTCCTATCTGTATCCCTTTAATTTCTTTTATCTGCCTAATTGCTCTGGCTAGGATTTCAAGAACTATGTTAAATAGGAGTGGGGAAAGAGGGCATCCCTGTCTTGTTCCAGTTTTTAGAGGGAATGCTTTAAATTTTTCTCCATTTAGGATGGTGTTGGCCTGGGGCTTAGTATAGATGGCCTTTACAATGTTGAGGTATGTTCCTGTTACCCCTATTTTTTCTAGCATTTTGAGCATGAAGGAGTGCTGTATTTTGTCAAATGCTTTCTCTGCGTCTATTGAGATGATCATATGATTTTTATCTTTGAATCTATTGATGTGATGAAGTACACTTATTGGTTTCCTTATGTTGAACCAACCTTGCATCCCTGGAATGAACCCCACTTGATCATGGTGCACTATCTTTTTGATATGTTTTTGTATTTGATTTGCCAGAATTTTATTGAGAATTTTTGCATCTATATTCATTAGAGATATTGGTCTGAAGTTTTCTTTCTTTGATTTGTTTCTGCCTGGTTTTGGAATCAGGGTGGTATTGGCCTAATGGAATGAGTCCAGAAGAATTCCTTGTTCTTCTATTTCATGAAATAGTTTGAGAAGTATTGGTGTTCTTCTTTAAAGGTTTTGTAGAACTCCATTGTGTATCTATCTGGTCCTGGGCTTTTCTTGGCTGGAAGGTTTTGATGGCATCCTCTATTTTTTTGCTTGAAATTGATCTATTTAAATTGTGCATATCATCCTGATTTAGTTTGGGCAATTTGTATGTTTCTAGGAATTTGTCAATGCCTTTGTTATTTTCTATTTTATTGGAGTATAAATTTTCAAAATAATTCTAATTATCTTCTGTATTTCTCTAGTGTCCATGATGATATTTCCTTTTTCATCACAGATATTGGTAATATGAGTTTTTTCTCTCCTTTTCTTAGTTACCATAGCTAATGGTTTATCAATTTTATTTATTTTTTTGAAGAACCAACTTTTTGTTCTGTCAACTTTTTCAATTGTTCTTTTTTGTTTCAATTTCATTGATTTTGGCTCTGATTTTAATTATTTCCTATCTTCTACTGCTTTTGGTGTTGGTTTGTTCTTCTTTTTCTAGGGCTTTGAGGTATAATGTTAATTCATTTATTTGTTAACATTTTCTTCTTTGAAGGAATGAACTTCATGCAATGAACTTTGCTTTTAGTACTATCTTCATAGTGTCCCAGAGATTTTGATATGTTGTATCAGTGTTCTCACTTACCTCTAATAATTTTTTAATCACCTTCTTGATGTCTTCTGCAACACATTATTCATTCAGTAGCATAAAATTTAGTCTCCAGGTGTTGGAGTAGCTTTTGTTTCATATTTTATCATTGATTTCTAATTTTATTCCATTATGATCTGATAGGATGCATGGTAGTATCTCTACTTTTTTATATTTGCTTAGAGTTGCATTATGGCATAATATAGGGTCTATACTAGAGAATAATCCATGTGCTGCTGAGAAGAAAGTGTATTAACTCATTGATGGATAATATACTCTATATATGTCAGTAAAATCTAAGTTATTGATTATATTATTGAGTTCCACAGTTTCTTTGTTTAGCTTTTGTTTGGATGATCTATGCAGTGGCGAAAGAGGTGTGTTGAAGTCACCTAGAATTATTGTGTTGTGGTCTGTTTGACTCTTGAACTTGAGAAGAGTTTTTTTTTTTTTATAATAATAATGTATTTATTTTTTATTCTAGGGTGTTAGAAATGACAGCAGAATGCATTACATTTCATATTATACTTATAGAGCACACTTTTACATATCTCTGGTTGTATAAAAAGTATATTCACAGCATTTGTGGCTTCGTACATGCACTTAGGGTAATAATATCCAACTCATTCTACCCTGTATTTTTTTTCTTCTTCACCCTTTTGACACCTACCTTCCCTTCCCTCCCCATTAGCCCTTCTAGTGTTCCTCTAATCCTCCCATGATCTCCATTTCAACCCACTGTGAGTTGGCCTGCTGAGATCAGAGAAAACATTCGGCATTTGGCTTTTGGGGATTGGCTAACTTCACTTAGCATTATTTTCTCAAACTTCATCCATTTACCTGTGATTGCCGTGATTTTATTCTCTTTTATTGCTGAGTAATACTCCATTGTGTATATAAAGCACATTTTCTTTATCCATTCATCTACTGAAGGGCATCTTGGTTGGTTCCACAATTTAGCTATTGTGAATTGTGCTGCTATAAACATTGATGTGGCTCTGTCCCTGTAGTATTCTGTTTTTAAGTTCTTTGGGAATAGACCCAGGAGTGGGATAGCTGGGTCATAAGGTGGTTCCATTCCCAGTTTTCCAAGGAATCTCCATACTGCTTTCCATATTGGATGTACCATTTTGCAGTCCCATCAGCAATGTATGAGTGTGACTTTCTCCTTACATCCTTGCCAACATTTATTGTTGTTTGTGTTTTTGATAGCTGCCATTCTGACTTGTGTGAGGTGAAATCTTAAAGTGGTTTGGATTTGCAATTCTCTTATTGCCAGAGATGTTGAATATTTTTTCCTGTATTTGTTGATTGGTTGTATATCTTCTTCTGAGAAGTGTCTGTTCAGTTCCTTGGTCCATTTATTGATTGCGTTATTTGCATTTTTGGTGTTAAGATTTTTGAGTTCTTTATATATTCTAGAGATTAGTGCTCAATCTGAAGTGCATGTGGTAAAAATTTGTTCCCAATTAGTAGGCTCTCTATTCACCTCACTGATTGTTTCTTTTGCTGAGAAGAAGCTTTTTAGTTTGAATCTATTCCATTTATTGATTCTTGATATTAATTCTTGCACTACAGGAGTCTTATTAAGGAACTTGGGGCTTAATCCAAAATGTTGGAGATTAGAGCTTACTCTAGGCATAGTGTTTCTGGTTTAATTCCTAGATCCTTGATCCACTTTGCATTGAGCTTTGTGCATGGTGAGAGACAGAGGATTAATTTTATTTTGTTGCATACGGATTTCCAGTTTTCCCAGCACCATTTGTTGAAGAGGCTATCTTTTCTCCAATGTACAATTTTTGACACCTTTGTCTAGTATAAGATAACTGAATTTATATGCATTATTCTCTGTGTCCTCTATTCTGTACCACTGGTCTACCAGTCTATTTTGGTGCCAATACCATGCTGTTTTTGTTACTATTGCTCTGTAGTATAATTTAAGATCTGGTATAGTGATACCACCTGCTTCACTCTTCTTCCTAAGGATTGCTTTAGGTATTCTGGGTCTCTTATTTTTCCACATGAATTTCATGATTGCTTTTTCTATTTCTGTGAGGAATGTCATTGGGATTTTGATTGGAATTGCATTAAATCTGTATAGTGCTTTTGGTAGTATAGTCATTTTGACAATATTAGTTCTGCCAATCCAAGAGCAAGGTAGATCTTTCCATCTTCTAAGGTCTTCCATAATTTCTTTCTTTAGTGTTCTGTAGTTTTCATTATAGAGGTCTTTCACATATTTGGTTAAATTGATTCCCAAGTATTTTATTTATTTTGATGCTATTGTAAACAGGGTAGTTTTTCTCATTTCCCTTTCAGAGGATTTGTCACTGATATATAGAAATGCCTTAGACTTATGGGTGTTGATTTTGTATCCTGCTACTTTGCTGAATTGATTTATGAGTTCTAGGAGTTTTATGGTGGAATTTTTTGGGTCTTCTAGGTATAAAATCATATCGTCAGCAAATAGTGATAATTTGAGTTCTACTTTACCTATTAATTTATTAATTTATTAATCTGTTTAATTTCTTTCATCTGATTGTTTTGCCCAGCATTTCGATTACTATATTAAATAGAAGTGATAAAAGAGGGCATCCCTGTATTGTTCCAGTTTTTAGAGGGAATGCTTTCAATTTTTCTCCATTTAGAATAATGTTGACCTGGGGCTTAGCATAGATATCTTTTAAGATGTTGAGATATGTTCCTGTTATCCCTAATTTCTCTAGTGTTTTGAACATGAAGGGGTGCTGTATTTTGTCAAATGCTTTTTCTGCATCTATTGAGATAATCACATGGTTCTTATATTTAAGTCTACTGATGTGATGAATTACATGTATTGATTTCCATATGTTGAACCATCCTTGCATCCCTGGAATGAAGCCCACTTGATTTTGATGTACTATATTTTTGATATGTTTTTCTATCCATTTTGCCATAATTTTATTGAGAATTTTTGCATCTATGCTCATTAGATTATATAGGTCTGAAGTTTTCTTTTTTTGATGTGTCTTTGCCTGGTTTTGGGATCAGGGTGATATTTGCCTCATAGAATGAGTTTGGAAGTGCTCCCTCTTTTTCTATTTTATGAAATAAATTGAAGAGTATTGGTATCAGTTCTTCTTTAAAGGTTTTGTAGAACTCTGCTGTGTATCCATCTGGTCCTGGGCTTTTCTTGGTTGGTAGCCTTCTGATGGCATCTTCTATTTCATCGCTTGAAATTGGTCTGCTTAAATTGTGTATATCATCCTGCTTTAATTTGGGCAGATCATACGACTCTAGAAATTTGTTGGTGCTTTTGGTGTTTTGTATTTTATTGGAGTACAAGTTTTCAAAATCATTTTGAATTATTTCCTGTATTTCTGTAGTGTCTGTTGTGATATTTCCTTTTTCATCGTGTATGTTAGTAATTTGAGTTTTCTCTCTCCTTCTCTTTGTTAGCCTGGCTAAGGGTCTGTCAGTTTTATTTATTTTTTTCAAAAAACTAACTTGTTTTTTAAATTTTTTCAATTGTTTCTTTTGTTTCAATTTCATTGATTTTAGCTCTGATTTTAATTATTTCCTTTCTAACACTTTTGGTGTTGGATTGTTCTTCTTTTTGTAGAACTTTGAGATGTAATGTTAAGTCATTTATTTGCTGACTTTTTCTTCTTTTGAGGCATGAACTCAATGAAATGAACTTTCCTCTAGAACTGCCTTTATAGTGTCCCAGAGATTTCCATATGTTGTGTCTGTGTTCTCATTCACCTCTAAGAATTTTTTAATCACCTCTTTGATGTCATCTCCAACCCATTGTTCATTCAGTAGCATATTATTTAGTCTCCAGGTGTTGGAGTAGCTTTTATTTCTTATTTTTCCATCGATTTCTAATTTATTCCATATGGTCTGATAGAATGCAGGGTAGTATTCCTACTTTTTTATATTTGCTAAGAGTTGATTTGTGGCAAAATATATGGTGTATTTTTGAGAAGTATCCATGTGCTGCTAAGAAAGTATATTCGCTTTTTGAGAAATGAAATATTCTATATGTCAGTTAAGTCTTAATTGTTTATTGTATTTTTTAGTTCTGTAGATTCTCTGTTCAGCTTTTGTTCGGAATTTCTATCCAGTGGTGAAAGGGGTGTGTTAAAGTCTCCTAGGATTATTGTGTTGTGGTCAATTTGACTCTTGAACTTTAGAAGAGTTTGTTTGATAAACATGCATGCTCCATTGTTCAGGGCATATACATTTATAATTGTTAAGTCTCGTTGGTGTATGGTTCCCTTGAGCAGTATGTAGTGTCCTTCCTTATCCCTTTTGATTGACTTTAGCTTGAAGTGTACTTTATTTGATATGAGGATGGAAACCCCTGCCTGTTTCCTCAGTCTGTGTGAGTGGTAGAATATCTCCCAACCTTTCACCCTCAGCCTGTGGATGACTTTTCCTATTAGATGAGTCTCTTGGAGGCAGCATATTGTTGGGTCTGTTTTTTTTTTTTTTTTTTTTATCCAATCTGCAAGTCTATGCCTTTTGATTGGTGAGTTTAGGCCATTAACATTCAGAGTTATTATTGAGACATGTTTTGTATTCCCAGCCATTTTTGTTTATTTTTGGTATTTAAGCTGACATGGTTTCCCCTCTGACGTGTTTTTCCTTTAGTGTAATACCTCCCTCTACTGATTTTCACCATTGCTTTTTCATTTCTTCTTTATGGAATATGTTGCCTAGGATGTTCTGTAGTGTTGGCTTTCTAGTTTTAAATTCTTTTAACTTTTGTTTATCATGGGAGGTTTTTATTTCATCCTCAAATCTAAAGCTTAATTTTGCTGGGTATAAAATTCTTGGTTGGCATCCCTTTTCTTTAAGTGCTTGGTATATGTTGTTCCATGATCTCCTAGCTTTGAGTGTCTGAGTTGAAAAATCTGCCATGATACAAATTGGTCTCCCCCTATATGTGATCTGATTTCTCTCTCTTGCGACCTTTAAAATTCTGTCCTTATTCTGTATGCTAGGCATTTTCATTATAATGTATCTTGGTGTAGAGCTGTTGTAATTTTGTACATTTGGTGTCCTATAAGCCTCTTGTATTTGGTTTTCCAATTCATCCTTCATGCTTGGGAAATTTTCTGATATTATCTCAATGAAGAGATTGTGCATTCCTTTGGTTTTTTAACTCTGTGCCTTCCTCTATCCCAACTACTCTTAGATTTGGTCTTTTGCTCCTGTCCCATAATTCTTGGATGTTCTGTTCATGGTTTCTTACTATTTTCTCTGCGTGGTCAACTTTATTTTCAAGCTTATATGCTTTGTCATCATTGTCTTATTTTCTATCTTCCAGTTGATCTACTCTGTTGGTGATGCCTTCTATTGTGTCTTTTTAAAATTTTTTCATTATTCTAATTTGTTATACACATTTGCAGAGTACATTTCATTACATATTACATATGAAGAGCACAATTTTTTTGAGTTGCTGGTTTAATATAAAGTATTTTTACAACAATTGTGTCTTCATACATGCATTTATAGTAACCATGGATGACTCAGTCTGCCATTATTCCTATCCCCTTGCCCCCTCCCCTCCTTCCCCCCTCTTTGTTCTATTTAAAACATCTTTCATTCCTCTCATTCCTTCTCTCTTGCCTTTATAAGTTAGTATCTTCATTTCAAAGAGATCATTCGACCTTTGGTTTTTTGTGATTGGCTAACTTCACTTAGCATTATTTTCTCCAATTCCATCCATTTACCTGCAAATGCCATGATTTTATTCTCTTTTAGTGCTGAGTAGTGTTCCATTGTGTATATATACCAAAGCTATTGTGTCTTTTATTTCGTTAATTGTTTCCTTCATTTCAAGGATTTCTCACTGTTTTTTTTTTTTCCTTTTCAGAGTTTCTATCTCTTTTTTGAAGTAATCTTTTGTTATCTGTATTTGCTCTCTTATATCTTTGTTGTAGTGGTCAATTTTTGCTTGTATTTGCTCATTTAGGTCAATCTTTATTTCACAGATCATTTTAGTTATGAACCTTCTGAACTCCTTCTCTGACATTTCATCAACTTTGCTGAGTATGGGTTCTGTTATTTAGTATCCTGGTTTGTTTGGGGTATTTCCCACCCTTGTTTTTTTCATGTTGTCTATTTGCCTTTCTTTCTTGCAGTGTAGATCTGAGATATTACAGTTTCTACCCTATATTCTTGAGATATCTGTGCAGGTTGTCTGTGCCTCCCGTTAATGTTGGGCTTTCAGCACATGCTGGTGTCCCTCAAAGTGTGCTACCTGGGCTGGGTCCCACTGGGTTGGTGTGGGCTGAGCTGGTTTAATCTGAGCTCCTGCCATGATCTAGGGCTGGCTGCACTCCAGCATAGGTCTCTGGGACTGTCCTTGTCCTGCCTGTGCTGAAGCAGAGTTGGGCAGGTCTGTCCTTGCGTCTCCTGCTCTGGGGCAGAGGTTGGTGGGACTGACTGGAGCACACAAGGGGAGATCAGCGGGACTGACCTGGGCCTGGCCACGCTAGGGTGGAGGTCAGCAGGACTGACCTGGGGCTTGAGAAGAGTTTGTTTGATGAAGGTAGATGCTCTGTTATTTGGGGAATATATATTTATAACAGTTATTTCTTGTTGATGTATGATTTCCTTAAGCAGCATGAAATGTCCATCTTTCTCTCTTTTGATTAACATTGGCTTGAAGTTTACTGTATTTGATATGAGGATGGAAACCCCTGCTTGCTTATGTAGACCACGTGAATGGTATATTTTATCTCATCCTTTCACCTTCAGTCTATGGGTGTTTTTTCCTATGAGATGTGTCTCTTGAAGGCAGCATATTGTTGGTTTTTTTTTTTTAATCTAATCTATCAGCCTACATCTTTTAATTAGTGAGTTTAGACTATTAACATTCAGGGTTATTATTGAGACATGATTTATATTACCAGTCATTTTTAAAATTATATATATATATATATGTATATATATATATATATATATATATATATATATATATATATATATATATTTAGCTTGACTTGATTTCTCCTTTGGTTGGCTTTTCCTTTATTGGAATTCTTCCCTTTGCAGATTTTAATTGTTGTTTTTCATTTCCTTCTCGTGAAATATTCTGCCAAGAATGTTCTGTAGTGCAGGCGTTCTTGTTGTGAAATCTTTTAGCTTTTTTTTTTTTTTAATCATGGAAGGTTTTTATTTCATCATCAAGTCTAAAGCTTAATTTTGCTGGATATAAGATTCTTGGTTGGCATCCCTTATCTTTTAGAGCCTGGTATATGTTGTTCCAGGATCTCCTGGCTTTAAGGATCTGGGGTGAAAAATCTTTTGAGATGCAAATTGCTTTTCCTTTATAGGTTATCTGATTTTTCTCTCTTATGGCATTTTAAAATTCTATCCTTATTTTGTATGCTAGGCATTTTCATTATAATGTGCCTTGGTGTAGATCTGTTGTAATTTTGTACATTTGGCATTCTATAGTATTTGGTTTTCAAATTCTTCTTGCTTGGGAAATTTTCTGATATTATTTCATTGAAGAGATTCTGCATTCCTTTGGTTTGATTCTCCACACCTTCCTCTATTCCAATAAATCTTACATTCAGTCTTCTGATGGTATCCCATAATTCTTGGATATTCTGTTCATGATTTCTTACCTTCTTCACTGTGAGGTCAACTTTATTTTCAATATTATATATTTTGTTCTCATTGTCTGAGGTCCTATCTTCCAAGTGATCCAATCTGTTGGTGATACTATCTATTGAGTTTTTTAAATGGCTTATTGTTTCTTTCATTTCAAGGATTTCTGTTTGGTTTTTTTCTCAGACTCTCTATCTCTTTCTTGAAGTAATTTTTTGCTACCTGTATTTGTTCTCTTATCTCTTTTTGGTGTGATCTATGGTTTCCTATATTTGATCTCTTATCTCTTTGTTGGAGATATCAAGTTTTGCCTGTATCTGCTTTCTTAGGTCATTTTTTAAATCCCAAATCATTTAAATTATTATATTTGGAACTCCTTCTCCAACATTTCACCTACTGTGCTTTCTATGGATTCTATTGCTATAGTGTCTGGGTTTGTTTTGGGCATTTTCCTCTCTTGTTTTTTCATGATGTCTATGTGTTTTCCTCTCTTTCAGTGTAAACCTGAGTTATTACTGCTTCCACCCTATTGTCTTATAGCATCCCTACAGGTTACCCAATGCCTCACTTTTAAGGGAAAGATCAATATTACAGCATTCAATGTACCCAAAGTGTTGCCATGTATCAGTTAGTTTCTATTTTTATATTTATAGTTTTGACACTTTAAACATAAATGATGAGATCAGTTATCTTCTACCATAGAGTCAGTATGTTTGCGTGGTGGTTTACAGTATCTAATGGTAAAAGGGGGGAACTTAGGTGTTGGCTAAGACGTTTGTGAGGTAAGATGTGAGAAAATAGAGGTATTAGATTATTTGACTAGTGAGAGGGTAATCATGAGAATTTGGGTGTTAGTAGGAGAAACAAGAGATAGGCATCCCCACGTAATACTCCCTGTTAGCTCACAACAGGATAACTGGTTTCACCTGTAGTAAAGCACCCTCTGGTGCAGCCTGGTCCACAAGGACCTTAGTGATGCATTACCAGTACCTTTTGTTGTTCCTTGATAGTAGCAGCACTTTCTCAGTTTTGTGGCAGTGGCAGCCTCAAGCCTATATAGTATCTTGAGGTTGGGTTGTGTAGCCATGGAACCCCAGTGCAGAGTGCCTCTATGGGCAGGCGTGGGTTGCCTCTCCAAGTTGTGGGCATGGGGTGAGCCTCTCTCTCTGGATCTCCTCCTGGCCCCAGTGTGGTGGAGGAGGAGGTCTGGCTTTTTTCTCCCCACTTTTTCTTCCTTTTGTGTCCCCTCCCAGTCCAGGTTGGTGGAGAGGGTTGGGCAGGTGCATGGCTGGACCCTTCCTTGGCCTGGGACCTGTTCCCTGACTTGCAGGCAGTGGAAGGGGTGGCTACAGGTGGTTCCAGAGTGGGCAGGTGGAGCTGGGGACAGGCAGGCAGGCAGTGGTGGCCTTCCTCAGCCCAGGCAGAGCTAATGATTTTAAATAAATTGTTTTAAATAATTCTTTTAATAAATATACATTCTAAAGAATATATATTTCAAATCAAGTAAATCTCTGGTTTATTAAATTTCATGGAAAAGGACATGGAAAATATTCGGGCAAAGTAGGGCTTTAGGCCTCTGCACATAAAGCACCTTTGGATATCAAAAACACTCATTCCTCAAGACACTTTACATGTTTATCTGTTGTAAAATTGTCATGATACACTGACTTTTCTAGAACTACATACTGTCATCTGCCAGGAAATTATTGTCACAAAAAAACATAGGGAGAAGTCTATGATGTGAACATCTCCCTTTTAGATGTAATATCATCTGCAGGGCACAAACTGTACAACCATGTAAAGCAGCCCTGGGTGGAAGAAAAGTTTTCTCTGAAAATTTACCCTTTAGAGGGAGACCTGATCTAGAAGTGTATACCCAGCTCCAGGTCTCTTACAAGTCTCTGCTTTTTACACACTGCTAAATCCTCAGGTAATTTTCATGACAGGATCAGGAAATTAAAAAGAACTCACATAATACTAAATAAGTAACACTAGTAACTAGCTGGTAGATTCTGTATAAAATCTTATTTCATCTTCAAACTAACACTTTGAGCTAGGCTCAGTTATATGTGTCATAAGGCCGAGGAAAATAAAGCTAATGAGTACAATGATATTCCCAGCTACTGAGTGGTATACCCAGGATATAAACTCAAGCAGCCCATTCCAAGTCTGAAGACTTTCCATGACAAAATTCTACCATCACACACAAGTACTTGTGATACTATTGGTGCAAGACTGAGAAGAACTAATTCTGTAGAAGTACATATCTATGCACACACCACCTTAGAAATGCAAACTATCACCCTTTTTAAAATAATATTAAAATCTTGCATTAACAGGCCTATCTTTTCCTATCTTTTTGAATCATCTCTGGGGACCTATTGGGGGATATTGTCTTTAAATAAAGCATGTGGGAGGTATATAGGACATTCCAATTAAATAATCTGCAAATTCTAGAGTTGGTGTCTAGAATGGTGGTGGAAACCACAATTTCAGCTTTTTTGCTGTTGTACACATGGGTTTAACATTACCTTTTTTATTTTCTTATTTGTTTATTTGAAGAACTATAATTTGTAGACTTCCCTCCAGAAGCTAAACTGCTATTGAATCATGACCCTGTTGTGTGATCTTCATAAAGTCACAAAAAGTTTTCTCTCCATGGGATTTTCCTCACATGAAAAATAAAGGCATGATTATAGGAAGATTAAATATGTTAATTATGTATTAGGGAATTTTAGATTTCTCGTCTTTGTTTTTCCAAAGGCATTGACAGCTCAGACTGTTTATCATGCCAGTCTTAAGTGAGGTAATTTACTAGAATTTATTTCTAACCTTCATCTAATGACTGCTCTTGCCAATCAGTCCCTTCCTTCTTCCAGCCATGTTCTACTGATGCCACTAATGTCTTCCACCTGTACATTGATCTTCACTTAGCTTCTCAACAACATTGATCATGGTAATCTATCCATTAAGATCATTGGCACCTCAATCTGGGGGATGTGGAACTAGTTTTGCTGCCTCTGACCTGATTCTGTACCAAACACCTGTAGGTTTTTTAAATTGCAGCCTGTCCTTTGTCTCTTTCTGCACCTGGGAAAAGTACACTATGCCAAAGTCATTTAACCCTACACCTGTTTGCTTACTGATCAATTTGCTTAATGAGAAGTTTATTTAAAATTTAACCCATTTTTCCAATCCTGTTTTACCTTTCTCTGTCTTATGCCTCTTTTTCATTGAGCTTCTGGCTTGGTTCTGAAATGTGGTACCCAAATTTTCTACTGACACTGAACCACTTGCTAGGGTTGGACACCCTCCATTGATTTTTCTACCTGGATCCTGTTTCCTGTGACTCCTCCAGCCCTTGGCTTTTCTCCTGATCTGAATGGACTGACAATTTGAAATATGGCCAGGGTTGTACATCTGATGTTTATGTTGCCCACTACTTGGACTTTCCCTAACATAGCTTGCCTATTACAATGAATCTTCTGAATTACACCCTTCTGAACTAGACTGCATTCACCACATCTCTTATGACTGAATCTAGTGTCTTAGGCTTCTATGAATATTCTGAGACAGCCTTGTGGGGAGTTCATGCTATTTTTTCCTAAGTTGCTAAAATTCTATTATAGCTATGCTTTAGTTCATATCAAGTATCTATACTAAAGACATTAGTATCAGAAATCATTTCCCATATTTCTTTATAAATTATATTATTATTATTACTATTATTATATTTTCTCTTTCATGACATGAAAGTAGTGAGTAGAGACTCTTTAAAATCAGGTTTGAGTGGGTAACCCAAGAACCTGTGACTTCAGATGCCAGTTTGCTTCTCCAGCACAGACTGATAAATAATGCTGGGCAGCCTTGTATTTCTGCCAGAGTTTGATAAAACAATTTTGTAGAAATACCTACCAGTAAAAAGGTGAACAAGCACACAAATAGGAATGGACTATGGCAAAGCAGAGCAGTTGTAAAAAGAAAATGGCAAATTTAACTATGGGCCTTTTGACTCCTCAATATATGCAGCTATATCTACAGACAAAAAAAAAAAAAAAAGCCTCTAAGCATGTTGCACTGAATTTTATTAAACTTTGTATTTGAAATCAGCTCAGACTGAATCACACTTTAGGGTTTGTTCAATGTGATCTGTGGAGATGCATTATTAAAGTACCCTCTTCCAGAATAAAAAGTCAGATCCTCATTAGCTGGGACAAAGAATGTTAGCATCCAAGCTCAAGAATGGAAGGAAAATCCCTATCTCCAAGTGACAGATGTGGGTGTTAGTGGTATTGTGGCATAACCCTGGGAATTCATTAAAAATGTCAGACCGTGTCATAGGGGCACGTTGCATTGACAGCCCCAGTGGGAAAAAACAAAAAAACTGTGATAATTGCTTTCATTTTTTGCTTACTTTTTACCTTAGCAAGGAAATACGATTGTAAATAATAACCTGATGGCTGACACATCAGAAGCTTCTGGGCGGAAAACTGCTCTTCAAAATGTGCATCTCAAGGACTAGAGGGCACTTTTCATAAGAGAACTAATAGAATTTATCCTGCTGGTTTAACTTCTATGAATACTGAATTCCCTCATTCTTAAATAAAATCAGGTCACTTAGTAACTCTTGGTTTCTTGAGACAAAAGAGTGACCAATTGTGGTGAATAGCAAAATGAAAAATAAATAAATACATAAGAGAGAAAGAAAAAATAAAGGAAACACAAAACAAAATGAATAGTAAAGAAATGTTATGTGTTTAAGTAGCAGCCATGCATGGAATGAAAATCTCCCACCTACTAATAATCTTAATGGTGGAAGGAAGCAGTGATTCTATTTATTATTAAACACTTGTTAGCTGGCAAAGCGTGCGAGCACACACACACAATCCAGAAAAGTACAGAGCACACTCTATTCTCTGGTTTGGGGTCTATCTGTCTATTTAGAAGGAGTCCTCATGGAAACTGGGCTTATTTTGTGGTCTATTCAATTTTCACATATTTGTTCCTCATGAGTCCTTCTGTCTCCAAGCTTGATATCACCTCCATTACTATCCCCCAAAACTACTCCATCCATTTCATCTCCTTGCTCTTTAATTCTTGTGCTCTGCCCTTCTAAAATACCTCTGCTATTTGCTTCAGTCTGCACTTTCAGTTTATTTCTAGTGTCTTCCCTGAGGATATTTTTACCTTTATCCAGTCAAGATGCATTTTCTTTCAGCCTGTGACCATACATAGATGTTAAAAAAAAAAAAAAAAAAAAAAAAAAAGAAAGAAAAAGAAAACCTTTGGGCCATATTCTCTAAGAAACTTGTTCTTTCCCCCTAGAGTGTGGCTTAGTGCTAATTGCCTGTTCCTTCATAATTACAGCTTTATTATAAACTTGCTCTTCATAAGAGAGAACATGTTCATCTCAGGATTTTCAAAGAGGTAGGAATTTTTTTAAAAATCCTATTTCTTTCAACTATATAAAAAGTACATGTTGATGGTATTTAAAACAATAAATTACAGAATGCTCTAAAATATATGGAATTTAATGTATATTTAATAAATGGTGACTAATAGTATTAAGGACTGCTGAAGAGCCTTCGCTAATTAGCAGGGTCCATTGGACAAATATATGCTCCTTGTTCATTATTATTAAATACTATATGTGAAGAAGAGGACATTTGCATGGATGGGATTTTATGTCAAGTGTTTTTAGAACACTTTTTTTTTGAGGGAAATTTTTATACCAGGTATTTTTATTTGAGGGAAATTTTTATACCGGGTATCTAATATAAATTCAGGATCACGTTGGCTTTAGGTAGTGGCAGAGTGCCTACTTACCTAGAACATGAAGGGCCTGAGTTCAATCCTCAGCACACACACATGCATACACACACACACATGCACACACATGCACACACAGACAATAAACAAACAAATAATAAAAGTAAAAAAATTAAAAAGTCATGTTAACAGCACATAACACTGGAGTTTAATCTTGTGCTTCTAACCACAATCATACATCATGAACTAGACAATTAACAAGATAATTTTATTCAGGCTGATATTAAAAGGATAACTTTTATAATGAGATACAATTCAAAGAAAAGGAAGGACTACGGTCTTAGGAAAGTAAGTAAAATAATCTTGAGGAGAGATGGAGACAGGTTTTATCTGAGTCATTAGGGAAGGTTGGAAGTAGGTATTATATTGGACTAATCCAGGGCAAGTTAATCACCTGTATTTAGTTGATCAGCTGGTGAGTCTGTTAGCATTCCCTGGAACCCAGGAACCATCAGGCACAGGTGATACTGAACATCAGATAAGGTTCAGTGTTTTCAGTCTCTTTTTTCATTCAAGCCAAATATCATTTGATACTGACTCAGAGATAATCAGAGACGTTCTACATTAAAATAAGGCCTACACAATAGTCTTTGGAGAACTTTTGTTGAAGTTGCTTCTATAAAACCAGTTTGAATGTTTTGTTGAGAGGGTTGGTAAATTTAGTTGTTTTAGAGAGCCTAGTCATTTCAGAAGAGGGATTCCTAAAAATGAAAAGGGGAAACCCTAATATTAAAAATTATACTAATGTAAACAGCCAGGAGATGAAATCTGAAATTAACAAGTCTAGTGAATTCCAAGATGTTGCTGGAGAAAAATCTTTCAGTTATGTGGCATGGATCACTGAATTTCTTCAAGTCTTCCAAGTAGCATATCAATGCTTTCTTTGTAGTTGTCCATAGTCTTAAATGTGTTATGTATTGACGTACCTGGTATAAGCGTTTCAGGGAGACTTCCTGGTACCCAGTAATGATTTTTCCAGGGAGAAATAGATCCATATAATGAGATCCATATATAGTCTGCTACTGTGTAAGGACTACAGCTAGGTCATCAAGCTTCGTTTTGCAAAGTTTCTTTGGATCCTCAGGAAAAACTCTAGCTGGAAGGCAGTAGAGTCCTGATGGAAGTCTGGGCATTCATGTTTTAGTTATTAGTGACACCTAGTTGGGAGGGAAGGAGAAAAATTGAAAAAGTATGGAGGTTATAAGCAGATGTTGAAGGAAACTGAATGGATTGAAAATTTGTTGAAGATGAATAGTTTGCAGGTAGGTATGCAAATCATTCTTTTCAAGGATAAGGTAAAGGTGAAGAAGTCAATGAAATCTCTATTACACAAGACAAGATGATGCATTAAAACACAAAATTCCTCAATGGTCTGCCCTTGAAAATAACATTTAAAAGTATCTGAAAATTAACTACTGTCTTTACTTTTTAAAACTATTAAGTGAATCATTATTTGAAAACAATAAAAATATTCCCCAAATTATAAGAAATAAAACTGATATAGGTGTAAATGTTCTGTTACAGAAAACATGGGAAGTGTAAAGAAAGTAAAAAAAAAAAAATCTTATAATTTTATCTTTTCACTTTTGGATACTATTATTGTTACAACACTTACATTGCATGAAATTGTGTTAAATATAGTGTCCTGTTATTGTATAATAGCAGTTGGAAGAAAGGAATACATTTTTAGGGATTTCACAAGTACCAAATATTGCTCCAAAAGTTGCAATGTTCTCTTTGGAGGTTATAAAGATGATTTTTTCAGAGAAGACATAATAGCATACAAGGTTTAATCTCACTTTTGTTATATATATTCACATACATACACGTTCACTTTTAAAGACATACACTTATATGGGTTGCATTTATATGCTATTAGTTCATTAATAGTGTTTTTTTCTGGTTTTAGTATTATCAATGATTTATATTTTTCTATCTTTGTGTTATCATATTTCTTCAAAAAAGTATGATTTATTTTTAAAAGTTTGCATATGAGGAATAATTAAACACCTGGAGCAAAATGGTGTCATTAATATCATAATTAGCTAAATCTGAGTAGTCACATGAAGAATATTACAACAGAAAGAAATAGATGGAACCTTAAAAAATAAGAAATAGTCACATGGCAAACCTTCTGTGCTGCCATTTAGTTAGTAATGGGTGAGAATGCTATTTATTTTCAGACTAAGAAACAGCAGTAGGGATACTTCTTAAATTTACTTAAAAATTAAAACATATCACTTTAAAATCTTAAAACGGGCACAAATTATTTTTCAGCAATAAAGGGAATTAAGAAGCCACAGATGCAAAAAGAGGTCTCTGTCCTCCTGTGTGTCTAAAATGAAGATATCTCCAAAGGACTTCCTCCTCCTCTGTACTAGAAGGACAAAAACTGATCACAGGAGATGACTGTAAACTTCATCAGTCTAGAGACAACATCATGGAGAATCTGCAAAATTAGCTTTACTAACCAATCTTTACCATTAGTTTTCTGTGTATCTTCCTTCTCCCAATTTTCTGCTCCACTCTAAAGGTCCCTTTTCATTATTTTATTTTTCTGGAAATATTTTGTTCTTTGTTGAAATGCTATGTTAGAGCTCTAAGTCACTTTTTTGAGAGATACTTTTTCTTTGAGTTCTCTCCCATGTTTGTATGAGATATATGTGTATAAATCTGTTGTTTTTCTGTTGTTAATCTGGCTTTTGTTACAGATGAGGATTTAAAAGAGTAGAGGGAAAATTATCTTTCATCCCCTACAGGATGGACATATGAAGAACAAGTTACTCAAACTTGCAATTATTACATATTAGCAATTTTCATATTCTTATAAAGATATATTCATAAAGGGAGAAAAATCCTCTTTTAATACAAATAGACTAGTGCAAAATATCTAGAATTGAAAATAAACTATTCCTAGAAACAACATAGTAACTAAAAGAATTTATCTTTAATATTAAAATGTCAGCATGGAGAGGGCTGGGGTTGTAGCTCAGTGGTAGAGGGCTTGCCTCACAGATGTGAGGCACTGGGTTCAATTCTCAGTACCACATATAAATATGAACAAAATAAATGTTCATCAACAACTAAAAAAATAGTCAGCATGAAGAAATATTACATTAAAAGTGTAATGAGAATTATCTTTAAAAAAATAATCAGAAACACCTATAGGCACTGTCAGTTTTGCATATGACACAAAATATTGGGCTTAAAAATGAAAAGTGTTAGATAAAATCAGGCTGACAGGCCATACTCCCAGGTGTTCTAAATTAGCCATGCCCCAGGTGCATTAGGTTATCCTGTAATTCTGAGCTTTGCCTTTCCGGAAGTGCTCACCTCTCGTGGGAATTCACCCCAGGGGCGGGCTCTCCCTTTCTGAGCCAATCCGGAGCATACAAGTCTCACTTCTGACCCCAGGCAGCCTATGGAGTCAGGGGTCCTTTGGCCCACTCAAGTCGCTATTTAAACCCTCACCAGGCAGGAACTTATACCTTTTTTTCCTTCTTCGCCTCATCTGCGCTGGTGTCCTCCTGTGGTTCCCCTCTCTTCATGCATCCCTTTGGTGTCTCTTACAATACAGACAGGTCAGGCTTGAGGGCGAAAAAGATTGCCAGGAGGCAGGCACCAAAAAGATGAATCTCTACACGTGTGAAATGGATGAAGATTCCTTGAAGCCATAAATCGATGAGGGGTGTCAAATCAGGCTTCTGCAGAGGTCACCAGGGGGATCAGCCAGCTATCCTCTTGAAGAGCATGTAGGAATTGTAGACCTTGCAAGTTTAAAGGTAGCATCTTAACACTATTATGAAAACCACAAAAGAGAAAGAAGGTGAGAGGGATGATTGTCCATTGGCCTGTGTTCCACTGGACGGGACTTACAGTGAAAAGGCCAATGGAGAGTGGGAGGCTTGCAGGCAAGGTCATCATAATGAACATAGGATGGCAGATTAAGGACCCTTCGAAGGTTGCCAGCGAGGAGTTGTTTAGGGTGTAATTGATCCCTCTAGAGACTGGTAAGTCTGTCCCGAGGTGGTGAGAAGTCATCTCTGGTTGGAAAGTAATCTCTGAGGAAACGCTGAGAAGGTTTGATTAGAAATCTGAGTAATCTGATTTTGAAAACATCTTATAACACAAAGGACTAACATCAGGTTGAGACATATGGTTATAAATGGGCCTAAGAGAAGGAGGATCCATGGGGCCATCCCTTCACATAATTCCCATGAAGACCTGTGCTGCTACCAGGTCTTCTTATCCCCCAGATCTTTTACCATCTTCTTCAAGCAATGTAGAATGAAAAGGATGGAAAAGATCACTTTGGGTCAGTGTCGGAGAAACTAGAGAAGCAAATTTTTAGTGGGTCGGTGGGAAGGGGAGAGCAAGCATACTGAGGTAGGTGCCTGTTGTCCTTTTGTGGATCCTCAGTTGGTTGAACAGCTGGTTTCAGCCTGGAGATATGAATCCAAGATGTCAAATTCCCTGAAGTTTCATGAAGCTTAGCAGCCGTGGGTGTGCACAGCACAACCTGGAAGGGACCTGTCCACTTCGGGGCAAAGGAGACTACTCCCGTGTCCTGGGGAGGGGAGAAATATACCCAAGAACCAGGTGTTAATGGGAATGAAACAAAGTCTATCCGGATCAAGCAGGATATAATCTTGGCACGTCCATAGCTGATGTCTGATAAAGGACAAGAGGGGGAGAGAGAGATCTCCGGGCAAGGGTCCTTGAATTGGGGAAATTCCAGGTGGAAGAGCTGGCCGCCCAAACATAACCTCAAAAGGGGATAGTGAGGATGATATTTTAGGGAGTACTTGGAGCCTAAAGAGGGCAAGAGGATGTAGCTTATCCCAGTCCAGATGCAGCTCCCGGGAGAGTTTAGTCAGACTTTCCTTAAGGGTTCTAGTAGTCCTTTCTACTTTCCCTGAAGACTTGGGGTGATATGGAATGTGAAAATGCTAAGGAATGTTAAGAGAAGTAGATATATTTTGGGTGACATGAGAGACAAATTCAGGCCCGTTTTCAGACTGAATAGATGTGGGCAACCCAAAGCGGGGAAGAATTTCTGAGACTGAAATAGAAGCTACTGTGTTGAAAGTAGGGAAAGGCCTCCACCCATCCAGAGAAGGTATCTACCAAGACCAGGAGATATTTGTGTTTCCGGACAGTTGGCATGTTGGTGAAGTCTACTTGCCAATCGGCTCCGGAAAACTGACCTCCAGTTTGGTGAAAGGAAAATGTTCCTGGTTTAAGGGGAGTATATGGGTTAGTGCGCTGGCAATTTACTACTAGATACAGAAGCCACTTTCTCAGTCTTGAGGGATTTTGGGGGGCCCATCACCATAGTATCGCCCCTATTGTTGGGTTAGAGGGACATGCCATTCACCCCTGCAAGACTCCCATGCTGTCTTGCTGACTCCACCTTTATCTCTTCGCCCACCAGTTTCTAGTACTGCCTCAGTGTCCCATGCCTTTACTGGGCTGAGATATACTGGCCAAATTTCAGGCCTCAATTGTGCTCTCTGATCCACCTCGCTCAGTTGTGTTCCCTGGCTCGCTTTACTCCGTCTCCTCCTCTGTCTTCCTTCTTACTGTTTTAGAGCCCAATGACCCTGAAGGGACTTCTCAATCCTCTACTGATGTGGAAACCTTCCATTATCCTGCCCCCACTCATCTGGTAGACCCCAAAGTTTGGGATATCCAGACTCCCTCCCTTGTTCATTACGACCCTGTACAAATACACCTTAAAGATCCTCAGCATTTTCCCAACAGAGCCCAGTACCCACTTCTGACCACTAGCCTCAGGGATCTCCAACCTATTATTTCAGACCTTCTGCGGAAACACTTTCTTGACCCACCCATTCCCCTTATAATACTCCCATATTGGCAGTTAAGAAGTCTAATGGGTCGTACAGGCTAGTCCAAGATCTTCATCTCATTAACAAGGCTGTCAAGCCCATACACCCTCTGGTCCCAAATCCTTATACCATTTTCTCCCTAATTCCCTCCTTATCCACCCATTTCTTGGTTATTGACCTCAAGGATGCTTTTTTTACTATCCCTTTAGCTTGGGAATTGCAAGACCTTTTTGCCTTTACCTGGACTGACCCAGATACACAATGGTCCCAACAATTGACCTGGAAAATCCTCCCTCAGGATTTTTGTGACAGCCCTCATATCTTTGGACAGACACTGGCTGCTGACCTCAAAGACCTTGAATTTTCTGACTCCACTCTTCTGCAATATGTAGATGATCTTCTCTATAGCTCATATAGACTCTTACACCCTTTTAAATTTTCTTGCTTCTCGTGGGTATTGCGTTTCCCCATCTAAGGTACAACTTGCCCAGACCCAGGTAGTTTATTTAGGAATTCAGATTTTCCATCAATCAAAGGTCATTACTGTAGACCGAAAGGCCCTCATCAAGGCTCTCTCGTGTCCCAAGACAAAGGAAGAGATTCTTTCCTTCTTTGGGCTAGTGGGATACTTTGTGCATGGATTCCCCATTTTTCTCTTTACGCAAAGCCCCTATACAAGGCAGCTAAGGGGGTTGAGGAAAAGGTCCTCCCCGAAGGCATTCAAGCTGAGTTTAAGCACCTGCAGCAGGCACTATTACAGGCTCCAGCTCTTCACCTCCTGTACCTTCTTCAGCCATTCACCCTTTATGTCCATGAAATGATGGGTCTGGATCTAGGTGCTTTAGGCCAATACAAGGCCTCCACTTTTGATCCAGTTTCCTATCTTTCTAAACAGCTAGATCCCACCATTCGCAGATGGGACCCCTGATTTGGGCTGTGGCTGCTGCTTATCTACTTTTATAGGAATCCAAAATGTTGACCTTAGGTGCCCATGTTATTGTTGCCTCTCTTCACCATTTAAAATATCTATTGACCTATAAGAGCCTTCAAACTCTCCCACTCTGTTGTGTTCTCTCTCTTCTCCTTTCTTTTTTGCATGACGCCTCAATCTCTTTTCAACCTTGCTCCTCTTTACACCCAGCTACTCTCCTTCCAGTTTCCTCTGAGTCCCCAGAGCATGACTGTGTAGAGATGCTTGAGGCTTTAATCCCCCACCCCTCCCACATTTAAAAGGAACTACTTTCTGACTCTTCCCTAATTTGGTTCACAGATGGCAGCTCTTTCTTTAAGGATGGGCAATGCTTCAAGTAACTGAAAATGCAAAAAGTGAAACTGTAGATAAAGGGGGACTAATAAATATCCTGCGCTATCTTGGGCAGCATGGTAGCAAAGGTGCAGTATAGCTACAGGGGTGAGAATACCTCTGGGCTGACCCACCACAGCTCCTAGAGCTCTTCCTGTTCTACTGTGCCTTCCCTGTCTCAATTATCCAACCCTCTATTTGGAGATATTTAGGGATATTTTAGACCATGCTCAGCAGTAATTAGTGGGTCTTTGTTCATTAATGGGACACAGAAAATCTTGGGCACCATCACTACCTTAACTCCTGGATGATTCACAAATGACCAGGTAGCTATTGACAATTGTGCTGCAGGTTAACAGAAAGAAGAGCAGTCTTTCAGCCATGACAACAGTGGCATGGGGCTGGACATTTCTTGACTTCCCACTGAGCTATCATATTGGCTCCTAATATTATCACTTGGAAGCTTAAGAAATTAACTCTCATTTTTATTTACTTTTTTCTACAATACTATAGCAATTCTAACTATCCTTTCAATAATATGAATGGACTTCAAACCATAGGAAGTGTTATTATTAAGAAAGAGCAAAAAAGTTAAAGATTTATGTTCTAAGAGATAATTTTGCCACAGTGATCCTTTTGCCATTTGATGAATGCGGGCTACACACCAGGCATATAGATATTTTGTACATAAGTCTTCAAAACAAAGCTTCAAGAGCAGTGACTTATAGATAAAGACATGTGTATTCAAAAGATGAGGGGACTGGCCCTCCTATAAATTCTTAACAAACATTTTTGGTCCTCTTCAGCAAAGAACAGCAGATGGGGAAGATAGAATGGCAATGCTAAAATATGAAGCCACCAACATACCATTTGCCTCTGTTCTATCAATGCATATGTTCTTACATTAACTCAACTCTGTGTTCTCAAACCTTTTCCTCAAATTAGTAAAGATCACCAACCCTCAATTTTATCTGTTTATCTTTTCAGTGCAAATCATTTTTATCAGAATCCTCTGGAAAATATAGTTAAGAACTATGAAGGACTATATTATAAATCTTTCTATCCTTTCTCTTCAAAATAACAGGGTGTCTTTAATAACTTCAATGGTAGTAACAAGGGACTTTGAGACATTCCTCCAATTACAAAGAAAAAAAAATACTTTTATACCATGACAAATTCTTCTATGTTATACAAATTGATGTAAATGGTATAAAAAACAAAAACAAAAAAAGAAAATACTATTAGTGGCCCCAGGCAGTATCTGAATATATTTCAAAATATTACAGACATTTGGTCTGCCCATCACTTACACATGTTCACATAGAAATCCTGCACCCTAGTCATATGGATTTGGGTCCAAATAAAAAGATTCAATTCTCAGCACTGTCAGTTACTTGAATTTATAGCAAGACGTGATTTATCTGAGTTTCAATTTATTTATAATTATAAAATTGTAATCTTATAATATTTTCCTTTTGAGATTTATTATGAAGATTAAATAAATTTTAAAAGACAATAAATTAGCATGTTTAAACTATAGCCTACTTTTCATGCTTTTACAGAAGCATTAAGTACCAATTTCTTGCTGGTTCTATGCTACTTATTCTCTCATACCTTTTCTCTCAAAATGGAGTTGAGGTTTCCCTTGTATTATCTTCTGCATAATGATAATAAGATAGGAGGTGCTTAAAAGTATCTGTTGATTAATTGACAGGTTAATGAATATTGCAGTGCATACCACAATTAAACATTATAAGTCAATTTTTGGTTGAGACCTTAAAATCATGGGAAAAAAGCTGCAAATATTTCTACATTCTTTAACCAGGTGTTAGACTACCTTTAATACCCTAAAATGCTACAGATTTTCTTTCAATGGGGAGTAGTATTTAAGAATTATTTATTTATTTATTTATTTATATTGGGGATTGAACCCAGGTTGCTTTGCCACTGAGCTACCACCCCAGCCCCTTTTATTTTTCATTTTGAGATAGGCTGGCCCTGAACTTGCGATCCTCTTGCCTCAGCCTCCTGAGTCACTGGGATTATAGACATGTGCCACTGTACCCTACAAGAATATGCATTTTCTGGCAGTGTCCTTCAAGTCTCACTTGGTATATGTTATGATTACAGTATGACATCTCTCCAACATCCCAGGGAGAAAAGACTAGATTAGGACAGGGAGTCAACAATAAATTACCATCCCTATGGTGCCAATGACTCCTTGAAACTGTCTTTGGTGTTTACTCGGGACTTGTTAGCTCTTTAATATACCAACAATCCTAAGAATATAAGAAAATGTGTGCAACGTAGGCCAACCTACTTCTCTATTCCACTGCCATCAATTTATGCTATTTGGTTTTGCTCCTCAGAATTTTCAGAAAATCATAATGACCCAATAAATTGTAGCCAAATAGCCACATTTATAGATTTCTTGCAGACATTGATCCCTGTGTTTTACATATTTCATTTGGAGGATCTGTGTTTTTAAATTTTTGTTTCCTTTAGAAGGGAACTTCTCTAGGATTCTCTGGCCTTTTGCTTAGTCCCTGTGGTTAGTTCTCCCTTTAAGTAAGGTGGGGCACAGAAGAAGTACTATCACCTGTTCTTAACCATGTGGTAAACTGGGTGAGGAATGCATTCACCTCCTAAGGAGCCCCCTGCAGAATGCTGTTAAAATAATTCAGGTCAGTTTAGTTCTAAGATATAGTGCTAGCAAGCTTAAGTATCTAGAAATACCTTTATCAGAAAGAAAGGTATTGTAGGATTCCAAAGGAGAGGCCATTAGGCTGGGATGGTTCTGGCCCTTTAAATTTCTACTTGAACAAATGAAAGCCCAGAGTAAACAGCACATTAAAACTAGAAACTGTACCAATCAGAAACCACCAACTAACCTTTGACTAGGGTCTTTCACTGGAAACCAATCAAGTACATTTTCTTTGTCTTTAATCTTTATAAAAGCTTGCTACCTGACCTGCTATAAGCATTACAAACTATTTTGGGGCCAAACAGCTGCCCAATTCTACAGTTGCAATTAAAGCCAATTAAGGTCTACAAAACTAGATTTGTTGTAATTTTGACTTTTAACAGTACTATTTTTACCTCCATTTGCTGGAGTCTGAATGTGTCCTGTACTTAGACTGGAAAGAAAAAAGAATTGTTTACAGATACCTTAAAACATCAATACATAGCATTTATTTAATCCTTTATATTCTTATTACTTACATGTGACTACAGTTCATTTGATAGATATGGAAACTATGGGTTTAAAAATTTAAGTAATTTTTAAATTTCCAAAATAGTCATTATAAGTATGAGACCAATAAAGTTTCTCTATGCATAGTATAAACAAGACATGCCATTTTTATAACCTTATACTAATTTTATTTATTTTTGAAAAACATTTTTAAAATATTTTAAAATAATGTTTAGTAACTGCATGATGGTCATGTAACTGGTTTTTGGTAGTATACCCACTGACCTTGAGTGTAAGTGACCTTAGACATAGATAAAAAGAGGTTTATATTTCATATAATAGATAACATACATAGGACACATGTATTACTTACAATAAATTTGTGAAATGTATCACAGGGACACCCAAGCCTGTTAAGACCTACTAAATGTAACTCTAAAGTAATGTTAATTCAGAGGGGTGGTATGTATCATCTGTGGACAATTTGATAGCCTGTGATATGTGTAACCAATTGTTCTTATTTACATTAATTTGCATTGTGAAAAGCAATTTTACAGTTTCAGTCAGACTTAATAGGCAATTTGCAGCTGAGTGCCTAATGGCATAGTTACTTAAGCCTGCCCCAGGGGGGCTTTCTAAAACTGATATGAGACTAAACCTTTTAAATGTTCAATTGAACATCTTAAAAAGTCAAAAAGTCTTTAGCTATTAGACCCATTTGCTTTATCATATCCAGTGCCACTACTGAATGCTGCCTTGCATTCAAAGACTATTTCCCCCTGTAGAAAATTGATTAGATTCTACAAAACATTGTAGCATACACCAGATACGTTTTTCTTCAAGCAGTATTCTTTAAAACAATACAGACTCCAGGTAGGTCATGGTGTAGATAATATTTCTATGGTTCACAAGACTTGAGACATTCACTTTCTAGAGTCGGGCACATGTTAATATGTCTAAAATTTTATTTCTTTTCAGGTTTAAGAAAACAAACAAGAAGTAGCTGCTTACATTTTTATGCCTTTCTCATTTGCAAAGTGTTTTCACCTACTCTATTTCATTTAGTTATTTTTATGACTTCTTTTATACTTATTCCCTTCTTTGCTTTTATTGAGTCTAGCATCTTTTCTGACACTTAGGCATTCAATAATTATTTATTGATGTTTTGAATTTTTGAGATTTAGAACAGGTATTATAACAAGCTGTTGTCTTCAAAAGCAGAAAATTCACTTAACTATTGACTATGCTTGCACTCCCATACTAAATCAATTTAATTTGTGCTTTATTCTGCATGGGAAAGGTCATCTTCACTCAAAGAGAGTACATTCCACCCCTCTGCAGCTGATTTTGCTAGGATTATTACACAAAACAATAAAGGTCACTAGGTTCAGGTGAACACAGGTCTTTCTGTACTCAGCTCTTGGGTGGAGAGCAAAAGGAAGAGAACTAGAGAGATAAAGCTAGCACGATAGTTTTTAAAGCTGTGCAAATTATCTTATAAGAAATCTACATGATAGTTTTTGAAAATTCTCATAAGTGGACTAAGCAACTTGTATTGGTTTGTGCTGCTCTGCACTGTTTGATACAGAATACCCATGAGAGAATCACAAGCTTGAGTAGGATTTGCTAGCAAAGATGTTAATTTGCTCCAAAGAGCAGATGCTGTATTATTAGTAATGTATTCCTGTACGTTTTATGCAGAATGAAGAGAATGTAGAATCCCTGAACTAGGTTTAGGCTGCCCACTCTTAGAAAAAGTGGACTGCTTCAGACTGCTAGTAACATATGCTGCTTGGAGTTCTCAGACACATTCCCATGTACCTCCAGAAGCATCGGAGAAATTATTTTTGGCAGAATTTTTATAAATGCCGTAATTCTACCAAATCAAGAAATTGAGCGTGTGAAGTGTAAAGAATATACAACTTAAGAACAAAGGTCTGGGTTAGAAGACATGGTAAGATTTGACTTTCTGTCACTACGAAGCAATTGATCTTAAAAAAAAAAATCACTTTCCTTGATAAATCTATACCTCACCTGACAAATGAGTATAGTTGTATCTGTACCATAAGTATATGTGAGGATTAAATGAGCTATATGCAAGAATACTTGGTAAAAAGCAAGACATTTTTTTAGTACCTAGAACATTGCCTGGTGTGCAATCTATATTTATCAAGTATTTCTTCAATGAATAATTGAAAGGATAGAAAAGTGAAATTTTCCTCCTGTGCTTTATATAAATACACACAGGTTCTGGGTCTCAAGTTTATGAGATACCAGTTGAGTGAATAGGGCTGAAAGCAACAGGGCTAGAATGATATCTAGAACAGGTAGGGATTACCAGAGGAGTAGTCCTATAGCTTCACATCAGTAGTTGTTTACACTAACATAGACTTTTATTAACAATTCATTGCATATTTTTGTAATTGTACCTCTTATTACAAAGAAGAGATTTAGCAATTGATTCACACCTATTTACTAATCTTTCACATATCTATTTTTATAATTTTAAAATAGAGACTGTTAATTCATCAAAAAATATCAATGAAGAGTTACATTTTTTCCAAGTAATATTTATAGGAATGAGTCCTTACTGTCACATAGAAGAAGTGTTTATTGTCACTTATGGTGAAAAAGAGCTAAATGTGTAGGTGATAGAGAGACTTGGCCTTGAGACTGACTGTCCCAGTAACAACCTCTGGGATATTGTCTCATTGGCTCATGGCAGTCTGGAATGAGCTCTGGTTAGGCTTGCATCTTTAATGATTAGCATAACTTCAGGGAAGAACATTTCTTCTAAATCCTAAATGTCCATAGCTTGCCAGAGCATTTCTGCTTCCCTTGGTTAGACTCTACATATGCATTTAAAACCCTTGTTTCTGAATCACAGGCTGTTCTAGTTCTTCAAAACAGCGATAACACATTGAAGTTTAGATGAAAGTGGTATTGTTGGAGTCCCCGATTTCATTCTCTGGACATAAGACCTGATAGATTTCACTGTAAGAAGACTTGAGTTTGAAACTAGCTTTTGTGATTGCTCCAATACCATTTTCAACACCTATAGAACATGCTAGAAGTAAACCCAGGGTATACATTTAATTCACATCAGTTTTATTCATTTTAGGGGACAAAGGAGTTCTAGAAAGAAGGAGGAAGACTTTAAGACTAAGTTCCATTAAATATTACAATGAATTAAAGAAATGAATTTATCAAAATAGCAATATTGGAAGACATTATTTTATTTATTGACATAGTCATCTTTAAATTAGAGGGTTTATTGAAATCAAAACATTTTTATGATTCTCCCCCTTGCTAACCAAACATGTTTCCCAGATCAGCAACATCTGCATCACCTGAGATGATTGTTAGAAATGGAGATTTTTTGGTCCCCATCCCAGATCTATTGAATGAAAAACTGCATTTTGAGAACATTCCTAGGGGATTCCTAGAGTACATTAAAATTCACTGACTCTTACTATAGGCCAAACCTTGGGTAAGGACTGAGACCTAAAGAACTTAAACCACAGTGGGAGCAACATGGCCAGAGGTAGAAGAGATGAGGCCCAGATGTTCTTTCCTTTAGGCCCATTAACAATCCTGTGGGTGTGCCCTCCCCCCCTACCCCCCCCCCCCCACTGCGTTCTGTGAGCCAGTGTCAGAAGTTAGTGTACATGACAGTGATTGAAGTGGCAACGCAGAGACAAGTTAATTGTTAGAACAGAAGAGAGTATTTTGCTATTCCAATCAGCCAAGACACATTCTTCCTAGGGAACAAGCGCAAGCAGGCAAACAGTACACAGCATTAGCTGTAAGGCAGGAATGGGTGGTTGCCAGGTAAAACCACCATGGATATGGGGTTCAATAAGAGCTCCCTTAGTTGCATGAAGACATAGCAAATCTCTCTAAGAGGCTTTCTGTGGTTGGCAATGTTGGCCTGTCCAATGTTTCTATTTGCAGTACATTTCACGAAGAGAAACAAGGGATTTCAGTCTGTGCCTGCATAGCTAAACCCTCTTTTAGCTGAGTGATTAGAGAGCAGTGTGGGACTGCTTACTTTAAATGCTTTAATAGAATGAAATCAGGGATGTCATTCCTCTTTTTAAAACGTGGATATCCATAGAGAGATGTAAATCTAATATTTTGACATATTGAAATTAACAGCTACAATGGTTATTTGCATATGACTATTTCATGTCCTGGGACCTTTTTAAAAGCTCAGAATATTTTCTGCATAAATTTGGAAACCAGAGGAAATAGAATTTGGGAGATAGATAAATTTGCCCCTGTGCTTTATTTAGTACTTTTCGCTGTAGAATGAAAGCACTTATTTATATCAAATGATTTTGCATTTTAGTTTATTTATTTATTTACTCATTTATTTAATTTTCATTTCACCATTTTTCTCCAAAAATTTTAGACAGATTCCAGGGATAAATTTATTAAGGAATTAGGCTTACAAGTAAAAATAAATCTCACGAAATAAAGAAGGGAAGAGTCAATCATCAAATTACTTATTACTAAATATTGTACATTTAATAGATTTAAGATGTAATTGCATCTTTCAGCTCCTTCTAACACAAAAAAAGAATATATGATCAGTAAGAGGATTTATGACTAACATTGATCTAAACTCAACTTTTTCTGGTTCTGTGGCTAGAATAGTTTGTGATTTGTTTCTATAAAGGAAGTACTTTGAAATCATGTATTTTGTCTAATTTTATAGAACTCTGAATAGGCAGCTTTCACATAATTAATGTTCCCTTGAAAATTTACCTTAAAATAAAACTTAGACATGAAATTGATGCATAGAGTGAATATTATTGTAAGAAAAATGATTTAATAATTATTGAAGTAATAGAAATTTTGGTTGTTATAGGAAGGACTTTTACAACAAAACATATAAATAAATGTATTATTTTACAAATTAGCTTTGAGGGGGTTTTGCTTTGTATTTAGCAATCTACATAACAGTAAATGACATGGAGGAGACACACAGCAATGAATAAAGTAATGCATCGGACCAACTACCTAAATAATATGAACATACATTTTTCAGGGCACTTAGGTGACATGCAGCCATTAATTGGCTAGTTGGCTTTCACATGCTGTCAATTAATCTTTAAAACCATTAAGGCCTGGCATGGCACTGGAGGAAAGCAATCACAGTAATCTTTCAAACTGGGATACAAAGATTATTCTACTAATTAGTATCTTCTCTTTGCTAAAAGCAATTGAAGTCCGTGTTGGCATAAGCACACAAATTTCAGCAATTTTCCAAGAACCTTCTTTTAAATTGTTTTAAAAAATTTCCTTTTACTTTTACATTTTCCTGTTCTTTGGCCTTTTCTTAAACCCATTTTTTCAGTTTTCAGTGAAATATATGGTCATTTTTTTTTTCAGCTGAAAAGGAATTGAATGATCATCAGAGGTTCTTACTGAAAAGTATATAGATACTAGGAATTCTTTAAACCTCCTGAAGTTCTACATGAAACCTTTTAGTACGTGTACATCTTTTCCTTCATTCTGAACATTTATTACAGGACTATCACAAGCAAAGCACAAAGATAAATATAGGCAGATGTAGCACTGCCCTCTGTTTAATTTCTAGCTGAGGAAATTAACATGAAATATGATTATTTATCTACAAATATAGTAAATGTAATAATGGTAAAGGATGAGGCACTGTGGGAGCATGTGGCTAAGGTAGGTAGGGAAATCCTTCCTGAGGAAGGGGTTTTGAACTGAGTTCTGATAGATGAATATGGATTAATTATGGGAAGGGCTACATGAGTGAATAGGGACAGGGAGAAAGTTTAGACATAACATTAGATAAAACTCTACCATTGAAAGCATTTCATGGTAAGTCATCATGAGCTTTTCATGCTATGTCTGAAGAAATTTGTTAGGCTATAGCCACAGTGTCCCTAAAAACAAGAAGAAAAAAAATCATCTCATCAAACCCAATCTCATTCATTGCTAATTTCCTGTGAAAGAAAATGAGACCCAGAGATAAGAGCCTTGCTGGAACTCACCCGGCTAGGCTAGATACTGCCTGACAAGGCTGTAGATTAGAAATTTAAACTCCTATGTTGTTGTGATAGTCAAGTTCATGTGTCAACTTGACTGGGCTAAGGGATACCAGTATAACTTTATTTATATGTCTATTATAACTTTATTTCTGTCTTTTCTATGAGGGAGTTTCTAGAAAAGATTAGCATTTGAATGAATAGAATAAAAAAGGTCCAGCTTCTCTAATATAGTGAGGTATCACCTAATCCATTGAGGACCCTACCAAGGGTAGAAGAATTCTGTTCCTCTCTTGGAGCTGGGCATTCATATTCTCCTACCCCTGTGTATTGGACTTTCTGGTTCTCAGGCCTTTGAACTCAGTCCCAATTATTTCACCATATTTTCTAGTTTTCCAGTTTGATTATGGCATGTGATGGCCTCAATAATCTAGCAAACTGATTTTCATAATAAATTTTTGTCCCTATAAATCAACACATATACTATTGGTTCTGCTCCTCTGGAGAATACATCTGTAAACTTACCCAATTCTATACAGTTTGCCCATAACTGCTTCTTGAATTTCCCCAAATTTCTTTTCTTCCCTCACTTCTCACTTTACCCAGAATGTCATTAGTGTACAATGATAATTAGAGAAATAGTACCTTCCTCAAGGATGGTAAAACATTCTTGGCTCAGTGAAAAGTATGGGAAGAGGGAAGTGTACCACCTAATGCAGCATGTTCTGTTCCTGTACATATAGTAATCTGGGGAGATTTAAATGGGACAAGGAAAAGCAGGCTCTCTCTGGCTTTTAATTATGATAGTCTATAGCAGCTCGATAAGATTAGGCAGAGACAAAATTTAATCATTTTTTTTTTTTCAAAGGGTCTGGTGGGACCTTTTTCTGTATCCAAGATTAGCAAGATTAGCTCCTCAGTAGTAAAGATCTGGAACTGTACACGTGCAGGCCACTGAGTCATATTACCCACTGGTACATAAGATATTCTGGAGCCGGTCCTGAACTGGCAGGTCAGTGCTGCTCTTTAATGCCTGTCATTTCGGAAATGGCAGCTCATATTTGTATACTCATGAATAGAGTGCCTACAAACTCTAAGGTTTCCTGAGAGTGGGATCCACAAAAAAGATCAGTGATTTAAGCCTGAAGACACATGGCAGGAAACAGAAATTATGAAAGTAACCTCTTTTTATTTCTGACAAAAGACAAGCCAATATTAAAATCACTAAGTAGCTTAGAAATTGATTTGTTTTCCTTTTTAAAAAAATTTTAATGAAAGGGAGATGACAATGAACAGCCTCCTTTCCATCTGACTTTTTATAGGAGTATTTTTGTGAGGAGCGAAAAAGTCCGTCATGCCCACACAATTGTTGAGAAAATCAGGTAATATTTGGTTAAAAGACCTTATTCAAGGATGTATTTAACATTGAAATGTTGACAGTACTAAGGGTTATTTACAGATATTAATGAAAATTTTAGGGGAAGCATGTCAAAAAACAAACAGGAAAGTGAAGTGAAATCACACATTGGATTACCATATAGCAGTTGGAATGAATGAATTTATGGTGACATGCAACCATGTGGATAAATATTAGCAACATAATAAATAATAAGTGATAAAAGTTCTGAGAGATTAAGTATTGCATGGTGAAGCTGAAAAAGTATAAAATAATTTAAAAGTAACGTTTATAGGAGAAATAAAAACATGAAAATAAAAGCAAGGGAATGAGGAACATGGTACTGGAGATAATGATTGTTCTGAGTTGGGGAGAAAGTCAAAGAGGTGAGGAGAGATGCTATTGTTATGGCTAGGTTGTTAACCAAGGTCTGATTTTTTTCTTTAGATAGGTGATTCTTGGTATTTATTTATTTGTTTTTCACATTTTTATTGGTACATTATAGTTGTACATAATAATGAGATTTATTGTTACATATTCATACATGCACACAATATTTACTTTCTTTTTGAAGATAATCAAATGACTATGATAGATTGATTGCAAATATGGCCTGCATTTGTTCTTTTTCTGCAGTCAGGCCTCTTGCAATGTGACTTGGAAGTTCTGTTATAAGGGAGTCTTTTTGCTTTTTTGAATCTATGTTGGCCTCAAGACTGCTTTGGACAATAAAATGCAGGGGAAGTGATGATATGCCTGTTTTACCACCAAATCTTAAGAAGGCTGACCTGATTCTACTTGCCTTTTAAATCCTTGTTATAACCACAGACACAAGACTGGTCTGACCTAAACACACAAGAGCCCAGCTAACACAGTACGGCCTTCTTTCTACCCATCCTCAGCTGACTCAGGAGATAGCTCATCCAAGACCAGAAGAACCACAAAGCCAGTCTGCATGCTCTTGAGTTAAAAATAAATGGCTATTAATTTAAGACACCAGATGTGAGAGAATTTGTTATATAGCAATAGGTAGCAGATACAATAACCAACAAATAAATCAAGAGCATTACATTTGGGCTCCTGGTATACAATAAGAAGAACAAAAAAGGAAAGAAGTATAGAAGGAAGGAAAGAGATGGAGAATAAGAAACCCAAGAAAGATAAATTTATGAATGGGAACATGAAATCTCCATAAAAATAATTGTATGACAATAAATCAATAATATTCAGTAAGACTCAAAAATGTTCCCACCCAAGCTTCTAAGCGTTTTTCTCATATATCTGATGGTTCTTTCTCAAGGAGTTATGAACCAACAGCCTAGATATTTAAACATGGATACATTTCAACAGAAGACTCTTCTATTCTCTTCCAATACCCTACCCCCTAATTTAAGGAAGCACATGAGAGGAAGAAAGAATTGAAGAGTTTCTGAGTAAGAGCAGTATTACTCTTTGCTTGAGTGATTCTCAGGTCAAGAGATGAAAAGGAGCCTCCTAGGATATTGAAGGAAGTGTGAAACTTGGTGGTAGCACTCATCATATCAAGCATGATACACAGCAAAAGGCTTAGGTTTCTACTCTGCCCAGGTATGGGAAGACCCCAGAGAGATAACAGAATGACTTTCCTGTCACTGACCTGTTATCCTGACATGATCTTTGGAGGGAGGGGAGGTTGTTATGGTTTGGGTATGAGGTGTCTCCCCACATCTCCTGTGTTAGTGCAGGAATTTTGGGGGTAACATGATCTGATTATGAGAGCTATAACCTAATCAGTTCATCTTAGTTTTAATGAACTGAATAGTAAAGGTAGGTAGGTACAGAAGTGTGTCACTGGGGGCATGCCCTGGAAAGGTGCATCTATCCTGTGGCACCTTCATATCTCCCTCCCTTCCCCTCCCCACTCCTCTCTTCTCCTCTCCTATCCTCTCCTTCAATGCCGTCAATAAGGAGAGCAGCTTTCCTCTAATGGGTCCTTCCTCCATGATGTGCTGCCTCACCTTGGCCCCAGAGAAATGGAGTCAGTCATTGCTGACTGAGACCGTAGAAATTGTGAGCCCCGAATAAACCTTTCCACCTGTAAGTTGTTCTTTTCAGATATTTTGGTCACAGACTTGAAAAGCTGACTAAAACAGAGATAAACTAACATGGACCTTTCTTTGCAAGGGTAAAATATAACACTTTGAGAAAGCTTTAGACCCTCAGCACTACTGCTAACTTCCAGTTCAGAAAAGTCACTTCAGAAAGAAAGAGAATATAGATATTCCCAAATTATAAAGTTTTCTTGGATTATTTGCTTTACCTCCTCAAGTTGTGTGGCACTTTAAAAATTAGATTTTACCAAATGAGAGCTATACATGATTATTAGGAAAGGAATTATGTCTTATTGATTTTTGCATATGTGTATTATTTTCTAGGTGTGTCATCCTTGAAGAAAAGGAAGATAGTAAGATACGATGTTCCTGAAATGTTCCTTTCCATTCCCAAGAACCTAGCCATGTTAAGGAAATAATGATTGGGCCTGGACCAGAATGTTTAGACAAATACTACTTTGAAAAACACTAACTCTCTCTTTCCCAGGCATATGGCAACTAAGGCAAACTAGTATTATTTGTAGGAGCTGGTTTCTGTATATCAGGACAGCTGCTCCTTGTTATATGAGTTATGCAAGGAACAATGCAAACTAATCTACCTAATGATGTCACTTCCTCTGTATCGAACTTAAAAATATCTTCCCCTGTAGTGTCTGGTGGTGAGTTGAGGGCACTATGGAGAAGATAAGGGCTACTTGTCAAGCCAGCTGCCACTGGACAAGGCACTGTGAGGCACAGAGGCACCATGAGGGCTGAAGTTGCTTTCTGTGCAGTCTGTCACCACTGGAACTTCTTCATAAACTTTTTTCAGAAAACCTTATGTCTTGCATACCACCTCTGGCTATTTTCTTTTATCCTCAGCAACCTGTCCTACTGTCCTAGCACAATTGGACTGTAGTCCCAACCCTAGGTCTTCAAATATTGTATCCTAATTTTCCAGCTGACATTGTGTTGTTTTTTTCATGATATCTAACCTTGACTGTACAGTTAAACAGTTATATTAACTGGAAAACTGCATAAAGGTGGGTAAATGATGTCGTGACCACATTAAAAATCTACTGAATTAGAATATAACAAAGGATGGTGGCTGTTTTTTTTTTGTTTTTTTTTTTGTTTTGTTTTGTTTTGTTTTGTATTTTTAAAGGATTCCAGGTTTCCTGGTCCCCTTCTCCCTCTGGGAGAAGTCTTTTTCTGCTGTCCTTTAAATAAAACAATAAAAAAAAAGCTCTCTAGTCCACAGATATGTTCACCTATAGCTAGTTCAAGATCCTCTTCCACTGTACCAGTCAATACTTTTACCATTAGTACCTTCTTTTTGAAGCAGTGACCATATAATTTTGAGGTTTGGGGACTACTGCATTAAAGAATTATCCTTCCAAGGAAGTGATTATTTTATGCAAAACATTGAACATTTTTATTTCCATCATTATGCTTTGTAATGAAGAATGGGCAGGGATATTTGTTGTTATGGGAGCCCATAGTATGAACATAAGTATCTATTCCATGTTCTTAAATTATATAGCATGTGGAAATAAGCCTTGTTTCCCTCTAGATCAGTCTATACACTGGCTTGGGAATAAAAGGTTCCAGTTAGGGTGCTTAAAAGTCTTATTGGTATTAAAATAGTAGTATTAAAATAGTGTCCCTTCTGAAATAAAGAATGAGATTTTTATTTATTATCCAAAACAGCCTCAGAGCTGCACTGTTCAACAGGAAGGCAGGGGAGCCACACATTGTTTTGGCAAGTATCCAGAGAAAAAGATAATACTTCATTCTGTTAGGTTCCTACTGCTTGGTTCAACCAAACATGAAAGTCAGCTCAATTATCTAAGCTGATGGAGGGGAAAAGTGACCTAAGTGATCCAAAATTGAAAAAAAAAAAAAGGATTGTGGAAAAAATCTTTTAAAATAAAATTTAAAAATTGTCCAACTCTGTTTTTTCAAAATTCAACTTTTTTCCTCTCCCTTTAAGTTGGATGGGGAATCCCCTTTTATGTAATGTAAAATGTAAAATAACACTAATAATATGAAACAACTATTAATACCTACTTTGTGTCAGATATATAGCTAGAAAAAAAGCTTTGATTATTTGTAAATGTTTATTCATTTTCTGTGTATGGATTTCTTGTTAGTTTTTATACTAGTAAAGACTAGCAAACCTTATCAAAAATATTTTTAAACACAATCATTTCATAGAACAACTACATATTCTGTAGTAAATGAACATAACCATTTACTATTGTATCACAGGCATTGGGTTCATTTAAAAATAGTAAAATATTATAATAATGGTTTATAAAAAGAATTATAATAAAAAATCATAACCATCTTCCCTCTCCTTACACAGCTTTAAAATCCTACTCCAAAGATAAACTACCTTGTAATCTTTAGATGTTTCCATGAATATTTCCTTTAAAACGTTTTTAAAAAATAAAAAGTATATATCGATCACTTTTACTTTCTATTATAGGAGACTAAGATTTTGCCCTGTTACCTTTTATGTTTGTTAATTTTTACTAATTTATCCCCAAAGTAATGGCTTTACTTTATAAACATTTGTTATCTCACAGTTTCCGAGAGTCAGGCTGTGGGGAACCACAGAGTGACTTGGTTTTGTCTATGGGTCTGTCCTGAGGTTGGAGTGGAACTGGACTCTATCATTAGAAGCTTTGGCTGGGGATGGAAGTCTGGATTATAAGAAGGCTCACTCATGGGGCTCTTGGTGGGGAGTTTCAGTTGCCTGCCACGTGGACAACTCCATAGGACATTCTGAGTGCCCTTCAGGCATGGCAGCCAGCTATCCCCACAGCATTACATGGTGGTGCAGAGTGTTAAAAGATTCTCTGACTTCATATAAGCTAATTTAAAATATGGTATAAGATCATTTGTGAAGGGCAAAAATCATACCAGAGACAACCATGCAGCCAAGAGATTTATTCACCAGCCTTTATGGCTGATCAGAGGTAGAAGAAGTATGGGGAGAGAGGAGTCAGGGAGAGGGGAGTGTGCAAGCTCTGGTGGGAGAGAGGAGTCAGGGAGATGGGAGTGTGTGATCTCTGAATGGAAGGTGGGTGCCTGGTAGCGCCAGCTGTGGTCTCTGGAGCTGTTGGCTAAGGCAGCTGCCATTGGGTTGGAGACGGTGGTGTTGTCTGGGGCAGCTGCAGTCGGGCTGGAGATGGTGGATCGTCTAAAGTTGGTGCAGTGGCTGCCTCCTCTCATCAGGGACTAGCTGTTGAGACTAAGTTCTGGGCAGGCGGGGCTTAAGTAGGGATTTCTGGTGGGGGGTTTACCAGAGCGAGCTTTAGCACTATTGGCTCTTTGCCCCGGGGAACAGGGCGACCTTTAAGCCTATTGGCTCCTGCCTGGGGAACAGAGCGACTTTTAATCCTATTGGCTCCTGCCCAGGGAAAATAAAACAAGGTTGCTTGTGGGCGTGAGGAGGTGGCTCATCGGCCCAAGACCATCTATCAATTTGTACCCCATCAAGTGGTCATTCAAACAAATTCTAGTGCAGTTCCAGAGGGCCTCACGCAAGGGAGTAAAGACAAGGAAGCAGGGAACTAGAGTTGCTCTTAGGGGCTAAATATCACACTTGGCAACACCGTCTCTGAGCCTCTTACCACCTTCAGTTTCTCTTACTTACCTAAATCCACCTCATGTGATTATATTGTAATTTTGTTTATATCAGTGCTCAAATTATGTCATTATGCCTGTAAGAGGCAGAATTTTGAGATGCCACATGTCTGAGAATATCTATGCTAACTCAATTTGTCAGGGCACACAATCCTGGGATAAAATGCTATTCCCAAAGAATTTTTGCGTATCTTTTTGTGGTTGCTTGTAAAATGTCAAATGTTCTTCCTATCACCAATTCATTTAAATTTCTTTCTGTAAGATCTGAAAATCTTCTCTTTATTTTTAATATTTTGAAAATTTTCAATGGTTACCTAATAGAGTTGTAGATACAATATAGAACTCTGGGTTAAATTTGAATTTCAGATGAATATAGGTACTTTTTCATTAAAGGATGTCCCAAGTATTGCATGGAACATATTAAATAAAGATTATTGTTTGTTTGAAATTCAAGTTTTCTATGCATCTTGTCTTTGTGTTTGTGAAATATGTCCATCATAGTAGTCCTTCTCCTTTACTTTCTTTTCTCTATCATGAAAATCTTATTCTTAGTCTGCTAGAGCTTCTGTAAGAGAATACCACAGACTTGGTGGCTTAAACAACAGAAATTTATTTCTCACAGTCATGGAGTCTGTCAAGATCCAGGTTCTAGCAGATCTGGTGTGTGGTGAGGTCTTTCTTCCTGGATTTTGAATGACTATCTTCTCCTTGATCCTCCAATGGCTGAGGTTGTGGTGGTTATGGGGGTGATGAGGGTCAGCACTCAGGTCCCTTTTTATAACCTCTCTGCCTTAAGGCCTAATTACCTCCCAAAGGATGCACTTCCTAGTACTGTCATACTCTTGGTTAGGGTTTTAACATATGAATCTGGAGAGGAAGGGTCACAAATCTTCAGTTCATAAAAACATTGTTGTTCATTCTGATAGATTAAATAAAGATTATTTTAAAAAGTATACCATCCCTTTAATTTTCAATGAGGTACCCTCTAGCCAGAGGGAGGGATTTACTCTGGCTATATGTAATGGAGATGGACCTGGTTATCCAAAGTCCCTTTAGCATTTCTGCTTCAGACATTCTAAAAGCCATCTTCTCTTTCTTCATGCCTCTGATTTGTGCACATTTATTTCTATGGTCATGTGCCTTGATCAGGCTCTTTTTTTGTCATTTCTATATAGACTTGGGGTTTTAACACTTTTTTTTCTTTTTTGTTTTTTATTGGTTCTTTTTAGTTAATGGATAATATTAGGATTCATTTTGATATCATTGTAAAAGCATGGAATATAATTTTCTATAATTCAGTTCCCAGTATTTCCCTTTCCCACCCCTGTTCCCTTCCCTCTACTCTACTAATCTTTCTGTTATTTACTTTTAGTTTAGTTGTTGTTGCTATTGTTAGTGTCTTGTGATATACTTGATGGGGAGATTCATTGTGGTATATTCATATATGTAATAGGAAATTTAGGTCATATTCATTCCACTATTCCTGTATCCTGTCCATTCTCCCTCCTCCTCAATTACATTCATCTTGTCTACCAATCTTTCTTTTATTTTGTTTGAATCCATCCCTTTCCTTTTCTCTTTCTATCTCTTTTAGCTCATTTCACTTAGCATGACAGTCTCTAATTTCATCTATTTACCAGCCAATATCATAATCTCATTCTTCTTTATGGCAGAGTAATACTCCATTGTGTGTGTGTGTGTTTGTGTATACACCATGTTTTAGTTTTCTAAACTTTGCTGAATAAAATAACTCTGTACATTTTCCCTCCATCAAAATTTTCTGACCTTTGTTGCTGCTTGTGTTAGTTTGAAGTCATCTGAGCAGAAGATATCAAGATGCATTTAAACATGCCAAAAATGTATTACTCCTCTAGGAAATAATGTGGCAAAAATTGAAGATAAACTGTTAGACATAGATGGGAGAACTTGCAGACCATTGTGCTGGTCTGATACTTTTGAAGGAAAGAGGGAAGGAAGACTTAATGAAGGAACCTCAGATAGAAATGCTGTTCTTAAAATGTCCAATAAACTTGAAGGATTTGATCTAGCCACAGTTACCCCTTGGAAGAAATGCAAAGATCTGTCCTTGGTTAGGAGCAGTTTAGCAGCTTGTGGGCTGTGTGGCTTTCAGCTGAAAGCCAGGATGTATTTTGGAGAGAAGCATCAGAGCTCTTGCCTATTTATGTTGTCCACAGTAGGAGATCTGAGAGGTATGTTTTCATAGCCACTGTACCCTTAACTTGTCCACTCTCTCAATCCGTGTGTGTGTGTGTGTGTGTGTGTGTGTATTTTTACTTTCCTTCAAATGGAATTTCAGTGAAGACTGTAAATAAGTATATGTGTTCTATCTGCAGTGTTTAAGCAGATGATCTGTGCTAATTGATTTAAAACTATAGTGTCTAATTTTTTTAAAACTTATTTTTGTAAAATTGTTAACTCCCAGTTAAGGAAAGTCACTATAGTATGGGAATAAAGACATTTGTAGATTATGATGTTTTCTCAGGTTATTTGTTTTACCATGTAAAGCTGTGTGACACTTTAGGAATTAGAACTTATCAAGTGGAAGTGAATTGTGGCTGTGACAGAGATTTTGAACTATTGTAGTACCTAGAAGAGGTACTACTGTTCCCATTTAATAGATGAAGAAATGAGATTTACATAGAAGTGAAGCAAAATTTTCAAGGTCACACAGCCAGTTAGTGGTGCAGCTAGGGTTGACTCTAGATAATCTGACCAAGATGCCCATTATTTTCCATTGTAAAATGCTTCCCAAATCTTATAGCATAGTTTGGTTATATAGCAGTCATTGTGCATTCATGTGGAATGGTTAATGTATTCAAAGACATTTTGAGAACATCCAAATACTTAATATTTAATATCAAATTTTATTTGTAGCAAATTATATTTAAGGAGAAACATCATTTCTCTTCTAAATTTTTATATAACGAATTACTTTTGAATCTTAGTTGCTTAAAATAACCATATAACAATAATTAAAATAACAACTCCAATCGTTCGTTTGGGTCAGAAATTCAGGGACAGCACGGTAAGGTCATTTTGTTACTCATCCATGATAGCTGGTGTCAGTTGGAAGAATTGGAGGCAGGAGCTGCAATAATCTGAAGGGTCATTGTCTTGTGGACTAGCTGTTGATCTTGGCTGAGGACCTAGACGAAGGTATTGTTCAGAAAACCCACACAGGACCTCTCCATATGGCTGTGAGCCTCATGAGAGATGGCATGCTTTTATGAAAAATATCCCGAGAAACCAAGATGAAAGCCATATTGCCATTTTTTTTCCAAATTTATTTTTTATTCTAAGTTGATAGAAATGACAGCAGAATGTATTACGTTTAACCTGCTCTTGGAAGTTGCATAGCATTATATACCACAGTCTATTGGTTGAAAAAGTTGCAAAGTTCTCCTCAAGTTCAAGGAAAGAAAAACGTGTCTCTATCTTAATATAGATATTTCAACATTGCATTGTAGAAACCCCATATGGGATGGGATATTTCACTAGTTAGTGATTGCCTATCTTTATTTGGTCATCTTTGAAAATACATACTGATACAAATGCAAGCCAGATAAAATCTAATTTGTACTGATTTGGAAGTGCAATATAATTTTTTTAATATATTGACTAGTTTTTTTGTATCATTTTATTTCACTACATGAATATTGCCACTCTGCAATAGGGGAGAAACCAAGGAAAAGTAATATTCTGTTAAGACTTGACTACTAGGGTAAGTTTCTAGTGATTTAAAGTAGGTGGTATCTAGATTTATAAGATGTTATCTCTATAGTGTGTGAAGTAATGTTAAGAACATAAGTTTTAGAGCCAGACAAAATGAATTTTAAAGCTCAAATGGCTTTTACCTTGAACAAGTTATAATAATTTCTTTGAGCTTCAGTTTTCTCCCTTGTGGAGTAGATAATAATAATACCTAACATTCAGGAAGATAACATGGGTTAAATGGAATATACATACAAAATACGTGGTATAAAATTGGTCATCATTATGCTTCCCTCCTTCATTTAGAAACAGGTTTTTGGAATAACACTTCTTTTTGAATGAGTCCATAAAATAAGAAAATCTTTTCAAGCTGTAATTCTCTTGTCACATAGATTTCAAGTAGGTTATGCTCAAAATCTCATTTGAAAGACATAAAAATATATTGGCTTGCATTGTAATTTATATAACTTGAGGAATACAAATTTAAGAATAGCAAAGAAATAATGTCCAGAACACTGGATTGTGAAATAGTCATTCAATCTTTATTGAACTCTCATTAAATACCAGGTATAAGCTAGAGACTGGGCACAAGATATTGAAAAACAAAACAAAACAAAAGAGCAAATAAGCCCTAACAAACAAACAAATGTCTAAACCACATGTTTACTGTGTATTTTTGTTCACTTTTGTATTGTTTCTCCTGCCCCTCCCTCAACATTTTGAGGATAGTTTCTATAGTCACCACAGTTCTTTTAATAGCTTTATTGCTTCACATGTTCATTCCATGTGTTGATTATCTAGGGTTTTTCCTTTAATTTATTTTCAAACTCATGGAGTCAGAGAACAGCTGCCTCACTGGAAGGCACAGAGAATTTGTGTCATGTATTGAGCAATATATACCAGCTGCCTGTTTAGCCTCTATTACATTTAAAACACATTGAGCTCTAAGGGATTTCTGGAGTAAGTATGAAGTAGAAAGACAGACATTGTTTCTACCAAAACTCAAATATTTATCACTTCACTTTTTAGTCAGCCTCCTGTTTTGTTGATCAAGAAACAAAGTGAAAAAGAGATGTGCAATAGCCTCAAGTGAAGACTTGGGAAACAGTTCCATTTCTGTTGTGCCAAGCTGTGCCTAAGGGATGCTTCCTTCTACATCCTTAAACCGCAAGCTTGGAGGAGTGAGGGAGAATATTGGTACCAGAAGTTCTTTGGCCCTAATTGTTGATCATTTACTCTAACATAATGAAATTTCACTTCCTGTTCCCAATTTAGATGCCTTTAACTCTGTGTATATTTATTGTACTCCATCTCAATGTTAACTTTTATCAACAATTTGGAATCATAAATAAAAATAAAATGATTTTCTTTATAAGAAATACTTTTAAAGGGTCTTCAGGGAGTTGTTGCTAGAAACCATGCCACTTAAGGAAAGAAAATGGACATAGTACTTTTCTTTATCTGTTATGGTTATAGTGCATATTCTATACCATTTATGTGTTTTGTGCATGTGTTAAGTCAGTTTTTTTTTTTTCTGTGACTAAAATACCCAATAAGAAAACTTAAAGGAGTTAAAGTTTGTTTTGGCTCACAGTTCCAGATTTTAGTTCATTACAAACTGAGTCCATACCTCTGGGTACAAGTTGAAACAGAACATCATGGTACAATGGCGTGGTGGAGAAGCACTGCCAAAGTCATGGCAGCAAGAAAGGAGGGATGAGGGAACATGGTCACATTGAAGATGGTCCCCTCCAGGGCTTCTCCCAGTGACCTTAGGGTAGGAAGGACATAAAATAATTGGGAACAAAACTAGAGAAGATGAGACCTCTGCAATGAAAATTATAGAACAGTGAAGAAAGAAGTTGAAGAAGACCTTAGAAGACCTTAGAAAATGGTAAGACCTCCCATGTTCTTGGATAGGGAGAATTAATACTGTCAAAATGGCCATATTACCAAAAATGATCTACATATTCACTTCAATCACCATGGAAATACCAATGACATTCTTCAAGACATAGGGAGAAAATTTCCTAAAATTTATGTAAAAGAATAAAAGATTTAGAAAACGAAAGCAATCTTGAGCAATAAGAAAAATCCTGGAAGCATCACAATACCTGATCTCAAGCTATACTACAGAATTATAGTAACCAAAACAGCATGATAATGGCATTGAACAGATATAAAAACCAGTACAATAGAAGACACAGAGACAAACCCATATAGAAACAGTCATCTTACCCTTGACAAATGTTCTAAAAATCTATGTTGGAGAAAAATAGCCTTTTTAATAAATGGTTCTTGGAAAACTGGACATCCATATGTAGAAGAATGAAGGTATATCCCTCTTTCATCCTGCACAAATATCAACTCAATATGGACAAAAGACCTAGGAATTAGACCAGAAACAATGAAGCTGCTGGAAGAAAATACAATCAACATTCCAAAATATTGGTGCAAGCATCACTTCCTTAATTAGTGATCAAGAAATAAAACCAAGAATCAATAAAGGGGAGGCAGCAAATTAAAAAATGTTCTGTAGAGCTAAGGAAATATTAAGAGTATAAAGAAAGAGTTTACCAAATGGAAAAGAATCATTGCCAGCTACTCTTCTCTTCTGACAGGGGATTAATATCAGTAATATATAAAGAACTCAAAAATCTTACTACCAAAATAACTAATAACCAATCAATAAATAGGCAGGTGATTAAAGTAGACATTTCTCAAAAGAAGAAATACAATGACCAACAAACGTGTGAAAATATGTTCAATATCCTTAGCAATCAGCAAAATGCAAATCAAAGTGACACTGAGGTTTTATCTCAATCTAGTCAGAATGGTAATCATCAATAATACTAATAACAATAATTGCTGAAAAGAATATGCGAGAAAAAGTTGCTGGGACTATAAATTAGTACAATCCTTTTGGAAAGCAGTAAGGAAATTCCTCAAAAAATTAGAAATGGCCCCACCATATAGCCCAGTTGTCTCTAGTATTTACCTGAAAGATATAAAATCAGCATAGTATAGTGATATATGCACAACAATGTTTTTAAAAGTATAATTCTTAATAGCCAAATTATGGAACCAGTGTAAGTGCCCATTAACAGACAAATGGATAAAGAAAATATGGTTTATATACACAACGGAATTTTACTTAACCATAAAGAAGAATGAAATATGTCATTTGAGGTAAATTTTAATATGTTAATTGATCATATTGTAAATTTAAAATATGTTCACAAGGACTATGTAAAGACATGAGAAAGTTTGTTTTTTAGGACAATGTACTTAAAAAATAAAACCCAATATACTAAATATATAGACTATGTTGATTTACAAGTAAAACAAAATTTATATTAAATGTATAGAAAAAAATAGCTTTTTAAAAGTGTAAACATTTATATTTATTTAGCTAGATTTATAACATTTATATCAAATATCTATATTTATGAAACATATAAAACATAAATATCAATGATATTTATCTAGCATAAAAGCTTCTTTTAGATATACCAAAAAAATGATAATGGTAGTTTTTCTTTAAGAGTCAAGTAAATTACACAAGGATGTATGAAGTAAAAGAACACTATTGCCATGTGGTTTTACCTGTTTTAGAGTGATATTATTTAATCTGAATCTTTTAACAGTTTTTCTAACCTGCTTTTTAAAATTAGTAAGGGTAATTTCATATGTACTTTCTTATTAACATTTTTTATTTTCAATGTTTTGTTACATTCACAAAAAACTTTCCAATTGTTAATTACATTAATAAAATTAATAAAATTGAGTTTATATTCAGAAACTATACCTCTGAGTAAACAATTTTTCAATAGCAATTGAATTCTATTGAGGTTCTATTTTTCTCAAAAACTTATGCATCTTTTTTCTATCTAAACACTCTTCAATTAATTTTATGAGTATATATTCACCTAGAAGGATCAGTAAGTAAAAAAAAAAAAAAAAAAAGAAAGAAAGAAAGAAAGAAAGAAAAGAAAAAAAAGAAAGGTAATTCAACAAATACAAAATATTTGCTATGAGAGGACATCTGTGGAAGCTGTTGGAAGTAATCTCTCAAACCTCTAGTTAATAACTAGTAATAAAGTTATATTAAAAAACAAAAGCACTCCCCCATAAATTGTTAGGTAATTCAAATATTGATTCTTAATTATCAAAACATTAAAATATCCCCTGCAAATATTAAACAAAGTTTCTTGTTAGAAAAGCCTACTGTAGTGATACTATTTTGTATACCCTGAGAATAATATCAAATCCTGTTTCCCAAAGCTCTTCCTCAACGGTCTTAGTTACCTCAGTAGTTTTTACTGATAAAATACTGGAAAATAATACTGCTATTGCAAATATGTCCATGAGGAAATAATGGTAATTTTTAGAAATATAATAGGTTGAGATGGAATTCTCATACCACACAATTCATCCATTTAAAGAGCACAATTCAGTAGTTTCTAGTATATTCACATATTGCTTAACCATCAGTGTTTTCAAATTTAGGATTTTTTTAATCACCTCAAAAAGAAATTCAGTACTCTTTAGTAATTGCTCACAGTTTCTCCCAATTCCTTACTCCCATCCCGAAGCAACCACTAATCAAGTCTACTTTCTGCCTGGAAGATTTGCTATTCTGAATATTTCATATAAAGGAACTAGACAGTATGTGGGCCTTTGTGACTGGCTTCTTTGACTGAGCATAATGTTTTCAGGGTTCATCTTTCATTCATATTGTAGTACATATCTCTATTTAATTTTATTTGCTTGTTTATCTGCCTTTTTTTTTTTTAATTGGCCATCCTGAGGAGTCTTTATCATCATTCAAAATTATCAATGTGTATATTTATAAAGTAAAACAGATAAGTTTAAACTTCAGTAGGATATAAAGAAGTTCATATCCATGAGACCAAAACACCGTTTAAAATATAGAGCATGTGGTAAATGGAAGGGAGTGGAGATCATCATGCTAAGTGACATAAGCCAGACTCAGAAACTCAAAGGTCAGATTTTTTTTTTCTCATATGTGGACACTAGAATAAAATAAAGGAAAGAGGTAGGGGCAGATTGGATATCAGAAAGATATGAGGGAGCTGAGTAGTATAGAAGAAGGAGATCAAGAGTCATGCAGAAAGGATGGGAAAGGGGAGGAAATGTGGAATGAATTATTTAATAAATCATGTTATGTCCACATATAAATGTACCACTGGGAATTTTACCTTTATGGAGAAATAAAAAGAACCAACCAAAAATAAATAAATAGATGAGCAAAAGGAAGACCGGTAAAGGAAGGAGAATGGGGAGAAGTGGGTGGGCAGGATGTCAACTGAAATCCAATTCCATGCATACATGATTTTGTTGGGATGAAACCAACTACTATGTATAAATATAAATGTCCTAATAAAAATAAGTAAACCACATCATTCAACTGTTAAAAATCGCATTAAACTCTTCATGCTAAAATAAAGCATAGTGTGGTCAGAAGAGAGAGAGAGAGAGAGAGAGAGAGAGAGAGAGAGAGAGAGAGAGGGACTATGCTCATCACCTTAAAATGTCCTCTAGCATCCTTTTTCACTATTCGCCCCTCTCTGCCAGAAGCAAATATTTTTAAATTTTCTGTTAGACTAATTTTATCTGTTCTTGGACTTCATACAAATGGAATGATATACAGTGTAGACCCTTTTGTTCTGGATTCTTTCCCTAAACATAGTGATTTTTGAGATTTGTCCATGTAGTTGGATAGATCAATATTCTGTTTCTCTTCATTGTTGAGTAATATTTCATTGTATGGATACAACACATATGTTTATCATAGCCTCGTATGTATATATGTTTACATGTACACATATATATGTATATGCATATGTATGTGTACATATATATAAGTATGTATAAATTCTATTATAGATATAAATGGAATTTCTGGATTGTGTTAACATGTTTTATCTTTATTCATGATGAACATTGCTATATAATTTTCTTTTCTCTGATGTCTCTCTTTTAATATTTTAAGTGTTATGAAAATATTGTTATCAATTGTTCTTTTACTGTTTGATAGAATTCAATAGTTAACATATGTGGGCCTGAAGTTTTCTTTGTGATAAATTCAAAAACTTAATAGAGTTGCTTTACTCATTATAGATATATTAAGATTTCCTTATTTCCTGGTTATAATTTGTGCCTTTCTAGAAATGTGCAGATTTCATCTAGGTTACCTACTTTGTTATGAATTGTTTATATTATTATCATCTTACAATCCTTTCTATTTCTGTAAAGTCATTTGTGACATACTCAAATTTGTTCCGGATTTTATTTATTTATTTTTTATTCAAAGTTGTTGTATTTATAATAGTAGTATGCATCATAATTCATAATAAACATATAGAGCATCTTTTTACAAAACACTGTTTGTATACAACGTATATTCGTACCATTCAAATCTTCAATCATGCATTTAGGATAATGACATCCATCTTATTCAACCACCGTTTCTTTTTTCCCCTCCATCCCCCCTTGCTCCCTTCCTTCCCCTCCCTCCCCTTTGACCTTTCTAGTGTTCCTCTAATGCTCCTATGTACCCCGACTAGACACCACTGTGAATCAACCTCCTCATATCAGAGAAAACATTCAGTATTTGGATTTTTGAGATTGACTAACTTCACTTAGCATTATATTCTTCAACTTCATTCATTTACCTGCAAATGCCATTATTTTATTTTCTTTTATTGCTGAGTAAAATTCCATTGTGTATATGTACCACATTTTCTTTATCCATTCCTCAACTGAGGGACATCTAGGTTGGTTCCAAGTTCCTTAATAAGAATCCTGTAGTGCAAGAATTAATATCAAGAATCAATGAATGGGATAGATTCAAACTAAAAAGCTTCTTCTCAGCAAAAGAAACAATCAGTGAGTTGAATAGAGAGGCAACTATTTGGGAACAAATATTTAACACAAGCACATCAGATAGAGCACTAATTTCTAGAATATATAAAGAACTCAAAAAACTTAACACCAAAAAAACAAATAACCCAATCAACAAATGGGCTAAAGAATTGTTCCGGATTTTGGTAATTTGAATTTCTCTGTGTGTGTGTCTGCCTCTGTCTCTCTTTTCTAAGCTGACTAAAAGTTTTGCAATTATGTTGCTTTTTTAAAGACTCAATTTTTGTATTTCCCGATTTCCTTTATTTTATAATCTCTGCTATAATTTATGCTATAATTTTGTCATTTCCTTACTTCTGCTTTTTGTAAATACGTTGTTTTTTTTTTTTTTTTTTTTCCTTCCCCAGTAATTTAAGGTGGAAGGTTAGGTTATTGATTCGCCATCTTTCTATTTACATATTTGCAGTGCTGGGGTTGAACCCTTGTGCCTCATTCATGCTAGGCAAGTGCTCTACTACAAAACTATAGCCCAACCTCATTTTCTTTCTTACTATAGTCATTTATAGATACAAATTTCCATTCTATGCACTGTTATAGCTGCATCTCATATTTGTAATATTCTATCTTCATTTTCATTCTTAAAATATTTTATAATTTCTCTTGATTGGTTGTCTGCTTCATTGCTTTTGAGGAGTGTGCTATTTAGTTTCCACATGTTTGTGGCTTTTCAACAATTTTTTCTGTTACCCTTTTTTTGTTTCTTTCCATTTTAGTCAGGGATCACATTTGAATCAGAAATCATATTCTGTATGATTTAAACCCTTTTGAAAACATTAAGCCTTGTTTTATGATCAGCATGTAACCTATCCTGGAGAATATTCTGTGTACTTGAAAAGTGTATATTCTATTATTTTTAGGAAATGTATCCTATAAGTGTTAGTTAGGTCGAATTGGGTTATAATGTTTTTTATGTATATTTCCATTTTCATCTTCTGTATATTTGTTCTGCCATCTATTTACATTGAGTACAGTAATCTCCAATTACTACAAATTAGCTATTTTCCTGCCAGTTCTGTCATTTTTTTTTTCTTCATGCCTTTTAGGGTCCTATTTTCACATGCATATTTTATTTATAATTTCCCAATGGGTTGTCACAATTATCATTTGGCATGTACTCCTTATCTCTATTATCATTTTAAAGTCTATTTTTTTTTGATACAGCCACACAGATTTTCTTATGGTTATTCTTTACATATCTTTTTTCCATTCCTTTACATTTAACCATTTATATATTTGAATCTAAAGTGCAGACTGCATATAAGTGGATCTGCTTTTTTATTTAATTTGATAATCTTGGTTTTTGGAGTAAAAATTATCTCCACTTAATGCTATTATTGGCACAGTGGATTTATATCTGCAATTTCTGCTTTCAGTATGTGTAATGACTTTTATTTTTCAATTCTTCTTTACTGTTTTTCTTTTTTATTAAGTGAATGTTTCCTAGTGCACAACATTTTAATTTATTTGAAATGTTTTACTCTATACTCTAAGTTATATTTTTAGTAGTTGTTCTAGGTCTCAACATTTACAGATCACTTACCAAAATCCAGTTTTGAATTATATTAATTCTAGTGAGACAGAGAAACTTCTTATATTGCTCTATTTCCTCTTCCATGTATTTAAGCTATCATGGATGTATGTTATACATATATTCATGTTTCAAGCCCAGTAGTCCATAATTATTATTTTACATAATTTTGTCTTTAAAGAAGATGAGAGATAAAAGAGCACTACTACATAACATATTTATAGAATTAGTTATATTAAACTTTTATTTATCACTTATGATACTGTTTATTGGTCCTGTGCATTCAATTATTTACATTATTATCTCATGTTACTTCCATACTCCAATAGTTTTGCTCTCTTGTACCTCCTTTGTGCCATTATTATCAAATATATTCTATGTTTGATATGCTATAATTACAACAACAAGATTATGTACATATTGTTTTATAAAAGTGTTAAATAACTTAGGAAAACTTAGTATGCACATATATTTAATAATTGCATAATTACCTTATCTATGCCCTGTTTGTGTGTTATTGAATAGATGACTTAATGGAGATTGCATACCCGTATTCACCTTTTGTTGCGGGATCTGGAGTGACTTGGCCGAAATGTGCTGATCGGTCAAATTTTAGTGGGTGTGTTTGGCGTGAGTTAGTTGTTAGAACAGAAAAATAGGTCTCTAAAGATGGGTTCGAATATAACTGAATCCCAAGTGATAGAGGCTATGCAAAGACTCCTTGATATACCTGACTCTGTTCCTCAGTGAGGAGTATATAGACAAAAATGAAAGTGATCAAAAAAGTGGTAGATTCCACTGGGTCAACTGAGACCAGTAAAGAGAGTATTAAAAGAGACCCAAAAATGACAAAAATCCAAGCTATTAAAGCTATTCGGGAGTTATTGGCGAAAGCTGAAGGATACTTGCTCTCACTGAACCTGGGCCTCAGGATATTGCTGTCAGTGAAATTAGCAGTGGTGAGGAATCTAGTAAAAGTGATCCTGAGAAAATGAGGAAAAAGAAATTAAAAAAAAGACCGAGAAAAAAAAAGGTCCGTCAGGCAGAGGAGTCACTTGTGGAAGTGACTACTCCCCCCCATGGGTGGAATCCATTACAAAAAATATGAAGGGTATTACTAGGCATTTTACATACCCTAGAAACAGAAATAAAAAGTCTTTCTGATCGCTTATGCGCTCTCGAGGACAACTCACAGATACATTGGAAACCGCCAGCATTTTGAAAAGAAAAATGGACAGAGTGTCCATCAGTCAGTAGATTTCAAAACAATAAAAAATCTCAAGAGACAGTAATGACTTATGGGCCCCAAGCTCCTTTCACGTTGAGTATGCTTAGAGTCCCTTAACACCTTTAGCTTAACCCCCTCAGACTGGAAAAGTCTATGTAAAGCAACATTAAACGGGGGGCAATTCTTGGTTTGACAATCGCAATTTCCAAAAACTTTGTATAAAAAACGGCTAAAAAAAACGCGGCTACAGGGTTTGAAAACTATAATATAGACATGCTCACAAGAAAAGGGCAATTCGCAGACTTACAAGGCTCAAACAGATTATGACTCAGATATATATACTCAGATAAATGCAGCTGCCTTGACGAGGCATGGAAAACTGTACAAGGACCTGGGGATCTACAAGGTAGCTTGTCAAAAGTGATTCAAAGACCTAATGAGCCGTATATGCCGACTTTGCTGATCAACTTTTGAGAACTGCAGGTAGTGTGTTTGCAGATGTTGACCAAGCTATGCCATTAGTTGTTCAATTATCTTATGAAAATGCAAATAAATGGTGCCAAGCAGCCATCAGCCATGGAGAACTAAAAAGGATCTTTCCGTATATATACAAACTATGTAAAAGGATATAAATGGCGCCTTTGTCACAAGAAAATGTAATTACAGCCTCAATGAGAGGTGCTTCCTCTCGAAATTTCACAAAGGCTAAACGTAGACATTATAATCAATCAGGATATTCCAGGCAAAATTATCATAATCAATCAGGCAATTCTAGGCAAAATCCCAAAAGAGAAATAAGATCAAGCTCATACCGTGCCCCAGGCCGCTGCCCCAGGTGTAAAAAGGGAAATCATTGGGCCAATAAATGCTATTCAAAATTTGACATCCATGGAAATCCTTTGTTCAGGAATTCAAAAAACGGGGCACGGGGCCCATACCCCGGGGTCTTTCCTCAGGGACTGTAGGACTTATTTTCAGTCCTAAAAGCTTATTAGGTTTGCAAGTGACCCCAGGTGTAATAAACTCAGACTACAAAGGGGAAATAAAAATAATGCTTAGCTCACCCCAAAGTGTAAGTTCTGTTAATCAAGAGATAGAATTTGCTCAGTTGCTTCTCCTTCCCAATTTACATAATTCATTTAAAATGGGTATGCCTCTAGAAGGGAACAATAGAGGATTTTGTTCCACTGACTCAAGTCCCATGGCTTGCTGGTTGTAAAATAAAAATCCAAGGAATAGAAATGGAGGGATTAATAGATACTGGAGCTGACTCTTCCATTATTAATTTACGCCAATGGCCCAAGCACTGGCCTCTGCAAAAAAGCTTCAACCAGTTTAAGAGGCTTGGGATATAATAACCTCCCAGATAAAAAGTGCAGTAATTTTAAAATGGGAGGATGATGAAGGCCATAAAGGAACATTTCAGCAGCTTATGTTTTACCTAATCTACCGGTTACTTTATAGGGAAGAGATATTTTGCAACAAATGGGAGTACACCTTGCAACCAAGCCTGCAGATGTTAAATGTGAAAACCTACAGGGTAATCTTAACCATAAAAAAACTCATTATCAAAAAGTACAAGAGTAATCTTAACCCTAAAAGTAATCATTGTCATAAAGGAAAAAGATATTTTTTTTTCGGGGCCACTGAGAAAATAATTTTGAAAATACCATGGCTTTCTGATAAGCCAGTGTGGGTCCCTCAGTGGCCCCTATCTAAAGAGAAATTACAAGCGGTCCCACCAATTAGTTCAGGAACAATTAGAAGCAGGTCATATAGAACCTTCCACCTCTCCCTGGAATTCCCCCATATTTGTGATCAAGAAAAAGTCAGGAAAATGGCGATTGTTACATGTTCTTAGACAAATCAATAAAACCATGCAAGTTATGGGGCCTACTCCCCCCCCCCCCCCTCAACCTGGACTTCCTAGTCCCGTAGCTATTCCAAAAAATTTCCATCTTATTACTCTTGATATAAAGGATTGCTTCTTTTCTATTCCCTACAACCTCTGGATGCCCCCAGATTTGCTTTTTCAGTTCCTTCTATTAACAATAAATGGCCCTGATCAGAGATATCAATGGAAGGTTTTACCACAGGGAATGGCTAATAGCCCCACCATATGCCAAATATATGTGGACAAGGCTATCCAACCCATTAAAAATAACTATCCAAACCTCATGTGTCTACATTACATGGATGATATTTTACTGGCCCACCCTAATCAAAAATCTAATTTAATATATTCAGTGACATGGTAGAAAATTTAAAAAAATACGGATTATATATAGCAGAAGAAAAAGTTCAAAACTAGATCTCCCATATTATATTTAGGATTTAAAATCATGGATACTTTGTTAGACCCCCAAAAAATTTTAATAAATAAAGAACATTTAACCACCCTCAATGATTTCCAAAAACTGCTGGGTGACATTAATTGGCTTCGCCCTAACACTAAAACCTCACTACTGGCCAATTAAAACCTTTATTTGATATCCTTCGAGGGACCCTGTTCCATCCTCACCGCCGAACACTGACTCCAGATGCTAGGAGAAAGCTTTAAAGTTAGTAGAAAAAGCCATTGAAAGGAGCTCATTGTGACAGATTTGATTTAACTCAACCGCTGATGTTGATTATTATTTCTTCACAATAACACCCACAGGAGTATTTTGGCAACAAGGGCCTTTATTATGGATACATTTGCCCGTCTCTCCTAAAAGTATAATTGAATCTTATACCTACATCCATGGTGGCTAAACTTATTCTTCAAGGACTTAAAACTTCTATTAAAATATTTGGCATTCACCCTGCTACTATTATTACTCCCTATTCATCGTCACTCAGATTGATATATTTATGCTTCAACGATAATGACTGGGCTATAGCTAGATGCTCTAAGCCTCTGCAAATTTTGATAATCATCTTCCTAAGTCCCATATATTATCCTTTTGTATTAATCATCCTATTATATTTCCACAGGTAATAAAAAATCAACCTATTCCTAAGGATTTAAATGTATTTACAGATGGGTCCTCAAATGGTACTGCTACAAGTTAGTCACTAAAAAAAGAAAATGACTTACATAACTGCACACAAATCAGCTCAACTAGTGGAATTGGAAGCTGTGGTAAGAGCTCTGGAAAATTTTAGGGACCAGCCCGTAAACATTTTTTCAGATAGCCACTTTATTGTACAAGCCGTCCCAAAATTAGAGTTAGCAGGGACCAATAGCAAACCTCATACTCCAGCCTTTAAATTGTTTTATCAAATACAAAAACTTTTGTGGGCAAGAAAAGAACCCCTATTCGTAGGCCATATTAGAGCACATACTATATTTGCCTGGTCCCCACCCTCCATGAAGGTAATCAAAAGGCTGATGAACCTTACAAAAACAGTAATTTATACTTTCAGCGCTACAACAAGCTAACTTTATTTCACTCCCAGTTTCATGTCAACAGCACCACCTTGCAAAACGTAGGTTTAAAATCAACCAAAGGGAGCAAGCCAGAACAATTGTAAAAAGATTGTAAATCTTGTAATGACACATTTGCCCAAATCCTCATTTCGGCGTTAACCCTAGAGGATTGATGCCCAATCATTTGTGGCAGATGGATGTTACTCATGAGCCAAGTTTTTGGAAAATTGCGATTTATTCATGTGACCATAGATACATGTTCAGGCATGATTTTTGCTTCCTTACATTCTGGAGAAAAAGTTAAAGATGTTACATCTCATTGCTTGCAAGCTTTTGCTGCATTGGGCATCCCCAAAATGCTTAAAACAGATAATGGCCCCGCATATACGTCCTCATCTTTCAAACAGTTTTGCGCAAAATTCAATAAATCCCATAAAACAGGCATCCCATACAATCCTCAGGGTCAGGGCATTATTGAAAGAGCAAACCGAAACACTGAAAATTATGTTATTAAAACAAAAAGAAGGAAATTGGAAAAGTCCTAAGGACAGATTGGCAGTTGCCCTGTTTACCTTAAATTTTTTAACTTTAGACTCTAATGGTTATTCTGCTGGAACAGACATTGGGAATCCACACCAACAACATAAACCTTTGGTTTACTGGAAGGATGTTCTTTCAGGTACATGGAAGGGTCCAGATCCAGTTATTAATTTGGGAAGAGGATCTGTTTGTGTTTTTTTTCCAAAAGATGAATCCTCTCCAATATGGATACCATCTAGATTAATAAAACAGGTACCACATCAAAATGATCAAGATGAAGTTATATGAAGAATCAAGATTAATAAAAAAAGGTACAAATCAAGAGGACCAAGATGAAGGTATAGAATGATTCCCTCAAAAGTTGTCCTTCAAAATATTTCACAACTTAAGTGTCATTTCTCCCGGCCGGGACGAGGAGATCTCTCTTTAGTGTGCACACAATTGTATTTTTTTTTCTTTTTATACATGTCTTTATGTCTGTACATTTGTCTATATTTCATGTTTAATGTGAACGTCACAAATATATGTTTGTATGTTTGTTTGTCCAGGTGTGACGTCACATAGAACAAAGCCCTTATGAAAAAGAAAATCATATATATATATGGATCCAAATAACTTTAATTCATTTTAGGTTTAGAAGTATTCAATTTTAGGTAAATAATTTTATAAATGAAGGTACTTTCAATTTTGATTTATAGGTGTCCCTGGGACTTCTCTTTAGCAAACAATATGACTAGTGCTATATAACCTGATATTTTGGTGTTTTGACTTAAGATTGTTTTATTTGTTATTAACTTCATTTGTTTAATAGCTCATTAATTTCAATTATCTCAACAGGTAAAAGATTGCTCTGTATACAGAGACTCAAGGGTTCCAGCTAACAAATTATTTCTCTAAAGTGCCTTTATACCTTTTCTTTAATCTATCTTTAATGCAGTAATTACCCTCAGTCATTTCTTTGTTTTGTTCTAAATATGATATTTTTCCAACTTATGTTTGTATAAGCTCAACCAGCGATGTGTGTGAACAAAAATCAACTTTAATTTTCTAATCTAATTATTCTATTTTGTAGTTTGACAACTCGCCTCTTGACTCAGTGGCTGCAATAGCACTGCCTTTCCTTTAATAATTGATGCTTGAGTTTCTAGGTAGCGGGCCCTGAAGATTTGCGGGGTGGCATAGTGTTTATTCTAAGACAAGTTTTGTAGGGATGAATTCTTTGAGTTTTGGTTTATTTCTGGAAGTCTTTATTTTTCCCTTTATCTTTAAAAATACCTTTGATAAATGTAAGATTATTTGTTAACTTTTTCCTCTTTCAGCATTTTCAAAATATTGTTCATTGCCTTCTGGCCTCCAGTATTTCTGATGAGAAATTAGCTTTTATTTCTAAGTTCCCTCATACATGACAAGTTCTATCTCTCTGACAGCTTTTAAGATTCTCCTTGACTTTGTCTGAAATTTTTTACATGTTGTACCTATTGTGAAGCTTTTGTATTTACTTCCATCGTCATTGTATTCCTTGCTATTTCTACTTGCTTGTCTATTTGCTTAGAGAATGCTATTTTCTCCACAGTGTGAATCCTCTGAACATCACACTTCAATGAGGTATGGCTTGCAAATGTACACAGTCACACTGGAATGGTGGTTCTGTATGAGAGCTCTCTGTTTCTTTCCTTAATCGCTGATGACTATCTATATTTGCATTATAGTCAGCATTTGGCTCTACAAATTTCCGTGTGTGTGTGTGTGTGTGTGATAATTACTGGAGATAAATTTCTCCATGGTCTGGTGCATTTAAATTCAGATTCCTGTACATGCTGAGTTTTTAAGTTCAATATCTGAGGTCAGTTATGAAGCCAGGAAACCTCTTAGTTATCTCTTTTCTTGGTTCTCTATGATAAATTAGTTGCCCACAGCTTAGCAGGGGTTGAGAGTCCCCTCTTAATTGCTTACCACCAAAATTAACATTGTTTATGAGAGTATCCTTTAGCTTTAAATGTCTTATTCTCTGTTCCAAATAGTTAGTTGCTTCGGGAAGAACTTTAGAGCTCTCTTTTTTTATGCCCTGTTTCTTTGTCCACGCAATATCTGAGTCACCATTTCAGAGCTTGTGATGGTAATAAATGTCTTACATTTCTCAAAATGATGACTGCTTCATTAGGAACACACTTGGAGAAGACAGTGGCCTCTGGTTTTCTTGGCTTGCCTCTCCTAGCATCGAACCTCTGCCATATTAGCAAGCAAAGGTGAGGGTGATTGGGGAACCCAGTGTTCTCCATAAGCCAAACATGAAGTAAGTCCAGATGCTGATTCCTCAATACTTGCGAGGTGAAGAGGAACTTTCCATCCTTTGGCTACATTTGTGTGTAATCTAACCTCAATAACATGAAGCTGGAGTATCTGAGAAGTGCTGGTGGCCTGGCCCTGCTATGGAAATACTATAGCCTTTCCCTATGATCTTGGAGGAAGGGAAGCATCATTTCCTTCATCAAAATTTCCTGGAGTGAACCTGCTATCATGCTGGCTGGAGCAAGACATGAAGGAGCAGGTAAAAACTCAAGCACAATGAACTTTGGCTATTCTTCCTGAGACTTAGTAGATTTTCTTGAACATATGTCTCTTAATTTTCTGTATATCCTTGGGAGATTTTTCAGAGATTAAATATTTTTTGATACAATTTTGACCAATTATCTGTGTTTCACTGGAGAGCTGGTACGTGGAATGCCTCATATTACCATGATTAAAGTGACAAATAATAGTGATTTTAAATCTCCCTGGAAAATTTATGCTCAACAAGAGTCACAGGAAACAGAAAAATCAAAAAGTTCTTTTTTTTTTTTTTTTATATACATGCTTCCATAACTTCAGCATGGAAGCTTCAAATTCCCTGATTTTCTGCCTCTATTAATGACTATTTTAGGGTAGTTTGTCTCTGTTCAAAACTAGATGACAAGTTCATTGCATTATTAACAGATATAAAAAATCACTTAAACAACTAAATGGTCTAAGAAAGCATAACACTAAGGATCCTAGGACACAACCAAGTTTGCATTTGAAAGGGGCATGTATTCATTCTGCAACCTAAGCAGTGTTGGTGGTTAGGTAGGAATTATTCAGAGGAAGTTTGGGGTTAAGCTTGGTAGAGATGAAGAGAAGTTAAAGATCATGATTTACCCAGAACAAAAGCAGGAATAAAAGTATGTCAAATATACCTTGTGGACGTGAGGAATTACAAGAAGTTTAGTGTGGCTGAAGCATAAGCTGAAAGAGAAAGGTGGCAAGATACTTGACCATAGATTTTGAAATGGCTAGAGTATGAAGGCACTTTAAGTCAGGATCAGCAGTTTTGATTAAAAATTAAAGTGGTTTTGTGCCTCAATTATTAGAAGAGTTGGAGTACATTTTTAAAAACCTTTATCCTGAAGTCCACCATCTGGTTTTGAGTTGAAATTTTTCTATTTTTCAAAGACATTCTTAGTTAGGACTTAGACGAAGTAGAATATAACATATCTGAGAGTGATAATGCATATATAAAATAGAGCTTTGGGCATGAAAGGATCATGAGACATCTTGTATTCCCCTGTCATCATAAAACAGGATAAGTCATTACCAAAAGATGGAGAAATCTATATCTAAATCATTGATGAACTATGCAAAACTGCAGAATTGGAACCTACCAGAGAAATGACAGTGTCAAAACAGCTACAGCTCTATTATACTGTCCACCCTGGCCAGGTCACACACACAATTGGATTAGTGACAGCTCTGTGCTAGCTGAGTTAAAATTGGATAGAACCAAACAGATTCATGAGGTTTTGGGTCTTCTGGATATGACAGACAGCTTCCTTGGAGACGTGAAGATATCCATATTTTATATTCAATTGGGCTGTTCATTGTTTGACTAAAAGGGATTAAAAAAATTGCTTGTTGGTGTTTAATTTTGTGAATTGCTCCCTTGGCCCTTTATTATCACAGTTGCATTTACATAATTACAATTGCAACATAGTTATTTCTGATTTTTTAAGCAAGTAAACATTTTCTCCTTGTGTACATGTCAGACAAATAATTGGATTTTATTAGCTATATGTCAACTTTTTTGAAACTGAAGGATATAAATGAGTCATAGTCCTTCTCATGGAATCTGTTTCACCTAATAAAACTAAAACATGACAATTTTTTTTATTATCTTATAGCTACTTAACCTTTGCTTCTGTTTTAGAGCTGATATATTTCTTGAGGAGAAAAAATTTCATTGAATATAGAATTTCACACTTACTTCTTTTCCCCATCTCATCACCTTGAGTTGAAGTTTCATCCTAAGAAAGCAGGCTAACATTCTTTTTCCCACATTGCCCATGAGGTAAGTTAGTGTTTCTCAATTGATGAAAAAGTGTGTTGATTCTCTCTAAAATAGTCTGAATATATAGGAAACTCCTTTCTATAGGAAAAATTATATGGATATACCTAAATTAGAGAATATTAAATTAAAAAATGTCTTTGTGGGAAGAAAGCAATTTCTATGGGAATTTTTAGACTTATGAAAATTTTAAAGCTTTTAACGTGTCTTTTATTACAAAGTAACTTTAGAATATTCAGAAAGTATGTAAAAGGACAAACAGCCAAATTAAATTACTTGTATTCTCATTATTCAATGTAACTTTTGTGACTTGAGGTATTTCTTACTAATCTTTTCCTTATATATTTTTAAAAGCTACCATTTTTTCTTGCCACAATTTGTGTATTATTATTAAATAATCTTAAAAACAATTTTATTTGTTCTCAGACATGTTTCTATTTTCTCTGCATTGAATAATGACATAATAATAATATTTATGTATCCACACTTATTTGCCTCCTTGTCATTATTTCCTATGATGTTACTAGAAAATAATCACTGAAGTACAAGCTCTTAATTAAACTAAGGATGCCAAATAATCAGCATTCATATTACCATAAACTGATCATGGTCAAGATTTCAAAATATGTTATTTCCCAGTATTTGGGTAGATTTGGTTTAGGATATTTCTCTCATTTGAACTTTTTCACCTTAAAATTTATTGAATTTAACCAAGTCAGCTTTACTTTTCAAACCTCTGATGGCTGAAATTACATGACAGGTAGTCTTAGTATGATTTGTGTACTTCTGTTTATTCAATCTATTTTACCTTCTCCATATTTTTCTCCACTCCATGATGATGTCTTATTTTACCTCTAGAAAGACACATATTTAATTAATATAAATTTTACATGGCATGGGGGATTTCATAAATAAAAAAGATTCCAAGAAATGGTTAAAACTGAGCTTTTTTTTTTTTTTGTACTGGGGATTGAACTCAGGGGCACTGGACCACTGGGCCACATCCCAGTCCTTTCTTGTATTTTACTACAGACAGGATCTCACTGAGTTGCTAACTGCCTTGCCATTGCTGAGGCTGGCTTTGAACTGGCGATCCTTCTGCCTCTGCCTCCCAACTGCAGGGATTACAGGCATGCGCCACGGCACCAGGCTAAAACTGAGCTTTTTAAAAAATATTAGATCTGGTAAAATATACAAAGTGGTAGGAAAATATACTTTGACAGTATGTGAAAAGTAGAAAACCAGATGAGACTTAGCAGGGCCTATTAGTTCATATTCCTCGGCATCTTCTGTCTGAAAATGAAGATACTTCCTCTGGGTACACAGAGGGCACCTCTTACAAGGGGATTTTTATGGCCTAATTCAGGAGAAGATCAGATATATAGGAAACAAACAATACAGTCCTTTTTCTGTCATTTCTCAAATTTCTTCAGGTTAACATATTCAATATGCAAAGGTATCATATTCTGGAGTAACATGTTTTGAATCTTATCACTTTCAATGCAACTTCTTGCTTATAGAAATAAATGCCAGTTCTTAACTCCTGTATTTGAAGCTTTCTTCCCAATGCACATTACACACATTACCAGTCTTACCCTCTTACATTTTATCATTCATAACTACTTTAATGAAATCAAGCTATTTGCTTTTTCTGATCCTTCCTTACATAATATTTTTTTGCCTCTCTGCTCTTTTACGACCACCTGCCAAATCCTACTTATTCAAGTTCCATCTCCCACTTAATGACATTTCAAATTCACTTACCCATATTTTTTTCTCATTTAAAATCTCATAGCACTTTCTGTCTTAATAATTGCAGTTATTTTATTTTTGCATTGTATTATAGATGATTGCATATTTTCTTGAAACTTCTATCAGATGAGAGGCACCTTGAGGTAAAGGTATCCTTATATCTTCAGAACCCTTTTATTCTCAGTCAGTGGCTTGTATAGGACTCAATAAACATTCACTAAATAAATGCAGTCAAATGAAAGCAGAGATTTTTAGTATAAAAATAACATTTTTATGAGCCCTCTGGATAGGTTTTTGAAGATAATAAAATCAATTCTTGAGCTCTTTGATTTAGTGATTAAAGAAGTACATGTTCTCAAAAAAGAGAAAGTAGTTTTTTAAATTATGTTCTAGAAAATCAGACAAAAGATATGCGGGGCATGTGTAGTGAAGTGTTTTTGGCATTGAAGGTTTACCTTCCTTTCTCTACGAAAAAGTAAACAGTACTTTCATTCAGCAAAACGTTTAAATATCTTTGACTAATTTGGGGAAGGAAAAGGTAACTGGTAAGAAAATCAATGACATATCAGAGTCCTGGATATCATACCAGGATAGAGGCTGTGTTTTCTTCCGATGGTTTACATTACAGTATGTATTGTTCTCTGAATATTATTGGTTAATGTCTCAATATCATCAATGTTGACATGTAGTGTTTCAATAATGCAAACTTAATATCATCTTTGAAAGGAAATAAGTGATTGATAACAAAGCTTTGTGTTTTTGCTTCACATATGGCATCTATGTTTGATGATATTGCACAAATTTTCTATGTGTATTTTCACATATATGGTGTTTTTAACCAAAACACGACTCTCACTGTTAGCATTTTCTGTGTAAATTAGAAAATGGTAGTATAATTACACTTAACAAGAGTATGGAAAGAGGCAGAATCAAGTCTGCAGTAATCAAAGGTGTAATGTCAGCAAATTAGGCAAATCTGTATTTCCACAAATACATGGAAGAGTTTATGGTACATTATTATAAGAATCTTGAAGTTCCCCTATGTTAGACATTTGTCTTCATATTACAATGCAGTTGTCATTTGTCATGCTATGTGAGCTTCAAATTATACTGCAAAGATCTGTACATTTTTACTTTCATTATTAGCTCATGTACTTTTAAAAACTTCTGTTGTAAGTTCTCTAGTAGCCTTAGCTGTTCAATTAATCAATGACATACTCTAATGTTCACATGTTGTTATATTTGTGCAGAATAATTAGATCAGTTTTCTCAAGTTATTTTTAGTAGTTTCAAAGAGTGGGAAATGCAATAGATTTGCTCCATGCTGTTATTTATAGGGAAAATGGCTTATATTTTGATGATAATTTACTCTGATGGTATTTGGAGAAAATTGGCAAAGTTTTGACTTATTTTTTTTTAATCAATGGGCTTCTGTTTCTGGCACTATGCTTTTAAAAAACACCATGCCTGATGCTGTACATAATAAATTCATCACGCCATGATCCAGAGCCAAATCAACTTGGGAAAAAATAGCCTGGACTATGTGTCTGTGCTATGTATTCTGTAGATGATGGACTTAAGAATCTTAAACCCAAAGTCTCATTATAGGAATGGTGAGAGCCATATGGCCTAAAAAGCCTAAGGAAAATGGAAAGAGAAGTGCATCTGGCTCTGTTGGCAACTACCACTACATTCTGGTTTGAGTCACCATGGAGATGTGAACAGGTTCTCTGGAATGAGAGAGTGATTTGGTGTTTTGAGCTAGGTAAATAGGCTGTCATTTTAGTTGGTGATGGTGTTTGCTATTAGCAAGTAGGAGTGTTCTGTTTTAGTTCCACCATCATATAGTGAGTGCCTACTGAATATCAGAAATAATATATGAGTGCTGTAGAACGTGATTCCTTGTCCTATAGAAGTTTGTAGTCTAGTGGGCAAAACAGTTACACAAATAAATAAGAGCAATATCCATGTAGTAAATGCTATCTACCAGATTAATTATATGACCTGGAATATGTGTACATTTGAAAACCAGATGATTGTCTAGGTTGGACTCACAAGAACTCGCAGCTGTATTCCTAATGAGAACCCTGATCCTTCTGTGGGCTTGCAGTGCCTCTCAAGCTCATCTGCGGCACCCAGGATCTTTTACAAAGTAAGGCTTATTAAAATATGTGGTTGGACCTACTCAAGAAACTTTCCTACACTTTCCACACTCGCCCGTACAAAACGTATCCTTTTTAAAAGTCATAGTTATGTGACATCTCAGTGATTGAACAATTGATCTTGAGGATAAATCATTGGGATTAATGCACAGAAAAAATAGTATCTGATATGCAAGTCACATTATATATTATGTCAGATATTGTGTGTTCTTTGTTTGTCAAATTCTCATTTAAACTTCAAATAACACCTGATCAGTTATCAACTATTTTTAAGTTATCTTTATCGTTTGCTTTAAGTAAGAGATAAACATGTCCAATTCTATTGCTTCTATCTTGAAATAAATCACATTATATATAGGCTGTGCAATTTATTAGCTGTGTGATTATAGGCAAGGGACTTAGCTTCTCTTTACTCAGTTTCCTTATTTGTAAAATATATATAATGACCCTTAACTTGTAACTTTGCTCTCAGGGTTAATTGAACTTTGTATGTAACGTGTCTTGCACAGTATTTGACACATGGTGATTTATGATCACTGTTGTGTTTGACTTTTCTATGAGATTATGCAGTTCTTGATGTCAGAAATGGCATCTTGCACAGAGTACTACTATCTTTATAAATCTTGGCTTAACTTAATTATGTCTAGGTCCTTCTGGATTGTATTATCTTTTAGGTAAATGTGGTGGCTAAATGTTTTATCTTTTAAAGTAATTTTTCAAAAGAATAACATCCTATTAAATCATGGAAGTATTTTGCCTTGGGAGAGCCATAGGATATTAAATTTGTTTTCTATGATTCTATTTCAGGGCAATGGAGGACTTGGGAACTTGTGGTGTTAAGTCACTCTAAGCTTACATCATGTCCAACACTATATATTCACTTGTGATTCTAGAGGGAGTGGCAACACCAAAATAGACAGAAGGCATTCTTTTAGGTCTTTTTCAGATAAGCTATTCAAAAGAACCATTCTGTAAGTTATGCAGGATATTCAAGGGCACAGTGATAGCTCAAAAACAATGAGCATTATAGGTCACATTAAATGAGAAAAAAAATTATTTTGAATAGGGAATCATTTTGAATCCCACCTCTACTGCCCATGGTGATCTAGGCAAGTTAATTGCTTTAAAGTTCAAGTTTATCATCAGTGAGATAATGTTAATACTTCCTACCCTAGGGATTACAATCAAAACTACATATATTGCCTATGGAAGTGCTTTACACAATGCTCTTGAAGTTGGAGATTTTGATGCTTGCTAGCAAGTTTTCCCAAAGGCAGGGTTCTCAACTTTGGCTATCCATTAAGAACCCTTGGGGAGATTTAAAATTCAAATGCTCTCCTGAGGCTTTGGCTGGTGTTTTGATCCTTCTAAAATTCTCTCTATAACATATATGTTTCTCATACAGACTATCTTTTGTGGCCGTCACTTCTGCCTTACCCTAGTTATTTCTGTGAGCTTCCAGCCAAATGTAAATTCCATGCTTAATTTTGGCATGAGAATTTGGGGTATTTATGGAAATCTGTATTATATTTATTTCTCACAGGAACCAGGAATACCAACATTGGACCCTGTCCATGATGCACCTCTCTAGTTGCCTAGATAAACCCTCTCTCCAGCTTAGGTAGGTGCTCCTGAAATTTCCAAATGGAAGTACATTCAAAGCCCACCTTTGGTATTTACCCTCAGTTTCTCCAACAAGTGGGTTGGGGAAATGTCTTTACCACCTACTTCCCTTCCTCTGTCTTCTTTTTCTGTCTCCTATCTTTCAGTTCCATCTAGTGATGCAACATCATTTTTATGAAATTATTTTTTTATGAAATATTAGTGTTCTAGCTTATTACTAAATTTTATTTTGGAGCCAAATAATAAGCCACAACTCTGCCTTTTACATTTATGCTTTGACAGTGAATATAAAGTGCATGGCTTTAAAACACTGTTGGGAAATAGAGCTCCGACTCCTATATAGACACTCCCACATCCCAGGGAAAAGCACACACACAAATTCTCATATGTGAACAATGTTTGGAAAAAACAGTATTCAAAAGCTTGTGGGAAAGAAATATCCACCTATCTCAGCCCCAGTTGAGAATTCCCCTTCCAATTAATATTTTATCTCTATTGTTTTATAATCTCATTTAAGCCAAATATGATAAAAATCATGCATTAAATGATACATTTGAGATTCATTCCTTTTAAAATAAGTATAGTATTTGTAAATATTTATTGTCAAAGACTTTTATAACAGTTGTACATAAGGATGAAAATATCCAAGCTCTGCCTTTCCTAATATTGAGAGATGTTATTTACAAATCACTATGTATGTTGAAGATAGTCTGTTCTTCAGCATAATTATAACTGTAATTAAAGAAGCTCTTTATAGCAAAGTCTTATGACCACATTCATATGCTGCTTTGTAACTTACTTTATAAATCCCAAATACTAAAATGCTTTATGGCAAGTGATTCTCTTGATGGCAAAATGAGTAGAGTTCATTATATAGTTTGGCATTTTCTCTAATTTCCACCCTAGTTATAACAGGGAAGGATTAAGAAATCCAGGAGTGAACAATTCTGGCTCTCCCGAAAGGTGCTTGGCTATATTCCATTGTTATTGTGACAAAGCTTCACGTTGCTCAATCATAAGCTGCATTCTCTTCTTCCAGGACTACCTTTCTCCATCCCCTAAATGTAGACATCCACCTGAGACATGGCCAATCCAATGGGAACAGTTCTAGGTTTGGTTCGTGGTGCATCATTCCCATTCTTCTTCCACGCTGGTGGAGAGGATGGACTCAGGAGACCTATGGGTGCAAATCACAGTGTGGAAGGATGCTTCAGAAAAATTTTCATGTCCTTCTACTTTCCTAGCAAAGGAGTAAAGGGGTAGGAAGTCAAATATTCTTTAAAACTCTTGAAAATCTTCAGAAAATTTATAAACTGCAACATATCAGCTTCACTATTTAAAGACTATGTAAGGACAGATACCTAGTGCCTGTTTTTAGTTTTTTCTTTTTCAAATTTCTTAAAAGGCATCCCTAAATATTAATGGATCTTCTCTTTAGATTTAGAACTCTTAAAAAATTATTTATTTTATTTTACAGCATAAATAGAGGAATGAGTGAATTTGGTCAGATTGAGTTTTATTGTGTTTCAAATCATTCCACTGCTTTTTTGTTCATTTTAAAGTTGTTAGGAATGTATGTTTGCCATTTTCTATGCCCATATCATATATTTGACATTGCATTTTCTTTTTTTTTTATATATGAAGTACAATTTTCCTGTTTTAAATAGTATAATTTTTTCTAATTAATAATTTAAGTTCATGAAAAATATGTATAAAATATTCCAAGTATATTATAACATATATTTACATAGTATAAAGTATATAATATATTAAAAGTATATAATAATGTAAATGTAAAAATTATATTAGCAAAGTGAAAACATAGTGAATTCCCAACCTATTCTACTTATATCTTCAGGGTAGCTGCTGTTAATAGTTGGGAAACTACTCCTTCAACTGTTTTCTATTCACATACACATAAATTTTCCACCACATAAATAAAATTTTAAAAACCTACATGTATATTTAGCCAAAGGTTGTTTTAGATGAGTCCCAATTTTCTGATAGACTTTGAAATTAACATATTAACTCTAAATTTGTAAAATAGTTAATTTTATCACCACAGGTTATGAAAAATTTATAGACCTCTATATACAATTTCTAATAGCTCAAGGTAATTTGGAGTAATCGCTACCAAGTAAGATTCAAAGATCTGACTTTATCATAGTACTGAAAAAGAAAACAATATCCAATTTTTTGGTTAAAGAGATGTTATTTCTATTAGCAGAAATGTTATTTTATATCATTAGTTTTTTTAATACCTCTACTAATAAATATTAAATAAAAAATCTTTCTTGTTCTTGGCCTTTGAAAATTAGGAAGTTGGGCACATAAAATTTAAGGTTGTTTGTAATTGAATAGATTGCTACTAAATATACTCAATTACTTACATTATCAGTTTGGTAGATTTCTTTTTAAACTTAGAAATATTTCATGAACATCTTTCATTTAGTACAAATCTTTCTTAAAACATTTCTAGTTAACAGACAAATACATTTGCATTTCCTTCTTATTTCTGCCTGTTTTTTTCTTTTTCCATCATTCCTTCTTTTCCTGCTTCTTTCTTCTTCTCCCCTGCTCCATAAAATAGGATTATTTTCACTACATTTGATGGACCAGGGCAAATTGTGAGACTAGCACCACCTCTTAAAAGGAAATAGACATTGACTGCTGAAAAGGAGGAACTTCAAAAAATTGAAAGCAATTGACATTACCACAGAACCCATGCATAACTTCCAGAGAATTCTCAGTGATCCAGTGTCCTTCCTATTTATCCAGCTTTGGGGGTGGGGGGGGTGTGCATGTATGTTAAAGACAATGCACTGAAGATTTGAACTTGAGGATGAAAAAGATTTGTTCCATTTAGTTACATTTTAAAATAAATTTTAATCTTTCAATGAAAATACTAAGTACAAGTAAAAATAAATGAAATCTAAAATAATTGGCAAAAATTGGATAATTCTTTATAAAAAGTATTTTATTTATGGGTTTAATAATTGATTCTATTTCGTTTATTTGCTTATTGTTCTTTTAACATCTGACCAATACTTCCCATGTTCATTCTCATTTCCATGAATTCCCTCCCAAAATGTAGTCAAAACAGCTACATAATTGGTGAGTTCAGATTTTGCCATGCATTCCTTTCTCCTGGAGCCCTCTGGCCCATTGTTCCAATCAGAAAAGGTTGTTTTTTTAGTACTGTTGTCTGAAACTTCCCTCTGTTTGTCTTCTAAACCTGGTCCAGTGTCTCCTTTTCTGGGTTTCTTTCTCATCATCGAGGAACTTCCTTTCCTGATAAAGTCACTTGGAAAATAAATAACTTTTTGAGACACTGAAGGTCTGAAATTGTTTTTTTTTCTTTGAAAAATTTTTAGATGTATATACGATACCTTTATTTTATTTATTTATTTATTTTGAGAATCAAACCCAGTGTCTCACACCTGCTAGGCAAGTACTCTACCACTGAGCCACAACACCAGCCCCCTGAAATTGTTTTTATTCAATTCTTACACTTTGCTGCTCATTTGTTTAGTTACAAAATGCTACTTTGAAACTGATTTCTAGTTCTCAACATTTCTATTGGGAAGTCAGAAAGTTACTGTGATTCTTAGTCCTTTTTTTTTTTTTTTTTTTTTTTCTCTTTGGAAGTTAGAGGTTGTTCTGTTTTCTTAGTGTTATGAAATTCATTATACTTTAACTTACATAGATCTTTGAAAATTGTGTTGGTACTAATGGACCTTTTCAACATGGTATCTCATATCTTAACAGCCTCGGAAATATTCCAGTTTCTTGGCAATTTCTTCTCTATTGCATTTGGTGATATCTCACATTGGACCACATATTAGTCAAATGTTGAACCTCCCAGACTTGCCCTTTTTCTATGTTTCTTTCTTTTCTCTTTTATCCATCTTATTGTCTTGTATCATACTAAGTTTTATTTTCCATTTTTTTTCCAGAAAAGAACCCCTAAAAATTAACCCATGTATTTTTAACTTTCAAAAGCTGTTTCTTCTCTTCTAGTTGCATCCTTTTTATGACATTATCTTTTGTGAATATGTTATATTTTTATGTCTGAATAAATATAATTTAATTTAGCAATGTTTTCCCTTTGGGTGCTTTTGTCATACATACTTATATTGGCTTCTTTCTTTTATGTTGTCATCTTCTTCAACATAGGTATGTTATAACCTTTGTTTCCATTTCTTCACACTTAAGAATGAAACGAAAAATATTTATTGAACTCTGCATAAATGAGGTTGGTGGCTTCATGCAATACATATAAAGTAGTCATGTGGGTCTTGAATAGGAATCCTTAAATGTTAGTATATGTGTGTCCTTGCTGTAGGCTTTTTTTTTTTTTTTTTTTTTTTTTTTTTTTTTAGGAAAAAAACTTCTAGAATTCTACCTGGCTGCTGGCACTTATGATAGTCTCTCTGGGATTGTAGATCTATGTTAGACATTTTTGCAGACAATGGGGAATGGGCCTGATGTTGTAATAGCCGGAGTCCAGAAAGTTCTGGTTTACTGCCATAGTTTAGGGTTGGATAATTTTTAATGAATATAGTTCAGAATAAAAACCAAAGAGTTGCCAGGTGCCGTGGCACATGACTGTAATCCCAGCACTTGGGAGGCTGAGGCAGGGGGATCACCAGTTCAAAGCTGGCTTCAGCAATGGTGAGGCACTTAGCAACTTAGTGTCTCTAATAAAATACAAAAAAGGGCTGGGGATGTGGCCCAGTAGTGGAGTGCCCCTGAGTTCAATACCTGGTACCAAATAAATAAATAAATAATAATAAATATGAACCAAAGAGTTAATTTCCTTATACCAATTTTCAGATTATACTCTTGCTTCTAGTTCTAATATTATTCTCCCTTCTGTGATACTAGTTCTTCAAATTCCCACAACCTTTCACAGTTTCCAGTTCCTTGTTTCTTATTGAAGCCAGTTCCTTTTATCATCCCACTAGTGTTTCAGCTCAACTGTATATAAGCTTATAAGCTTCACTTTCTTTTTCTTTGCTAGTGTTTTAGTCAGGTTTTTTTTCTTTTTTCCTTTTTCTTTTTCTTCCTGCTGTAACCCAAAAACCTGACAAAAACAATTTTAGAGGAGGAAAGGTTTATTTGAGGGCTCACAGTTTCAGAGGTCCAAGGCCATAGACAGGTGGCTCCATGCCTCAGGGCTTTAGTTGAGGTGAAACATCATGGCAGAATGGTGTGGGGGAGGAAATTGGCTTACATGATGATCAGGAAGCAGAGAAAGAGAGACTCCACTGTCAGATGCAAAATACATCTTTCAAAGGCACACACCCCCCCCCCATGACCCGCCACACCCTACCTGCCTTTGGTTACTAGTTAGTTAATCTCCCTCAGGGGATTAATCCACTGATTAGGTTAAGGCTCTCATAACCCAATCATTTCACCTCTGAATATTCTTGCATTGACTCACACATGAGCTTTTTGGGGGACACCTAATATCTAAATTGTACAGTTAGCTATTTAATAAGCCTTTCTTTTCAACCTTTATTAATAGCATTTCAGATTTTACAAATATATATTTTATTAGTATAGTTTTTGCTTTGTGTGTGTGTGTGTGTGTGTGTGTGTGTGTGTGTGTGTTCACCTCTGGTGTAGAAAGCGAAGAGAATCAATTTTGCTCTATTAACTTGAAATTGAAAATGGGCAGCAAGTCCTTAATACAACTGGAAAGAAAGTTCTTACTCCATCTTTTGATTGAACCCTTATTTTAAAAGTGAGGTCTGATCAAGACTTTGCTTAATAAAATAGAGTTTCAAAAAACAATCTCTACAAACCATTTGATACTGTTGAAATATTTTACATATAATACTAATATACAATCTTCAAAATGAATTATCTTACAATTCTATTACAGTTTTTATTGTTCTTCAGTCTTCGTTTTGCAAGAGAAATATTTTAATGCCTAAGTCACAGTTAATGTATCCTTAGGCTGCTGTAACAAAGAACCCCCCAAATAATAGATTTTATTTGACTCATAATGTTCCAAGTAGAGCATCATTTGTTGCTGTAAAGTTCTTGCTATCTTGTTTCTCTGTTATTATGAAGGGTAACATTCTTATGACCTGGTTTTAGTTAGGTCAAAGGAATGTTCATAAATATATCACAGTTTACTGAAATGTGTTAGGGGACAGGCCTGAAATTTCATACCTCATTTTAATTCATAGTCCTTTGGCTAGAACTTAGTTTCATGCCCATATTGAGTTACAAGCAAATCTGCCAAATATAGAAACTAATGGGCAATCATGTTCTATCCATAATATTCTTACTCAGGATGGAATAGTGTTAATTATTATTACTTCTCAATAAAGCACTCCATGTTTTGTAACATAAAGCCACAATAACAATCTTTGTGTATTCACACATTCTATAGGTCATTAAAGCAAAAAGTATACAGAAGGAAAAGCTATTCTCTGCTCTAAATGTCAAGGACCTCAGCTGGGAAGACTGAGGATGTGGCATACTGAAACAGCTTACACTGGAAGAATGAGTTCTGAGATGGCTTTTTCAGCCACATGTTTAGTACCTGTGCTCAGATGACTGGGGCTGGAATCCCATGGTATTGTTGCCTGGAGCATCTACATATGGCCTCCACATCACACATTTTCCTTCTCCTTACCAACTGGGTTCCATAAGGGAATATTTGAAGAGTGTTGGAGAGAATCAGGCAGAAGCTGCATGATCTTTTCTGACTTAGTGTCAGAATCATTTCGTATTACTTCTATGCATTCTGTTGGTTACAAGCTAGATTGTAGGACAGATTGAGATCAAGGGGAGGGAAATTACATTCTACCCCTTGTTTGCAATATGGCCACCTTACTCTTTGGAGGAGAATGGGGAGTGAAATATATTGTGTGACTATTGTTAGGACAAAAAAGAATTCACCACAAAAAGAGAAAGGATTTTGGCAAATGGCAAGTGAACTCAACCAGAATAAACATTTAAAGACATGTAAGCAGAATACATAACATAAAATTAATTGAAAATAACCAGCCAACATATCAGAAGCTCAAACAAGTTGAAACATATTATTCTTTCCTGTAACCTACATTCTGTTTGGAAAACTTACTCCCCCTCATTTTCCAGAAATAACATGCACTTTCAAGGTTCCCTGCCTTTTCTCACGCAGGCTCTCAGCTTGAAATCATTTTCCCTACATTATTTATTGAAATCCTTCAAAAGAGACTTAAATGCCATCTCCTCAGAGAGGCTGTCACTGACACTGATCTCTCCAATTGCAATTAATCATTCCCTCTCTGATTGCTACAGTACAGTATTTCAACTTCTACTTAGCACTTACTCTATTCTGCTTTTATTATGATTAGATATTTATAGATGCAATTTCTTCACTAGTCTTTATGCCCCTCCAGAGATAGACATCTTACCTGTGTTCATTTTTGTTTTCTCACAAGGCTTTGATTATGACAGACTTCTTTATTAATCATCATGCAGTTAACTAAGATGGGTCCTATGTTAAATAAAGTACATATATTTTACACATTAATTACTAGTACTTCTAGGTCTAATTTATGTGTGATGTTTTTGAAGAATATAGATTAGAGGTGGACAGAATGAAGCAAACTGAGGGGATTTGGGAAAATAAAAGAAGTCTATATATGTTAACATATTCTAGGAAAAGGGAGTATATTTTCCCACTGGACCAATTAGTTCTAATATGAGTAAGAACACTAATCTATAAAAGCAACCTAATTAGCCATATTCGATCATGGCTTCTTAGTTATTAAAAACTTAATATCTTCTTAGATACATCTAGAAATTTAGAAAAAAATTAATTATTCATCCCCATTAGATTTTTATGCTCCTAGATTCTGTCACTTCCTGATAATTTTGCTTCTGAGTTTAGATATAATACTGGCCTCTGCTAGCATCCTTTTCCTCTGGAACCCCCATTGAGGATATACTTTGTTTTGTAAGTCATAACTCAAATGGTCGTTCTTTGCTTCAGGTTGATTTAATATATCTTCCTCAATTACAATCTGTCAGACCGTGGCTACAACTTGTTACACTGGACTCTAAGAACTTTGGGTTAATGTCACCCTGATTAAGGATGAATCAAACTCAGATTATCAGCCACAGCTTCTTTTTTTTTTTTAGAGTTCTATCTCTACCAGTTTCTATCTGTGATCCCCTAAGAACAGCTAATTGCTGAATTTTTTCTTCCTGTATAAACTAGAGAAAAGGCATTTATTCATACCTCAGGAGTATTGAATGGTTTAACTAGGACTATAAAGGAAATAAAAAAATGTAATTCAATGCTGTTTTAGTTGCTATTAGCAAGATATTACTAATTCCATGAGTCATCACATTCCTCCCTACATCTTAGATATTCTTTGCCTTGGTAATGATATTTTTTTATGTCCAAATTAAGTTCAATTTTAGAATCTTTATGTCTGTTCTGTGTTCCTAAGCAAATAGTGATCATGTGTCATGTTTCCTTTTCTTTAATTTTTAAAGACAAAGATAATTCCCTTAAAATAAGGGGTTTTTTTTTTTTTTACAATTATTCATATAAGCTATGCTATAAAATCAGTTTTTCAAAAAAATGCTTTGCAAAATGAACTGTTGATCTAATAAAAAATGACCCATAAAACTCATTCATTTTTTTTCTTTAAAAAAAAAAAAGAGATTGGTTTCTCTGGTTAGATATAAACATGCAAAAGTTAAATATTGAAAATATACTCTGGGTCCTGACAAACATTTAAATATGTGCCTTTGTTTCCTTACTATTGAAAATAGGCATTTTCCAGGGAAAATTCTGTACTTGATACTATAAACATTTTCTCTTTCCTTTTCATTTTCCTATATTTTGATTTGGCACCTACAGACAAGTTATCATGTTTTATAGTAGTTAGAAATCCCACCTAAAATTAAGGAGCACCTTATGACTTGCTATTCTACAACTGCTGTTGACCAGAGGGCTGTCATGACATGATATGTGAATTTGATCACATTCAGACTGTTGTTATTAAAGCTGACTTTACACCACTTTAGTCACCTAAATTACCTAAATTATTTGTAATTTGGTTGCCATTTAAAATAATCTTAAGAAGTTTATGCTATGATTTAGCATTTTAGCAAAAAGCTATTTTGTATATTAAAAGTTCCAAGAAGAGCTCAGTGATAGCCATTTGATATATTTAAGGAAATATTTGTCTTTAGAGAAATGGCTACAGCTCTACTCCTCCACCACTTTGGCAAAGCAACACACCAATACTTATATTACCCAAGAAATGAAGAAATTTATTAAGAGATAAGGCTGTGTTATACTTTGTCACTGAGGTGTGGGCATGATTGTTTACTGTATACTAAGTGAAGTAATAGAAAGCAGGAGAAATTGGCAATAAAAATTTTTAAAAATGTAAATAGCAAGAGCCTGGTATGAATCCATTCATGCACTGTACAGGACTATGTTGATAAGGTACCAAATATCAATTTGTCAGAAATGTCCTACTCACTTTAAACATTGACATGCAATTTAAATGAGAAAATGAAAAGAAATATTGTTATGTCATAATTTAATTGAGTATTTTTCTTTCTTTGGGGTACATAAAATAATATATTTTACTAGATGACAGTTAGATTTAACAAATTATGACAATAAAATTGTATTATTAAATATAGAAAATAGACATGAAAACAAGATTTTATAAGACCATTCATTAAACTACCACTTTTATTTTTCTTTTTAATTTCTAATAATAATGTAAGTCATGTTGTGGGGGGAGCAAAAAGACTGTTAGTATAAGTAATGAATGAGTGGGTCAGAAAGATGGGGACTGATTTTGGAGGGAATGAAATGCTAACACTTCCAGAGCCTTCTCTCCTGCAACCTGTTGTCAAGGTTACCTGTCTCCAGGGAATTGCTCCTCCCTGCAAGGGGCTGTTAATGAATGCCTCCTTGGCAGTTCTCTTCCCATCTATACCCCTGGATAGCTTCATCCCACCCTTAGATCACTCTACCTTTGGGCCCACCTTTTGAATCACTAGTCACTTAGGCAGGATGAGGGGAAGGAAGCCTGAGAACAAAGGAAATCTAAAATGTACTAAAGGGGCAGAACACCCCCACTTGCTCAGATACCCAGCTCTGGGGTGCATTCTCTGCAGAGAAGTCTATCTCTGTTCTATACTTTAAATAAAACCTGCTTTCTACGCTTGCCTCAGCATTTCTGGGGTGTTCAGTCTTCAACAGTCCAGGCAAAGGAATTGGGCCCTGAGGATATATTGGCAATTCTCATTTTCCTTTTGATATTCAGTTAGGGTATGGTAGAGGATTGAAGAAGGGCAGTTGATGAAAGCAGAAACCATGTGTTTATTTCCTTCTTTCTGCTTCTTTTAGCAGCAGCTATGCCACCTCCAAGGCTCCAAATACCAACTGAACAGCTGCACTCTGGATTCCAAGGACACCATCTCATTCCATTGTGCTTTCAGCCCCAAGACTGACAGCTGTTTCTAAATATTACCTATCATTGATTGTCTTATCTCAATTCCTCTGCTTTTCTATCATGTGTGAAACCGATTAAGATCTAGAGTGGTTGTTTATTGTTCTAGAAGGACCCAGACCCATAGAAGGATGAAACAAATCTATCATTGACTTAATAAATTTATACAAGGATTTTTTAAAAAAGTCCTTTTATTTCTAAATTTACTTGCTCTGGATTTCTACAGGACATATATCCAAAACAAAAAGGTGATGACCTTAGCTTCATATATCTGTAAGCTATCTTGCTCAATCATGGAAATTTTAGTATCTTTCTTTCTTTTTCTCCTTATGTACAGAAAAGTGCACAAATTCTAAGCTGAACAAAATTTTTTAGAGAGTAAACATGTCCAAGGAAACATTACCCAGATCAAGAAAAAGGAGACTCTCAGCTTCTTCATAAGGTAGAATCCCAAGTAATATATAACCCAAAAGGAACCACTGTCTTGTTTTCTAAAATCACGTATTTGTTTGATGTTCATGTCAATGAAATCACACAGTCACTACTACATTGTGCCCATTATGTTTTTAGTAACCATTCACAATACTGACTGTGATAATAGTTTTTTCATAGGTTCTTCTACATAATATTTTATTTCATGAATATACTGCAATATATTCAGTTATTGTATTATTGATAAATGCACTGGGTTGTTTCCAGTTTGGAGTTGTTAAATGGTACTATGAAATTCTTAAACATATTTTCACACATCTCTGCTATGGTTTAGATCTAGAAATGTCCCCTGAAAAGCCCGTGTTTTGAAAGTATGATCTCCAGCACAGTGAGGTTCAGAGATGGGACTTTTTTTTTTTTTTTTTTTTTTTGGTCGTACCGGGGATTGAACTCAGGGGCACTCGACCACTGGGCCACATCACCAGCCCTTTTTGTATTTTATTTAGAGACAGGGTCTCACTGAGTTGCTAAGTGCTTCGCCATTGCTGAGGCTGGCTTTGAACTCGCGATCCTCCTGCCTCAGCCTCCCAAAGTGCTGGGATTACAGGTGTGCACCACCGCGCCCGGCAGAGATGGGACTTTTTAGGCAGTGATTAGAGCTGTAACCTCATCATTGGATTAATGCATTTTATGGATTAATAATTTGAACAGATTACGGGTGACAACTGTGGATAAGTGGGTCTGGCTGGAGGAAGTATGTTATTAGAGGTGTGCCTTTGTGTCCCTGGCTCCTCTTTCATTCTGTGCTTCCCAGTTGCCACAAATTGACAACTTTCCTCCACTATGCCCTTCCACCATGATGTTCTGCTTCACCTGAGGCCCAGGGTGATGGCTTGGTCAAACATGGACCAAAACCCTTGAAACTGTGAGCCCCAAATAAGCATTATATCCTCTAAGTCTTCTCAGGTATTTTGGTCACAGTGGTGAAAAGTTGACTAATATGTTAAAATAAACTCACATAGTCTTATTTTAGTTATGTGTATATCTAAGATTCCTTGTTATATTAATTGGCCACATATCTGTTTCTACTTAGTAAATAGTGTGAAATATTTTATTACAATACACTATTGATTCTATGCTAGATGGATATTTTGGGTTATTTTGAGTTTGGGGCTGATACATACTGCTATGAATTCTTTTACACGTCTTATGGCATACACTAACGTATATATATATATATATATGTGTGTGTGTGTGTGTGTGTATACATATATATATATATATATATATATATATATTTTGTATATAAACACAAAGGTGGTTTGATCAAGACAGGGTATATGTATGCTACATTTCAGTGAATATTGTCGAATAGTTTTCAAAAGTGTCTAAACAAATTTGTGCTATCTCCAACAGTATGAGATAATGTCAACTCCTCAACATTTTCTCTGAACTTTTATACTATCTTTCTTCTTAATTTTAAGGTATCTAATATCTATATACAAGATTCTATGAACTCTCTCTCTCTCATAACTTCATGTTATTCACACTTTTTATTTCCTATTTCAGTTGTAAAATTTCAAGTTTATAAAATTGAGCATTATATGCATCCAATTATCTTTCTAATATCTGTGGGAACTGTAGTGATATACTTTTTGTTTATGAAATTGATAACTTGTCTCTTATCTCTTTTCTTTTGATTACTCCTTCAAAGTTCTGTGGCTTTATATCCTAAAATCACATGTATAACTGATCTTCTCTATTTTATAACTTATTTTTATTTTTTAAATTTCTTCTCTTTTGGATAAATCATTCTAAGTCTTTCTGCTTTTCAAATATATAAATTTTAAATTACCAATGTCTTTATATGAATACTGTATACCTCAAATTTTTGTTTATTTTGTTATTTTTAATTAAATTATTATTAAATTTCCCTGATTTTTTTTACATATGTTATTTAGAATTGTATTGCTTCCTAGTAACTTTTAGTTATAGATTTCTGACTTACTACCACCTAATCAGAGAATCTTTTAAATCTCATTAAGGATTTATTGTTGCACATGTGGTAAGTTTTGTTAATGTCATATATAAATGTATATATACATATACTTAATATATATACATATACATATACTTAATATATATTGCTACTTAGGTGCATTTTTTTCCTGTATTATATGTCAATTAGATGAATTTTGCTAGCTGTTTTTATTTTCAAATATTTTCTGTGCACCTAAGTTTTTTCTCTTCATGAGAAGTGAATATGATTACAGTGCTTTTTATATTTTTAATTCTAATTAATTTTGCATTATTTGTTTTATATTTATTGCTTTGTATGTGTAGTGATTTAGAATTATTACATCTTTCTCTTTTGTTGCTACTTGCTGTATCTATTATCCATATGTAATTTATTATAATTCCAATCAAGTCACCTCTTTCTATATTTTCTGTTCATTATAAAAGTATTTTACATATTCCTCAAAGGTCCTCAAGCCTTTTATTGCTTTTTCCTCTTGTGAGCTCTACAGATTAATTTTACATCAATCTTCTACACTAATTCGTGTGACATTTTTTTACATTCATAATCACCAATTTCTTCTGTTGTTGTTGGCTCTTCTATCCACAGTTTTCTCTCATTTGCAATACTCTTTTGATCCATTTACCTTCTTTATGTGAGTAATTCTTTCTCATCCTTTTTAAAATATAGGAACCTCAGAGAAGCCCCACCCTCCTGCTGAAACTAGGTCAGATATACCTTTTGTGGAATCTAGAGCTCTCTATACACTTCCATTATAATACTACTAAACTCATAATTTTATAAGTATAAACGTATTTGGCTATAGATACAGGAAAATATGTCTTTTTTGCTTACCAACATCCATCGTAGTACTTGACACAAAATAATAACAGCTTACTTATATATTTCAGATACTATAATATCTATTTTATATGTGTTACTTTAATTTAGCTTCACAATTATAGTGAATATATTATTATCATCCTAAATTAGATTAAAAAATGAAGTGCAGGGATATAAAAACTTCTTCTAATATTATGAAATAGAAAGTGGCAAGCCACTTGCTCCCAGTGCTTTTGAGGGCATGGATTGAGCTTTTAATTAGTACACGTCCCTTGCATAGAAATTCAGCACTACATGGCAGTATCAAGTTTTGTTGACATATATAACTTTACACTTCTAATATCACATGTATTCATTAATTTTAACCTACCTAGTATTTGCTAGGAAGGTATCAAATCAGAATTAGTGTTTGTTTCCTGTTTTTCTACTTGCTGTGCCTTTGCATTATCTTTGTCTCAACTGATTCTCAAAACTTTCATATTACAGATGAAAAAATTCAAACTAACAAGGTAACAGTAACACCCCTATATTAATGTAGATGGAAGATAGAATGAAAGCTCACTTCCTTCTATTACCCTGTCACCTTACTATGCATTTTTTTATTATATTCCAACCACTCTTTACTTACTACACCACTAACTACAGGTCAGTGAATCTCTTACACTGAAGTACCTGGAACACCTGAAAATTATTTCCCAAACTTCATCCTCAAAAGAATTAAATAAAAGTCTACAGAATGGGGTTGCTAGAAACAATATTTCTTCCAACAGTCCTCAAGCAAGTCTCCTCAATCTGTGAACCACAATTAAACCTGTCTGTCCTCAGAATCATCAAAGTACTCTTTTTATAAGTACAACAGACATTTGGTATTCTCAGCATCTTGAAACATCTTCAGCATACTTTATTCTATAAAGGAGGAACATTTCATTGCACTTCTACAACTCGTTTTAGAAAAATAATTTGGCAAAACATCTTAGCACATCTAAGAGTTTACTTATTTTGTATATCAATCCCCATATAATTTCATCAAGTTGTGTTATTTGGGCAAAAACTTGTGTACTGTAGGGCAAAGAGAAAATTTCCCTTCACTCTGTAAATGTTCAGAGGAATACACTGAGGAAGAGATTAACAGGAGAAAAGACACAAACATTTATTACATACATGGAGGCAACCATGTATAATCCACTAGCTCAAAATGACCCAGAAATCTGCATAGCTCCATTTTCTATAGGGGAGGGGAGACTGTGAAATGTAGACAGTGTTGAGGGGTGTAGTACATGACTTTCAGGGGAACATAATAGGTTTGGAAAGCATACAGTGCCATGAGACAAAGTCTGGCCCACAAAATAGACAAAAGTTTGAAAACGTTTCTTTACTGGACTAAAATAGAGAACAATGATGTATGATAGAAGTTGATCCAGGTATGTTGACTGACTTCAGTCTTTCCTCCTGTGATATGAATTTAGTCTTCTCTGGTTAATGAAATTTTAATAACTTTATTAGAGATAAGTGTGTTCCTTTTTTTGTTTGTTTTTATTGGTGCATTGTAGTTGTACATAATAGTTGGATTAACTTTGACAAAATCACATATGCATGGAATTTAATTTATTCCATTTCAGTTCCCAGTACTTCTTATTTCCCTTCCTTCCACTGTTCCACCCTCCCTCTATTACCCTGTCTTGACTCTACTGGTTTTCCTTTTGTTTATTTATTTATTTTTGATTGGTGCTTTATAGAAGTGCAAAAACATGAAATTGACTGTGGTGCATTTATACATGCACATATCATAATTTTGTACAATTCATTCTGCATTTCTTCCTCTTTTCCATCTCTTCTCTCTCCCTCTCAATCTTTTTCTTCTATTCCACCGATCTTCCTTATCTTTTTACAATATTTGATACCCACCTTCCCTTATTTACCTTATTTTGCTCTAGCTTCCCCATTTGGGAGAAAACATTAGACCCTTAATTTTCTGAGTCTGGCTTATTTCACTTAGCATGATATTCTTTAGTTCCATCCATTTATTGATAAATTCCATAATGTCATTCTTTTTTATGACTGAATAAAATGGCATTGTGTGTGTGTGTGTGTGTGTGTGTGTGTGTGTGTGTGTGACATTTTCTTAATCTATTCATCTGTTGACAGGCACCTGGACTGGTTCCATAACTTGACTATTATGAATTGTGTTGCTTCAAATATTGATGTGGCTGTATCACTATAGTATGCTGATTTTAGTTCTTTTGGAAAAATACCAAGGAGTTAAGCGGGGGTCATATGGTGATTCCATTCCTAGTTTTTTGAGGAATCTCTATACTGCTTTCCAGAGTGATTGCACAAATTTGCAGTCTCACCAACAATGTTTTCCCCATCATCCTCACTAGCATTTATTATTATTTGTCATCTTCATAATTGCCATTTTGAGTGGAGTGAGATCAAATTTCAATGTAGTTTTGATTTGTATTTCCCTGATTGAAATGGAAGGTCAACATTTTTTTCAAATATTTGTGGACCATATTCCTTTTGAGAAATGTATGTCTTCTTTTGAGAAATAATTTCTAGCTCTTGAGCTCATTTGTTGATTGATTGATTTACTTGGCACCAAGGTTTTTAATTTTTTATGTATTTTGGACATTAATCTCCTGCCAGAGGAGCTGCTGGCCTAGAGTTTCTCCCATTGTTCAGGCTCTCTCTTCACACTTTCAATCATTTCTTTTTCTGTGCAGAAGTATTTGATGCTTTCTTTATTATTGGTTCTTGATTTTTATTTCTTGAGCTTTAGAAGTTTTGGTAAGGAATACCGTGGCTACACCATTGTGTTGGAGTGCTGACCCTGTTTTCTTCTAGGAGTTGCAGGGGTTTTGTTCTAATTCTAGTCTTTTATCCACTTGATTTGATCTTGTGCACGGTGAAAGATAGGAATCTATTTTCATTTTCTATATATAGCTATCCAGTTATCCCAGCACCTTGTTTAAAAAACTGTCTTTTCTTCTACATTTATTTTTAGCCCTTGTGTCAAGTATCAGATGGCTGTAAGTATGTGGGTTTCTCTCTGAGTCTCCTATTCTATTCTATTGGTCTTCATGTATATTTTGATGCCAGTACCATGCAGTTCTTGTTACTATAGCTCTGCATGATAATTTGAGTTTAGGTATTGTTATGCCTTAATATCAAGTGTGTTCCTCTTTTGATGACTCTGATCAGGTAGAAAAGGGAACTTTGTAAAAGTCTCCTTACCTGGAAGGAAAAAGCAAGACTGGTTCTGAAGATTCTTGATTCAAGCCTTTTGTTAAGGCCTTTTAATACCTTTTAGGGTGAATCACCCAGCATGCCAAAAAATCCCATATTTTGAGGATATCAATCTCTTGAGCCCCCATAGTCCTTCCCTTAGAAACATTCTTATCATGGTAATTGATGATCCTTAATAAATTACTTGGTAGTTATAGTCAGGAAGAAGTGTCGTATTTGCAGATGTGAAAATTATCCTAAATCTTCTTCATTAAGACTCAAGGATGCTTGCCAGTTGGCTTTCCCTATCTAGAATATATATATATATATATATATATATAGTTTTATTTTTAAGATTTTACAGAGGAGAACTTTTGGAGCACTTGAAAATAACACTTTGAAAAATGATATCAACTTGTACCCTTTGAAGCAATAACAGTCCTATTTTCATTGCACATATTTTGTGACATTAAAATATATCTATAGTTTCAATATTTCTGAAGCATCCACCACTAACATAATGCTAGGGCATTAAAAGACATAAATATATCTATTCATTTAGAAAATAGATACAAATTTATTCAAATAATTATTTAGTGAGAAAATAACTTTAAATATCTTCAAGGCGAAACAGTAAGTAGTTAAAATTTAAGTCTTTTTTGAGCTTTAAAGACTGACAAATAATGGAGGCCAGAAAATTTTAAATGTTCTCTGTAAAAAGTTTTTGATATACATAAATTACAGAAATGTCTCTCTAGAGATCATGCCAAAAATACACATAAATTAAAAATTTAAAACATTAATTATCAGAAGGACACATTAAAGATTCAATCCACAGTCTATGTGCTAATATTAGCACTTAGGTATGTTATAAAGTCCACATTTATAGACTTCAGGAAAAAAAAATCAGAAGTACCATAATGAATTCATTACTCTAGTCAATATTGCATGTCCTGTATTAGGAAAGGAGGTTTTAACAAAGGTTTTTAAGATTTAAAATTACATATAAATGATAATTATTTTCATGGTCATGCTAATCAAGAGAAGATTTGCGTGGTCATTATAGTAAAATGTGGCCAGAACAGAAAATTATTCTAAAAGTCATCATTTGAACCTGGGTACTTTTTCCTTTTCTCTCTGTTCTTGCCATTGCCCGGGTGAAAGATTGTGCTAATTCTAAATGCATCCTGGAGATCATTTATTCCTGAATTCTGAGCATTACTAGTGTGTATTTTTTTTTCTTGACCCCAAGTACCTCATTTTTAGCAGTACTTGAAGGATAAAAGTGTATATATATATATATATATATATATATATATATGTAAATTACTGGTTCTAACTATAATATATATGTGTGTATATACATATATATTATATAGTTTTCTCACTATATATATATGTAGGGATACAACTGCAGAAGCCCTGATTAAAGAGTTGGCTGAGACCACGTTTGTTTACATGGAAATGCCCCAGGCATTGCTGCCTTCCAGGATCTCGCTGGCATTGCTACCTTCCGGGATCTTGCTTGGGGGACTTGGCCCAAAATCTCGCTCACAGGACTTGGCCTGGGATATCGGGGACTTGGCGCAAGATCTAGAAGGACTTATGCCGAAGGAAAAAAGCTGGCAGGCGCCATTCCCCTTTGGGCGCGTGAGACTGTGTCCGAGAGAGAGCGTGCGGGTTGGGTTTAACGCTATTTGTGTGTATATGTTGTAGCTTGTTGAAAGAGTGAGTGCCGTGGTTTCTTGTGAGAGTGTGTGTGTGTTGTTAGAGGTTGCAGAAGCCAGAGAGAGAAAAATAAAATAACTTTTTCATTTCTATCCTGTCTCCGTGTCTTCTCCCGCAGCCCGCTTTTCTAAACAGCAGATTGTTACCGGCACTAACATACAACTACATATACTTTTGTGATACTCCTCCAGTCTTTAGAAAGAACATTGTAAATAAAGTATATACAACATATTAGCTCAAGAATGAGCAGTGTTTCCATGGTTTGTGACCTTAGACAAAATACAGAGACTGGAATAGATGGCTCTAGAAAACTGTGCTCCTGTGAATTGCTCTCAAAGTGCACAAGTAACTGACAGATTTCTCTCAGATGAAAATTTTGACAGTAGGATAATACTGTAGGATCTTTTCACCAAATTGGGTTATTGAAATGAAATGAACAACTCCTTGAGCACATGTACTTTTACATATAGAATTGAAGCCTTCCTTTTCAGTTACATATTGCTTTAACAGATCTTAAACCAGCCTCAGCAATTTAGGGAGGACTAAAGCAAACTTAGCGAGATGCTGACTCAAAATAAAAAACAAATAGGGCCAGTACCATTATGGACTATTCAGTTTTTCCTTCTTTCCTTTCTCCATTGATCTTCTCTCATACTTTCCTTCCCTCCTTCCACTTTCTCTTTAATTGCAAACACCAGCAGACATTCCCTGTTTTTTATTTAATTAATATTTTTAAAAATAGTCCTTGGGATTTCCAGTATATTTTCAAAATGAATTTTTTGCTGCAAAGGAACATGAGTTCTTTCTTAGGTATAGACCTACATTAAATCATTATACACACACACACACAAAACACACACATAGTCGAGATTGAAACAGGGGTGCTTAACCATTGAGCCAAATCCCCAGCCCTATTTGTTTTTTATTTTGAGTCAGCATCTCGCTAAGTTGCTTAAGTCCTCCCTAAATTGCTGAGGCTGGTTTTGAATTTGTGATCATCCTGCCCTAGCTTCCAGAGTCACTGAGATTACAAATGTGTGCCACCACGCCCTGCTACATTAAATCCTTCTTGTTTTCAGATCCTTATGCAACAGTGGTCTACTTTATGCTTTGAATATAATCCTTGCTGCTCTGCCACTGCAACTTATTTTTAAATTGGATATGCTTTTTTCTCTTCCTGCTTTCTCTCCCTGCTCCTCCCTAATCTCTCCACTTTCCTAATCTCAGGAGAAACAGGATTAACTTTCTTCCCAATCCTAGGCAGAGTTATCTGTCCCTGAGTACATATCCATCATAGGAACGAAGTAATACAGATTTGTGGATGACACCAGAAGATCTCAGAATTGACTGTCTCCCAAAGTAACAAGTGAACTCCATTTCCAACAGAGACATGTGGAATGTAGCCTTGGAATCACCTTTTTAAAAGGCTGATGGGCAGAATCACAACCTTTGGGACAAGGAGTCCCTTGTGTTTCTCTTTTGCTAGCAAAAGCAATAACGTTTCTTTTTCCTTTTCCTCAAAACATCGTCCTAGTTATTGGATTGGCATTAGGGACAAGGACCGCACTTTCTGCAACACGTAGGTCATTGCTCCTACTACATGGTAAGTTACTGACTCGTGGTATTCAGTTAAGAAGGCACAAAGCCCTTGCCATTAAAACATAATGTCATTTGTTGTTAATTTGGAAAGTTCAGTGCAGCTAAGTTTTCTTAGATATACTCTGCATCTTGCTTTAGACACAATAAGCTCTTCTTCGTTTTATTACCCATTTCTGACAAACGCCAGACCTACCAGTTTATATTACCTAGCATTTGGTCTTTTTTGTTTTCTTCAAAATTGTAGATTTTTCTAATCATACTAGGCTGGCAGGAGCTTTTAAAAACATTTTGGCAGCATGGACTGGCTCATATTTTGACTGCTTTCATGTTATTAGATGTTTTTGATCTATGCTTGGGATTTATCATTTAATTAATCTAATCTCAATAGTAGCATCCATACCAACTGAAATGATTTCTAACAATGTTTTGTTGATCTAGTAATAGCTGAATGAGAATAAAGATTCTGTAGCATATGGCAACGTTCCATATCTGTGAGGCGTAAATTTTGAGTTTGAGATCATTACCCCACAACTCTCCCTTCCCAGTACAATATCAATTAGAGTTGTTTTTCACCTCTCTGATAAGGTCAGGTCTGCACATTCATCCCTCGACAAGACCATGCTTTAGAGGCTCAGAAAAATAATTCTTTGCTATTAGAGACTGCTGGAGGATAGTGCTTTGCCTTTTAAAACAAACGATGAAGCTCATAATACTCTGAGCTGACAGGGTGTGGTTGAACTTGATCCAAGTGCATCTCTCCTGGAAGTTCAGGTGACCTTGTATTAAGGTGGGGAGGCTCATAGCCCAAAATGTCAGTGATGATAGATGTATTTTTCCACATAATGTTATGCTAATATGACGTGATATAGTACTAAAGCTTGAAGGAAAAAAAAAAGCATAATGGTCTCCTTAAAAGCTTTGTGCCTTGTGCCTTTTGTTTTCTGTACAAGACTTTCAATTACCTAGACCAAAAAAAAAAAAAAAAAAAAAAAAAAAGAATTTCTCCATACTGTTTTATTTCTCCTTTTTCAATAAAAAAGTGACCTTCCTTCTATGTGACCTGTTTGATGTTACTATAGTGCTTGAAAATATCACTACTTCCTTCCCAGAGAAAAGGTCAATTACTCACAACATCCTTCTTTCTTTAAAATGTCGTTCAGAATTCGTTTACACAGCAAAAGTCAAGTGGAGATTCAGTTTACCTAGTTTATTGAATTGATATTCATACAGACAAAAAGGTAATTTACAACCTAAGTGTGCTTATTTTAATCAACTTCATTCATTTGTTAACTGTTGGGTGTTATTTACATCTTTATTTTTTATTCTTTTTACCATTCACAAGAATCTTGAGAACTCTGGCCCCAAACTTTGAATCTTCTGTGTTCTTTTCTACTTTACATATCAAGTTTCCACACATGTGGGTCTATTTCTGGTTTACCTCTTTCAGTCCAGTAGTTGTTAATTATTACTGTGCTAACACCACAATTTTACAGATTTAAGTAAATCTTCATACCATATGAAGTTCCTCCACAATGCTGTTCTTTGGCAGGGACTTGACTACTCTTGAAAATTTGTTTCTTACATTAAAGTTGACATACCAAGTTCCCCAAATCTTTCTGATGAACTTTGATTAGTGTTACATTTAGTTTGATAGGTATTATATTTAAGAGTAATTGATATATCTGTAATATTGAGTCTTTTAATAAATCAGGATGTCATAGGTATTCATCTTCTTATATCTTCTTTTGAAATTTGCATCCATATTAGTATTATTTCCTCTACAATGGCCTTCTATATCTTCCACTACATTTATTCCTAAGTGATTAATTATTAACTATTGTTAAAGTAAGCAAAAATAACCAACACGGTTTGGGCGCCATAACAAAAATACAAATAACCAGGACAGAAGCAGCTCTCAAACAAATCAGCAAGCTCGCCTTTATTCCACAGTGGAATCGATCAATCACGCACAGAAGGGTTCATTTTCTGGGTATAGAAATGGTCCATGGGATACAGAAGAAGTCTGAGTTTTATAATTCACAATGAGTGTGAATTAATCATTGGAGACTGTGAGTGTGCTGCTCAGACAGTGGGGACCTAGTTGTACAGGTTAAAATTTTAACTCAGAAAGGCAGTTGTAAAAAGTTTGAAACTTATTGTCACTGGGAAAAAGCTCAGAACTCGGTGTTCATTGCTTATCTTCCTTCCTCTGGGAACCATTGTCACCTAGAGCTTCCCTATTTGATTTTCTCCTTCCAGAACTCATCAGCAATGGGAAAGGGTAAAAGTCCAGGGTCCAGCACTTCAGTATCTACCTCTTCCCTTCAGGACCCATTGTGATTGGGAAGGGGTGAATGTTTGCTTTTGGTGGGGATGCCTGGGATGAACCCAGGAAGGGATGAAAGTTTGCCTTTGCCCTCTGGGCCCATTGTTACTGGGAAAGGATGTGCTACTGAGAGAGATTTAATGTTTGGCTAATTTCCCCTCCCTCCTCCTGAGCCACACTGCCCTCCATTTTTCCCAGGGGGCTGTCTTTGTAGGAATATTATTTTCCATAACTCTTCAGTTAATGGCATCTTTACAATGTTGTATATGTTGTATTTTTATTTCTTTTACTATTGCATATTGTGCTTAGAATTTGATACCTACATATTCATAAATGCAATTGGTTTGTGAATTTTTCCTTCAATATATTGATATATCTTCTGAATATGTAACAAGATTATGATAGCCATAAAAATGAGGGGGATACGCTTTTTTCCCCCCTATCATTTGAAGTAATTTCTGTAGATCAGAATTGTCAATTTCTTGAATGTTGAGTAGAAATTTCATGTCAAAACTATTTGGCTGCAGTAAATTATTAATGGCTACATCAAATTCCTTAATTCTTATAAATCTATTTAATTTCTTCTTGAGTCAGTTTTGATAATTATATAGTATCTTAGGTTATTTTTATTTCCTTCAAGTTTCTATACTGAGGTCCTAAGCAATTTAGTGAGAATTTGTCTCAAAATAAATAAAAAGGGCTAGGAATATGGCTCACTGGTTAAATGCCCCTGGGTTCAATTCCCAGTACCAAAGGGGGAGAGAAAATATGTATATATAAAGTATTCTAAGTATTTTTGTTCCATTTTATTATTTGTTCAATGGCTTGGAATTCATTACATTTTTTTTCTAAATTTTAAATTTGTTATTATTTTTTAATGTAATTTCAGATTGTCAAAGAAAACGTTTTGTGTGAAATCCATTTGTGCAAATATATTTCAATTTTCCTTAAGTTTTAATACACAGAGTGTGTGTGTGTGTGTGTGTGTGTGTGTCTGTACCAGGAAACATTTCTTATATTTTAGTGTATACTATTTCTGGAAACTACTCTCAAATTTAACTGATGAAAGACAAGGACATCGAAATTTTTTATGAAGGGATGACTTATATTCTCTAGAATTATTTAGGCATAAAAACTTTTTTCATGACAGAAAAAAATGAAAAGTAAATTCAAAACAAAATCTGAACTAACCACTAATTTTAAACTTAGAATTAGTTATTTTTAATTCAAGTATTATCCTTTGAGCAATGAAATAAATTTAAAGTCAAGAAGAAGTATAAAATTTGCAGGCAAATGACAGAGAACCAGTCACTGGTGTTAACAAATCATATTTATAAAGCGTAGTGTTAGTCACTATTTTTTGGCTCTGTGACGAAATATCAGATATTCTAGTCAACTTTTTCACTGCTTCAACTAAAAGACCTGACTAGAACAATTGTAGAGGAGAAGAAATTTATTTGGGAGCTCATGGTTTCAGAGGTTTCAGTCTATGGACACAGGCTCCATTCCTTCAGGCAGAATAAAATGGCTTTAGAGTGTGATGGAGGGAAGCAGCCCAATTGATGATCAGAGAGCAGAGAGATTCTCCACTTGCCATGTATAAAATATACATCCCAGGGGCACACATCCAATGACCCACCTCCTCTAGCCACACCCTACCTACCTTCAGTTTCCACTCAGTTAATCCCATCACAGGATTAATTCACTGATTGGATTAAAGCTCTCATAACCCGACCATTTCTCCTGGGAGACAAGTCACATCCAAATCATAAAATCCGAGAAAAACTACTTAAAGGAAGAAGGATTGATTTTGGTTTATGATTTTAGAGACTGTAGTTCATGGTTGTCTGACTCCATTGTTTCTGGTCTTGCACATCGTGGCAGAAGGGCAGGACAGAACAAAACCACTTTTCTCATGGCAGCCAGGAATGAAAAGGCAGGAAAGGAATGAGGGAAAGATACAGTTCCAAAGGGCACACCCATAAGGACCTACTCCTTCTATCTAGGTTCCACTTCCTATAGTTTCTACCCCTTCCCAATAATTTCATCAGATCATCAGATATGAATCTACCAATGAATTAGTCCACTGATGATGTCAGAGCCCTCATGATCCCATCATTCCCCAAAATCCTACCTCTGAACACCGCCGCATTGGGGATCAAGCTTTCAACTCAGGAGCCTTTGAGAAATATTCCAGATCCATCCAATAACAGGGCTGAAGAATATGCTTCTAGGTTTAGTTGCCAAGACTAAAAATATAACCTGAAAGAGAAATTAATGTGTCAATCAAAAATAAAATTTTATAAAGATGTCTGAAAAAATTGCAAACCTATAAAAGATAAGTATAATACCACAATATTTATTTCTAATGATAACTTTTGGTGCCAATGATTTCTAATCAAAAATAGAAATAAATGAAAAGCATGATAAAAAGCATGCTGAGGACAAATTCAAATAGATATGTTTGCTCACCAGTTTGTATGTCTTCCTTCTTTTTTTTCCTTAACCTCAATAGTTAACTCATGCTTGCACATTATGTAAGAGTGAACAAATGAGTCTTCTGTTCCTGATTGAATATGATATATATATATATATCTATATATATATCTATATATCTATATATATATATATATATATATATATATATAAATTTTTTTTCCTGCATGGTTAACACAGGGTTTATGCATGACCCTGAGACACATAGTGAGATAAAAACAACAGAGATAGATCTATTCCTCAGAAGGTGCCATTGCCTTCATTTTCAGTTCTTATCATCACTAACAGCTTAGGACTAAGTAGCCTGGAACTTTCCTTAACAACCTGTGTCCTGGCTGATTCTTATTTAGCCCACCTTTTGGGCACATTTTAGATAAACAAAATGTGAGCCAATGCATCAATTCTCGAACAGCCAAATGAACAAAAGACAAAACTTCAGGAAATGGTAAAAATTTCACTTAAATTTCACTTAATTTCACTTAAACAGAAAACCATGTGTTATGAGCTGGGTGCTATAACCAGAGGGTTTCAGTACTCTTGGCTAGAGAATCATCTATTTTGGTTTTCAAAACAAGCCAATGCCCTGTAAATTTCCCAACAAAAGATAGATCAAAGATAAAATTCTATTTATAAATTCTTAACAAAGACTCAAGCCTACTGAGTAAAATCAAGGATAGAGTCACAGGGACCTGGTAGAATAATTATTGTTGATGTATATTACTTTCAATGTATCTAATACTAAGGACTTCAGATTTATTAGTTTATTTAATCTTTACAACATCTGTGAATTAAGTACTCTATCTCCACAACAGATAAGAACACCGAGAAATGTTGTATTTGTAAAGTCTTTTACAACGTGTTTTATTCAAGGTCACTCAAGAAGTATGCATGGACCTAAGACTAACCAAGGTAATCTGACTCCAGAGCCCTAATGGTTTAGGGTTACAAAGTAAGCACTATTTACATCCTGGCTGTTAAAGATAAAATTCTCTTCTGTAGTTTACAGATCACCAAATGAAATTTAGCTTTCTGAACAAAAATGTTCTACCCAAGACTCCAAATCTCTTGTTGACAAGTCAGTCACACCAATTTTGACTCATGAATAATTGATAACTCAGGGACAGATAATAAGATAAAAATAAAATTTCCTTATTTGACTTAAAAATATACAGGTTTGCAACCAGGAAGACAAGTAAGAAATTTGATTTTAAATAAGATCACCTTAATTTACAGTGAGGTATATTATTTCCTGAATATTGAAAAAGTCAATCTTTTTTTTTTTATGCCTTTTACAAGTCTTGTTCTCTGATGTAGACATGACTAAGCTGTTCTTTAAAATTTACTCTGTCTTTGTGAATTGGTGCTAAAAGCAGCTAGTGAGCTTGTTTTCAATACCTGTCTTTGGAAATCAAAACCACTCAGCATAGACAAACTCCAGCTAGAGAAGGGGACCCTTGCTGGTGCTGTTTGTAAGTTGGTTCTGTGAGTTCATACTGAAGCTCTAGAACGCTAGACAGAAAACCAAAGCCATCCACTCAGATATAAAATCTGCTATTTTAGGGAAAAAAAGGACAGTGTCATTTCCAGTTATTCGATGAATCAGTTAGTTTGTTGACATGATACATTTGTAAAGCATTTTTTTAAAGGAATATATCTGCACAGAATATCTCAAAATGGGTTCTGTTCTTCTCGTGCTTTTTGAGCTCACTGTACCCTCTCTTAAGACATACATAGCTTTACCTGTCAGGCATATGTTATTTTTCTAAACTTTGAAAAGTTAAAGAAAAAAAGGCCAACTGGAGTTTAAGTACACATGGCACTGGCACTTTTAGAAAATCTGTGGTTGCCTGGCAACCAGAGGGTGCCTATTTGGAGAGCTCAGAGAAGTACACAATGTGACTTCAGAGGGATGAAGGGCAGCAGGAGGCACTAAGTTGACTGAAATGAATCAGACATGGAAACAATATTCAGATAATATACATCTCTGTATGTGATTATTCTCAAGAGATAATAATGTTGTTGCTCAGCTCTTCTGTGCATATATAATAACTGGAAGGATTCAGAGGCAATATAATCATACTTTTTGAATTTTACTTCCCTGAATATGCCTTGTGCAGTCAGGGTGCTGTCCTAACTACCAAAATAGCATGTTATTACCCAGAGTAGTCATCACTGCCTCCTTGGTCAATGACATGCCAGTGAAAGAGATCTGATTTTAAAAAGTCTTACCATCCTTAATAAAGATCAGCAATCATTAAAATTAACCACATGCTGATTTAATCAGCATATAGTTTTGTTAATTACTAGTTCTTTCTTCATGTCCATCTGTTTTTAAGATTTTAGTGAACCTGCACCAGATGTTCATGTAAATATAATAAGCTGGTTGCCATGTAAATATAACATTTTCAAGTGTGTTGTGTAACAGTCTTTCGATGTATGCACAGTGTCGTCTGTGTTTTGTTTTTAGTGCCTTAAATAGAAAACTGATAACTTTGTTAAAAGCTCCATTAGGCATAGTTTCTACCCAGCTCAGTACTCAGTATGTGTGTGTGTGTGTGTGTGTGTGTGTGTGTGTGTGTGTGTGTTTGGTTGCTATTTAGTTACTGGATCTTTTGCTAGGTGTTCTTCAGAGCCTTAAAGTACTGCAAAGTATTTGTCAGTGTTCTAGGAATGGCAACATAAAGGTAAGATAGAACTATTCCCCCCTTACTCAGTTTAGTAGTATTTTTTTAAAAAAAAATTTTCAAATTCATAGTAAATATGATCCACTTATGTTGAATGGCAAACCATAATGATTTATGCAAGTATAAGTTTTAGCTTTGTTGATCTTACTATCATCCCAGTCTCCAGTCTATCTGGAAAACTTACTTGATAAATTGAAGGGCTGACATGTGGCATTTTCACATTTTTTTTTTTTTCATGTAAGGAATTGATCAAACTGAAGGATGATGGAATTGGTCACTAGGAAGATTATAAGAATCAAATTATGGCAAATTTGGGCTTTTTGAAGAAGAAAGTGAATTTTAAAATACTTCCCTGTACAATAGGCTTTAGTATGTTTCAGTAATAGTTTTATAGCAACTAAAATGCTTGAACCCAGCTGGTTATGGATATAGCAATCAAGTGGAATCTAAATCACAATGTAATGTTGAAAAGGAAATGAATTTAAAGAGCTTCAGATCAAAGGCAAATTATAAAATGAGTATTAATCCTCAAGACAGTTCATATTTTACCTGAATTTCAGAGGTCAGTAAATTAAATTCCCTAACAAAGTTTAGTAGCAGAATATTTTCTAGATAATCAAGGAAAATAGACCTGTGGAATTTTAAAAAAGGAAAACCAATTTGAATAAAATAAAAATTCAATTTAAAAGGAAAATTAAGATGTACTGTGTAAAAAGAGAGAGGCTGTCTCTGTGACATCACAGAAAGGAACAATCTCATATCAGTCTTGAGATTCTTATCAGTATTTCTAAAGCAAACTATAAATCAGAACATTCAGAATCAGGGCCCTGAAATGAAAATTTGATTACACAGACTTAGGAAAGGGACTGAAAACACTTTAATAAATGTATGTTTCCATATTTTCAATATTTTATTAGAGGTTCATTTACTTTCTCTAATTTTTAAAATTTTTAAATTTTACTAGGTTCACATTACTCTAAAATATATATAAAGATATGTAGCATAAATTTACCACCACATTTATCTTTTTCATCCCATTCATCCCATTTTCCCAGAACTTAGCAATTCCTCACAGGTAACCCCTGCTCTTAGTTTCCTAGTGTCTTTCAGGAGTATCGTTGTGTATTTAACAAACAAATACAAATATTTGAATATACTTCCCCCAGAGATGTCAATATTCTAATCCTTAGACTCTGTGATTTTATTATATTGAATGGACAAAGAGACACTGGAAATGGAATTCAGTTCACAAGCAGTAAAAAAGGATATTATGCTGAATTATTCTAGGGTCCAATGTAATTACATGGAACCTTAGAAGCAAAGTCAAGTCAGCCATCCAGGGAGGCGCAGGCAAGGAAGGAGAGGCAGCAGAGAGACAGATGTGGCAAGGATGTGACAAAATGCCATCTCTGAATATGGAGAAAGTGGGCCACAAGCTGAGAAATCTAATAGACTCTAGGAGCTGGAATATCCCCCAGCTGATAGCCAGCAAGTAAAGAGCCATAGGAATTCAAGAAACTGAATTTTGCCAATAATCTGGAAGAGTAAGAAAAAGGACGTTAAAAAAAAGTAAGACTCCTCTAGAGTCTCCAGAAAAGAATAGAGCCCTATTTACATCTTAATTTTAGCTTAGTGAGCTGTGTGTCAGATTTGGCTACAACACTGTAAGATAATCAACTTGTGTTGTGTTAAACAGCTAAACTTTGTTATAATTTTTATAGCAATGATAGAAAACTAATGCATCTCCAATATTCGCACAAACATACCATGCCATTAACATGAATCTCGTACCTTGCTCTTTTACTTAAAGTATCTTGAAGATCTTCCCATATCATAACACCTTCAGCCTATTTTTTTTCTTATGTAATAATTTCATAGGATTTCATTTTTAGTCTCTCTTTAATTAACCCACTATCCATTGATGGATGTTGATGTCGTTTCCAGACTTTTGATATTACAGATAATGGCACAATAAATAACACAATATGTGTTTAAAATATAAATCCCCAGTGGTGGAAAAAAATATATATATATATAATTTTGATTGATGTTCACAAATTACACTCTATAGGGGTTGTGTCAATTTGTACTCTCAATAATATGTGAATATCTTAGTTTTCAAACTTAATAATTTGCCTATATGTAAAATTAATAATGGCTTCTTATGCATTTTAAATTTGAATTTTCCATAATGTGTGAAGTTTGCTGATTTGAGTAATAGTTTGTATGGTTGTCCTAATTATTGCTATGATCTTTATATTCTCTATCATTGTCTTTACATCTCTCTACTTCCTCTTGTTGGAAGATCATACCTAATTTTGGTAGCTCTTTTCAGTTATTCTGGAAAATATAGATGTTTATGTGTCTCCCAATTTCATGGAAAATGAAAGTTGCAGTGTTTTGTTCAGTTCTACTTAATTTGTGATCTCCTTACTGCTTTTATAATGCTTTCAGAAGAATGAGAAAGAGATCAGCTGTCAGTTATGGTAGGCAGCCTTTAAGATGATTCTCAATGGTTGCTGAATCCTGGTACCCTTGCCCTGTAATTCTCTTCTCTTATGTGGGAATTGAGTGTACTTGCCTGATTCTACCAGAGAAAGCTGCATGAATGATGGTTGTTATTTCAAGATGATGTTATATAAAACTATGGCTCTGTTACTAGTGTTCTCTCTGTCTCTGTCTCTATCTCTCTGTGTGTATAAAACACACACACACACATACACACACACACACACACACACACACACACACACTTCACTCATAAATATAGGGAAGCCAGCTGCCTTATTGTGAAGTGGCTCTATGAGGAATCTTATATGTGTAACTTGGAAGAGATGAGTCCCGCCAATGGCCACATGAGTGAGCTTGAAAATAGATTGCTCCCAGTTAGATCTCAAGATGGGATGAGGCCTGGTTGACAACTTGATTACAGCCTCTTGAGAGAACTTGAGCCAGAACCACCCAACTGTAGTATTTGTGAATTCCTGACCCACAGAAACTGTGAGACAATTAAATATTCTTTGATTTAAGCTGCTAAATTTTAGGGTAATTTGTTATGGAGCTATAGTCAATATCAATCAATTCATTTTGTAGAGCTTTCATCTAATTTCCATTATAGAGACCAAAAATAAATCATAATATTTTTTTTTAGAACTCAAAATGAAAGCATAAAAACTATTAGAGAATAAACTGCAGTAATTTACAGAAAATAAAGTTGCAACATCATTTCCAAGTTACCCAAATTGCACTAAAATCTGTTTTAATTGCACAAATTTCTTCTTTCTTTTACAAGACATAGCTTGTCACTGAATTTGTTATTAAATTTCACTTAGGAAAACAAATGATGGGGAGGGAAATAGGTTTACAAATATAGTGTATTTTTTCCCTTCTAATTTTACATGAAGGCTTCCCTTGTTTATGACACCTTACACAAATGGATATGGATGGAGAGTGGCCAGAACTCAGGAGAAAACATAAAGATATGATGTAATCATACTAAATATATTACAGTGTATGTTTCCTTCCTCTTAATTGAGATCAACATAGCTTGGGAAGATGCAGAATTATAATTAATCTTCTATATTTTAATCCTTAAGTATATGACAAAGAAGTAACTCATAGAAGTAACTCAATGTCTATAGGAATAAGCAGTGGCTGGCATGATACCAGTTAGATGAGTACCTTTGTCAAGTTTAAATACTGTATCAGCTGCACTGGAGAATTATGTCTTCCATTATAATCATAGTTGGGCTAGTTTTGTCTGGGAAACAAAAAAATATTTCTTTTCAGTTGGCCTATATTTATATTAGCTACTTTAGAGCAATGATCATGAATATTTTTAAATAAACATTTTAAAAACAATTATATTTACAAAGAAACTGTGGAAATATTTTAGAGTTTCTCTGTGCCCACATTAGTGTATTTTATTACTAACATCCAAGATTTGTCACAATTGATGAACAAATGTTGATATATATGACCAGTAACTAAAGCTAAAACAGCTGTAAAAATTTCTCAGATTTTTGTTTGTTTGTTTGTTTCTTCTTTTTTTGATAACCTTGAAAGTGTTGAGAAGTACTGGGTAGATATATGATAGGTTATCCCTCAATTTGAGATTGATCCATTTTTATTCTTTGTCTTATGATTAGACTAGTGTTATGTATTTTTGTATTCTCAGGAGGGAATGAGTACCATTTCATCAAAAATATTATTGATCAAAAGCTATCAACATGACTTCATTGTTGATGCTGACCTTGACAACATCTAAAAAGTAAGGTCCCATTTCTTGTTTCTTCACTATAAAATTATTGTTTTTTTTTTTCCTCTCTTTTCCATACTTTACACTTTGGAGGGAATTCACTAGGTATAGTCCATGTTTCAGAAACGGGGAGTTACATTCTACTTCTTTCTGAGGGAGGGAGAGGTCTCTGAATCATTTGGAATTATTCTCAACAAATGGTTTGTCTCTATCTTCCATTTTATTTATTTGATTATGTATTTATATCAGTATGAACTCATGGATGCTTATTTCATGTGGTTTTCAATATTTATGCTCTTCATATTCTGCATACAACCTAAGTATTTTTTTATTGTTTAAATATAAAGTGTTCCCCCAAACTCATGAGACAATGCAAGAAAGACAGAAGTGAAATGATTGGGTTTTAAGAGCCTTAAACTAATTTTGCATTAATCCTCTGATAGGGATCAACTGAGTGGTCACGGTAGGCAGGTAGGCTGTGGCTGGAGGAGTGGGTCCCTGAGGGGTTTATATTTTGTTTCTGGCCAGGAGGGTAGTTTGTCTCCCTCTGCTTCCTGGTATGATGCCCTGAGCTGTGTCCCTCTACCATGATATTCTGCCTCACCTTGGGCCCAGAGTAATGAGGCCATCTGTCTATGGACTGATATCTCTGAAATTGTGAGACCCTGAATAAAGTTTTATTCCTCTCATTGTTGTTGTCAAGTGTTTTGGTCACAGGGATAAAAAAGCTGACTAAAATAGTATTAAATAAAGTTTTATGCAAAATAGTTATCATTTTTCCTTTCCAACTTGCTTCTTTAGCTACTTCTGCTTGACCCATTCAAGAAACCACAGTATTTTTCTCCATGATATAGTTTAAAACATATATTGATTTTGTTTTGGTTTGTATATAATAATGACTTGCAGGTTTGGTTTATATGAGCATACTTTCCTTTTCAAAATTCCTAATAAATTTTCAGCAGAAATCTGATACTGTATCATTCCTTGTCTTTCTGTGCAGCTATGGATAGTGCTTTTTAAACTAGTGGACATTTAGAATTTGCTTCTGAATAATGTGTGAGGCTATTAATTAGCCAGGCCTTTTTGGAGAAATGTTGTAAATACAAGTGAGGTATTGTTCAATACATACTCTTGATCGCCTGAGACAGATTATTGAGAGCCAAGGTAAAATATAACATTCTAGAAGTTTGAATGACCTGAATGTTCCTCTTAAGGAGCTTTGGAAATTAAGTCAATAGGGCACAATACAGAGAAATGTGTGAGAAGCTTGGAGTGAAAAGAGAGGAAAGAGGTTAAAATAGCTCATCTTATATTTTTTATAGCTCAAACTCATAAATCTACACCAAGAATTATGGTGAAATTTCATAATGTGTGCAAGGTATTCATTTAATCTCTGACTCAATTTAACTCTGGAGAAATTTTAAATGGTTTTCCTTTCAATTTGATTACTTTCTTTAAAACTCTTTTTGTTTATTCCTCACAGTCACCTTCTAAACAATTGATAATTTAAACAATAATAAAACAAAAACAATAACAGAACAACAACAAGAGCTGAATTAACACAAAAGAATGGTTTAAAAAGAGATCTAGGTTAAGAAACAGACTTCAGTATGACATAAGGGAGGTTAAACTCACTTATTTTCCCTGCTTTTACAAAATGTTAGACTATAAAATTTCATTTTATGCTTTTAATGAATAAATAGCTTAATAAATTCCCCAACCATCTTGGCCTTACAGTCTGCCTAGCAGAGACAGAATGGTATGACTTCGCTTTTGATAAGGATTTTTTTCCTGGGAGCAAGTGAAAGTGAAGCAGTGAGATCTCCAGGACTTGGAGTCCTCTTCTCACATCATCTTTGTTGCAAAGTAACAGAGCAGTGAAAACTGAAATGCTTTACTGACTTCATCTTGCTTCTTTTAAAATGCTTTATGTGAGATTAATTTACACAATTTTAATTAAATCATTTGAATAACAGTAAAAGTCTATTTCCTTACCTTGTTTTCATATTTAGTTTCAGGTTTTCTGGATTTTTTTTTTTTTTTCTTTCCTGTTGGAGAGAAATGTGTGCATCATTAATGTTTGTCCAAACTCTTACAGCATACATTTAAAAAAATTAACTCTATTCCACTTCATTTTATATTATCTTGAACTGGCTAAAAATGAAGAAGCAATCTATTGAACACATACATGTTAATTTCTGCTCATCTTCATAGTAAACACAGAGATTGTGTGTGTGTGTGTGTGTGTGTGTGTGTGTGTGTGTGTGTATGTGTGTGTGTGTTTATTTGCAAAGTTTACACTTTAAGGAAGAAATGTTTTGGGTGCAATTTTCCCTTCTATAGAGCTAGGGAGCAATCCTAAAATAGTCAAATCTCTGTGAGTAACCATGGAGCATGACAGACTCACAGGGGTAAATTAGGCATCCATTTACCTTATAATAAAACAGAGAGATGAAATCAAATCCTAATAAGAATTACTGTTAAAATTCAGCTTGTCGTATTGGAATCCTTCCTAAGAAATCCCTTTGTTAAACTTATTTTACCAGTAATGAGAACACAATTTGTTATGTGAGGACCTATGGCCTTTCTCCAGCTGTTTGATAATTTATGAACAAGCATAATAAAAGAAACTTTCACAAACCAATGAACAAGCTTGGTAGATTTCAACATCCTGGACAAAGCTTGGTAGATTTCAACATCCTGGACAAGGACTTGGATGTCTATGAGTTGACATTATGCTGAGAGATCACTTTAACGTGAATGAAGTCATAAATTTTACTTGCTGCTTTAGAAATGGTAAAGCAGTTCTGCCTAAACTACTGTTCCCTGTTTAAGTAGTAATTTTTATATTTGCACGTCCATATGTGCTTCATGGGATAAGGAAGGATTTGCTCAGTAATTCTGAAACCTTTGGAAGTTCTTATGGAGCTTCGTTCTTAAAAAGGTCATAAACTACAGGATTTCTAGGGGTCAAAGTCATACTCTGCTGGGAGTCAGTAATAATTTTGAAAAATTATCTGCCACACCTATTATTCAGTGGTTGACATGAGAAGCCATCTTTCTATTTAGTTAAGGAGTGTTATGTCTTTACTACTCTGTTTTCATTACCATTTGGCAACTCTGTCTTTGTTTATGAACCTTAACACTTATGCAACTACAAGAAACGCCCAGTAGAAAATCCTGACCACCAGAATTGACCTTTCATGCTCGTTGCCAGTTACAATGGCTCCTAAATGTGGTATACAGTCTATAAGTTTATAAGAGCAAATAAAACTAGATAATGTAAACCTGAGAACAAAACCTTGGTGACTGAGTACATTTATATATTGGTGTGTTTAACATATTTTCAATTTGAATATTTTTACAAAAGAATGTGGCACTTTCCCATTCATAACAGTGCCCACTGTTGTGAATTCTATATTTATATTTTCTGTCTAGCACCTGGAGTTATTTGAATTTGCTACCTATGCATAGACAAATGGAAACCAACGTTCATATGTGATGTTTATAATTGTCATTAATTAAAGTAAGAAATGCACAGCTTTTAGGGTGATTTTAGAGGCATTTCCACTCTAGTGTAATAAAGAGTTTATTTGGGGGGCATGTCTGCATTTATAGAAGGTCTGACAGATGTCAAAGAAAGTGACTTGTTGGTTTTCTGTTTGTCCCTTTCCTTCTTGACTTCAACTTTGTTTGTATTCATACAGAGGAAGAAGTCCTATCAATGAATGCTGAATTTAAATTAGTGTCCCAAATTTTATTTCCTAGTGTTCACTCCTTTATTTAGCAGTATGTTCTAAGACAGATTGGATGTGGTTAGTTTCTTTTTTTTTTTTTTTTTTTTATGCTGAGAGATCACTTTAACGTGAATGAAGTCATAAATTTTACTTGCTGCTTTAGAAATGGTAAAGCAGTTCTGCCTAAACTACTGTTCCCTGTTTAAGTAGTAATTTTTATATTTGCACGTCCATATGTGCTTCATGGGATAAGGAAGGATTTGCTCAGTAATTCTGAAACCTTTGGAAGTTCTTATGGAGCTTCGTTCTTAAAAAGGTCATAAACTACAGGATTTCTAGGGGTCAAAGTCATACTCTGCTGGGAGTCAGTAATAATTTTGAAAAATTATCTGCCACACCTATTATTCAGTGGTTGACATGAGAAGCCATCTTTCTATTTAGTTAAGGAGTGTTATGTCTTTACTACTCTGTTTTCATTACCATTTGGCAACTCTGTCTTTGTTTATGAACCTTAACACTTATGCAACTACAAGAAACGCCCAGTAGAAAATCCTGACCACCAGAATTGACCTTTCATGCTCGTTGCCAGTTACAATGGCTCCTAAATGTGGTATACAGTCTATAAGTTTATAAGAGCAAATAAAACTAGATAATGTAAACCTGAGAACAAAACCTTGGTGACTGAGTACATTTATATATTGGTGTGTTTAACATATTTTCAATTTGAATATTTTTACAAAAGAATGTGGCACTTTCCCATTCATAACAGTGCCCACTGTTGTGAATTCTATATTTATATTTTCTGTCTAGCACCTGGAGTTATTTGAATTTGCTACCTATGCATAGACAAATGGAAACCAACGTTCATATGTGATGTTTATAATTGTCATTAATTAAAGTAAGAAATGCACAGCTTTTAGGGTGATTTTAGAGGCATTTCCACTCTAGTGTAATAAAGAGTTTATTTGGGGGGCATGTCTGCATTTATAGAAGGTCTGACAGATGTCAAAGAAAGTGACTTGTTGGTTTTCTGTTTGTCCCTTTCCTTCTTGACTTCAACTTTGTTTGTATTCATACAGAGGAAGAAGTCCTATCAATGAATGCTGAATTTAAATTAGTGTCCCAAATTTTATTTCCTAGTGTTCACTCCTTTATTTAGCAGTATGTTCTAAGACAGATTGGATGTGGTTAGTTTCTTTTTTTTTTTTTTTTCTTTTTTTAGTTGTAAATGGACACAATACCTTTATTTTATTTATTTATGTGGTGCTAAGGATCCCAGTGCCTCACACGTGTGAGGCAAGCGCTCTGCCACTGAGACACAACCACAGCCTGGTTAGTTTCTTTTTAAGCAGTATTATTTACTGTAATTATCCATTAACTTTCAGCTTCTATCACTAGGATTGTAAGTATTTGGTATTTTCAATTATATATTTATTTGTGAACTTACTAAAGATAGAGAGACATCGAGGTCAGCTTCAATCACAGCTATTTTAGTAATGGTAAATTATCTGGAATTGAAAAATTAAATACTAACCATAAATAATATAGAATTTTATCTAAAGCAGCCGTCTTTGATTATCTACATATAGCTGTATTGTAACATTATCTAGCAATCTGTGCTTGCATTTTATTAACATTTATTCTGAATAAATTCTTTCCTCAAATATGAATATGTTGAGCACCAGCAAAGGTTCCATTTTTTTTTGCTGTCACATTGAAATGAAGCCTACTGTGATGAATTATTAGGACAATGAAAATTAAGTAAGAGTGAAGGCTGTAATTTGAGAAAGAAATAAATCTGTAACTTGCAGATAGAAGTAGTTTGGAAGATTTATTCTCTCTTTTAAAGTCGCCTGTCACAATATGGTAACACTAGACATCAGGGTTTAAAAGATGGTTTCCAAATCTCCTCATTGTCAACATTTCTAAAGTGGCCAACTTTTCAAGTGTCACTGAAGGGTGTCTTTGTGCCCATATTTTATCTTTTCCATGATTTGAAGGACCTACTCATGGTAATTATGTGCTGGGAAGGTAGGAATAGGCTACTTTGCCAGCCATCTAATTATATAGTTTGACAAGAAAAGTGAAATAAACACTAGACACACACTATTGTGAGTTGTTAATGGCAGAACAATGATTCATGATAAAGGGTGAAGTTCCAGTTTGTGTATAACGGGGCACTGGGTACACTAATCCTTACCTATGTTATCCTATCAAAATGAATTACTTTGAAGAACAAAGAAGTTCGAATGTTTTCACCATAAAGAAATGATAAATCTTTGAGAAGAAAGGTACATTTAGCCTGATTTTTAAACTACAGAACTATACATGTACAAAAATAACAACTTACCCCATAAATATATAACTTTTATGTTTTTCTGTATCAGTTAAGAGATTAATTTACAGTTTATAATCATATCTCAGATTGAGATTAAGAGAGTATTTCCCAGTAAATTTCAAAATGAAATGAAATAAAACGAATGTATGTGTTTTAATAAATATTTCTGTTTATTTTACTTTTTTTTTTATGTACTAGCTCATACTTACAGAATTTCTACCATATGTTTTTCTCCAGGGAAAATGCAAAGCAGTTGAGACTAAGTTTCCAAGTAAATAGAGGACAAGGACTCTAAGCTTTTTAGGCAACTACTAAATGTGCAATAAATCTCATAATTATTTGTAACACAAGTGTTATTACTCTGTTCTACTCATGAGCAAACATGGGCTTTGAGAATATAGATATTATGACAAAGGTCAGACAACTAGTAAAAGATGGTGTCATGCTTTGAACCCACACCCATATACTTGTTCTTCTAATGTTGTGAATCATTTTGCCACCCAATTAATAAATATCTCTTTTGAGAATTTATAAACAACACAATGACTGAATTCAAAAGCTAAATCTGTACACAGACAAGTTCCCAAGACTTTCTGTGCCCACTTTTCTTGTACTACAGGCTATAGACAGGAGTGCAGAAAGCTCTTCCAGGGTAAAGGAGGTAGGCAGAGGGTAAGGTTAAAGAGGGAAATTATTTGGCAAATTTGTCTAAGGACAAGTATAAAATATCAGTGAAATATGAAACCAGATATGTGTTGGGAATGACAGAGAAGGATCGCTCAGTTTAGCACTATAGCTCTACCAGATTCATGGTTATAGGTTTAAAATGAAGGAACTCAGCACACAGGGAGTGTTTCTGTAGTCACTTTCACTTACTGAGGCAGGGGTAGAACAAGAGGAAATTTGGGTTTTATGAGGGTTGTGGTTTCACCTGGCTTATAAAATGGAATGAACTCAGAGTGTTTGTAAGAGAGAAATATAATGCTGACTCAGAATCCAAGCTAAGAGAAGAAGGAAGTCAGAGTATATGGGACTTTTGAGGAAGAACGGTAGTTTGAGACTAAGTTTCCGTATAAATGGATGAAAAGGACAGTGAACAAGTGGCAGTGCCGGTTAATTCCAGTTTTCAATGAAGTCTAAGAAATGTTGAAGAAGAACACCAGCAGAATGATCTAGAAGAAGAGCAATGAGTGGTGTACTGTTCTGAGTTCTGGGGACACAGCAGCAATCAGAACAGTGAGGTGGAGATTCCTGATATTCTTGATGTTGGAAAGAGATCGTTTTCTGCCAAAGAAGCCCATAACCACTGGCTTATACATGGTTATAAAAGTACTGTGGCTTTATATCTGGACCCCAAGAAAGAAAAACAAGAGCTTTTGTGTCTCTTGTAGGCAATTTCTAAGCAAAGGAAAGTGCAGCAGAAAATATTTACTAAGCACCCATGTTCATGAAAGTACTTTGGAGTTCATTTACCACTGGGAGTAATTTTAAAGTTGGAGAAGGATATAATTTAACAGTAAGTATTTTTAGTTTTTTTCTATCCATGTAATGCAGAACATTTGGAATTAAGTTAATATTCAGCCAATATTTTCTAAGGCAATATCCCTGACCTAATGATTTTACCATTTAGTTGGGAGGAAAAATGTGTTCCAAAATTACCATAACAAAATGCATGGAATGACAGGTGTCAAAAGTCAACTATAAACACAATGCTGGGGAGCTTCAAGGAAGGTGTGATTAATTCTTACTTGTGATGAATGTAGACTTCAGAATGGAAATACCATTTCAGCTATGTTTAGAACAATGAGTAAATTCCAGGCTGTGGAAATGTAGGGACATAGGCCAGGGGCAAACAAGCATGGCATATATTCAGACTCACAAATAGAATTGTGTGATTGTTCCAAAGTTATTGTTGGAAGAGCAATGAGACTGTAAACTAGAGCCCTCAGTGTAGATTATTGTTGGTATACACTGTAGAAAGAGTAGAGATGGCTAACAAAAAATACAAGCTTTTTTGTAGAAATCCCTTGATGTAAACAAAGATGTAACTCACTAACAATGCCCCCCCTTTTTTGTTATAAACTCTCAATACATCTTATTTTTTTATTGATGATTTTGGAAAATGATATGAGACATATTTGAAAGAAATCCAAGATATCTACTGAAAATAAAAACCACTTTAAAAAGCATTATCAATTGTTTTCCAATTTTCACTGAATTTAATATGATGTATATTCTATGATGAAACAAAACAGACTTTGAATCTTCTTCTTGGTAAACATGTACCATATAAATTAACTTATTTTTACATGCATTCTTATTCATTTCTGATCACTTATTTTTAGTATTAATTATAAGTGGTTAATATTTTTCCAATCTATGAAAGATAAATTATATTCTCAGTTTTATTTCAAAGATTCTCATATATATAGTGATATCTGTTGTGCTTATAAAGTCTGTTCTTACAGGTTTTGTTCTGTGAGTTTCAGAGTTTTAATTATGAAGTGCATAGAAATGTGTGGCTTTGTCATTTATGATTATGAAAACAGATGCAGAAATGAGAACTTCAAATTTATTCACTAACATGAATATACCATTGACTTCATTGACATACATTTTGAATTCTTCATACTCACTAATCTCATTGTCTTTCAAAACAGGTATAAAATAACACTTGGTTGATAGTTTTTCAGTGAAAATATGCAAAATATTTGACCCTCAGTAAATCTCACAAAGAGGAGCAACTAAGAATATTTTTATTATTTTCACGGTGGGACTGAGGACCTAAAGATTTGGAATGTTAATATTCGCACTGGGTGTTAGTTCATGATGTGTTGGCAAAGCCCAACAATGTTTTGTCTTTCTGATTTAAAATTAAGTATATGGATATTGTATTCTTTCTGGCTGTGTAGCTTTCAGAATTACTAAGGGTGCACAAAGAAAACAATGGATGGAGCTCATAACTTCTCCACCCCCCCAGAGACTATTTCCCTTGGTAGAAGTGTTCAGTATGTATTTAGAGCAAAAAACTAGTGAGATAAAAGTGGAAGGTTCTGTCCTCTAATAATATGATGTGGTGTGTTATTGCACGTTATCAGTCCTAAACAGTAAGAACAAATATATACATTGGCTGAAATTGCAGTATATTAAACTCTTACTTCCAATTCCCCTATGCAGCTATTAAAAAAGAATTTTTCCCACCCTAAGTCAGAACTTGATATTTGCACCACTCTGCCCTCTGTACTGTGCAATTCCAGCTGGTGAAGAATTGTGATTTTATTAGTCCCACGTAGAGAAATTTTCTCCAGGGAAGAGCCTGTTTTTTATGACATTCATTACTGTAGAGTAATCCTCTTTTGACTTACACTGATAATGAGTGCTCACTCCAGTGGTTAAAAACCTAGCCCTTCTTGAACTAAAGCAATGGAAACAGATATGAAAAATTGAAAAACAAAAAAAGACACAAACAGTAAAATCAAAGTATTTGTACAGCTTCACTCTCCTTTGATTAAAGTTCCCCAGAAACCTACTTATATGAGAGAGAGCTAAATTACTATAATTAGTGCTGAGATCTGCTAAGCGATTTTACCTGACTAAACTAAGAACGTTAAGCCTTTAAGTAATTGCAATTTTATTCTTACTTGTGGAAAAAGATATTTACTGCGTACATGATTTCCTTTTTATTTCCTTTGTGACCAGTTGTTTCTTGAGTTATAGATAGATGCGATTGAACTCATAATGCACATTTGAATCTATGCAGCTTACTTAGAATTGCTCTGTTTAGTGGCACAAATCTTACCTTGACTCAAACTGCCTCCTTCCCATGTAAGAAGTGAAACCTGTTTCTGAGCGATAGATTGTCAGACAGTACACCTCTGTGGTCACCACCAGGTCTAAAGGACAACAGTATTTTCTTTAGAATAAAGCTGTGAAGAATGTTCTGGATCTCATGGTACAAAGCAATAGGTCAAATATAAACTATTTAATGAAGTACTACCTTACTGAATGAATGCCTACATTGTACCATGCATTTGCTTATTATTTCTAATTCTGACAACAAGCCTGTAAAGTATTTGTTAGTTTAACTGTTTTTACATGAGGAAACAGGCTCAGTAAAATGAAGCAACTTGACCAAAACTGAGTATTTAACAGTGATGAATCTAAACCTTTAGTTTGAGAGTAGCTGGCCCTGTCCTATCAACTCAGGGAATTACTAGGCTAAACTGCAATTATCTTAGTTTTCAATTACTGTGTAACAAATTACCACAAACCTAGTGGCTTTCAACATAGCACAATCATTATTCCACACTTTCCATGTTATAATATTTATATTTATAATTTATAATAATTTATATGTATCTATGTGTGTATATAAATATGTACATATTACACGTAATCCTGGGAATGCCATCTCATTTTAATCTTATTTAATTGTATATAATAGAGAGGTAATTCCACTCCCACTCACTGGGAGGTGATTATATGAGGGTGTGGGCCATTGGAGGTAATCTTAGGGTTGTTTGGCCCACCATAGATGCCTAAAACCAGAGTGGAAAACAGCTATTAGTATATTTTCCCCAACATTTACCCCTCTCCTTTCTTCAGTTTAAAAACAATTTGTTATATTTGTCTTATCTGAATGTTCTTAAAGATTTTGCTGCGTGGGCTGGGGTTGTGGCTCAGTGGTACAGTGCTTGCCTAGTATGTGTGAGGCCCTGGGTTCGATCCTAGCATCACGCATAAATAAATAAATAAAAAGATCTTGCTGCGTTTACAAGACATTTTAAAAAATAAATACCTTTATTTCGATATTCTGAATGATTTATTTGTAAAGAATAAGCTATTCAAGTTAATTTTTATATAGATGTTGGTGCAAACTACTGATGAAAAAATAGTTTTCTTGCACAAAATTATTCATGAATGCCCAAATAGGAACTGGGGTTGTGGCTCAGTGGTGGAGCACTTGCCTAATATGTGTGAGGCACTGGGTTTGGTCCTCTGTACCACATAAAAATAAATAAAAAATAAAATAAAGGTATTGTGTCCATCTACAACTAAAAATATTTTTTTTTTTAAAAAAAGAATGCCCCATATAAAAGCCAAAGAGGGACAGAATATTTTGAGTGTTGTGACCACACAAGTTTCAGCTTTTTCTCTTTGTCTTAGAAAGACATTATGGAAAAAGTACAGGATTCCCTTCTCTTCCCTTCCTTCTTTCTTCCTCCCCCAACCCCGTCCTTTTCCTCTCTTCCTTTCTTGCAATGATGTCACAGGGAATTTCATACAATGGTGTAATTTGGAAGAAGAAGGCTGAAAGAACTCTGCTTTATTTCTAGCTGTTACCAACTGTCTTTCCATATTTTCTTTAATTTTTTAATCTATGAAATAAGGGATTTAATTTTAGTCTATAAAATAAGGAAAATATAGCTACAGGTAACAAACACAGAAAGAATCAACTCAGGTCCTTCTCATAGGTGTGAGTCATTTTTTTTAAGGTCACAATAAAACATCATGTGACTCAGTTCCCACAGAGTCATTGATCACCAATGAACTGACTAAAGCTACCTACATGTGCATATGACATGGAAATCAGGATGCCAATAATCATACTTGTCACTAAGCAATGTCTGACTAAGCAACTCACTGGTCACTTCAGGGAGGTGCGTGCAGAATTAAAAGAGAAGGAGATATGATGAAGGGCTCTTTCCATCAATCTAAGGGCTTTTTCTTAAATCCACCCATAGATGGGAATATGGTCACTGTGTACTGTTTAATGTTGGATTGATGCCAGTTGCTCCCTATCATTCAGTATTGATTTCTTTTCTTCATAGAGATCACAGCCCCTCTGACAAAAGACATATTTATTGCATGTTGTTGTTTTACTGTATAGCATGTTTCATTTTGATAAATACTTGTTTTTATTTTAATTCAGAAGATTTGCATCATTATGATATGTAATATTACATCATTATAATATGCTACTATTTAGCACATGTATATCATAGTTTTTGACTTTTGTAAAACAGTTGTATGATTTAATTTTTGATCATTTTGTATATTTTGGGGAGGAGACTTGTCTTAGTCTGTTTGTGCAACTTCACAAATTGCCACAGACTTGGAAATTTATAATTAATGGAAATTTCTTTGCTCACAGTTCTAGGGACTGAGAAATCCAAGGTCTATATGACAGGAACAGGTGAAAGCCTTTTTGCTGTGTCATCACATGGTGGAAGGTAGCAGAGCAAGAGTGCAAGAAAGCAAACAGTCCAGAAAGCCCTTTTCATAATGCCATCAATCTACTCACGAAGACAAAATCTTCATAATCTATGTGCCTTCCACGAGGCTCCACCTGTTTATACTGAAACACTCGGGATCAAGTTTCCAACATAACAGAATTTCAAACCACAGCAGAAATTTACCTGCATTTGCTCCCAAATGATGAAGGTATACATTCACTATTCTTATCTTGTTTTGAAGAGAACATGATTCATTTTCTGGATTATAGTAGGCTAATTTGGTGATAGATCTTACTCAGTAGATGACAAGTTCAGAGAATCCCACTTTACAACTTTTTGGAGTTTATTCTTTCTTTGTTTCTCTTACTATAACATTTTTGTTTTGGTTAAAGATAAGGTAATTTAGGTGAGGTCAAGGATTAGTATTTTTGTTTACTTTTAATATTTCACTATTATAATCACAAAATGCTGTTTAAATGGTATTTTATATTTTACTAGAGTTTTACATATATTGTCTTATTTGACCCCAATAGTATTCTAGCAGTGAAAACGTGGACTTTTATTTGTGATTCATAAAGAGAATAATTATTCCTGAGACAGGTGTAGCAACTTATAATAGCGACTATTTTGTGAATGCTAAATATGTTTCAGATACTACTAATTTTTTTATCTTTATTTTATTTATTTTTTTTATGTGGTGCTGAGGATTGAACCCAGGGCCTGCCTCATGCATAAGAGGCAAGAGCTCTACCACTAGCTACAACCCCAGCCCTACTAAATATTTTTAAGCATGAAATATTTTTATGGAGACACACACACACACACACACATACTTACACATATGTTCCTACTGTTCCCATTTCATAGATGAGGAAACTGAGGCTTAGTGAGGTTAGGTGACATGCTTGGAATCATGGAAAGAATGAGTGGCAGAACTGGGCTATACATCCATACATCTGTCTCTAAAGGTCAAGGTCTTCTCCAACACTGTGGTTCCTGGTGTTGTCAAGAGGGAAATATGGTTCAGAACTAAGAGGACTCAACTAGGAGTAAATTGTGGGCCTTTGGAAATAGTAATAACTATGGTGTTGTTTAGTGTACTGGAAAAAAAAATCTTGACATTTTAACTACAAGAGGGAAAATAGCATGTTGTGTAGAAAACTAAAATTAGCCTTACACTTGAAAAGCAATTTAATATGATCAACCTACCCTTCTAATATTGTTATTTAAGACATAACGTCTTCTCAGAAGGTGTCACAAACTGTGTGATTAACATATAGTTAACATAATATTGATGTTGGATTCAAATAGCAAAAACAGAGCGGCTGTGCTGCTGCTCTGCTTTGAGTTTACAACTCTGGTTGTCAAGAATGTCCTCTAGTTTCTCCTATGGTTTGCCAGTGGACATTACTAATGGGTTTCCTTCACTGGCATTTGTTCTATGGTGCTGTGAATTTCTTCTTTCTAAGTACTAGAAGAGGCATTTTTCTTTTAGTAGAACAATTGGACTTGGAAGCAGAAAATGTTAATGCCCTAGTTCTGCCGATAGTAGTTGAAAAATATGAGAGCTCTTTCATCTTTCTTGAGGTCACAGTGCTGCTGCGATCACAATTGAACAAATCACAGGTAGCCCAAACAGGCAGAAAAAGTCAGGACACAGCAAGACATTGTAAGTGTTCTTGTTTACCTGGTTTATCTGCGATGAGCATCAGCATTTTCATCGTATTACCCAGTGATATATATATCCAGACCAGAATATTTTTAAAATGCCCAAGAAAAATCTTATACAATCTTAATTTATGAAGTTAATCACAATTGTTTGAATATGAATTTCTAATTTGTTCTCACTAAGTAGTTAAAGGAATTATTTTCCCCTTTCTTTTCCTTGCAAAGAGAATATTTCTGCTCCAGTTTAGACTATGCTTTTAAATTATCCATGTTTTGCTTATTTTTTCCTGCCTGCTTCATTCTATACTGAAGCATGTTATAGACATATAATAGTTTGTATCTATCCCTCCTCCTACTGATAAGAGTGAGGTGATTTTGCTTGGAATGCCCTATTCTATTGGAAAGGATCCAAAGCAGCTATTACTCAAGGGTCCTGCCCTAATGCAGCAGAAAAAGGGACCATGATCCAACTGAAAGTAATTCAGTTGCTCTTCCCCTAGAATTTGATTCTAAAGCTGAAAATCACAAAATAAACATTGTTGGAGCTAAAGTCTACTCATCAGATCTTTATTCCACATTTCTGTGGCTACTTTTCCTAAACCACTTGAGTTGATGTTTTAAAAAATCATTTCCTTTGCGTATATGTTCTACTTCATATATACCCTGTAGATGCCTTTACATAGCAATAGTTTCAATGCCTCTCAAAGATTTTAGTTGTTATTAAAACACAATTTGATTTTCACCCATATTTTGCCTGCGAAATTGTGAAGGCCCTGAAAGGAACTAACAAAGTGTCATTTCCATGCAAATGTCTATCTGTCCCTCTCTGAGTTTTATGTTTTCTTTGGTTTCTACTGTTACTTTGGAAAGAAGAGTATATCAAATTGCTATTGGCTGTGTGTTTCAAATGAATTCTTACACTAATCAGAAAGCATAGATATGATTTTTTTCTATTAATCATCTTGCCTTAGCCAGTTGATTATCTGTTGGTTTCTCTCCTGTAGACACGTAGCCTGCTTAATACAGTACTAGCCAAACTGTCTTAAATGATCATTAACTCTCGGTCACTTTGAGAATTCTGATGAATTATTAAGTCCAATCTAAAAGTAAACGAAGAGCTCTCTAAAGAGGTGACAACTTGACAGTGTGGAATTAAACTGCTAAAGCTTTGAGCAACATTTGAACTCATTTTTATCTTTGTTGCTGTTGGACAAATAGTATTTAGATTTTGAGATGAGTGTTGCTCTGTATAGACTTCAAACATGTGATTCCAAAATGAAGCAATCTACACAGATAAAGCAAGATATCAATTTACTGAGAAACAGCTTTAATACGAAAAATAACAGTAGGAGACAGATCTTTTAAAAAAAAAAATTATGTCAGCGTCTATCATCACAACAGAGATCAAAAGAGAGACCTTCCGATTTCAAATGGTGGAGCGAAAGCAGAGCAGGCATAGAAATGACCACCAATAGCACATTTTTTTTTCTTTTTCTTTTTTTTTTTAGCCAAAGTTACTTCCCCAGAAAGTCTCAGGAGTCTTAGACACACACTTGAACATGAATAAAATGAACTTAAGTACTCACATATGTGCAATAACTTCCAAAAGTATGCTTGAATGGTTATTATTTAAATAGTCTGAAGTTGATACGTTCAACTTCAGGGATTGCCATATCTTCTTCACTAACTCCAAATTGTACCTAAAGATTAGCATTTTGTGTAAGAAAGGTAATGACATTATTTAGTTTTATTAATTTCTTGGCAATCTTCATATATCAGGAGGATTAAAGCAGAAAATCAGGATTTAGGAATACACAATTTTTAGTACTAAAGGATTTTTGTTCTTACGTGAGTTGCTTGAACTTTGTGTTTTCCTATTTTAAATCATTACTGTATTCTCTTGAAAGGTGAAATATTATATAGTCTCTTGTTGGCTGAATATTTCTGAATCCTTTAGAATTTCTTGTGTTCATAATTAAATATAACTCGCTATCATGAGTGTTAAAAACAGGGTTATAATCAGAATTTTTCACATGGCACATTATAATGTATACATGCATATGTACACCTGAGGTCCTTATTGTACAAGACAATCTAGCATGAAATATAGACAAAAATGAATTCTTTAAAATAAGGACAAAATGTCATAATAAAGGCTTTGAGAGAAAGGTTTGGATTGAAGTTTTATCCTGAAAAATAAAATTATAAAAGTAATTTTATCTTACATTTAAAAAATAAGTTACAATTTGTATTAATTCTTAAACGGAATGCCTTAAGCATTGTATATAAGTGGGTATGTGTATGTGTGTTTATTTGTAGTAGTATGATACATGTGTATGTATATATACAATAGTATGATAGATGATATGTATGTATCATATATGATATATGTAGTATGATATGTGCTTATAATAATAGTATAAAACACTACCATGTGATACTCTGAATTCAGCTTAGACTCCTGTAGCAACATCACAAAACGGGTCAGTTTTATAAAATATACTATAATTTCATCAGTTGTTCCAGAGTTATTTCATATGCTTTAACTTTCAAAGCATTATCATTTGGAATGCTTTGTCAGTTTTCTTCTTTCCAATAGTTAAAGGTTTAAATCAGCCTGATCTTCATAAGTCAGTGTTTTTTCCTGTGATTTTAATAGTTGTTTCAAGACTGTTTATACCAACCCCATGAATTTTGTTTCTTTTGGCAACATTTAAAATTTGCATGTATTTATGTCATACATTTATATATTTGTTGGATTTTACAAGGAAATATGTGACAATATTTGCATGAAGAAAGGGTTTGCATTAGTATTAAAAGGGATGGCTGTGTGAATGCTTTTTTTTTCCTATAGGAACTAGAAACTACAGAGACTCAGCATTGTTCAATACTACACTTAAACACTGAATGACACACAGGACTTAATTTTGAATTACTTTGAATTGTTGATTGATATCTGAAATTGGTCAAAGGAAATAAGAGATGTTGGGCTGAAACTTCTAGTCATTTTTTTGCCATCATTGATAAATCTCAATATTAATAAAAATACAAATATCTAGAGTATTCTTACCAGACCACAGAACTGAAAATCAAAATAGTTAAATCCTTCTTAATTTCTGCTCCCAACTCCCAGTAGCATATCTTCTTTAATGTATGTATGTATGTTTGTTTGTTTGTTTTCCTTTTGGGTGCCTTGGCTGTCACTGAAGACCTCTGGCTATGGAACTTCATGATCTTACTTTAACCCCTCTGGACTTCTATGGCATGGATTGATTTTTAACCACTATCTTGAGTAGGATGAAAGAATAAAATAAATGAGCAAGCTTTCAAAATGTGTGATATAGTTCTCAAAACAATAGCTTTCCATTACATTGATTGTTGGCAAATCCTATGTCTAGTAATCACCATTAAATAATTCCCCTGACTGCGAGAGGAAGGGAATGATTTATCTCATACTTTGAACATCAGTGGTCAGTTATACAATAAATTCTGTTGTATGTTTAGTCCAATAACTCTATTGGAATTTTGGCTTAATTAGAACATTGTATTTAAAGTACAAGGTTATGATAATTTGCCTATATAAATTCCAACAGAGAAGACTGGAGAATCCAATGAGTGTGATATATCATTGTTATTGCTGTCACTTTTTTTCTTTCTTAGAAAAAAACATTACCTTTATTTTCTCTTTTCTTTATTTTACTCACTTGACACTGAATTCTGCCTTCTCCCCTTCCCCTTCTCTTTTGTGAATTCCTCTCTCTTTCCCGTTGTCTTCCTCCTTCACATTCTAATTCTCATCTTCACTTGTAATAATCATCAATGTTCTTCCACAGTAAGATTGTTGCTTCTTGACTTGGAGCAACAACGCCATGGGAGAAAAACTCAGAGGCAGAATGAATATGAAAGAAGGTTTTTTATTCTTCGGCTTTAGCAACCTCTCAAACTCTAACCTGACTCTTTCAGCAACCTCTTGAACTCTAATACTGACTCTTTACTTCTTCTGACTACTGACTCTTTACTTTACTTCTACTTCTTTACTTTCACTTTTACTTTCTTAGAGAGAGCTTAGAGAGAGAGAGAGAGAGAGAGAGAGAGAGAGAGAGAGAGAGAGAGCTTCTTCTTTCTTCTTTCTTCTTCGGCAGCCTTGGCCTGACTCTAACCAGCAACTACTACTTCTCCTTGCTCTGACTCCTCACCCGGTTATATACCTTTGGCATTAACAAGGACAGGTGCGTCACACAGTTCACGGGCATACAAAGATTCTTTATTAATATCAGGTGGAAACTAGAACATCTTTTATGGCCCTCAGTTAACCGCAATTAGCTATCTCCTATTAGGGCTCCTTCATAAGATCATATACAAGTTGATCACTCATAGTGAGGTTTAATACTCTCAAGCACTATGTTAAGTAAGTTTAAATTTTCTCCTTCCAACAAACTGCAGGACTGTTCTCCAAGTGACCTTGGACCAATCCAGTTCCCTTTTCCTTGCTTGTACTTTTCCAGAACAACTGTAGAATATGCTGGAAATGCAATAACCTGACATACACAGAGACTGGCTTTGTTCTAGGCCCCCCTACTCGATAAAAGATATAGCTCAGTGATTAGCTGAAGTCATGTGACACCCTGAGGTCTAAAACCCAGGGTTTCTGTGTTGTTCAGTTGTGGTGCATGAGGGGGATGGGCAGGCTCAGCTCCATCCACTATGAGCAGCTTTCTTGAGCTTTGGGGGATCAACTCACAATCAACCCTTGATTTCTGTTGTTCCTTGCTGCTTATCTGCAAGTAACAGACCTGCTTTGTGTAATTTGCTATATGTGTATGTGTAGTTACCAGGCTCAGAAAAATTTGTAATCAGTACACAGTGTATCCACTTTACCCAAGCATAGGATGTGAGTTTGATGATTATCACCCCCATTTTATAGATGATAAAATGAAGCACAGAGAACTGGGTTATATAGCAAGTAAGTGATAAAATCAGATTTCCAGTCTTGGCAATTTGGCTGCAAAGTCTATGATACTAATGGCTATGTTGAGTTATTTCACCAACTAAGGAAAACTACAGTTGCTCTTTCTGTAGATTTTGCAATTTAGTGATCATAATGGTCAGACATGAACACAACCTTGGAAAATTTTATTTCCTGTAAATTCTAGATGATTAGAAAAGATTACCAATTGGCTTTTTTGGCTTACAATATTCATCAAGAATAGCAGCAAAGCAGTTTATCTTTACTTATTTATTTAATACTGTCTATATAAACTCTTTGTGGGAATCTTCAAACCAGTCATTTTATTTATGCAGACAAAAATGCAGCTGAGAAATCTAAATCTGTATTTAAATGTACTGAAAATTATTATTTTTTCCCCAAGTAAGCCTTCCATTATTCCTCTGGAATTTCTCTTTTCCTTGTAATGGCTCTTTTGTTGGTGAGATTTTCCTGAGTTATTCACTGACAGCTGTGAAACTGCTTTGCCAAGTTAAAAATGAAATCTGTATTTTGCAAGATACTTATTTGCTAAACATGAGATGATTTATTTAGTTGCTTGTTTATAATAGTCTCAAGAAAATATAATGTTAGAAATATATTTTTAACTGAAATAACTATTAAGAGTTTATTATATTCTTCTGTTTAGAATTCTATTCTGCCATTTCTATAATATCCTCTGCAATTAAACATTGACAAAATGACTCACTTCCTATTTTTTGTTCTATTCTCCTCATAGCCTTCTTATTCATTTATTTATTTAGTCATCAATGGACCTTTATTTTATTTATTTATTTAGATGTGGTGCTGAGAATTGAACCCAGTGTCTCACACATGCCAGGCAAGTGTTCTACCACTAAGCTCCAACCCCAGCCCCTCATTTCCTTCTTTATAAATGTCTTCACATGATTTTACACTGACTATAGGAAATAAACTCAAATGAAAATTATCTGTTGAATACCAATTAAAAGCTCATCACAGTGGCTATACCCTCAGCCTGTCATTCACCATGCTTTCCAGACCTATTCTACCCTTCCTTGCTCATTTATTTTTCTTTTATCAGAATAAGTCTTCATACTCTCTTATCCATTATTACCTTTGCAGTGCAAATGTAACATGAAGAAAGCAAAAGGAAATTTATTGAATAGCTATTTAACACAGAATAATATATTTATGGATAAATTAATAAATAAATTACCAAATTATTGGCCTTACTGTTTGTGGAAAGGGTATTATCCCTTGAAAACACATTTTTCTTTTTGTTTGTTGAAGTTACTTTCATACTAGAATCTTCTTATTTTTCCATTTCCCCCTCCTTCTCTCTTTCTCTTTCCCTTCAGATTATAGTTGAACAATCTTTAGGCAGTACAATATATGTGAATTGATCATAGTTAATAGTTATTGCCAATATATTAATACATTTTGTACATGTTCTGTTTTTTTTATTTATTTACTTATTCATAGTGCACAAGTATAGCATCTTTTTACATACAACTGATTGTATACAAAGTATATAAGTAACATTCAGATCTTTAATCATGCATTTAGGATAGTGATATCCATCTCATTCAACCTCCATTTTTTCCCTCCCCCCCCTCCGCTACCTCCCTTGCCCTCCCTTTCCTTTGACCATTCTAGTGTTCCTCTAATCCTATGTACCCCCATCCAATCACACTGTGCACTAACCTCCTTATATCAGAGAAAACATTCGGTATTTGGATTTTTGAGATTGACTAATTTCACTTAGCATTATATTCTCCAACTTCATCCATTTACCTGCAAATGCCATTATTTTATTCTCTCTTATTGCTGAGTAAAATTCCATTTTGTATATATACCACATTTTCTTTATCCACTCATCTACTGAGGGACATCTAGGTTGGTTCCACAACCTAGCTATTGTGAATTGTGCTGCTATAAACATTGAAGTGGCTGTGTCACTGTAATATGCTGTTTTTAAGTCTTTTGGGAACAGACCCAGAAGTGGGATGGCTGGGTCATAGGGTGGTTCCATTCCCATTTTCCCAAGAAATCTCCATACTGCTTTCCATAGTGGTTGCACCATTTTGCAGTCCCACCAGCAATGTATGAGTGTGCCTTTTTCCCCACATCCTCTCCAACATTTATTGTTGTTTGTGTTCTTGATAGCTGCCATTCTGACTGGAGTGAAATGAAATCTTAGAGTAGTTTTTATTTGCATTTCTCTAATTGCCAGAGAGGTTGAGCATTTTTTCATGTATTTGTTGATTGATTGTATATTTTCTTCTGAGAAGTGTCTTTTCAGTTCCTTAGCCCATTTATTGATTGGGTTATTTGCTTTTTTGGTGTAAAGTTTTTTGAGTTCTTTATATATTCTAGAAATTAGTGCTCTATCTGATGTGCATGTATTAAATATTTGTTCCCAATTAGTTGGCTCTCTATTCACCTCACTGATTGTTTCTTTTGCTGAGAAGAAGCTTTTTAGCTTAAATCTATCCCATTCATTAATTCTTGGTAATAGTTCTTGCACTACAGGATTCTTATTAAGGAACTTGGGGCCTAATCTGACATGTTGGAAATTGGAGCTTACTTTTTCTTCTATTAGGTGTATTGTCTCTGGTCTAATTCCTAGGTCCTTGGTCCACTTTGAATTGAGTTTTGTGCATGGTGAGAGATAAGGGTTTAATTTCAATTTTTTGCATATGGATTTCCAGTTTTCCCAGCACCATTTGTTGAAGAGGCTATCCTTTCTCCACTGTACATTTTTGGCACCTTTGTCTAATATAAGATAGCTGAAATTATATGTATTAGTCTCTGTGTCCTCAATTCAGTTACCATTGGTCCACCCGTCTGTTTTGGTGCCAATACCATGCTGTTTTTGTTACTATTGTTCTATAGTATAATTTAAAGTCCGGTATGGTGATGCCCCTGCTTCACTTTTCTTGCTCAGGATTGCTTTGGCTATTCTGGGTCTCTTATTTTTCCAGATGAATTTCATGACTGCTTTTTCTATTTCTTTGAAAAATGACTTTGGAATTTTGATTGGAATTGCATTAAATCTGTATAATGCCTTTGGTAGTATAGACATTTTGACAATATTGACTCTACCTATCCAAGAGCAAGGTAGGTCTTTCCATCTTCTGAGTTCTTCTATGATTTCTTTCCTTAGTGTTCTATAGTTTTCGTTATAGAGGTCCTTCACCTTGTTCGTTAAGTTGATTCCCAGGTATTTTTTTTTTTTTATGCTATTGTAAATGGAGTAGTTTTCATCATTTCCCTTTCAGAGGCTTTGTCACTGACGTACAAAATTGCCTTTGACTTATGGGTATTGATTTTGTATCCTGATACTTTGCCGAATTCATTTACTAGTTGTAAAAGTTTTCTGGTGGAGTTTTTTGGGTCTTCTAGGTATATTATCATATCATCAGCAAATAGTGCTAATTTGAGCTCTTCTTTTCCTATCTGGATCCCTTTAATTTTTTTTATCTGTCTAATTGCTCTGGCCAGAGTTTCCAGTACTATGTTAAATAGCAGTGGTGAAAGGGGAAATCCCTGTCTGTTCCAGTTTTTAGAGGGAATGCTTTCAATTTTTCTCCATTTAAGATAATGTTAGCTCTGGGCCTTGCATAAATAGCTTTTATAATGTTGAGATATGTTCCTAATATTCCTAGTTTTTCTAGTGTTTTGAACATAAAGGGGTGCTGTATTTTGTTAAATGCTTTTTCTGCATCTATTGAGATAATCACATGATTTTTATCTTTAAGTCTATTGATGTGATGTATTATGATTATTGATTTCCAAATATTGAATCAGCCTTGCATCCCTGGAATAAAACCCACTTGATCGTGGTGCACTATCTTTTTGATATGTTTTTGTATCCAATTTTCCAGAATTTTGTTGAGGATTTTTGCATCTATGTTCATTAAAGATATTGGCCTGAAGTTTTCTTTTTTGGATGCGTCTTTGCCTGGCTTTGGAATTAATGTAATATTGGCCTCATAGAAAGAGTCTGGAAGAGCTCCCTCTTTTTCTATTTCTTGAAATAGTTTGAAGAGCATTGGTATTAGTTCTTCTTTGAAAGTCTTGTAGAACTTGGCTGTAAACCCATCAGGTCCTGGACTTTACCTTGTTGGTAGCTTTTTGATGACATCTTCTATTTCTTCACTTGTAATTGATCTGTTTAAATTGTGTATAGCCTCCAGATCCAGTTTAGGCAAATCATATGACTCTAGAAATCTGTCAATGCATTCAGTATTTTCTATTTTATTAGAGTACAAGTTTTCAAAGTAATTTCTAATTATCTTCTGTATATCTGAGGTGTTTGTTGTGATATTCCCTTTTTCATCACGAATGTTAGTAATTTGAGTTTTTTCTCTTCTTCTTTTCGTTAGCATCGCTAAGGGTCTGTCAATTTTGTTTATTTTTTCAAAGAACCAACTTTTAGTTTTGTCAATTCTTTGAATTGTTTACTTAGTCTCAATTTCATTAATTTCTGCTCTGATTTTAATTATTTCCTGTCTTCTGCTGCTCTTGGTGTTGATCTGTTCTTCCTTTTCTAGTGCTTTGAGGTGTGAATATTAAGTCATTTATTTGTTGGGCTTTTTTTCCTTTTAGGGAATGAACTCAGTGCAATGAATTTTCTTCTTACTACTGCCTTCATAGTGTCCCAGAGATTTCTATACGATGTATCTATGTTCTCATTTACCTTTAGGAATTTTTTGATTTCCTCTTTGATGTCTTCTTCAACCCCTTGTTCATTCAATATCATGTTGTTTAACTTCCAGTTGATGGAGTAGTTTTTCTTATTCCTTGTTTTGTCATTGATTTCCAATTTCATCCCTTTATGGTCCAATAGCATGCAGGGTAGTATCTCTATTTTTTTATATTTGCTGAGAGTTGCCTTATGACATAATATATGGTCTATTTTGGAGAAGGAGCCATATGCTTCTGAGAAAAAAGTGTATTCTTTTACTGCTGGATGAAATATTCTATATATGTCCGTTAGGTCTAAGTTATTAATTGTTTTAAGGAGGCCTAAGTTTTCTTTGTTTAGCTTTTGTTTGGATGATCTATCTATTGGTGAGAGAGGTGTGTTGAAATCCCCTAGAATAACTGTGTTGTGGTCAATTTTACTCTTGAATTTGAGAAGAGTTTGTTTGATGAATGTAAGTGCTCCATTATTTGGGGCATATAGATTTATGATTGTTATATCCTGTTGATGAATGGTTCCCTTAAGTAGTAAGAAATATCCATCTTTGTCCCTTTTGATTAGCTTTGGCTTGAAGTCTACCTTATTTGAAATGAGAATGGAAACCCCTGCTTGCTTCCGCAGGCCATGTGAATGATAAACTTTTCCCAGCCTTTCACCTTCAGTCTATTGATATCTTTTTCTATGAGGTGTGTTTCTTGGAGACAGCAAATTGTTGGGTCATTTCTTTTAATCCATTTGGATAATCTGTGTCTTTTGAATGGAGAGTTTAGGCCATTAACATTCAGGGTTATTATTGAGATGTGATTTTTATTCCCATCCATTTTTATTTGTATTATGATCTTTAGCTTGATTTGGTTTCTCTTCTGGTTGGTATTTCCCTTAGTTTAATATCTCCCTTTGTTGATTTTCGTTCTTATTTTTCTCTTCTTCTTCATGAAAAATTTTGCCCAGGATGTTCAGAAGTGCTGGCTTTTGAGATGCGAAATCTTTTAACTTTTGCTTGTTGTGGAAGGTTTTTATTTCATCTTCTAATCTAAAGCTCAATTTTGCTGGATATAAGATTCTTGGTTGACATCCCTTTTCTTTCAGAACTTGAAATATGCTATTCCAGGATCTTCTTGCTTTTACCATCTGGGTAGAAAAGTCTGAACATAGTCTGATTGGTTTCCCCCTATATGTAAATTCAAAGACAACAATGAATCTACGTAATGATAATGCTCTTGAGAGAGCAGCATATATTTGACATAGATAAGCACAGGTTAGAAAGTTTCTAAGTTTTGGTCCAATATCTTCCTCTGTGATAGGTTCAGAAGTGATAGGTACACAATCCTAAGTAGTCAATAGAATCTCAGAAATAATCATTACCTTCTTATCTCACTCTTTATTGAGATTTAGAGTTGTACTAATAAGATGCATTTGTGTTGCAGTCTGAGATATTTAGAGGAAAACCTTCCAAGCTAAAATCTGGGGAAATCTCTCCTTAAACTAAAATCCCTGATTAATTTTGGTCTTCCCTGACTTTAACTTACATGCATAAGTAGCCATGACAGTAGGAGCAGACAATGTCTTGAGTGCCAGAGAAGTGGTTGGGGAAAGGAATAGGGTTAATGGGTCAAAGATGATAATATAATGTGGTTTATCAATCTGCCTTAAGTCACTGAACTTAAGTAGTTATGGGGTCTGAGGTGATTGATGACACCGTACTGCTTTATATGTATGCATTAAGATTTGCTGAGTTGGTCAGTATTCTGAAACAGTCTGAATATCTAGAACATCATTACAACCACAATGCCTGGTCTTGTAGGGCCTTCAATACACTAAATACATCACTGTGTCTTTTCTAGGCTACGTGTCTGGACCTAGAATATAACTGAATTTGCAGAGTCCATCTGTAGATGTTTTTAGTCTGGACAGTTTTTATTGGATTGTTTGAAGTATTGATCATACAAAGGTTTTTTTTTGTTGTTTTTTTTTTTTTTTTTTTTACATTCTTCTTGATATCTGGCTGAAATACTGTCCTTCTAGTTAAAATGAAACTGTAAAAAAGTTTGAACTTGGGAAGAGGTAGAGTAGTTTATGTATGAAAAGTAACTGAGGCAGGCTCCCAATTTTGAATGACTTCTTCTGAGCCTCCTGACCTATTCCTCCTACAAAACCATTTGACCCTTTCAATTGGCCATTCCAGCAATGCAAGAGGGATACATCTGACCTTTGTTCAGCTCACCATGTGACCCAAGGTTTGGGACAGGAAATAGGTCCATACAAATGTAAATCACAGCATGCTTCATATTATTGGTGTGGGTGATCCTTCCTTGAGCCTTTTCAAAACCCTCTTCTCTGTATCTGACCCTCTGACAACCATAATATACAGACATCACACACTTTGGCAATGCTACCATCTAACCTTCCCTTGGTACTGAAGCTGATGTGAGTCATTGAAATCAGTTAGACATAGTTTAGAAGCTAGAGGGAAGTAACCTTGGTTCTAACTCCTACATAATAATTTACTAAGTAAAGTACTTCTTTGCATTTTGACTTAATGTGAAGAAAAATATGCCATAAGCCAAGATTTTTCTTCTCTTAAGTGGGGAGAAAAGAATTTATGGTGAAATCATAGTTTGATGTCCTTTAGGTCTTTCGTATTCTTGGATATCTTGATGTTGCTGATCATTTACCAGCAAGAACATAATGAAAGTGAAACTAGTCTCTGTCTTGTTCTTAATACAAAGAACTCACCCAGGAATTTGTTCTTCAAAGAGTAAAGACCTTGGAGGAGAGCATTTAAGAATCCAGGGAAGGAGCATTCAGATATGGAAGATTCTGTAAATAGTCTGGCTTACAGAGATTTAAATTATCTGGAATATTGATGGGAGTTTGACATTAATGTCTTTGTGGTCCTTATTCTTATTGTATATGAAGAATTAAAGAGAAGCTGAAAACATGTGCTGTTTAATATTCTAAGATAGGGAGTGTTGAGAGGAACTAAGTTTTCTGATTGGTGATAACTGGAGAATGACATTTTGATGGCTTATACTTACCAACTCACAAGGTTAAAGACATTTGTATGTACACAAACTACTTGAGGCTCCATACAAGCTGAACATGAGCACCCAAAAGTGTAAAAATGAAAATAACAGGCCACTTAACAGAGATCCAATAGCTAGTGAGAAAAACAATGAGTAGAACACTTCAGGCAGGTGGCCTGTAGTGACCCTAACCCTGCTACACGAGAAATATGAAAACTTGGGACCAAATAAAAATTTGATACTTATGAAGGCACTCAGGAGATGGGAGAAGAATTCACTATATATTCAGGTACTCTACTATTTAATCTGTTTTAGGTAGTGGATCATAAACAAATGATCTTTGTCAGATCTAGGCTCAGGCAAAAAGAAGGTGATAAGTCACTTCCATCTTCTTTTTCCTCTCACAGTGACCTTAAACCATGCCACTTATTCCTGATAAATTAAGTCACAATGTATAGGAAGATCACCTGACCTATATTGACTTGCAACACATGCAAGAAAAACCAGAAATCAAAAATTAAAAATTTCTATTGTAATAAGTCTTTGAGATTTCTGAGTTTGTCAATTATCATAATGTAGCCTAGAGCTACCAGGCTGATGCTGAAATTTTCTCATTGCATTAGGACAGTGTTACTAGGCAGTCTATCTTTTTACTCCAATTCACCAGAATACCAGGTAATAACATACATAAATAGTTAAGGGACTTTAATATTTAGGAAATAATACAGATTTTCCTACTCTGGAAGTCAGGTTTCAGGGCATTGCTTCTCAAACCTTAATGAACATATGAATTATCTAGGGATTTTATTAAAACTCAGATTCCTCTTTAATACATTTTGAGTACACTTAGAGATTATTCATTTCTAGCAATCTCCCAGCAATGCTAATTGGACAACAACTGGAACAAAGTTTTTAGAAGATATATAGAAATATGTTCTGGGGTGGTCTCTCAAAAGCTTGACAAGTAGTAAAGATTTTGAATCGAACTAATAGAAGTCATCAGGTCGTAAAACTTGTACTGATAACACTGAAATTAATCTATTTGTGGATGATTGCTCTCATTGTGGAGGCAATCAATCATTTCCTCTTCTCTTTCTCCTCTCTCTCTTTAAACAACAAACAAACAAGCAAACAAACAAACAAAAAACTTCTTTGGTGGTATAATGTCAGGAGAACCATATAGCATTGCCTGGTGTCTGAGTGAACTTGGAACACAGCATGCCTCTCAGCTTGGCCCATCTACATCCTGTTCATAATGCAGTAACAGCACAGGTCCTGAGAAGTTCTCCAGGGAAACACACATTGAGTAAAATATTTGACCTCAAGTATTCATAGTTTCTAGAAATTCTTGGAATCTATTTCAGGATACTCAGTTGTTCAGTTACAGACAAAGAAATGATGTTAAGTCTGTATGAATGTCCCCCAAATACGGGAAATCAGAAACTCCATCAATTGTCATCATGTCCTAGCCCAAAGAACTACCACTGCTGCCCCAACACCACTGTATCTGCCACTTGATACTTTCATTTACTCCTTTGCTTGGAAGCTGTTTTATTTCTAAAATACATCCTTATTTGGAAGTAATTAGTCTTTTATTTATTTATTTATTTTTAGGTGAAACAACTTTTACTCTACTTATTCAACATTTGTTTGTTAGTCCTAACTTACAAAACATTAATACCTTTTTTTAGCTACAATGAATCAGGACTAAGTATTTTGTGCCATTAGGAGAAGGTTTGACTCTTTTAGGTCTGTAGTCTGAACTTGGAGTGTAAAAAATCACTTTTAAGTTTCTTGCTTTATAGGGAACTGCACAGAAATTAATCTTCCAAAAAAGACTTCAACAAAGAAGCATTCAAACTCTTTTCCTTTTTGAAAATTCTTTTCCCTTGTCATCCCGTGTCTTCTCAAGGGGTTTAAAACATTTTGACATATTCTTGCAAACCCAGACTCATTACGGTCTACTGGTATTCACCAAGTTACCAGTGACTTTTGAGGGTTCACACTCATTTTTATGTATTAGATCTCTCTCAGGTCATGGCTATTTTTTTAAAATTAGTTAGCTCCAATTATAGGGTTTTTAATCTGTCTGAGTTGTCATTATCTGATGCATGAAAATTTTAATAATCCTGGAAATTTCCCATATACATGCCAGGTATGAATTTTCAGTCATCATATCTGAGTTCAGAAATGTCACATTGGTTTATTTTTTTCCCCAAATCAAATTAAATCTGACTGTGAAATTACACTTATCAGTATGGTGAGAATTTCAAACTTGAACTTGGAGTGGTCTCTCCTTCTTATATAGAAATTCAAAAGACTAACAATGTGACAAAAAAATCATTAATTTTTAGCTCCTCATAAGTGACATGGTTATTTTTTAAGACCATGCAATACATTTCACAGAGAAAGCTTCAAAATGCCCATGCCAATCTTGGGCATGGATATTCTTGATTAAATTTGAAGGCTTGGTACATTCAAGTAGACAGAAATTTCTCTCTGGCTAAGTGATCCCATCTAAGTTCTATGAGGAATGATGGTGGTATGTTTTATTAGAAATTCTAACCCTCAAAATACATGTTTCCTTTCTGTTTTGAAGCAATGTTTTCTTTAAGGTGAAGAGGAGTCACTGTAGCCTCAGCAGCCTTTGCCCTTATCTGTTCAAGGACTTCCCTTTATCTTTTCTCTCCCTAATATGAGAAAGAAGTCAAGAGAGTTAACAGGTGATGATGGGATTATGGTGCAGGAAGGAGGGATTTGCTTTTTTAGGAGCCTGGTCTTATATCTGCAAAGGCAGCATATGATGGGTGAGAATGGTGGTAGGAGGGTGCTGGGACATTGTGTGTATAAGTGCTTCAGTGAAATTTCTCAGTGGAATTGAAATCAAAAGCTATTGCTGAGATTTGGATGGAAGAAAAAACATTATGATGTGATGAGAGAAAAGAAGGTTATAAATATTCATCTAGATGGATGCGATAGTACCTGAACAAGCACTACAAAAGGTTTTCGTGGCATCACTGAGGTATATGCTGTGGGTCCAAAGTGAGTCCAGTTATTGTTATTGTAACTTTTTACTATCAACATTCAATTTCAAAGAAGAGATGCTAAGAATGCAGAGAGATAGATACAGGATGCAGAGCACGATGAGAGAAGCAAGGGACTCAAAAATGCAGTTACTGTAGTTGCAGTGATAGAATTCTCCAAGAAACAGAACCAATAGTGTGTGTGTGTGTGTGTGTGTGTGTGTGTGTGTGTGTGTGTGTGTGTATGGTGTGCAGAGGGAGGGAGTGGGAGGAGGTAGGGAGGAGAGAGATGAATGAAAGAACTAAGGAAGCAAGGGAGAGAGAAAGAGACTTGTAAAAAATTGGCTCATATGATTATTGGAGACTGGAAAGTCCCAAGATCTGCAGGGTGAATCAGCAAGCAGGAGATCCAGGAAAGCCGGTTTTTCATTTTGAGTCTGAAGACAGTGAAAAAACTGATGTCCCAGTTTTGGGACAGGAAGGCTTCTGGACAGGAAGAATTCTTTCTATTCAGGCTTTGACTGAATTGGGTTGAGACTCACCCACTTTAGGGAGGGCAGTTGGCTTTACCAGTGCATCATCCTTAAGGACAAAGGGGAAGGAAAAACACTATGTCCCTAAATGCCCCTTTCTGTTCTCAAAAAGCTAGCCAAGTGGAGGGAACAATGAGAGCATGTCTCGGCCGGAATGTCCAGACACATATCAACTTGACAGACATTGGATTCCTCTCATGTATTCTGGGAGTTAGGACAAGTTAGTTTATCTGTAGAAAGTTTCTTGAATGTGCACTTATACAGATGCTCCTTGGGATGCTGATCATTCAAGGAACAAAGAAAAATAAGCAAGTTAACCATATTACTCCTTCTGTAGCCTAATTTATATAATTAAATCTCTCCTTGCAGCTCAGAGCACAATAAAGAGAGAAGTGTTTATCTAGACCGACACCCTAGAGAAGGCATCATGAGGAATAGGAGGTACAACTCACTGGCAAAACACTGGAGGCACTGTGTAGAGCAGAGACACACCTGTCTAGCCCATTGCCACTGGACCTGCCCTGCAAGCATTTTTCAATGAACCTTGTGTTGTATATTCCATCACCCTCAATTTACCAATTTGAATGTTAATCTTATCCAAAATCACACTCATAGAACCTGGGCACCCCATGTATGACCTGTTCATACAAAACTAGCCATACTGACCGTGAAATGTAGAATAGATACTGTGAAAGGAGTAATCAAGTCAAAGGCAGAATAGCTATAGGAAAATATGATGGTCAAATTGGATGCATAACATTGATATATAGAGGATTGCTGTGGTTGATAATGATGGGATTCAACAATGACAACTGGATTCAACTAAAACAAACTATACAAATAATTATTTATGTAGCACTACATTGTCCAATATGATAGCTACTAGTCACATGTGGATATTTCAAATTAAATTTGAAATAAGAAAGTAAAATGAACACTTTGTGAACTTAATCCACTAAAGTCTAATGTTTATTTGTATGAGTTTTCTACTTCATAGATTTTGCTCCATATTGTGCTTTGGGAGATCATTTTTACATAATGTGACATACATTTGAAATGGCAATAATAGAAAGCAAATATCTCTTAGTATATAAAACAAACAGAACTTTATTCCATTTTTAACCTCCTACATGTATTTTTTCCATGTTGAGTTAATTTAGAATCATCTTATAGAGAAAGGATTAATTTTTTTATAAACAGAGTTTTTCTTTTTTAAATTTTTTATTATTCTAATTTGTTATGCACATTTGTAGAGTACATTTCATTTCATATTACATACAAAGAGCACAATTTTTCAAGTTGCTGGTTTTATATAAAGTATTTTTACAACAATTGTGTATTCATACACGTATTTAGGGTAATCATGGATAACTCAGTCTGCCATTATTCCTATCCCCTTGTCCCCTCCGCTCTCTCCCCCATCTTTGTTTTATTTAAAGCTCTTTCATTCCTCTCATTCCCTCTTTCTTGCATTTATAAATTAGTATCTTCATATCAAAGAGATCATTTGACCTTTGGTTTTTTGGGATTGGCTAACTTCACTTAGCATAATTTTCTCCAACTTCATCCATTTACCTGCAAATGCCATGATTTTATTCTCTTTTAGTGCTGAGTAGGGTTCCATTGTGCATATATACCAAAGTTTCCCTATCCATTCATTTGCTATTGGGCATTGGGGTTGGTTCCACAATCTAGCTATTGTGAATTGTGCTGCTATAAACATTGATGTGGCTGTGTCCCTGTAGTAAGCTGTTTTTAAGTCCTTTGGGAATAGGCCAAGGAGTGGGATAGCTGGGTCAAATGGTGCTTCCATTCCCAGTTTTCTGAGGAATCTCCATACTAATTTCCAGATTGGCTTCACCAATTTGCAGTTCTACCAGCAATGTATGAGTGTGCCCACATACTCACCAGCATTTATTGTTTTTTTTTTTTTTTTTTTTTTGATAGCTGCCAATCTGACTGGAGTAAGATGAAATCTTAGAGTGGTTTTGATTTGCATTTCTCTAATCACTAGAGATGTTGAACATTTTTTTCATATTTTTGTTGATTGATTGTATATCATCTTCTGAGAAGTGTCTGTTTAGTTCCTTAGCCCATTTATTGATTGGGTTATTTGTTTTTTTGGTGTTAAGGCTTTTAAGAGCTTTATAAATCCTTGAGGTTAGTGTTCTATCTGATGTGCTTGTGGTAAATATTTCCTCCCATTCTGTAGGTCCTCTATTCACCTCACTGATTGTTTCTTTTGCTGAGAAGAAACTTTTTAGTTTGAATCCATTCATCCCATTTATTGATTCTCATTTTTAGTTCTTGCGCTATAGGGGTCTTATTGAGGAGGTTGGAGCCTAAACCAACATGATGGAGATTTGGGCCTACTTTTTCTTCTATTAGGTGCAAAGTCTCTGGTTTAATTCCTAGGTCCTTGATCCACTTTGAGTTAAGTTTTGTGCATGGTGAGAGAAAGAGATTTAATTTCATTTTATTACATGAGGATTTCCAGTTTTCCCAACACCATTTGTTGAAGAGGTTGTCTTTTCTCCAGTGAATATTTTTGGCACCTTTGTCTAATATAAGATAACTGTAGGTGTGTGGGTTCATCTCTGAGTCTTCTATTCTGTACCATTGGTCAACTGGTCTATTTTGATACCAATACCATGCTGTTTTTGTTACTATTGCTTTGTAGTACAATCATTCTTCTTGCTAAGAATCACTTGGGCTATTCTGGGTCTCTTATTTTTCCAGATGAATTTCATGATTGCTTTTTCTATTTCTATGAGGAATGATATTGGGATTTTGATTGGTATTGCATTGAATCTGTATGGTGCTTTTGGGAGAATGGTAATTTTGACAATATTAGTTCTACCTATCCATGAACAAGGTAGATCTTTCCATCTTCTAAGATCTTCATTAATTTCCTTCTTTAGTGTGCTGTAGTTTTCATTGTAGAGGACTTTCACTTCTTTTGTTAAGTTGATTCCCAAATATTTTATTTTTTTGAGGATGTAGTAAATGGGGTGGATTTCCTAGTTTCTCTTTCTGAGGATTTTTCACTGATGTACAGAAATGCCTTTGATTTATGGGTATTGATTTTATATCCATTACGTTGCTGAATTCGTTTATTAGATTTAGAATATTTTTGGTGGAATTTTTTGGATCTCCTCTGTATAGAATCATACAGGCTGCAAATAGTGATAATTTGAGTTCTTCTTTTCCTACCCATATCCCTTTAATTTCTTTCATCTGTCTATTGCTCTGGCTAGGGTTTCAAGAACTATGTTAAATAGGAATGGTGAAAAGAGGGCATCCCTGTCTTGTTCCAGTTTTTAGGGGGAATGCTTTCAATTTTTCTCCATTTAGGATGATGTTGGCCTGGGGCTTAGCATAGATGGCCTTTATGATGTTGAGGTATGTTCCTGTTATCCCTATTTTTTCTAGCATTTTGAACATGAAGGAGTGCTGTATTTTGTCAAATGCTTTCTCTGCATCTATTGAGATGATCATATGATTTTTATCTTTATATCTATTGATGTGATGAATTACATTTATTGATTTCCTTATGTTGAACCAACCTTGCATCCCTGGAATGAAGCCCACTTGATCATGATGCACTATCTTCTTGATGTGTTTTTGTATTCGATTTGCCAGATTTTTAATGAGAATTTTTTCATCTATATTTATTAGAGATATTGGTCTGAAGTTTTCTTTCTTTGATTTGTCTCTGTCTGGTTTTGGAATCAGGGTGATATTGGTCTCATAGAATGAGTCTGGGAGTGTTCTCTCTTTTTCTATTTCATGAAATAGTTTGAGAAGCATTTGTGTTAATTCTTCTTTAAAGGTTTTGTAGAACTCAGCTGTGTATCCATCTGGTCTTGAGCTTTTCTTGGTTGGTAAGTTTTTTATGGCATCCTCTATTTCTTTGCTTGAAATTGACCTATTTAAATTGTGAATGGCATCTTGATTTAGTTTGGGCATATCATATGTCTCTAGAAATTTGTTGATGCCTTCATTATTTTCTATTTTATTGGAGTATAAATTTTCAAAATAATTTCTAATTATATTCTGTATTTCTGTAGTGTCCGTCGTGATATTTCCTTTTTCATCATAGATATTGGTAATTTGTGTTTTCTCTCTTCTTTTCTTGGTTAGCATAGCTAAAGGTCTATCAATTTTATCTATTTTTTTCAAAGAACCAACTTTTTGTTCTGTCAATTTTTACAATTGTTTTTTTTAATTTCAATTTCATTAATTTCAGCTCTGATTTTAATTATTTCCTGTCTTCTACTTCTTTTGGGGTTGATTTGTTCTTCTTTTTCTAGGGCTTTGAGATGTAATGTTAGTTCATTTATTTGTTGACTTTTTGTTTTTTGAAGGAATGAGCTCCATGCAATAAACTTTCTTCTTAGTACTGCCTTCAGGGTGTCCCAGAGATTTCAGTATGTTGTATTGTTGTTCTCATTTACCTCTAAGAATTTCTTGATCTCCTTCTTGATGTCTTCTGCAACCCATTGATCATTCAATAGCATATTATTTAGCCTCCAGGTGTTAGTGTAGCTTTTCTTTCTTTTTTTATCATTGATTTCTAATTCCATTCCATTATGATTTGATAGAATGTAGGGTAGTATTCCTACTTTTTTATATTTGCTTAGAGTTGCTTTATGGCATAATATATGGTCTATTTTTTAGAAGAATCCATGTGCTGTTGAGAAGAAAGTATATTGGCTCATTGATGGGTGATATACTCTATATATGTCAGTTAAGTCTAAATTATTAATTGTATTGTTGAGTTCTATAGTTTCTTTGTTTAACTTTTGTTTGGAAGATTTATCCAGTAGTGAAATAGGTGTGTTAAAATCACCTAGAATTATCATGTTGTGGTCTATTTGATTCTTGAACTTGAGAAGAGTTTGATTGATGAATGTAGATGCTCCATTCTTTGGGGCATATATATTTATAACAGTTATACCTTTTTGATCTATGATTCCCTAAGCAGTATGAAATGTCCATCTTTATCTCTTTTGTCAACTTTGGCTTAAAGTCTACTTTATTTGATATGAGGATGGAGACCCCCTGCTTGCTTACGTAGACCATGTAAGTGATATATTTTACCCAATCCTTTCACCTTCAGTCTATGGGCATCTTTTCCTATGAGATGTGTCTCTTGAAGGCAACAAATTGTTGGGTCTGTTTTTTTTTTTTTTTTTTTTAAATCCAATCTATTAGCCTATGTCTTTTAATTGGTGATTTTAGGCCATTAACATTCAGGGTTATTATTGAGACATAATTTGTATTACCAGCCATTTTTATTTTTTTATTTAGTTTGACTTGGTTTTTCCTTTGGTTGGTTTTTTCCCTTTATTGTAGTTCTTCCCTTTGCAGATTTTAATTATTATTTTTCATTTCCTCCTCGTGGGATACTTTACCAAGAATGTTCTATAGAGCAGGCTTTCTTGTTGTAAATTCTTTTAGCTTTTGTTTATCATGGAAGGATTTTATTTCATCCTCAAATCTAAAGCTTAATTTTGCTGGATATAAAATTCTTGATTGGCATCCCTTATCCTTTAGAGCCTGGTGTATGTTGTTTCAGGATCTCCTGGCTTTGAGGGTCTGGATTGAAAAATATGCTGAGATGCAAATTGGTTTGACTTTTCTCTCTTGCAGCCTTTAAAATTCTATCTTTATTTTGTATGCTAGGCGTTTTCATTACAATGTGCCTTGGTGTGGACCTGTTGTAATTTTGTACATTTGGCGTCCTATAGGCCTCTTGTATTTGATTTTAAAATTCATTCTTACTGCTTGGGAAATTTTCTAATATTATTTCATTGAAGAGATTGTGCATTCCTTTGGTTTCAATCTCTGCACCTTCCTCTATTCCAATAAATCTTAAATTTGGTCTTTTGATAGTATCCCGTAGTTCTTGAATATTCTGTTCATGGTTTCTTACCATCTTCACTGTGAGGTCAACTTGATTTTTAAGATTATATATTTTGTCCTCATTGTCTAAGGTTCTATCTTCCAAATGGTCCAATCTGTTGGTGATGCTTTCTTTTGAATTTTTTAAATGGCTTACTGTTTCTTTCATTTCAAGGATTTCTGTTTTTTTTTTTTTTTTTTTTTTTTTTTTCCTCAAAGTCTCTATCTCTTTCTTGAAGTAATCTTTTGCTACCTGTATTTGTTCTCTTATCTCTTTGTTGGTGTGATCAATGGTTGCCTTTATTTGATCTCTTATGTCTTTGTTGGAGAGATCAATTTTTGTCTGTATCTGTTCACTTAGGTCGTCTTCTAAATCCCTTATCATTTTAATTATGTATATCTGGAACTCCTTCTCTGACATTTCACCTACTGTGCTTTCTACGGTTTCTATTGTTGTAGTACCTTGGTTTATTTGGGGCATTTTCCTCTCTTGTTTTCTCATGATGTCTATGTATTTTCCTCTCTTGCAAGGTAAGCCTGAGGTATTACAGCTTCTGCCCTTTTGTCTTATAAGGTCCCTCCAGGTTACCCAGAACCTCAATTTTTAGGGAAATATCAATATTAGATCTTTCAATGTACCCAATGTATGTCCATATATCAGTTAGTTTCTATTTTTATATTTACAGTTTTGTCGCTATAAACAGAAATGATGAGATGAGTTATCTTATACCATATAGTCTCTATGTTTGCATGGTGGTTTATAGTATCTAATGATAGAAGGGGGTACTTAGAGGTTGGCTTAAACGTTTATGAAGTAAGATGTGAGAAAATAGAGGTATTAGATTATTTGACTAGTGAGAGTATAATCATTAGAATTTGGCTGTTAGTAGAAGAAGCCAGAGATAGACAATCCCGTGTAAGATTCCCTGTTAGTTTACAACTTCATAACTGGTTGCACCTTCTGGTACATCCTGGTCTCTAGGGACCTTAGTGAGGTCTTACCTGGACCTTTTTGTTGTTCCTTGGTAGTAGCGTAGCTAACTCAGTTTTGTGGCAGTGGTAGCCTCAGGCCTATAATTATATTGGTGTTGGGTTGAGTAGCTACGGGATCTCAGTTCAGTGTGTCTCGTGGGTTGCCTCTCAGATCTGCGGGCGTGAAGCCGGCCTCTCTCTCCAGATCACCTCCTGGCTGTACTGTGATGGGACAGGCAGTCTTGCTTTCTTCTCCCCACTCTCCTCCTCCTGGGTCTTCTCCCACTCTAGTTGTTTCAGTGGGGTTGGGCAGGTGGTCAGCAGGGCCCTTCCACAGGGTGGAGCCTACAGTTCCTGGTCCTGGTGATGGCCAGGGCCAGTGGTCGAGCGGGCTGGTGGTTGGGTCACTCCTTCTGGCGGGTAACAAAGAGTTTTTCTTTGGTTACTTTTCAGAGAGAACTTTTCACACCAGAATAGTACTAATAGACTCCCCAAAATTTCCCTGATCTTCAAGAGGCTGCCATAAGAATGGAGCTAAAATGAATAATAAGTGTACAATTGCCATAAACAACCAACTTTTTCTTATCATACACCATTCAGAAAAATATCAGCTTTTTATTTTCTAAGTAAAATATCATACTCATTTTTATTTCTATATTTTCAGACTATACCAGAATGTATGATGACTTTGTCAAAAAATTTATTTTATTTTGTGTATTTCTGAAAAAAATTAAAGCAAAAATGCTAATCATCCCAACTTTGTCTTTTCATTCCTTCTAATTTACTAACTTTTCTATAAATTCTAAGCTGTGTTTCAACTGTTAATGATAATTTGAAAATTATTGAGGATAAGTATTTCAAACCTCTTTTAATTCCTTATTTAATGATGACAGAATAAATTCTTTGAAGATGGAAAACACCTGCCCTAGAAACGGATGTAGAATGCTCAAAGAGACTGGAGAATTGATTGTGCTGCAATGTCAGTGAGAGGATGTTCAATGTATAGGAAGATAATAGATGATTTTTAAATTTATGATTAAACCACATTCTGATCAGAAAACTAGTATGTATTTTATATCCTTACAAAATATACATTTAAAATATGGTTTCTTTTTGTCATCAAAATTCATCTTCTTATTTATCTGGCTTTAGTTCTAGAAAAGATTGCTCTGTTCAAACATAAGTATAATTTGCCTATAAGGTTATTTATTCATCTTGATCTCTCTAATAGGTAATACAAATTTTAAAATGCTAATGTTCACATACATGATGTAAAGTGTAAATAATTTTGGTACTGTTTAAAAATTGTTTTATGTATAACAGTGACCGTATTATTTGCTATATATCTACCATTTAATATTTCTTAATTTGCTTTCCCTCACTTTTTGGGTTCAACTTATCTGAGTTTCATTAACTTTATGAGTTCCACTGTTAAAGTCTTCCACATATAAATGATTGTGTCTCATATAACAAGGTATGGAACTATTACTGCTATGGTCAGTTATTCTAAATAGATCATATTTGACTTTCTATTTAGATTATGCAGTATTGTTTTCTCAAATTAGCTTTGGAAAACAGTCTGAAAGAATGGAAAAGTATTCTTCAATTTGGAAAACAATTATTCTGTCTTGCTCTAAGGACTCAGTGTCAGGTGTATGACTTGGTTTTAATAAGGATATATGCTAGCCCCAATATCCAATCTCTGTTTTGGTAACTATCCAAGGTGGCAACTGTGGCCATTTATCCCAAAGGGTGTATTTGATAAAATTCAGAACCAGATTGATTAGAGGTCAGGGTTTATGATGGCCTGTCCATTTGAACCTCTTTTGTCAGGAGAGGAATATTCACTCAACCTAAGGAAACATTTAACTTGTCCAAGTCTAGAATGACAGAAGAGGAAAAGGCAGGACACTTAATTCTCTTCCATCATGAATACTTCTTCATACATAAAGTCTTCCCTGTGTGGTTTATTTTAACTAGTTTTATTTTTGGTGCCATCCAACATTTCTTAGACCAAGGCTCTGGCTCTTTTGATACTCCACCAGGTATAAATTCCTACTGAACCTCTTTCCATGGTAAAGCATTTCTCAGCCTTCCATGTGCCTTTTATACAGCATAAGAGTCTCCTGCCACCTCAAGGATCTCTTACACAGTTGGGGCGAGCTAGAGACTCCTTTAATATTAGCAGGGGATGAATGAAGCTGGGCACAAACTTGGACAGTGATTTGGTTATTATTAACTGATTTTCCACTCCATCCTCTCTAGGCAGGCCAAGTGCTGGTTTTGTTGACCCCCTTTCTCTGCAAGGTGGATGGATTCCTGTCCTCAGCATGAGTATGACAGCTTGACCTCTGGTGTCTGCATCCCTTGTGCTGACCATATGTTTCTCTATACCATTTTCCTGTCCTGACTTCTATAACCTCACATTCTGTGGACCTACAGGGAAATCTGTTAATTTCTGTCCTTGGAAATAACTAATTTCCCATGTCACCGCTTGGCATATGTCAACATTTCCTCTTGATGAACTATCTGCTTTCACACTGAACTTTCCCAGCTGTTGGCTTGCTCTCTTCCCCAGGATTTGTCTCTGGGGGGTGTTCTCATTCATCCTACTAAGGGGAAAAGTTATCTAACCTTTTCTGATTCTGTATTAAAATAACATACTGTTCTAGAGGAATGCAGTGCTTTGAAGATAGTGTCATGACACTACTTCCTAAGTCAAAACCCTGCAAAAGTGAATACATCACAAATGACCTAGTCTTCAAGGTACTCTGCAAAATTTAGAACATTTGCCTTTCTGCCTTTATTTTTCATTATAATGTTTATTTCCTATCAACTTTTATATGCTATTGACTTTATGTAACATATTCTTTCTTTATGTCCTTTCCCTAGTCAACACCTTTCCAGAAAGAAGTGATCATTCAAGGTCAATTCAAATGACACCGCATCTTCAAAATTTTTCTTGATCCACTATTTGCGAGGATATTTTCTTTCTTATAAATCCAAGTAATATTCTAAAATCCTCTTGTGGGAACATAAATGTTGAACCATAATTCTGTATTTATGTATTTGTATTTCTTGCTAGAAATTGATCTATACCTAATTCATTAATATATCTAAGTTCACTATACAAATTGGTACTCAATAAACATTTGCTGACTGTATACATTTTCCCAGTTTATTTATTTTCAAATTGAGTTTACTATCCAACATGCTTTCAAAATTAGCTTGACTGAGTCTATGTCAGGCTCAACCTAAGTTTTTGTCTTGAACCACTTCAATACAAGAGGTATTTACATCAAATAATTTGTCATTTTAAATTATAAACTTTTAATTCTGTTTAATCTTTAATTTACAAAATAGTTGCTAATATTTCATGTAGAATTGTATATTTTTGCCCCATTTCAATTTATGCTACTGTACTTTATCAAAACTCAGAACCCAAAGTTTTTATATTACTACAAATTAATCTTCAGGTTTTATTTAGATTTTACCAACGTTTTTATTACTGCTCCCCACCCCAAGGTTGGTGCAGGATACTTCTGACTTTTGGAATTCTATTTAAATAAGAGCCAACATTAAATAAGAGCCCATTAAGTATATTATGTCTTCAGAATTACTGAGGACTGGGTAACATGCATAAGAGAAATTGGGTTAGCAGTATACCATGCTTATATTTCTTAGTTTCTATGGATAGGTTACTTGTAGAATACAGCATTGAAACTCAAATAACTAAGACATTTTTACTTATTCATTTGAATATGAATTGTCTATGTTCTCAAATATACATGAAATTGAGTTCCTGTCAGAGTACCATAGCTCCTTTTATTTTCATTTTCATTTTAACCAAGAATAATAATAATAGTGAATCTCTATTGTGCACTTTTTTTTTTTTTTTGGTTCTGGGGATCTAACCCAGGGCCTTGTGCATGCAAGGCAAGCACTCTGCCAACTGAGATATATCCCCAGCCCTCTATTGTGCACTTTTTAAGTGCACCCTCTGTAGGCACTAAGGACAAGTTTGAACTTCGGCCATAATATCAAGTGTGCAAGAAACATGTCTTTAGTTCCCACAATTAATATTATGTTGCTCTTCAGTCTCCATTCTATTGACCTGGCATGGATTCTAAGACTAAAATTTATAGTTTTTTATTCTTCTAAAATTGTGTAAGAATTCTGGGATCTTGCACATTGGGGAAGGGGAGGCCTTTGGTCATCAGTGCTGTCTCTCACAGATTCCTGCTGAGATATCCATTGTTTCTGATTATGTGACCCTTTCTTACCTAGAGTCTTTCTGCTACTTTTCCATAACGATTAAGCCAGAAATCTTTTGGAAAACTGCTACCCCTATATGCAGGGTTTTGTCCCCTGAAGTACATCACAGGGTATTGCAAACCCCTGAGGTCCATCTAGTATTCACAGATCTCCCTCTCCACCTGCTGCCAAGGGAAAACATGTTACTGTTAGTTGGGAGAAAACTTTTCTCTGGTTAGTCCTTTGTCAACATTCCTTTTCTTCCCTTTCTACTTTCCACGTTCTGAAAAATCTTAAGAACTGCAACCTCTTTCCCCACACCCTACATCACATATCTTCCTGAAATAATGAATCACCCATCCTATTGTTGCTGGTATGAATGGGGAGCAGTGGCTACACTTACTCAAAAGAGTACAACAAAGTGGGTAATTTTTCTCATATTAAAAAACAAAACAACAACAAAAATACTTCTGATAAAAAACCTAATATATTTATGCATTAAACAAATGGTATACTAAAAGTAAGTAGTCCTAGCAAGCTGGTTGACTCAACTTGTCAGTAAGTTGAACTCACTCAACTTGTCACTATGTTTGAGTAATAGTTGACATCACATGTAGCACATACACTTTAACAACAAGTTACAAAAGAAATCTAGAGAAAAATTAGCTTCCAAAGCACGGGGTCATAGACTACACTTGATTTTGGCATTCTTTGTAGAACACATGCATTCCCTTGAACAGAATGTGGTAACAGATGCCTTTACTTACTTCTAGTGGGAATTGATAACTTCAATTCATAAATACAAGGCTACTTGTCAGTAGACCTCATGATACTTTATGTTTCCTCACTTGGATTCTTAAAATGATCAGACTGTGTCATCTTGTTTTATTACCTTGCACATCATGCACCACACTGTCCAATAAGCTGGGAGAGAAGCTGATGTGTATATGTGTGTATTTGTGTCTGTGTTTGTGTATATAAAATATATACATATATATATATAAAACTATATATATTTATGTATCTATTCCTATGTACATATGCATGCATATATGTGCATATATGGAAACTTCATATATTTATGTGTATATACATATATATGTGCTACATATATTTATTGATAAATGACATATATAATACAGATGAATTTAAGGACTAAGACACATGTGACAGAAAGGTAAATCAATTTGTAAGTTTACTTCTGAATATTTGCAGATATCTTCATTGTTTCCTCTGATGATATTTTGTATCTAGTGTCTTCTGCCCCTATTTCAATTGTAAATATTTCTATAATAATTGCAGTTCATTTAATTTTCTTCAAATGTATTATACTATATGCTGTTTTTTTCCACTTTTTTTTTAGTTTGTGCACATTTAATCAGACATTGGGCAAACATTTACCTTTGTAAAGCAAAAAACAGTGTCTTAAACAAAAGGCAATGTTAAAAAAGTATTTTGCCATGGACAATGACAGTGATTTTAAATTCCAGAAATTTTCATGTTTTCATGATAGCCAATATATACAACCAACCAAAGTATCTGCAAATGATTGAATTAAAAATTATATATATGTGTATATGTATATATGTATATGTATGTGTGTATATATATATATACATACATATATATATATATATATATATATATATAAAAATAGAATATTATTTAGTCATGAAAGAAAACCTGCCCTTTGTGACAGCATACATAAACCTGGAAAAAACTTATGGCAAGTGAAATAAGCCAGATGCAGAAAGAATAATACTGTGTGATTTTACTTATATTGGAATCCAAAAATGCTAGAATCACAGAAAGAAGTTATAATGATGGCTGCTGGGGTCTGGAGTGTGGGAAAAATGGGGAGATATTTGTCAAAGTATACAATTTTTCAATTACATAATGACTAAATTCTAGGGATTGAATGTATAGTGTGGTGATCCTCGTAAATAATATTGTACTGTATACTTGAAATTTGCTAAGATAGTGTATAGTGACTGTTCTTACTAATCACACAAAAATGATAACTATATGAATTAATGGATGTGTATATTAACTTGATTAATCATATTGCTCTACCTCTCCATATATATACCTTGCTTTCCTTAAATACATGTAAGTTTTTTTTTTTTTCAATTTTGCAATTGAAATAAATATATATATATACCACTTTTTATTTTGGGATCACAAAAAATATTTTTTAAAGAAAAAAATCATGTAATCATAAGATAAGCTTTCAAGTTGTGTACATTCATAAAAGTTACTCTTATCTAAATCTTTTCAATGTATTTGTTATAGTGTAGATCTTAGGTGTCCTCCAAAAACTCATGTATAAAAGATAATGTGAAGGTTTTAGATATGAAATGATTGAGTTATGAGGGCCTTTACCTAATCAGTGTGTTAATCCCTTTTTAGAGATTAATTGAGTGTTGTCTGTAAACAGCTTGGGGAGGTGGGTCATTGTGAGTGTGCCTTTGGGGATTATATTCTGTGAGCTGAGTTTATTCTCTCTCTGCTTTCTGCAGTTAAGTCTTGAGCTACTTTCTTCCACCACACTCTTCTGTCATGTTCTGCCTTACCTGGGGCCCCAAATGGAGTGTATGAACTAAGACCTCTGAAAACATGAGCATCAAAATAAATTATTCTTCCTCTAATTGTTCTTGTCAAGTCTTGGTCACAGCAGCAAAAAAGCTTATTAAAACAGAAATTGGTACCAAGAGTGGGGTCATTGCTATAATTAAATCGATCATGTAGTTCAGAAGTTTGTGGAGCTTTTTGGAATTTGTGAGATGAATTTTGGAAAGTTTAGTGATACAAATTGAAAAAGTTTTAGTATTTTGTAAATATATCTTAATGAGCAATTCTGGTCTTCAGAATGCTGTGGATGGTAAAAATAGGCCTTGTAAGGTTTCAGAAGAGAAGGAGGATTCTATTGGATATCGTACTATAGGACATTCATATTACATTCTGGCTAAGAAATTGTCTTCATTTTGCCTGTGTCCTAAGACTTTCTGTGAGGCCAATTTGAAAGTGATGGACGTCTTAATATGGCAGAAGAAATTGCTAAGCAACATAGTATTCAGGCAGTGGCATGGATATTAATGGCAGATTTTAAGCAAGTTTATTGTGATAATTGGCAGCAGAAAGATTTGAAAACTTTGCAGTTTGGCCAGAAAACTGTGAGTAAAACTGGGGCTAAACAATATGTGGTTGTTAAAGACATCACAGTCACTAAAGAAACGCTAAAGACTTTGCCCAGAAAACAATAGGAGAGATGACTTTTGGGTATATCAGAAATTGGTAAGACCATACCCATCTCAGGCTTAAGGATATAAAAAAAATAAATTCCTTTGAGCAGAGACCAGGGGGCACCTTACGTACACCAGAGTGTCTAGGAAGTTTTTTCAACATGCTCAGCCACCCAAGAACTTAGCTCTGGAGGCTTGGCTAGTGCTTGTGATGGCAGCAGACCTTGGTATCAACCACATAGTCCTTGTTCTGCAGGAATGCAGAATGCTAGAGTTAGGGGGTCATGGAAGCTTCCACTAAGATTTCAAAGGAAGTCCTGAGAGACCAGGAAAATTGCAGCAGTGTCTAAGTTCCTGCAGGCAGCCCCTGCAAGTGTGATGTGTAGATATGTGAAATGGAAACCAAAACTGTAGTTGAGGTCCCTGAGATTAAGAAATGCCAGCAATGTGGGATGTCTGTCAAGGAATGCTGCAGGAATTGAGCAGAGACAAGCCAACAGAGAGCCCATATGTGCTGCAATCAGCAAAGTCACAGGGGCAGATTTGCACAAACCTTATGAACAGAAGATCATGATGCTATGTGCTTCAGATGATGGACATGGAATTGCATGATTTGTTTGCCCAGTTGAATTTTGGTATTGCTTTGGTCCCATCCCTTCTTTCTATGCCTTATTTCTTCAAACAGAAGTGTATACTGTGTGCCTTTATATAGTGAATATATATATACCTTGCTTTTGATTTTTATAGGTGTTCACACTGAGAGTTTGCCTTAAGTCTGAGAGGGGACTTTGAAATTGGAATTTTGATAATCCTGAAACTATTGAGACTTTGGGTACTCTTGAAAATGGACTAAATATATTTTACATTGTGAGACAGAAATGAGATTTTGGGGGCCAGAAGTAGGATGCTATGCTTTACGTATCAGGTGTCCTCTAAAAGCTCAAGTGTGAAACAATGCAAGAGAGTTTAGAGGTAAAATGACTGGATTATGAGAGACTTAACCTAAACAATATGTTAATGCAGTGTCTTGAGCTGCTTTCTTCCACCATACTCCCCTACCATGATGTTCTGCCTCACCTCAGGCCAGAAAGAATGGAGTCAACTGCCTAAATGCTAAGACCTCTGAAACTGTGAGCTCCCAAATAAACTTTCCCTATTCTAATTGTTCTTGTTGGGGCTTTTGGTCACCGTGGCAAATAAGCTGACCCAAATAATACTTCTTTTTAAAAAATGTATTTTGACCTAATTTCAGCTATTCTACAGATCTGAAATTTATGATATAAATTATTTTCAAATCAAATGAGTATATAGGTTCATATGCTTTTTGAAAAACAATTTCATTAATTTTTGTGGATATTAAACTTGGGGGAATTTATGCTAAATTCTCTATAATCAGTTTTGAATATTTTCTTTGTTCATTATTTATTTTAGCTATTCCTTAGAAAAGATATGAAATTTCTGAAATAAAATGTTATAGTGAGAATGTCAATAAAGAAATTTTAATTTTCAATTTAGTTGCAGAATGAAGCACATTTGAATTAGGCTTAGGGATTAGGCTAGGGATAAGGTTAGCTAAATATATTTCTAGTCACAAAAAGTTCCATATAGATAGTTATTTATTTATTTGGGGCTTGGCTACCTATCCTATGTAACTTTTAGATTTATAGTCAAAAGAAATGGTATTTGAAATTGAAATATTCTAAGATATGACCTTTCTCTAGTCTTATCAATATATCCAATAATGCAATGACAAATATGGCAACTTCATTTGATTTAAATGAATAATTGAGCCCACAAGATTGACAGAAACAATGGTAATAAATATGCACACAATAGAAAAAGAAACTGAATTATGTGTTCGTACATACATAATGAAGCATTATTGTGTATATTGATATAATTACAAAGAGTCATATCTTAGAATATTTCAATTTAAGATAATAAGTGTTTCTTTTAGATATAAATGTGAAAGTTAGTTAGATTGCATAGTCAAGCACCACAGAAACAACAACAACAAAACTATAGCTGGAACTTTCTGAAACTAGAAGTAGATTTACCTATGGACATGCTGCTCTAGATTCTAAGCAGCTCTAGCAATTGTGTGATCTGAAAAATTCCACAGAGGAACCATAGTGTAATAATTTCTATTGACATGTTGTTGATGGTAATTGTAAATGTACTATTAGAAACCATCACATAGGCCTCTGTAACATGTCATTTGACTTTTCTTTCCACCTCAACTTCTGTGGTCTAAAAGATCATGTGACAAAGGACAGTATTGTGATGTGCACTAAAGAAGCCTTTCTAGAAAGGTCTGTGGACTTGGCAAAATCTGTGACCATAGTGTATAATCATGGAAGGGTAAATGTTTTCCAAACTTTAAAGCCTCAAGAAATTGCCTTAATATTTAGAGTTTATTAATTCTTAATATTTCATATTTTGACTATTTGTTGTGTACATTTTGAATGTTAATTTTTTCAGAACATACATAAGCAATCTACTGTTTTTTATGTAAGCTGCCATACATCTTTTTCAAAAACAATAAATACTGTATTACACAATATTTGATATATACTCATAGCTATAGGAGTTTGATATATCCATATAACTACAAAAATGAGTGTAATCAATAAACATATAACATTATATGAGTTATAAAATAAAATAAACAGACATGTCTGTAACTTTCTACTTAAGAAATAGATCAAATTGTTATTATTTAAGCTCCCTATGCAGACTTTCTATAATGCATCTATCTCCATCACAGAATTATTCTGAATTTTTAGTTTATTGTATCCTTGCTTATGTATTTTAATCTCATATGTAGATATAACTAAGTGATATGTTTTTTTGTATTGACTATATATATTTATTGTAGCAACTTTGTAATGATATTTTTCATTATGGCTTTGAACTTCATCAAAATAATATCACAAGTATAGCCCTTTGTGACTTGCTTTTGTTTAACTCAACATGATCACCTGCCAACATTTATTCATGTTGATGCATAAAATTATAGTTCATTAATTTTTCATTTCTATGGACTATTTTATTGTATGCCACTATCCCAATTTAACTATCCAGTTTTCTTTCGATGGATATGTGTGTTGTGTCTAAAATTTTGCTGTTTTGAATAATGCTGTTGAAAACATTCCTGTGATTGCCTACTAATTCAAAATTCAAAAAATTTCTCTAGGTTATATGTCTAGAAGTGTAGTCATTGGTTTTAATTATGTCATAGTAACAAATTGTGCCACTGTTTGCAAAAGTTATCTAAACAAACTATATTCTTACCAGTAGTGTTGTTCCTCCAGTATTAATGATACTTGACTTTTTTTTCAAAATTGTTTATCGATCTAGTAGGTACAAAAGGCATCTATCTCAATGTAGTCTTAATTTATGTTTATCTGTTTCTCAGAGGGTAGAACCTCTTTTAAATTTTTTTTTATTTATTAATATTTCCTTTTATACTAGATATCATTGAGGTCTTTTATTTACTTTTATTGTATACTTTTAGGGTTATAGTGGTTTGGAAGAAATATGTTTTTGTTCATAGATCCATTAAAATAAATTAAAAATAAATGCTTATAATTAGCTTATTTAGATGATTTATCACATCTATCAAACATTTCCAGATATTCTAAGAATAAAAATGGCACCTTTTTTCTACAGGAGTAGACATGCCTTTCCTTGATATTCAGAGGGCAAAAGTAGCAGCAATAAGTTACTTTATCACCCTTTGTGATTAGAGCAAAAATATTTACCCTGAGAAATACTCCACAAATGGACAAACATCCTGTACAGTTCACAAAAAGTACAAAAATTCTTAGCATTGAATAAAATAGGGAAAGAAACATTTTTTAGATGTACCTCTAAAAGATTATGTCAAGAGTAACTAAGTCTCTTTCTCTATTTTTTGTGTGCTCCACATTCCATCAGAGATCAGATATTGTTTGGTGGATGAATAGAAACCCTAGGTTTCAGGAGTATGTGTATCTCTTTAAGAAAAATACTTTCAAGTGTTGCGAAAAAGAGTAGAAAGCACTGCAAAAATCAGCTTATAATATTGAAGTAACCGGTTAGGAAGAAGTAAAGAGCACAGGACCATTGAAAGATGATGAATACGCTCTTTAAAGCTGTGCTTATTACTTCCTCTGATGACAAATAGCACCCTCCTGGCTAGAACCAGAAGAGATGGAAGAGATGTCCTATCATGCCATTGCTTTCTTCAGCCTACAGCAAGGTGGCAGATAGAAACAATCTCCTCTGAGCAATTACATTGACCAGAAGTGGCCATGGCAAAAAAAAAAAAAAAAAAAACAATTGGGATAGGTAACAAAAACTCAGGACTTCAGTGTAACAATAAAACCTAAGAATCATAAGAACATGTCAGTAAATGCCAGACCTGCTTCTCAATAGGTAGAACAAACCCACACCGAAAGACTATATATTTCTGTGTATGGCTACTCTTTTTATTCTATAATTCAGCACACCCAGATGCTGTGTAAGTTTCTCACGGAATGTACATAGAAATAAGTCAGGCTGAACTTAAGCCTCATCTACTGCCCTGAAGTATTGATGGCCAAGGATCCTTTCATCAGGATGGGTGAATTTAGGCAGCAGCAAGTCAAGTCAGCAGTGGTGACCAGAGGCCAATGTAGGTGGCATTGCACAAAGCTGTGTGTCAACGCTGTCCCTACTAATTATTTAGAGGTCAGCACCATGCTCTTATGAGTGTTGTTATTTATGAACTAGGTTCATTTTGTATTTTTCCAGATGCTGAGTGATATGGTTTAACTATTAGGTCTCCCCCTAAAGTTCATGTATGAGACAATGCAAGAAGGTTTAGAGGTGAAATGATTGGGTTATGAAAGCCTTAATCTTTTCAGTGCATTATCCCCTGACAGGGATTAACTGGGTGGTAATTGAAGGCAGGTAGGGTGTGGCTGGGGGAGGTGGGACATTAGGGGGTGTGCCTTTGTGGTATATATTTTGTCCCAGGAGAGTGGAACACTCTTTGCTCCCTGGTGGCCATGTCCTGAGATGCTCTCCTCACCATACTCTTTCACCTTGATGTTCTGAATCACTTGAGCCCTGAGGAATGGAATCAGCCATCTATGAACTGAAACCTCTTAACCATGATTCCCAAAATAAACTTTTACTCCTCTATTTGTTTTTGTCAGGTCTTTTGGTCACAGCAATAAAAAAGTTCACTAAAACATTGAGTAAAGTCCTTATTGAAACTCAGCTCATCATCTACAATCATAGAGATTTGTGATAAACACTATTTATCCCTAAGCATACAGTAGTTGCTGGTGGATTCTCATACCTCAGACTCTGAGACCTTCCAGAATCCCTATGGACTTTTCCTATCTACCTTTTTGAGAAAAACATCTTTATTTATTTTTTTTATCTCAACTGAAGGACTCCAAATATCTGTTTCCCAATCCACTTTGTTATAACATGTTGTTTCTTTATGAATGAATCATAATTATGGGTAACTATTAGAGCCCTTACAGATTTCTAATAATATTCTCCCATGTATTAAATCATTTAATCTTACCTCAAATAAATTATGACATAATTTTTATGGTAGCAAGTTTAAATAATCAATGTTCAGACTTTCCTTTACTCCTTTATTTCCTTTTTTTCCAATCTTTTCTTCATTCATTAATTTACAAAGTATCTACTGAGCACATTTTTATGTACCAGTCATGTGTGGGCATGCTATTTCATCAAGTGATTTATGATGGGACAATGTTTGTTTACCTATGTTAGTTATAAATGGCAAAGGAATTTTGTGCACTTAAATCTGGGGAAAACACTGGGCCAAACACAACTCAAAACAGTTTCCCAAGTATAAGCCTTTCTGCACTCCTTAGTATGAGGGTACTTAATGGACCTATACTACCTTGAGTACTAATCCCACATTAACTACAGCATCAATATGTCAACATATCCTTGGTTAAACCAAACTAAAAGGAAACAAAATCTAAATGATTTAAATATTTTTATATTTTAAGAACCCATTTATAGCTGAGACTGGTAGTGTTACAGTGGTCCCAGTCACTCAAGAGGCTGAGGTAAGAAGATCTCAAGAACAAAGCCAGCCTAAGCAACTTAAGCAGACCCTATCTCCAAATGCAAAAAAAAAAAAAAGGAGAAAAAGTACTGGGTATGTAGTTCAGTGGTAGAGTGTCCCTGGGTTCAATTACCAGAAACTCGGACAAATAAAACAAGTAAACAAAAACATTCCTATAAAATCCCCTGACTTTTTTTGCTCCCTTTCTCTTTACTAATATCCTCATTGCATTTGGGCTTCTTTTAGTTTTTTCTCCCTATCCAGACTAATCAGGATTTTTGTCTTGCATGCCAATTTAGGGATTTTTTCTTCCTATTCCTATTGTTCTATTTAAATATAAGTATCAAATATTTTTTGTGCTTTTTGGTTAAAATCCCTATCTTTGGGGAAACTACTTGACCTGACAGTCATGCCCTCTATCATTCTCTTTTATTTATAAACTCATTCTAAAAACATTAAAGTTTTAACTTGATTATAACTTTTCAATTCTGAATTCAATGACCACGGATAAGCTGTAATGGTTCCTTTTAATCAGAAGTTTGTAATGTAACTACACTGAAAATTTATCATGACAGCATAATGTATTCATGTAAAATATAAATTAAAAACATCTTAAGAAAGCTTAGAGTACATGCATAGACATCAAGGAAATGGGGAAGAAATAGGGAGAAATGTCAAGACTTGGACATTTCTTATATATAACAGAATAATTACTATGCTTTTATCTTTCTAGATAAGAGCTAATAAAGAGTAAATATAAGCAGTATTTAAGCAAAAGTGGTTTGCCTTTGCTTTTATCTTTAAATGCTTTTTTAATAAAATAGTGTGCATTGTTACTATTTGGTGTTTTCATAAACTTTCCTCTAGTGCAAAATATTGAAGATTAAATCATAACATAGTAAATTGCAGTTAATCCACATGGGGATTCCTTGCTTCTCAATGCAGTGTCTCTTAGACAAAGTGTGCCCTCTGCCAAGAAGAGAATATGTCCGACATTGCAGCTGTGCAGCTCAGCATTGCAAAGCTCTGTCTCTTTGTGTGCAAGGCCTTTTGTAGTATGGCTCATGTGTTCCTTGCAGGTCTCACCAGCCTTTATGCATGATCTTATGCTAATTTAAGCCTATGTGAACTGGTAATCTATTTATTTAATTCCTCTTTAAAAATGAACAAATCAAAAGAGCAAAATTGAAGAATGAAAGGTTACACAAAAAGTAAAGTCAAAGCACATGACAAAATGAGCCGTGGTGTTTTTGCAGGAATTCACAGTAATTACAATACCTTAGACTCATAGAATGCTTTTTTCTGGTGAACTTAGAGTGCCCTACATCTATTCAGTCATTTCTGTATAAAAGGTACTGTTTCATTTATTTGGTGATATTATCCTAGCAATAGGAAAGGTAATAAAAAGCTATACTATGAAGAACTGGTTACAAAGTGGGAATATAAAACAAAGAAATTTTGACTTGTTTATTGTTCTTGTCACAACATCTAGAAAAGTGTCTAGCATACAATAAGCATGTAAGAGTACTTATGTTGTTAAAGAGGCCACTTTGGAAAATAGCTATTGGAAAACTTAATACAGTTTGTATTAAAGAACATGCATTTTGATGCTAGACAGAACTGGGTTTGGACCTTAACTGACTGCTTACTGTGTCTCGATTGTCTCATTTAAAGTTCTTTATGTATAATTTACCTATTTGTACAATGAGGCGGTTCTCTCCTGGAATAATTATGTAAATTGTATTAAATAATACATAGCAATATCCCTAGCTCCCTTCCTAGCACATCAAAGTTACTATTAATTATTATTATAAAATCATACCAATGGTTTAGAATGTAAATAGTTTCTTTTACTCAAAAATTCTTAACCCAATTCCACTTCATGTTATCCTGATCTTGAGATCGTTTTCTCTTTCTCAACATTGCCTGGTTGTTTGAGTGTATGTGATAACTTTCATTTTCTCTTGGAGACTACAGAACGAATTGAGAATTAAAATGAAGTGTGATCCTGATGAAGGGCAACTTATTACTCTTACTACTGATATAGAGTTAATTGAGGTACACAGCATACTGCAAGAAATTAGGGAATCACACCTGTCACAGGTTATTATAATGCAGTGGGAACGTGTGTGTTTTGCACAGAATGAAAGACTAGAAGAAATTATTGTGTAATATTATTGCTCAATGGGAAAACCTACTTCTGGAATCAAAAAATTATAAATCTGTTCTCATGTTTTTAAAAAAATGAACACTTATTATCAATGAAAATGTTAAGTGCTCTGGGCTCCATCCAGTATTCAGCACTGTGCCAATAGCAGTGGGGGTAAGCAAGGTCTTACATGCTTCTGTCAGTGAAGAGCAGCAACTCTAGTCAAGAGAGAAGGATCAATATATTTAAAACTAAACCAACACAAACCACTGACAAAAGTATAAGGGAAAAATACAAATGACATTGTGTTCCCTGAACACAAATACAAATGATATTGTATTCCCTGAACTCATAGGTGAGATGACTGTTGATCTTTCAAGTAAAATTCTCAATCTTAATTATTTTACTGAAAAGTGCTTAGGTCCCAATCTCTACTAGTTGTTACTGGAAAGATGAAATGTAAAAATGGAATTCCTGAGATCAAGAATCTCAAAATGAAGCTGGGGGAGTATACAAAGACAATAAATCAAAATGCACATGATGACACAAGTAAGCTCTAGAGTAACTTATCTGATCAGATGGACCATATAGAATGAATACTTAGCTCAGCACATCCTATTAACATCTTAGAAGCACATTGCTCTGCTCCTACTTTTAGTGTTGAGCCTCTACACATACACACAGACACCCTACACACACATCGTTGGCATCTTTATCAATATATAGTCAATTATTTTTAGTAGCTTTAGAGGATTATAGTATGAATATTAGAAAACTTTAATTATGAAGTTTGGATCTAAAACATGTTTTGTTGATATTCAAAATTTATTTCTTACGTTTACTAGACACATGTAATATTTGACAAATTGCCTCTATCTTTGGCTCATTTTTTTACTTGATGTTTTCACCTGTTTAAAATGTATACATAAACACTTTTGGTATGCTGAGTTTACTAAACCTGCATCTTTAACATTTATTCCAACTATTTCCCCAGGTCTCATTTGTCTTTATAAAATATAGATGTGAGTATGTTGATCCTCTCTAGGTAAAGTTTTCAATAGCTTCTCACTCCTACAGGAGTGAGAAAAGGCACATTCATACACCAACCATCTTGGTGGCCCTAGGTCCTGTGGCATGTACTTTAGGCTTCAGTATTCCTAGCTTGAGCTTTGGCTTAGCCTAACCAGTCACACCCCACCATAAGATTTCTTTCTGATTTTGTCTTCTTTGTTGTTGTAGACTTATATTTATTATTCTTTTATTGTCATATTAAGAATTGTAATGAATGGTAGAGGACATCATTCTATTCTTTTTTAAAAAAATTATTTATTTTTTATTCTAAGATGTTATAAATGACAGCAGAATGCATTACATTTCATATTACACATATAGAGCACTTTTTTACAAATCTCTGGTTGTATGCAAAGTATATTCACACCATTCGTGACTTCATACATGCACTTAGGGTAATGATATCCATCTCATTCTACCATTATTTTTTTTCCTTCTCCCTTTTACCCCCTCCCTTCCCCTCCCTCCCCATTGGCCATTCTAGTGTTCCTCTAATCCTCCTATGCTCCCCGTCCCAACCCGACTGTGAATTGGCCTCCTTATATCAGAGAAAACATTTGGCATTTGGCTTTTGGGGATTGGCTAACTTCACTTAGCATTATATTCTCTAACTCCATCCATTTTCCTGCAAATGCCATGATTTTATTCTCTCTTATTGCTGAGTAATATTCCATTGTGTGTATATACCACATTTTCTTTATCCATTCATCTACTGAAGGGCATCTAGGGTGGTTCCACAGTTTAGCTATTGTGAATTGTGCTGCTATAAACATTGATGTGGCTGTGTCCCTGTAGTATGCTGTTTTCAGGTCTTTTGGGTAAAGACCAAGGAGTGGGATAGCTGGGTCATAAGGTGGCTCCATTCCAAGTTTTCCAAGGTATCTCCATACTGCTTTCCATATTGGATGTACCATTTTGCAGTCCCACCAACAATGTATGAGTGTGCCTTTTTCTCCACATCCTCTCCAACATTTATTGTTGTTTGTGTTCTTAATAACTTCCATTCTGAAAGGTGTGAGATGAAATCTTAGAGTGGTTTTGATTTGCATTTCTCTAATTGCCAGAGAGGTTGAGCATTTTTTCATGTATTTGTTGATTGATTGTATATCTTCTTCTGAGAAGTGTCTGTTCAGTTCCTTGGCCCATTTATTGATTGGGTTATTTGGTGTTTTGGTGTTAAGATTTTTGAGTTCTTTATATATTCTAGAGATTAGTGCTCTATCTGACGTGCATGTGGTAAAAATTTGTTCCCAATTAGTAGGCTCTCTGTTCACCTCACTGATTGTTTCTTTTGCTGAGAAGAAGCTTTGTTATTTGAGTCTATCCCATTTATTGATTCTTGGTATTAATTCTTGTGCTACAGGATTCTTATTAAGGAACTTGGGCCCTAATCCAACATGTTGAGATTAGAGGTTACTTTTTCTTCTGTTAGGTGTAGTGTCTCTGGTCTAATTCCTAGATCCTTGATCCACTTCTAGTTGAATTTTGTGCATGGTGAGAAATAGAGGTTTAATTTCATTTTATTGCATATGGATTTCCAGTTTTCCCAGCACCATTTGTTGAAGAGGCTATCTTTTCTCCAATGTACATTTTTGGTGCCTTTGTCTAATATAAGATAACTGATATTATATGTGTTAGTCTCTGTGTCCCCTATTCTGTACCATGGTCTACTGGCCTATTTTGGTGCCAATACCATGATGTTTTTGTTACTATTGCTCTGTAGTATAATTTAAGGTCTGGTATAGTGATGCCACCTGCTTCACTCCTCTTACTAAGGATTGCTTTAGCTATTCTGGGACTCTTATTTTTCCAGATGAATTTCATGACTGCTTTTTCTATTTCTATGGGGAATGTCATTGGGATTTTGATGGGCATTGCATTAAATCTGTATAGTGCTTTTGGTAGTATGGTTATTTTGACAATATTAGTTCTGCCTATCCAAGAACAGGGTAGATCTTTCCATCTTCTAAGGTCTTCCATAACTTCTTTCTTTAGTGTTCTGTAGTTTTCTTTATATAGATCTTTCACATCTTTAGTTAAGTTGATTCCCAAGTATTTTATTTATTTTGATGCTATTGTAAATGGGGTACTTTTCCTCATTTCCCTTTCAGAGGATTTGTCATTGATATATAGAAATGCCTTAGATTTATGGGTATTGATTTTGTATCCTGCTACTTTGCTGAATTCATTTATGAGTTCTAGAAGTTTTCTGGTGGAATTTTTGGATCTTCTAGATATAAAATCATATCATCAGCAATTAATGATAATTTGAGTACTACTTTACCTATCTGTATCCCTTTAATTTCTTTCATCTGTCTTATTGCTCTGGCCAGCATTTCAATTACTATGTTGAATAAAAGTGGTGAAAGAGGGCATCCCTGTTTTGTTCCTGTTTTTAGAGGGAATGCTTTCAATTTTTCTCCATTTAGAATAATGTTGGGCTGGAGATTAGCATATATAGCTTTTACGATGTTGAGATATGTTCCAGTTATCCCTAGTTTTTCTAGTGTTTTGAGCATGAAGGTGTGCTGTATTTTGTAAAATGCTTTTTCTGCATCTATTGAGATAATCATATGGTTTTTATCTTTGAGTCTGTTGATGTGGTGAATTACATTTATTGTTTTCTGTATGTTGAACGGTCCTTGCATCCCTGGAATGAACCCCACTTGATCGTGGTGTATTATATTTTTGATATGTTTCTGTATCTGTTTTGCTAGAATTTTATTGAGAATTTTTGCATCTATGTTCATTAAAGATATGGGTCTGAAGTTTTCTTTTTTGGATGTGTCTTTGCCTGGTTTGGGGATCAGGGTGATGTTGGCCTCATAGAATGAGTTTGGAAGTACTCCCTCTTTTTCTATTTCCTGAAATAAATTGAAGAGTATTTGTATCAGTTCTTCTTTTAAGGTCTTGTAGAACTTGTCTGTGTATCCATCTGGTCCTGGGCTTTTCTTGGTTGGTAGGCTTCTGATGGCATCTTCTATTTTGTCGCTTGAAATTGGTCTGTTCAAATTATGTATATCATCCTGCTTAAGTTTGGGCACAAAATACAACTCTAGAAATTTGTCGATGCCTTCGGTGTTTTGTATTTTGTTGGAGTACAAGTTTTCAAAATAATTTCGAATTATTTCCTGTATTTCCATAGTGTTTGTTGTGATATTTCCTTTTTCATCACATATATTAGTAATTTGAGTTTTCTCTCTCCTTCTCTTTGTTAGCCTGGATAAGGGTCTGTCAATTTTATTTATTTTTTCAAAGAACCAACTTTTTGTTTTGTCAATTTTTTCAATTGTTTCTTTGGTTTCAATTTCATTAATTTCAGCTCTGATTTTAATTATTTCCTGTCTTCTACCACTTTTGGTGTTGAATTGTTCTTCTTTTTCTAGAGCTTTGAGATGTAATTTTAAGTCATTTATTTGTTGACTTTTTCTTCTTTTGAGGAATGAACTCAATGCAATGAACTTTCCTCTTAGAACTGCCTTCATAGTGTCCCAGAGATTTTGATACGTTGTGTTTGTGTTCTCATTCACCTCTAAGAATTTTTTAATCTCCTCTTTGATGTTATCTGCAACAGATAACATCAATAACAATGAACAACCCATTGTTCATTCAGTAGCATATTATTTAGTCTCCAGGTGTTGGAGTAGCTTTTAATTCTTATTTTATCATTGATTTCTAATTTTATTCCATTATGGTTGGATAGAATGCAGGGTAGAATCTCAACTTTTTTGTATTTGCTCAGAGTTGTTTTGTGGCCTAGTATATGGTCTATTTTAGAGAAGGTTCCATGTGCTGCTGAGAAGAAAGTGTATTCACTCGTTGAAGGATGAAATATTCTATATAAGTCAGTTAAGTCTAAGTTGTTTATTGTATTTTTGAGTTCTATAGTTTCTTTGTTCAGCTTTTGTTTGGAAGATCTATCCAGTGGTGAAAGGGGTGTGTTAAAGTCACCCAGAATTATTGTGTTGTGGTCAATTTGACTCTTAAACTTCAGGAGAGTTTGTTTGATGAACATGAATGCTCCATTGTTTGGGGCATATATATTTATAATTATTAAGTCTTGTTGGTGTATGGTTCCTTTGAGCAGTATATAGTGTCCTTCTTTATCGCTTTTGATTGACTTTAGCTTGAAGTCTACTTTATTTGATATGAGGATGGAAACCCCTTCTTGTTTCCTCTGTCCATATGAGTGGTAGGATTTTTCCCAACCTTTTACCCTCATCCTATGGATGTCTTTTCCTATGAGATGAGTATCTTGGAGGCAGCATATTGTTGGGTCTTTTTTTTTTTTTTTTATCCAATCTGCTAATCTATGTCTTTTGATTGGTGAGTTTAGGCCATTAACATTCAGAGTTATTACTGAGATGTGTTTTGTATTCCCAGCCATTTTTATTTCTGGTATTGACCTTGACATGGTTTCTCTTCTGATTGTTTTTTTTCCTTTAGTGTAATACCTTCCTCTATTGATTTTCATCATTGTTTTTCTTTTCCTCTTCATGGAATATTTTGCCAAGGATGTTCTGTAGTGCTGGCTTTCTACTTGTAAATTCTTTTAACTTTTGTTTATCATGGAAGGTTTTTATTTCGTCCTCAAATCTAAAGCTTGATTTTGCTGGGTATAAGATTCTTGGTTGGCATCCCTTTTCCTTCAGAGCTTGGAATATGTTGTTCCATGATCTCCTAGCTTTGAGTGTCTGAATTGAAAAATCTGCTGTGATATGAATTGGTCTCCCCCTATATGTGATCTGATACCTCTCTTTTGCGGCCTTTAAAATTCTATCCTTGTTCTGTATGCTAGGCATTTTCATTATAATGTATCTTGGTGTAGATATGTTGTAATTTTGTACATTTGGTGTCCTATAAGCTGCTTGTATTTGGTTTTCCAATTCATTCTTCATGCTTGGGAAATTTTCTGATATTATCTCATTAAAGAGGTTGTGCATTCCTTTGGTTTGAAACTCTGTGCCTTCCTCTATCCCAATTATTCTTAGATTTGGTCTTTTGATGCTGTCCCATACTTCTTGGATGTTCTGTTCATGGTTTCTTACTATCTTCATTGTGTGGTCAACTTTATTTTCAAGATTATATACTTTGTCTTCATTGTCTGAAGTTCTTTCTTCCAGTTGATCTAGTCTGTTGGTGATGCCTTCAATTGTGTTTTTTATTTGGTTAATTATTTCCTTCATTTCAAAGATTTCTGACTTTTTTTTTTTCAGAGTTTCGATCTCTTTTTTGAAGTAATCTTTTGCTACCTATATTTGCTCTCTTATATCTTTGTTGTAGTGGTCAATTTTTGCCTGTATTTGCTCATTTAGGTCATTTTTTGATTCACAGATCATTTTAATTATGAACCTTCTGAACTCCTTCTCTGACATTTCTTCAACTTCGCTGAGCATGGGTTCTGTTATTGTAGAATCCTGGTTTGTTTGGGGTATTTTCCTCCCCTGTTTTTTCGTGATGTCTATTTGCTTTACTTTTTGCAGTGTAGATCTGAGTTATTACAGATTCTCCCCTATATTTTTTAATACCCTTGCAGGTTGTCTGTGCCTCCCCTTAGCGCTGGACTATCAGAACCTGCCACTGACCCTCAAAGTATGCTACCTGAAGCTGGGTTCACACTGTTTGGTGGGCCGAACTGGTTGAGTCTTAGCTCCTGTGGTGGTCTGGGGCTAACCTCACTGGGGTGAATGTCAGTGCGACTGCTCTGGGCCCGCCTGGGCTCAGGCAGAGTTGGCACATCTGTCCTTGCTGTCTCCTGCTCTGGGTCGCAGGACTGGATGGAGCCTGGGCCTTGTGGCACTCTGATGCGGGACCCCGGGACTGCCCTGGGCCAGCCTGCACTCTAAGTAGAGTTGGCAGGTCTGTCCTTGCTGTCTCCTGCTCTGTGGTGGAGGTTGGAGGGGCTGGCTGGAGGCTGATCGCACACAAGAGGACCTCAGCAGGACTGACCTGGGGCTAACCGCACTGGGGTGAATGTCAGTGGGACTACCCTGGGCCTGCCTGGGCTCAGGCAGAGTTGGCAGGTCTGTCCTTGCTGTCTTCTGCTCTGGGGCAGAGGTCGGCAGGACTGGATGGAGCCTGGGCCTGGCGGCACTCTGATCATCATTCTATTCTTTAGAGTCAGGAGCCTATACTATATTTTGAGAAGTGTTCTAATATAGACATGATAAGATAATTGTGACTCTTGACTATGAGATTTTGGAATATCTTCCTCCATTTCTTTCCTTATTGTAGAATGGGATAAAGTCATTTGTACTACCCATGGTCTTTGAACATTTGCTCTTGGAAAAGGGATTTAAAAGTAGAAAAGTCATAATTCTTGTTTTTAAAAGTTTGATGTTAAAGAGAAAGTAAGTTATTTCCATTTGGATAAAACTGGGAAAGGCTCATGTAGGAGATGGCATTTGGTTTATCTTTAACATGATTTGAATATGATTTGAGTGGTGATAACAGATGGGAGGAGCATTCCAAGTTGAAGCAGTGCCAACAACTGCCCAAATGCTTCTGCTGCCATTGACAAAGGGATGTTATCTATCAATCATCTAGCTACCCTGTTCTTGATTATTTCTTAAGTAGATTTAGATTGATTGATATGGCACACATTTGAATTCCTTACATGAATAATCATGGTCTCCATGGCTTCAAGTGAATATGGTTCTAGGTTTGCACACTTTCTCAGGTGCAGAGAATAATCTGCTGTTTTCCATGTGGTCAATTCTGAGTGCCATGGCAAGTGACTTCAGTTCCATGAACTCCATCAACATATCACTCCAACTAATTATAATAAGAAGTCTGCATTACTTACAAAGTTCTTAAAGTGAAGAAAACTGCTGACTTTGTTATTTATTATATACAGAAAGTATTTGCTACTTAAACCTCCAAATACTTTAAAATAACTTCTACGTGGGTATTGTTAGGAGAAACAAGAAATGAATAGTATTATCTCCTACAGACCCTAATACAGTTTTATGGGAAATTTGAACTACTATTTATCCACACCTGAAATCTCCTGATCATTTACTTCATTTCTCTAATATAATTGCATGACAGAACAAACGCAATTAATGCTACCAGGCCCCCATGGAATTCATTCTGAAGTGTTTGTATGCACTACTAAACTAATAAAACAAAACAAAAAAGTAGCAGATGCCTCTATCAAAGAAGTCCTGGCAATGTATTGTTCTGTCTCTTTGAGCACACAGTGAAAGAGCTTGTCAGTCATGAAAAGCCTTGGACTTCAAGGAGATGGTGATAAGCTGCTTCGAAAATACAGAACCAAATAGTACAGCTGGAGAACAAGTATTTGACGCTTAAAAATATTGTGCCTCTAGGACTAATTATGCTTTTGCAAACTTAGTAAAACATTGCTGTTTATTTAAACTTCGGCTGTACAAGATCTCCCTCAAATGAATGGTAGCTATTCTGAAGCCTGCACATAAACATCTATTTTGTAGAGAAACTAGCAATTAAGGACTTGTAATGAATTCTAGTCTTTTTCAATTTCTTTAAAAGAACACCATGGAATCAGAGAAAATAAGATATGAGGATTCTTTAAAAATCTTCCCTGTTTTTTTTCTGATGACTTAAAATAACAAGAAAATAACTTATTTTCTATGCATCACAAATTTATATATTCATTTCCTGTTACAAATCCAATATAAGTTACCATTCAAGATTCGTCAAAAGGATTCCATATATAATTAGACATTTTTAAATCTCATCGACTATTCTGGGTAGGTGCAATTGTAGAGAACTTTCTATGTTGACACTGTGTGATAGAGATTTGTTTTATGGGTTCATTGGTTTTAAGTTTAGTTAAATTCCTTAAAATATTCACAGTATATCATAAGATTATATGAAGATATTCTATAAATAATGGATAATTTTTTATATATACAATATATCTTCAAAATATAAACTTCTATTCATTTAATGCTCTTTGTAAGCTTAACAGATGACAAACACCTGTTGAGATTATTGGGTATTCTATATCCCTATGAATGATGGGGCATAGTCCAAGAATATATGACAACTTCAGTTATAAGGTTCACATTTTGCAAGTAACAAAAATCACAGCCAGATACAAGTAAAAAGATAAACATTTCAGATGGATATGTGATAATTGCATCAAAAGTTTTACCTAGAGAGGGCCAAATATTTCAGAGACAAGGTGCTTTATGGTGCTTTATGATGATACTGAAGCCTCTACTATAAAATCCTTACTTCCTATGTGGAGTGAATGCACTGGGAAGGTCAGACTGCTTTTTTGGTCTCCAGTGGTATCGTCCCCATGGATTGCACATGGTGGAGTGTCTTTTATCTACTGCAACTGTTGGTACATTTTTGATATTCTGAGTCATAAAGAATTCATAGGGCAAAGAAAAGCAAACAATTACAAAACCAGAGAGGGCTAAAACCTTAGTATTGCCTCTTGCTAGATTCTACTGCTTTGAATTTCATGAGCATTTAAGGGTAAAATGGGATGCCATGAAAGTTTCAAGGCAATTATTTGGACTTCACCTGCATCAACCTGTGTCACAATGCTTCTATAAAAACAAATCAAACAAATGAACGAAAACAACAATAAAAGGAAAATATGTATACTTTCTCTTAGAAAGCCATACTAACAACAACAAAAACATGCTGTTTTTATAGAATCAACTATGAAATAATTCTGTATAAATAATGTATTATTATTAGCAAAATGCATGACCCTCTTATTTGACTAAGATAGCAATGAATTAGTGGCACTGTGTTCTGTCATCTCTAATATAAAAAGGACACTGGTGTTTGTGTTATTTTTTCCAGTTTTCATGGTCAAATTCTTAGGAGGTGTGGGATTAATTTTTAGGATAACTTTGTTCTCTCACCCATAAAATAGGAGGTTGTAGCAAGGATTAAATGTCATTTTGAAAATCTCTGGTCTAGTACCTGTCACACAGTAAATGCTCTATAAATGTTTGTTGAATCCAAACATAATTCCCTTTGGGAAATTTTCAATCTAGATAGGATCTCTTACTTCATCTCTACTTTTAGTATTTGGCAGTAATTCTACTGATACATTAATGAGAGAAATGAAGTGGCTAAAAATAACACTTCTGGTGATAGAGTTAAATTTTGGTCATATTTTATCTGATGGTAAGTTTATCCTAAGTAGAATCAAACTAGGTACATACATGTATTATGATATTTAAAGATCAGCAAAAACAAAACAAAACAAATTTATTCACTTTCCTTTTAACACAGTTTCCTCCACTGTAGCACTTTGTCAATAGTCTTTTTATTCCCAAAATGTATCCTCTAGGACAAGCAGTATTTTCCACTTATATTTATCTCTTTATTGCTAGCACATAGTGTCTAGCACAGACAAATCATTCCATAAATATCTCTGGAAAGGGATTATATTGTTGACCAATGCAGGACTGAGCAAAATGTTGTGAGAGGACAAAGACATAATCTATTGATATTAAATGAGGTGGGAGGAAAGGAGGATGTTTCACGGAACGTGTGCATTCAACCCGGGCCTTGAGGACTTAGTTGTTGAGGAGGATAGTTCAGGGTAAGGAAATTAAATGGGAAAGAGGAAAGGATGCACCTAAGAATACCTCAAGGGAGGGTAATAAAAAGATAATAAAAAGGTGTCAAAACCAGATTTCACTTCCATTGCAGCTTTGCCAGTGGTGAGCACTGGGGAGGAGGCTGTTCTTCAGGGGGTTTTCTGTGAGCTAGTGCCTTTCTGTGAGATCCAGGTGTCCTGTGATCTTTCTTTTGTCATTGTTCTCCCAAAGGGCACTCTGTGAGGGGTGGCAACTGAAGGAAGGAACAGTGGTAGAAACAGTACAAACGAAGCTGGAAGACAGGAAAAACTGAGCAGAGAGCCAGCCAAGAGAGAGGTAGTTGACAGCACCAAAACTGAGGGGGAAAACTTGGAGTCCAACTATGGAAATGGGTATCAGGTTATGAGTTGAGATGGAGTGAGTTAAGGTTGGATTTATACCAGAGAATTATAGTCACAATAGGTGTTAGGTCTTAAGGAGTAAGTCATAGGGGAGATCACAAGCAGAGAGAAATATGCCAAAGGTGGGTTGAGTTAAAGTTAAGCAGGCAATGTAATTAGAAACTCTTTCTTTGAACTTCTAAAGTAGCTTTGTAGTCAGTTTTCCTTGAATCTCCCCCTTAAGTAGCTTTGTTACATCAAAATATTACAGCCCTTAATAACATTGTGATGGAATAAATAACTAGCACAGTGATAAGATGGAGATCATATCACAAGTGTGTTTTTTTTTTAATTTTTCAGAAATTTTGCAAGTCAATTATGAAACACAGACAGCCATCAGTAAAAATTAAATGTATAAATTTAAAATTCAGAAATGAAAAGCAATTATATTTTTTTAATATTGTGATATATATATTTTATTTCAGTTATATTTATAATATATATAAAAAAATACACATCTACATATGGTTTTATGTTTTAGAGACTTGGTTGTTAATGTTAAATACTTACTAGTGTACTACTGAGCTAACCACTCTAAATTTCAGGTTTCTCATTTGATAACTGTAAAAAATAACAGTGCCTATACATACATCTTAGGTTGAAAAGGTATATGATTATACAACATTTAATAAAGTGTCAGTGCTATTATCCCAAGTTATTTTGTAAAACAAAAATTTTATTTTTTGATAAATATGTTTAGCAAACTCTTAAATGTACAGCAGATATATTTTAAGTGCTTTAGCTACACAATTAGTTTTCTAATCAGAAATGCTGTTTTGCATATTTATTAGGAAGAGCTATTGGCTCCATTATAAAGTCTGTCTGAAGACTCGCTCCAGAAAAAGCAAGTTTTAGGAGTTGCAGCCTATTAAATAGTTGCTAAGGCAACCATTGCTTGATAATAACATAGTGATAGAAAAGAAAAGGCAATTTGAAGAACAATGCTTTTCAAAATTCAGAGGAGAAATGTAGCTGAACAAACCCCAACTTGGGGGGAAAAAATCTTGGTCATGGGTAGCTTCTTTCTTGAATTAGCAGAAGTTATGATGGCATTCATCAGGATGCAGATCAATGAAGACCAGAACATGCCTCAATCTCTTACAATATACCATTGCCTTGATTTCTCACCATTAGTTTCTGAATTTAAAATTGAAGGAATTAGAAACTCACCACAATAATCTTAAAGTTAGATTTGGCATTTTGACAGTAACATTAAAGTACCCATTGTCATGTGGTTGCAGTGTACCCCAATGATCAGATTATTCTTTTTTTTAAGAAGTCAATAAATATCTTAGGGATTGGATTTGAAAACCCAAACTGCTACCATGACAAATAGTAAAGACCACATGTTCACATGATAGGGCACCCTTAGAAGCTTAGCAGTTTATGCAGTTTATTCCCTTTTGAATTTCATCAATATAATAAGGATTGATGAATTAATTTAAATACTCAAAGGCTTTAGGAAAATAAAGGTATTAACTACAATAAATTTTTTTTTCAAATACAGTTAAATTTTAAATCCTTCATTAATCTAGCATGTTAGGTAAAACTACCACTTTTCTAATGCTTAGACTAAAGTAGTACAAATCAGTAAATTCCAAAGGCTCAATTATATTCTAAGTCAATCATAATCTTAGACAATATTTTTCATGCAGTGCTTAATAAAAATTATTCATTATATATTAAAATATATTTGTATATATATATATATATATATATATATATATATATATATATATATATACACACACACACACACACACACACACACAAAAACGGTTTGGTCTTTTTGTTTTAAGACCAGTTCTATATTGTTTTGCTATACTGGATTCCTTAGCTTTTTAGATATTTCTCTCTAAATATTGTTTTCCTGATGGAAAAGATCTCATTATCCTTGTTGGCTCTGGTTAAAAAAGCCGTTGCTTTTCTGGGAACACAATTATTTTAATTCTGACTGTTGACCTGCCATAAGTCACCTTGCAAACAAACAGGAAACATAAAATCTTATGTGGGCACTCGGATTTACATCAAGCAGATATGCTCCATGTGAATTCCTTAATTGTCAGGGCTGCATCTGGAAATCTTGAACATAAAAATGAACAAGAAAAAAGGCTTCTATTTATGAATTTGACAGTATCCCATTATTATTTGACATGGACACAGATTGAGGTTACAAACAGCATAAAAGCAGCAGCAGCAAACAATGCTTAAAACATCTTTAAATCAAATCTAGAAAATGATCATGGGAGGAAAAGAATTTTAAAATATTTAAATAACAGACTAGCCATTTAATGTTTTATTTTGCACCATATTTTTCTCTTCTATCTTGTTTGCTATTTATATTATATTTAATCATCTCTGAGTCATAATCTTCACTTGTTATATTTGCAAGTTTGCAATTGCCATGATTTACAATAATAAATATATTTAAAATGGGTACACACATAAATGATCAATGTGAAAAATTCATGCTTCTTGCCATTTCATCAAAAACAAGTAGGAATTAATGGGTACAATGATATCAGTGTTCATAGGGACTGTTTAAATTGGAAAGATGCTTAAAGGGCAAAGGAAAAAATTGATTAAAAAATCCTAATTCCCAGAGACTTCCCTGAATAATGAGCTCTAACTAGGCATGGAAATTTGCTCACACATTATGCAGCTAATTTAGGAGAGAATGAAGAATGGACTGTTTTAAAAGACACACATTATTTCCTCTGGAAAAGCTTTAAACAGTTTGCAAAGTCAAATTTAAGATGTTTTTAATTGAAGTCCTTTATTGTTGGCATGTAAAAACATGGTTGAAGTCTGTTGAGCAGATATGTCTTAGAGGAAATGAATGCTAGTTAATATAAAAAGGGGGCTTTGAACTTGTATTTTTAATGCATATATTTCTTAAGTGAATCCATTTTTGTGGTTTAAGACAACCTATGGCTTAAGTGGATTTGCACTTCTTCTGTGCCTATCTTATTACTATCAAATAGACATGGATAAATAGTCCCAAAGGGAAGTCATCTATTGTATCATTGCTACCTCCTTTTTTGATTTCTTAATATTTATTACTATCTCTCAAAATTATCATCCTGTTCACTGATGTAAAACATTAATAGTCTCATTCTCTCTGGAAGTTTCATATGATAATAATTAAATTTCACATTTCTTCAGAAAACATGCTTTTTGAAACATTTTTACTAAGTCAGCATTTTTAAAAAATCCAATTTATTTGAAAAGAGGAAGAAGGATGGATCTGTTATTTAACCAGGCTCCACGGTTTACATAGTGCAATTTAAAAGCTCTGAACTCTTTCATTTGTAGTGTACAGGGCTCTCCATCTATGTCAAATCCTTGCAAACTGTCTCTACATTTCTTAGGGATAATTTCCCTTTTGAAAAGTAAAACATACAAACCTAATCTATATCACTCAAAAATACATGTACAGTGTACCATAAGGTAGAAGATAGCTTTCTATCACCTAAATTTGCTAAATTTTGGAACTGCAATTTAAAAGTTATGTCACATTTTATTAGCTTTTGCAATTTTCATTTGGAGATTTAAACTATTTTGGCAAAGTCAGGACATCAAATGTGACCCTAAGAATTAGTTTTTCCTGCTTATGTGAATTTGCCAAGGTGATGCTTTATACATTTGTTTATTTAGCCATATGACCTGTGTGATATTGTAAAATGTATATTTAATCTTGACTCCATTTTCAGACATACAACTCCTAAAACCTTTGGAATCTCTTGAGTGATAAGACTGTTTTTGTATGTTAATGATATGATTGGTGACTGGGACCCCTATATAGTGTTAAGATGACAGAGGCTGCTCACTAAAAAGACCAGGGCATGATTAGAGAATGGGGCTTCAGCACCATCCTCAACCTTCATAGAGCAGAGGGATTAATGATTGAGTTGATCGCCAATAAAAAATGATTTAATCCATCATGCCTATGAAAGAAACTTCTATACAAATGCAAAATGACCTGGTTCAGAGAGTGTTCACGTAGCTGAACATGTGGAAATCCCTGGAGGGTGGTATGCCTCATGGAAGCTTCAAACTCTTCTCCTATACCTGGCCCTATGCATCTCTTCCATCTGGCTGTTCATCTGTATCCTTTGCAATTTACTTTATAATAAATGAGTTAGTGTGAGTAAAGTGTTTCCCTAAGCTCTGTGAGTTGCTCTAGCAAATTAATCAAACCCAAGGAGGGTGTTATGGAAGTCCCTGATTTATCACAAGAGGGTTGGAAGTATAGTTGGCAAGCTATGACTTCAGCTGTCATTTGGAGTGGGAGGCAGTCTTGTGAGACAGAGTCCTCAAGCCTGTGAGATCTGATGCTGAACCCATGTAGATCGTATCAGTATTGAATTGAATTAGAGGACTCCAGCTGGGATCTGCTGGATAATTACTGAGATGGTGTGTGGGGGAAAAACCCAAACATAATTAATGTCAGAAGTGTTGTCTTAAAGTGGAGAATACAGAGTAGTAAAAAGCATTTTGGCTTTTTTTCCCTATAACTCTATAGAACCTGTTTAAACAAAGTTACATCTGCAACCTCACCTTCTCATAGAAAACTTGCTAGCACAGGCCTTTATTATCAAATTCTAGTATCTTCCTTTGAATTCCCTCCATTCAAATATTGAATCCAAATTTTGTTGTGTCATAGCTAGTTTTCTTTGTGTCACATCAGTTTTAATTTGATGGAAATCAGAATCAAGATTTTTGAATCAAAGTACATTACAATGGAGAGGTTCACTCAAACAATACTAGGACTTTACACATGTCCTTTTTCTTTGAGGTCCTACTTATTTTCAAAACCCTAGATCCATCTTAGTTATCTATTGGAAATCTCTACCAAAGTAATCTTTAGGAACTTACAAATCAGTAGATATACCTAAACCCACAGTTAAAATATTCACTGTCAACAAGGCTTTTGTTCCAATTTCCCTAGCTGGATAAATCCTATCACCATATAACCAGTCAATTAAATTATATCACTTACTAATCTTTTAGAGTATTTTCTGTCCCCATTCACATCCAATGACTTTCTTACACTGTACTGTATTCACTAAATGGATGTCACTACTAACCCACCTGCCTCTCTCCCTTTTCTTATAGTCATAGTTCAATCAACAGTTCATCTTTCACCTGGACATCCATCATCATTCTCCACTCTCCTCATAATTTTAACCTCCATACTCTTGTCAGAGTTTCCTCTATTTAAAAGAAAAAGACTAGCCCATTCCTCATAACATCTAGAATAAAGTTCCAACTCTTACATAGTATTCAAGATTTTATCAGATGCTGTTAGTTCTCTGCTGTATCAATCAGTTATGTTAGGGTGCTTTGTCTGTTAATATTGGTTTTTCTACAATTTATAAAATTCCCCTTGGTACAGTGAAAGGTAACTCTCCTGAATACAAGAAAATTAGTACAGCTGGAGAATTAGCACTCTCCAGAAACAGTCCTCAAATAATACCTCTTGAGAACTGATAAAACCAAACTGCAAATCTCACTCACACTCTCACACATCAGGTGGGATAATTCAAAAGCAAGTGCTTTATGCCATTTTTCAGTTTCCCGATGAGATCAAGTTCTAGTCACCCTGTGGATCTCTGTGGTAGCTAACTTAAAAGTGAAAACCCATTGACCACCTTTCCTTCCATAGATAACCCCCACACTTATCTTCTGATGCCCCTCTCTCCCCACAAGCAAACAATTTCAATTATATCTGGGTATAAGGATCTGCTTCTGGGAAAACAAATTTAGAGAAAAAGATCTTTCACGGTGAACATTCCAAAGTCATCCAGGCCACTTTCATCCATATCCCTACAATCTAGTTCAATTGAAACTATGACTCAAAAAACACAAAACAAAACCAAAAACAAAAAACACAAACAACAAAAAACTGGATCTTTCTCAAAGTGAACAAACTAAACTGCCAATCTGCACTTCTGTTTATACTTCTAATCATTCACTTTTCTCCTTCTCAAAGAACATATATTCATGTTCCAATGCCTATAAATAATGTATCCTTCCTTTAACATCTTTTCTAAATTCCCACTCCAAACCATTGTTTACCCCCTGCATTAATACTAAATCATTATAACTTCATTAACAATAACATTATGAGACAGGCAAATTGTGATAAATTAAAATTATAAACTTATTTTACCACAATGCATTATGACAAATGATTATTACATTTTAAACCAGAAATTTATAATAATGGGATATGCTAGATATCGCCTTCTACATTCTAAAGACCATGGGTATTAATATGCTCAGGTTGCCATAACAAAATACTATAGATTGGGTTGCTTAAAAAAAAACATTTTATTTTACAGTTCTGGAGGTAGACATCCAAGATTATTATGACAGCATGGTCAGAATGTGGTGAGGGCTCTCTTCTTTGTTTACAGAGAAGAGAGGACATGTTGATATGTCCTCATGAGGCAGAGAGAGGAAGTTACTTCTCTGTTGTCTCTTACAAAGGCATTAAACACATCTGGAGGGTGCCATGCTCATGATCCAGTTATGCCGGGGTAGCTGAGTTACGAAAGGGGCCGAATTCTAAGCTATCTTCCTATCGGGCCCTAACAGGAAGTTTTTCTTGCCAGCAAGAAAAAATAGCTTACTCGGCGAGAATGAGCTTAAGAACAGAAATCGCTAGATGCCTTACCTCTGTCTGTTTGAACAGATAACACGCCACACCTAGAAAGTCTTGTATATAGCTCACGGGATGTCCGGAGAACTCCTCGCTTTATTGAACAAGCATTGACTTAAATAGGCCTAGAACTAACCAATCAGCAAGCAAGGCGGTTCAGCCTCTCACGCTACGTCATAGCCACACCCCTTGGTTTAGCCCCGGTCCTTTAAGGTGTAGTAAGCAGTCAAATCTTTATCCCTTGGCAGACATAGTCCCAACACAGTTACCTACTAAAAGCCCCATCTCTATACAGGTCACTCTGGGGAGCAGGATTTGAGCATGTGAATTTTAGAGGGACTGGATCATTCAAGGCATAACATTATGGCACACAGTTGGATGTTCTAGGATTTGTTTTTCCTTGTTGAACCAAGGTGGATTGTTTACACAGAACATCAGTCAGTGCATAGCCTCCGTGTAAAACTGTACAAGCTGTCCCACTCTCAACTCCAGGGGTGCTATTTATATTAATTTGGGATATGAATGGAGATCTCTGAGATTGGATAAGTATTAGGCCTTTTCATCCCCTTTCTTCTCCTCTTTTCTCTCTTTTCACATGCAGTCTATGTACTTTTTACACACAGAGAATTCATAAAAGTGAAACAGTTTACTGAAATATATATATGTGTGTGTATATATATATTGAAATTAGGTTTTGTTTATGAAATAATGATGCTATTGTCTACCTTATTAAATTTAGTTTTCTCCTCAAAACTATCTAACAGAAATAAGGCAGTTATCTTGTATACCTCTAATCCAATTTTAAATAGCTTCATAATAGTTTATGATTTGTGTTCTGTCCATAGCCCATTTATGCTAGGGATAGGTTGCTAAGAGACCAAAGACAACACCTGGAAATGGTATTTGAGAAATAAGTTTATTGAAAAATGCTGACAGTGAAGCTCTAGTGGCAACAGTTTGGACAAGCAGAACCTCTGTTTCTTGGGATGCCTCTGATGTTTTCCCAGAGAAAGTAGTATCTCTGTATTCCCTATGAGTCTTTGTCCAATGGCAGCTGGCCAGACAAGCGTTTATCCTCTCTGAAGTGCTCTGTCTGCTCTGTACCAGTTACCACAAGAAGGATGAGTTATAGGTCACTAAGTTACAGAAACAGTGACAGCTTACCTTGCTTTGTCCTATTGTATGACCAGTAGCCCAAGGCACTTGATGTTCATGCGAGAAAGCAGATCTATACAAATGACACTAGCTTTCCCTAATTCCCAGCATACAGAAGAGAAAGCCAGTGTCCTTAGAGATGATATTTATCTAGACATCCTGGCCCACACTTGCTTTCATTGTTCTCTTAATTTGCCTAACTTCTGGGAACAGAGAGGGTATTTCAGGGTCATGGTATTTTATTATCCTCCTTTTCTCCAAGGATGACACAATGGGACTGTGCTGTATTTTCTTTAGAAGTTGATGATTATTTACTTAATTTCTAGTTTTTACCCCCACAATGTTTCCATGTATGTATTACTATGTATATTCTTACATGACTTCTTATTTCTATGGGATATAGTCCCCAAAATAGAATTGTTAATTGAGTGGTATATCTAGTTATAACTTAATGGAAACTGAAAAACTACTTCCCTAAAAGGTTAAACACTTCATTTATCTCCTTGATTTATGGAAAAATCTATTTTTTTTTCATATATCTGCCAGAAATAAATTTTAAAACTCTTCTCAAAATTTTTTGTGAGCTTACTTGGAGTGAAATAATCTTACATTGTTTAATTCAAATTAATTTTCATGACTACTAGTTTATTTGAGCATCTATTTTTATTTCCCTTGGCCATTTGAATTTACTTTACTATAAAATTTTTATTCATATATTTTTCTCTTTGTTTTCTCTATTTTTAGCTTATTTTGATTTAATGGAGTTATAGCATGCAGATTTATCTATGACTATTAATTTTCTATCCTTTTTTATCATTTGACATTTATAAGAAAAGATGCTGCCAAAAAAATAAGTTGCTCTTCATTGTACTAGAATAGTATTTTAAAAATTCTTCCCAACCTTTTTTTTGTTTCCTCTATTACTGATTACTACCAATGTCTTAAAAGCTTAAAGTACTGAAGGATATTTCAAGAATTGTTATAAATTTTGACAGGATGGATAGGAAACAATATCATATTGTGATCATTAATAAATTTGTGTAACTAACCTATTGTTAATATTTAAATAGGATAACAAAATTAGTGTGATCCTGAATCATATTACTGACTCAATGAGTTGCACAAATTTATTGCTTTAAAAAACTATTAAGGTAAGTAGTTAAATTATGTAACTTATCCTTTATTTTAAATAGTTAATTTTTTTAATATGTAAGTATGTCATTAAATAACTAGATAGTAGTACTTTAGGGCTTAATAAATGTTTTTTTAAAACATATTAAAAGATACATTTACTATAATTACAATTAATTAAATACTCATATTTTTGGAAAAAAATTCTCCTACATGTTTTGATTCCAAGTTATATTTTTTATAACTATGGAGGAGAAAAATAACTTGAGTATAACTATGCAAACTTACTTTTTAAAGTATGTTTTGTTATGTTCTTCATCATTCAACTTAAGTAAAGATAAAGTAAAATGGAGTCAAAGAATTAGTACTACTGAAGTTCAAAACAAAAATCAACAATAGTAAAAAAAACTTTGGTAATGGTGTAATAATTAACATATATAGAATGATAAATTTGTAAAATATAATAAAACATATTACCTTACGTTTTGACTTCTGCATACTGAATATAGATCCAGAGAAGACCATAGGCCTTTTAAAGTTATTATTCCTTTATAATCTCCCTTGCACAACTCTAGGATGTCATGTGACCCTGCCTAGGATATAGACTCTCTTTTTTATCTAGGTGTGATTGGCACCAACACAGCTACTCTATTATGACAACAATGCCAACCACAACAATAAGTTACCACATGCAAAATGTGTTCCAGATCTCCTTTGATCCTTACAACATTATTAGGACATAATGTTCTTATGCCCATTTCACAAATAAATAAGTTTAGGCAGTTTGAAGATGCTCAGCTAATGCAGGGTACAGTGGGATATTTTTGAAATCTGTTTCATCACAGCTGATGTTCATGTATTAATGAATATACTTCATTTCTCCAGCATGGACAGTGCCACAAGTGGTAAATGGATATAATGCAGTGAATGGTGAAGAGGGACTAGCCAGGGAAAATTCTCATTCTTAGCAATTTAATAGGACATAAAGAGAGCAGAGCTATTACTGAGTATCATAAGCTGAAAGATCAGGAAGATCAAAGTGCAGAGAGGAAGAATGAAGACTGAACCAATGGAAGAAAACAAGAGAAGGCCTAATCTAAGGAACTGAAAAAAAAAAATAATTAGAGTATACGATACAAACATTGCATGATGGGCACAAAGTGAAAAAAAATCATGTAAAAGGTAACTTAAATTTCAGAGACAATTTATTAAATAATTATTTTCAAACAATAGAGAAGTCCCATATTGTTTCTAATGGATCTGAAAGAATGATGATTTTAAGAAGTACTGGCTTCATGGCAAGCTTAGATAAGTTAAATTGTATTATCTGATAATTGTAGCCACTCTTTGTGCAATGTCGAGGGAGTTTATAGTTTTAACCTGGAATCTTTCTGTAATGGTTTGAATCTGAAATGTCCCACAAAAGCACATGTGTTGAAACTATGGTCCCCAATATAGCAAAGTTCAGAGATGGAACTTTTAGGCTATGATTGTATCATGAAGGCTATGACATCAGTGAATTAATCCACTGATAACTGAATAGACTACTGGGAGATAGGACTTAGTTGGTACAAATAGGTCACTGGGGCTGTTCCCTGAAAGGGCTTTATCTTGTCCTCAGCCCATTTCTCTCTTTCTGCTTCCCAGATGCCTTATGTCAAGAATATTTTTCCTCCACCCCACCCTTCTGCATTGATGTTTCTGTTTTAGTCAGCCAACCTGGACGGAACCCTCGCAAACAGGAGATAACATAAATATTTCTTTCTCAAAGTTGTTCTTGCCAGTTATTTTAAGGATGAAAAACTGACTAATACACTTTAAACCTCAGGGATAATAATGAGCTGATAAAATTTGGCTATATTTTAAGAAAAAATATTATTGCCTTATTACTTTTTTTTTTTTTTTTTTTGGTCTTACATAATGACCATACCAATTGTTATCTTTCCTGTTTCTTGAAGATTCAGTACATTGATTAATAAATTTGATCTTTGACTTTTTTCTCTTTATTTTATGCTTTATCCTTATTGTATCATTTTGTGTATTTGCTTTGGCTTTACATTAGTCTTTATATTCAAGTTTCTTGACTGGAAAATTTGAGATTTTATTTACTGCTGTTTTATTAGTGTAGATATTAAGGACCGTGAACTTTCCCCTAAACATTTAAACATATTTGTATGATTCTGATACATAATGATTCACTTATTATTATTTTCAAATATTCTATATTTTTTAAATGCCACTTTTCACCAGAGTTGTCCAACAGAATGTCTTTTAAATATACAGGTGGAAGTATGTCTTTATTTTGTGGAAGAAGGGAAAGAGTGAGTATTCTTAGTGATTTATTTGTATATCATAGTTATACATAACATTTAGGTTCATTTTAACATAATTATTAATGGATGGATTTTAATTTGCTCCATTTCAGTCTCTGGTGTTTCCTCTTTTCCTTCCCTCCCCCCACTCCTGCTATTGCCCTTCCTTGACTCTATTCATCTTCTTTATATTAATTAATTTTTTTTTAATTACTGCTTTATGGATGTACATAAAGTTGTAATTCACTGCAGTATATTTATACATGTACATAGCACAATTTTGTCAAAATTTCCCCATGTTTCCTCCCCTTTCCTATCTCTCTTCCCTCCTCATCAATCTGCCCTTTCTACTCCACCAATATTCCCTCTATCCTTATAAATCTGCTCCCTGCACACTTTTTCTCCTTAACTTTGTTCTAGCTTCCACATGAGGAAAAAAAATCATCCTTGATTTTCTTACTCTGGCTTATTTCACTTAACTCTAATGCTCTATATTTCCATCCATTTACTGGGAAATGCCATATTATTATGGCTGAGTAAAACTCCATTGTGTACATACACCACATTTCCTTAATCCAATTATCTATTGATCAATATCTGGGCTTGTTCCATAGCTTGGTTATTGTGAGTTGTACTGCTATAAATATTGATGTGCTTATATAAATGTAATATGCTAATTTTAGTTCTTTGGATATATACTGAAGAGTGGGTTAGCTGGACCTTTCTGTGGTTCCATTCTTAGTTTTTTTGTGAAATCTCTATACCGTATTCCAGAGTGGTTGTACTAATTTGCAATCCCACCTCACTAGCCCTTATTATTATTTGTGGCCTTTATAATTTCCATTCTCACTGGAATAAGATCAAATCTCAATGTAGTTTTGATTTGCATTTCTTTGATAGCAAAGGATGTTGAACATTTTTTAAAATATATTCACTGGCCATTTGTATTTTTTCTTTTGAGAAATGCCTTTTCTTGTTCTTTGGCCCATTTATTGATTGGTTTATTTACTTAGTATTAAGGGTTATAAATTCTTTATGTATTCTTGGTGTTGATTCCCTGTCAGAAGAGTGGCTGGCAAAGAGTTTCTCCCATTCTGTATGCCCTCGCTTCATGCTACTAATTATTTCCTTTGTTGTTCAGAAGTTTTAAATTTGATGTCATTCCACTTATTGATTATTATTATTATTATGAGCTTTCGGGGTTTTGTTAAGAAAGCTGGTGGTTGCACCAATATATTGGAGTGTTGAGCCTACATTTTCTTCTAGTATTTACAAAGTTTCTGTTCTAACTCTTAAGTATTTGATCTATTTGATTTGACTTATGTGCAGGGTAAGTGGGATCTAGTTCCATTCTTCCACATGTGAATATCCAGTTTACCCAGCACCAATTGTTAAAAACATATAGTTTTGGCACATCTGGCTAATATCAGATGGCTAGTATCAGATGTACACAGGTTTGTCTCTGTGTCTTCTATTCTATTCCATTTATATTTATGCCCATTTTGATGTAATACCTTGCTGTTTTTATTACTATAGCCCTGCAGTATAATTTGAGATCAGGTATTATAATGTCTCCAGCATCATTCTTCTTGCTCAAAATTTCTTTGGCTGTTGTGCCTCTTTGTTTCTTCCAAATAAATTTTAGGACATTTATCTAGTTTGATGAAAAATGTCATTGGTATTTTGACAGAGATGGCATTAAATTTGTATAACACTTTTTGCAATATGGACATATTGATATATTAATTTTGCTTCTCCAAAAACATGGGAGGATTTCCATCTTCTAAGGTTTTCTTTAATTTATTTCTTCAGTGTTCTAAGAAATTGAAACAGCAATCAAAAACCTTCCAACAAAGAAATGCCCAAGATTGGATAGATTCTCAGCTGAGAATATATTGGACCTTCAAGAAAGAATTTACACCAGTGTTCCTCAAATTATTATGTCAAATTGAAAGGGAAATAAAACCCCAAAATGTATTATATGAAGTCCATATAACTCTGATTCCAAAACCAGATAAAGACATACAAAGGAAAGAAAACTACAACCAATGTCCCTGATGAACAGAGACGAAAAAACTCTTAATAAAGCTGGGTGAAGTGGTGCACACCTGTAATCTCAGCTGTTTAGAAGGCTGAGATAGGAGGATCATGAGTTCAAAGCCAACTTCAGCAATTTAGTGAGGCCCTAAGTAATTTAGTGAGACCCTGTTTCAAAATGAAAAATAAAAAGGGCCAGGGATGTGGCTCAGTATCTAAGTGCTCCTGGGTTACTCCCTGATACCCAAAACAAATAAACAAAAAAAAAAATCATACAAATAAAATTAAGGACAATAAACATATGATCTTCTCACTAGATGCAGAAAAAGGCATGGACAAAATGAAGCACCCATTCATATTAAAATCTCTGGAGAAACTAGGGATAAGAGGAACTTACCTTCATACAGCAAAGGTTATATATGACAAACCCAAAGTCAACATCATACTAAACAAACAAACAAACAAAAAACTGAATGTATTTCCTCTAAAATCTGGAACAAGACCAAGATGTCCACTTTCGATACTCCTACTCCTATTCAATATAGTTCTTGAAACTCTGGCCAGAAAAATCAGGGAAGAGAAAAAAATGAAAGGAATGTAAATAGGAAAAGAGGTCATATCCAGAAGACCCAAAAACTCTACCAGAATATTTATAGAGTTGATAAATAAGTTCAGCAAAGTAGCATGTCATCAGATAAATATTCATAAATCAATAACTTTCCTGTACTTCAACAGTAACTCTACTGATAAAGGAAAAATGAAAACTATCTCATTCAAGGCAACCTAAAAATAAAAAAAAAAAAATGTTTGGGAATTAATCTATTAATCTAACTAAGAAGAGTAACAACTTTTGATTTCCAATTTTATTATTGTAATAACAAAGATTGTAATGTTTTTATGTTAGAGTTAATCATGTATTTGTGAATGCCTCTTTTTAAATTTAAAAAGTTATATGATATCTAAAATAGTATATGTGTTAATCTATTTATTCCTTGTCTATTAACTATGTCATACTGATAGTGGTGTGTTAAACTCCATTACTATTATTTTGTTCTTTCTTGTTTCTCCCGATTTTCTGGTTTTCCTTAATGTACCTTATTGTTGTGTTATTTAATGCACATATTTTCCTCAATGTTATATTTTCATTATGAATCATAGTTTCTATTCTTGTAAAATAGCCTTCTTCAGATTAATTAATGCTTTAAGTTGGATTTTTCCTGTTAGGTGTCAGGATTTTAAACTCTGCTTTCATATTGTTTCCATTTGCTTGGTGAATCTTTGTTCCTCCACTTATTTTTAATTTTTTTGAATAAGTACACTTTAAATAGATCTTATATAGGCACATAAAATGCTATTCAGCAAATTTAAATCATATTTGGTCCAAAGACTATCATATAATATTACTGTGTCTATGCCATATGTGTTATATTTATATGTTCATTTCTGCATTTGTGTATCTGTTTTTTTTTTTTTTTTTTTCCAAATTAGCTTTCACTATTCAGTAAGGTTAGTATTTTTTTCTAGAAGTGCAAAAACTATCTCTAGAACATTAATTCCCTCATTCTTTATATAGCCTCAACTATGTAATATATCACTAGTAAATGGCATTTTTTGATTCCCATCCATTTCCTAAACAAGAATTTTTTATTTTATTTAACTTTCCCCTTTACCATCCTTCTTCCTTTTAAAATTTTTGAATCCTTTCTTTTTTGTCAAAGCATTTTGGTCTTACAAGTTATATTTCATTCCATGACCTAGGATTGCTTTAAGTCTGAGTTCTCTAATTCACTAAGCACTCAACATTAGTACTTTTGAAAAATGTTTTCCCAAGCATGATTTCATTGAATTAACCTTGAAATTGTTCCTCTAATACATGGGAACAAACTAAGTGTCACAGGCCAAGTTATATCTGCTTCTTTTTTTTTATAAATAAAATTTTCCTGAAATATATTAGTGATGATTTCTTCGTGCATTTTAAAAAAAAATTTTTGTCTATGGATGCTTTTGTGTTGCAGTGGCAGAGTTCTGTGGTTTTGACAAAATAAATATACCTCAAAGTCTAAAATATTTAATCAAGCATTTCATGAAGAAATCTAATCTCTACTGTAGTAGACTCTTTAGCAAGGACACACAACTGCATTATTCACTGAGTTCTGCTTTCCTATCACCTTAATTCAGGGGGATTAGCATACATGTTTGGCACTGGTTTACTTAACTTTTTAAAATTGCTTCTCCATTGTTGCCTTGTACATTTCTTTTAAGAAATCTAATTTCAGTATTGTTATCTTGCCTTTATAAATATCATTTCTCTCTGGTGGAATTTTTTATCATCAAATTCTAATCATTTTAGCCGGGTGCGGTGGTGCACACCTGTAATCCCAGCACTTTGGGAGACTGAGGCAGGAGGATCGCGAGTTCAAAGCCAGCCTCAGCAATGGTGAGGCACTTAGCAACTCAGTGAGACCCTGTCTCTAATAAAATACAAAAAAGGGCTGGGGATGTGGCCCAGTAGTCTAGTGCCCCTGAGTTCAGTCCCCGGTACCAAAAAAAAAAAAAAAAAAAAAAAAAAAAAATCTAATCATTTTACTAGGATATGCATTATATTATCATTTATTATGGATCAGTTTCTACCAATAACCAGTGAAACCTTTTGATGTTTAAGTTCAGGTCTTACATTTTTTGGAAGTTTTCTTAAAAAGTTGTTTTAGTAATTATATTGTTTTTATTTTTTATTTTTTTACCATTATATTGTTTCTTCTTTCTTTATTAATGCTAGTTGTATATATGATTTGCCTCTCTTGCCTATCTTCCCTGTTTGTGATTTTATTTCTAAGTTTTTTAAATTTCTTCTTTATCTTAACTACCTTGCCCCTTCCTTTTCTTCTTTAGCCTTAATTTTTAAATCTATTTTCTCTTTGATGCGTTATAATTTATTTTTCAATTTCTAACATAATTTTGTTTTTCTTCTACTTTGTTGGATTTATTTCTTGTTTAATTTCTTCCAGCTTTTCTGGTTCATTTTTGTTCTGTGATTTTTGATATTCAGACTCAAAGTGCTTCTTCAAACATAAATGATTATTTGAGGACACTTGAACCATTTTGGGATATTGTTTTGCAGTTTTATTGAACCTTGTGGTTTTTGAAAAGCAACTGTTAACAGGAAAGCTTTTACATGTGATTTCTTTCTTTCTTTCTTTCTTTCTTCCTTTTTCATTAGTTCTGTATGGATGTGGCCTACTTTCTTTTTCAATTAATTTTCTGTAATGAACCCTTAGTTTGAAGGCCCCACAAAGTGCACTTTATTTCATAGATAATAATGGTGCTGGGGTGATTGTTGGAGTCAAATGCTGATGGGTCTTTTTATGTTTCATTTCTCTATAGTCTTCTTGTTCCTGATTTTCCTTCATTGTCAGTTTCTTTACTTTATACAACCATTTTTTTTTTCATATGAGGATTATCTATTCCTTAAACTACCATTTCTTGTTTCACATACTTTCAGTTCCTTTTCCTATCGCCAAGACTTACCATGTCCAATGTTTTGGCATTCACTTTAATTTTTCTTTCAGGGAATAATTTACTCTCTAACTCATCTAATTTTCCATTCTTTTCTTCTATTTTACATGGAATCTCTTAAGCAAGCCCACCCAATTTGGCCCACATAAAAACACACCCTCTATTCCTACAGACAGTGGGAACTGTATTTATAAGCTTTGTGAAAGTCAAAATATGCTATATTATAATTTTAAAAATGTGGTCTCTCTAGTTCAATTTGCTCTCATTTTTTGAATTCCTTAGGAAACACTAATTGTTTGTTAAAAAACGGATGTACTGAATTCTATAGGACACATGCTTTTGAATTTTAGTAAACTCTCCTAGCAATTTTACTGAAGTTTGACATATTTTGTGTGTATGTAGTATTGGGAATTGAACTCAGGGGTGCTCTATCACTGAACTATATCACCAGTTTCTTTTTATATTTTATTTTGAGACAGGCTCTAAGTAAATTGTTGAGGCTGGCTTGACAGTTGTGATCCTCTAAGCATGGACCTCCATGCCCAACTATTTAGAAATTTTTGTATCAAGATACTATGATATACTCTGTGCAGCAATGAGTAGATATTCTATGTAGATGTTTGCAGATTATTAATATATTTTAGATTTTACAATTTTTAAATTTGACTTTAAACATTGCTTGCCTTCTATATGTGATCTAAAATTTTCACATCCACTTTTAATCAGAAGCACAAATTATTTTCACTTTATTCACTACTTGAACCAAGGCAATCAAAGGAATCTAAAAAAAAAAAAAAAAAAAAAAAAAGAATAAATGGCCAATACCTTCAGAATACTGGCCTTTGTGTTAATATTTTCCCTCCATATATTACATGTTTAATCTTTAAATACACCCAAAATATGCAGGAGCCCTGTTTGGGGAGATGGCTAAGATTGTGGTTGACTACAGGCCATGGAGATGTTTGGGCATTGCCGCCTTCCGTAGTCTCTCTCACGGTTCTTGGCCCGGGATCTCGAGAGACTTGAGCGGGATTGCTGATCGGGTCTGTGCCATTTGGTGTGTTGGTTGTTTGGTGGTGTGTGTGGTGCGTGTTATAGTCGTTGTTAGAGCCAAAGAGAAAAGTTATCAGAATAAAAAGCCTGTTTGTATCCAGTTCGCCTCTGAACTTCTTCCCGCGGCTTCATTGTTCCAAGTGGCCATTGCTTCAGGCGGCAACAGGTGGCGGCCCATACAGGGACTTTGGAGCAGACAGGTAAGAACTAAAAGGTCTCTAAAGATGGGTTCGAATATAACTGAATCCCAAGTGACAGAGGCTATGCAAAGACTCCTTGATATACCTGACTCTGTTCTCAGTGAGGAGGATTTAGAAAAAAGTGAAAGTGATCAAAAAAGCATAGCTTCCACTGGGCCAACTAAGACCAGTAAAGAGAGTATTAGAAGACTCCCCAAAATGACAAAAATCCAAGCTATTAGAGCTATTCGGGAGTTATTGGTGATAGCTGAAGGATACTTGCTCTTAATGGAAACTGGGCCTCAGGATATTGCTGTCAGTGAAATTAGCAGTGGTGAGGAATCTAGTAAAAGTGGTCCTGAGAAAATGAGGAAAAAGAAACTAAAAAAGACCAAGAAAAAGGACGGTCCAGTAGAGGAACCACTTGTGTCCTCTACTCCCCCATGGGTGGAATCCATTACAGAAAATATGAAGGGTATTACTAGGCATTTGCATACCCTAGAAACAGAAATAAAAAGTCTTTCTGAGCGCTTATGCGCTCTCGAGGGTAACTCACAGATACATTGGGAACTGTCAGCATTTGAAAAGAAAAATGGTCAGAGGGTCCATCAGTCAGTAGATTTCAAAACAATAAAAAATCTCAAAGAGGCAGTAATGACTTATGGGCCCCAAGCTCCTTTCATGTTGAGTATGCTGGAGTCCCTTAACACCTTTAACTTAACCCCCTCAGATTAGAAAAGTCTATGTAAAGCAGCATTAAGCGGGGGGCAATACTTGGTTTGGCGATCGCAATTCCAAGAACTTTGTATAGAAACGGCTAAAAGAAACGCAGCTGCAGGATTTGGAGACCATAATATAGAAATGCTCATAGGAGAAGGGCAATTCGCAGACTTACAGGCTCAAAAAGATTATGACCCAGGTGTATATGCTCAGATAAATGCAGCTGCCTTAGAGGCATGGAAAACTGTACAAGGACCTGGGGATCTACAAGGTAGCTTGTCAAAAGTGATTCAAGGACCTAATGAGCCATATGCTGATTTTGCTGATTGACTTTTGAGAACTGCAGGTAGTGTATTTGCAGATGTTGATCAAGCTATGCCATTAGTTGTTCAATTAGCATACGAAAATGCTAATAAATGCTGCCAAGCAGCCATCAGGCCATGGAGAACTAAAAAGGATCTTTCCGTATATATACAACTATGTAAAGATATAAATGACACCTTTGTCACAGGAAATGTGATTGCAGCCTCAATGAGAGGTGCATCACCTCGAAATTTCACAAAGGCTAAACCTAGACATTATAATCATTCAGGATATTCCAGGCAAAATTATCATAATCAATCAGGCTATTCTAGGCAAAATCGCAAAAGAGAAATAAGACCAAGCTCATACCGTGCCCCAGGCCGCTGCCCCAGGTATAAAAAGGGAAATCATTGGGCCAATAAGTGCTATTCAAAATTTGACATCCATGTAAATCCTTTGTTCAGGAATTCAAAAAACGGGGCATGGGGCATAGGAGGAGGAGTATCCTCAAGATTCCACTCAGATGCTTCACCGACACAATCCCTACTACCCATCCACTCCCTCGCCAGAGGAACAGGAGAAAATGCAGGATTAGACCTCTGTTCCACTGCCCAAATAGTGTTAACACCTGAAATGGGGGTTCAACTGATTCCCACAGGAGTCAGGAGACCTCTTCCTTCAGGGACTGTAGGACTTATTCTTGGGAGAAGTCCTAAAAGCTTATTAGGTTTGCAAGTGATCCCATGTGTAATAAACTCAGACTACAAAGAGGAAATAAAAATAATGCTTAGCTCACCCCAAAGTATAAGTTCTGTTAATCAAGGAGATAGAATTGCTAACCTGCTTCTCCTTCCAAATTTACATAATTCATTTAAAATGAGTATGCCTCAAAAAGGGAACAATAGAGGATTTTGTTCCACTGACTCAGAACATATGGCTTGCTGGGTTCGGGATTGTTCAGGGAGGCCTATGTGTAAAATAAAAATCCAAGGAATAGAGATAGAAGGACTGATAGATACTGGAGCTGACTCTTCCATCATTAATCTACGGCAATGGCCCAAGCACTGGCCTCTGCAAAAAGCTTCAACCAGTTTAAGAGGCTTGGGATATAATAACCTCCCAGAGAAAAGAGTGGTAATTTTAAAATGGGAGAATGATGAAGAGCATAAAGGAACATTCCAGCCTTATGTTTTACCTAACCTACAGGTTACTTTATGGGGAAGAGATATTTTGAAACAAATGGGAGTACACCTTGCAACCAAGCCTGCAGGTGTTAAATGTGAAAATCTACGGGGTAATATTAACCCTAAAAGAAATCATTATCAAAAAGTATAGAGTAATCTTAACCCTAAAAGTAATCATTATCATAAGGAAAAAGATATATTTTTTTCGGGGCCACTGAGAAAATAATTTTGAAAATACCATGGCTTTTTGATAAGCCAGTGTGGGTCCCTCAGTGGCCCCTATCTAAAGAGAAATTACAAATGGCCCACCTACTAGTTCAGGAACAACTAGAAGCAGGACATATAGAAACTTCCACCTCTCCCTGGAATTCCCCCATATTTTTGATCAAGAAAAATTCAGGAAAATGGCGATTGTTACATGATCTAAGAGAAATTAATAAAACCATGTAAATCATGGGCCCTACTCAACCTGGACTTCCTAATCCTGTAGCTATTTCAAAAAATTTCCATCTTATTACTCTTGATATAAAGGATTGTTTCTTTTTCATTCCCCTACATCCTCTGGATGCCCCCAGGTTTGCTTTTTCACTTCCTTCTATCAATAATAATGGCCCTGATAAAAGATATCAATGGAAAGTGCTACTGCAGGGAATGGCTAATAGCCCCACCATATACCAAATATATGTGGACAAAGCAATCCAACCCATTAAAAATAAATATCCAAACCTCATGTGTTTACATTACATGGATGATGTTTTACTGGTCCACCCTAATCAAAAAATCTTATTTAATATATTCAGTGACGTGGCAGAAAAATTTAAAAAAATATGGATTATATATAGCAGAAGAAAAAGTTCAAACCAGATCTCCCATATTATATTTAGGATTTAAAATCATGGATACTTTTGTTAGACCCCAAAAAATTCTAATAAATAAAGAACATTTGACCACCCTCAATGATTTCCAAAAACTACTGGGAGACATTAATTGGCTTCGCCCTACACTAAATCTCACTACTGGCCAACTAAAACCTTTATTTGACATCCTTCGTGGAGATCCTGATCCATCTTCACCACGAACATTGACTCCTGATGCTAGGAAAGCTTTAAAGTTAGTAGAAAAAGCCATCGAAGAAGCTCATTGTGATAGATTTGATTTAACTCAACAGCTGATGTTGATTATTATTTCTTCACAATATACACCCACAGGAGTATTTTGGCAACAAGGGCCTTTATTATGGATACATTTGCCCGTCTCTCCTAAAAGTATGATTGAGTCTTATACCTCCATGGTGGCTAAACTTATTCTTCAAGGACTTAAGACTTCTACTAAAATATTTGGCATTCACCCTGCTACTATTATTACTCCTTATTCATCATCACAGATTGAATATTTATGCTTCAATGATAATGATTGGGCTATAGCTAAATG